>CM041532.1:11498101-12750601 GCA_023238725.1 Scortum barcoo | reverse complement strand
ATAACTGGGGGAAAAGTCGAACTCTTCAGTCTCACATCAAGGCAAAAATCTCTCCATTTGTGGCCGAACTTTGTGTTTCTAACTTTTTCTATTTGATATATAAACAACCAAAAACACGAACAATGGCATCCTACATCCCCGCTCCGACGCAAGAGGCGACCAACGGCAGCCTCCCATCTGTGAAGTCTAAGAGCTCCGAGGAGTCCATGAAGCTGAAGAAGGAGATTTCCCTCCTGAACGGGGTCTGCCTGATCGTGGGGAACATGATCGGCTCGGGGATCTTCGTGTCACCCAAGGGCGTGCTCATCCACAGCGCCTCCTACGGCCTCTCTCTGGTGGTGTGGACCGTCGGAGGGATCTTCTCCGTGTTCGGGGCCCTGTGCTACGCCGAGCTGGGGACCACCATCACCAAGTCAGGGGCCTCGTACGCCTACATCCTGGAGGCCTTTGGGGGTTTCCTGGCCTTCATCCGCCTGTGGACGTCGCTGCTGATCATCGAGCCGACCAGCCAGGCCGTCATAGCCATCACGTTCTCCAACTACATGGTGCAGCCCATCTTCCCCACCTGTATAGCACCATACTTGGCCAACAGGCTGCTGGCTGCTGCTTGTATATGTAAGTACACATCTAGTGTGTGAGGGAAGACAGATGAGTCATATGATGATGGTGTCTGTGGTGGTTACTTTCTCATCTGAATGTGAGCATGTGAGTCTTATAGACTAGAGAAGTGAAAAACAGTGACGCCGCTGCTGCAGTCAGCAGCTCAGCAGCAGAAAAGCTCTCTGATATCACGAAAGAGGAACTGAGTGACTCTTAAAAGCAGCAATTAGGAAGGGTAAGGGAAAAAACCATTTTACTTAATCCCAGAGCACTGATTAAGAAATCCAACATTGTGTCTTACACGTGAGGAGCTGAGTCATATCTTTTTGTGTCATGGGAAAGTTAAGAAACCATTATAAATGTGGAGGTACCCTTTATGAGCAGATATGGCCCAAATTGCCACGGTAACTAAGACACAATGGCGCCGAGAAAGAGCAACGCTGGCAAACTGAATCAATCAAACTAATAAGAAAATTCACAAAACTACTCACCGAGGCAACCAAGCACAACTTCAGAGGCAAAGAAATGCCAACACTCAGGCAACCAGACACTGAGACAGGAAGCCAAAGACAAGCAGAGAGCTTGTTAAAGTGATATCTTGCAGACTGAGATAAAAAATATACATATAGTGCTGAGTTGCAGTAAATATTACTCATTCATCCACCCACCTGCCTGAAAGGCATTCACACATGAACACACACTTAACATACATGCACATACACACTCGCGCTACGCATCGATAAGCAGTGCCTGGAGGAGGGCTGATAGCTGTGAGATAAAGTCCGTCCTGCAGTGAGACTCTGACCTGAGAGGCTAACAGGCTACTGACAGCTCAGCACTGGAGTTAAGCTTCCTGCCAGGGAAGGACTTTTACTCTCCAGGAGACTGAGACTGGGAAATTGCGACATCGGGATTTGTAGTCGCTCTGTACCCCAGTTTGTTTCCTATTTTAGATGAGAATAGGCTTTTGGTCATACTATCAATGTTAAAAGTTAATTTTTGTATCCTATTTTTCTTTAGCTTCAGGCAGACCTTCTAGTGGAAGTTACCTTGAACAGAAGTTGGTCCAGTTCTACAGAAGCCCATTTATGGCAGGAAAATAAAAAATAGATGAAAAGTTAGACATCATAAGAAATAAAAAATACTCATAGTTAGTCAAAATTTCCACTGCTGAGTGGTCAAAAAATTTGCCTTAATAAAGGAAAACAATGACATATTAAGTCAAAATTTAACTTAATAAGTCAACTTAATGAGATACAAAGTCTAAATTTTAACCCATGAGCATAACATTTTTACCCATCATAACTAAGTACCTGATAATATTCATTTAAGTCAACATTTTTATGAGTAAACAATCATATGTAGTGTCATAACTGTGACTTTCTCTCTCTCTTCAGATTTTAACTTGACTTCTTCATCGCTGCTCAGTTTTACACAACTATGAATAAATAAATAAAAACTTTGACTTACTATCTTACACCTTTAAATCAACTTTACTCATAAGTCAATACAGGTACTTAATATCTCCTTCTTTTAAAGAGAAAGTAAAGATCTTACTATGTGAGTACTTTTAATTTTCATTTTGTTTTATTTATCATTTATGACTTAGAAATATCACATGAATGACATTTGTGTGCGGGAGGAATCATGTGTGAGAAATAACTTTCCCATAAATACATTTATAAGTCTAAACTAGTATCAGTCCGCAGTACGAAAACACAATTTTACACAGATTCAAGAAGGAACCAACACAATATTTTTAATCATTCACTCAGGAACAAATGTTTTTATGTAGTCGACATCTGGACATCCGCATGTGAGTTCACAGTTGGCGAATGAGTTTTTGAAGCGGTCTATTTCACATCACATCTGGACCATATTTGACCTCCACTACCGGTCGGCCAGCCCTCCTTAGCCTGATTTCACACCTCCCACCCTTCTAACCTTACACTGTAAACACACCAGGCCTCTTCTTCTGTGTGGCAAAGCCTCCTTACCCATCACACATCTCTGGTCGCCTCTGTCAGGGGCGTTGTGTTTTTGTTGTGTTTGACCGAGCCTCCTGTCGGGAACCAACTTGTTATGATCCTCCACTTGTCATTGTGCTGTAAGATGATAGTGTTATCATTCGTCCCGTCACCGCAGAGGAAGGCGCTCCGATGGTCAATGTGGAGGAGAGGGCAGCGACGCAATCCTGTTTTTTGGTCTCCCCTGTAAAGGTTGGGGAAATAGAGAGGTCAAGGTGGAGAGATAAGTTCAGTCTGTGAGTGGGAGCACTTCGACGCTGCTGAATGATGATAAAATGAGTCCACTCAGCTGGTTCACAGGTGAATTTGTTTAATCAGTGAGATTTTTAGAGTCAAGAAGAAGATTAACACAACAAGAAATGCTCTTTTTTTTAATGTACTTTTTGGAGGGAGTTGGAGGGATTGTGTGCTGATAAGAGGCCAGAGAGAGATACCTCACAGAGAGAAGCACAGAAACATGTTTTCCAAGTACGTCAATGTTACAAAGGAAAGGAAAAAGGTGTTGTTTAGACTGCTTGTTGTATCAGTCGTTTGGCTCACAAATAGTATAACATTTGTTAAAGGCTATGAAGGAGTGTGTGAGTCTGTGTGAGGTTGTATGTGCTGCACTCAGCTGTTTCCTCGTCTGAAAAACAACAGGCCGATCTGCTTGAGTCAGCAGCAGCGCTTCCTTAAATCAGCCATAAGCCGACATGGAAACGTGCTGGCACACACAAATTGTGTGTCTGCGGTGTGTGTGTGTAGGTGTGCGTCTCTGTGTGTGAGTAATATACGTGTATTTATATGCGTGTGTACTGTGGTTGCTTCCCCTCAGGCCTGCTGACCTTTGTGAACTGTGCCTATGTAAAGTGGGGCACCAGGGTCCAGGACTTCTTCACCTACGCCAAAGTCATCGCCCTCATCGCCGTCATCATCACCGGCCTGGTGAAGATCGGACAAGGTGCTCAAGCCATCTTAAATCCTCCACAATATCATTAAAATTAATTCGAAGCCCGTGTTTAGGTGCTAAAAACAACAAGACTTGTATCTGCTGTTGCTAAGAATATAACACGACGAGCTTAAGGTGATCATAACTGCTTAAAATGAGGAAATTTGATTTTAACAATGAGATTATTGTGTTTTCCAGGTCACACGCAGAACTTTGAGGGCCTTTTCGAAGGCTCCTCTCAGGATCCAGGAGGCATTGCTCTGGCTCTGTACTCGGCTCTGTTCTCCTACTCCGGATGGGACACCCTCAACTTTGTCACAGAGGAGATCAAGAACCCAGAGAGGTGAGGAGATCCAGTGGATGTAATGTGGGTGGTTGTTGTTTCTTTGCTGGTTTCATCACACAATATCAGATGAAAGTGCGTTTTAAGAAAATACAAGAACTGATGCATAGGGAAAGTCTGAGGTTGTCAAATCTAGTGAGTATCATCCAAAAATACAGTCTTTTTAGTATGAAAGTTCCTCTTTCCGGCACTGCAGCTCCGCAAGGAACGACGGGAATTTTGCACTAAAAAGACAAAAGCTTCATATTAGCTTCTGATAAACTTTGAAATATATGTTTTGTCCTCCATCACTTACATTGGAAACATGTTAGAAAGGGATCGGCCAGTATGAACAGGAACATATGAGCATGTAAGTATTGTTTAAAGATGCAAAATCTCCTCTTCCCATTGTGCACTCCCCCTAAACATAGATGGCAATGTGAAGGGGTATTGCAGTATATCGCACACATTAGCTCTTACAAGTGTTTTCACTTTCGTAAACATGTAGTTATTATAATTATAATTATAAAAGTTAAGCATTAAAAACAAATATGTACAATCTGCGAGTGGAGCTACAAACATCATCCTGTTTGGTTTTATTCACTGGTTGCAGATAATCTCATGAGATTATTCTTGTAAAACCAAAGGAAATGCTTTATTTCCAGAGCGGTATAAAACAAGTTGCAGGATACAGGTTGCCATTTCTGCGGTGATTTGATCAACACTTATGGTTTCGACTTCCTGAAGTGTCAGACAACCTGTCGAGTTGTAAACAGTGCAGAGAGACAAAGGGAAGAACAGAGGAAAGAAAAGACCTAGAGAGGGTTCTACAGGAAACTACACTTAAATTATGTGTGAAGCAAGAGTACACAGTGGTGGAAGAAGTGTTCAGATCCTTTACTTAAGTAAAAGTACTCATACCACACTGAAAATACTCCAGTATAATAGTACAATACAATTTACAATAGTAAAGTCCTCCATTCAAAACTTTAGTTACGTAAAAGCATGTAAATATTACCAGGAAAATTTACTTAAAATATGATATCGTAGATGTTTGAGGTTGAGCATTCAATTTATATTTATACATTGTTGGATATTTTACTTTACTACAGTGATTCATCGTGGTCTATAAGATCGTCATATGTTTGTAGCACAAAATTTATAAAGACGGCCTGTTTTCAGCTTTGTTACGATATATTTTCCAGCTGACAAAAGACGGGCTTTAAAAGTTTATTTTGCTTAAGATGGAGAAGGATTTCAAAAAACATACAGGAACTATTCATCTGTCAGCTGAACACACATTTGGAGATACCTGGTTGTCACTGGAGAGGAAGAGTATGAAAAATCGTAATCTGAAAAGCATCTGAAAAGACAAAAAAGTGCAATATTTTCCCTTGAGATGTAGCAGAGCAGAAGGGTAAAGTTGCATGAAATAAATACTCAAGTACGTCCTGTTTGTACTAAAGTAAAGCACTTGAGTGAATACCACCATTCCACCACTGAGGATTACACATGTGATTGGATCATAAGCCTCTCCCAGTGTTCCCAGGCAGATTAAGTGACAAACACCCCCACCTTATCACAATCCCCGTCCTCCCGTCAGCCACGGGCTCGATCTGCTCTCGACCCAGAGACCCCCCGAGGAAGCCACTTCACGTTCAAGGCTCTGAATCTCACCTCCTTTTGCTTCCCTCTGCCATTTGTCCCTGTGCGCTGCAGGAATCTGCCGCTGGCCATCGCCATCTCCATGCCCATAGTCACTGTGATTTACATTCTCACCAACGTGGCTTACTACACCATCCTCCCCATGAACGCAATCCTAGACAGTGATGCTGTCGCCGTGGTAAGATCATATAATCCTCAGCAACTTTATATCTCTATATTCATCAAAGCAGCTTTACTTTACATTGAATCCTCTCCTTCCAGACATTTGCAGACCAGGTATTCGGGGTAATGAACTGGACTATCCCCCTTGCCGTGGCTCTCTCCTGCTTCGGAGGACTCAACGCCTCCATCCTGGCGTCCTCCAGGTGAGCGTTTGAATATGTTTTGCCATCACTTACATACATCACTTGTGTCCATCAGCATCACTCATCGCCGCGATGCATAATTTTTGTCTCTAAAAGGCTGTTCTTCGTGGGCTCCAGAGAGGGCCACCTGCCCGACTACCTGTGCATGATCCATGTCCACCGCTACACCCCCGTCCCCGCCCTGCTCTTCAACGTCAGTCTGCCTCCATCATTTTTTATTTCCTGTTGTCTCATTATCATGAGTTTTATTTTTTTAATGCCCCTGTTGCATCTTTAGGAAAACCCTCCACACATTTCAAAGTCTAAATCTCTTTCTCGTATGTCTCCGCAGGGCATCATGGCTCTGATATACCTGTGTGTAGAGGACGTCTTCAGGCTGATCAACTACTACAGCTTCAGCTACTGGTTCTTTGTCGGTCTGTCCATTTTGGGGCAGCTGTATCTGCGCTATAAGCAGCCGGACAGGAAGAGACCACTAAAGGTAACTCAGCCGAGCCTTTTATTTCAGTCGCTGCAGCAGAAAAAGTACTAAAAGCCACATTTTTTTCAAATTATTACTCAAGGGCTTTTATACAGTTCTTTTTATTTTCATTTATTTCTCTTATTGCCTCAAGTTTTTCATGGTATTCTACCTTTCCCCCCTCTCCCTCCCTCAGCTCAGTCTCTTCTACCCCATCATCTTCTGTGTCCTCACCATTTTCCTGGTGGTGGTGCCGCTCTACAGCGACACCGTCAACTCCCTGATCGGCATCGGCATCGCCCTGTCAGGAGTGCCCGTTTACTTCCTCTGCTGCTACACTCCGGCACATAAGAGGCCGCTGATGCTACGGAGACTCATCGGTAAGAAGGCCGCAGGATTTGCTCTTCGTTTTTCATATATTCATACCATATTTGTCCATTTTTGAAGCAAGGGTTCTCAAACTCAAATTGATTAAGAGGAAGGCAGATAAACAGCTATGCTTAAATAAAGGATCCATTAATATCATTCAGTGTTAACTGAATTTGATGAAATGTTAAGGGTTTTAAGGATTGCACTTCATGCCATGCTTTGTGTACTTTTTTATTATGAGCCTCCAAGAAAACATTATACAGGTCCATTTACAGTAAAGAGGGTATTTTCAATGAAAATGGCTTATGAATGTATTATTTATGAAAATCAGGACACTTGCTGGAGGTAACTGATCTGTATAATGTTGGACGAACAGGCTGCCCTAACTTTTCTCCCATCTCCGCCTCTTTCAGCGAAATCCGGCGTGCTCATTCAGAAGGTGTGCTACTCCGTCCTGACTGAAATGGACGACAAGGAAGAGTAGATGTTTGCTTTGAAAAAAACCTGCCGGAAACTGACGACGCACAAAAGGCTCAACCTGAACTCATTCTGGCTGGCTGCCGCCGCCAGGCTTCAATGGACGAAACATTTGGGCTTGAGCTGGACGCTGCTGGCTCTCTGACCTGTCAATCATCGCCCGGTGATCATGTTAATGAATGTATGAATGATGGCGGGCGGGTGCTCGTTGGCAAGATTTCACTCTAGCTGACAGAGGCTTCAGAGAGAACATTTTAATGCACTCCTGAAATACACCTGTTTCTATCACAGAACTGTACGTATTAGCAGAGAGTTATTTAATTTATATGTCAGGTATTAGGTGTGAAATTACAAAGTGTACATTTGATTTTACTGGAAAGTGGCAAATTATTATATGGTTGAATTATTTAAGTGGATAGGAGAACATCTTTCAAACTAAAAGCACTGCTGACCATAGAAACAGCGTTGGAATCATGATTGTTAATATTCACTCAAAGAAATGTTTCCACGTTCACTAATGTGGAGGAAAACGTTTTATACTGTCAGTGGTGTATATTCAAAGTGAAGGGCTATTTTTAAACAAATTAACTCATTTTCTCTGCAGTGTCTGACTCGAACAGAGGCTGTCAAAATATGAAAGAGTTTGAGACAGTTGAGCTGCAAACATGTATTTATGATAAAATTACTTGTTGACAACATAAATGAATCATTCTGGTCTCAGGGTGTTTCTGCATAAGTGGAATAATATGTTGTGTAGTCAGAAATCAAACAATATACTCATCAACGTGGCTGTTTTGAGGCAGATTTGACATTTTAATCGGAATAATACGTAATGACAACCTCTATCCATAAATATATACAGAAATCATTATATCTCTAATTATCAGCCAGTCTGTTTTATACAATAGTGTCCTTCCACGGCTTCGCCTTGCCACCGGCTGGCTTGTTTTTAGCCGATGCTGCGGCGATGGGTGTGTTCTGCTGAAGCGGATTGTGGGTAAAAGTCTGCCTCAGTGGACCTGCAGAGAGAAACCAAGAAAAGACATTTGGTGCAAATTTGAGAAATAGTCAACTCAAAGAAAGTTACACATGTCATTATGAACACATTCATGAATTGGGTACACACAGTGTCAAAGCTGTGAGAGCACAGAGACCATCAATCCACTGAATTGCTCAAATTGTCTATGTTCAGAAAAAAAATACATACAAACTTTCTTTTCTGAGATAAAGATAAAGAAGATGAAGAAAACCTGAAAATATTCACGTTTGAGAGACTGGAACCAGGGAACTTTCTGCTATTTTAGTTTCTAGAAAATGTCGTAACAATAAAGCTGTCAATCGACTTATTGATTCATTGAGTAGTTGTAGTCTGAAGAGGAGCAACAACAACAACAACAACAACTACTTAAATACTGACTGTGGACCTTGTCAATTCATTAAACATTCTTCAGTCACCTGCCATTCAATTTAACATTACCCTATCCAAGAACAAACTGAATACCCAGCAAGAGAGTATTTTTTCAGTCTGGTGGTCTAATTTACTAGTTGTTGAGGGAAAAAGTTAATGAATTATTACTTTTGTTCCCCCCACACCATTTTATGGCTCTCAGTCTTGCAAAAAGGGTTAAACAGTAAAGAGAAGACAACACTCATTAACTACTCCCCATTAATATCCGAACCCTTAAGTTTAATTAAGTGTTATTACAACAACTGAACAACTGGCTCTGGCCACGGGGGGAGCACTTTCTCCATTTCTACATGTGGACATCACAAAGTACACTGTGTGTTGTCCTATAAAATATGTATTTCTTAAATTAAGAATGGCATACGTTTCTAATAAGCAGGACAAATAGTCTACTAATCCAATTGTTTACCCAACCTTAACATTTTTATAATGTCACATGTTGCTTTATTCTCACTTAGAAACAACTCTAGGAAGCTGAAACAAAGCCATACAAGGAATAAAATGTCTTGTCTATGTAAAACTGATTTAGTTGTGGTGATACTGACCTTTAGAGGCGAGGTCCAGATGATTTTTGATTCTCTTTTCCCTTTCTTCCAGCTGCTGAGCCAGCTGAGCGTTTTTCCAGCCTAGAGACCAAACCACAATTACAACATAAGACAAAGACAGAAGCCGTGTTGCATTTTCCTGACATTTTCTGAGTGAATCAAACAGTGAATGTCTCTAAAGCTTAACATGACTACTAAAAACCAATCCATAAAATATCCTCTAGTCTTAATCTATAGGACAAACGTGTTAATACCGACCCTTCTTTATGCTCTCGATGACGCCCTCATTCTGGGGCAGGTCGGAGGCCGGGTGCTTGATCCTTTCTGGGATCCTCAACTTATCTCTGATCAAAGGGTGTCTGAGCAGGGCGACTTGCCCCAAGGAGAAGCAGTTGGAGGTCAGCCAGTAGGTAAACACCGCCTGGGGTTTTTTTGAAAAGAAAAGAACTTTAGACACTAAATGCATAAAATCTGAAGCAGCAGAGGGTTTAAGGTTCATTATCTAGTACTAAATGTTGTTTCCGTCGGATGTGAAGGGACGGTTAAACCACTAGAACAAACAGAGATGTGAACGACAGACTGACCGTGGGGAAGTTGATAGTGAGGGGGAGGATGACAAGGGGCATGATCCTAAACACAGTCTTCATGGCTCGCAGGTTGGGGTTGTCGATACCAGACTCTGCACCCAGCTAAAAGAGAAAAGGCGAGAATACACTTTACACTGTACAGATTATAAAAATAACACCAACACCTATCACAAACTCCAACAGACCAATAATAATCCCATTAGTCTCATAATTATAGATAAACAGGGTTGGATATTATTTTTACAGTTTCTTTGACCTTTCTTGATTTCTTTCTGAGAAAGTTGGGTAAAAGCTAGCTCACCTCCAGGATGAAGAACATGGTTCCAGTGACGGCCAAAGGCAGGATATAAAAAGGATCTGCTACCGTCAGATCTGGAAACCAGAGCACGCCCCCCGTCTGCAAGCTGGGCACGGGCAGGTAGGCCATCTTCCTCAGTGCGATGAAGAAGGAGATGAAGACTGGTGCCTGCAGGAACAGAGATAAGTGGCATACACTGTGAAAAACAAGCTTACAAATCAGAGAAACACAACAATAATGGTAATATCCATTATTTTTGTATTGTGTATGTACATTTGAGTATGAATATGTGATTGCCACATTGGTTCAGTTGGCACTACAGTATTTAATACAGCCAGCAGGTGGTAATATGAAGATGCAGCTGAGCTAAATACCTATACAGATGAATAACCATAATATTGGTAATACATGTTTAAGTTTGTCAAGGCCACTTTAGGTCATATTTTTATTTGGCACACTTTTTTTAATGC
The DNA here is from genome assembly GCA_023238725.1 of Scortum barcoo. Classification (NCBI taxonomy): domain Eukaryota; kingdom Metazoa; phylum Chordata; class Actinopteri; order Centrarchiformes; family Terapontidae; genus Scortum; species Scortum barcoo. The sequence goes on along the minus strand of CM041532.1, from coordinate 12,740,023 downwards.
GCATGCAGATGCAGAGAAGTCCGCAAAACTTCATATCAAAACAAGCTTTTGACAGCATCACAAGGTGTAGATCATGTGATTGTGTTATATCGTGTCATATAAGTAGGAAGAGAAAATCAAGTCAGTAATAGACTGGGCTCCAACATAACTTTGGATAAAAATCACCTCTCATGTTGTTGTGATCTGTATCTTCAAATAAACACTCACTTAATGCTTCCTGTGCCCTGGACTTGTTTCTGAAATATTTCTGAGATGCAAAGTGAAAAAAACTACAAAGACATATTAAGTTGAAATGAGTAACATTTCCTTCATCTGTCTTTAATCTCCTTATACGTGCATAACATTGATAAATACTTTGTTCTCATCTTAACAGACAGTTCAGATTGATGATGAGGTTAAAGCTAAAAACAGAGTTAATGTGATAGAGTCCAGGCAACCCCGTGTAAGGAGCTCAACTGACCTGCACCAAAGGAACTAGGAAGCCACGAAGAGGATTTACATCATTTTTCTTCTGGAACAAGTTGAGATCAGAGTACGCTTTGGCAACTGTAACATGCAAACAACAACGGCTCATGACAAGTTGCACATGTAAACATCGACGCTGTAACTGAAAAGACAAATATGACAGAAAGAAAGAAGGAAATTTTACATTCAAATTTGTTTCCACTCTGTTTGGCCTCATTCATCCTGTTAGTGAGTTTGGTCATCTCAGGGAGAACATTGTTCAGCTTGGCTGCCTCCCGCTGGCCCTTCACTATGACTGGAAACACAGCCATACGAGCCACCACTGTACCTATGAGGGGGGGGGGTTAATAGAAATAGGAGAGAGCAAGAAGATAAGAAAGGACACAGAAAGTATAGTAGACATTGTTTTAATTATCTAAAATGAAGCTCAAGGAAAATATCACCCTCAGATATTCATATAACCTCCCTTTTTCTGTTATCTTACCTACAACTATTGCCCCCCACCAGGGCAAACCAAGATCCACGTGCATGAACTCTAACAAGTTCTGGATCAGCCCCACCGGTGTGTGGCTGGCCAGTCCCAGCTCTGCTAAACTGGCTTCTGTACTCGCAGCCTGCAGGACTTCCACTGCAGTCGGAGCAGCGTCAGCTACCTGCGTTAAAACGGGGCTGGGGTCAACGGTAACAAGCTCAGGGGAGGAACCCAAGACTGGAGGAGAGATCTGGAAATATCAGTGAAAATGGAATTTAAGCCAGAAAGTGAGTAAAAGCCTTAGATAGATGATTTCACTTCAGATGTAGTGTCAGCCACCTGTTCGGGGATTGGCTGTGCGATGATATGGGTGGGGTCAGCGGGCAGAGAGACCGGAAGGCTGTCAGAAGCTTCAACCACCGGAGCTGCCATCCCTCCATCCTCAGGTAGGATCTGACAGCATCAATATGAACATGATACAGGTGCAGCAATTCATTCACACAGCTGTTCAGTTTCACCTTAATACTTAGACCATAACATGATTCAATTAATTTTAGATTTTAATACTTCCCACATAAAACCACAGAAAAAGAGTAAAATCACTACAAATATGAACCATAAAAATAAGTGAAGGCACTAGCACATTAAAAAAACATTCTATTCAAGACAGAAACTTTTTACAAATCTTAACATAACTACAATAAAACACATTTGAGATATTTTGTACACTTTAAATAAAGAAATACAACCATCAGTCAGCATCATCCAGATTTATCTACAAATATGTTGCTGCCACATTTTTGTTCTCATTATAATGGCTCAGGTAGCACTCTGGTGTTTAATGAGACTGATGTTTACAGATGTTGGAGATGCAGCTGGTGATGCAGGTTTCAGCTGTTAGCAAAATGGTGACAGAAAACACAACCCAATGCAGAGAATGTGTTTAGAAATTTTACAATCTAAAGAGAAAATTCTTCAGCAAAATAAAAACTATAAAAAGGTCTGATCAATTCCGGGCTGACCATTATGTTGTTGCAGCTAACAATATAATAGTGAAAGATCTGCTTTAATAGAAACATGCTAAAGCAGTTGGATATCAGCCACAACAGGGGAAATATTTCAATAAACCATAAAAAATATAGTCTACACAATATGATTTCTATTACAGATTTCCAGAACTCTGATGCACTTTTGCACATAAATGAATAACATAAAAGCACAATTAGAGCTCTGCCATCAGACTGATCACCTTCATGCCGACTCACCTGTGTGCTGTTGTGTCTGACTGCCACGGCGCTCACCCAGAGGAACTTCCCCTGCTGTCTGCGGCCCAGCAGAGTCCTGGCGGCTGGACTGCGACAGTCATACGCTGTGTGCAGACTGGACTTCTGGAGCAGCCCCTGTTTGTGGGACACATGATGTCAGCCTGATGCACACTTTACACAACAAACTAAAGCCTGATGAGACATGTGGGGGGCTGTTGCTGTGTCACATTGCATCTCTTTACCGCAGGGAGTTGAAATCACCTACCAACAGAGTAGGAGGATGCTTTAAGTCTAATATGTTAAAGTTACAGTCTTTACCTCAGACGTCAAAGCTGTGTTTCTTTTGTTGTCGTGCTGATGGAGAATTGTGTTTGTACTTATGTTGTCATTATTTGAAACTGTGTGACATGCATGGTGATGACTTGCTGTGTTTGTTATTTAGCTCTTATTATGTTGTTGCTTTGACCCTCAGCACAGGTGAGTAAACCCCCCCCCCGAAAAAGTATTTCACAGGAAAAAATGTTACAGTGTGAACAAAGATATATATAGAAAAGAAACGAGACAAGAAAAGAAAAGAAAAGAAAAGGCAACATTTAAAATAGTTATATTTTAGTGTTAGTTTTAAGTACTATATTCTACTCCTATATCTTGAACTTTTAGTCATTTTAACCTGCGTATTTTTTTTAACATATTTTTGTGGACATGAAAATATATCTTGAATTTCTGGTGGCGTTTAGCTAATTTCTCCAAGAAACAGCATCTGGATCTAGACAGCATAACTGGTTATATAATCTAAGTTAAATCCCTTAACCCACAGCTGAGCCAATGTAAAACAGTAAAAAAAGTATTGCCTTTAAGAGAAATATAGTAGTTATAGTATAGTATAGTATAGTGGTTGACAAAGCTTGCAGCTTCAACAGATAAATAATATCGAAAACACAGAAACTCCTGCTGGACTGGAGCTTTTGTTTCAGTATTATTACTCAGTATCTAGCTAAGGATCCCATGTAGTTCGTGGTTCCCATGTAAACCTGGTAAATTCACAGTACTATTAAATAATCGGAGGAGTGTGGCTGCTGCTGTCAAAGTCACACAGGAGACATGCACTCATGCCTGAGCTAGCCGGCTAGCGAGTTAGCCGGAGAAAGTTACCGCTCCTGTCTTTATTTCGGAAGCAAGACCGAAATATTGGATATGAAACTGTGAAGGAAACCTACATGTTTCCAGGAGTCTGGAAGCTGACGACTGCCTCGGCTCGGTTTTCCAGTCTGTCTAAGGAAACATCTCGCCAAGCAACTAGGAGTCACCCCGCTCCTGATGGCGGCCATGTTGGGAGAAAAGACCTCCTACGGAAAGCGCGAGGAGTCAGTTTGCAACACCGCTTCGCAGATTTTTGGTTTTCGTGTTTGTTGTGGTTTATTAAGTTAAGTTAAGTTAAATTAAGTGTATTAATTTCGTGTTTGTTTATTTAGGTAAACGGTGTTGTGTAACTGTTACTCAACACTCACTATCAGTGGTGACATAATTATATTTACTGGAGTACTATACTTTTATTAAGGTTGACATATTTGATGGTGCTTATAATGAATCTTAATTCTACTTTATACTCTGCTAAACTACTATTTCAGAAAAATTAACAGTCTAAGACTGACAAATGATTATATTTGAAATGTTTTACGTTTTTTCTAACAACATGTTACTCATCCTGTCCCAGAACATTTTAGCCTGAGCTGAAATATAGTAATACACTGAAGTTCCTCAAATTTCTATTGACAATATGCATTAACATGAATTTGATTTTACTTATACTGTGTCCATCAGACCTACAATACAGAGCAGATAGTTATGTACACCTGTACATTATTACACAGAGAACTAAGCTAAAATCCAACTGTATCATCAAAAATCTAACTTTATAGGTTCAAAATGATCATGGAAACATTTTACAGGAGACAGAAAAAAATTGCAATTTGTAATTTCCTGTTAAATCACATCCACAATTATATATTAAACCACATCTTCTTTTCGTCCCGTGCGTTTGCTCTTTTCTCATTGCATATTTTATTCCAGCAGCTTGCACTTTTGTGTGAGACACTTCTCGCATTTGGCAGTTCAATGATTTTTACAGTTTGACTCATTCTCCTCTTGCGCATTTCCATGAACTCCTTTGGTCGATATACGGTATCACAGTACTGTCCATACCACCTTATTGCTGCTATGTTTCAATAAGCATCAATTTAAGAATAAAACTACAAACTCTCCTCTATGCCATTCACCTGAAAAATGCAGCAGTGTCACTTACAGCCATATCTCAGCTCACGGGCATCAGCTGCAACATACTTCAGAGTTTCAGCACACACATTGTAGAGGGCAGTGCAGCAGCATTTTTATAGCCTGTGTGGTTCACTGTTGAATTAACAGCACTGACATGGAAAATTTGGCCTTTGTGACATTAATGCACTGTCTGGACAAATTTTATTCAGCGATGAAGGCTGTTAATGGATTATGTGGATTAATGTCTTCTAAAATGAAAGTAGCTCAACCCCTTTTCTGATGGACTGGATTGAAAAACTCTGTCATTTTACATTAATTACAGTACTTCTGTAAATACTTAGTCTTTCTCATTACATGTTATGTAGTTATTTTCTTTGAAATACCACGGAGGTCTGACCAAAATGTTTGTTTGTGTGGTTCCTAAAAAACATAAATGCATTTCTTTCCCCACAAAACATTTGAAAACCAGATTTTTCTTTCTTTGAAATATTTTCTCTTTGTCTTGATAACTGACTAGCTGAAATGATGCCTTAAATGTTCAATGAATGTTTAATGTGAAAATATGGTAATAATAAGCAAATTTGATATATCAGACTGTTTTTTTATAAAACATAGCAGCCTGATCAGCTGATCAGCTTTCATATGAGCTTGTCCACATACTTGTTTGTCTGACAAATAGCTGCTTGGATATTTGCATGTCATGTGATCAGTAAATGTGTGAGAGATTGAAAGTGAAAATCTCAGTGTTCGAATTACACAACACTGCTTATGATTGATTGATATGATATGATTTGCAGGCTGCTTTATTTAGGACAGGGCAGAGGCTTCCTGCTGGATCCTTTCAGTCTGAGGTATTTATATCTCAAAGATATATTTCCTGGTACAAGTGTTCTTTCATAGTGAACATAATTGCATCTGAGGTAATGTTAAACCAGTAGGACAAGGATATAGTGAGGGATGGTTCATTAATAATCCTGAACACAGTCTCACAGATTGGGGTTGTCAGTACCAGACTCTGCCCCTAAAAGCAACTATTTTGATGATTATGAAAAAGAAGGACAAGTAACATACACTCAGTCTCTCCTGCCATCATAGTTAGTGACTTTCCACAAGAACTGTGTCTGTCTGAGCATGTATTTTATTTTCTCTTTTTTAAATGAACATACATTCAGACATAAATTCATGCATACACAGAGCACAACACAAACAGGTATATAACATCTGAGGCAACTACAACATCAGTGGTAATATTTTAGTGTAGAGTGCCTTTTTGCTAATTAAAAATAGTACTTAACAGTAAAATAATAAATAAAAGTAAAAGTTAAAGAAAGTAATGCAATTTCCATTGCATTACTTTCTATGACAGACTGATGCAATAAACCAGCTCTGTAATCTAAAACAACCCTCTCTCTCATTAAGTTTTACACTTGCTGCTGTTGACTCAAAAACAATCCTGTAGAAAGTGACAGGAACCAGCAAAGTTATTGGTTGAACAGGCTGAACTCAAAGTATATAAAGCAAAAACAACAAAGGGAGGATATTCAGTATTACGATACTGTACATACTGCCTGATTGCTCTCTGACTGGCAAGTAGAACGTAATATTTCTTAATTAAAAACTAAAAATACAATATTGTAAATCAGCATGGTGACATGCAGTCATATATTTCGTTTTAATCCGACTCTGAAGTGTGCTCTGCATTTTTAAAACTATTCTCAAACAAAGGAAAATACCCAGTACTTGTTTTCCTTTTGTTCTTTTCCCTGCTGCACTGTGAAGAAGACTGAAGAACAGCGGCCTTGCTCCTCTCCTTCAGCGGAGAGGAGCGACGCCACCATCTTCTTTTCTTCCCATGTGTACTTTTTTCCTTTACACGTTTCATTCCAGCTTGTACTTGAGCATCAGCTGGACTTTTGCTTCTCTGCGTATGTGCCTTTGGCAAAGGTGACTCATGTAGCTGTAAACTGCAAACACCACTTGTCAAAATGACAAAATGATCATCTTTTGGCTTGTTCTGTTTGCTATCATCAACTTCTCCTCTGACAACTTTTGTAAGGAGCTTTGAACTCCTTGATGTAATCTCTGTTTCATTATTCCCAGTTTTTCTTTCCTTGTTTCCCTGTGTGTCCACACTACCAGGCCATAATCTTGTTCAACTTTGTGTTTAGCCCCCAGATCTTCATACATGTTCTGTCTAACATCAGCTAATCCTTCATTATCCTGATGCTCTGAAGTGTTTCCTCTTCTTTGTGACTGTTCATATTCTTCCATATTTCCATCCATGGCTGTATTTCTATCCATAACTACCTTTTCTCTATCTCTCTGTTTAACCTGTTGAGGACAATAACGCCTTGCATGCTTGTTGATAACTTCCTGTTTATGCCTCTGATCATTGTAAGATATGTTTTTTATGACACTGATTTTTGCTGTAACTGTCCTCATCCTTGACGCACTCGTCAAGCTGAGGTAAGATTTCTCTCTTTTCTCCTCACCCCCACCCTCATCTCTTCTACTTTTCGCCATATCTGTCATTTTTTGGGTAAGAGTATCTTGAGGATGCAAGTCATTCTTTTCCTCATCATGCTCCTGATGACTGTTCGGTCTGCTCTCCCTGGCACAAACTCTATCACTCTGATGCTTTGCATTATAGCTCAGATCTGGTGGTAGCCCCTCTTCTATAAATCGATCACCGTCTTCAGTTACGTATTTAGTTCCTGTTTCTTCATTTATGTTGATGGAAACAGCCACTGCAGTGTCATTACCCACCACTGCTACCCGCCTAACATCTTCTGTCTCTTTTATATTTACAGTATCTTGACACTGGTCTTGCATACCACTAATAGCAGGAGGGAAGCCTCCAGGAGTCGACACCTCCCTGAAGTCTTGAGTACAAGTATCTGCAGCATGCTCTGAAAGGAATAAAATAAATTCAGGCAAAGTACCAAAACATTTTATCATGGTAAGAATAAGGAACATTTCTGCCAACTTACCATTCTTTTTCCTGTAAAAAAGAAGATAAGCACTGTTGGATCTAAAGGAAAGGAAAGGAAAGGAAAGATAGGTCATTTTTATATACAGCAAAATATATGGCTTGTGTTTTATAGAAGGTACTTTCAAGAGTCTGTATGCATGTCTGTATGCTTATAAAGGTAAAGATGTAGGTAGGTACATATTTAAGTATCTACGTTTTATATTCATTTGTTATTGGGTTTTTTTGGCCCATCTGTGGGGGTGGTGGGGTAAGAGATTGGGTTATAAGAATAGTAAAAGCAACAATCTGCAGTTGTAGTTAAAGCATGGTGTGATACAGTCCTTCAACATGCTTATGTAGTATATTCAAGTGAACCTATGGATATGCTTATGAGAGAACTCAATAAAACATAATTACACAAACATGCATGGTGGGGATGAAAAGAAATGCTAAAACTTACCTCTGAATGTTGTCCACCTGGAATGGCTGGTAACTCAGCTGTTGATGAAAAGAACCAAACATAACATGATGAATCTGTTCATATATATTGGAATATGTAACTATAAAATAAAGTGGTTTGGGAACAACTTTCAACAACACCAAAAGGATCGGTCTTACCGGTGTGACCCTTTCATCGTTGAAGTTATACCATTTCTCATCATCCTGGGACTCGATTATTGCAGTGTAATGTCCACTTCTGAGATCTCCAAAATGATCCACAACAGCATACAGTTCATATGTCTGATTCTGATAACCAATGAAAGAAATGACAGACATTAGGATCAGGAATGAAGAAGGTATGTGTGATGTTAAAACACTAAAATATACTGTATTTATACCTGTGGTATCTGTAGGCTGCGGGGAACATCCACAGGGCAGTTGTTTTTGACATAAGTCATGTAATCGTAGTTAAACTCAAACCTCTTCAACAGCAGCACCAAAACATCTGGATGATGCTTTATTTCACATTTCTGAAAGAAAAGCACAGATCCCAAACATGTTTTAATATCACACCATTAGCTCGTATCACTGTCAATTCAAAAGCACAGAGTTAATGTGTACAAATCAGTTCCTGTTTTCTCATTACTCACAATAGTACCATCACGTTTGTCATGACAGTGTTCACAGTGGTTTTCTCCTCTGAAATATGAATCTCTGAAATACTCATCTATACCATTTACCTGAAAAAAAACAAAGCCAGACAACCAACAATTAAACAAGAGAAAAAAAAATTAAAAAGTCATAAAGATCAAGAGCAGGCTGAAAAACTTCTTTGCTGACATAAGACAGTTTAACTCAGTTGAGTCTTTTAAACCAAATTATAACTCATCTTTTCACCTCTCAGTTAGTTGCTTCTTGTACCTTTTAGCATTTACCTCCCGTTGGGTCAGTCTCAGTATAAATAAATAAATGAAGCCTTGTACTGTAGTTCAAATCAATTCAATTCAAAAGACTTTACTGGCATGAAAGTTTTAAAAAAAAATGTTGCCGAAGCATCAGAATACAATTTGTCCAAATACTTGGACAGTATACTGTAACAGTCATATGGACATGACTGTTATTCATAGTTCATGTTTGTCCTGCTGAAGAGGATACTAAGAGAGAAAACTCTCTAACATTGGTTGTGTTGGTTTGGTTGTTGTCTCACAAGAAAATAAACATGGCCTGGATGACTGACAGACATATGACATGATGAAATACGGAGGTAGCTCTTGTTTACCAATGCTCCATGTAAAATGTAGTTATTTCTTAAAGATGGATTGGGTCTCATCCAAGTACATACAATGTTTCTGAGTGTTTGACATGTCATTAGTGTTTCTTTTAATTGTGTTTCACTCAGTTGATGAGATCTCTGACCAAAGATGCTGGTCTGCAAATTATGTATTTAATTTACTACACATTTTCTGCCAACAGAAAAAGGCTTTTCTTACCACACTGTACACACTGAAGGAATCCACCAGTGCAAGAGGAAGATGCCAAAACGTCCCGTTGGTGTCAGTACTTTCACCACATGCAGAACATATGGTCTTGTGTGTCAACTGTCCGTGGAAGATCTGGAAAAAAAACCCCAACAACACAGAGATTAATAAAGTTTTTCATGTTTTTCATTTAACATAAAGATTGAACTGATAAGGTTTTTACCTCTGAGGCCTCAGGACTGGTCAGATTTAAAATCTTCTCAAAGTACTCAGCAGCATCGTGCTGTTCAAACACTGGGCGTGAAAAGGGGTAAAGGGTAGATAAAATAAAAGGGTAAATAAAATAAAAAATAAAAATGACCATATTGACTTTTGTTCAATGTATACATTATGAGGTAAAAAAAAAACACTGACTCTAGATTATTACAGGAGTTATCAGATATTCTCTGTCTATGGTGGTAAAATGACTGTATCTTAACATTTCTGGTGCAGAGATGCAGATCTAAATAGCAAAAAAACATATTTTTCTCAGATATTACTCCACATAACCTTCTTGTAAACTGATCGACACACCCCAAAAGTAGGTGTGGTCCACAGAGCCTATAAAGGCCTATAGAGGTTCTGTTGTTCTGTGTGGAAACGATACTGTACCTCTGTCGATGGCCCAGCTTCTGTGTGATGTTAAAGGTGTACGCTGCATGTTCTTTTAAGTCACCAAACAAGCTTGTTAGATGACCATCAATACACTCAGTGTCAGGATTTTCACTGGTGTACCTGAACAAAGGTACAGTAAGACAAAGTGGTCAGGAGACATACAAAGGTGCACTGATGGCTCCACAAAATTTAAATGCATTACATGGCATGAAGCTGGACTTTGAAACAAACCTTTCCACAGCTTCTCTGAACTCTTTGGTCATAAACAGCACCTGCAGCACACTGTTCAGGTAACATGTGGCTCCTTGGTTTGACAAGCCATGATACTTTTCTGTTGGGAGATTTTTAATAATGCATGGATAACTGCAAAACTGTCTTCACACCATTACTTATGGATGATAAAGTGACCTTACAGCACGTACAGTATCTTACCTGAAGTATACCTGAGGTAATTCATTATGATCAGTCCTCTTCTACACTGTAATCAATTGTTAAAAATAAATCAATTGCTATTGCTGTTTTGGAAATAAACACAAATACAGAAATATATTAGCTTACCTTTATGTGTAAGATTCATACTGTCATGATGTCCCCGCGGATTTGAAGAAAACAAGTTTATCTTTCTGTTTTTATGTCGATGCACACGGACAGTGACTCTGTCTGCTGTAAATTCAACCCTGGACAGACTTTCTCTTTCACTTCTCGTCACACCAGCTGAAATGCTGCATTCAGGGTGTGTCGGAAATATTAGTCTGTAATTGACCGATGGCTCACATGACCAGCAAGGAAATGTATTGTTATTGCACAAACTGTTCTTCAGCCCTCCAGTTATAAAAAAAAAAAAAAAAACATTTTACATACGGGAACAGGTTTACAAGAGGACGTGAATGCAGCATGTGCAGCAGTATAAACTGACAAAATTATTTTATAGGGGGCCAAAGGCACTTTTCATATCTCTGCTCAGCTGTAATCTTATCTGTTTGCACATTAAAAAATCCCTACAGGCACACCACATGTATTTACATACCGTATTATGGAAACATTTGTAGGCTTTTGCTGATGTGGCACTGAATTATTCAACGTAAACTGATTTCAAATTAAACTAATCAGACAGTTTCAGGAACTGATTTCACTCATGTGATAGTTTCTATAACTTATTTTGTTGTAGACCACCAGAGCTCTTGCAGGGACCCATGATGGACCCTGTTCATCACTCAGAGAACCTCCATTATTTGTCAGAAAAAAAGCAGTTTCATGCCCTGTTTATGTGACTTCAGTATGGACCTCCTAATGTCTGCACACTTAATCACAGACGAGTCATCAGAGAGAAAGTTTCTTTATTTTGAACAATAATGGATTTTTAACATGAGGCAAAAGAGAAATATTAAAGTATACAATAAAAAAAGCCCATACAACCAAGCTTTCAAATTCACAACTTGGTCAGGAGTCATGAGATATAATATGAAGCAGCAGCAGTGGAGGGGAGAGCAGCAGGAGGCGAGGGTCTCTGTCCTCCAGGATGTGAGAAAGAATTGGTGCTTAGCTCATTCAGTACAAAAACTGCTCTTTTGTTGTGGATTAAATACAAAATTTAAACTATTTATTTAAACTATTACGATACTGTACATACTGCCTGATTGCTCTCTGACTGGCAAGTAGAACATAATATTTCTTAATTAAAAACTAAAAATACAATATTGTAAATCAGCATGGTGACATGCAGTCATATATTTCATTTTAATCCGACTCTGAAGTGTACTCTGCATTTTTACAACTCTTCCTAAACAAAGGAAAACACCCAGTACTTTGTTTCCTTTTGTTCTTTTCCCTGCTGCACTGTGAAGAAGACTGAAGAATAGCGGCCTTGCTCCTCTTCTTCAGCGGAGAGGAGCGACGCCACCATCTTCTTTTCTTCCCATGTGTACTTTTTTCCTTTACACGTTTCATTCCAGTTTGTACTTGAGCATCAGTTGGACTTTTGCTTCTCTGCGTATGTGCCTTTGGCAAAGGTGACTCATGTAGCTGTAAACTGCAAACACCACTTGTCAAAATGACATTTGCATCTGTTTTTGGATCATCGTCATATTGTACACAACTCTTAATGCCACCTTGTGAAGGTTCTTTTACAGTTTCTATTCTTATGTTTCTTGTCTTACTGCTTCTCTGAGTACCACCAGCAGTTTCCCTACGTTCTTCCTCAATTATCTTCCCATGATATATTTTTGATCTTTTTGAACCAGGTCTTCCTTCCGCTTGATGATCATTAATGCCTGTTTTCACTGTTGGTTGATGATGCCCCTGTTTTGTCTCTTCAACATTTTCAATCAGCTCTCTGCTTGCTGCCAATCCTGCTTTGCTATGACAAGAGGCCACTCTGTCTTCCACGCATTCATTATATCCTGTCTTTTCCCACCCTTTGGCTTGTCTCGCCACACCAGCATCTTGCTGCTCACATCTTTTAGACCTCTGACTACTTCCCCGTTCACTCCTCTGATCATCTTTTGGTTTGTTCTGTTTACTGTCACCATCTCTCTCCTCACCTCCATGTTTGTCCACACTAATATCTTCATGTGTTGTACTTGTAACTCTGCACTGTTCATGCTCAGGATCCTTCCTCAGTCTTTTCTGTCCAACATCATCTACTCTCTCGTCCTGATCCTCTACACCCTCACTGGTATAAGTTCTTGTTCTTGTCATAGATTGTGCATATTTAGCATCTCTTCTATTTTTATCCCTCACTCCCTTATCCTCCAGCTTCTTCTCTCTCTGTTGCTCATATCTTTTAGATCTCTGACTGCTGCCCTGTTCACCCCTCTGATCATCTTTTGGTTTGTTCTGTTTGCTATCATCAACTTCGCTGTCTCTGTCCTTACAGAGGTCATATTTTGTAAGGTGCTTTGAACTCCTTGATGTAATCTCTGTTTCATTATTCTTAGTTTCTCTTTCCTTGTTGATCTCAACATTTGTTTCCATCCCCTCCTCACCTTCCTGTGTGTCCACACTACCAGGTTTAAGGCCATAATGTTGTTCAACTTTGTGTTTAGCCCCCAGATCTTCATACATGTTCTGTCTAATATCAGCTAATCCTTCATTATCCTGATGCTCTGAAGTGTTTCCTCTCCTTTGTGACTGTTCATATTCTTCCATATTTCCATCCATGTGTGTATGCTTGCTGTCATTGTCCTCATCCTTGACACAAATGATTGTTTTCATTTCTGTCTGCTCATCTTCCTCTACATTTCCTCCCAAGTCCCCCCCCTCATCTCTTATACTTTTTGCCATATCTGTCATTTTTTGGGTAAGAGTATCTTGAGGATGCAAGTCATTCTTTTCCTCATCATGCTCCTGATGACTGTTCGGTCTGCTCTCCCTGGCACAAACTCTATCACCCTGATGCTTTGCATTATAGCTCGGGTCTGGTGGTAGCCCCTCTTCTATAAATCGATCACCATATTTAGTTACGTATTCAGTTCCTGTTTCTTCAATTATGTTGATGAAAACAGCCACTGCAGTGTCATTACCCACCACTGCTACCCGCCTAACATCTTCTCTCTCTTTTATATTTACAGTATCTTGACACTGGTCTTGCATACCACTAATAGCAGGAGGGAAGCCTCCAGGAGTCGACACTTCCCTGAAGTCTTGAGTACAAGTATCTGCAGCATGCTCTGAAAGGAATAAAATAAATTCAGGCAAAGTACCAAAACAAAACAAAACATTTTATCATGGTAAGAATAAGGAACATTTCTGCCAACTTACCATTCTTTTTCCTGTAAAAAAGAAGATAAGCACTGTTGGATCTAAAGAAAAAGAAAGGAAAGGAAAGGTCATTTTTTATAGACAGTAAAATATATGGCTTGTGTTTTATAAAGGGACTTTCAAGAGTCTGTATGCATGTCTGTATGCTTATAAAGGTAAAGATGTAGGTAGGTACATATTTAAGTATCTACGTTTTATATTCATTTTTATTGGGTTTTTTGGCCCATCTGTGGGGGTGGTGGGGTAAGAGATTGGGTTATTAAGAATAGTAAAAGCAACAATCTGCAGTTGTGGTTAAAGCATGGTGTGATACAGTCCTTCAACTTGCTTATGTAGTATATTCAAGTGAACCTATGGATATGCTTATGAGAGGACATAAGACATAATTACACAAACACGCATGGTGGGGATGAAAAGAAATGCTAAAACTTACCTCTGAATGTTGTCCACCTGGAATGGCTGGTAACTCAGCTGTTGATGAAAAGAACCAAACATAACATGATGAATCTGTTCATATATATTGGAATATGTAACTATAAAATAAAGTGGTTTGGGAACAACTTTCAACAACACCAAAAGGATCGGTCTTACCGGTGTGACCCTTTCATCGTTGAAGTTATACCATTTCTCATCATCCTGGGACTCGATTATTGCAGTGTAATGTCCACTTCTGAGATCTCCAAAATGATCCACAACAGCATACAGTTCATATGTCTGATTCTGATAACCAATGAAAGAAATGACAGACATTAGGATCAGGAATGAAGAAGGTATGTGTGATGTTAAAACACTAAAATATACTGTATTTATACCTGTGGTATCTGTAGGCTGCGGGGAACATCCACAGGGCAGTTGTTTTTGACATAAGTCATGTAATCGTAGTTAAACTCAAACCTCTTCAACAGCAGCACCAAAACATCTGGATGATGCTTTATTTCACATTTCTGAAAGAAAAGCACAGATCCCAAACATTTTTTAATATCACACCATTAGCTCATATCACTGTTAATTCAAAAGCACAGAGTTAATGTGTACAAATCAGTTCCTGTTTTCTCATTACTCACAATAGTACCATCACGTTTGTCATCACAGCGGTCACAGTACATCTGGTTTTCTCCTCTGAAATATGAATCTCTGAAATACTCATCTATACCATTTACCTGAAAAAAAACAAAGCCAGACAACCAACAATTAAACAAGAGAAAAAAAAATTAAAAAGTCATAAAGATCAAGAGCAGGCTGAATGACTTCTTTGCTGACATAAGACAGTTTAACTCAGTTGAGTCCTTTAAACCAAATTATAACTCATCTTTTCACCTCTCAGTTAGTTGCTTCTTGTACCTTTTAGCATTTACCTCCCGGTGGGTCAGTCTCAGTATAAATAAATAAATGAAGCCTTGTACTGTAGTTCAAGTTAATTCAATTCAAAAGGCTTTACTGGCATGAAACTTAAAAAAAATTCCCTCTGAAGTGCAGAATTGAAAAAGGATGAGAGGAGAAACGAGAAAGAACCTCAAGCAAGTCCAGTTAACTTTCTTCAGACTCTTAGAAATGTCCATGACCTGGATGACTGTGAATCTTCACAGACATATGACATTATGAAATATGGAGGTAGCTCTTGTTTACCAATGCTCCATGTAAAATGTAGTTATTTCTTAAAGATGGATTGGGTCTCATCCAATACATACAATGTTTCTGAGTGTTTGACATGTCATTAGTGTTTCTTTTAATTGTGTTTCACTCAGTTGATGAGATCTCTGACCAAGATGCTGGTCTGCAAATTATGTATTTAATTTACTACACATTTTCTGCCAACAGAAAAAGGCTTTTCTTACCACACTGTACACACTGAAGGAATCCACCAGTGCAAGAGGAAGATGCCAAAACGTCCCGTTGGTGTCAGTACTTTCACCACATGCAGAACATATGGTCTTGTGTGTCAACTGTCCATGGAAGATCTGAAAAAACAGCAGAGATTAATAAAATAAGTTTTTCATGTTTTTCATTTAACATAAAGATTGGACTGATAAGGTCTTCACCTCTGAGGCCTCAGGACTGGTCAGATTTAAAATCTTCTCAAAGTACTCAGCAGCATCGCGCTGTTCAAACACTGGGCGTGAAAAGGGGTAAAGGATAGAAAAATGACCATATTGACTTTTGTTCAACGTATACATTATGAGGTAAAAAAAAAACACTGACTCTAGATTATTACAGGAGTTATCAGATATTCTCTGTCTATGGTGGTAAAATGACTGTATCTTAACATTTCTGGTGCACGAGATGCAGATCTAAATAGCAAAAAAACATATTTTTTTCAGATATTACTCCACATAACCTTCTTGTAAACTGATCGACACACTCCAAAAGTAGGTTTGGTCCACAGAGCCTATAAAGGCCTATAGAGGTTCTGTTGTTCTGTGTGGAAACGTACTGTACCTCTGTCGATGCCCAGCTTCTTTGTGATGTTAAAGGTGTACGCTGCATGTTCTTTTAAGTCACCAAACAAGTTTGTTAGATGACCATCAATACACTCAGTGTCAGGATTTTCACTGGTGTACCTGAACAAAGGTACAGTAAGACAAAGTGGTCAGGAGACATACAAAGGTGCACTGATGGCTCCACAAAATTTAAATGCATTACATGGCATGAAGCTGGACTTTGAAACAAACCTTTCCACAGCTTCTCTGAACTCTTTGGTCATAAACAGCACCTGCAGCACACTGTTCAGGTAACATGTGGCTCCTTGGTTTAACAAGCCATGATACTTTTCTGTTGGGAGATTTTTAATAATGCATGGATAACTGCAAAACTGTCTTCACACCATTACTTTGAATGATAAAGTGACCTTACAGCACGTACAGTATCTTACCTGAAGTATACCTGAGGTAATTCATTATGATCAGTCCTCTTCTACACTGTAATCAATTGTTAAAAATAAATCAATTGCTATTGCTGTTTTGGAAATAAACACAAATACAGAAATATATTAGCTTACCTTTATGTGTAAGATTCATACTGTCATGATGTCCCCGCGGATTTGAAGAAAACAAGTTTATCTTTCTGTTTTTATGTCGATGCACACGGACAGTGACTCTGTCTGCTGTAAATTCAACCCTGGACAGACTTTCTCTTTCACTTCTCGTCACACCAGCTGAAATGCTGCATTCAGGGTGTGTCGGAAATATTGTCTGTAATTGACCGATGGCTCACATGACCAAGCAAGGAAATGTATTGTTATTGCACAAACTGTTCTTCAGCCCTCCAGTTATAAAAAAAAAAAAAAAAAACATTTTACATACGGGAACAGGTTTACAAGAGGACGTGAATGCAGCATGTGCAGCAGTATAAACTGACAAAATTATTTTATAGGGGGCCAAAGGCACTTTTCATATCTCTGCTCAGCTGTAATCTTATCTGTTTGCACATAAAAAAAATCCCTACAGGCACACCACATGTATTTACATACCGTATTATGGAAACATTTGTAGGCTTTTGCTGATGTGGCACTGAATTATTCAACGTAAACTGATTTCAAATTAAACTAATCAGACAGTTTCAGGAACTGATTTCACTCATGTGATAGTTTCTATAACTTATTTTGTTGTAGACCACCAGAGCTCTTGCAGGGACCCATGATGGACCCTGTTCATCACTCAGAGAACCTCCATTATTTGTCAGAAAAAAAGCAGTTTCATGCCCTGTTTATGTGACTTCAGTATGGACCTCCTAATGTCTGCACACTTAATCACAGACGAGTCATCAGAGAGAAAGTTTCTTTATTTTGAACAACAATGGATTTTTAACATGAGGCAAAAGAGGAATATTAAAGTATACAATAAAAAAAGCACATACAACCAAGCTTTCAAATTCACAACTTTGTCATGAGATATAATATGAAGCAGCAGCAGTGGAGGGGAGAGCAGCAGGAGGCGAGGGTCTCTGTCCTCCGGGAACCCTCAGAACCATTAAGATGACGGACATGTGCTGGATGCCATATTCAGACAGCGGTTTGGAGTCTTCCAGTGCCTTGTCTGTGAAGATCAGCCGCAAATTCTCGCCTCCTAACACACACACACAGAAAAACCAAAGAAACACATCACTTAAAATGTACATTTACAAAAGACAAGTTCAAATTCTGGGAATCTTGTACTCTATTTGTGCTCAACTGGCTGTAAGCCAAAATAGTCACGGTAGAAATTGCAGGTTAAATTCTTTTGACCTGTAAATCACCGGTGGTGGAAAGCAAGTGAGTCCATTTATTCAACTACTGCACTTAGGTGCCATTTTGAATGACTCATCTCTCACTTGAGTCTTTTTATTTTGCACTATTTGCACTCCACTACATTTCTGAGTTAAATAGTGCAGATTTTTATCCCATTTATCTGACAGCCTTTCATCATTTAGCTGATAGTCTTTACAGACAAAATATACAGTTTGTACAATATAATAAATTGTTACTGGTTAAACTATCCAGAAGTATGTAATGCAGTTTAAAGTAGTGTCATCTCGATAAACATTTAACAATAAAAACATCAACAATAAGAGCCTATTATGTATATATAGTATAATAACTAGCTTATGGTTTTACTTTTGATACTTTTCATACATCTTATTTGAAACCTTTAAACATTTATGTGACTTTTACTTGTTGTGGAGTATTACTATTTTTATTATTATATATATTTTATTATTATATGACTGATTGGATTACTTTTTTTTTTAACTTTAGTTTTGCACTGTTCAACCACTGCAAATGACCAAAATCTATGCTTTCTATTAAAAAGTTGAAAATAGTATAACCCCCTTCTTTTCATGCTGATGCTGACAGACAAATAAGCAACATGAAAACAAGGTAACATTCGTCTAAATGTATGCCATTTCACATTTACTTATATTTCACACGACTGGCTTTAAGTTATGACACCCACCGTCGTTCCCGGGAAGCCTCTGAGCCACTTTCTCCTTCAGCTGCAGCACCGTCATGCTCTTCATCTGCTCCTCCGTGTTGCACAGGTCGATCGTTATGTTCTCGCCCTTTATCCCTTTCACGACGACCTGGAAGATTTTGCCCATTTCTGCGCTCCCTGTCGCCTGTGTGTGCTGCTGCGCTCGGTGTGTGCAGGGTAATGCAACTTCAGCGTTCAGGGTGTTGTTCAGGTTAGTCAACAGGGTCTGACGTAGGAGAGGGAAGAATACTTTCACTTTCTACTTTAAAATGATCAGTAATAGTCATTATTATTATTGTTATTATTATTATTATTATTAGTAGTAGTAGTAGTAGTATTAGTATAGTAGTAGTAGTAGTATTATATTATATAGTATTAGTGTTGTTGTTGTTGTTGTTGTTGTTGTTGTTGTTGTTGTTGTTGTTGTTGTTGTTCTTCTTCTTCTTCAACTTTTTGAACTTAAATATTTCTATCTTTGATACTACTATTTACTTTTCTACATGTCAACCTTTGTACTTTTTACTCAGCTGCTTTTATCTGACAGGTGCAGATGCTTTGCGGATTCAGATTACCAAAACAAAGTATGATCAGTAAATAAATGGTGACATCATTGTGTCAATAAGGCTTCAATTTATCCCCAGTGAGAAAGTCACAAGCTACCCAGCAGTATGCAAAGTAATATATAAAACATAAATAAAATGATTTATGTTCGTTTCACTTTTACCAGCTGTGACATAAAGTCATGGGCACGTTGATGCATCAGTAATCATAATCCAATAATATCATATATATTATTTGGCATAATTTGGTAAGTATATTTTGATAATACAATACTTTGTGCTGTTACTTAAGTAACTTTTTCAATGCAGGACTTTTACTTGTAACAGGGTGATACAGTGTGATATACTTTTACTTAAGTGGACAGAGCACTTCTCAAAACAAACAGCAATGTATGAAGGCATTTCCTTATTCAGTTTAGCACTGTGGTGTTCATAACTGGAAATCACCTGATACTCCAGCAGCGCTGTTTGTTTATCAGCTGTTTCACAGGCTGGGTTGTCTTATTAAAAGCTGCTGTGAAACAATATATTAATATTTAGTATAATAATAGTCTAATAATTAGTGCAAAGGCAAAAATAATTAATATTATCAATGTTTTTAAAAGTAAATGAAAGTAGATAGACTGAGAATCATGAGCTGCCAACTTTGCAGTCATGTGACTTCGTGGAACTGCCAGGGATGAAACTAAAAGTTAAAATCACTAGGAGGAGTCAGTGACTTTGACACGGCAGGCAGCCTCAGTCCTGAGAGAGAAGGGGAGAGAAGAGGTTTGTTGGTGGAGAAGAACAGAGGAGCAGAAACAAAATGACTACACAGGGTCAGGAGGAGAAAAGATATGACCGCCGAGACACAACCCTGAAGTTTGTCAACAGACCGGATGATCTGGATCCACTACGTAAGCATAAATAAAATATTATATAGTAATTAAACTGTGACACTGTGCAAGATTTTCTTAATTCATGGGTGTTCTTTACAATGACCTCATGCTCATGCAATTGTTTTTATAGTGTAACGTGTGCATTTATTATACTCATTAAACCAACTAAAGGGATTGCATGTGTTTTTCCACCAAAGGAAGGCAGGTGGTATCTGTTTTTCCTCCATTCCTGATGTGCAGTATAAATGTGACTGTGATGTTCGGTTAAATGTCAGCTCTTGTTGTTTGCTCCTCAGCCCCAGAGGAGGGAGATCAGTGTCTCCGAGCAGAGATGTCCTGCGGTCATGCCGTCACCCCAGAGTCTCTCACCGGCTGGTGTCGCAGCCTGCTGGATCAGGTACTTTCCACCATTTCATTTACAGGGTACAGAGGTGTCTCCCAAGAATTACTTTCCTGTTGCTTCTGCTGCATTTGAACGCAAATAAAAATCAAGCCCTTCCTCTAGTCTGAAAGTACCACATTTCATATTTTGATGCCCACATTTCCTTCTGATAAGCAATGGCATGCTGGACACAGGTGTCCGTTGCACCCAAGAGGCCAAAAAATCTGTCATGGCATGTTTTAAGTCTTTACATATGGGAAGCTTAACTCCCTGGAGTTATGGAAACATCAGACTGCCATCCGATATTCCACATATTCAGATATTGCCATCAACTGGCAATATAACACAACCAGTCTCTTTCATTTCAGGGCCAATATGAATTTAAGTGCCCTGCTTTAGAGAATGGCACCTTGCAGAAGTGTGGGAAAGTGTGGCCCTATCAAGAGGTGCGCAGGCTGGCAGTGCTGACGTCTGAAGAGATGTCACATTTTGAAGAGAAGATCGCCCATCTGGCTGCCACAAAGTACTGTGAATTCAAATCAGTGAGTGTCCCGGTGTTGTCACTACCTAAATATTACTGACTGCTTAGTTATGAGCTCAGCAGAGAAAGTTTGTTTCTACACCATCCGTCAATCATGCAGATTACTTAAAGCAATAGTTTGAGGAATACACCTATTTGCTGTCTTATGGAGATTTAGATGAGGAGATTGATACCACTCCCATACAGTATGTTTATGGTAAAAGTAAAAGGTAAAGTAAATAATGCACTTTATATATAACAGCAAGTAAATATTTAACTGGACCTAGTCTGGAAAAACAGAAAAACAGAGACTATTCTCATTTTTATTTTATTTATTTTTTTGTTTTTTGTATTTTAATTATTAAACAAGCAAGATATATCATGTTAGTCAGCTTAGAAATGCTTCCAAAAATGTTGAACTGCTCCTTTAATGTTCGTCACATCCTTTCCAACAGTGTCCTGGGTGTAAAACCTATGTGGAGAGAGAGGACCTGACTAACCTCTGCGTGCAGTGCACAATCTGCACAGCAGACAAGGGTAAATTTTACCAGTTCTGCTGGCAGTGTCTGAAAGAGTGGAAAGGTTCAGCTCCACGCTCTGACCGCTGCGATGCATGCAACGCTGGCTGCACCAACCACGACCTCGAGCTTCTCAAGAATTGCAAGACCACTGACCTCCCTCAGGTGCAGGGGGTCCATGAGTGTCCGTCCATCCGGGCCTGTCCCACCTGTGGTCAGAGGGTGGAGCACGACAAAACGGGCTGTAAGAACATCATCTGCCCTCGCTGTCAGGTTGAGTTCTGCTTTGTGTGTCTGAAGCTCACTCCTGAGTGCCTGAAGACGAGCTCTTACTTTATCCCCTGCAGCGATGGTGTGGCTCCCAGACAAACCTCCATCCCTGTGTGGCACAGAAACTAAGGAGTTTTCACACAGTCACTGCTCATGATGCAGCGTACAGGCTTATTCTGTCACACTATACTGTACTTTCACTGTTTGTTTCCACTCTAAGATTCTCCTTGCAGCTGCATATATTTTCTCATAATATGTCTAACGCACTGTTTTTAATATTGTTCTTGAAGTTACTTCCTAACATTGATCTTTGTTCAATAATAGTTCATCATTAATAACTGCATCACTTAATAAAGTTTCCCCTTACATGAATACAGAATGTGTGTCCAATAGGTTATGGTGTGCTGGATGGATTAAAACAAACATTTCTCCACATGCAATATAAAACTAAAATATCAAATAGATATTTTACATATAGTCATGTAGCATGGCTTAAAATTGGTCCATTTTTTCCCAGGAAGGTATAGAAATGTACAAATGTGTACACCTGTATGACCGTTCATGCAGAAAAAAACCTGAGTCAATTTTGCAGTGGCACCTGAGGAGCTGTACTACCCTCTATAGGCCAATTCAAAAAATAACACTGAACAAAAACAACAGTGAAAAGTCTTAACATGGGGGAAATTGTTTAATATCAAAGGTAGAAAAAATAACAGAAAGTACATGTTTTTAAAAATATTTCTTTACACAAGTCTTAGACCTACAAACACAACACATTTTAAACATTTCTTCAAGGCTTTCTGAGTCTAATAAGGTCTTAAGGTTAAGTTTCTGAGTCACATTTCTCAACACAAATATCTTTTTAACACACTTTTACAGTTTGGGATTTTGAATTTTACATAAAGATTGGTCTAATGCACTGCACTGATATATATATATATATATATATATATATATAATATATAACACACACACACACATATATATATATAGATATATATATATATATATGTGTGTGTTTATTTATATATCTATATATATATATATATATATATATATATATATATATATATATTTATGTGTGTGTATATATATAGCGCTGAATATTGAATTTTCCCATGATATTGTAACCGTAACTGTTAATTTTTTGCAGTTTGATGCTGTGGCTTAGTCAGAAAGGTTTTTAGATTTGAAAAAATTTAGTTATTTCTGTAGCATTCATGTTAAAATAGTTCTATGTATGATAGTAAAGAAGTGCACGACCGCTCAGGTAGCAGCTCAGTTGTGTTATACTTTAAATGTGTCCCAGTAGAGAAGAGACATCCAGAGTAGGTTTAAAGAAAATAAACGTTTTCCATGCTTTGGTTTTTGCCCTCCTTGTCACCCATTCCACCATCTTCGTTTCCCACAAGGCACCTTCCACCACGTAATCTTGCAGCCATGAGAATGATTGACATGTGTTTAATTCCATAATCAGACAGCAGTTTGGAGTCTACCAGAAGCCTGCCTGCGAAGATCAGTCTCCAGTCCTTCA
The DNA here is from genome assembly GCA_023238725.1 of Scortum barcoo. Classification (NCBI taxonomy): domain Eukaryota; kingdom Metazoa; phylum Chordata; class Actinopteri; order Centrarchiformes; family Terapontidae; genus Scortum; species Scortum barcoo. Next base: position 12,716,636 of record CM041532.1, on the reverse strand, counting down.
CTGCAACATGCACACACACACACACACACACACATACACACACACAAAGTTAAAATCAGGCACTGACAACATTTCTCCAGGTTAAATCCCAAACTTACAACTTGCTTGAGCAATCTGACCTAACCTCAGTCCATCTGATGAAGAAGGTTTGGGTTTAATAGATAACAACTTAACATTCATATTAACTGTGTAACGTGTAGCCTGGTGTTATGTAGCTTTTTCAATCGTGAATATGTGCAGGTCACAATCCAAAGTGATCATACTGTCGTAAGAAAAACTCTCCGTTATCTTCTCCTTCAGCTGCAGCACCGTCATGCTCTTCATCTGCTTCTTGCACAGGTTGATCTCCATGTTCTCGCCCTCTATCCCTTTCACCACGACCTTGTAGATTTTGCCCATTTCTGTCTCCTGTGCGTGCTGCTGTGCTGTGTCCCTCACAGCCACTTCAGTGTTCAGTGTGCTGATCCGGTTAATCAGGGTCTGATGTCAGACAGAGGATACTTTCATTTTCTATTTTAAAAATGATGACCATTATTTTGATTATTATCCCTGTTCCTCGTCTTATGTACATACAAATAAAACAGTTTTAAAATGTGAAGTGACCTTTGCTGAGGTTGATGTTGTTTTTGACGAGTTAGTAGCTGGTTTGGCACTTAAGGGGAAAGTTAAGGGGAAAGTTAAGAGAAAAGTAACTTAAGAAGCAGATCGACTATTTGTCCATTACTGATGTGAAAGCATTTTAGGCATTTTGGGTAAAACATTACTATTACATTTGTATAGCCTTTATTCTATTTGTGAAAATGCAAAACAACAAAACCTGTCTATTCTGCCCCGGCTACAATTTCACATCAGAAAAGACATTCAGCACGTCATCCGTGCCCCTTTATTCACCAACAACTACACAGAAAGCAACGCGTTAGCTTCATGTTAACCTATATGGGAAATTACACTGTTCTGATAGCTGTTAGCAAACATAGTTATACTACAGATTTAGAGCAGACTTGCTATATAGGAATAAGAGACAGTGTATGCGATCACTGGATCATACTGAATATGATTATATAACCATAATGAAGTAACTAAACATGAAAATACTCACAAGAAAATGTCTTCCTGGTCAGACAATGAGAAGTAGAAAACACCTGTAGGAAGTCTGTGTGACTGCAGGTGAAAAATTCAAGGTGAAATACAAAAAACTGTGTTATTACCACTTTTGTCCAGTAGATGTCCTTTTTTGACCAACATCAAACAGCTGATCAGCACACTGTCAATCCCAAAATAACACTAAACAATGATGACACTGACAAGACTTGAGACTGGAAAAAGAGGTTTTTTTTTTCAACATTTCTTAAAGTTTTAGGATTAAAAGAAGACTCTTTGACAGAATGACAGATTCTAAACATTTCTTTAGGTCTTCCTTTCCCCATGGAAAATGTCGTCACCGTCTGGCTTCAGAGCTGGAAGGCTGACAGCACTGTGTTTGAGCTCTCCTCCTCCTTAAAGAGTCTGAGATATGGAGCTTATGTTCAGGACGATGTGTTCGATCCCATATTCGGACAGCATGGAGGAGTCTCGGTCCAGTTCCCTCCCTGCAAAGGACAGTCCTAACCTCAGTGTGCGGGTGCCCTGAGGTGAAAAACACAACACTATTTCAGAAAACACATTCACAAATAAAAGGCCCATTACCAGAAACTGTGTTTTGTTTCCCCTGAGTTATGTCAGGGTTTTGTGTCTTGCTATCAGATGCAGTTTCATTCCCTTTTTCATACATTAGAGAGTAAAGTGCACATCAAACCACATTCGTCTGCAGAGGTTTACTTCGGTGGAGAAAGACCAAAATCCTGGCTGGAGATTAGTTTGTCAGCCGAGGACTGTCTTTACCAACATCCCCACTTTTATGTGCAATCAGTCCGTTGTTTAAACATTGATCTCTGTCCTTACATTCGGCTATAACATCATCCTGGACTCAGTTTGTCAGATCAGTTCCCCTGCATTGACACGTTTACTGCCCTGATCAATTAGTAACCGTCTCCTGTTTCTTATTTTGGTTGCACTGATGGATAATTCCTGCCATAATTATCAGATCACAGGTGGAGTCAGGTGGAGATTGTACATAGATACGCAGCATTTCTGAGTCAGTATGATTGTGTTGCAACTGAAAAGACTTTTATACATGTTACATCTAATTTAGATGTATTAAAAACTACGCTCAGTTATAGATGCTTTAAAGCTGCATCATTAGCAGTCATCTGCATCAGATTGTAAGGTTACAGTCTATGGTCTATTATTAATATACACTATATATCATGTGGTTGACCTATTTCTTTATATTTCATCTTCAGTTGCTGCCACCTGTGTTTTATTCCCGTCAGGTTCCACCTGAATAGTTCCTTTCTCCTTATCTTTACTTAATATTTGAACATTATTTTGATCTTTTCTACAATTTATAGTTCTAATCAGGACTGGAAAAGCCGGAGTGAACCGAACCAGCTGATAACCAGCACTGAGAAAAAGTACCAATAATCCAGAGTCACAGATGTTTGTCTCATTCAGGCCAAGTGACTGTGTCCTGTTATGATGTTGTTGTCTTCTGAAATGTTATTGTGTTTGTACCTCAGCGCAGAAGGCTTAAATGCCAACTTTGCATAAATGTTAACTGTGTTAGTTATAAATATAAGTGATTTCAGGGTTCTTACAATTAATCTTTGCTTTGGTCTTGTTCTTGAGCTGCTGCTCCTCTACTGCTCCTCGCTGCTGCACACATCAATGGCCATGTTCTTCCCATCCATCCCAGGCACGATGACCGTCACAACCATCTCTGCGGTGTTCGTCTGTGAGGAAAATCACTTGGAGAAAATCATACAACAGGGTCCCTTTACCCGAGCCAGGTAACTGATGAGCTGCAAAAATACTTCATCAATACTCTCAACTTGGAGTATGACCATGCGCTTTTTGAGGGGTGTCATGATCCCCCCAATACTGAAAATTTACCAGTCTGTCCTCCTGAATATACAGTAGCCCTTTCATGAACCATGTCAACATATATGTCGCTAGTAATTTTCCTATTTATATTAATCATAGATGTATTACTTTAAATTTGTAAAGGAAAACACAAGTGTGCAATTCCCCCCTCCAAACTTCACACTTGGTTGCACCGAGCATTATAATTTTGATGTGTGTTGATTCATTCAAGATGCCAAGCCACGCACTAAGCAACATGCAAGAACACCTTCCACCTTAAAGGTTACTGGTAGCTGCCAGTGTAACCTTTAAGCAGCACAGGGAATTAAATTATTTTGCTCTGTGTTTTTCTTTTATTCCACAGCGGTAAGAAACGTCTTGCTGTTTTCAAGTCCGGGCACCACACCCTCTTCCTCTGTTAGCATTTCGCCCTCAGTCCTGATTTGATATCCTCGTCTCTGGTCTCTGTGTCGATCTGTCTCTCATTTCAGCGCTCCAAACTGAGCCATCTAAGGTCACTAGTCCAACATTTCCCTCTTTTAGAAGGATACTGAAAAATGTTTTTGTGAGCTTGACTACTGTAAAATGTGTGTTTTCACTTGGTACTTCTGAAAAGATTGTGTGAGGATGTGGATCTTTCACATTAACTGAGTCTATCGCTGCTTTTAGATCTTGTACAAAACAGCTAGCCTTTGTCTGATTTCTTGAAGTGCCTTTTTAACAGGACATATAGGTATACAATAGGAAGAGTCTGGACATGGCATAATTAGACTATTTTTTCAGAAGTAAGTCAAAAACTGGAGTAATTCCTGTATTTCTCCATGTTTCGTGGAATAGTCTTGCACAGCTTATAATTGGACTGGGGCAGGACTATTTCTGATCAGTCCCTCATCATATTTGTAAGATCATCAAAGGTCATCTCTACAGCTACTGGCATACAGATGGGTTTAGATTTTGCAATTAGATGTACTGCATGTTTCCCTAGAAATGAGCAACCAAATGGCTGTCTTTCTTGTCAGTAATCCTTCCTCCTTATCCTCCTTATCATGAGTAAAACATACTTATTATTTATTTATTTGGGTATTCCTACAATAATTACTCTTGATTCAGTTATTGCAGTGCCTAGCTCAACCAGGTCTTAAAGTGACTTGATTAACAGTCATCAATGATAAGTTCATCTGCCCTTTAGTGAGTTAACTTTCAGATGCTCTCATAAGCTCTCACCTTTTAATTTTTTTCCTCTTGGGATGCTTTACAGAGGAATCCCTGATTCACTTCTTCTACAGGAACCCCCTCTCATTCTTAGATCAGCTGGATCTGAACCAGACTGGATTCTGGACCGAGTCTCTGGCAGTGCACAGTTGACCTGTAGAAATCGTTTCAGGTTAAGCATCCCAGTCAAGCCCCCAAAATGTTGTAGCAAATACAACACAAACAATAATAATATATATTCAAACACACATCTGTCTTGATCTCTTATTCTAAAGAATTGGTTATTGCTTACAAACAAGAGTCTCCATGTTCAACTGGGGGAAGACCCACATGTAACTAAGGAGAATTTTTTTACACTGCAACTTAAACTTGAAAATCAGCAAAATGCAGCACACAGGCGCTGTTTCTCTGATAACACTCTCTTCTACTATCTGCACTTCTCCCCCTCGCTCTGTCTGCATCACATTTTCTGCATACAGCACTGCGATGCAGCAGTATGTTGCCTTAAAATAACTTTGCTGTAGTGTGATTTCACAGTAAAATGCAGGCAAATTATTGTGATATGGCAGTATGTTGTTGCAAAATTGCTGTATAAACTCTAAAAGTAATGCAGTAATTTATTGTAAATTTACTAAATGTAAATAGTTAAAAGTAATTGTATAATATTTACTTCCTTTAAATTTTAGTTGTTTTTAAATGACTTTGATTCCTCTTTTTTATAAAAACCCTTGCTGCTTTTTATTATTTCTGCTCTTGCATCTGTCTTCACTTTTTCTTTATAATGTGCAATGTAGATAAAACTAAACTATATATTATTACTCTACCACCAAAGAAAGCATAATGTTTATTACAGATCCGGTGTCATAACCATTAGTACGATGTAAATTAAATGTACAATTTTCTACATTGTTGTTGTTTTTGGGAGAGCCATGCAGGTAATATGTTCCAGGTCCCCTTATCAGATTTCTGTTATACAGTACAGTGATGAGGAGGAGTTAATTTGTGTAACTTACAGCATAAAAATCTTCATAAGTATTCAAGTATTCAAAGTTCAATTGTTTTATGGTACAGAAAGAGAAACGACAGCCAGACTGCTTCAGAAACAGTTGTCTCATCTCATACATCTGTTTTATTTTGAAGAAGATTACATTTCATGATCACATTTCACATCTTAATATTGTTTATGACGGACAAACATCATGACAGTCTACAGGATGTATTCAGTGATAATAGAGTACTGTATGTATTAGCAGATAGAAAAGAGATAAGCACAAATACAGTTACGATGTGAGTTTCCCCGCTGTGGGACTAATAAAAGTTATCTGAATCTGAATCTGAATCTGAGTTGGATTTCAATTTCAGAGCTCAGTCCTTTGCTTCTCTTTCTTCTGAGGATGTTTTTCCTCTTTGTGGAAGACTTTCCCATCAGGCTGCTCTCTCCACTTCAGGGTGACTCCACTCACTCCTTTCTCCTTCAGTCTGTCCTGGAACTGGAAAGGAGACTTGAGAGATGTTCTCAAATCTACATTGTTATTTGGAAGCTAGTTTTCATTTGGCCTGCTATCCACATGAGAATAATAAAGACACACTGTCAGACAAAGAACTTGGCCCAGAAATTCAACAGTTTGTGTTTCATGGTGGATTTTGGAGTCTCACCTCTTTCAGGATGTTTGCTTTCACAGCAGGGTTGTTCAGGTCCACAGAGTCTCCAGCCTTTATTCTCACCTTCACTACTTGCTTCTTTACTGGTGCTTAGAGGAGACAAACATGCTGTGCAATTACCTTTGTGATACCAAACTCCCACATGAAAATGGGCACCGTGTTTGAATACAGTTTAACACCAGTCATTATCATGTAATGCAGCTTTCTCTCTCTTCCACTGAAGGACGGTAAACTACTCACCAGGGGGAGAGATGCTGTAGCAGACAAATGGTAATCTGGTTTCACAGGTAAGAAAGGTCCATCTTCCTGAACGCTCCAAAGCTGCAGCACCACACATCACACTCATTGAGCCAATTGGTTTTGGACCTGTGTTCCAGGATCTGAATGAGGAGCTGCTCCCATCAGACCAGTAAATGTTAGGATCTCTGAACAAACCGATCCATGCCCATCCACCCGGTACCAGGTTCTGGATGTCCTGGCTCTCAGTGTTGCTCCTCACGGTGGCCAGGTCTGTGAAGTTCTCCCTGCAGTACCTCTGAGCACTGGACCAATTCATTGCTTCATTCACAAAAATGAATTCAGGATCCAACTGTGTTCCTGCAAAACATACTGAACTTACTGAACATGCTGAACTTCAAAATAATAATTATCAGAAAAGAAATAAAGCTTTGCTGGGTACCCACCTTTAGTACAGATGAATGGATAATTACTTGAACAGTCATAAACCAGCCATGTCAGACTACGTCCAGACATCACACAGAAGTAATTTGACTCATATTCAAATTCGGGATGACCGTCTACCCAGTCTCTATATTCAGCTCCACTCCCGTTGTAGCCGTCTGACCACCTCCAGCTAACTGTGCTGTACAGGCCAATCCAGACATCAGAGCTGTAACCAGAAGATGAAATAGTGCTGACAAGTTGGTTCATTTCTTCAGTGTTTTCGATGGTGGCCAGGTCTGTGTATTTCTCTCTGCAGTAGGTCTGAGCTTCAGTCCAGTTCATAGGCTCAGCAACAAAGTGGTACTGATGGAGAAGGCAGGTGGAGATGCTCCAGCCTGTGAGGGGAACACGAGTTTCATTTGTAAAAACACAGCTTTATACTTGAATAGTAAACACAGTTTACCAAGCTGCTTCCAAAGAAGAGGCGGCCACCGACTCTGTTTCTGTTTAGTTCATTTACTTGTTTTCTGCTTACTTTCACTGCAAAACTTAAGTTCTATGTTCATCTATTTCCCTGCCCGTGGGGTCATTATATGTATTGTTCGTGTTGTATTTTATATTTATATTGCAGAACTGATGTAGGATAATATTCTTTAGCATTCATACTGTACTTTTAATTGTAATAGAGTATTTTTACATTGATTCATTTAGATAAAGGCTGGCTGAAAGGGTCACACTGTGTGAGGACAACACTTGTTTATAATTTGTGTAAAAGACAGTGATAATGCTTGAGATCTCTTATCTTCTGCTAAAAACTGCATTGGCTAGCCCTGACAATGTGCCCCTCCTTAGATGCAACAGGTACAGCATTGCAGGGCGCTGGGCCAAACCTGTGAAATAGATCAACATACCAAAATCCTTTTTTTTGTTTCATCCTGAGCTAAATTTAGAGGTACCACAAACTAATTGGATACTACAAATCACTTGAGGGCTATAAAAGTGCCATAACAAACAATCACAAACAATGTCTTGGACCATAGTAGGACTGTACTGCCTCAATTGTGGCAGTTGAGGCAGCAACAATGAGCAGTCAAACATCAACAGTATCAAATAATTCACTGACCTGAGAGATGCAAGACAACCAGTAAGATCCTCTCCATCATCATGCTGCTCTGTAGAGTGTGTGTGTCAGTGTGAGGCACTGAAAGGACACCCTCCTGATGTCATCGCCACCTTTAGGCAAATCTAAGTCAACATCAGGCCCTTTACTTTGTTACTGAGCAAAGTTCATAAGCCTGCACTCTTTATGCAAAAGGGATTGTGGTGGATGACTTTATAAAAATACTGATGTTAGTTTTAAACAGGGTCTCCCTTCCATTTGAAAATAACTTGTATTGTCTAGACAACAAAATCTTGTGCAATGGCAGAACTCTTGATTAGAGGTCGTGTTACACACATCTCTATGAATCTAAGCTTGAGTATCACATGTGATGCTAGTTGTTTTATTTAATCATGGTGTGATCTGCTTGCCTCACAAAGCCAAAAAAGAAATTCCATCTAGCCACAAAACCCATGATAGTCAAGCGGCTAGTGCATTAGTGAAATCAAATTTCTCAAGATTTAAATCAACCGCATCAATAAAGCAGAGTAACCACAGAGTTTCTTGTCAGATTTATTAATTTTATACCAGTTTTTATTTTTGAGAAAATTAAAGTCCATTAACACACTTCACACAGTAATACTGATGATGAAGCACAAAACACTTCTATGACAGTCTACAGGATGTATTCAGTGATAACAGAGTACTATATGTTATCGTGTGTAAATGTGTAAATGTGGATTTATCAGACTGCTTAACAAACTGTCAACTTGAAACCAAAGCAACGTCTCATATATGTCTTTTATTTTGAAGAAAATTAAAGTCCATTAACACACTTCACACTGTAATATTGATGATGAAATGAGCAAAGTCTCCCACTCTGCAACTTCATTCAGTTACATTTAAAATGTCAGTAAGATGTGCAGTCACAAAGCAACAACACTGAGCGCATAGCAGTGCTAACAACTCAACTCTATATATAATAGAGAGAATACGGGGACACGTTGCCTCAAACGCAACCGGCTAATTGGACTTGACAAGTTGAACTTTAGTGACCCCACCCCCTCATTACGTATATGCCCTCCCCTTGTTTCCTCAATACAGGAGACACACACACACGAGTGTAAACACACACACACACACGCACACACATGACTGTAAACACACACACACACACACACATGCACACACACACACAGCCCACTTAGCCCCTTAAACTTTCAGCATCTCTGTTGTAAGACCAATATAGGTTTCATACAATGGCTCTATCAGTCCCACCAGAGTGAAGCCAGAGGAAACACACACACACACACATATAGACCCCTTGTCAAACTTTCTGTGTAAGAGCAATATAGGTTTCTACATTCATCCCACCTATTGACACATGATCCTGGTAGATTGCAAAGAGAAAACTACCCATCAAACCCCTCCCCCTTCCCCAACATGTGTGGCTCAGGGGTTCTGACTGTATTTAAAACCGCTACATTCTAAGCAGACGCAGCAACGCCACAGCCCTGGTGCAAAAGACGGAAGCGGGACCAAAATGACAAAGAATATGAGCACCCCATCTCCAGCCAGCTTTCCAAAAATCATCAGCGAGACCCCGGTCATTGTCTCACCATGCCTCACCCGGTATCGCCGGCGCTCCCTAAGAAGAGAATGCTCTACGTGCAGATTTCGGCTACAGGCAGAGCCCACCACCGTGCTGAAAAAGGAATGGCCTCTGGACTTGGACGGAAGGATTCTGGGGTTACGAGTTCAAGTGAAGTATGAAACCAGTGAGTTATACTTTTACCAACGAGAAAAGGGAGAAGAGGAGTCATCCTTACCTACCATTGCGGCCTTATCCTACAATGACTGGGCAGTGCTGCAGTGGGATGATGTCCAATCCATGTTTTTGGCACGCCGACGAAGAAGAAGAAGACCACAACCCTGCTAAACGGGTGAGACTGGAGACCCCAGACGAAACCAGCGTTTCTCTGGTCTTGTCTTTCCGCAACGCCGTCTGGCAATCTCACGGCTCAGCCTCAGGTCGTATGTACTTCAGAGCCAATGTCGAGTATAACGGACCGGACCATCCAAAGGAATTTGTCCTGCAATGCTTCAATTCAGAGTGTGGTGTGTTTCGTACGATACTCAATATCCCGTTTGCGACATGGGAGGACCAGATGCGTTCCGAGATAGAAAGGATCACATCCCTGTTTCATACATGCAGGGGTGAGTGGGTGAGTGACGTCTCGGTGAGAAAAGTACTTTTATTCTAAACCCCACCCCTCCACATCCCTCTACAGGATATAAGGAAGCAGGACGTCGTACAATCTCAACACATCGACCCAGAACAAGAAAAGACATGGATATCCTTCGGAACACACTCCGTCCAAGACGACGCCGCAGCACCTGGCCCTTGGAGGACCTCCCTATCCAGTCAGAGGTTTCACCCTCACCCGCCACTAAGGCCGAAACCCCTGTACTCAGCGAGCGCAGCCACATGATGATTGTGGAGGAGTCCATCGTGGACAAGGAGGAGGAGGAGGTGGAGGAACGGGAGTCCGGTGAGGAGGCTGATAATGAGGAGGAGGAGGAGGATTCATCAGAGCAGGAGTACACTGAGGAGGAGGAGGAGGAGGAGGATTCATCAGAGCAGGAGTACACTGAGGAGGAGGAGAGGAGGAGGATTCATCAGAGCAGCGGTACACTGAGGAGGAGAGAGAGGAGAAGGAGAAGGAGGAGGAGAAGGAGATGGAGCTGGAGACAAAGGAGGAAGAGATGGTAAACAACAACGCCGCTTCACGACCCCCTACACCCTTTCCAAACCGAAGCCCTTGACTCCCCCTCCTTCTCCCGTTTGAGGTGACCGGCCAGGATGACATCAATGGGTGGCTGGCCACGAGTGTGATCAAGGCTGTGAAATGTGCCGTACTCCATCTGCTCAACGAAGTCCTCCACAAGTACCGGGTTGAAAATTGCTACGGATGTCAGGTCGACCATCCGAGTCAGAGAGAGCATCAGTGCTTGGAGCCCCTGGAGGACTGGTTCTACACGGACCATTTTCACCGCCTGATGAAGATCCTCTACACCCCCCGTTTGATTCCAGCCATCCAGTGCCTGCTCCGCCTACGCCACATGGTGGAGAGCGATCAACGTGTTGAATGTGTAACACAATACATTCTGCACGAGCTGAAAGGGAGCAGACAAATCAGAGATACCATCTTTGACATGTATGCTAAAATGGACAAAGTACAAGATCTGAAACTGGTTACAAAGTGCTGGTCAGGCTGATCACTTTCTCGCTATTTGTGATGTGATGATATTCATGTACTCTTACTATTTTTGATGTATTCATGACGATATTCTTACTATTTTTGATGATAATCATTTAGTGGTAGTATTTTTGATGAGATTCATTTACTCTTACTATTTTTGATGTATTCTTACTATTTTGATGATATTCATTTAGTGGTACTATTTTTGATGATATTCATGTACTCTTACTATTTTTGATGTATTCATTTACTGGAGCTATTTCTGATGTATTCTTTTGCTCTTATTTTTTAACCTGTATGCTTTTTGAAAAGAAACCATTAAAATCATTGTATATAAAAGTCATCCTCAGTTCTGTTTTTTGTCAGTAAAACTAGACACTCCATGCTAAGCAGAATGGCGGAGAAGCGGGTGATGAAAAGAGTGTATTACAACCCTGTCCACCCGGGCAGTTTTGGAGGAGTCGATCGACTCCGTCAAGGCTGTGCAAAATGAAATGGGGAAAAAAGTCAAGCTTGAAAACGTTAAGAATTTTTTATCCGAGCAAGACACCTACACTTTACATAAACCGGCCAGAACACATTTTGTCAGAAACAGAGTTTTTGTCCCTTCGACCTTTAAACCAATTCCAAGCTGATTCTTTGCGATATGCAAGCCTTGGCAGAACATAATGATGGGTTTAATTATTTATTAACGGTCATTGACGTGTTTTCCAAAAAGGCTTACGTCCGTGTTTTGAAGAGAAAATCTGCCGCCATGGAGGTGGTGAGGGCTTTTGAATCCGTCTTTCAAGACAGTCAGATCCCTGAAAAGCTACAAACGGACGCCAGTAAAGAATTTTTCAACAAGACTTTTGAGGCTCTGATGAAAAAACACGGCATCGTCCATTTCTCCACGGCCAGCGATCTCAAAGCCTCTGTGATAGAAAGATTTAACCGTACGCTAAAGACTAGAATGTGGAGATATTTTACGGCAAACAACACCAGACGATACCTCGATGTGTTACAAGATTTGGTCCAGTAGCTACAACCATACTATCATCATAAAAGTATAAAAATGACCCCCATGCAGGTCACCTCTGGAAACGCTTCACAAGTATTTAAAAACCTGTACGGTACATTTTCCACTCGGCACAGCACCGTTCCCCGCATGAAATTTAAGAAGGGTGATCCTGTCAGAATATCCAAGTTGAGAGGAGTGTTTGATAAAAAATATGAATGAGTTTTACGGATGAAGTGTTTAAGGTGACCGAAAGCATTCCTCGGACTCCTCCCGTTTACAAACTGCAAGATTATGACGGTGAGCCTATCGAGGGATCCTTTTACGAGGCCAAGTTGCAGAAGGTCAAAATAGACCGGGACAAGATGTACGCTGTGGAAAAGATACTGAAAAGGCGTACGGTTGCGGGGTGAAAAGCAGGTGTTGGTGCGTTGGAAGAACTGGCCCGAAAAATTCAATAGCTGGGTCAAAGCCTCTGACTTGAAAAACATTTAAAAAGCCACCCGCTTGAGGCTTCCTCGGGCATTTGCATCATGGACGCGGTCACCAACGAAGGGTTCTACGTGACCCTGCCCTCCAACGCGAGTAAGGAAGTGTTTAAAGATAACACCAGCTCGAGTTTCACGGTGGATTTAGCCCAGGCTATTGAATTGAAGGGGAGGGAATGGTTATGGTTAGTGGGTCTGTGCGAAATCATTTACCCACACACTTGGTATACTCTCCCCTCGCGCATAACGCTTATTTCGAAGTCAGTAGGGTGGGGGATGAACCGCAACCTGCGGTGATTCAGAGGTTCGGCAATGGCGGGTATTATGACACACAAAAGACCTCTTGGGGCAGCTAGTGCCCTTTCTCAAAAAGTACGACCCTACAGCTCATGCCTCTTACAACCCCGTGACCAGACGCATTGATTTCAACGGCATCGGTCAGCATAAAATTCGTGTCCACGCCCCCCTAGCTTACATGCTGGGACTGAAAATTGGAGAATGGTGGACTCTCTCTATAGCCGTTCAGCTCCCTACCCCTGCGATCTGAGAATTGGGATTTATAACCTGTTTGTTTACACAGATATCATTCAGTACCAACAGGTGGGTGACAGTTACTCACCTCTGCTGGGAGTGGTGAACGTAAAAGGCAATTTTGGAGACGTGGTGAACATTAGGTACCACACCGTTCACTACACACTGGAATCTAAAGCTCACATCAAAAGTATTCACATTGAGATCAAGACGGATCGTAACAAGTGCATTGACTTTGTTTACGGAAAGAGTATCGTGAAGCTCCACTTTAAACCGTCTGTAAAAAAAATATATAAATAAATAAATAAATAAAATAAAATAAAAATAAAATAATAATAATAAATAAATAAAATTATGGCACTCCATCGAGAGGACCCTCGGCACTTTGTCGCCTATTATGAAAATTCAAGCGGGCGGGGCTCACCTGCCCGGTTTTTACAGCTCACCCTTGATGTACGGCCGGGGAATCGGATCCATCTTTTCAAAACTGTTCCGTTTCATCTCCCCTCTGATGAAAAGAGGTTTCGCCATTGCCAAGCCTCACCTGAAATCCGCCGCCACCAACATCGTCTCAGACGTTGTGAAAGAAGAGACGGGGAGAATAGCCGGTCCATCCCGGCAGGAGGGATCTGGAGGGATTATGGTACTTTTGCGCAGGCAGAGAAAGAGACCTCCGGGGGAATCGACTCCCTCATAACCGCAGGCAGCCTCGCAAGAAGAGATCAGTCGCGGGCAGCAAACCTAAGAAGAGGAAGTCCGCCGACATCTTCTAAGCACGGCACAAAGATGGCTCATCAGAAATCACCCGAGTGCACGCTGGCGGAGTTGGATTTATTCTCAGCTCCCATGACGCAACTCTCGATCGAGGATAAGCTCTACACCGAAATTCTCCCTCTGTCGGCAATCACAGACGGGGGCCCCATCGAGTTTTTTATTCCCGGAGATGGGGAAAAATATTTGGATCTGAACGACACCCTGCTGTACATTCGCGTTAAAATCACCAACGCCGACGGTTCTAACCTGGCGGACGACGTGGCCGTCTCCCTGATCAATTACCCGCTAAATACAATGTTCAGTCAATGCGACATCACCCTGGGGGATTGGCTGATTTCCCAATCTAGCGCCACTCACCCTTACCGAGCTATGATTGAAACCCTTCTCAACTTCTCCGAAGATACTCTCAAGAGTCAATTTAGCGCGGGGCTTTTTTACAAAGACACGGCCGGAGCGATGAACTCCTTTCGCCCTCTACGGTCCTAACCAAGGATTCAAAGCCAGAGCCGCCCACTCTAAAAATTCAAGGGAAGTGCACCTGCTGGGCCCTCTCCACGCCGACATCCTTTTCTGCGAGAGACTCCTTTTAAACTTCGGTGGACCTGAGAATCAAACTCATCCGGGCCAGCAACGCCTTCTGTCTCATGGGAGCCGCAGACTCTACATTTCGTCTGAACATTTTGGGAGCCTCTCTGTTTGTCAAAAAGACCACCGTCTCTCCGGCGGTGCGGCTGGGCCACGCCGCTGGCCCTGCAGAGAGCCAACGCCCTCTACCCCCTCTCACGCGTCATGGTCAAAACCTTCTCCATCCCCGCCAATTCCAATTCCAGGATCTGCAACCTGGTGCCAGGATAACCTCTCCCTTCAATTTCATCCACAACGACGTGGAATACCTAGCCCTCTGCCAGGACGGCAGGCAGGTTCCGGCTAAAGCTTTTCAGCCTCAATTTGGCCAGGGGATTTCGGTCAGAGAGTTTTACAACATGTTCATCACCACAGGCAGACACCTGAAAGACTTGCCCCTGAGTATCAACCTGTAAAGAATTTAACGAGGGGTACTCCCTGTTTGTGTTCAATCTTGAGCCGTGCGAAGACAGCGATGCTCTGTCCCCCGCCTCCACCGGAAATTTAAGACTGGAGATGAGATTCAGGCAGCCCCTCCTCCACACCACCACACTCGTGGTGTACGCCTGTTACTCTTCGATTCTCGAAGTGAATTCAAAGAGGCAAGTGCTGGTGGATTACTACTGAATGAAAGAACAAAATAAAAATTAACAGTCATCAGTTGGAAAGTCTTTTGCATCATCTGTTGGGAGACGCGTTTTGCGGCGTATGGGCTTCGGATCAACTTTGCTTTCTGACACGCTCCTTTAACCCTCCCGCTTACTTTATCGTCAACACCCATCCGGCTCACATGCCCGGTGAGCATTGGCTCTCGCCTTGACTTTGGAAAAAGATGAGGCCACCTTTTTTGACTCTTTTGGCTTCTCTCGGGACTACGGCCCCTACCACCCCGCCGACATCTTGGAGTTTCTGCAACGTCGCTCCCGTCGCATATTCTACCACAATCGACAGCTTCAAGACACTCTTTCACTGGCGTGCAGTCAACACTGCATGTATTATCTTTGTCATAGAGCATGCGGGTTATCTTTGGAACAAGTGTTATCTTTGTATCAGGAGAATGAGGCAGGAAATGATGCCCTCGTTACCCAATTTGTTCGTAAATATCAACGGAGCCGGTCAAGGCGTCAGCATAGGGGAAAACGCAGCACCTTTTCTTCTTCTTCTTCTTCTTCTCCTCTCTTCTTCTTCTTCTTCTTCATCTTGCTCCTCTCTGCTCCTACGCGGTGGGTCTGTTTTCAGAGACGACGATACTGTTCACGCGCATGAGTTTGTAAGAAATTCATCCAGCCTCTGGGTGGTGGTGTACGTGAATTTTTGTACTGGCTCGAAAGGTTTTTCAATAAGTCAATCATATGAGATCCCTTCACAATCTGCCCCGGATGAACAAATTCCCCTTTAGAGGTCCACCCACCGGTCGGTATTTTTCATTTTTTGCAGGATGTACTCGGCGTTCTTACGACTGCGAGAGGGGAGGCCTTTTAATACCTCGCTCATGGCCTCGTCCTCTTCGGGTCTTTCAGTCTCACGCTGGGGTTCCACCTCCGGCCTTTCAGGGGCGCTCGAATCCTGGTGCAGAGTCAGAGTCATTCGACGTTCCTCCTTTTGACCTTGCTTCATGAGCGACAGATATCTCTGCAGCAGAGCGTCGTACTTTTTAATTTTTTCATAAGAACTCAATCCCGGTTCGTTTAATATCTTTCTCATGCTTTCATCCAAATCGTCTTCGGCCGTCCGTCTGATGGAGGACTCAGGTTGAGTCAGACGGTTGAGTTGATGCGGTGAGATGAGACGAGAAACATTTTCTGAGACATTTTATTTTCTGATGATTCCTCCCAGAAGGTTTCCGAGGATGGGAACCGCGGCTGACAAAAGAGGAAGGATGAATCCCCCCGATTGTTTCATCAAAGTCTGACGTTTGCGTTTTACAGCTTTATCGGCCAGCAGTTTGATTACGTTTCTGTGCCTTTTCAGCTTTTTGTATTGAGCAGAGGAGAGAGGAATGTTTCCTTTTAAAACATTTAAAGCAATCTCACAGAGAGCCCTAAGAAAATCTGGGGAACAATGGGTGAGAATGTCTCACCGTTTCTGAGGCGTGGCTCGGTAAAGAGCTTCAGTAGGGGCGCGTTCCTTTTTATCAGGGATGACATGGTGAATTACCGTGATTTCGGGAGATAAACGGCGGGCCACTGGTCTGGCAGTAGACTCGTCCTCAGTCTGTAGTTTTCTGGACAGGAGGGCGTGAGGTCGACGATTAAATACCCGCTGAGAGGATCTTTGGTAGCGTCATCAAAACTTTCCATAAAAAGGCTTTCTGAGAAGGGTAGATTTGATGAGCTAGTATTTTTATTTGTAATTTATCTCGAGGGTTTTTGAACAACACCAGATAGTTACTGTTTAGACTTATAGTACGGCTGTGTATTTACCTCGCTGAAATACATTCTGGGCTGGGTCAGCAGAAAGACGCTCATATTTCTATGATGCCTGTACTGTGTAAAAATTTTTACCACTTCCGGATGCTCTGAGGCTTGGAAAATAACATCGTCCAGTATGATCAAATGGGTTTTTTCAGGCGGAAACAGATCTGCATCATCAAAGGAATCAGGCAATCCTTTTGAAATTTTGAAAAAGGAATAGAAACAGAGGATTGGTATGGTCAGTAAACCCTGTCTCGTATTTGCGAGTGAAAAGGTCTGTGATTTTGTTTTCTATAATACACAACAATTTTAGCGTTTGAGAACAGATTCAAATTTGGAAATGTCTCTAAAGTTCACGGGAGTGTCTTCACTCAGACCTGCAAGACTTTGCAGCCTTTTCCCTTCCGCTTCAGCCTCCTCATCTGTGCACCCCGGAGCTATGACATGCGCTAAGCTAATAGCAAAGCAGAGCTGATCCTTCCTCTCACCCACCACGTACAGGGTGTCTTTTACCTTTCATCACTTCACTGTCTAGGAGTTGATCCAGCTTGGCCCTATTACCGCCTCTCGGGTTGTGTACCACCTGAGCAATGAGGTCTAATCTCTCGTCCGCAGCTACATCAAGATTAGATTGGACCAACCGTTCGAGTAAACCCTCAAAAGCCGGTAGGATGGCGTCGCCGTCATCATTTACTGCCACTTGAATGTGATTTTGTATATTTTCACCCCATTATCTCTAGCTGTATGACATCACCGTGGTGAATCTCCTGTCTGACCGTGTCGGCCATCTGTCTGAGAATTCCCATCACATCTTGGTAAAATTGAGCAAGATCGGGGGAATCTCTAGGAGGGACTAAGAAGGTGCGTCTTATTTATAGATTGTTAAAATGGTGGCGGTGCTGTGTTCTGAGCACGTGCGGAGAGGAGGCCGCAGGTTCACCCTCGGGTCTCCCCTCAGGTTCCTCCTCGACATTTCCTCCCCCTTGTTGAATGTTTATATGAGGGGGAGAAGAGGAGGCGGATTGGCAAGTGAGAGAGAGCTTTATCTAAATGATAAAAGTAATTATCGGGAGTTGTAAGAATATGTACGTTTAGGGCTGAGTCTATCGGCGGGACGCGGGGAATGGCATTTAATTGTTCCGCAAATAACTCTGCAGCAGGAATTGTGTGTGATTCAGGGGAGGCTAAAATGGGGGGAGGTATGGAATTTAATTGCTCGGTAAAAAACTCTAACACAGGAAGATAAGCGATCGTCGTCATCTGAAAACCCCGCAGTGGCCATATTGAGATGTCACACCGTTTTACAATGGCACAGAAATAACACTCACACTAATTCTCTGAGAAGAACACACACAGAGGAGGAGAGGTTCCGGAGTGTTTCTAGGATGAGATCCAGTCTTTCATCGTTGTTGTTGTTGGTCGACGGGTAAGAAGCCGTTGGATCGTCCCCTGGATAAGACAAAGTTGTATTGTAATGAATATAATTTATATATGTGCTTACTCTCTTTTCTTTTTTTCATATATATATGCCCAAGATGCTTTTCAGCCAAGATGCTTACCGTTTTGTCTGGCTGGAAGGGTCCCTCTCCCTACTACGAGGTTGGATGCTATGCCTGTTAATAGAAAAAAACAATAAGCATCAACATTTCACCGGGATACATACATACATACATACATACATACATACATACCGTTTCCAGACATCTGAGTCCCACTACTTCTCCTAGCTCTGGGGGGAGATGAGGGGATAGGACCTGAAATAAGAAAATTAAGAATTAAAATAACATAAATCTATGGATTGAATATTTTTATCATATAAATATGCTGGTGTGGATAAAAACGGCCTTGTTGTACAAAGGTAATGCCTGCATTTTTATTGTACATAACTTTGCTTAAGTTGTAGGTGCATTGTAAGTGATACGAATGGGTCATTATACATGTTACACAGCGTGTGATTTTAGACAAGACAAAGCAAATAGTCAAAAACGGCCAATTCTACCTCTGACCTCAGAGGGCGCTTTAAACTTTCAGGCCTATGCTGATTCACGGAATAGTTTCCTGCACAAAGCGCCTCGCTTTTAACCTGACTAACTGTAAACGTGTCACAGCGGGAGGAGCCGCTTACGCTCGCAGCAGGGTCGGCGTGTTGCCAGGATGTTTTGGTCTACTTGAATTTCTGCGGCGGTAAAATGAGCCTCAGTCACCGATGGCTGCTCTCCTCGCTGAATGCTCGGCAGAATGAGGGACCGACGCCCGCCTGCTCCCGGAGCTTTCTCCCCGGGAGGTAGACCTCTGAACCCGCGACTGATTGGGTCTAGGACGGGTGTCTGCTGGGGGAGATGCCACCATGCGCCTGCTCCCGGAGCTTTGTCCCAGGGAGGAAGGCCTGTTAACCCGCAGCCGGTTGACTCTGGGCCGGGTGTTTTCCGGGGGAGAGGCCGTCGCCGCATCAACTTCAGCTCAAACGAGACGAGTCGAACAAGCCACCAGATCTGTAAGTAGTTTATTTGCAGAGTTGTTGGAGATGGTATTTTAAACAGAATAAACTTTAAACAGAATAGACTTTAAACATAAAAGGCTCACCGATATCTGTCTGTGTGAAGTTGATATCTTCAAATTCACCGTCTGTCACTTTAAATAAAACAGAAAAACACGTTGCTGAATGAATGAATTTTCATGTACCATACTATACTGTTTAAATAACAAATATAGGAGGCGAAATTACTACTTACCAGGATATGTAGGTTCTTCATCAGGGAATGCATTGGGTGGAATAGTTGATGATGACTGGTTGAAGTTGCTCATGTTCTTCTTCTGGTTCTTCTCTCCCTGGTTTGCTTCTTGTGTCTCTACACCTGAGCCGTGGGTTTTTAAGCGTTGCTGCATTTCCGTAGGTTATTAATCTGAATGTTTGTCTTTGTCAGGATCATGTTAATGGGAATGGGGCGGACATACGTAATGAGGGGGTGGGGTCACTAAAGTTCAACCTGTCAAGTCCAATTAGCCGGTTGCGTTTGAGGCAACGTGTCCCCCTATTCTCTCTTATAATCTATAAAATTATAACAAAGGACTTTCGTGGCTGTGTTGACCAGTGACCATATTAAACTCAAATGTATCCTATACCTTTATTGCTTCTATCAGACAAACTGTAACCTGCAGCCAAAGCAACATCTCATATATGTGTTTTATTTTGAAGAAAATTAAAGTCCATTAACACACTTCACACAGTAATATTGATGATGGGGGACAAAACTCTTCTATGACAGTCTGCAGGATGTATTCAGTGATAATAGAGTACTGTATGTATTAGCAGATAGAACAGAGATAAGCACAAGTACAGGTGGATTTCAATTTCAGAGCTCAGTCCTCTTTTTCTTTTCAGGAGGTTTTTCCTCTTTGTGGAAGACTTTCCCATCAGGCTGCTCTCTCCACTTCAGGGTGACTCCACTCACTCCTTTCTCCTTCAGTCTGTCCTGGAACTGGGAAAATTACAGTGATTTTGAAACATTTATACACTCCTTCTTTTATCACCAAGATGTTGTTTTTTATTTTATCTTGATGTAAAAAACTTTAACAGATAAAGTAACTATTTTGTGATAACGAAACAAACTTAGTTATCCTGATGCAGCACTCAAACACAGGACCACTCTATTTTTTTTTCTGAATTTACAGTTTGTCATGTTGAGATGACAAAACAATAAACTGTAAAAACCACAGAAAATCACATTTCTGTAGCTCTGAGGCTCTGTTGACTGCCCAAACACATTCAAAATATTCTAAATGGTTTTTGAGTGCTATGAAACTCTGTAGTGGCAAAACACAGAGAAAGCCAAAAAGCAGAGACAACAAGAGCAAACTTCTCTTTAAGTACTTTGTGGCTGTCCTGTGTGTTTAAATGAGTAAGTGTTGGTGGATTTTGGAGTCTCACCTCTTTCAGGAAGTTTGCTTTCACAGCAGTGTCGTTCAGGTCCACAAAGTCTCCAGCCTTTATCTTCACCTTCACTACCTGCTTCTTTACTGGTGTGTAGACACAGAATGAGGAGAGAAACCAAACATTTGAGTTTTAGCTCTGTGATACCTGCTTCCACTTGTGGAAGAACTACTCAGATATTTTACTTCAGTAAAAAGTGTAGACGTACTCTGTTCCAAGTGAAAGTCCACCATTCAAAGTTTTACTTTTCAGTGAAAATTACAAAAGGATTTGCATCACACTATACATAAAAAGTAAAAGAATGCTTCAGTTCAAAACAATTTATATTATATAATACTAATAAAAAAAATCTGTATCTGCAAAGTAAATAGAAACTAAAGTTATCAAATAAATGTAATGGAGTAGAAGTATAAAGAAGCAGAAATCTTTTCCACTGAAGGACAGTAAACCACTCACCAGGAGGCGGAGGGATCCCGTAGCAGACGAATGGGAGTTTATTTCCACAGGGAATTAATATCCATGTTTCTGAATGCCAGTAAGCTGCAGCACCACACGCCATAGCCATCGAGCCGTGTACTGTTGAATAGCTATAGAAGCTTCTGAATGAGGAGTTGCTCCCATCAGACCAATAACCAAAATCTCTGAACAAACCAATCCATGTCCAGGTCCATCCACTCAGCTCACGGATCTGCTGGTCCACAGTGCTGTTGTTCACAGTGGCCAGGTCCCTGAAGTTCTCCCTGCAATACTTCTGAGCACTGGACCAATTCATTGCTTTATTCACTAAAACAAATTGAGGATTCAGCTGTGTTCCTACAGTTTGGGAAAAAAAAGGTTGACATACTAAACTTCAATATTTATCATTACCAGAGTAATAATGCTCTGCTGGGTACTTACCATTGTTACAAATGAATGGTTGGCTGTTTGAACAAGGATTAGAGATCCATAGATAATAAGTGTGACTCATAACACAGAAGTAATTTTCATATTGATAACCGGGATACCAATTTCTATATTCAGCTCCACTCCCGTTGTAGCCGTCCGACCACCTCCAGCTAACTGTGCTGTACAGGCCAATCCAGACATTAGAGCTGTAGCCAGAAGATGAAATAGTGCTGACAAGTTGGTTCATTTCTTCAGTGTTTTCGATGGTGGCCAGGTCTGTGTATTTCTCTCTGCAGTAGGTCTGAGCTTCAGTCCAGTTCATAGGCTCAGCAACAAAGTGGTACTGATAGAGAAGGCAGGTGGAGAAGATGTACCACCCTGAGGACGACACCATTTATTTTAAATGTAAGCTGGCTCAATTTTTTTCTTCATTACTGCACACTAAAAAGCACTTTTAGACATTATCAAAGGATTCACTGACCTGAGAGATACAAGACACCCAGCAAGATCCTCTCCATCATCATGCTGCTCTGTGGACTGTGTGTGTCCATGTACATCACAAAGAGGAAACTCTGCCTTGATACTTGGTTGTTTTAGGCAAATTGGGGGAAAGTAAGATTCCTGTTCTGTTACTGACAGGTCACTGTCCCGCTGCATTCATTATGCAAAAACTTTGGGGTGACAGACGTATTATAATGTTTCTCTGTGTGCATCATGGAGCTTTTTTTTTCTTGTTTTTTCCAGAGTCACACTTTAGCCACGGGCATGTTTATTTTATGTTTTCAGTTCTAGTCAACAACTTATGTCCTCCCTGATCTCTGGTGGTATCATTGGGACTGTCTTCAGTAGAAAGTTGTTCCAGTGAATCCTGCACAGAAGCTGGATCAGATGTTTGACAGGTTCATTTAATACTGAGAAATGATAAAGACATAAAAGAAACAACACTCAATGTGTAACAATGAACCTACATAGTTAATCACGACACGAGGTGGGAGCAAGGAATCTGTCTCATTTATATTTTTGTGTGTGATGATTAAAATGTGATTTGCTATCTCTGCTTCACAAAGAAAAACTAGTGCATCCTGACTGAACAATCCAAGTGAAGACAGCTTTTGGTGCCCTGACTTAATTTGCTCTTCAAAGACAATCACAGGCACATGCTAACACAAGAGCCCTCTGCTCAACATTAGTGTACAGTGTGTGCTCATATCACAGGTTGTGATCCATCATGACCCCACCTGCTGCACATCACTCCAGTCATGTGTGAAGGTTTGTCGTGTGTAAATGTGTAAATGTGGATTTATCAGACTGTTTCAACAACTGTAAACCTGCAGCCAAATCAACATCTCATATATGTGTTTTATTTTGAAGAAAATTAAATTCCATTAACACACTTCACACAGTAATATTGATGATGGGGGACAAAACTCTTCTATGACAGTCTGCAGGATGTATTCAGTGATAACAGAGTACTGTATGTATTAGCAGATAGAACAGAGATAAGCACAAGTACAGGAGGATTTCAATTTCAGAGCTCAGTCTTTTGCTCCTTTTTCTTCTGAGGAGGTTTTTCCTCTTTGTGGAAGACTTTCCCATCAGGCTGCTCTCTCCACTTCAGGGTGACTCCACTCACTCCTTTCTCCTTCAGTCTGTTCTGGAACTGGGAAAATGAGTGATTTTGAAACATTTATACACTCCTTCCTTTGTCACTGAGATGTTTTTTTTTATTATTTTATCTTGATGTAAAAAGTCTTTAACAGAAAAGGTAACTGTTTTGTGATAAGCAGACATACTTCTGTCTTATTATTTAGTGATCCTGATGCAGCAATCAAACACAGGACCACTGAGGTTGTTCTTTCTTTTTTCACCCTAATCTCAAGAAAACACTGATTGTTTGTCACGTTGAGATGACAAAACAGCAAATATATCCATTTGTTTTTATCCTAATCATGATAATAACTTCTTTGATGGTCATACGCATGCACAACAACAATGTTCAGTCAATATGTGTAGACACAAAACCGTGGCATGCATATGTGTATATATGAAATGGTTTCTGCAGAAATGTGTTTTTTTACAGTCAGGCACACATAATAGTCTTTTTTTGTGTGCTGTGAAACTCTGTCATGGGAAAAGACAGAGCAAGCCAGAAAAGTAGAGACATGCAAAGTTCTTTGTCGCTGTTAGTGTCTATTGGTGGATTTTGGAGTCTCACCTCTTTCAGGATGTTTGCTTTCACAGCAGTGTCGTTCAGGTCCACAAAGTCTCCAGACTTTATCTTCACCTTCACTACCTGCTTCTTTACTGGTGTATAGACACAGAATAAGGAGAAAAACCAAACATTTGAGTTTTTGTCTTGTGAAAGTCCTCTTTGTAAAGTTTTACTGTTAAGTGAAACTTACAGTAAGTATTAGAATCACAATATACATATAAAGTAAATGAATTCATGCAGAATGGTTCATTTCAGAATTATTGATATTATATTATATAGTTATAATTTATAATGCATTGCTGTTTTAAACACTTAAATGTTCAATGCTGGTAAAGGTGAAGCTGATTTGAATTACTTTGCATATAGCTGGTTAGCTTGTGAATTTCCCTCCAGGGATGAAAGAAATCCCTAATAATGGTACATTATAATGAATTTGTTTTATTTTGTATTAACAATCTGAATCTTCAAAGTGATTTTGAACTAAATTATCAAATAGATCAAATGGAGTATTAGTATAAAGAAGCAGACTATTAAATTGCTCTAGTAAAGTACAGTTACTTAAACTTAAGTAAATGTACTTACAAATACCAGAGCTCAACACATGTATGGCCAATATCAGCTTGTTGCATGACTTTTTGGTATCTGTGCACATGGTCATTAATTTATTATCAGCAGAAAAAATGCCAAACTAGGTTTGACGTATTTATGAACCTTCTCATAGTTTGTCCACCACAGAGCACTGACAAGTTGATATTTACACTGTAAAAACATATTTAATGGATATATCAATATTGTTGTTTATGTCATGTGACTATCAGCTGATAATATTGTTATGGAATTTTTTTAATGACCGAGTATCAACATCTGTCTTGTTACTGGTCTCAAACATTTGATACTCCTCATGGTATAAACATTATCCAAAGCTGTGTAGATTTCTCTGTCTTCCACTGGAGGACAGTAAACTACTCACTGGGAGATTCATCGATGCTGTGACAGACAAATAGGTATCTTCCTTCACAGGCTAACAACCACATTTTTGGATCCTTCCCAGAGGTTACAGAACCACACCTCACACTCATCGAGCCATTTGGGGGTAAACTTGTGTACAAGTATCTGAATCTGGAGCCACTTCCATCAGACCAGTAAATGTTAGTATCTCTAAACAAACCAATCCATGGTGTGTATGTTTTCATAAAGTTCTGGATCTCCTGGTTCTCTTCATCGTTCCTCACAGTGGCCAGGTTAATGAAGTTCTCCCTGCAGTACCTCTGAGCACTGAACCAATTCATTGTTTCTTTCACAAGAAGAAATTTCTGTGTTCCTGTAGTTTGGAAAACAAAATAATTTTCGGATTGAAACACCAAACTTCAAAATAATCATTATCAGAGAAGAAACTGAGCTTTTCCGTAAAAAGTGTAGACGTACTCTGTTCCAAGTGAAAGTCCACCATTCAAAGTTTTACTTTTCAGTGAAAATTACAAAAGGATTTGGATCACACTATACATAAAAAGTAAAAGAATGCTTCAGTTCAAAATAATTTATATTATATAATAAAAAAAAATCTGTATCTGCAAAGTAAGTGGAAACTAAAGTTATCAAATAAATGTAATGGAGTAGAAGTATAAAGCAGCAGAAATCTTTTCCACTGAAGGACAGTAAACCACTCACCAGGAGGCGGAGGGATCCCGTAGCAGACGAATGGGTGTTTATTTCCACAGGGAATTAATTTCCATGTTCCTGAACGCTTGTAAGCTGCAGCACCACACGTCATAGCCATCGATCCGTTTACCATTGAATCGTTGTAGAAGTTTCTGAATGAGGAGTTGCCCCCATCAGACCAATAACCAAAATCTCTGAACAAACCAATCCATGTCCATGTCCGGGTCACATTGCTCAGCTCACGGATCTGCTGGTCCACAGTGCTGTTGTTCACAGTAGCCAGGTCCCTGAAGTTCTCCCTGCAATACTTCTGAGCACTGGACCAATTCATTGCTTCATTCACTAAAACAAATTGAGGATTCAGCTGTGTTCCTACACTTTGGAAAAAAAAGGTTGACATACAAAACTTCAATATTTATCATTACTAGAGAAGAAATAATGCTCTGCTGGGTACTTACCATTGTTACAAATGAATGGTTGGCTGTTTGAACAAAGAAAAGTTTGCCATGGATGATCAGTGTAAATCATAACACAGAAGAGGTGTTCATATGGATGACCGGCTTCCCAATTTCTATATTCAGCTCCACTCCCGTTGTAGCCGTCCGACGACGTCCACATTTTACTGTACAGGCCAATCCAGACATCAGAGCTGTTGTCAGAAGATGAAATAGTGCTGACAAAGTGGTTCATTTCTTCAGTGTTTTCGATGGTTGCCAGGTCTGTGTATTTCTCTCTGCAGTAGGTCTGAGCTTCAGTCCAGTTCATAGGCTCAGCAACAAAGTGGTACTGATAGAGAAGGCAGGTGGAGAAGACGTACCACCCTGAGGACGACACCATTTATTTTAAATGTGAGCTGGTTCAATTTTTTTCTTCATTACTGCACAATAAAAAGCACTTTTAGACATTATCAAAGGATTCACTGACCTGAGAGATACAAGACACCCAGCAAGATCCTCTCCATCATCATGCTGCTCTGTGGACTGTGTG
The DNA here is from genome assembly GCA_023238725.1 of Scortum barcoo. Lineage (NCBI taxonomy): Eukaryota > Metazoa > Chordata > Actinopteri > Centrarchiformes > Terapontidae > Scortum > Scortum barcoo. The sequence goes on along the minus strand of CM041532.1, from coordinate 12,690,274 downwards.
TGTCCATGTACATCACAAAGAGGAAACTCTGCCTCTATATCTGCTTTTCTTAGGCAAACATCACTGTTCTACAGCATCCTTTATGCAAAGAGCGCTGTAATGGCAGACTTATGAAAATGTTGTCTTCATAAAACATTGTTTGTGTGTATCCAAAGAGTCACACAGAGTCACTGGTATGTTTATTTATTCTCACTTAGCTTTGGTCGTATGTATCCATGTAGATGGTTTTGCTTTTATTTAACCAGGATAGGAAGAACTTTCTGCCCTAGAAAGTAAAATAACACAAAAAAACAACAACAAAAAAACATTATTCTGCTACTCATGCTCAGGCTCCATTTAAGAGGACAAGTGAAGCCAAGCCATGCCAGCAAAACGCCCCCTACAGCATAACAGAGCCACCAGATCCTCTCACTGTCAGGGTCAAGCATGTAGGCTTTTCTTTTAATTTGTCAGCCATCTGTATATGAAGGTTCAAGGTTCATTTATTGTCATGACATGGTTTGCACATGAGCAAAATATGTCGTCAAGACCAGCAGCGTACAACACACAGCTTTTGTGTAGTAAAAGAACAAAAATGAATGACTGACATGAGCTGGACTTGAGGTAGCAACAAAACAAAATACAACATTTCAGAAAACACAAAAACTGGGGTCCGATCAAGAAAGTGACTTCGGGAAAACTGTTTTGTTCTCATTACGTTCAGAGAAACTCTTAAGTTCATAATAAAAGTAACTAAAAACCAAGATTTGAGACACTTCTAGTGGTTTGTTATTTTCCGCAGTGATGGTGTGGCTCTCAGACAAAGCTTCATACCTGTCCAGCATCCAGATTCTCAAACCACTTTCACGATTCCTGCTGGCAGCCTTCCTCTAGACTTTTCCTGTCAAAGTACTCAGGAAGTATTACTCATATAAAAAGGTGCCAAACTGTAGGATACACATTAGCTTTTCAGTGTTGAAAATAGCGTGGAGTGGTGGAAGAAGTACTGAGATCCTTTACTTACGTAAGAGTAGCAATACAACAATGTGAAGTAAAAGCCCTGCCTTCAAAATGAGTCACTTGAGTGACCGGTTACTTATAAAACTATTACGATTATACAGTATATTCTAAATAATGAAATATTATATAATTTTGTATATTGTAAAAAATATTGGATGTAATCATTTCAATATGGGTCATATTTATAGTTGTAAACAAACAAAAATCATGGTATTCTAATGGACAAAAAAACGCCTAGTCACATGAGGATAAACATTATTTCATCACCTCCTTTTTTTAATTTGTCTACTTTTTGCAATACTTCTTTTCTGTCCAATAGCTGCAGTTTTTTCTCCCCTTTTCCCCTTGTTTGTGTGGAGTCACGTTTGCAGCCGCTACCTGCAGCCACAGCGTGCTGTATTTCCTCCTCATCTTTCTTTGTAGAGTTTGATTTGATTTTGTCCTTCACGGCTTTAGTTTTTGCACCAATTCCACTTGCTGTTTCTTTTCCGGTCTTTGCAACAATGCTGTTCTGTCTTTTCTTTTGGGATTCACGGTTTGGCTCTAACACACCGTCAACATGGTGTGTTCTCCAGTGTTTAGTGGGCGCTCCTCTAATGTTAAGATGTCGCGTGTGCTCCTCGGAGTTTGTTTCAAAATACTGTCTGTTTGGCTTACGACTTTCTCCTCTATCTTTTCGTAGCTTTGCAAAATGTGGCTCTTGTGCTCGCAAGGCCAGTTTGTAGCAGTCTCTGTCTGCTCCACTGTTTGTCTGAATCTCTTTGCGCGGCCTCATACTCTCCGCTCTCCTGTTATGCGTTTTTTTCATTTCCCCAGGAAAGTTAGTCAATTTCTTCTTCTTAAATATATCACCATTCAAGTCCATGCTCTCCGCTCCGTTGCAGATTTCATCAAGAGCCTCTCCTCCTTCTGCATCGTCATGTCTTCCTTCAGCCTCGACATCGGACATCTGTGCAGAGTGAGCTTCCTGGTCGCCTTCATCATTCTTTTCAGGATTTCCTCTCACTTTGGAGAGAACAAAATGGAGGTCAGCAGATCAGGTGTTGGAATAATTGCCTGCTAGTTCAGTTATATTTTCCAGTTTAAATATAATTTTCTTCTAATGTCCCTTAACAAAGAAGAGCAGTGTTCATGGTAAAAGTATAGACTTAAAACTGAACAAAAAAATATTTTAAAAATCAGCTTCAAGCTCCTCCTGTATGTTCTGAATCTTTTTAAGACTAAGATTATTTATGAAGGTTTGAGAGTTTTATGATCACTTTCGCCTTAAGATGCTTTTGGTCTGTGTTTTTGAGTTAACGATGGTAAAGCGTGTTTTATCTTCAGTAGGTTGACAAAGACCTTTCTAATCAAAACATTTTAAATAATGTTAATACGTGAATTTAAATGACACAAAAACACAAACAGATCTGAAATAAAATGTAAAAAACCCAGAAGCAAATGCTGCACATTTGCAAACTTACGCTTGTACATGAGGAGGTAAGCTGTGCAAGATCTCAAAGACTTGTCTCCAGACCCAAATAGTGGTTGTCTGACCTGCAGAATGGAAAATGAGAGCACAATAAACATTTAACCTCATGCTGTGTTATGTGAAACCATGTGAGGATTTGTGAAATTGGACTGCTGAGAGAAAAAATTAACCTCCTCACCCTCTGAACAATATCGTCATTGAAGTGATACCAAACCCGGGTCTCAAAAGATTTGATTTGCGCAGTGTAATGCCCCCCTGTTAGGTCACCAAAGTGGTTAACTAAAGCGTAGAGGTCGTATGTGCACTTCTGCGGAGGGAGAAAAAGAACAAAGTCACCACATTTGAGAAATGTTAAAAACTATTTGAAATAAATGTACAAAAACACACCTTCATGTCTAAGGTTAGGGGGACGTCCACTTCGCGGTGAAGCTTGACATAACACCAACGCTTGTAGTCAAAGCTGAATCTCTTCAGCAGGAGAGTCAGAATCTTTGGATTTTGTGTTATCTCACATCCCTATGTCACAACATGAAAACATAAGACTTCATACTTCACACATTCAGAAGATCTAAATCGGGGGTTAGAAATAAGGTTTAACCACTTGCTCAATGGGGGACCAACGTAGTTTTACTAGCACCTAGAAAATTCAGGCCTACATGTCATAACATATTTTTGTTATGGGTCCAAGCAGTGCTTTGCTGTTTTCGTTCTCTTTCTTCTTCTGTCTCATTTTTCTAAAAGTGTTGAACGAAAAATTACCAAAATTAACAGGAGGGTTTGCGAATTCCACCCATTACTCGACAGATAAAACGAGACTCATTGACCTTAAGGTTGTGCTGTAATTATCAAGTTTACCTTTTCACAATTATCTCAAAAACAGCTTGGCCTGTTTATGCTGCAAATTACTCTTGAAATTATGATATATTGCAATTTACTTCAGCCTTGTATCTACATTGTTGCCTCAGATAGGTTTATGTTTTTGATGCAAAAAAAAAATGGGAAAACTCTGAATGAATACTCACAAAGTCTGCATCTTGCTTTTTTTTGCACCGGTTGCAGAACATCTTGTTGTCCCCGCAGACTTTCTCTCTCTTGAAGAACGCCTTCAACCCTTTCTCCTGTAAAGACAGTACATTTATTCGTCTTACATGTTCTTTTCTCTTGTAACATGAAAAATACATGACTCTCATTCTTTTTGAAACAATACCACGCTGTAGGTTTGATGGTGCTTATCTTCCACCACAAGTGGAAGCATCCAAAAAAAGCTCCTGGAATTGTTCGTCTCTTTGCACTTGAGGCACCTGGTCTTATGGTTCAGCTCGCTCTTGAATATCTAGATGAAAAGGTACGTGAGAGGGTCAATATATATAGTAAAGTATGTGAATTCTTCTTCCATCGCTGATCCTAATGCTCAATATTCTGCAAACAAATGAACACACTGAACATCCAGGTCGACAAGAGGGAAGTGGATTATGCAGCAGTAATTGTGTTGAATAATCTGATGAGCTAAGTCCAGCACGTTTCTATTAATGTTGTTAAAAGTCAATCCTCATCTATGCACAGTGTCCCCTATAAATAAATACATTAATAAATTAATCTCTACCATGGCTGCCTCCGAACTGGTCAGACACAAGATCTTCTCAAAATACTCAGCAGCATCACGTTGCTCCCATACTGAAATTTGAAGTGAATTAATGAAAAAGGGTTTTCAGTATAAGATAATGTGTTATTGTCATACTGAAATTTGAAGTGAATTAATGAAAAAAAGGGTTTTCAGTATAAGATAATGTCGTTATTGTCATATATATACAGCCTCTCCGAGTCAGTGCCAGGCTTACCGTTCGTGATCCCGAGTGTTCTTGTGATGCTGTGCGTTCTGGCCATCCTTTTCTGTAAATTAGCGAAAAATTCTCCCAGATGTGGGTCGATGGTTGTTGGATCTTTGGATCTGTGCCGTAGTCAGAGGAATATGCAACTTAAACATGCATTAAGCATGCAAAGCAGTGAAGCACAGATCTCATATCCTGTCCTGAAGCACAGATCTCATATCCTGTCCTAGAGATCTTTTTGACGTCTCTGTCTTAAAGGAATAAGTTGACATCTTTGGGAAATATATAAACCATCACCTGGGTAGCTTAGCTTAGCATAAAGACTGGAAACAGGGGACAAAAAGCACATAGGCATATATCCAAAAATGTCAAACTATTCCTTGAATGCACTTAAGAAAAAATAAAAAAAATGCTAAAGGTGAAAATGAAGCTAGATTACAAACTGTTTCACAGCATCCCGGAAGTCTTCGGTCATGAAAAGCACCTGAAGCACACTGTTCAAATAGCATGTGAGACCTGGACTTTTCAGGCCATGATAATCTTAAGACACAAAAGATATGTAAGTCACACAACCGGCCACGTTATCATAAAATTCAGAAACTCATTAGCCATTTGCTCCAGTAGTTTAATTTCATGTCATTTACCTGAGATGATGAAGCGGTCTAGTTTCTGTCTGAACAGTTCCACACGGGCATGATTCATACTGATGTCTTTTCAGTGAGAGTGCTGACATTTTCAGGTTACTGAACTTGTTTTCGAATGTACGGATTCAGCCTGGAGAAGCACATTGCACACGGCAAAGGTTAAGGGACGAGCAAACAGGTTCACAAGTTGCAAAACAAATGCAGACGCTCAACTTTCAAGTCCACAATTTGGTATTTTAAAGTGTGTTATGCAGCCATTAATCACAACAGAACAACACTAAATGGTAGAAACAGCCGGGAAAGGATTACGCTGAAGTGGAGTGAAGTTTAGGAATGATATGCATCAGAAAATAGAAGTGCTTGGGTCACACTGTACACCGAAACTTTGGTTGAGCTGCATGAGAGATTTCAGATTTTGCATGTGTTTTGATACTGTTTCGTTAGTTAATCAGGATTATAAAGAGGTTCTTTCATACATTAAACTGTATATGAAGCTGGCAGTGTCCAATATGAAGATGAAAAGATTTACTCTCTCACATGTAGAATTTGTCTATAAATTGAATCATATTGGCAATATTATGAAAGAACCCTTACATTTTGAAAAATCTTTTCCTCATTTGTCTATATGTAGTATGGCTTTAATGCTGAAATATATACAATTTAACATGACTGTGTTTGCATTTAGATGTAGTTTTGTATGTTGTTTGGAAGTAATTGGGCAATAATGTATCTGTAATAAATTAACTTTAGAAACAATTATTGGTACTATTATTATTATTATTATCATTAGTGAGCATAAAATTTAAATAAACTGGTAATACAATCTGCACACAGAATCCTGTTTTTGAACCTGTGGTGGAAAGTAACTAAGTACATTTAATTAAGTTCAGTACTTTTTCTTTCACTTCTACAACATTTTAGTGGGAAATATTGCATTTTCTACTCCTCTACATTTATCTGGCAGCTATACTTGCTATTACTACATATGACATTTTACTATAATTTTAAATATTTCAAACAGGCCTATAAAACGTGTTTGTAAAATATAATGCATGACAGATTAATAAATGCACAGTGGTGTATAAAACAGCTCCACAAAAGTAGCTCCACGTGCATAACATATCCCAATAAAGAACATCTTACACATTAATTCATCAGTGATAATAACAATAATAACAACATCAATAATAATTCAGCTTTTTAAGTACATTTTGCTGCAAATACTGTACTTTTGTATACTGTTCAGTTTTCTCTGTTTGTGCTGTGAAGCTCTTTGGATGAAGTGTATTATGTGTAAAGTGATACATATATATATAAATAAAGGTGAGCTAAGCTGAGCTGTTTTTAAACTTTTACTTTTCACTTTGACTTAATGTTTAGCGTTTGTATACTGTGGAACTGTTACTTTCACTTCACCAGAAGATCTAAATACTTATACTCGAATAATATGGAAGCAGAAAAGAAAAATCATAATGAGAAAACAGATCGATTTATAGCTTTTCGTGGCAACAACAGGTCGCAGTTCAGGTGAACAAGTGAACGCAGCTGGTGTGTTTGGGTGTTATGGAAACGCGTGCAGCCTCTCGGTCCTCCGTTACTCACAGCCTCCAAAACAGCTTTGAAAACGACGAAAGCTGCAATAAGATAATGACTAACACACAGTAAAGCAGCACACAGTCACTCTGTAACTCACGATGGCTTTTAGATTGGGAATAGTAAAATGGGAGGGTGAGGCGCGATAAGACTCACCGTGCATGTGACAATCCGAGGGCCTTCTTGCAAACTACTTTCACTTTCGATACTAAAAAAAAAAAAAAAAAAAAAAATAAGCTGAAGGAGGAGGAAGGCGGACCGAGGGAGATAGCGCACATAAACTCCCCAGCTGACTCTGGAAACTTGAACCAGATCACTCAGTCTACTGAATCTGAGCTGCAGTCTCAGGAGTGGCCCTGGTGCTTCCTGGTGGGGGGGCAAGAAACCAGCTGAGTCTTTAAAGGAGACACTCCAAGGTAAAACACAACTTCCTCTTTTAAAAGCTGCTGTCGTTGTTTTTCTTAAAAGGGTGTGTGTCCTTTCTGAATCAGGATTAACAGTCTGCTTGTGAACATCTACAGATTTATCAAGTCCTCACTCTCTGAAAATAATCTTACCTGCAGTATTTCTCTACATTTCTGGTTTGATTGTGGCTTTTTTTTTCCCTGTTCAGGAGTCACACTGTTTTTGTCAGTCCATTTTCTTGTTATTCTTCTATCAGCGCACAGATAGGTGTGAAAATGAGCAGTAAATGGGGGTCGCTTCAATTATTTACCAGTATAACAAGGTGTTTTTCGTCATATGTTTTTATTGCAAATACATTTATGTCAATGTGAACCAGGAAATTCCCTGAGGGAATCAGGTTTAATTATATCAGCTCAGTCAGGCTGATAAAACACATCTGATGTTTGTCTTGTCAAACCACAGGTCTTCATACTAACAGCTACGAATAATGCAGACAGCACCAGCATACATTGAAAAACATGCCATACATCTCTCCATGAATCCACTCAGAAATCACGAACACTGTGCTCCTTTTAACCCCCTTGAAATCATTACATGTCACGTTCATTTCCATTATATATTTCACCATGCTGAATCTTGTGCACTGTATGTTTAAAAGGTTTTCTGCTGTGAGATATAGTGACTGCTTAGGAGGTAAAACTCAGCAGGAAGTAAACTTTACTCCTGGAGGTCGCAAGAGATCTTATCTTTTGTCTTCAATATCAAAGTAATCCTGTGATAGTTGTCTGTACACTCACAAATACATTACCAACAGGAACTGCTGATAGGTGATTGTTTAAATGCTGCCTGTTGCCAAAATGTAAACAAATATAAGCAAAACTCACTACGACTAACTAAATTCATATCAACATTATACTTCCCGTTGACATTCCCTAAAGCCCCCAAACTAGGGGAACCCAAATATGATTATGCCCCCCATTTTTATTGTCATTTTACACTACCTGCATCTCTCATGTCTCAGATGACGATAAAGATAGACCTGGAATGAAGTCTGTAAACTTGGATCAAGTGTCCATTTGTCATAGCGCCAGACTTTCTTTCTCTTTAGGCGAGCCAAAATGAGCATCCGGGGAGAGGAACAGATGCAGAAAAAATACGACCCACTAGACAACACCCTGAAGTTTGTCCAAAGGAGGGACGAGTTGGATGCAATGTGTAAGATTCACCTCCTGGTTCCTGTGCTTTTCATTCCACTGATGATCAAACTTTCACATCTTTACCAAAGTCACATATTGAAGTATACTTTATTGTGTACCTCAGCTGATGACACAGATGACTGCCTCAAGGCAGAGATGTCCTGCGGCCACGCTGTCACTCCTGATTCTCTAACGCAGTGGTGTCGCAGCCAGCTGGATGATGTGGGTCATATCTTTGAAACACTTTTTTCTTATGCATGTAAATTTAAATCAAAGCAATCTGATCACATTGGGAAGGAGTGTAATGATCGTATCACATGCATCCTGCATGTGATACACCAGACTGTGATGTGTAAAAGCACCTTTTAAAAACCTTTTACTTTCATCATTTTACTGGCACAACTCAGTATGAACTTCCTCAATGGCAGATCCTAAACGTCGACTGCAGGCAGTATTCTTCAATGCTTACTCTGCCACCTACTGGCGAGTGCAAGATATGATTATCTGAAAGAAAGACTGGAATATAAAAGTGTAGAATTACAGTGAAGAAAATGTTAATCATAAATTGAATGGAGTGTTATCTTAAAAGAAAGCCTTGCAGTGTGGCTGATTATTCCTATATTTTTCGTTGGCAAGTGCCTGTCCTCTCTGTCCAGTAATCCTAAACTTTGTTTTGTTGATTTAAGGGTAAATACAAGTTCAGATGCCCTGCAGTGGTGGAAGGTACCAAACTGTGCAACAAGCTGTGGTCGTACCAGGAGGTGCGCAGACTGGCTGATTTGTCTGTTGAGGAAATGCAGCACTTTGAGGAGACCATGGCCCATCTGGCTGCTGCAGAATACTGTGAAATCCAGCCAGTGAGTGATCCAGTGATTTTTGGTTATTTTGACTTCTTAGTTGAAAACAAGTTTCTGATATTGTGTTTTTTACACCTCAGTGCCCACAATGCAGAACAAGCGTGGAGAGGAAGGATCTCTCCAACCTGTGTGTGAAGTGCACCATATGTACAGCTGATCAGAAGAAGACCTACCAGTTCTGCTGGCAGTGTCAGCGGCAGTGGAAAGGTCCAGGCCCCCGATCTGACCGCTGCGACAACGACGGCTGCATCAACAGGGACCTGCAGCTTCTTCAGACGTGCATAAACATACGTCTGCCTGAGGTGGAGGGGGTCACCAGCTGCCCCTCTGTCCGAGCCTGTCCCACATGCGGCTTGAAGGTGGAGCACAGCCTCCAACACTGCAAAAACATTAACTGTCCTCGCTGCCACGTGGAGTTCTGCTTCGTCTGCCTGAAACTGAAGCGTGAATGTTGCAAGACCAGTTCACCATACAACATCTGCCCCAGTGGTGTGGCCCCCAGACAGACCTCTATCCCCGTATGGCAGAGAAAATGAGGCTGCTCTGTCTGTACTCGATGAACAATTCAGCATCAGATTCTAAATAGTAAGAAATTTAATCAATCAAATTAAATTAAAGGCATTAATATCACATCATCCTGTAAACTCTGAGTAATCGCTGATGTAGACTAAATGTGATGCAAACATGATGTAACTTCGAGTGCTCACCACTGAGCCTTCTTTTGTTTTTTGGGTTTTTTTTTTCCTTTTTTTCCGATACTTCCTACTTTTGTTTTTGTGCACTTTACTTTTTTCTTCCCAATGCACACCAGACTGATAGAGTTTGCACTGATGATATGATATCTTTTATTTTATTCTATGTCCTTTCCTTTGCATTTGTATTGTTACAATGTGAATTTCCCCGCTGTGGGACTAATGAGGCTATCTTGAATGTTGAATCGAACTCCATTTAGGACTGTTTCTTATTTGTGGCCCAACTCTGCCTCCTTCTGGCTGTTTTTTTCAAGTTTCACATGACAAGATGGTCTGATGTTTTATTGTGCTGTGAATGCCAATCACAATATATTGAGCTAGTCATAAACAGTAGTAAATAAATCGATTTCAGAATCTATTTGCTGCTAAAATCACAGAAATGTCTTTTGTCTTTTGCTCACATGTACGATGACAAAGTTAGAATTACTAAAATTAAGTTACGAAATACTATGTATTGTTTTTGACTTTCCTGAAATTTGAAATAAAGCTGTTCTTAAATATAAAAATAAAGTTTGCATTTTTGAAATGTTTAGAGATTTATATCTCAGACAGGGCTGGTGTGTATGAGTATCTTTAAAAAGGAGAAACTGTCATCAAGGTCAAACAAAATCCTCTGATCACCATTACAAAGCATAATGTTTTGACACAACCTCACAGCTAACAATATTCTGTATTATTATACATATATTATTATATTATACATCTGTATATTATTTTGTGAGTTTGGGCTCACAGTTTTTGGATGTATAATTAACAGCAAATTCATAAATTGCAGTTTTATTTTTTATAATTATTATACATTTATTACTGAAAGATCATACAGCTGTACAGATACTTTATTCAATGACATCATGGTTAGTCACATTTTCATTTATTAAACGCAAAAATTAAGAGGTACAGTTGAATCATAATTACAGAACTAGATAATGCAATTTCTGAAGAAATTGTGGTGTGAATGCTGACTGCAATGAAAGGCTGTCGCTAAACTGGATAGCTGAAGTTGAATGAAAGTTGTTTTGAATGAAATGCTTACCCTAATCTGGATTACTCAATGATAAAGATGAATGATACCTAAAATGAATGAGGAATGTGTAATATTTTAAGGTTTTTGAATTATTATCAAGAAACAGTTGAATAAGTATGAATAGATGGAAATGTGGAAAAGACTGTAACTTACATGAATGGGATTAAAAAGTTAAATAATACCTATAATACTGCATTAAAAAGGTCATGTTTAAAGTTTTGAATGAGTAAATAAGACTTTAAAAATGCTTGACAAAATTGAAAGGGATTTTGCGTACTGTCTGTGTGTGTGTGTGTGTATCTAAAAAGTTATTTGCCTCCTGTGGTCAAACCATAAGTGGACAGACAAGAGTCTCATGAACACAGTGATGTAGAGTTTTATGTGTGTGGGGCTAAAAATGTGGTCATGAGAGCAGTTTGAAAAAGAAATATTCTTCAACTTTTTCCAACTTCTCAGGTCTGATTTATAATGGGAGTAGATGGGGCAGTTGGTTGGTGCTCACCTCTAGCTTGGAGGGGTCTGGAGACAGTTTGCTTAGCCCATTTGCTTAGCCAAACACATGTCTGCGATCAGCACAAAATTTCCTATAAAACTGTGTAAAAATGATCTATGTAGTGTAAACCTTGTGGGAATGAGAGCGACTTGAAGAGAGACATTTCACAAGGTTTTCACAGCTCCTCTCCACTCCTAGCTGATGATGTCACCCACTCTAGTTTTGAACATTTTGCCAAAACTTGACCTCAAACAAAGTTGAATATTTTGAAAAGTTTGAATTGGATTTGAAAAGTTGAATGATATCCTGAATCCCTCTTGCTTTTGTCAGATGTGGAACATTTTGATATTTGAATAGACTTTCTAGCTGAAAGTATGAATGAATGATGAAGAGCTAAAAAAGTGTGAAAACGTGTAAAAATGTGAACATTTTGAACATTCAGTCCATTCATTTGAATGGGAAAAAATTCCTGAAAAACCTGGAATATTTCGGAAAGTTTGAATGTTAGGAATGAGAAAAGAAATAGCTCCAATGTCCTAATTGATGTTTTGTTTTGATGAATTAACTTTGTGATGTTTGAATGACGTTTCTACGATGAAAAATGTGGAAGGAGTTAAGTGCCAAAAAAAAAAAAAAGTCGGCGTAATAATAATAATAATAAAGAATTTTTTTGTAGAAGAACAAAAAAGCTTTCAGCATTCACACCAATAATTATTATTGGTGATCACCCTGACTCCAGGTTCTTGATAAGATTAGCGGTTTGCATTTCTGTTGCATTTCCCATATTGGACACATTTAGTGCAACAATGAAATAACAACAACAAAGGCAAACAAAAGACAGATGGATGCTCTTCGGACATCTCGAGGAGCGTGCTCACCTGGTGGAAAAGCAAACAAGGAATGAATTTCTCCAGACAGACGTGATGTAACAGTAACTGAAAGTGACAAAAACTATTTAAATGATTTTCTGAATAAATTAAGGCAGTTGAACTCTCAGTGTGAATTTTTAGTAATCTATTTTAACTTTAATCTGTCTGTTTTCTTTATTATCAGTTTTCTCTGTTTCTCCTCTTTTCTGTTGCAGACGGTTACTCTCTCCTGAATGTGGACTCTCACAGGACACTCTGTAGAAGTCGAAGAAAAGAAAGTCTCAATATCAGTATACACTGAATATTTCCTTTTTTTCCATTTATACCTGAAAAAAACATGTCTGTTTATTGTCCCAGGTAATGCAGCTTTGGAAAAAGAGACTTTAGTGTTGTTTGTATGCTGTAGATGGTTCATCAATGCATTTCTGAATACATGCCATGTTTGTGTCCATTATATTTCACCATGCTGAATCTTGTGCATTGTATGTTTATGTTCACTTAAAAGGTTTTCCACTGTGAGACATAATGACTGCTTAGGAGGTCAAACTCAGCAGGAAGTAATCTTTACTCCTGGATGTCACAAGAGATCTTGTCTTTTGTGTTTTATGAGCCAACTGTTTGAAGAGCCAAGACTGAAATAGTCATCCCAAGACAGGAACATATAAAGAGAAGGAGCAGGGTGCACATTACAAACCAGCTAGAACTGCAAAATTGATCATTTCCTAAAACAGAATAAGTGAAAATGTGCTCCACTGTCCTGGCAGCAGGTAAGGACAAGAACACCTGACAGTGGAAGCTGAGATGCTGCAGACAACCACAGTGATTCAGATGAATATCAAACCTAACAAAATGTGACCACAGATTTCTGTGTATGTCACATAGAGCCAGTGAAGATAGTCATTTTTGTACACCGCTGACACAGACACACACTGATCCCCTCCACAGGTGGTGCAGACAGCAGCTACTGAACCATCTTCTTCTCATTACCTTTCTGCTTCTCTGCATTTGTCTCCTCACCCAGGAGCTGTTCGCCGTGGTACGCCGACTCTTCTCCAACATCTTCAGTGTCTTTCTGCTGCTCAGACTCGACGGCTGTGCTTTCTTGCATGATGCCAGAATCTGCACCGTCTCCATCTGAGGGCAGATTTTGCTGTGCCTCTTCGTCTCCGCTGCTTTTCACGTCACTCAGTGTTGCACAGCTCTCACCAGCTGTCATGTTGGTGTTTTGACTTGTTGCTCCGGCCGATGTGTCTTTCTTTACACTTTCAACGTCGGCCTCCTCTCCTCCAGTCTGATGGCTGAAATCCTCTTTGGTTTCTTTTCTTCTCACCTCTTCTTCATCCTCTTCGCTGTGTTCCCTCTGTGACATAACAGTAAATGAAAGTGACAGAAAACTACTGAAATCTGTCTCTGTCAAGGTTTTAGCAGCACTTAAACATTTGATAACCAGTTTTCTAAATGAAATTAGGCAGTTGAACTCTCAGCTGTCAGTGCTGAATTTTTAGCTATTTTAACTTTAATCTGTCTGTTTTCTTTATTATCAGTGTCTGTTTCTCCTCCTTTTCTTTGTGTTTTACCTCTCCTTCCTCATCTTCTGAATTGGCCTCAACTTGTACAGGACACTCTGTAGAAGTGGAAGAAAAGAAAGTCTCAATATCAGTATAAACTAAAAATTAGACTTTTTTTATATTACACATTTTTACATTTTATTTTACACAAAACATGTCAGTTTATTCTCCTATGTAATGCAGTGTTGGAAAAAGACACATTGGTATTGTCTGTATGATGTATATTTTTCATTAATGCATGTCTGCATCGAGCTGTTAAATCATGCATGTCATGTTTCTTTCCATTATATATTTCACTATGCTGAATACTGTGCACTGTATGTTTATGTCCACTTAAAAGGTTTTCTACTGTGAGATATAATGACTGCTTCTCATTACCTTTCTGCTTCTCTGCCATGTTGTCTCCTCACCCAGGAGCTGTTCGCCTGTGGTACGCCGACTCTTCTCCAACACCTTCACTTTCTTTCTGCTGCTCAGACTCGACGGCTGTGCTTTGTTGCGTGATGCCAGAATCTGCACCGTCTCCATCTGAGGGCAGATTTTGCTGTGCCTCTTCGTCTCCGCTGCTTTTCACGTCACTCAGTGTTGCACAGCTCTCACCAGCTGTCATGTTGGTGTTTTGACTTGTTGCTCCGGCCGATGTGTCTTTCTTTACACTTTCAACGTCGGCCTCCTCTCCTCCAGTCTGATGGCTGAAATCCTCTTTGGTTTCTTTTCTTCTCACCTCTTCTTCATCCTCTTCGCTGTGTTCCCTCTGTGACATAACAGTAAATGAAAGTGACAGAAAACTACTGAAATCTGTCTCTGTCAAGGTTTTAGCAGCACTTAAACATTTAATACCAGTTTTCTAAATGAAATTAGGCAGTTGAAATCTCAGCTGTCAGTGCTGAATTTTTAGCTATTTTAACTTTAATCTGTCTGTTTTCTTTATTATCAGAGTCTGTTTCTCCTCCTTTTCTATTGTGTTTTACCTCTCCTTCTCCAACATCTTCACTTTCTTTCAGCTCCTCAGACTCGACGGCTGTGCTTTGTTGCGTGATGCCAGAATGTGCACCGTCTCCATCTGTGGGCAGATTTTGCTGTGCCTCTTCGTCTCCGCTGCTTTTCACGTCACTCAGTGTTGCACAGCTCTCACCAGCTGTCATGTTGGTGTTTTGACTGTTTGCATAAAACAACAAAAATGAGAAAACACACAGTCTGCACATCTGGATAATATAATATATCTCAGATTATTATTGATACAATTCAATAAAACAGATTTTGTCAGACATACTTGTAAGTCTCAGTGTTTGCAGACGGTTCTTCTGGAACCTGCATCATTCAACCATTCAACAAAAACAAACCAAACAAATGTGTGTTTAGTCTCTGATCTTTCTGATGGTATGTTTTCAATGAATGTTATCCTCATCGACTAGATTAAGTAAAACCTCTCTCACCTTGTTGACAAAAGCATCACTGAACTCATACAAGGAATTAATTTCTCCAGACAGACATGTGATATTACAGTAAATGAAAGTGACAGAAAACTACTGAAATCTGTCTCTGTCAAGGTTTTAGCAGCACTTAAACATTTGGTACCAGTTTTCTAAATTGAAATTAGGCAGTTGAACTCTCAGCTGTCAGTGATGAATTTTTAGCTATTTTAACTTTAATCTGTCTGTTTTCTTTATTATCAGTCTCTGTTTCTCCTCCTTTCCTTTGTGTTTTACCTCTCCTTTCTCCTGTACTTCCTCATCCAACAGATCTTCTGAATTGGCCTCAACTTGTACAGGACACTCTGTAGAAGTCGAAGAAAAGAAAGTCTCAATATCAGTATACACTGAGTATTTCCTTTTTTTCATTTATACCTGAAAAAAACATGTCTGTTTATTGTCCCAGGTAACGCAGCTTTGGAAAAAGAGACTTTAGTGTTGTTTGTATGCTGTATATGGTTCATCAATGCATTTCTGAATACATGTCATGTTTGTTTCCATTATATTTCACCATGCTGAATCTTGTGCATTGTATGTTTGTGTTCACTTAAAAGGTTTTCCACTGTGAGACATAATGACTGCTTAGGAGGTCAAACTCAGCAGGAAGTAATCTTTACTCCTGGATGTCACAAGAGATCTTGTCTTTTGTGTTTTATGAGCCAACTGTTTAGAAGAGCCAAGACTGAAATAGTCATCCCAAGACAGGAACATATAAAGAGAAGGAGCAGGGTGCACATTACAAACCAGCTAGAACTGCAAAATTGATCATTTCCTAAAACAGAATAAGTGAAAATGTGCTCCACTGTCCTGGCAGCAGGTAAGGACAAGAACACCTGACAGTGGAAGCTGAGATGCTGCAGACAACCACAGTGATTCAGATGAATATCAAACCTAACAAAATGTGACCACAGATTTCTGTGTATGTCACATAGAGCCAGTGAAGATAGTCATTTTTGTACACCGCTGACACAGACACACACTGATCCCCTCCACAGGTGGTGCAGACAGCAGGAACCATCTTCTTCTCATTACCTTTCTGCTTCTCTGCATTTGTCTCCTCACCCAGGAGCTGTTCGCGCCGTGGTACGCCGACTCTTCTCCAACATCTTCAGTTTCTTTCAGCTCATTAAATGCATGTCTGCATCGTGCAGTTAAATCATGCATGTCATGTTTCTTTCCATTATATATTTCACTATGCTGAATACTGTGCACTGTATGTTTATGTCCACTTAAAAAGGTTTTCTACTGTGAGACATAATGTGTGCTTCGGATTACCTTTCTGCTTCTCTGCCTTTGTCTCCTCACCCAGGAGCTGTTCGCTGTGGTACACTGACTCTTCTCCAACACCTTCACTTTCTTTCTGCTCCTCAGACTCGACGGCTGTGCTTTGTTGCGTGATGCCAGAATGTGCACCGTCTCCATCTGTGGGCAGATTTTGCTGTGCCTCTTCGTCTCCGCTGCTTTTCACGTCACTCAGTGTTGCACAGCTCTCACCAGCTGTCATGTTGGTGTTTTGACTTGTTGCTCCGGCCGATGTGTCTTTCTTTACACTTTCAACGTCGGCCTCCTCTCCTCCAGTCTGATGGCTGAAATCCTCTTTGGTTTCTTTTCTTCTCACCTCTTCTTCATCCTCTTCGCTGTGTTCCCTCTGTGACATAACAGTAAATGAAAGTGACAGAAAACTACTGAAATCTGTCTCTGTCAAGGTTTTAGCAGCACTTAAACATTTGATAACAGTTTTCTAAATGAAATTAGGCAGTTGAACTCTCAGCTGTCAGTGCTGAATTTTTAGCTATTTTAACTTTAATCTGTCTGTTTTCTTTATTATCAGAGTCTGTTTCTCCTCCTTTTCTATTGTGTTTTACCTCTCCTTCTCCAACATCTTCTCTTTCTTTCAGCTCCTCAGACTCAACGGCTGTGCTTTGTTGCGTGATGCCAGAATGTGCACCGTCTCCATCTGTGGGCAGATTTTGCTGTGCCTCTTCGTCTCCGCTGCTTTTCACGTCACTCAGTGTTGCACAGCTCTCACCAGCTGTCATGTTGGTGTTTTGACTGTTTGCATAAAACAACAAAAATGACAAAACACACAGTCAGCACATCTGGATAATATAATATATCTCACATTATTATTGATAAAGTTCAATAAAACAGATTTTGTCAGACATACTTGTAAGTCTCAGTGTTTGCAGATGGTTCTTCTGGTAACCTGCATCATTCAACCATTCAACAAAAACAAACCAAACAAATGTGTATTTAGTGTTTGATCTTTCTGATGGTATGTTTTGAATGAATGTCCTCATCGGATAGTAAAACCTCTCTCACCTTGTTGACAAAAGCTCACTGAATTAAGTAAAACCATGTGATATCAGTAAATGAAAGTGACAGAAAACTCATCTGTCTCTGTCTTTTGTCTCAGTTTTCTAAATGAAATTAGGCAGTTGAACTCTCAGCTGTCAGTGCTGAATTTTTAGCTATTTTAACTTTAATCTGTCTGTTTTCTTTATTATCAGTCTCTGTTTCTCCTCCTTTTCTTTGTGTTTTACCTCTCCTGTCTCCTGTTCTTCCTCATCCAACAGATCTTCTGAATTGGCCTCAACTTGTACAGGACACTCTGTAGAAGTCGAAGAAAAAAAAAGTATCAATATCAGTATAAACTAAATATTTGATTTTTTTATTTTACACCTGGAAAAAAAACATGTCAGATTATTCTCCTATGTAGAAGTGGAAGAAAAGAAAGTCTCAATATTAGTATAAACTGAATATTTCCTTTTTTCATTTATACCTGAAGAAAACATGTCTGTTTATTGTCCCAGGTAATGCAGCGTTGGAAAAAGAGACTTTAGTGTTGTTTGTATGCTGTAGATGGTTCATCAATGCATTTCTGAATACATGTCATGTTTGTTTCCATTATATTTCACCATGCTGAATCTTGTGCATTATATGTTTGTGTTCACTTAAAAGGTTTTCCACTGTGAGACATAATGACTGCTTAGGAGGTCAAACTCAGCAGGAAGTAATCTTTCACTCCTGGATGTCACAAGAGATCTTGTCTTTTGTGTTTTATGAGCCAACTGTTTGAAGAGCCAAGACTGAAACAGTCATCCCAAGACAGGAACATATAAAGAGAAGGAGCAGGGTGCACATTACAAACCAGTTGGAACTGCAAAATTGATCATTTCCTAAAACAGGATAAGTGAAAATGTGCTCCACTGTCCTGGCAGCAGGTAAGGACAAGAACACCTGACAGTGGAAGCTGAGATGCTGCAGACAACCACAGTGATTCAGATGAATATCAAACCTAACAAAATGTGACCACAAATTTCTGTGTATGTCACATAGAGCCAGTGAAGGATAGTCATTTTTGTACACCGCTGACACAGACACACACTGATCCCCTCCACAGGTGGTGCAGACAGCATGAACCATCTTCTTCTCATTACCTTTCTGCTTCTCTGCCTTTGTCTCCTCACCCAGGAGCTGTTCGCCGTGGTACGCCGACTCTTCTCCAACATCTTCAGTGTCTTTCTGCTGCTCAGACTCGACGGCTGTGCTTTCTTGCATGATGCCAGAATGTGCACCGTCTCCATCTGAGGGCAGATTTTGCTGTGCCTCTTCGTCTCCGCTGCTTTTCACGTCACTCAGTGTTGCACAGCTCTCACCAGCTGTCATGTTGGTGTTTTGACTTGTTGCTCCGGCCGATGTGTCTTTCTTTACACTTTCAACGTCGGCCTCCTCTCCTCCAGTCTGATGGCTGAAATCCTCTTTGGTTTCTTTTCTTCTCACCTCTTCTTCATCCTCTTCGCTGTGTTCCCTCTGTGACATAACAGTAAATGAAAGTGACAGAAAACTACTGAAATCTGTCTCTGTCAAGGTTTTAGCAGCACTTAAACATTTGATACCAGTTTTCTAAATGAAATTAGGCAGTTGAACTCTCAGCTGTCAGTGCTGAATTTTTAGCTATTTTAACTTTAATCTGTCTGTTTTCTTTATTATCAGTGTCTGTTTCTCCTCCTTTTCTTTGTGTTTTACCTCTCCTTCCTCATCTTCTGAATTGGCCTCAACTTGTACAGGACACTCTGTAGAAGTGGAAGAAAAGAAAGTCTCAATATCAGTATAAACTAAAAATTAGACTTTTTTTATATTACACATTTTTACATTTTATTTTACACAAAACATGTCAGTTTATTCTCCTATGTAATGCAGTGTTGGAAAAAGACACATTGGTATTGTCTGTATGATGTATATTTTTCATTAATGCATGTCTGCATCGAGCTGTTAAATCATGCATGTCATGTTTCTTTCCATTATATATTTCACTATGCTGAATACTGTGCACTGTATGTTTATGTCCACTTAAAAGGTTTTCTACTGTGAGACATAATGAGTGCTTCTCATTACCTTTCTGCTTCTCTGCCTGTTGTCTCCTCACCCAGGAGCTGTTCGCCGTGGTACGCCGACTCTTCTCCAACACCTTCACTTTCTTTCTGCTGCTCAGACTCGACGGCTGTGCTTTGTTGCGTGATGCCAGAATGTGCACCGTCTCCATCTGAGGGCAGATTTTGCTGTGCCTCTTCGTCTCCGCTGCTTTTCACGTCACTCAGTGTTGCACAGCTCTCACCAGCTGTCATGTTGGTGTTTTGACTTGTTGCTCCGGCCGATGTGTCTTTCTTTACACTTTCAACGTCGGCCTCCTCTCCTCCAGTCTGATGGCTGAAATCCTCTTTGGTTTCTTTTCTTCTCACCTCTTCTTCATCCTCTTCGCTGTGTTCCCTCTGTGACATAACAGTAAATGAAAGTGACAGAAAACTACTGAAATCTGTCTCTGTCAAGGTTTTAGCAGCACTTAAACATTTGATACCAGTTTTCTAAATGAAATTAGGCAGTTGAACTCTCAGCTGTCAGTGCTGAATTTTTAGCTATTTTAACTTTAATCTGTCTGTTTTCTTTATTATCAGTGTCTGTTTCTCCTCCTTTTCTTTGTGTTTTACCTCTCCTTCCTCATCTTCTGAATTGGCCTCAACTTGTACAGTATTTCCTTTTTTTCATTTATACCTGACACTCTGTAGAAGTGGAAGAAAAGAAAGTCTCAATATCAGTATAATGTTTGTGTTCACTAAAAGGTTTTCCATTAGACTTAGGAGGTTCAGCAGGAAGTTTTTATATTACACTTTTGTGTTTTATTTTTGAAGAGCCAAGACATTTCCCAAGACAGGAACATATAAAGAGAAGGAGCAGGGTTTACACAAAACATGATCATTTCCTCAGTTTATTAAGGACAAGAACACCTCCTATGTGCAGACAACCAATGCAGTGAATATCAAACCTAACAAAATTGGAAAAAGACACATTGACACACACTGATCCCCTAGGTGGTGCAGACAGCATGAATCTTCTTCCATTACCTTTCTGCTTCTTCATTTGTTCTCACCCAGGATTACGCCCTTTCTGTATGATGTATATTTTTCATTAATGCATGTCTGCATCGAGCTGTTAAATCATGCATGTCATGTTTCTTTCCATTATATATTTCACTATGCTGAATACTGTGCACTGTATGTTTATGTCCACTTAAAAGGTTTTCTACTGTGAGACATAATGAGTGCTTCTCATTACCTTTCTGCTTCTCTGCCGTAAATTTGTCTCCTCACCCAGGAGCTGTTCGCCTGTGGTACATGCCTGACTCTTCTCCAACACCTTCACTTTCTTTCTGCTGCTCAGACTCGACGGCTGTGCTTTGTTGCGTGATGCCAGAATGTGCACCGTCTCCATCTGAGGGCAGATTTTGCTGTGCCTCTTCGTCTCCGCTGCTTTTCACGTCACTCAGTGTTGCACAGCTCTCACCAGCTGTCATGTTGGTGTTTTGACTTGTTGCTCCGGCCGATGTGTCTTTCTTTACACTTTCAACGTCGGCCTCCTCTCCTCCAGTCTGATGGCTGAAATCCTCTTTGGTTTCTTTTCTTCTCTAGATTAAGTAAAACCTCTTCTTGACAAAAGCATCCTCTTCGCTGTGTTCCCTCTGTGACATAACAGTAAATGAAAGTGACAGAAAACTACTGAAATCTGTCTCTGTCAAGGTTTTAGCAGCACTTAAACATTTGATACCAGTTTTCTAAATGAAATTAGGCAGTTGAACTCTCAGCTGTCAGTGCTGAATTTTTAGCTATTTTAACTTTAATCTGTCTGTTTTCTTTATTATCAGTGTCTGTTTCTCCTCCTTTTCTTTGTGTTTTACCTCTCCTCTCTGTACTTCCTCCAACAGATCTTCTGAATTGCCTCAATTACAGGACACCTGTAGAAGTCGAAGAAAAGAAAGTCTCTTGTACTGAGTATTTCCTTTTTTTCATTTATACCTGAAGAAAAAAACATGTCTGTTTATTGTCAGGTAATAACGCAGCTTTGGAAAAAGAGACTTTAGTGTTGTTTGTATGCTGAATGGTTCATCAATGCATTTCTGAAAGTCATGTTTGTTTCATTATATTTCACCAGTATCTTGTATTGTATGTTTATGTTCACTAAAAGGTTTTCCATTAGACATAATGACTGCTTAGGAGGTCAAACTCAGCAGGAAGTAATCTTTACTTGGATGTCACAAGAGATCTTGTCTTTTGTGTTTTATGAGCCAACTGAGCCAACTTTAGAAGAGCCAAGACTGAAATAGTTCCCAAGACAGGAACATATAAAGAGAAGGAGCAGGGTGCACATTACAAACCAGCTAGAACTGCAAAATTGATCATTTCCTAAAACAGAATAAGTGAAAATGTGCTCCACTGTCCTGGCAGCAGGTAAGGACAAGAACACCTGACAGTGGAAGCTGAGATGCTGCAGACAACCACAGTGATTCAGATGAATATCAAACCTAACAAAATGTGACCACATAGATTTCTGTGTATGTCACATAGAGCCAGTGAAGATAGTCATTTTTGTACACCGCTGACACAGACACACACTGATCCCCTCCACAGGTGGTGCAGACAGCATGCAGACAGCAGGAACCATCTTCTTCTCATTACCTTTCTGCTTCTCTGCATTTGTCTCCTCACCCAGGAGCTGTTGTCTGTGGCATACGCCGATCTTCTCCAACATAGTTTTTTTCATTAATGCATGTCTGCATCGAGCTGTTAAATCATGCATGTCATGTTTCTTTCCATTATATATTTCACTATGCTGAATACTGTGCACTGTATGTTTATGTCCACTTAAAAAGGTTTTCTACTGTGAGATATAATGACTGCTTCTCATTACCTTTCTGCTTCTCTGCCTTTGTCTCCTCACCCAGGAGCTGTTCGCCTGTGGTACGCCGACTCTTCTCCAACACCTTCACTTTCTTTCTGCTGCTCAGACTCGACGGCTGTGCTTTGTTGCGTGATGCCAGAATGTGCACCGTCTCCATCTGAGGGCAGATTTTGCTGTGCCTCTTCGTCTCCGCTGCTTTTCACGTCACTCAGTGTTGCACAGCTCTCACCAGCTGTCATGTTGGTGTTTTGACTTGTTGCTCCGGCCGATGTGTCTTTCTTTACACTTTCAACGTCGGCCTCCTCTCCTCCAGTCTGATGGCTGAAATCCTCTTTGGTTTCTTTTCTTCTCACCTCTTCTTCATCCTCTTCGCTGTGTTCCCTCTGTGACATAACAGTAAATGAAAGTGACAGAAAACTACTGAAATCTGTCTCTGTCAAGGTTTTAGCAGCACTTAAACATTTGATAATACCAGTTTTCTAAATGAAATTAGGCAGTTGTTAAAATCTCAGCTGTCAGTGCTGAATTTTTAGCTATTTTAACTTTAATCTGTCTGTTTTCTTTATTATCAGAGTCTGTTTCTCCTCCTTTTCTATTGTGTTTTACCTCTCCTTCTCCAACATCTTCACTTTCTTTCAGCTCCTCAGACTCGACGGCTGTGCTTTGTTGCGTGATGCCAGAATGTGCACCGTCTCCATCTGTGGGCAGATTTTGCTGTGCCTCTTCGTCTCCGCTGCTTTTCACGTCACTCAGTGTTGCACAGCTCTCACCAGCTGTCATGTTGGTGTTTTGACTGTTTGCATAAAACAACAAAAATGAGAAAACACACAGTCTGCACATCTGGATAATATAATATATCTCACATTATTATTGATACAAGTTCAATAAAACAGATTTTGTCAGACATACTTGTAAGTCTCAGTGTTTGCAGACGGTTCTTCTGTAACCTGCATCATTCAACCATTCAACAAAAACAAACCAAACAAATGTGTGTTTAGTGTCTGATCTTTCTGATGGTATGTTTTCAATGAATGTTATCCTCATCGACTAGATTAAGTAAAACCTCTCTCACCTTGTTGACAAAAGCATCACTGAACTCATACCAGGAATTAATTTCTCCAGACAGACATGTGATATTACAGTAAATGAAAGTGACAGAAAACTACTGAAATCTGTCTCTGTCAAGGTTTTAGCAGCACTTAAACATTTGGTAACCAGTTTTCTAAATGAAATTAGGCAGTTGAACTCTCAGCTGACAGTGCTGAATTTTTAGCTATTTTAACTTTAATCTGTCTGTTTTCTTTATTATCAGTCTCTGTTTCTCCTCCTTTCCTTTGTGTTTTACCTCTCCTGTCTCCTGTACTTCCTCATCCAACAGATCTTCTGAATTGGCCTCAACTTGTACAGGACACTCTGTAGAAGTATCAATATCGTATAAACTAAAAGATTTTTTTAAAGAAAAAAAAATGTCAGATTATTCTCTATGTAGAAGTGGAAGAAAAGAAAGTCTCAATATCAGTATACACTGAAGTATTTCCTTTTTTTCATTTATACCTGAAAAAAACATGTCTGTTTATTGTCCCAGGTAACGCAGCGTTGGAAAAAGAGACTTTAGTGTTGTTTGTATGCTGTATATGGTTCATCAATGCATTTCTGAATACATGTCATGTTTGTTTCCATTATATTTCACCATGCTGAATCTTGTGCATTGTATGTTTGTGTTCACTTAAAAGGTTTTCCACTGTGAGACATAATGACTGCTTAGGAGGTCAAACTCAGCAGGAAGTAATCTTCACTCCTGGATGTCACAAGAGATCTTGTCTTTTGTGTTTTATGAGACTACTGTTTGAAGAGCCAAGACTGAAATAGTCATCCCAAGACAGGAACATATAAAGAGAAGGAGCAGGGTGCACATTACAAACCAGTTGGAACTGCAAAATTGATCATTTCCTAAAACAGGATAAGTGAAAATGTGCTCCACTGTCCTGGCAGCAGGTAAGGACAAGAACACCTGACAGTGGAAGCTGAGATGCTGCAGACAACCACAGTGATTCAGATGAATATCAAACCTAATAAAATGTGACCACAAATTTCTGTGTATGTCACATAGAGCCAGTGAAGTTAGTCATTTTTGTACACCGCTGACACAGACACACACTGATCCCCTCCACAGGTGGTGCAGACAGCAGGAACCATCTTCTTCTCATTACCTTTCTGCTTCTCTGCATTTGTCTCCTCACCCAGGAGCTGTTCGCCTGTGGTACGCCGACTCTTCTCCAACATCTTCACTTTCCTTTCAGCTCCTCAGACTCGACGGCTGTGCTTTGTTGCGTGATGCCAGAATGTGCACCGTCTCCATCTGTGGGCAGATTTTGCTGTGCCTCTTCGTTTCCGCTGCTTTTCACGTCACTCAGTGTTGCACAGCTCTCACCAGCTGTCATGTTGGTGTTTTGACTTGTTGCTCCGGCCGATGTGTCTTTCTTTACACTTTCAACGTCAGCCTCCTCTCCTCCAGTCTGATGGCTGAAATCCTCTTTGGTTTCTTTTCTTCTCACCTCTTCTTCATCCTCTTCGCTGTGTTCCCTCTGTGACATAACAGTAAATGAAAGTGACAGAAAACTACTGAAATCTGTCTCTGTCAAGATTTTAGCAGCACTTAAACATTTGATACCAGTTTTCTAAATGAAATTAGGCAGTTGAACTCTCAGCTGTCAGTGCTGAATTTTTAGCTATTTTAACTTTAATCTGTCTGTTTTCTTTATTATCAGTGTCTGTTTCTCCTGCTTTTCTTTTGTGTTTTACCTCTCCTGTCTCATCTCCTTCCTCATCTTCTGAATTGGCCTCAATTTGTACAAAACACTCTGTAGAAGTGGAAGAAAAGAAAGTATCAATATCAGTATAAACTAAATATTTGATTTTTTTATTTTACACCTGGAAAAAAAACATGTCAGTTTATTCTCCTATGTAATGCAGTGTTGGAAAAAGACACATTGGTATTGTCTGTATGATGTATATTTTTCATTAATGCATGTCTGCATCGAGCTGTTAAATCATGCATGTCATGTTTCTTTCCATTATATATTTCACTATGCTGAATACTGTGCACTGTATGTTTATGTCCACTTAAAAGGTTTTCTACTGTGAGATATAATGACTGCTTCTCATTACCTTTCTGCTTCTCTGCCGTTGTCTCCTCACCCAGGAGCTGTTCGCCGTGGTACGCCGACTCTTCTCCAACACCTTCACTTTCTTTCTGCTGCTCAGACTCGACGGCTGTGCTTTGTTGCGTGATGCCAGAATCTGCACCGTCTCCATCTGTGGGCAGATTTTGCTGTGCCTCTTCGTCTCCGCTGCTTTTCACGTCACTCAGTGTTGCACAGCTCTCACCAGCTGTCATGTTGGTGTTTTGACTTGTTGCTCCGGCCGATGTGTCTTTCTTTACACTTTCAACGTCGGCCTCCTCTCCTCCAGTCTGATGGCTGAAATCCTCTTTGGTTTCTTTTCTTCTCACCTCTTCTTCATCCTCTTCGCTGTGTTCCCTCTGTGACATAACAGTAAATGAAAGTGACAGAAAACTACTGAAATCTGTCTCTGTCAAGGTTTTAGCAGCACTTAAACATTTAATACCAGTTTTCTAAATGAAATTAGGCAGTTGAAATCTCAGCTGTCAGTGCTGAATTTTTAGCTATTTTAACTTTAATCTGTCTGTTTTCTTTATTATCAGAGTCTGTTTCTCCTCCTTTTCTATTGTGTTTTACCTCTCCTTCTCCAACATCTTCACTTTCTTTCAGCTCCTCAGACTCGACGGCTGTGCTTTGTTGCGTGATGCCAGAATGTGCACCGTCTCCATCTGTGGGCAGATTTTGCTGTGCCTCTTCGTCTCCGCTGCTTTTCACGTCACTCAGTGTTGCACAGCTCTCACCAGCTGTCATGTTGGTGTTTTGACTTGTTGCTCCGGCCGATGTGTCTTTCTTTACACTTTCAACGTCAGCCTCCTCTCCTCCAGTCTGATGGCTGAAATCCTCTTTGGTTTCTTTTCTTCTCACCTCTTCTTCATTCTCTTCGCTGTGTTCCCTCTTTCTTTTCTTGCTGTTGTCAGCGTTTCGTTCTCCTTCATGTTCTTCCCATTCAACCTCGTCTCGCCTCGGTTCAACCAGATTGTTGGTTTCAGACTTTTTTTGTCTCTCACAGGGTGTCTGAGGTTTTGTGGCTGTGAAGCGAAGAAAAAACAATATTTTCAGCAATGATCTGTTGACATTACAGTCATAGCCCAAATTATTAATTTTTGTATTTTTGTAATCTTACCTCTGTACATGAGAAGATACACAGCGCTCGACCTGATAAACAATCATTTTGTTGTTTGCATAAAACAAAAATGAGAAAACACACAGTCAGCACATCTGGATAATATAATTTATCTCAGATTATATTGATAAAATTCAATAAAACAGATTTTATCAGACATACTTGTGACTCCCAGTTTTTGCAAACAGTTGTTCTGAAACCTGCATCATTCAACCATTCAACAAAAACAAACCAAACAAATGTCTGTTTAGCGTTTGATCTTTCTGATGTTTTGAATGAATGTTAACCTTAATTGAATAGATTAAAATCTCTCTCACCTTGTAGACAGAAGTATCATTGAACTTATACCAGGTTTCATCCTCACTGGGCAGGATGGTGGCTGTGTAATGTCCACTGTGTAGACTACCACTGTGATCCACCATCCCGTACAGTTTGTATGTCTCATTCTACAATTAAGAAGTCAGGTACATGAAAATATTTTAAAAAGCAATCAAAGATACAACATTCAGATAAAAATCACACATAAGGATCACTTCTCCTTGCCTTTATCTGCAGTGTGAGTGGCACATCCACACAGCAGTTTGATTTGAAATGTGACATGGTGTAGTAGTTAAAGTCAAATCTCTTGAGGAGCAGAGTCAAGATCTGAGGAGACTTCACCATCTCACATCTCTGCATAACAAAGGAAAGAAAGGAAAACACGATTAAAGATTATATTTGTTTATCTCAGTGTCCCAGTTTAAAATGTGGTTTTGAGCTCACAACTCACACTTGTGGCCTCTGTTTTGTTGTTACAGTCGTTGCAGTGCACCTTGTTGTCTCCACTATATGATTTGGTTTCAAAGATCCTTTCAAAGCTCTTTTCCTGTGGAAACACAGATTGTTTTAACGAGTTAAATTACATTAGCTGCTCACATCATGTAAAAATACTGAGCTAGAACTCTTAACTTTGACAGCTTACCACGCTGTAGGCTGTATGAGGGTTATCTATGAGTGAGAGTTGAACAGTCCAGTAATCATTTGTCTCTTCACTGATGATGTGGCCTTCTGAGCATTTTGTTGTATATTTCAGATATACTTTGAAATCCTAAAAGTAAAATAAAAACGCCTATTGTCACACAGCTTTCTGATTTATTCACCTGTAAATACCATTATAGATTTCATAAGTGCTCACCTCTGAGGCCTGTGAGCTGATCTTATTTAAAATCATCTCCAGGTATTCAGCTGCATCGCGTTGTTGAAAAACTGCAAAATGATACATTAAATTGAACCTGATATATCAATTTAATTCAAACATCCTAATTTATCACAACTTCATTATCAACTATTTTTTTCCAGTTTATTACTGTCCGACTCACCATCTTTAATCCCGAGTGCTTCTGTGATCTTTTCTGTTCCACATTTTTTTTCCTTCAGTCCTTCAAAGATTTTTCTCAGCTCTCGATCTATCTTTAATTTTGCATCCAGACTTTTGGAAAGACATTAGTTTCTCAATGAATAATGACTACTTAGTCTTACTATGCTCGCAGTCACACACACCCAAATAAATCACTTCATAATGTTTCCTGTAAATATTTTACACAGCACTTTGTTCACATTTAAATTTATCTCCCCTCACTTATATTTACAACAGATGAAAACAGCTGTTTCTAACCTGTCGTGGATCTCAGGTGTCATGAAGAGGATCTGCAGGATGCTGTTGAGGTAACATGTGGCTCCCTGATTATACAGGCCATGAAGACGTTTCTCTTAAAGAAAAGAAAAACATTACACATTACAAACCAGCTGGAACTGCAAAAATGATCATTTCCTAAAACAGGATAAGTGAAAATGTGTATGCTGTATATGGTTCATCAATGCATTTCTGAATACATGTCATGTTTGTTTCCATTATATTTCACCATGCTGAATCTTGTGCATTGTATGTTTGTGTTCACTTAAAAGGTTTTCCACTGTGAGACATAATGACTGCTTAGGAGGTCAAACTCAGCAGGAAGTAACCTTTACTTCCTGGATGTCACAAGAGATCTTGTCTTTTGTGTTTTATGAGCCAACTGTTTGAAGAGCCAAGACTGAAATAGTCATCCCAAGACAGGAACATATAAAGAGAAGGAGCAGGGTGCACATTACAAACCAGCTGGAACTGAAAAATTGATCATTTCCTAAAACAGGATAAGTGAAAATGTGCTCCACTGTCCTGGCAGCAGGTAAGGACAAGAACACCTGACAGTGGAAGCTGAGATGCTGCAGACAACCACAGTGATTCAGATGAATATCAAACCTAACAAAATGTGACCACAAATTTCTCCGCTGCTTTTCACGTCACTCAGTGTTGCACAGCTCTCACCAGCTGTCATGTTGGTGTTTTGACTTGTTGCTCCGGCCGATGTGTCTTTCTTTACACTTTCAACGTCGGCCTCCTCTCCTCCAGTCTGATGGCTGAAATCCTCGTTGCTGTGTTCCCTCTGTGACATAACAGTAAATGAAAGTGACAGAAAACTACTGAAATCTGTCTCTGTCAAGGTTTTAGCAGCACTTAAACATTTGATACCAGTTTTCTAAATGAAATTAGGCAGTTGAAATCTCAGCTGTCAGTGCTGAATTTTTAGCTATTTTAACTTTAATCTGTCTGTTTTCTTTATTATCAGAGTCTGTTTCTCCTCCTTTTCTATTGTGTTTTACCTCTCCTTCTCCAACATCTTCAGTTTTCTTTCAGCTCCTCAGACTCGACGGCTGTGCTTTGTTGCGTGATGCCAGAATGTGCACCGTCTCCATCTGTGGGCAGATTTTGCTGTGCCTCTTCGTCTCCGCTGCTTTTCACGTCATTCAGTGTTGCACAGCTCTCACCAGCTGTCATGTTGGTGTTTTGACTTGTTGCTCCGGCCGATGTGTCTTTCTTTACACTTTCAACGTCAGCCTCCTCTCCTCCAGTCTGATGGCTGAAATCCTCTTTGGTTTCTTTTGTTCTCACCTCTTCTTCATCCTCTTCGCTGTGTTCCCTCTGTCTTTTCTTGCTGTTGTCAGCGTTTTGTTCTCCTTCATGTTCTTTGCGTTCAACCTCGTCTCGCCTTGGTTCAACCAGATTGTTGGTTTCGGACCTTTTTGGCAAAGCGATGTCTGCTGGTCCTTCAGAATTGGTCTCACAGGGTGTCTTAGAATCTGTGGCTGTGAAGGGAAAAAAACAATATTTTCAGCAATAATCTGTTCATATTACAGTCATGGCCTAAATTATTAATTTATGTATTTTTGTAATCTTACCTCTGTGCATGAGAGGATACGCAGCCCTGTTTGCATAAAACAACAAAAATGAGAAAACACACAGTCTAGCACATCTGGATGATATAATATATCTCAGATTATTATTGATACAATTCAATAAAACAGATTTTGTCAGACATACTTGTAAGTCTCAGTGTTTGCAGACAGTTCTTCTGGAACCTGCATCATTCAACCATTCAACAAAAACAAACCAAACAAATGTGTGTTTAGTGTCTGATCTTTCTGATGGTATGTTTTGAATGAATGTCATCCTCATCGAATAGATTAAGTAAAACCTCTGTCACATTGTTGACAAAAGCATCACTGCACTCATACCAGGAATTAATTTCTCCAGACAGACATGTGATATTTCAGTAAATGAAAGTTACAAAAAACTACTGAAATCTGTCTCTGTCAAGGTTTTAGCAGCACTTAAACATTTGATACCAGTTTTCTAAATGAAATTAGGCAGTTGAACTCTCAGCTGTCAGTGCTGAATTTTTAGCTATTTTAACTTTAATCTGTCTGTTTTCTTTATTATCAGTGTCTGTTTCTCCTCCTTTTCTTTTGTGTTTTACCTCTCCTGTCTCCTGTTCTTCCTCATCCAACAGATCTTCTGAATTGGCCTTTAATTTGTACAGGACACTCTGTAGAAGTGGAAGAAAAGAAAGTATCAATATCAGTATAAATGAAAAATTTGACTTTTTTTTTTTTGTCCCTGGAAAAAAACAAGGCATCATCATGAACATCATGTTCCTTTCCATTATATATTTCACTATGCTGAATCTTGAGCACTGTATGTTTATGTCCACTTAAAAGGTTTTCTACTCTGAGATATAATGACTGCTTCGGATCAGTATACACTGAATATTTCCTTTTTTTCCATATACCTGAAAAAAACATGTCTGTTTATTGTCCCAGGTAATGCAGCTTTGGAAAAAGAGACTTTAGTGTTGTTTGTATGCTGTAGATGGTTCATCAATGCATTTCTGAATACATGCCATGTTTGTGTCCATTATATTTCACCATGCTGAATCTTGTGCATTGTATGTTTGTGTTCACTTAAAAGGTTTTCCACTGTGAGACATAATGACTGCTTAGGAGGTCAAACTCAGCAGGAAGTAATCTTTACTCCTGGATGTCACAAGAGATCTTGTCTTTTGTGTTTTATGAGCCAACTGTTTGAAGAGCCAAGACTGAAATAGTCATCCCAAGACAGGAACATATAAAGAGAAGGAGCAGGGTGCACATTACAAACCAGCTAGAACTGCAAAATTGATCATTTCCTAAAACAGGATAAGTGAAAATGTGCTCCACTGTCCTGGCAGCAGGTAAGGACAAGAACACCTGACAGTGGAAGCTGAGATGCTGCAGACAACCACAGTGATTCAGATGAATATCAAACCTAACAAAATGTGACCACAAATTTCTGTGTATGTCACATAGAGCCAGTGAAGATAGTCATTTTTGTACATCGCTGCCACAGACACACACTGATCCCCTCCACAGGTGGTGCAGACAGCAGGAACCATCTTCTTCTCATTACCTTTCTGCTTCTCTGCATTTGTCTCCTCACCCAGGAGCTGTTCGCCTGTGGTACGCCGACTCTTCTCCAACATCTTCAGTTTCTTTCAGCTCATTAATGCATGTCTGCATCGTGCAGTTAAATCATGCATGTCATGTTTCTTTCCATTATATATTTCACTATGCTGAATACTGTGCACTGTATGTTTATGTCCACTTAAAAAGGTTTTCTACTAAAAGGTGAGACATAATGAGTGCTTCGGATTACCTTTCTGCTTCTCTGCCTTTGTCTCCTCACCCAGGAGCTGTTCGCTGTGGTACACTACACCGACTCTTCTCCAACCTTCACTTTCTTTCACTTTCTTTCTGCTCCTCAGACTCGACTTGATGGCTGTGCTTTGTTGCGTGATGCCAGAATGTGCACCGTCTCCATCTGTGGGCAGATTTTGCTGTGCCTCTTCGTCTCCGCTGCTTTTCACGTCATTCAGTGTTGCACAGCTCTCACCAGCTGTCATGTTGGTGTTTTGACTTGTTGCTCCGGCCGATGTGTCTTTCTTTACACTTTCAACGTCGGCCTCCTCTCCTCCAGTCTGATGGCTGAAATCCTCTTTGGTTTCTTTTCTTCTCACCTCTTCTTCATCCTCTTCGCTGTGTTCCCTCTGTGACATAACAGTAAATGAAAGTGACAGAAAACTACTGAAATCTGTCAAGGTTTTAGCAGCTGTCAAGGTTTTAGCAGCACATTTAATACATTTGATAACTTAAGTTTTCTAAATGAAATTAGTTTTCTAAATGAAATTAGCAGTTGAACTCTCAGCTGTCAGTGAGTGCTGAATTTTTAGCTATTTTAACTTCAATCTGTCTGTTTTCTTTATTATCAGAGTCTGTTTCTCCTCCTTTTCTATTGTGTTTTACCTCTCCTTCTCCAACATTTTCTTGCACTCTTCGTTGCTCTTCACTTTCTTTCAGCTGCTCAGACTTGCTGCTCAGTCTTTCTTTAACTTTCAACGTGCTCCTTCTCCTTGATGGCTGAAATCCTCTTTGTTTCTTTTCTTCTCACCTCTCTTCATCCTCTTTGTTCAGTCTTGCGTGATGCCAGAATGTGCACCGTCTCCATCTGTGGGCAGATTTTGCTTTACCTTGCTTCTCCAAGATGCCATGGCTGTGCTTTGTTCTGTGCCTCTTCGTCTCCGCTGCTTTTCATTTTGCTGTGCCTCTTCGTCTCCGCTGCTTTTCACGTCACTCAGTGTTGCACAGCTCTCACCAGCTGTCATGTTGGTGTTTTGACTGTTTGCATAAAACAACAAAAATGAGAAAACACACAGTCTGCACATCTGGATAATATAATATATCTCACATTATTATTGATACAAGTTCAATAAAACAGATTTTGTCAGACATACTTGTAAGTCTCAGTGTTTGCAGACGGTTCTTCTGGAACCTGCATCATTCAACCATTTAACAAAAACAAACCAAACAAATGTGTGTTTAGTGTCTGATCTTTCTGATGGTATGTTTTCAATGAATGTTATCCTCATCGACTAGATTAAGTAAAACCTCTCTCATCTCTCTCTTTTGTCTCTCTTGTTGACAAAAGCATCACTGAACTCATACCAGGAATTAATTTCTCCAGACAGACATGTGATATTTCAGTAAATGAAAGTAACAGAAAACTACTGAAATCTGTCTCTGTCAAGGTTTTAGCAGCACTTAAATATTTGATACCAGTTTTCTAAATGACATTAGGCAGTTGAACTCTCAGCTGTCAGTGCTGAATTTTTAGCTATTTTAACTTTAATCTGTCTGTTTTCTTTATTATCAGTCTCTGTTTCTCCTCCTTTTCTTTTGTGTTTTACCTCTCCTGTCTTCTGTTCTTCCTCATCCAACAGATCTTCTGAATTGGCCTCAATTTGTACAAGACAGTCTGTAGAAGTAGAAGAAAAGAAAGTCTCAATATCTGTATAAACTACATATTTGACTTTTTTATTTTAAACATTTTTACATTTTATTTTACACAAAACATGTCAGATTATTCTCCTTTGTAATGCAGTGTTGGAAAAAGACACATTGGTATTGTCTGTATGATGTATAAATTTTCATTAATGCATGTCTGCATCGTGCTGTTAAATCATGCATGTCATGTTTCTTTTCATTATATATTTCACTATGCTGAATCTTGAGCACTGTAAGTTTATGTCCACTTAAAAGGTTTTCTACTGTGAGACATAATGACTGCTTCAGATTACCTTTCTGCTTCTCTGCCTTTGTCTCCTCACCCAGGAGCTGTTCGCTGTGGTACGCCGACTCTTCTCCAACATCTTCACTTTCTTTCAGCTGCTCAGACTTGACGGCTGTGCTTTGTTGCGTGATGCCAGAATGTGCACCGTCTCCATCTGTGGACAGATTTTGCTGTGCCTCTTCGTCTCCGCTGCTTTTCACGTCACTCAGTGTTGCACAGCTCTCACCAGCTGTCATGTTGGTGTTTTGACTGTTTGCATAAAACAACAAAAATGAGAAAACACACAGTCTAGCACATCTGGATAATATAATATATCTCAGATTATTATTGATACAATTCAATAAAACAGATTTTGTCAGACATACTTGTAAGTCTCAGTGTTTGCAGACAGTTCTTCTGGAACCTGCATCATTCAACCATTCAACAAAAACAAACCAAACAAATGTGTGTTTAGTGTCTGATCTTTCTGATGGTATGTTTTCAATGAATGTCATCATCATCGAATAGATTAAGTAAAACCTCTCTCACCTTGTAGACAAAAGCATCACTGAACTCATACCAGGAATTAATTTCTCCAGACAGACATGTGATATAACAGTAAATGAAAGTGACAGAAAACTACTGAAATCTGTCTCTGTCAAGGTTTTAGCAGCACTTAAACATTTGATACCAGTTTTCTAAATGAAATTAGGCAGTTGAACTCTCAGCTGTCAGTGCTGAATTTTTAGCTATTTTAACTTTAATCTGTCTGTTTTCTTTATTGATGTTTCTCTTAAAGAAAAGAAAACCACAGTGTCGTTACATCCACTTACAGTGAATTATTATGACACTGGGAACGTATCATTGTAGAAAAAAAACCCTTTATATTCCAAAGAATCTTTATATATATAGTACTTACTTGATCGCCACATGTTGTATCTTTTCTTGCAGCAGAGGTCTGATGTCCAACAAAAATGAATTATTGTCACATTTAAACAACTGACCCCTTATTGAGCAAAACCTGAAGGAATGAAAACCAAATCTAATAGATCATTTATGAATTCATTTGCAGCTGTTTTTTAAAGTTTTAAAGTTAAACTTTATTTTATTTTATTTGTCTCAAGCCTCTACTTCTGTGTTTATCATTTCACACACCGTTCCACAGGTTTTTACAGTTTTTCAGTTTTAGGTGACGAGCTGTTCTTCTGACTGATGTGTGATAACTTTTATCCTCAATAGACATTTAATGACTCCTCACTTCTCTGTCCCATACAACACACAAGCCAAGTCTTATGTACAAAGTCCAAACTCAAACCTTTCATCATTTGTTTTCCACTCAGTGCTGAAGTACTTTTATTGTCTAATTTTCTTTAGTGTACATTATATACAGGATATACAGGATATTACATTACCAGATTAAAGAGTTTCTCCGAATTTACGAGATAGAAATAACTGCAATGCGCTTCTTTCTTTTAAAACTTCCTCTTATAATGAAGATACAACTAAATAAATACTCTAGTTGTAAATTCTTTGCCATTTTCCCCATGTAAAACAGCACATTAATAACTATTTTACAGTTTAAACCAAAATAAGAGATAAATATGTTGTGCTTACCGGGATCTGTCCTCCACGTAATGATATCAGCAATGAGAAGCGGAGCCTGTAAAACACAAGTTTTACTTTCGTTTGTGTCACAGGCAGCTGTCTGCCCTGACAACAAAAAGAGGAATGACGAGAAACTTCAGGAAATAAAGTTCAGGGAGGAAAAGAGGTTCTGTCCAATATGCCAACTGTTTGGTGAGTTTAAGTTTTAGTTTTTATAAATAAAAAAAAAAATAAAATAAAAATTCAGTCTTTTCTGATTGATCTTAATCTCCTCTTTCCTGTTTTGAGTCAGTGTTTTTGCTTGTGTGTGTGTTTGCGAAAGTTGCTGTGCTTTGAGCTCTCATCTCTCACCATAGTTTGGCCTCTGCTGATAAAAAAAAGAACAATAACAGAAAGAAAGAGGTGGAAAACACCCAGTGGAAAACACCCAGCTTGTCTCCTTAATGAGTGTATTGCAGACACGAATATGCTGCCAAAAAATACCAGGTACTTTCAGGCACCAAGTGAAAGTAAAATCTCATATGAGCTTCAAGGAAATGAGTCTATGTTATGAAAGGTAATTGAATAAGCCATAATTAGTGTCTCTCTCTTTATTTATTTGACATTTATCTCTGTGTGATTTTTGGGTGTTTGAAGGTGCAGAAAGTCAAGCCCCCCTCACCCCCCATCCTCACACACACACACACACACACACACACACACATACACTGTTATCCTAATTTCAGTATTAGTAGCAGAGAACAATGTGAGAAAGTGTGACTTCGCTGTTCACAAGCAAAGTTCAGGTTTTTGTTACAGGCCACATTGTTTTCTGATATTAAGACGGCAAACCAAACACAAGATTTTTATACAGCAGTCTGTTTGCAGAGATTTATTATTTGCTTCTATTATTTATTTACCAAAAAAGAAATAGAAAGACACTCAATGACTTTAGAGAAGAGTTAACTTAGTTTACCGGTTACACTCATAAAAATCGATGTGAAATCATTGAATTCAGTTTAAATGAAAACATTTCTGCTCATGCAGGAGAAAAATCAATTTGATTGTGATTCAGAGTTAAAATATACACATGTTCACATACAATACATGAAATTAAGATCAGAGGATTGAATTGAGGACAGGTGTTATTTATGTGTCTGAAGGTGAGCTGATGATGACGATAGATGTAACAGATTCATAGTAAATTTGTGGAGAGTCTCTGAGTTGTTTTTGTTTTGTTTTTTTTCTCCATCAGAAGCCTCCGGACAGTCTTGGCACTAGTTGGACGACGGACATGTGTTTGATCCCACAGGACTCCAGAGTGGCCCCATCCTCCAGCGTCTTGGATCCACAGACAATCCGGAAGTCCTCATCTGAAAGCAGAAGTAGAAGTCAAAGTGTTATAAAATGTTAAGTATCTTACACAGACTGTAGGATAAGCTTTCACATTTGTGTTTTTGTAAGATATTGCCCAGTTTAAAGTTGATTTTTAGATGTCTGGTCCATTTATAACAGCTACAAGGTAGATAAGGTCCTTGAGCCTACAAGAGTCATTACACATACCTTTGTACAGATCTTTGGCAACTTTCTGTCTAAGTTGCTGTACAGTCGTCGTCTTCAGCTGCTCCTTTGTGTCGCACACGTCAAAGATCCTCTCACCTCCTCTGGGCTGAGTGTATGTTGACTTGGATGCACATTTTGCAGCTCAGTTTGTCAAATGAGGACTTCACAGACAGTCCATTATATTTATTTACTTAGATAGAGAAAGTGAAACTTATAGAGGTTCCCAAGAATCACGTGACTTTGTAGAATTTAATAGTGAAAGAAGAGGAAAACCCCTTAATGGTCCTGTTATTTACTTTGGGTGTGCACTCTGCAGATTACATTTAGCCAAGATGGGCAGCAGTGAGTCGACCGAACAGAGCAATATCTCCAGCCAACAGAGAAGCAATGAGACAACTGTTCAGAGAAATATCTCCAGACAACTGAGGAGTGATGAGACAACTGTACAGAGAAATAGAAATATCTCCAGACAACTGAGGAGTGATGAGACACTGTACAGAGAAATATGTCCAGACAACCGAGGAGTGATGAGACAACTGTACAGAGAAATATCTTCAGACAACTGAGGAGCGATGAGACAACAGAGAAGGAGAAGTGTTATGACCCTCAAGACACAACCCTGACATTTGTGAATGGAGATGATGATTTAGACTGTAAGTATCCAGATGTCACTTTGACAAGCTTCCTAAAAGATGTAAGCTTCTGTTATCTATGAATTATTGCCACATACTTTTAGCGGGCTACACAGTTATTAAATGTATCTCAGAACACTTTGCATATATTCTTGTTTCTGTGTTTTTCATAGTTTTGTGTATTGACTACAAATCTCTCAGAGCAAAAATGTCCTGCGGTCATGCTGTCACTCCGACGTCTCTTACCGACTGGTGTCGCAGGCTGTTGGACCAGGTACACTGTTTACACCTTCATCATGATGTTCAAAAGATGTTTTAGTGGTTGAGCTTTGCTGACAAAATGCACAGAGGCACTGTGTGATAAAACAGGGATTTTATAGTAGTTTTAAAAGTTAAAAAAGGGAAGAATGTGACTCATCAACTAACAGATGAAACAAGTTTGGTTGGTGAAAAAGTGGTGAGTTTGGTTTCTGAGGATGTTTCAACTTGAAAATGTGGGTTAAAAGCAGTGAGCCATATAAGCAGCAGAGGGCAGCAGATGCTCAATGTTCTTTTCACTCTAAAGGTTTTTCCTTTGATTTTCTTTTCGATATCTCAGGGTGAGTGCAGATTTGTGTGTGGACAAACTAACTGTGATGTTGAGTGGCCCTTCAAGGAGGTCTGTAAAATGGCTCTTCTGACTCCTGAAGAAATGAGGCACTTTGAAAAGAAACTGCTCAGCAATGCTGCCAAGGATAACCTGAATATCAAAGTTGTGAGTATCTCAAATACACTTTTGACAAACTGCTCTTGGAAATAAAATGTTGTGCATGTAAGAGGTGAACTTAAAACCATCTCATTCTGTGTGACTTCACCTAACAGTGTCCTGGCTGCAAGTCTCGTGTGACGAGAGCTGATCTCAGTGATCTGAGTGTCGAATGCACAGTGTGCACGGCTGACAAAAAAAGGCCTTACAGATTCTGCTGCCAGTGTTTGAGGGAATGGAAAGGTCCAGCTCCACGTTCAGACCGCTGTCAAAACGATGGCTGCATCAATCAGCCTCTAGAAACACTGACAACCTGTCCAGATATCGTCTTTGAGGAAGTGGAGGGGGTCACTGGCTGTCCCTGCATCCGTGCCTGTCCCACCTGTGGTTTGCTGGTGGAGCACAACAGAACTAAATGTAAAAACATCACATGTTGCCGGTGTAATGAGATGTTCTGTTTTGTCTGTTTGAAGCTAACTAGAGAGTGTCAGATGTTAAAATCAGGCTCATATTTCACAGCTTGCTCTAGTGGTGTCGCACCTCGACAGACCTCTGTACCTGTGTGGCAGAGGAAATAATTCTGTTGATAAAACACTGTGATGTCAAGAAATATAAATACACCTTTTTTCATTTTGTTAAAGTTTCTTCATAATGCCAACCATCATAACTCTTCACTCAGACAGGAACAACCCATACCAGCTTTTGGTAGCATATTTAGCCTGAGATGTTTATTGTACTTGTATTAAACTTAAAAAAAACCAACAATAAAAAATATCACACAATGTTGATTTTCTGTCTCGCTCCTGTTATTTCAAAATTGTAGTTATTAATAATAATAAAAATTAATATATTTAAAACTCTGTTTATGCAGTTTATCTGAGAATCATTATCTCCTTTAATGTTAGTGTGGAGTCATTTCGACCTGTATTACATCTTTTTTCAATCTGTTCATCTCAAATGTTTTTTTACTGATCATTTGTGTATTTTCCAAACATAACATAATAGTTTGTCCTGTAACATAAAGATAAGTAGAAAAAACAATAAATGATAAAAAACAGATATGAATACAAGTCAAATGAAAAGAGTGTATAGTAAAACTATATAAATTAGAGTGAAAGAGTCATTTAAACTTACTTTCCCTGTAAGTAAAACCAATTATTATACAGTAATTAAATTCAGTACATGTGCTTAGATTATTAAGTATGTATCATGCATTCATTTACTTCTTGTTATATTGTCATAATA
This sequence comes from Scortum barcoo, assembly GCA_023238725.1. NCBI lineage: Eukaryota > Metazoa > Chordata > Actinopteri > Centrarchiformes > Terapontidae > Scortum > Scortum barcoo. The sequence goes on along the minus strand of CM041532.1, from coordinate 12,650,795 downwards.
CATTGAATTATTAATTATTTGTACATCAAAATGTAAATTGTATGTAATACATGTGATATGGCTACTGTCACCTCTGACAAATTTAAACTACTGAAGAAGAAGTTTTATTTCCTTTCAACACTGCTTGTTATGTACAATAACAGAGAAATTAGTTTGTACAGCTACAACTCTATTGGTTTATACTGAAGATTAAGCTCCACAGTCACGCCTTTAAACGAAAACATGATGGCGTCACCTGCTGGCCATTGCTCTTATTTACAGTCCATCAAAAGCCAAGTCAATGTTACAGTCCTTCTCCTTTGGTCAATTTAGCATTTAATCAGCTGGGTGTAAACAGCTTCTCAATTTTTACATTTTCTCACCAGTAAAATGCCTCTGTTAACTGATGTATATCCAAAATAATTCAGACTTGACTTGGTGTAGGATTGTACATGAATTTACCTCCTTACAATCCCAAAAGATAAATCCCACTTATCTTTCCCTCATACATATTCTCTCTCTCTGCATTTATAAACACTAGATCTATCTATTCTATGTATACATTTACACACATTTGACACACTGGGCGATAAAGCTGATGCTTAATGCAGGAAAGTTTGACATTAACTTTACATGCACTCACATAACTAGGCAACAGCTTATATATATCTATATCTATCTCTCTATCGGTATCTATTTATTTAAAAGTTTACCACTTGGACTGCATTTGTGCGTGGTTTGATTGAATTTAACTGATATCATCCCCATGGTTTTCACGTGGTTCAGTAAATAAAAATCAGAGCTGATTAATAGTATTGACAACAATCGTCTTGAAAGTCTTGTAGTCTTGTCACCTTGTTAGCAAGTCGCTGGCTGACAGTCTTGTAACACGTTCACATAAATCGTCCGACTCCCTCCATCAAGGGTTGTGAGTTGTTAAGAGCGAGAGGTACAACAATAAGTATCACAATCACCACGAAAGCAAAAAGGATGAAGAAAATCAAGAGAGGTTTCTTCTTGATTTTAGTTAACCAGTTGCAGGGTTGTGAATTCTCTGGTGGGATAACAGGAGAGAAATTATTTTCCTTCGACAAGCGAAAGGGCCGATGGCTGAGATCCTCCTCCATCTTCTCTTTCTTCTGTCCTGAACTTTCTGCATTTGGTTCCATGTGTTTCTTTTCTTTGTCATACATGTCTGTTGGAGTGGACGAGTGGAGGATAAGAAATACGCTGCTCAAAAAAATAAAGGGAACACTTAAACAACAACAATGTAACTCCAAGTCAATCACACTTCTGTGAAATCAAAGTTGTCCACTTAGGAAAGCAACACTGATTGACAATCAATTTCACATGCTGTTGTGCAAATGGAATAGACAACAGGTGGAAATTATAGGCAATTAGCAAGACACCCCCAATAAAGGAGTGGTTCTGCAGGTGGTGACCACAGACCACTTCTCAGTTCCTGTGCTTTCTGGCTGATGTTTTGGTCACTTTTGAATGCTGCGGTGCTTTCACTCTAGTGGTAGCATGAGACGGAGTCTACAACCCACACAAGTGGCTCAGGTAGTGCAGCTCATCCAGGATGGCACATCAATGCGAGCTGTGGCAAGAAGGTTTGCTGTGTCTGTCAGCGTAGTGTCCAGAGCATGGAGGCGCTACCAGGAGACAGGCCAGTACATCAGGAGACGTGGAGGAGGCCGTAGGAGGGCAACAACCCAGCAGCAGGACCGCTACCTCCGCCTTTGTGCAAGGAGGAACAGGAGGAGCACTGCCAGAGCCCTGCAAAATGACCTCCAGCAGGCCACAAATGTGCATGTGTCTGCTCAAACGGTCAGAAACAGACTCCATGAGGGTGGTATGAGGGCCCGACGTCCACAGGTGGGGGTTGTGCTTACAGACCAACACCGTGCAGGACGTTTGGCATTTGCCAGAGAACACCAAGATTGGCAAATTCGCCACTGGCGCCCTGTGCTCTTCACAGATGAAAGCAGGTTCACACTGAGCACATGTGACAGACGTGACAGAGTCTGGAGACGCCTGTGGAGAACGTTCTGCTGCCTGCAACATCCTCCAGCATGACCGGTTTGGCAGTGGGTCAGTAATGGTGTGGGAGTGGCATTTCTTTGGGGGGCCGCACAGCCCTCCATGTGCTCGCCAGAGGTAGCCTGACTGCCATTAGGTACCGAGATGAGATCCTCAGACCCCTTGTGAGACCATATGCTGGTGCGGTTGGCCCTGGGTTCCTCCTAATGCAAGACAATGCAAGACAATGCAAGACAATGCTAGACCTCATGTGGCTGGAGTGTGTCAGCAGTTCCTGCAAGACGAAGGCATTGATGCTATGGACTGGCCCGCCCGTTCCCCAGACCTGAATCCAATTGAGCACATCTGGGACATCATGTCTCGCTCCATCCACCAACGCCACGTTGCACCACAGACTGTCCAGGAGTTGGCGGATGCTTTAGTCCAGGTCTGGGAGGAGATCCCTCAGGAGACCATCCACCACCTCATCAGGAGCATGCCCAGGCGTTGTAGGGAGGTCATACAGGCACGTGGAGGCCACACACACTACTGAGCCTCATTTTGACTTGTTTGTTTTAAGGACATTACATCAAAGTTGGATCAGTCTGTAGTGTGTTTTTCCACTTTAATTTTGAGTGTGACTCCAAATCCAGACCTCCATGGGTTAATAAATTTGATTTCCATTGATTATTTTTGTGATTTTTGTTGTCAGCACATTCAACTATGTAAAGAACAAAGTATTAAGAATATTTCATTCATTCAGATCTAGGATGTTATTTTAGTGTTTTTTTTTTTTTTTTGACCAGTGTATATTGATTAATCATCTCTATCAATCTTAAAGACTCAAATGATTTCTTGATCGACTTTTGTGGTCGTACCTCTGTAGGTGAGCAGATATGCAGTGCTGGAGTTGTGGAAAAGGAATAGTATTTTTTTTTGTTTTGTTTTTTACACAGAGCAACAAAAAGTACGTACATTAAACATGAAATAATTCAGACTTGATTCATTCTTTATCTTGGAAAGAATCATTGACAACCACCACAACAAGTTTTCGAATTGATCAACTCAGTAACTTTATGAACTTCTCATTCATGTCAGTTTACAGAGAAGTCCTTAATTTGAACTTCAACTTTCACTATTCCATGAAATCTGGGCAAACTCCATTTGCAGATGAATAGCTACTAAATGGACCTTTTGCTTAGACTGTGTGTGTCAGACTAAATAAAGTGGAATTAAATTAACATACTTGTACATCCTGTTTTTTGCCAATAGCTGTTCTTCAACCAGCACCAGTCAACAAAAACAAGACAAACATTCAACAAATCTCTCTAATATTTCTTTATGGGTTTTAAACATGTGCCACACTGATAGATTGTCAGGGTAGGTGTAGGGTGAAGGGGAGTTTTGGACCCAGTATGCAGACGAGGCAGAGTAGATTCTATGACTATTACCAGAACACGGGAACGGCAAACAGGAGGGGCAAACAGGAGGAACAGACAGGCAGGAACACACATGACTTGGCGACATTGCACAAACGACATGACAAAGAACAAAGCAGAAGGACCGGTATAAATACACTGTGGGGGAAAGGGAAGTGGAAACAGGTGAGGAGACAAACAAGGAACAGGTGAACCTAACTGGGGCAGAGCAGGTAATCAAAATGGGAGGGAAACACAAAAGGGCAGGAAGTAAAGTGCTCAACAAGTGAGGAGAGGCAAGAATACAAAATAAAACAGGAAGTGCACACAGCCAGATGGAAACAAGAACTAACAGAAAACACACTGAGGGAGACAAACAAGGTAACAAAAATACAAGGACAGGGAAACAAGAAACGAGATGGACACCAGGAACACGAAAAACACAAGGAATACAATGAACACAAGACTAGGATAACACAAGGGGCACAAGAAACAACAGACAACATGCAAACCACAACATAGATGTGTTAAATGAATCCTCACCTTGTAGACAGAATCATCATTGAACTCGTACCAGGTTTCGTCCTCATTGGACTGGATGGTGGCTGTGTAATGTCCACTGTGTAGACTGCCCATGTGATTCACTATCCCATACAGTTTGTACGTCTTTTTCTACAACGAGGAACACAGTTATTTATCTGAAAAGACTTAAAGGCAAAACTAAAGAGCACCATTCAAAGTTACTTGCCTCTCTCTGCAATTCACGCGGTATGTCCACAAGACAGATTTGAAATGCGACATGGTGTTGAAGTCGAAGTCAAATCTCTTGAGGAGAAGGATCAAAATCAGAAGAAATTCAACCATCTCACACTCCTGAATAACACAAGAAACACAGTTAAACAGGTACAGACACTAGTTTAAAGTGTTTTAGATTTTTTTATTCCAAAACTCACAGTGCATTCACAGTCGCCTGTTTTGTTGTCACATTCGTTGCAGTGCACTTTGTTGTCCTCACTATATGACTTTGTCCGGAAAGTACTTTCAAAGCCGCCCTCCTTTAAAAACACACATGTTGTAATAAATTCCAATTGCCAGCCTCATACCATCATAACAAATACTTAATAGCGATTTATTTATTTAAGTGGATGCTACTGTAAAATACTGCTTACCACGCTGTAGGTTGTATCATGGACGTCTTCCAGTGACAGTGGGAGAGTCAAGAATGGATTTGTCTCTTCATTGATGTTGTGGCCTTTAGAGTATCACGTCGTGTATCTCAGCTCTCCTTGGAAAACCTTATCATAGAAAAATATCAGTATAACACAGCCTTCTGATTCGTGGACGAGTGAACTTTAATATGGATTTTAGCGCTCACCTTGGTGGCCTCTGGTCTGATCTTATGTAAAATCAGCTCCAGGCACTCAGCTGCATCACGTTGTCGATGAACTGCAGAATGAGTGATAAGATTAAATCTAGAATACTAATTTCACATCTCAGTATTTTAGTAGATCTACAAATGACTCCTCTTGTTTTTACTATTGATTACTAGCCATCTTACCATTTTCAATCTCCAAACTCTTTGTGAAGTTTTCTGTTCCACATGTTGCTTTTTCCATCTTTCTCAGCTCTTTATCTGTGGTCTGTGTTCCTGGATCCAGAATTTAAGGAAGTGATAGGTTATTGGTGACTATTTACTGCCTCTTTTAACATTAACACCTTCATGGAAAAAGTGTTATTTTAAAAGCAAAATCTTGCTGAAACTGGCTGTCGAACATTCACATCTTAGTCTAGTAATCAAGTTTCAATTTACTCTTGTTAAAGTTCTTCATAGTGGTATATGTGTAAACCAAAGACCAAAAACGACTAAAATACTTTTGATCTACTTTCTCTTTTCAGCAGATAATCTCCAAACAGCACCATCTACTGGACACCGTCAAGTGTATTACTTTATAAAAAACCTTTCCCTTGTAATACTTCACTTAACTGTCTTGGTACTTACATTTGCTTCAGATGATGTTGTCATGTAGAGAACTTGCAGGACACTGTTGAGGTAACATGTGGCTCCCTGATTACGAAGACCATAATGACGTCTCTGTACCTGAGGACCTTACATGACAGAAAAACACTGCATCATTAAAGCATCTATATTCATTTATAGATGTCTGACTTTTACAGGAATATGCAGAATGTGCAAATCAAGCAAAAGATCACAGCCACCGATGTAATAAAAAAGGTATGTACAATAAGTTTGTCATGTGCATAAGTGTCTTATTTTGTAGGATGTTTTCTATAAAATGACACATTTTACAAATGTCTGCAATAATCTTTTGTACTTCACCCGCATCTTTATTACCTTTTTGTTTCTTCTTCTCTGTTGCGTTCTCCTCCTCACGGAGACGTTTTCTGTTGCTGATCATCTTTCCTCTAGAATCTCCCATAAAGATGAAGTCTTGTTTTAACACTGAAAGCCTTCCTGTTTATCTTAGAAATCTGTATGCAGTTGGCTACTACTACAGTTGTTTTTCTGTATAGTATATACAGTTGTAGTATATATTAGTTGTCATATTCTCCTTCTGAGCTGGGGAGCTCCCCAGCTCAGCCGCCATGTGTTGGAGTTCACCCCGGTGAGTTCACCCCGGTGAGAGGTCGCTCGCTTCCCTGCGCCTTCGGGTTGGGGATAGGTCTCTTGCTGTTATTTTATTTGTGCCTACGGGCCGAACAGCAGTACAGAGTACCTGGCCTTCTTGGAGTCCCTGGGAGGGGTACTTGATGGTGCTCCGACTGGGGACTCCATTGTTCTACTGGGGGACTTCAACGCTCACGTCAATGGGCAACAACAGTGATACCTGGAGGGGCGTGATCGGGAGGAACGGCCTCCCCGATCTGAACCCTGGAGCGGTGTTCTGTTATTGGACTTCTGTGCTAGTCACAGTTTGTCCATAACAAACACCATGTTCGAGCATAAGGGTGTCCATCAGTGCACGTGGCACCAGGACACCCTAGGCCGGAGGTCGATGATCGACTTTGTTGTCGTTTCATCTGATCTCCGGCCGTATGTCTTGGACACTCGGGTAAAGAGAGGGGCTGAGCTGTCAACCGATCACCACCTGGTGGTGAGTTGGATCCGCTGGCAGAGGAGGAAGTTGGATGGCAGACCTGGCAGACCCAAACGTATTGTGAGGGTCTGTTGGGAACGTCTGGCCGAGCCCTCTGTCAGGGAGGTCTTCAACTCCCACCTCCGGAAGAGCTTCTCACAGATTCCGAGGGAGGCTGGGGACATTGAGTCCGAGTGGACCATGTTCTCTGCCTCCATTGTCGACGCGGCAGTTCGAAGTTGTGGACATGCAAGGTCTCTGGTGCCTGTCGTGGTGGCAACTCCCTCGAACCCGGTGGTGGACACCGGAAGTAAGGGATGCCGTCATTCAGGCTGAAGAAGGAGTCCTATCGGACCATGTTGGCCTGTGGGACTCCTGACGCAGTTGACGTGGGTACCAGCAGGCCAAGCGAAGCCGCATGCAGCCCGGACGGTCCATGGAGGCAAAAACTCTGGGTCTGGGAGGAGTTCGGTGAGGCCATGGAGGGGACTATCGGTCGGCCTCGAAGAGATTCTGGCAAACCGTCCAGCGCCTCAGAAGGGGGAAGCAGTACTCTGCCAACACTGTTTACAGTGCAGGTGGGGAGCTGTTGACCTCGACTGGGGACATTGTCGGACGGTGGAAGAAATACTTCGAGGATCTCCTCAATCCCACCGACTTGCCTTCCAATGAGGAAGTGGAGGCTGGGGACTCTGAGGTGGACTCGTCCATCACCCGAGCCGAAGTCACTGAGGTAGTTCGCAAGCTCCTGCAGTGGCAAGGCGCCGGGGGTGGATGAGATCCGCCCTGAGTACCTCAAGTCTCTGGATGTTGTGGGGCTGTGTTGGCTGACACGCCTCTGCAACATTGCATGGAGGTTGGGGACAGTGCCTCTGGAGTGGCAAACTGGGGTGGTGGTCCCTCTTTTTAAAAAGGGGGACCGGAGAGTGTGTTCCAACTACAGGGGGATCACACTTCTCAGCCTCCCCGGGAAGGATCTACGCCAAGGGTACTGGAGAGGAGAATTCGGCCGATAGTCGACCCTCGGATTCAGGAGGAACAATGCGGTTTTCGTCCCCGGTCGTCTTGGAACACTGGACCAGCTCTATACCCACCACAGGGTGCTTGAGGGTTTATGGGAGTTTGCCCAACCAGTCCACATGTGCTTTGTGGATCTGGAGAAGGCATTCGACCGTGTCCCTCGTGGTATTCTGTGGGGAGTGCTCCGAGCGAGTATGGGGTCCGGGGGGGCCTTTGCTAAGGGCTGTTCAGTCTCTCTGTACGACCGGAGCAGGAGCTTGGTTCGCATTGCCGGCAGTAAATCAGACCTGTTCCCAGTGCATGTTGGACTCCGGCAGGGCTGCCCTTTGTCACCGGTCCTGTTCATAATCTTTATGGACAGGATTTCTAGGCGTAGCCAGGGGCCGGAGGGAGTCCGGTTTGGGAACCACAGGATTTCATCTCTGCTTTTTGCAGATGATGTTGTCCTGATGGCTTCATCATGCCAGGACCTTCAGCATGTACTGGAGCGGTTTGAGGCGGTTTGCAGCCGAGTGTGAAGCGGCTGGGATGAGAATCAGCACCTCCAAATCTGAGGCCATGGTTCTCGACCGGAAAAGGGTGGCATGCCCTCTCCGGGTGGGTGGAGAGGTCCTGCCTCAAGTGGAGGAGTTCAAGTATCTCGGGGTCTTGTTCACGCAGTGAGTGAGGGAAAGATGGAGCGTGAGATTGACAGGCGGATTGGTGCAGCGTCCCAGCAGTTAATGCGGTCGGTACCTGGACCGTCACCGTGTGGTGAAGAAGGAGCTGAGTCGAAAGGCGAATGGGCTCTCGATTTACCGGTCAATCTATGCTCCCACCCTCACCTATGGTCATGAACTTTGGGTAATGACCAAAAGGACAAGATCGCGGATACAAGCGGCCGAAATGAGTTTCCTCCGCAGGGTGGCTGGGCAACGCTCCCTTAGAGATAGGGTGAGAAGCTTCGGTCACTCGGGAGGAGCTCGGAGTAGAGCCGCTGCTCCTTCACATTGAGAGGAGTCAGCTGAGGTGGCTTGGGCATCTGTTTCGGATGCCCCCTGGACGCCTCACTAGGGTGGTGTTCCAGACATGTCCCACCGGAGGAGGCCCGGGGAAGACCCAGGACACGCTGGAGAGACTACGCTCTCTCGGCTGGCCTGGGAACGCCTCGGGGTCCCCCCGGAAGAGCTGGAGGAAGTGTCTGGGGTGAGGGAAGTTCTGGGCATCTCTGCTCAGACTGCTGCCTCCGCGACCCGGTCCCGGATCAAGCGGTTGAAAATGGATGGATGGATGGATATTCTCCTTCTTGGTTTTACCTTATTAATTAACTGTAACGGCTCATAACGTGACATGTCAGCTAATAATAGTTTGAGACACTGAAGCCGTGAAGCCACATCCTCTTTTAAACATTTCTGATTTCATTATGTGATGGCCAGCTGTTAGTAGGTATCACCAGATCTTTCTCTAAGTTCTTACAACTTATATGCATATTTGAGTCAATTTGTTTAGAATCTGTGACGTTATTTATTGTGTTTTTCATATTTTCTGTAATTCATGTGAACCACTTGGATTAAAATGGTGCATATTAAATGAAGAGTAATTGTAACACCTCTTTTCAAATTCCTAAATTTAAAAAAATGCTCACAAACACACTATGTAAATTTTACAATGAATTTAATGCTTTTAATGCACATTTATTGCAACAGAGTTGATCTTTTTTGCACTCACATCATTGTATTTACTGATTCTGAACGTAAGGCGTTATTGTTAGTGTTTGTTGTAAGCTAACACACTAGCTAGCTACTTAGTACTGACTATACATCGGTCATATTACAATTAAACAAATTTAATAAACAACTGACACACCCCAATTTCTACCTTTACAGGTAATCCTACGGCTTATGGCAAGGCAGAGGTCTCCTGTTGTTTGGGCTTACACACGATCTCACCACTGGTGGGACACAAATGCCTCCTATGCTATGCAGGCATTACCTGAGCATGGTAATCCAGAAAGGACTGACGTAAGAGCTGCATTAATGGACTATTTTAACAGGGGGAATGAGTGAAGGTGTTACATGTTGGACTTGTATGTGCCGTTTACACAGTCCATGTTCTGGATGTGTATGTATTAAGACTCTATTCTGTGTCAGGTTGACTTTCATGTGGTAACAATAATTCTGTAAATGGTCAGCTAATGTTACCCAAGCAAGCCCAGCCCAGCGTTTCTGGCATTACAAATGTATACTGATGTGAGAAATTTGTAATATTAACTTGTATAACAGCTAAAATGCTGAAATTGCCTAATTCATTGTCAGTAAGGTGAAACATCTTAAAAATAAAACTTACGAGGATCCGCGGAACTTTGAATGGTAACATCCACCGCATCCTCGAGTAACGCTGTTGCAGAGTTCAGGGCCACGGTCAGCTGGTAAGTGCTCACCTTAAAGGCCTTTGAGCTGCATCCGCCAAACCATTTCAGTGAATTTGCATCTGCCTTCAAATTGCTATTTATTCTTTCATTTTCTTCCATTAAGTACTGTCCAGCTTACCATCTACAATCTCAAATGTTTGTGTGATAGCTTTTGTTTCACATGTTTTTCCTTCAGGTCTTGAAAGATTTCACTCAGCTGAAGATCTGTTTGTAATTCTGGGTCCAACCTTTACTTTCTCTGTGGGTCGTCACAGCTTTCCTTCAATACTGACTGTCAGAGTGTTGTGTGTTTGAAACACTCATATACAGCCAAATAAATACATTTGTTATACAGTGTTTTACTCATTTTATATGAGTACATCATTAAATGTATTGCTGCTTGCTACACAAACCTGTTGTGGATCTCAAGTGTCATGAAGAGAACTTGTAGGACACTGTTGAGGTAACATGTGGCTCCCTGATTATGAAGACCATAATAAACTGTGTCTGCGTCACTGAAAAGGAAGAAAAACACAATTTCATTATACAATTAAAGAAAAATCGAGCTCTTTATATTCTAGAGATTATTTGCATGGCTCATTAATGTGCTTTTTTATATACACATACTGATTCTTTCCATATATTAACAACTGATCATCATTTCACATGGAAAAGACATAACATTTTAACACATTATGTCTCACAATATGTTATTACATGCTGTTGAAGCAATACAGGTCAACTAGTATACTTCTTTTACATGTAAAGTAAAGCATCAACCACAGCACTTTGCTTTGTAACAAACACTTCCATACCACAGTAGGACTGATGTTTACTGATGTTTACTGATGTCCTAGCCATGCACTTTATGGTCCTTTTTTTCATTCCACTCATTTACTATACTGTTAATTCATATCTGCTACATATCCATATTCACCTGTGCAATAACACCTCACCACAGCACATCTAACTGGGTGAGGCTGTGTATATAAATACTGTTTTGTTTCTTTCTTTTTTTTCTGTTATTATTATTATTATTGTTCACTATTTATTGTAAATACTGTTTTTTGTGTCTTGTGTGTTTTTTTCGTCTATTATTTAATGTCTCTTTTACTTGTTTTGAGCAGTGGAATTTCCCCCCACTGTGGGATCAATAAAAGATCTTATCTTATCTTATCTTATCTTCTTCTTCCCCACTGTGGGATCAATAAAAGATCTTATCTTATCTTCATTGTACTCAGGTTTTCACCTGACCAGTTACAGCTCAGAAAATGGAGGATTGCTCCAAATATCTTGTGCTTTGTGCAGCATATGCAGTGTCTGGTGTACAACAAAAATAAATTGTTGTCAAAGAATTGGAAACGTGCAAGGTAGCTGGTTGACATACGTGTGAAAACAGCTGATGTGAACATTTACTGGCCTCTGTCTTTCTATTGGTGTTTATGATTTATTATGTGTTTTATAAGGCTAATATGCTGTTCCTCCCACTTCCTTATAGTAGTTTCAATAAGAACTCAGATTTGTTTAGAGTGTGTGATTTAACAGATTTTCATGCTTAAATTCTATTTTGATATTTCATACTTTTCATTGTAACTCATTATTAAAATTAAATAAATCTTAGCAGTGGCCAATTCATTTGATTATGTTTATCTACCCTGTAGTGTAGATGTGTCTCTTCTCCTCCCTTTTTCTTACTTTTCTTGTGGGTGTCCTGCATCAGTTTGTCCATGTCACAGGTTTCATCCCGTCGCTCTGCTGCATCGTCTGTCAGACCTATAAGTGGTCACGTGGGGCTTCTGTGGATTTTACATAAAAGTAATTTATAAAAAGTAATTCGTTCAGCAAAAGTCTGTTCATAGTTTCTGTTTCTGTTTCTGTAAAGGTCATGTTGCTGGATTTCGCTGCAGCTTCTTTAATGTTATCTCTGATAGCGGCCTGAGAGGGTGAGGTAGAAAAAACCTTTGACAGATTGATCAAAGGTTTGTGAGTAATGCTGAAGTCATCCTTGGACAGGCTGACAGAAAAGAGCCACAGTGACCTTCATAGTGATGTATGGGGATTTTTCAGTACTCAGAGCACCTAACCTGTAAAACTGGTCATGCCTGGTACTGCCAAAAACAGAGATAAGAGTTGTAATGGCACCTTTTTATGACCTTGTTTTTCCTGATCATTTATTTTGACATGCACATGGGATGCCTTTTTCATGGGGGTGCATGCGTGTGACTGCTTATGCACTCGGTCAGTCATGTCCAGAGTATACAACTAAGAAACGACACAGTCCGTATTTAAACCTGTACCGACCTTCAGCTGCCTCTGACTCAGTTCTGGTAAACATTTTGTTTACGCTGCATGTTTTAGATAGACAGCCATCCACCCCGTCTCATCTGTCTGTCCTCAGAATCATCACTTCATTTTCAGTATTTTCTTATTTCAGTACAAATAACATTAGTTTTTATCTCCTTAATGTTACGGGCCTCAGTGAAGCAGACCTGTGTTAACAAATATAGTAACCTGTACAAAGCAGGTAAGAAGAAGAAGAAGAATAGATCACCATGCGTCTTGCTTTCTCTTCAGATGATTTCTGGTATTTTATTTACAACAAAATCATAAATCATATGAATTTTAATACATTCCTGTTCCTTTAAATTTCAGTTTTCTTCTTTATATCAGCCCATATACTCACAATAAACTCAAATCAAAAATAAATGTGTACACTTATGAAATATTATAATAATACAAAATAATACAACAGCTCCCATTAAATTGTGGTTCCTCATCCCATGGGTGCTACATTAACACCACTTGTTGATGGTGGGTTAGATGCTTTTCTTTGGACATGAGAGGACACAGATTTTATGTATAAACAAAATAAGACTGGATTTATGGGCCAAAACCCACCAAGCTTATAATTGTTAGACCCCCAAGATACCCTTATCACTCGGGTACTGGCTGTCTGTTTAAAGGGTCAGATCCCTAAGTTCAAAGAGTATTACCCTATTAAACACAAGGCTCTTTAAAGTTGTTGCCGTGGGGGGGTGGAGTAAGGATATATTAATTATAGTAGTTAGAGTCATTTTTAAGACTGTTTTTAAGTTGTTTACATGCACAACAGTACTACTTTATTTTTACTCCCAGATAAGAACTCAAAGATTCAATATCCACAACTGCACATTAAATTGAGTTTTATTGAAGCATTTAGCAGTGACAATACATACAGCTCAACATTATTCAAGAATTTAAAACAGTTAGAAAGTATAAAAGTCCATAATAATTGTTGGATAAAGAAGAAGAAAATATAATATTAGACAAAGTTGAGGTTGGGTTACTCGTGACTTTAGGGTGAGAAAAGGAAGTGATTGAGAAAGTCCCCGTTCAACTTGCCGTTGATGCGTTCGTTTGTTAGGGCAGATCTCAGGTTACATAATAAACAGATACAGATCGAAAATGCCTCTGACTACCTATGACTCACTGAGTGAGGAAAGGAAATAATTTTGAGCATGACCGTTCTTAACTTTAACTTCAAGAATAATTTAAATGAAAAAAAAAAAAGCTGTCGTCACACATACCTGTGTGCAGTTCTTTATCAATTTTCTGTTTAAATTGCCCCACTTTCATGATGCTCAGCTGCTCCTTCGTGTCACACACCTCGAAGAGCTTCTCATTTCCGAAGGGCAGATTGGGGTTGACTTGGATGCACATTTTGCTGCTCGGTCTGTAAAATTAAAGTGAAACTTAGATAAGTAACATAAGTAAATAACATCTGGGGATTTTTTTGTGGCTTATATCACATAGAGGGCAACTAAAACCCATGTGACTTCACGGAAATAAATAGCCAAAGAAAGTAGAAATCCCCAAAGCTCTTTAGCTCAGTGTGTGTACATGCTGCATTCAGTCAAGATGAGCAGAAACGTGACAACCCAACTGTTTTATGGTAAACCCAAGCTTCTTTTCCAAACTCTGCCCCAGTGGTGTCGCACCACGACAGACTTCTGTACCCGTGTGGCAGAGAAAATAATTCTGTAACACTATGATGACAGGAAATACAAATACACATTTTCAATAACAGAAAGAAAGAAAGAAAGAAAGAAAGAAAGAAAGAAAGAAAGAAAGAAAGAAAGAAAGAAAGAAAGAAAGAAAGAAAGGTGCTTCCCCAGTGGTAAACACCCAGCTTGACTCCTTAATAATTTTTTACAGACACAAATATGCCGCCAAGAGATACTAGGTACTTTCAGACACCAAGCGAAAGTAAAATCTCATATGAACTTCAATGGAAATGAGTCTATTTTATGAAAGATAAATAAATGAGCCATAATTATTGTCCTTATGTCTCCCTCTTTATTTGACACTTTTCTGTGTGTGGTTTTTGGCTGTTTGAAGGTTCAAAAGGTCTGATAGTCTGCTATCAGTCTGCATTAGTCTGCACAAACCTCCCTCCCCCTCTCACACACACACACATGCACACGCACAAACACACACACACACACACATACAAAATCACACACACAAACACACACCCTGTTCACAAGCAAAGTTCACGTTTTTATTACAGCCCACATTGTTTTCTGATGATTTTAAGACAGCAAACCACATCCTTAACAGAAGATTTTGATACAGCAGCCTGTTTGCAAAGCTTCATTAATTATTCCTTTATATGTATTCACCAATAAAGAAACAGTAAGACACAGGACACACAATGACTTTTTAAATTTTACTTATTTTACAGATTACACTAATGAAAAAACTTGTGAAATCAATAATGAGTTCATTCAAATGACAGAATTGTTTTGGCCTTGAAAATCATTTCTACTCATGTAGGAGAAAAATCAATTTGATTGTGATCCAGAATTAAAATATACACATATAATACATGAAATCAAGATCAGAGGCAGAGGACTGATTGAGGACAGGTGCTGTTTATGTGTCTGAAGGTGAGCTGATGTTGACGACAGATGTAATGGATTCATAGTAAATCAGTGGAGAGTCTCTGAGTTGTTGTTTTTTTCTTCATCAGAAGCCTCCGGACACTCTCAGCACCAAATGGATCACGGACATGTGTTTGATCCCATAGGACTCCAGAGTGGCCTCATCCTCCAGCGTCTTGGATCCACAGACAATCCGGCAAGTCCTCATCTGAAAGCAGAAGTAGAAGTCAAAGCGTTATAAAATGTTAAGTATCTTACACAGCCTGTAGGATAATTTCTTAGAGGTTGATTTTTAGACGTCTAGTCCATTTATAACAGCTACAAGGTAGAAAAGGTGTTGAAAAGCTTCAGTGTTTTACTCAGAAATATCTCACACAAATTTGAAAAACAAATTTGAAAAACAAATTTGAATGAAATGTGCTCCTACATCTTTGCACTGTTTAAATGAGGGGAAGAAAAGGATTCACCTCCTCCTTTTGACATCTGAGCCAACTTCCTTAAGGAGGTTAATAATAATAATAACAATAATAATAATAATAATAATAATAATAATAATGAGTCATAACACATACCTTTGCCAAGATCTCTGGTAACTTTCTGTCTAAACTGCTGTACAGTCGTCGTCTTTAGCTGCTCCATCGTGTCGCACACATGAAAGATCTTCTCACCTCCTCTGGGCAGTTGAAGGCTGACTTGGACGCTCATTTTGCAGCTCAGTTTGTCAAATGAGAACTTCACGGACAGCCCATTGTATTTATTTACTTAGATATAGAAAGTGAAACTTGTAGAGGTTCCCAAGAATCACGTGACTTCGTAGAATTGAATAGTGAAAGAAGAGGAAAACCCCTTCATGCAGATTACATTTAGACAAGATGGACAGCAGTGAGTCGGGTGAAGAGAGCAGTTTCTCCAGCGATGAGAGTAGTAATGAGGCTACAGAGAAGGAGAAGTGTTATGACCCTCAGGACACAACGTTGACATTTGTGAATGGAAATGACGATTTAGACTGTAAGTAAATAAATATGTCTTTCGCAACCTAAAAGGTGTGATTAACAAATAGATATCAGCTTCTGTTATCTATGAATTATTGCAACATACTTTCAGTAAAATAGACAGTTATTCTTTTTATCTCAAAACACTTTGCATCTCTTCTTGTTTCTGTGTTTTTCATAGTTTTGTGTATTGGCTACAAGTCTCTCAGAGCAAAAATGTCCTGCGGTCATGCTGTCACTCCGACGTCTCTTACCGACTGGTGTCGCAGGCTGTTGGACGACCAGGTACACTGTTTACACCTTCATCATGATGTTCAAAAGATGTTTTAGTGGTTGAGCTTTGCTGACAAAATGCACATAGGCACAAATTTTATAGTAAACAGTTTTAAGAGTTTAAAAAGGGAAGAATGTGACTCATCAACTAACAGATGAAACAAGTTTGGTTGGTGAAAAAGTGGTGAGTTTGGTTTCTGAGGATGTTTCAACTTGAAAATGTGGGTTAAAAGCAGTGAGCCATATAAGCAGCAGAGGGCAGCAGATGCTCAATGTTCTTTTCACTCTAAAGGTTTTTTCCTTTGATTTTCTTTTCAATATCTCAGGGTGAGTGCAGATTTGTGTGTGGACAAACTAACTGTGATGTTGAGTGGCCCTTCAAGGAGGTCTGTAAAATGGCTCTTCTGACTCCTAAAGAAATGAGGCACTTTAAAAGGAAACTGCTCTGCAATGCTGCCAAAAATAACCTGACTATCAAAGTTGTGAGTATTTCAATTACACTGTTGACAAACTGCTCTTGGAAATAAAATGTTGTGCATGTAAGAGGTGAACTTAAAACCATCTCATTCTGTGTGACTTCACCTAACAGTGTCCTGGCTGCAAGTCTCGTGTGACGAGAGCTGATCTCAGTGATCTGTGTGTCGAATGCACAGTGTGCACGGCTGACAAAAAAAGGCCTTACAGATTCTGCTGCCAGTGTTTGAGGGAATGGAAAGGTCCAGCTCCACGTTCAGACCGCTGTCAAAACGATGGATGCATCAATCAGCCTCTAGAAACACTGAGAACCTGTCCAGATATCGTCTTTGAGGAAGTGGAGGGGGTCACTGGCTGTCCCTGCATCCGTGCCTGTCCCACCTGTGGTTTGGTGGTGGAGCACAACACTACTCAGTGTAAAAACATGAGATGTCCGCGGTGTAAGGTGGAGTTCTGTTTTGTGTGTTTGAAGCTAACTGGAGAGTGTCAGATGTTAAGAGCAAGCGCATTTTCCGATCTTTGCGCCAGTGGCGTAGCACCTCGACAGACCTCTGTACCTGTGTGGTCATTAAAATAATTATGTTGATAACACTATGATCTCAAGAAATACAAATTGACCTTTTACACACATTTTCATTCATGTATTTTCATAATGATCATCATAACTCTCCCTCCCCCTCCCTCCCATACCAGCTTTCCATAACTGTTTCAGCCTGAGAACTTCACTGTACTTAAAATCAAAACTGTGCTATTAACACATCTCTTGACATTTATATAATGCTCTTTAATGTTATCTCAATTTTACAGTGTCGCAACATTTCAATCTCTGTTACCTTTATCAGCTCATTGAATTGTTTTAACATGTTATTTTTACTTGTTTGTTCTCCTGACATACCATTGTTATTTTCCTGTAAAATAAAAATAAATCAACATGAACATATGTATATATGACTGGTGTGAATATTAATATTTATATTTTAACAATAATGCAGAGCAATGAAGATACATGAAGAGGTCTAAGCCAAAGTGAAGTCAAGGAATATATTATTACAGATATATATAAGTATAGGCAACAAAACTAGGCACAAGGCACAGAAGCAGGAAACTGACATCATCTGAGGGAGGAGTAATATCAGAATACAGACATTATCTTTCATCAGGGCAGAAAACTAAAGGAGGAGGAGTTTTAATTCCTCCTACACAATAGCGCCACTGTCTGGTCATCGCTCTGACTTACAGTCCAATGAAACCAAACCCAGATTTTCTGAAACATTTTTGTTCCAAGTAATTATTCTGTCCGTTCATACTGGGAAATGCACTTTGCTTTAATATCACACGTTTCAATCCACATCCTTGTTAACACTTGTGGTTACATCTTGGATCTGCTTTGTTCTAGCAGCCTCATGTGCATCAACACTCAATTTGTCATCATGTGACCATCATCATCACGACCTGTTTTAAACATTTTCAGTAATGTGAAGTCTCTAATCTATTAACACCTCTTTTCAGATTCCTAAATTTATAAAAATTCTGTTATTTGGCTGCTGCTTACTATACCGCAGGTTGTGTGTCAGACTTGTCCAGAGTTTGTAGTATAACAGGAAGTATCAGTTAATGTACAACAAAGGCAATTTTTCTCTCTTTCCTTTTATGTCTCTTTCTTCTCCTTTGCCTTTGTCTCCTTTTTATTTCTTTTTTCTTTTTCTTCATCTTTTGTTTATTTGTTTCCTCTTCTTTGCCTTTTTCTGTTCTTCATTTCTCTGTTTCTTGTTGTAGGGCTGTCTTGGCTGACACACCTCTGCAACATTGCATGGAGGTTGGGGACAGTGCCTCTGGAGTGGCAAACCTGGGGTGGTGGTCCCTCTTTTTAAAAAGGTAAAGGGACCGGAGAGTGTGTTCCAACTACAGGGGATCACACTTCTCAGCCTCCCCGGAAGGTCTACACGCCAAGGTACTGGAGAGGAGAATTCGGCCGATAGTCGACCCTCGGATTCAGGAGGAACAATGCGGTTTTCGTCCCTGGTCTCGTGGAACACTGGACCAGCTCTATACCCACCACAGGGTGCTTGAGGGTTTATGGGAGTTTGCCCAACCAGTCCACATGTGCTTTGTGGATCTGGAGAAGGCATTCGACCGTGTCCCTCGCATGGTATTCTGTGGGGGGTGCTCCATGCGAGTATGGGGTCCGGGGGCCTTTGCTAAGGGCTGTTCAGGTCTCTGTACGACCGGAGCAGGAGCTTGGTTCGCATTGCCGGCAGTAAGTCAGACCTGTTCCCAGTGCATGTTGGACTCCGCAGCAGGGTTGCCCTTTGTCACCGGTCCTGTTCATAATCTTTATGGACAGGATTTCTAGGCGTAGCCAGGGGCCGGAGGGAGTCCAGGTTTGGGAACCACAGGATTTCATCTCTGCTTTTTTTTGCAGATGATGTGTGTGTCCTGATGGCTTCATCAGGCCAGGACCTTCAGCATGTACTGGAGCGGTTTGCAGCCGAGTGTGAAGCGCGGCTGGGATGAGAATCAGCACCTCCAAATCCGAGGCCATGGTTCTCGACCGGAAAAGGGTGGCGTGCCCTCTCCGGGGTGGGTGGAGAGGTCCTGCCTCAAGTGGAGGAGTTCAAGTATCTCTCGGGGTCTTGTTCACGAGTGAGGGAAAGAAAGAGAGCGTGAGATTGACAGGCGGATTGGTGCAGCGTCCTGCAGTTATGCGGTCGGTGTACCGGACCGTCGTGGTGGTGAAGAAGGAGCTGAGTCGAAAGGCTCGAAGTTCTCGATCGATTCAACCGGTCAATCTACGCTCCCACCCTCACCTATGGTCATGAACTTTGGGTAATGACCGAAAGGACAAGATCATGCGGATACAAGCGGCCGAAATGAGTTTCCTCCACAGGGTGGCTGGGCGCTCCCTTAGAGATAGGGTGAGAGAAGCTCGGTCACTCGGGAGGAGCTCGGAGTAGAGCCGCTGCTCCTTCACATTGAGAGGAGTCAGCTGAGGTGGCTTGGGCATCTGTTTCGGATGCCCCCTGGACGCCTCCCTAGGGAGGTGTTCCAGGCATGTCCCCCACCGGGAGGAGGCCCTCGGGGAAGACCCAGGACACGCTGGAGAGACTATGTCTCTCGGCTGGCCTGGGAACGCCTCGGGGTCCCCCCGGAAGAGCTGGAGGAAGTGTCTGGGGTGAGGGAAGTCTGGGCATCTTCTGCTCAAACTGCTGCCTCCATGCGACCCTTTTGACCCGGTCCCAGATCAAGCGGTTGAAGATGGATGGATGGATGGATGGATTTCTCTGTTTCTTCTTCTGTGCCCTTGTGTCTTGGGTAACGCCTTTATTCATAGCCAGATTAAAAGATTTGAAGAGGAGGAAAAGTAGTATGTTAAGTTATTTGTTATTATATAATTGTAGACATTAATTGCATTCTTACCTCTGTACATGAGCAGAAATGCAGTACTGGAGCTGTTGAATAATCATTGTGTTATTATTAGCAGAGCAAGGAGTTAACAGCATTCAGTGAACACACTGAGATAGATAATACAAAATTTATTTCAGATGTGATCAAATGGGATCAAAATCAGACATACTTGTAAGTCTTGTCATCATTAAAAAAGAACAGTTCAACAAATGTAAATTAAATATTGATCCTATTTAGTGTGTTTTTTGTGCCATACTAAATTAATCCTGACCTTTCTGACGTGAAAATCATTAAACTCATACCAAGTTTCATCCTCACTGGGCAGGATGGTGGCTGTGTAATGTCCACCATGTAGACTGCCGCTGTGATCCACCATCCCCTACAGCTTGTGCGTCTTGTTCTGCAGTGAAGAACATTTCTTAAGTGAGGTACAGGTTTGGTTTGAACAGTGAAGGAAACAATGGACTACGCAGCAACATCAGTGAGCTGTATTAAACTACAATAAATCTGACTTTTGTTGATGGACAAACTAAGCACTTCACTGGAAGCTTGCATCATACATAAATCTTACAGATCATTACACCATTCATATTTTAATGTTTCTTCTCTTTGCCTTTGTTTGCAGTGTGAGTGGCACATCCACACAGTGGTTTGATTTGAAATGTGACATGGTGTAGTAGTTAAAGTCAAATCTCTTGAGGAGCAGAGTCAAGATCTGAGGAGACTTCATCATCTCACACTCCTCAAAGAAAGATTAGACAGTCTTTCCTTTGAATTCAGTGTCACATGCTATCAAACTAATAAACAAAAAATGGACCAGCCTACAGTTGTTGTTGTTTTTTTTGTTTTTTTTTAATGAAAGTCAAAACTCACACAGCTTGCCTCTGTCTTCTTTTTACATTTGTTGCAGTAAACCATGTTGTCTCCACTGAATGATTTAGACTCGAAAATCCTTGCAAAGCATCTCTCCTGTGAAAACATAAATTGTATATTTGAAATGTATTACACTGCACTAACATCATCATATAAAGAAGAAACTGTACATTAAAACTTACTGCACTGTAGGCTGTTAAATACTGATTATCTGTTAGCGACAGGAGAAGAATCCAAAATGGATTTGTCTCTTCATTGATACTGTGCAGTCATGTTTTAAATTTTGTAGGTCAGTTTTCCTTCAAAAACCTTAAGATGGAAATATCTATCAAAGCAGCATTTGGATTTCTTTACCTGTAAATCACAGTGCAGGGTTTATAAGTGCTCACCTTAGAGGCCTTTGAGCTGACTCTACGTAAAATCCACTCCAGGCACTCAGCAGCATCACACTGCAGATGAATTGCAGAATGATTTATTGAAGTGCATCCGTCAAACCATTTCAGTGAATTTGCATCTGCCTTCAAATTGCTATTTATTCTCTCATGTTCTTCCATTGGGTACTGTCCAGCTTACCATCTACAATCTCAAATGTTTGTGTGATAGCTTTTGTTTCACACGTTTCTTCCTTCAGGTCTCAGCTGAAGATCTGTTTGTAATTCTGGGTCCAACCTTTACTTTCTCTGTGGGTCGTCACAGCTTTCCTTCAATACTGACTGTCAGAGTGTTGTGTGTTTGAAATACTCATATACAGCCAAATAAATACATTTGTTATACAGTGTTTTACTCATTTTATATGAGTACATCATTAAATGTATTGCTGCTTGCTACACAAACCTGTTGTGGATCTCAGGTGTCATGAAGAGAACTTGTAGGACACTGTTGAGGTAACATGTGGCTCCCTGATTAAGAAGACCATAATAAACTGTGTCTGCATCACTGAAAAGGAAGCAAAACATAATTTCATTATACAATTTCTATTAATTATTCTGAGAAAAATCGAGCCCTTTATATTTCAGAGATTATTTGCATGGCTCATTAATGTGCTTTTTTATATACACACACTGATTCTGTCCATATATTAACAACTGACCATCATTTCACATGGAAAAGACATAACATTTTAACACATTATGTCTCACAATATGTTATTACATGCTGTTGAAGCAATACAGGTCAACTAGTATACTTCTTTTACATGTAAAGTAAAGCATCACCCACAGCACTTTGCTTCACTGTACTTCAGGTTTTCACCTGACCAGTTACAGCTCAGAAAATGGAGGATTGCTCCAAATATCTTGTGCTTTGTGCAGCAGATGCAGTGTCTGGTGTACAACAAAAATAAATTGTTGTCAAAGAATTGGAAACGTGCAAGGTAGCTGGTTAACATACATGTGGAAACAGCTGATGTGAACATTTACTGGCCTCTGTCTATCTATTGGTAATTACGATTTATTATGTGTTTAACAAATTTTCATGCTTAAATTCTATCTTGATATTTCATACTTTTCATTGTAAGCCATTATTAAAATGAAATCTTTAGTGGCCGATTCATTTGATTATGTTTATCTAGCTGTAGTGTAGATGTGTCTCTTCTCCTCCCTTTTTCTTACTTTTCTTGTGGGTGTCCTGCATCAGTTTGTCCATGTCACAGGTTTCATCCCGTCGCTCTGCTGCATCGTCTGTCAGACCTATAAGTGGTCACGTGGGGCTTCTGTGGATTTTACATAAAAGTAATTTATAAAAAGTCTGTTCATAGTTTCTGTTTCTGTTTCTGTAAAGGTCATGTTGCTGGATTTCGCTGTAGCTTATTTAATGTTATCTCTGATAGCGGCCTGATTGAGGGGGTGAGGTAGAAAAAACCTTTGACAGATTGATCAAAGGTTTGGGAGTAATGCTGAAGTCATCCTTGGACAGGCTGACAGAAAAGAGCCACAGTGACCTTCATAGTGATGTATGGGGATTTTTCAGTACTCAGAGCACCTAACCTGTAAAACTGGTCATGCCTGGTACTGCCAAAAACAGAGATAAGAGTTGTAATGGCACCTTTTTATGACCTTGTTTTTCCTGATCATCTATTTTGACATGCACATGGGATGCCCTTTTCGTGGGGGTGCATGCGTGTGACTGCTTATGCACTCGGTCAGTCATGTCCAGAGTATACAACTAAGAAACGACACAGTCCATATTTAAACCTGCACCGACCTCCAGCTGCCTCTGACTCAGTTCTGGTAAACATTTTGTTTACGCTGCATGTTTTAGATAGACAGCCATCCACCCCGTCTCATCTGTGTGTCCTCAGAAACGGCACTTTTCAGTATTTTCTTTGCAGAGAATGTGTGTGTTTATCTCCTTAACACCACTTGTTGACGGTGGGTTAGTTGCTTCTCTTTGGGCATGAGAGGACACAGATTTTATGTCTAAACGAAATAAGACTGGATTTATGGGCCAAAACCCACCAAGCTCCATTCAGGTCAATTGCGATTGAATTTATAATTGTTAGACCCCCAAGATACCCTTATTGCTTGGTTACTGGCTGTCTGTTTAAAGGGTTAGATCCCTAAGTTCAAAGAGAATTACCCTATTAAACACAAGGCTCTTTAAAGTTGTTGCCGGGGAGTTCGTCTAGCTTCTAATTACCTACTTCCAGGTATCTCCCATACTTACCCTGATACCGTGACTGACTGAATAGCCCCTAAGTCAGATTACGTCATCGGTCACAGCTCTCATCTTATAGATCAGGGCTCTAGGTAAAATGCTGGGATTGAATTTAGGATATATAGGATATATAGGAATATAGGATATAAGCCCCAAACTACTACTTTCTTTTTACTCCCAGATAAGAACTCAAACTGCACATTAAATTGAGTTTTATTGAAGCATTTCGCAGTGACAAAGCACACAGCTCAAATTTATTCAAGAATTTAAAACAGTTTGAAAGTATTAAAATACATAATAATTGTTGGATAAAGAAGAAGAAAATACATTAGACTAAGTTGAGGTTGGGTTACTCGCAGATCTCAGGTTACATAATAAACAGATGCAGGAATGAGTGAGTCATAGGTAGTCAGAGGCATATGTCTTAATTTATCAGAGTGTGTAGAAGTAAACAGGTCTGGAACGCTGAAGTTATAGTGTGACTGTGGTTTTTCCTCATCAGATGCCACCAGGAAGCCTCAGCACTCTGTGGACGACAGACATGTGCTGGATCCCACACGACTCCAGAGTGGTGTCTTCCTCCAGTGTCTTAGTTTTGTAGATAATCCGCACGTCACCTTAAAGGAGAAGTGAAAGTTTAAGAGTCACTGAATATTTAATATCCTACCCAGCCTACAAGATAAACCTTTCTTTTATTGTTGGTGAAACATGGCTGGGTTAAAGATTGATTTTTAACTTCTGGTTCAAAACTTATAAAGACTTCTTCACAGTTTAAAAGAACTTAAAGAGCAGAATGGCATTGTCTTGAGCTTATTTATCTCATTATCATGGGGAAAAACTAGCAATATTTTTTCAACATTACAAGATAATAGACTTGTGATCTCAAGATTTTGGCAAAAAGGAAATCATTTTGAGCATGATCGTTCTTAACTTTAACTTCAAGAATAATTTCAATGTCCTGCTGACAAGCTGACGAAGTAGACCAACAACAACAACCTGCGGAGGATGTAAAAAAAAAAATCTGTCATCACACATACCTGTGTGCAGTTTCTTTATCAATTTTCTGTTTAAATTGCCCCACTTTCATGATGCTCAGCTGCTCCTTCGTGTCACACACCTCGAAGAGTTCCTCATTTCCGAAGGGCAGATGGAGGTTGACTTGGATGCACATTTTGCTGCTCGGTCTGTAAAATGAAGAACACGAGGGGTGCTCTTCAAATGTATTAATTCAGGTAGCGAAAGTGAAACTTCAGTTCTTCTAACATCTGGGGATTTTTTTATGGCTTACATCACATAGAGGGCAATTCAAATCCATGTGACTTCACGGAAATAAACAGCCAAAGAAAGTAGAAATCCCCAAAGCTCTTTAGCTCAGTGTGTGTACATGCTGCATTCAGTCAAGATGAGCAGAAACGTGACAACCCAACAGGAGAAGTGTTATGACCCTAAAGACACAATGCTGACATTTGTGAATGGAGATGACGATTTAGACTGTGAGTAAACAAATATTTCTTTCACATCCTAAAAGGTATGATTAACAAATAGAGATCAGCTCCTGTTGTCTATGAATTATTGCAACATACTTTCAGTAAAATAGACAGTTATTCTTTTTATCTCAAAACACTTTGCATCTCTTCTTGTTTCTGTGTTTTTCATAGTTTTGTGTATTGGCTACAAGTCTCTCAGAGCAAAAATGTCCTGCGGTCATGCTGTCACTCCGACGTCTCTTACCGACTGGTGTCGCAGGCTGTTGGACGAGGTACGCTGTTTACACCTTCATCATGATGTTCAAAAGATGTTTTAGTGGTTAAGTTTGGTGAGCTTAGTTTAATCAAGAACTTCATTTCTGAGGATGTCTGAACTTAAAAATGTGGGTTAAAAGCAGTGAGCCATTTAAGCAGCAGATGGCAGCAGATGCTCAATGTTCTTTTCACTCTAAAGGTTTTTTCCTTTGATTTTCTTTTCAATATCTCAGGGTGAGTGCAGATTTGTGTGTGGACAAACTAACTGTGATGTTGAGTGGCCCTTCAAGGAGGTCTGTAAAATGGCTCTTCTGACTCCTGAAGAAATGAGGCACTTTGAAAAGAAACTGCTCTGCAATGCTGCCAAGGATAACCTGACTATCAAAGTTGTGAGTATTTCAATTACACTATTGACAAACTGCTCTTGGAAATAAAATGTTGTGCATGTAAGAGGTGAACTTAAAACCATCTCATTCTGTGTGACTTCACCTAACAGTGTCCTGGCTGCAAGTCTCGTGTGACGAGAGCTGATCTCAGTGATCTGTGTGTCGAATGCACAGTGTGCACGGCTGACAAAAAAAGGCCTTACAGATTCTGCTGCCAGTGTTTGAGGGAATGGAAAGGTCCAGCTCCACGTTCAGACCGCTGTCAAAACGATGGATGCATCAATCAGCCTCTAGAAACACTGAGAACCTGTCCAGATATCGACTTCAAGGCTGTGGAGGGGGTTACTGTCTGTCCCTGCATCCGTGCCTGTCCCACCTGTGGTTTGGTGGTGGAGCACAACAAAACTGGATGTAAAAACATGAGATGTCCGCGGTGTAAGGTGGAGTTCTGTTTTGTGTGTCTGAAGCTAACTAGAGAGTGTCACACGTTAAGAGCAATCGCATTTTCCAATCTTTGCACCAGTGGCGTAGCACCTCGACAGACCTCTGTACCTGTGTGGTCATTAAAATAATTATGTTGATAACACTGTGATCTTAAGAAATACAAATGCACCTGTTTTTGTCATTTTGTTCAAATTTCTTCAGAATGCCAACCATCATAACCCCTGAAACCAGGTTTTGAATATATGTAGGCTGAGATGTTTATTGTTTTAAACTTTGAAACAATTTAACCCAATATGAGTTTGCTTTTCTGTTTTCCACAAGTGAAACAAAAACTATTTCAAAATTGCAGTTACTAATTAACATGTCCCATGACATTCATATAATATCTGAAACTCTGTTTAGTCAGTTTATCTGAGAATCATTTGCTCTTTTACTGTTACTGTTACAGTGTGAAGTAATTTCAATCTGTATTACATCATTATTCAATCTGTTCATCCTCAATTTCACCTTTTTTACTGATCATTTGTGTATTCCCCAAACATAACATAGTTGTTTGTCCTGTGAAATAAAGACGACAAGTACAAAAATATAAATAAATGATAAAACAGATGATATGAATAAAAGTCAAATGAAAACAGTGAATGGTTGTCAAATTCATTGTGTTATATTGGTGAAATCACTATAAAGAAATTAGAGTGGAAAAAGAAATTAAATTTACTTTCCCTCTAAGTAAAACCAAACTGCATTCAAAATTGTACTTAATAAAAGAATATAAGTATAAGTAAGTAAGTATATAAGTAATTAAATTCAGTACATGTGCTTGCTTGCTTATTTATCATGCATTTATTTCTTGTTATACTGTCATATTACATTGAATTATTAATTATTTGTACATCAAAATGTAAATTGTTGCGATGTGGCTACTGTCACCACTGACAAATTCAAACTACTGAAGGAGAAGTTTTAATTCCTTTCAATACTGCTTGTTATGTACAATAAGAGAGAAATTAGTTTATACAGCTACAGTTGTGGAGGAAAGAAGTAACAGTTTTTGGTGTAAGTCAAATAAAAGTCTCCGGCTGGAATTAAAGTTAGTATGGGGGTTGAGTTTCTGACTTTTTTAACACTTATGAAGAATCAAAATTATTGTTGCCTCTGCCACACCGGCAGCGAGGTCTGTCTGGGCGCCACACCGCTGGAGCAAGGTTCATAAAATGAGGTGATGAGGTCCAACTCATTGCACTCTTCAGGGAGCCCCAGGCAGTCTTCAGTGAGCTTCAAACACACGAAGCAGAACTCCACCTTACACCGGCGACATGTGATGTTTTTACACTGAGCTCTGTTGTGCTCCACCACCAAACCACAGGTGGGACAGGCACGGATGCAGGGACAGCCAGTGACCCCCCTCACGTCCTCGAAGTCGATATCTGGACAGGTCCACAGTAGTTCAAGAGGGTTTTGGCAGTCTTCATTTTCACAGCGGTCTGAGCGTGGAGCCGGGCCTTTCCATTCCCTCAAACACTGCCAGCAGAATCTGTAGGTCTTGTTTCTCTCAGCCGTGCACACTGTGCATTTGACACTCAGGTCATAGGGATCAGCTCTCATCACAAGAGACTTGCAGCCAGGACACTGTTAAAGGATGCTATATGTAAACATGCAAATATGATTTCAACAGTTTGGGAGTCGTATGATTGGTCTATAGATACTTACAGCTTTAACATCAAAGAAATCCTTGGCAGCGTTATTGAACACCTTCTTCTCAAAGTCTTCAATTTCTTCAGGGGTCAGAAGAGCCATCTTACAAACCTCATCAAAGGGCCACTCAACGTCACAGCCCGTTTGGCCGCACACAAATTTGCTCTCACCCTTAAAAATATGATCAAGGAAAAAAACTTTTAGTGGAAAAAATACCAAACTCATTCTTGAACATCTGCCAAACTTTGTCTGATCATGTTCACCACCTTTAAATATCCTCATTAAATCTGCTTCTTATGCCAGCAGAAAATGGTGATGAATGTGTAAACAGCTCACCTCATCCAGCTGCCAGTGACACCAGTCAGTCAGAGACATGGGAGTGACAGCATGACCACAGGACATCAGAGCTCTGAGAGACTTGTAGTCATTACACAAAACTGTGAAACACACACAGACAACACAAGGTGCAGTAAGTAAGAGTGTTATTCAAGATCTTCAAATTTGATAAGAAAAGAAAAATAAGTGTGTTAAATGTGAGACTTACAATCTAATTCATCCTCCCTGTCAACAAATATAAGTGTGGGGTCTCGAGGGTCATAACATTTCTCCTCCTCTGTGGTACGGGTGCAGCCTTCTTCAGAGTTCGACACGCGCTTTTGTGTATATGTATCTTTCTCTCAGTTCATTCAGGTCAAGACTGCTCTCCTCCTCAGTTGTGGAATCATCATTCTCCTCTATTATATACACCAAATTCCTGTGATTTTCCAAGCGGCCATTACTCCTCCGGTCTTGATTTCTGCTCCACTGTCTCCTCTCCCGTTTAGTGGACAGTTTGCTGCCCATACTGCCTCTGTGCGCTCTCCAGGTAATGAAAGCTGACTGCACAGCCTTCAGAGGTGACTGTACCTGTCTATTCACTGTCACATGACTTGAAGTTGCTCCAGGTGACGCAACCCTTTTTTTTTTCCTTTTACAAATCTGACAGCTCTTATAGGAGTCTTTGCACCTGAGCAAACACACTCCACATGCAATCTGCGCAGAGACAGGTCAAACTGAAACTGACTCAAAGATGAAGATCCAGCTGAAGGTGAGCGGACCCAGAGGGGACGAGAAGATCATCGATCTGTGCGAGAATGAGGAGCAGCTGAAGAAAATCACTGTGATGCAGCTGAAAAAGAAAATAGCTCAAGAACTAAAGACAAGTACGTTTAACGACTGTTTCTATTTTCTATACATCTATATAATATAGACTGGATATATGTTTTATACTTTATCTCTTTGAAATTAAAGGAAATTGAAAGCTAATTTATTTATGTCCTCAAGCAGCTGCTGGTTGATTAGGAAAGAAATAAGAAAAGAAATAAGGGGTTACATAATAATTACAAGCTTTGTTTTTCAATTTCTAACTGGTCAGATAATTAGTTAAATGAAACATTAAGATGATTGTGTAATTTGGTAATGCTTATGCAGCAAATCATCCGTCCCATGATTAACTATGTGGTTATTTTGAATCTTCTTCTCATTAGAGGAAAGAATGTAAACTTATGTATGGTGAGAAAAATTAGCTGAGTTAAATCTCTTTATTTCTGCTCAGGCGATGACATCCGGATGGTCTTCAGAACAGAGCCGCTGGAGGAAATGGCCGTGCTGAGCTCCTATGGCATCCGACATATGTCCCTCATCCACACGCTGCTGATGCTGCCTGGAGGCCTCTGATGTGGACCAGACCAACAAGAAACCCACCCCCCACAGACTCCAAACTACACCATACCAATGATATATCATGAGCTCAGAAACAAATAACACTGCACTTTAAAAACAAATAAAATGCTTTGACCTAACAAATGGCCTACTTCATAAACATATGCCTGATTTTTTTATTACAGAAATGCAGTTCTATTTTCAATCTGAGTCACATCTTAATCTCAGTTTGGAGTCAGTCACAGTCAGGACTTTCTGCATGCTGATGCCCCACCTCATGAGCTGCTGACTTACTTATCTTTTGTATGATATGGATGTTTATAAAGATTCACCTTATGGCTGACTGGCAGTGACTTTGAAACCAGCTCTGCAAAAAATGTGCTTCCTTTAGCTGCCTCATTCAGCTCCTCCTCCTGACTGTCACCCAATATGAAAATAAATCAATTTGAAAAGGACCCCCAACAGTGCATTTCTAAAAAAAGAATATTACTTTAAAATAATTGCATACCTTCGCAATTTAGTAGGCTACGTTTGACTGATTTTTAAATATCCCAATCAAGCTAGTTGTGTGGTTTGCTCAAAAAAATATCAGGTTTTCAGTTATTGGATTTTTCATCACATAATAATAATTTAGCTTGTTGAAGAAACTGCATCTTTACTATCACCTGACAACACTGGCATTGTTGTGGATATAAGGGGATTTTATCCAAACTTTTATTACAAGCAGTTTCATGGCCACCTCCAAACCTTTCAACCCTGTAAATCAGTACAATCTGCCCCATGCCACCACACCCGTTACTATAAAACAGTAAAGTCTTCCTTGAGAAGAAGCTCAGTCATACAAAGATATTTATAGGCTACAATTGCATGTATTATCGGAAACAGAGGAAGAAATTTGCCCAGGGATTTCCCTTGTATAAATGTTACCGAGTAGCCACCTTAATTATATCAAAGCTATCTTAGCTGCTCCCATAATAAAGAGTCAGGTACTCAAGGTGTTTTCTAAACAAAACACTGAACTGAAACAGAAAGTTTGGATCTGTGGGGAAATCCGTACATACCTGGATGAAGTTCACAAATTTAATTGTACTGCATTCTGGCGTTGGATGTGAACAAACAAGTAACCACATGTATGAATGTTCACATACAGATCAGACTTCTAGCATTTATTAAACCATGTGAAAACGATGTGAGTGATATATGATACATACAGTTTCTGAGACCTCTGCATCATCAGTGTGACATTTTTTTGTTTTCCTGAAAAACATGATGTATAGAATCAAAATGCTGGAAAATACCAAATAACAAAAAAAAAAAAAAAAAAAGCCAGATATAGCAAATATTATACAAATTAAAAATCATATATGCCAATTGATATTTATCTTTTTTTTTTTTTTTGTCAAAAGGTTCAATAAACACTCCAGTTTGAAAAAATACACATTTTCTGGCAATTATTTCATGGTTCAGGCTTTAAAGGGTTAAGGGACACAATCAAGTACCTGCTAATCAATCAAATCAATCAATCAATCAAAATTCAGTTTATTTCATCTTAGAATGTATCTGTTAACCATTTTGTTGTAACATCTATAATAAATTATTTTATTTCTTATTGACCTTTATAATGTCTTCATATAGTTCCTTGTTTGTTAGGCCATGTTTTCTCATTATGTTATTTTAGTATCATTTATTATCTTTATGTGTGGGGTAGAAAACCAACTGATAAACCATTTTTAGAATCAGAGCAAATAATGTTCATGACTTTGCTGTAATTTATGTTGAATGAAAATTAAAATTAAAAAAAGCACTCAACGTTGGAAGTTTAAATGAAACATTTTTATAAGGCAGTGTTTTCTACAGATCAGTGTGATCCTCTGGGGCAGTGTGGATCCTGACCCTGCAGGGGCAACATTTCCTGTAAAACACCAGGACAGCAGCCAGGAGACACCCAGCAGCAGTGATGCCGAGCGCCGTGGCCACTGTGAGCTCTGCAGGAGGTCTGAGGGGCGACCAGGTCCCGATCTGGGCTGCAGTAAAAACCTCAAATGGAAAACTGATCCGGAAAGCAATAAAGTAAAGTTAGTGAATCAGCCTTAGCGTAAATATCACATCCAGCCAGATGATTGTCTGGGATCTGTTCACAGGGACGGCAAGCGATGCCTGACACATCTGGAGCTGGATTTTAACTTCCTTTCCTGAAAGGTGGAAAAGTGAAATTTGAAATAAAGCTGTTCTGAAATGTAAAAATAAAGCTTAAATTTTTTAAATATTTAGAGATTTATATCTCAGACAGGGCTGGTGTGTATGATTATCTTTAAAAAGGAGAAACTGTCATCCTCTGATCACCATTACAAAGCATAATGTTTTGACACAACCTCACAGCTACAATATATGTACACTCTGTGTATTATTATTATTATAAATCTGTATATTATTCTGTGAGTTTGGGCTCACAGTTTTTGGAAGTCTCATTTACAGTAAATTTATAAATCACAGTTGATTTTTAAAAATCTTTTTATTCTACATTTATTACTGAAAAATCATGCAGCTGTACAGATGCTTTATTCAGTCACATCCTGGTCAATTACATTTTCATTTATTAAATGCAAGACAATAATTAAGAGGCACAGTTGAATCATAATTACGGAATAATTATACTGTTGATCACTCCGACACCAAGTTAGCGGTTTGCATTTCTGAACCCATATCGCACATATTAAGTGCTAAAAGAGATCTCTCCTTATCATTAAATTACGCGTAGTTGAAACAAGATGAAGAAGAGAATTGCAAATATCACAGGCAATTGAAAAGACAACAAAAGGCCAACACAAGACAGATCGTTCTCTTGGTTGTGGATGCTCTTTGGACATCTTGAGGAGCGTGCTCACCAGGTGGAAAAGCAAACCAGGAATTAATTTCTCCAGACAGACGTGATACAACAGTAACTGAAAGTGTTTTTTTCACAGCACTTAAATATTTGATACCAGTTTACTGAATGAAAAACTCCCACCTGTCAGTGTTGATTTTTTTTTTGTCTAATCTGTCTGTTTTTTCAGTGTGTGTTTCTCTCCCTTTTCTTTTGTGTCTTCTGTTCTTCCTCGTCTTCTTTACTCCTGGATGTCACAAGAGATCTGCCTTTTGTGTTGTATGAGCCCACTGCTCAGTGGACCAGACATGCAAAGTCTGTCGTGGTTTATGAGCCAACTGTTTGAAGAGCAAAGACTGAAATGGTCATCCCAAGACAGGAACATATAAAGAGAAAAAGCTGTTTCCCCCGGCGATGCACATTACAAACCAACTGGGACTACAAAACTGATTTGTTTCCTAAAACAGGATTAGCGAGGCCAGGAAAATGTAGTCTACTAGTCTACCTGATAGTGGTCGAGTCTGTAGATGTAGCGTTACCATGGCAACTACTGCAGAGTTAAGGGCCGTTTAAACCAAAATAAGGGATATAAAGGTGGTGCTTTCCAGGATCTGTCCTACACTTAATGATATCAGCAGAGATGGCTGTAAAACACAAGTTTTACTTTCGTTTGTTTCACAGGCTGCTGTCTGTCTGCCCTCACAGCAAAAAGAGGATGATAAAAAATCTTCAGAAAATAAAGTTCAGGGAGAAGAAGAGGCTCTGGAGTCCAATAATCCAAAATATTGCTGAGTTTAAGATGATTTTTTAATTACATTTTTTTATAAATAAAAAAATCTTTTTTGATTGATCTTAATCTCCTCTTTCCTGTTTTGAGTTAGAGCTCTACTGTCAGTAAATGCATCATTGTGTTCTCCAGGGTTAGGATGCTGTCTTTGCTTGTGTGTGTGTTTGCTAAAGTTGTTGTGCTTTGAGCTCTCATCTCTCATCACAATTTGGCGTCTGCTGATTAAAAAAAAAAAGAATAACAGAAAGAAAGAGAGGTGTTTCCCTAGTGGAAAACACCCAGCTTGACTCTTTAATAAATGTTTTGCTTTCAGGAAGAGTGAAAGACTAACAATGTGCTGCCAAGAAATAGCAGGTACTTTCAGGCACCAAGTGAAAGTAAAAGCTCATATGAGCTTCAAAATGCATCCATTTTATTAAAGGTAAATAAATAAGTCCTAATTAGTGTCCTTATGTCTCCCTCTTTATTTATTTGACATTTTTCTGTGTGTGATTTTTGGCTGTTTGAAGGTGCAGAAGGTCTGATAGTCTGCTATCAGTCTGCATTAGTCTGCACAAACCTCCCTCCCCCAAAACACACACAGACACACACAGACACACAGTTATCCATAAAGTTAATTTCAGTATTAGTAGCAGAGAACAATGTGAGAAAGTGTGACTTCGCTGTACACAAGCAAAGTTCAGGTTTTGTCACAAACCACATTGTTTTCTGATAGACGGAAAACCAAACAGAAGGTTTTTATACAGCAGCCTGTTTGTAGAGATTAATTATTTGCTTCTATTATTTATTTACCAAAAAAGAAATAGAAAGACACTTAATGACTTTGGAGAAGAGTTTACTTAGTTTACAGGTTACACTCATAAAAATCGATGTGAAATCATTGAATTCAGTTTAAATGAAAACATTTCTGCTCATGCAGGAGAAAAATCAATTTGATTGTGATTCAGAGTTAAAATATACACATGTTCACATACAATACATGAAATTAAGATCAGAGGATTGATTGAGGACAGGTGTTATTTATGTGTCTGAAGGTGAGCTGATGATGACGACAGATGTAACAGATTCATAGTAAATTTGTGGAGAGTCTCTGAGTTGTTTTTGTTTTGTTTTTTTTCTCCATCAGAAGCCTCCGGACAGTCTTGGCACTAGTTGGACGACGGACATGTGTTTGATCCCACAGGACTCCAGAGTGGCCCTCATCCTCCAGCGTCTTGGATCCGCAGACAATCCGGAAGTCCTCATCTGAAAGCAGAAGTAGAAGTCAAAGCGTTATAAAATGTTAAGTATCTTACACAGACTGTAGGATAAGCTTTCACATTTGTGTTTTTGTAAGATATTGGCCCAGTTTAATGTTGATTTTTAGACGTCTGGTCCATTTAAAACAGCTACAAGGTGGAAAAGCTTCAGTGTTTGACTCTGAAATATCTTACACAAATTTCTCACAAAAATTTGAAAAACAAATTTGAAAAACAAATTTGAATGAAATGTGCTCCTACATCTTTGCACCACTGTTTAAATGAGGGGAAGAAAAGGATTCACCTCCTCCTTTTGACATCTGAGCCAACTTCCTTAAGGAGGTTAATAATAATAATAACAATAATAATAATAATAATAATAATAATAATAATAATGAGAGTCATAACACATACCTTTGCCAAGATCTTTGGTAACTTTCTGTCTAAACTGCTGTACAGTCGTCGTCTTCAGCTGCTCCTTCGTGTCGCACACGTCAAAGATCCTCTCACCTCCTCTGGGCTGATGTATGTTGACTTGGATGCACATTTTGCAGCTCAGTTTGTTAAATGAGAACTTCACAGACAGCCCATTATATTTATTTACTTAGATACAGAAAGTGAAACTTGTAGAGGTTCCCAAGAATCATGTGACTTCGTAGAATTGAATAGTGAAAGAAGAGGAAAACCCCTTCATGGTCCTGTTATTTACTTTGGGTGTGCACTCTGCAGATTACATTTAGCCAAGATGGGCAGCACTGAATCGACCGAACAGAGCAATATGTCCAGACAACAGAGAAGCAATGAGACAACTGTTCAGAGCAATGTTACCAGACAACTGAGGAGCGATGAGACAACTGTTCAGAGAAATATCTCCAGACAACCGAGGAGTGATGAGACAACTGTTCAGAGAAATATCTCCAGACAACCGAGGAGTGATGAGACAACTGTACAGAGAAATATCTCCAGACAACTGAGGAGCGATGAGACAACAGAGAAGGAGAAGTGTTATGACCCTCAAGACACAACCCTGACATTTGTGAATGGAGATGATGATTTAGACTGTAAGTATCCAGATGTCACTTTAACAAGCTTCCTAAAAGATGTAAGCTTCTGTTATCTATGACTTATTGCAACATACTTTTAGCGGGCTACACAGTTATTAAATATATCTCAGAACACTTTGCATCTCTTCTTGTTTCTGTGTTTTTCATAGTTTTGTGTATTGGCTACAAGTCTCTCAGAGCAAAAATGTCCTGCGGTCATGCTGTCACTCCGACGTCTCTTACCGACTGGTGTCGCAGGCTGTTGGACCAGGTACGCTGTTTACACCTTCATCATGATGTTCAAAAGATGTTTTAGTGGTTGAGCTTTGCTGACAAAATGCACAGAGGCACAAATTTTATAGTAAACAGTTTTAAGAGTTTAAAAAAGGGAAGAATGTGACTCATCAACTAACAGATGAAACACGTTTGGTTGGTGAAAAAGTGGTGAGTTTGGTTTCTGAGGATGTTCTGAACTTGAAAATGTGGGTTAAAAGCAGTGAGCCATATAAGCAGCAGAGGGCAGCAGATGCTCAATGTTCTTTTCACTCTAAAGGTTTTTTCCTTTGATTTTCTTTTCGATATCTCAGGGTGAGTGCAGATTTGTGTGTGGACAAACTAACTGTGATGTTGAGTGGCCCTTCAAGGAGGTCTGTAAAATGGCTCTTCTGACTCCTGAAGAAATGAGACACTTCGAAAAGAAACTGCTCAGCAATGCTGCCAAGGATAACCTGAATATCAAAGTTGTGAGTATTTAAATTACACTATTGACAAACTGCTCTTGGAAATAAAATGTTGTGCATGTAAGAGGTGAACTTAAAACCATCTCATTCTGTGTGACTTCACCTAACAGTGTCCTGGCTGCAAGTCTCGTGTGACGAGAGCTGATCTCAGTGATCTGAGTGTCGAATGCACAGTGTGCACGGCTGACAAAAAAAGGCCTTACAGATTCTGCTGCCAGTGTTTGAGGGAATGGAAAGGTCCAGCTCCACGTTCAGACCGCTGTCAAAACGATGGCTGCATCAATCAGCCTCTAGAAACACTGAGAACCTGTCCAGATATCGACTTCAAGGCTGTGGAGGGGGTCACTGGCTGTCCCTGCATCCGTGCCTGTCCCACCTGTGGTTTGGTGGTGGAGCACAACAGTAATCATTGTAAAGGCCTCACATGTCCGCGGTGTAAGGTGAAGTTCTGTTTTGTGTGTTTGAAGCTCGCTAAAGACTGTCTTATGGTAAACACGGGCTTCTTTTCCAAACTTTGCCCCAGTGGTGTCGCACCTCGACAGACCTCTATACCTGTGTGGCAGAGGAAATAATTATGTTGATAAAACACTGTGATGTCAAGAAACACAAATACACCTTTTTTCATTTTGTTAAAGTTTCTTCATAATGCCAACCATCATAACTCTTCACTCAGACAGGAACAACACATACCAGCTTTTGGTAGCATATTTAGCCTGAGATGTTTATTGTACTTGTATTAAACTTAAGATATATACAGTATATATATACAGATATATACAAAATATATAGATATATACAATACAATGTAACACAACACAATGTACGATTGACTTTCTGTTTTCCACAAATGGAACAAAAACTATTTCAAAATTATTAACATGTCTCATGACATTCATATAATATTTGAAACTCTGTTTATTCAGTTTATCTGAGAATCATTAGCTCATTTAATGTTATTGTTAGTGTGAAGTAATTTCAATCTGTATTACATCTTTATTCAATCTGTTCATCTCAAATTCCACTTTTTTATGTTTTCCGTTTTTTACTGATCATTTGTGAATTCCCCAAGCATAACATAATAGTTTGTCCTGTAAAATAAAGATAAGTAGGAAAAAATGTAAACAATAAATGATAAAAACAGATGATATGAATAAAATTCAAATGAAAACAGTGTATAGTTGTCAAATTCATTGTGTTATATTGGTGAAATCACTATAAACAAATTAGAGTGGAAAAAGAAATTACTTTTCCTGTAAGTAAAACCAAGCTGCATTCAAATTTGTACTTAATAAAAGAATATAAGTATAAGTATATTTAAGTCATTAAAGAAAGTATATGTGCTTAGACTATAAAGTATTTATCATGCATTCATTTCTTGTTATATTGTCATATTACATTGAATTATTAATTATTTGTACAAAATGCAAATTGTATGTAATTGTTGTGATGTGGCTACTGTCACCTCTGACAAATTCAAACTACTGAAGAAGAAGTTTTAATTCCTTTCAACACTGCTTGTTATGTACAATAACAGAGAAATTAGTTTGTACAGCTACAACTCTATTGGTTTATACTGAAAATTAAGTGTCACAGTCACGCCTTTAAACAACAACATGATGGCGTCACCTGCTGGCCATTGCTCTTATTTACAGTCCATCCAAAGCCAAAGTCAAACTGTAAGTTTGATTTTATATGCAGCAAAGAGCCCTGGGTTGGGATCGAACCCATCTGCATGGGGGTTCGTCTCTAGCATGCGCTTATCTAGTTGAGCTATCCGGTCACCCTATTTATAATAGATGTGTATCCAAAATAATTCAGGCTTGACTTGGTTTAGGGCTGTACATGAATTTACCTCCTTACAATCCCAAAAGATAAATCCCACTCATCTTTCCCTCATACATATTCTCTCTCTCTGCATCTAAGATAAGATTAGAATCTTTTATTGATCCCACAGTGGGGAAATTTCACTTTTACAGCAGCTCAAAAGCAACTATTAAAAAGAGAGATTAAATAACAGAGACAATATAAACCACAAAAACAATATGTACAATAAATAGTAATAATAATAAGAGGAAACAGTATTTACATATACAGCCTCACCCAGTTAGATGTACAGTGGTGAGGTGTTTGCACAGATATGATTTCACAGTATAAATAAATGAGTGGAATGAAAAAGACCATAAAGTGCATAGCTAGGACATTAGTAAACATCAGTGCATTGATGAACACTAAACACATTGTTACCATTACAGATTCATAGTGCAGCATTAAACAGTCTGACAGCATTTGGGATGAAGGACCTGCGGAAGCGCTCCTTCCTACACCTTGGATGTCTGTCTGTTACTGAAGGAAGCTGCTTGAAGGCCCCCACAGTCTGATGCAGAGGGTGGGAGGTGTTGTCCATGATAGTGGACAGTTTGGCCAGAGCCCTCCTCTCCCCCATCACCTCGATGGAGTCCAGGCTGCTGCCACAGACTGAGCTGGCTCTTTTTAACAGTCCTGCCACCACAGTTTCATAGAAAGTCCTCAGCAGTGGCCTGCACACACCAAAAGATCCCAGCCTCCTCAGCATATTAAAGACGACTCTGACCCTTCCTTGTAGAGCGAGTCAGTGTT
Organism: Scortum barcoo; assembly: GCA_023238725.1. Taxonomy (NCBI): domain Eukaryota; kingdom Metazoa; phylum Chordata; class Actinopteri; order Centrarchiformes; family Terapontidae; genus Scortum; species Scortum barcoo. The sequence goes on along the minus strand of CM041532.1, from coordinate 12,612,023 downwards.
GTCAGTCCAGTCCAGTTTGTTGTTTAAGTCAACACCCAGGTACTTGTAAGTCCTCACTCTCTCGATGTCAAGTCCCTGGATGTTCACCGGTGCAATGTCAGATGAGGGTTTCCTGCTGAAGTCGATCACCATCTCCTTTGTCTTACTGGCATTGACTTGAAGGTGATTCAGCTCACACCAGTCGACAAAGTCCATGATGACCTTCCTGTACTCACAGTCGTTCCCCTCTGACACACATCCCACAATGGCAGTGTCATTGTCGGAGAACTTCTGGAGGTGGCAACTGTCCGTGGAGTATGTGAAGTCCGATGTGTACAGGGTGAAGAGGAAAGGTGAGAGGACTGTTCCCTGGGGGGCACCTGTGCTGCAGACCACCACATCGGACACACAGTCCTGCAGCCTCACAAACTGGGGTCTGTCAGTGAGGTAGTTGGTGACCCATGCAGCCAGCTGGTCGCTGGCCCCGCTCTCTCCAGCTTCACCCTGAGCAGTGAGGGGTGGATGGTGTTGAAAGCACTGGAGAAGTCAAAAAAAAAGGTAATCCTCACAGTGTTTCCAGCGTCCTCCAGGTGAGACAGGGATCTCTGCAGCAGGTAGATGACGGCATCATCCACCCCAATGCCGGGTTGGTATGCAAACTGCAGGGGATCCATGTTTGGGCTCACCAGGGGGCGGAGGTGGCTGAGGACGATCCTCTACAAACAGTACCTCTACAAACCTCCCTCGCGTTGTTTTGCTGCAGGTGGTCCTCCATTTTCCTCCTGTAGCTGGCCTTGCACTCTTTGATCTTCCGTTTAAGATCCCTCTGCACCCTCCTCAGTTCATCTCTGTCTCCAGACTGGAAAGCCCGTCCTTTTCTCCTGCAGCAAGGCTCTAAGGTCAGGAGTCACCCAGGGCTTGTTGTTTGAGAAACACCGTACCCTCTTGGTGGGCACGGTGGTTTCTACACAGAAGTTTATGTAATCTGTGATGCAGTCCGTTAAACTATCAATGTCCTGTTCGTGTGGCCCACAGAGCACCTCCCAGTCTGTGGTGTCAAAACAGTCCCTCAGTGCATCTCTGGCCTCCTCAGACCTCTACTACACACTTTTTGTTGGTGGGCTGCTGTGATTGCATACAGCAGGTCCAGAGTTTTATTGTCCCTGGTGCAGCAGTTCACGTACTGGTGGAAGTTGGGGAGAGTGGCAGACAGGGAAGCGTGGTTCAAATCCCCGGTGATGAGGAAAGGCTTGAGGATGCTCTGTCTGAAGCTGTGCCACAACACTGTGGAGAAGCACGCAGGCTGGCTGGCCGAAGGGGGGATGTATGTCATTATTGCGATGACATGTGAAAACTCCCTCAGCAGGTAGTACGGCCGTACCATCTATAAACATTATATCTATCTAACTCCCTCCATCAAGGGTTGTGAGATGTTAGAGCGAGAGGTACAACAATGACAACAACTGACTTTTAACCAAGCTAGCTCTGTGGTTTGGTAAAAAAAAAAAAAAATTATTTACTGGATTTGTCAACACTTAATTATTGAAATAATTTAGCTTGTTGAAGAAACTGCAGCTTCAATATCACCTGACAACATTGGTATTGTTGTGACATGTCTATTTTGGAAAGAGGGGATGTTATCAATTTTTATTACAAGCAGTTTCATGGCCACCTCCAAACCTTTCTACCATGTAAATCAATACAATCTGCCCCATGCCACCACACCCGTTACTATAAAACAGTAAAGTCTTCCTTGAGAAGAAGCTGAGTCATACAAAGATATTTATAGGCGACAATTGCATGCATTATTGGAAACAGAGGAAGAAATTTGCCCAGGGATTTCCCTTGTATAAATGATACCCAGTGGCCACCTTAATTATATCAAAGCTATCTTAGCTGCTCCCATAACAAAGAGTCAGGTACTCAAGGTGTTTTCTAAACAAAACACTGAACTAAAACAGAAAGTTTGGATCTGTGGGGAAATCCGTACATACCTGGATGAAGTTGGACCACATTCTGTCTGAAGGTAGTCAAAGCAAGAACAAGGATGTAGTTAATACTCATTAAGTAATTAAGTACAAGAATTTAATTGTACTGCGTTGAACAAACAAGTAACCGCACTTCTAGCATTTATTAAACCATGAGAAAAAACATGTGAATGATTAACCCTGTAACACCAAGTGTATCACATTTGATACTTACAGTTTTTGAGACCTCTGCATCATAAATGTGATGTTTTTTCCTGAAAAACCTGATGTACACAATCAAAATGCTGGAAAATACAAAATAACAAAAAAAAAATAAATAAAAATGCAGAATGTAGCAGAAATTATACTAATTAAAAATCATTTATGCAAATTGATATTTCATTTCTTCTTTTTATTTGTCAGAGGGTTCAATAAACACTCCGGTTTTTTAAAAAAAAAGAATTTTCTGGTAATTATTTCATGATTCAAGCTTTACAAGGTTAACACAATCAAGTACCTACAGTACATTAAAATTGGAAACAACATCTCTTACCACATTCAGTTTATTTTATTATCTTATTATCTTAGAATGTATCTGCTAACCATTTTGTTTTAACATCTATAATAAATCATTTTATTTCTGATTGACCTTTATAATGTCTTCATATAGTTCCTTGTTTGTTAGGCCATGTTTTTCATTATGTTATTTTAGTATCATTTATTATCTTTATGTGTGCAGAAAACCAGCTGCTAAAATTCCATTAAATTAAAATTCAAATAAAAAAAGGACTCAACGTTGGAGGTTTAAATGAAACATTTTTATAAGGCAGTGTTTTCTACAGATCAGTGTGATCCTCTGGGGCAGTGTGGATCCTGACCCTGCAGGGGCAACATTTCCTGTAAAACACCAGGACAGCAGCCAGGAGACACCCAGCAGCAGTGATGCCGAGCGCCGTGGCCACTGTGAGCTCTGCAGGAGGTCTGAGGGGCGACCAGGTGCCGATCTGGGCTGCAGTAAAAGCCTCGAAGGGAAAACTGACCCGAAAAGCAATAAAGTAAAGTTAGTATGAGTTACAGGTTGTTATAAAGTAAGAGGGAGTTTTTGTTTATACTTGCCTTGTGACAGCAGCAGGAAATGTGTTGACGTCTTCTGAGGGAGGCATAATGTCAGCGTACAGACATAACCTCCTGTCGGGGCAGGAAACTAAACCCAGGTATCTTTTTATCTGAAGGGTCAACAGCAAAAACAGAGCAGATAAAACGAGAATCTATTTGTTGCTTTATGTAGGATTTTTAAAGACCATGTGTTATAAAAGCATCCATTGACACTGCATCAGTAATAATGGTAGAAGAAACTGAGGAAAAAGAGCCCACACTGTCATCTTAAGCCACCCATCTTACGTGTGCATCTTTCTCTCAAAGCTAAATGATACTGTGAAATATTACAAAAGGTGTAAGTATGCAAGGTTGTAAGTGTGCAAAGCTCTTTTAATCTGTACTGTAGTTTTTGTGGTACTTTACCTGTATGGTGCCCCCTGCTGGACAGTCCACCCATTCAGAGCCAAACACCTGGACCTGATACCTGTTTGGTCCAGTACACCTGTGTCTGTAACAGCGTCCCTCCGCGGAGCTGCTGTACAAAAAAGACTGACTCTGGTTTTAAAAGAGACACGAACGAAGAAAGAGGAAACTAGTGTTAAAGAAAAGGAGACAGTTAAGAATTCACACAGACACTCACACACACCTGTCTGGTCAGATTGGAGAAGAAGCAACGGCTGTCAGAGCCAAAGATTTCCCCACTCCAGTCCTCTTCAGCTGACCGCCTGGTATTTTCCTCTTTCCAGCACTCACTCTGAAGAGCAAGAGGAAGAAAAAGAGTCAACATGTGCTGCTGCAACAGCAAAACAATGCAGCAGATTCTAACTGAAGCCACAAAAAGAAAAAATGACCCAGTCGTTCTGCTTTACAGAGCTGGAAAACTGGAAAGTCCTGAGAAAAAATGGTTGAAGACAATTTCCTTTAATCTACAGTCTGAAGGATACTGTTTGGTGAAGATGAATTTTAAGATAATCACATGAGAAGTAATAAAACATACTCCATTCTTGAAGGGTTTATACACTCGGCATCCCTCCAGGTATTCATCAGTCTGGCACTCCCCTTTGTGGAGGTGAAGGTAATGACACCCAAACCCACTGAGAAGGAGAAACAATGCAAACATCAGGGCTGGAAATGTATTCAAATGTATTAAAAGAACAAAGTGACCCACATTCCACACAGGTTTTATTGTAGAAAACAAAATATATAATCATAAATCTACCTGCCAGTGCAGAAAAAAGATGAGGACTGACAGGTTGACAGGGAACCAAATGTGGTTCCTTCACCTGTAAAAACACATCATTAAATTTTCTCTTCAATCTTAATTCTAATTATAAAAACTATGATGCAGAACTGACATGTATTTAATATCTACACACTTCATCTCCTCCTACCTTCTCCCCAGACTAAACTCTGAGCCCGGCTCAGGTTGACGGTGTACCAGCCCGTATCCTGTAATGCAGCCAAGGTGACCGGGTCGATCCGGACTGTGCTCGAGTCCCCCAGCACCGCAGCCATGATGGAGCCCTGCAGGACCCGGGCCTCCCAGTGTGAGGACACTCCGCCTGGAGGTACATCCTGAGGAGAGAAAGGGTAAAACATGTAAGCTGAGCACATGATGAACCTAAATAAAGGGTCACACTGGAGCCTCTCAGTGCTGTACCAGGTTCTCCAGCGCCCCCCCGAGCTCAGGGTCAGAGGACGCCAGGTGCCTCTGCAGGGCTGAGATGACGGACGGCGTGTAAATCCTCATCTGGTCCGATGCATCAGAGTGAGTCACTTTGCCTCGAGGAGAACATCCAGCTCCCACTGCAGCACAGCTCAGAGAGAAACACATCAGAGGAGACGTCTTCCAACCAGAACATTTGATCTTTAATGTGAGTTAAAATGTTCAGGACACTTAAGGCATCTTTTTCTTTTTACGCAGTTTACGCAGTTTTGTTTTTACATTTCCAATATAACTAATCTGTTAATGTGTTTATTCCATCTTTTATTGTATATTATTTTATTTATTTTTTTGCACTTTTTATACTTTTACAATTGTTGGGCTGAAATGTTTTATTTTCCATCTAAACCACATTGTTACTTTACTTCAAATAGCTTATTAGGCTGTTTTTTTATTATTATTCAACTAATTTTTAGTGATTTATGTTGCTGTTTTTATGTAACATTTGTTATATACTATTACTTGTTTTTCAACTGCAACTTTTCATGTTTCTCTTACTTTAGTTTCTTTATCCAGGCCTTCCACTGTTGTATAAAAGATCATTGATCTCAAAGTATAAAATTCAATAAAAGTCACATTTTAAAAACACAATCCAAATGTGGAGTTAAAAAGAAGATGAACATTGAGTAAGTGCATGTTTGTAAATGGATTTATAAAGTAATTATTGTTTCTTTTCACCAAAATAACCCACAAGTACATTCAGCTGACCAAAAATCATTCTACACCTTTTTACTTTTGGCTGAATTCAACAAGAATTATATACTATTATATAATAACACAAAATAATACCACATAATGTATGTTTTATAGAGTGACATAAAAACATGTTTAAAAACCTGGAGAAGTGGAGGAGCAGTCTCTCCAGGTGTGGAAGAGATCTTTAGAGAAACCAAGTGCATGAAACAGCTCATGTATCACAGTCTGGAAAACAGAGGGGAATATGAAATTATTATAAGATTAGCATTATAAAATATTATTATTATTATTATAATCAATCGGACCTGTACAGCAGCTCTGTGGCTGTAGGTGGCTCCTGTCAGTTTGTCCCTGCAGATGACCACCACCCCGGCCACCGGTCGTCCATGTGAGTCCGTCTGGCAGTGGACAGCGTAGGCCAACACATGAGGCTGAGCAGGACAGGAGGAGGAGGCCAGAACGAGGAAAGTGACAGCAGAGAGGGAACTTTTTAATTTGATATTAATCCTAAACTAGTAAAAGTGAAGGTATTATTCGATTATTAGATTTTATTTTGATCTAAAAAAACATTTGATCACTCTTTCAACCACTCAAATGACTGAATTAAAGTTTAAACATTAACTGTTGGGAGCTTTTATCCAATGCTCAGAAAGTGATGCATTTTATGTTGTAATGTGGCAAAAATAAAGTGTTGCTGCTGGAAACAACAGTAAAAAAAAAAAAAAAAGAACATAAATAAGAAATAAAAACTGACAGGTGATCTTTCAGATTTAATGGCCAAAGAATCAAAGCAGTGAGTGTTAAGTTGTAAAGAAAAAATAACAGACGATTATTATTAGGATTATATTATTCTTAAAGCTCACAACATAGTAAAGCCAATAACTTGTTAATATTTATTATTATTATTATTTATTTGTTTTCTGTTTGTTTATCTAGGCTGCTTTTTTTATTTTTATTAACAACTTTGTTTTGCTGCATAAATTTCCACCTTTAACTATTTCCTTCAAAACACAACCTGATATGTTTTAATATCAAAGATCTTGATGTTTTCAGTGAATCTTTACCTCCGCTCTACACTTGTCAGTGGCCTGTACGTGGAGGTACAGCAGGAAGTCGGTGTCGGGGAGTCCTGCGCCTTCAGGTCGGAGCTCAGTCCTGCGAGGTGAATCAGGCTCAGCGTAAATATCACATCCAGCCAGATGATCGTCTGGGATCTGACGACAAGCGATATCTGACATATCTGGAGCTTGATTTTAACTTCTTTATGAGTACATGCCGAGTGTTTTTTTTTTCAGTTTTTCAGTTCCACTGAAAGCTCCACAATAATTCAGACTGACACTTACTGTCACATCCAGACAGGTCTCAGATCTGTAGTTGTTATTGGCTCGACCGCACCTGAAAAAAAGAAACCTTTACCTAATAGTGTCCAGTTAAACAGGAAAAGATGGGTGATAAATGGTGATGTTTTGCATTTTTATTATTTCACCTAAAAAGCTTTAAGTCTACATTATTCTCTCTAATTTAGAACATTTTATCACCAGATGGTCATCATTTCAGTTTCTTTGGATAAAACACAAAAACTTGGTTTAAGTGATCATTTTAATGAAAAGGAGTGTTTGAAGCTACACACACACACACACACCTGTTGTAGTTGGCAGCACTTGAATTCCTCCAGAGAAACTTGCAGTATTTGTTGATGTCTCTGCTGAGCAGCAGTGGACCCTCTACTCTGTTCACTATTGAAAGGTCAACAGGTCATGATAGTACATGTTAATCTGTGTGTGTGTGTGTGTGTGTGGTCTGTTTGTCACCTGACAGCAAAGAGGACACCATCCTCACAGCCTCCTCCACCGCTGCCTCCAGCCTCTCTTTCTCAGCCTCTGATAGGTTGCTGCTCTCCCTTGGAATCCAGCTCCAGATCCTGATTGGCTGTGGGGAGGTGGGAGTGGGCGGGGCCTTGTTTCTCAGGCTTCTCAGGCCATGTAGAGGTGATGCCATCCGCCCCGAGTGACTGCCTCGCTGCCCGGCCTGGGCTCTGAGTCTGGGTGGGCTGTCCTGGTGGATGGGTGCAGCTCGGACCACTCTGGTCCGGGCCTGAACCTCATCAAAGATGCACTTCTGCAGAGCTACAGGGAGCTCCACCACCACTAGCATCACCACCAACATCCCCACCCAGAGTCTCTGGGATGGAGGTAAAACCATAATTACAGCTGGAACCTATTTCAGGGTCACAGCGAGGATGATGGTTAGTTGTTTTCTTTGCAGCAGGATGTGATACTGACACTGAAACTTAATGTCCATAAGCCCAGAGAGCAAGGATTCCTTAGTTTACTTAGACTTAGCTGACTGAGACTGTTGGAGCATAACAATAAACATAGCAAGTACAAAAATATTTAAAAAAGAATATATATAAAATGCTATATAAAATGCTTAAATATAAAAATGGACAATAAAAATGTTAAAATCTTATAAAGATATAGACAGAAAACATTTGTTTTTGTCTGAAGTAATGTGAACTATTAAACCACTGAATTGAAGAGCTCAACAGGAACTATTAAGTTATAGACCATGCAAAATGCAACATTAATACCAAAGGTACACTAAATCAGTCTGTTTAGCTTAATTATTTAATAGCACAGGCCTAAATCACATTAACAATGCAAACCATTAGTCAAAAAAGGTAAAAAGTGTGCAAATTTTGTCAAATTATAGTTTGTTTTATTCCATCAAAAAAGTGATGTGTGGTTTAGTTTTCACATCCAATAAAGCTGCTTTAAAAGTTAATGTAATATATTCCAGCTTTATAATGTGAAAATATTATAAAGCTTAAGGCTTTTGACTTATGAAAATGTTTGTTTTTTGTTCCATTTCTACCACCTAGGACAATTCAAAAGCTCATCCTGGGTACACTTTGGCCGGTGGGGTTGGGGCTTTGAATGTCTCTGCTACAAGCAATAAGTATCATCTCCAACAATCACTTTCCTGCAGAATTATTATCGATTAAATCAAATGTACTGTTACCTTGTAGAGAGATGCAACCTCAGTCCATCCACATGGCCTCAATTCTCCAGAATGAAGATCTGAACTTCTGCTTTTCTTCCAGACCAACAACTGAAGAGCTCTCTAAGAAGTCAGTGAATTTCCATAAGACATTTGAATACAAAGCACAATGCAAGAGCTCTGCTGTCTGTTACTGAGGTGCAAGGTGGGCGAGCAAAAGAGTGTAAGAAAACACACTTAACCCCCAACACACAAACACAAAAAAACCACGATACCCAAATCCTAAAAGTGCAAATTGTTTATTCTCAGCCACATTTTTACTTATATACAGTGAAGTTGACCCTAATAAACCATAAAAATCACTTTCTCTCTTATTTACCTCATTACATTTCAAACTTAAAACTTCTGGCTACTCCACGTCGACCCCAATACATTCAACAAAGCAAAACAGAATTTAAGAGGGAAAAAAAAGAGAGAGAAGTAACTCGTTGAAATAAAAACATCATAAAATGTACAATAATACAAATGGCACACCACAAGTCTGTTGTGTCAAAATATGACAGAATGCGATCGATTCCCCTCGAGGGTTTGAAGATTCAAGTTGAGGTTATTTTGTGAGTTCGGGGCCCCTTTAAATCACCAGGGCCTCATCTTCCTGCACACTAATGCACACTACACACACACACACACACACACACACACACACACACACATCCTAAAATCAGGCACCAAAGAGATTGTCTTTTGACACATTTGCTTTCTGTTTAGATTACATACATTCACTTGGGAAGAGTACACGAGTGAGCGTGTGTGTACTCGACACACGCAGTAATGCAATCAGTGTGCACTAAAATAGGGGTCCCAAAAAAGTTATTGCCAGCTTGCAGAGTAGACATGCATTTTTTCACGTTTCACGTTATAATAAAAAGCCACTGGTGCGTCGATGCGTGCTGTGATGTGAGAAAACGTGTGCCTCCGTGTGTTTTTGGTGTGCAGTGTGTGTCTTAGAAATTACTGAAATCTCCTCGAGCCATCTACAGGAAACTCTTTGAAAAGGCACTTAAATAGGGGAAATGATTCTTTTTTTTATATATAGATATATAATTATCTGTGATACAACATGGATGCAAGTGGCAGACGTATGTGGAGACAATCCACATCTACAAACATCAATGTAAGACTAAAATGCAAATGCATTCACACAGTTGCAGTCATACAAAACACAATTTTTTCCATCGTGTCGTCTAAAAACTCTAATCATTCAATCTGACAGTAGCCTGCCTCAGTTTCTGGATAGGGAAGATTAGTCTGTGCAAAAGTTTACCTTCAATGTGCAGCCTGGCTTTAGTTAAGTGCACATCCTCGCCTACACTTCCTCTCAAACACACATCAGCCGTGCTGCTCATCTAAAACTTTCTCAAGGAGGTCTTTTTTTAAAAATAAAATTTAAAAAAAGGTCAAATACTTGATTCCATAAGTCAACAACTCAAAGCAATTTCAAAAAGGCACCAGACTTGCACAGTGAGGGTGAGTCTCGCCGTGGGCCACTCCTGTGCTTAAGTTCAAAAAAATGTGGAAAGACTGGGTTTCACTTATTATCAGTGAGGGGATAAAGGAGTGGCGGGGGTGAGGAAGTCATTCAGGTGAGCATGGGCACATCATCCTCTGAAGTGGTGTCTTCAGACAGGGGGATGAGCAGCACCTCGTCATCTGAGGAGGATGAGGAGGAGGAGAAAGAAGGGGAGGCGGAGAGGGGCATGGAGATGGTGGAAGAGGAGGAGGGCGAGGCTCTGAAGAGGGAGATACTCAGGCCCAGCGTATGGAAGATGGAGGCCAGGGAGGGGCTGCTCGGGGGGACGGCGACAGGAGGGGTATGGTTGGTGACCGGGGGTGGAGTTGGGGGAGCGTACGGAGGTGGAGGCAGGGAAGCGATAGGAGGTGGCAGCAGAGGGGCTGCAGCTTCCTGCTGCTGCTGTTGTTGTTGTTGCTGCTGCTGCTGCTGCTCCGACTGAACCAACAGGCCGAGTTTCTGACGCACCGGCTGGTTGACCGCCTCCACAGCCGACGAGGAGCTGGTGGGAGTGGAGTGAGCCGCCTCCTGACCGGAAGGAGCGGCGTCCGACTGCTGCTGGGTGGAGCTTGACGCCTGGCTCGGCCTGGAGGGAGGTCTGGGGATTAGACCCCACCTCCGCATGCGGCGGACAGCTCGGCGGACGAACCGGGGCCTGCGTCTGCGGTGTGGGGAGTTGGCTGCGTCCTGGCGGAGGAGCTGGAGGATTCCCCTCAGAGAAAGAGACGAGGGCTGACGAGGAAGAAGATGTAAAGAAATGGAGAAAATCAGTTAAAAGACATTTTACAAATCTTGCTCGATATCATAAAGAGGTATCAAATCTGAAATCTGATCTGAAACACCAAACATAACGTTCACAAGACTTGAAAAAAATTTAGAAAAAAGATGTTAGCTCGGCCAAATCCCATCAGACAGAACAGGCTTTGTTTTCTACACTTAATTCCTCCGCCTCCGCTACCTCAGCTGTCTTCACCAACCAATAATAAAAGACCTCAGCGTGAACCTGCATGGTAACAGCGCATTAGCTCTATCTTAACACTCTTCCTACGGCGACCCACGCAGCCTGCTGGGCAATAATAAGGCTGCTAAAGTGGAGCATGTGACTTAAAAAAAATAACACAAGGGAGTACTCAGTGTGGCTGAAGAGTCGAGGGATGAGCAACGCAGCTATTTGGCCTCTTTTCTCATGAATGAATATACTGTCAAAGCTCAAAACAGGAGGTTTTCATACTCTCTCCTTCCTATCAAACCATAAAACACCTATTTGTAATGGTAGGTTTACAGCTCTGGAGGAGGCACTGGGTATTACCATCGCTTTAACTTAGAGGTTTTAATCACAAAGTCTGCCTGTGTCCCATGTAAGGGTTAAAAACCGGACACTGCAGGTTAAAGAGAGATTTTTTTCTTTTTTTTTTTTTTTTTAAATCAGGGTCAGGAAATAATTTGCTAGAAATATGAAAACAAAACTAGGGGCCAATGCAAAAAAAAAACAAAACAAAAAAACATGCCCGTATGTTGCATGCTGTAAATCTTGACAGAACGCTCAAGTCTGCACTACGTCAGTAACTATAAAAGCCATGGAACGACTGATTATCTCATACTGTGGAAATCTTCAATGTTGTGCTTCCCTGCAGGCAGTTTCTACTTATTCTGCTCTGCCCTGCACTCTCACCTCATTGGGGTTTTCTGTGGGGAAGTCCTCCACTGGGGGGATGATGCCCTGCGCGATCAGCTGACCGTAGGAAGGAGGAGCCTGCTGCTGGATCAGCTCTGCTTCCTGGCGGCTGATTGGCGCAAACAAGCTGCCAGAAAACAGGCAGGTTAAGATGTTATCACTCCACTTTGTCACGACAAGAACAAAATGAGGCGATAGTTCATTCACAGTATGCACTGCTGTATTATATATTTACTTACCTTCTTTAGCTATCATTTACACCACACACACTCTTGTTATATGATAGTTTTCACTTCATAAGAGATAAACATGACATAACCCACTTTGACTGAGACAAGCTGGACGTGGGAAGCTCGCAGTTTACAACAACCTGGTACTTCTTGTTCCTCTTATGATAAAGAGAGGAGTACACAGTGTGCCGGCCGCGTTGTGAGAGGTTCTGCTGTGTGATTGAGAGGTCTGGCGGTGCTGCCAACAACCGAAGCGAATAGTAAAAAGGAGCAAACTCGTGACTCGCTATTCTAGATTATCGGCAGAAAACCTGGCCGAGGCAGCAACACAAGTCTGAAGAGATTCCCTCTTATGTTGTTCAAAAGTTACCTGTATTCCCTTGTCCTGAGCGAGTATAGTTTACAGGTGCAGCCCATGGCGATGACCAGCAGAAGCCCACAGACCAGGCTACCCACAGTTGCCGCGGTGATGACCTTGCGGGGCAGGATGACGGTGCAGTTGAGCTCGTCCGTCCCGTCCTTACAGTCCACCTGGCCGTCACAGCGCCAGCTCTCAAACACGCACCTGCAGGCGGGACAATGGGCCATTTGTGTATATGAGAGTGGAACAACTGGAGAAAGAGGCTCAGTTTCACATAAAAATGCATCCCGGGACGTCCACTTTGACCCCTAAACTAGAGCAAATGATTAGATAGAGTTTATATGCTAATGGAAGAGTTGGAACAAGATGTTGTATCCAATATACTCCAACAGTTAACCACTGGTTTTATAGAAATGTTGTTTAACAACGTGGTTCTGTTAAACAAGGCAATGAGTGATGATGCCTTTAGTGGTTTGAATTATGTATTAAAGTTGTGATTTTGTGTTATATATGTTTTACATTCTTCAGCGATACATTCATTGTGCTGAATACAACAAAACACTGAAAATGGAAAAATTCGCAGGGTTTATTTGTGGACAATTTATAAAATTATAACACTCCTCAACATGCTGAATATACGCTGTTGTTTTTAACCTTAAACCTGAGAAGATGAGTTTTACTGAAATGCAACACAACTGCAAACCCACAAAATACTCAGAGTCTAGGTCCCATACCTCAAACATCAATTTAAACCTCTTAGACGGTCTCATTTCTGCATACACCCTCTGACTCACACGCTTAAAATGAACACACACCCAGCCCTGTCTCTTGACTAACCTGACCACAATCAAGACACAAACCAATTAGCTCATTTGGCGAAACGATCTACATAAGAACAGACCAACAGCAGCTGAACAGCTACTGAACTGGTTCGTGTTGCTCAAAATGGATGAAAAGTGCTAGACGTGCTCAGACTCAGAGAGTTTGGACATCTACAGCTCCAAAACAAGTCGGGAAACTGCTGATGAAGACTGTATAATATGAGGTGAGATGGTTTTGTTGAGGTGAGATGGTTTTGTTCTCAAACTGCACTGAAACCTGAGGGCAAAAAGCGAGACCACTATTCTCTTTTTTTACGGACCTGTCGCTGTCACAATGAAAGGTCCCTGGCTGGCACACAGTGCAGTCCCTCTCGTCGCTGCCGTCAGCGCAGTACAGCTGGTAGTTGCATCTCTCAGTGACTGGGTAGCACACCGGCCTGCCAGCGAAGTGACCGGACGCCACCGCTCTCTGACCTGCCACTCCACAGGCGAACTGGTTCAGATTGCAGCCCCTGCAACCCTCCTCGTCCTTCCCCGTCTCCAGGCAGTCCCATTTGCCATCGCAGCGCTGCTCCTGGGTAAAGCAACCCCCAGCTGCCCCGCCACACCGGCCCTCCCAAGGTGGGCAGTAGGTCCCAACGTGGAACGTGGCGTTGAAGCCGCTCCCCTCAGAGCCAGGAAGCGTCTCATACGTCAGCGACAGCAGGCCAGTGTGGGACTCCACTTGGATCGATTTGTAATTGGAGACGCTGGTGATCTGTCATAATGTAGGAAGGGAACACCAAGTTACAAAAAGGCCTTTTATGATACTTTATGAAAAAATTATACATGTTTGGATAAAGTTCTCAGTTATAGAAACTCACAATTTTAATAATGTCTCCGTTGCCTTGTGCTCTGTTGTACACAGTGAGTCTATCTCCGGGCCCCAACACCAGCTGCTGCAGGTCCAGTCTCAGAGGCCTTGAGTCCTGAGGGTCCAGGGTCCAGACGCAGTAGAGCGCGGGGCCCCGGATTGCTGGAGGAGAGAAGGTCCCATAGAAAGTCTGAAGGAGCCCTCCGCAGGGCCACTCAATGGGAGTGGGCGTCACGGCGAGCTCCCTGTGAGTCTGAGGCTGCTCTCGATCCAACTGGGCCTCCTCCTTTGCTCTCTTCTCTAGCAGCGCCCACAGATCAGACTGGGTGTCTCTCTCAGGTGTCGTATCTACAGCTTTACGTCTTTCCGAGTCCCTGACACTGTTCTTCTCCGTATATGACTCTGACTGGGAATCTCTTGTCTGCACGTCGCCATACTTTGAGTCTTCTGGGTTTTCCATGTCTGAATCACAGCCCTGTTCGTCACTGCCGCGGCCGGCGCCTTCGCCAAAACACTCCACCACCAGGCCGTTACAGCGCCAAGAGAGAGGAAGGCAGCGGCCCCCCAGGCACTGAAAGGATGTTTCTGGGCATTCATCAGAGTCTGGAGGCGTCAAAACAGACGGAGGGAAGGTATATAAGGAGAGGACATAACATTATCTTTTAACAAGAACTGGAGGTTGTAGCAAAAATGCAGAGCTGTAGTTTTATCCAAAGATTAACACAGTACAACATGACATACCTTGATTTTCTTTTACTTTAACAAAGTAGAAGAGGAGAGCACTTTAAGAATCTTTTAACAAAAGATATTTTTAAACAAAACGACATGTTTACGTACCTCTGGCATAGTTCAACAGAAAAGATGACACAGGGAACAGATGTGGGAGAAAGTGGTGCGTCACTGTGATATTTCCCCCGGGGAACTCCATCGGTTGTGGCAACTTGGAGCCGCAGAGGACAACTGGCTCACCTCCGGCCGATGACTTTATAGACACCCATTCCTTCTTGCACCTTGCAGAAAACTGTGAAAAGCTGAAGAAGATTTCAGATTGAACTCAGTGAACGCAGAACTTCACTTATACAAAATGCAAAGACAAAAAGGAGCATTTAAGGCAATATAAATGGTCAACAATCAACAAGTCACACCATGGTAGCTATCCCTTTAATGTCTCTAGGTGTATTAGGACTTTATGTACAATGCTGCAAATCAATGAACAGGATGGATTAATAGGATTCCTGCATGATTTGTCAGTTTCTTTATTTAATTTGCTGGATTAGCCAAAAACAAATCTCACTGTCTGATTATTTAATCCACAAACAGTTTCTCAATTGGTTTAAATCCACGTTCCCCACCAAGCCATTGATAACGTTACATCCTCATCACAGAACTTGATTAGACAAGATAAGGTTCCCCATAATTACCATTTAGTAAAAAGGGTCAATACTTTGCACAGCTAATCTAACGATACCTACACAACATTCAGCTAAATTCAGTGTAATATTATTATTCCAGAGTTCATGTGATTTACAGCAAAAACTGTGGGAAATTATTTAGCAAGAGCCAAAAAGTCTGGTCCGCTCAGCGACCGTACCTGAGAACAATAGCTTCTGTCTCCGAACTCTTGATGATCCAGCAGTCGTAGGTGGAGCCGAAGCTGTAGGACCAGCTGTGGTAAGCCGAGCTCCTAATCTCTCCCACTTGACTGTCCAAGACTTGGACGGGATGCGCACAGCGGGTGTTGTGTGTCGTCGTTAAACCTGTGAGCGGTTTAAGAAAACAAAAGCAGGTGAAAGTACAGTTAAATCTGATCTTCTTATGCCGATATCTGCTGTTGTGATCACTGTGGCACATTGTAGTTTAGAGGAAACACGTGTAGACTAAAATGTGACATTGAAAAATCCTTTCATGACATCTAAAGTCACAACATGAAAAAGTGCAGAGGCCCTTACCATAGGAGAAGGCAAGCTCAAAACAGCTCCATGCTGCGGACAAAACAAGGACAAACAGCGCGAGTCAGGCAGGCCGACAGATCGTAAACGCCGCCGCACAAACATGACCTTTGTCTGATGAACATTAGATGGAGTCAGAGCACGCCGATGAATGTGTGTTCACTCACCTGTTATGGCGACAATTAGCAGGGCACACAAGTTGTAAGTGACTGTCATTGTGGTAATAACACGTCTCCTCTGAAATTGTGGGAATTATTTAAAAAACAACTACTTAAAAGGTTTAATAAAAAAAAAAAAATAAAAAAAAAAAATAAAAATTGTCAGAGAAGCTTCATTTTAGGATTGTTCAGGAAGACTTCACCTGCAGAGAGACAGACAGGAAGATTAATAAGGGGAGTGTCATTGTGCCGCATAATGTTATTTCTCTGACAATAAAGAGACCAGCTAACACAAACATCTAAACAGATTATTTAATTGTTATGAAGTGTTTGATTAATCAGCTGTTACACCCAACTATTACATAACAAATCAATGATTTCAGTCATTTTGTCAAAGAACAATTCTTGTCAAATGTGATTATTTGCTGGTTTCTTTATCTTTTGTGAGATTAAACTAAAAATCTTTGAATTCTGAAACTTTGGTTGAATAACTAATGAAGTTATTTTCATCACTGATTAATCTGTCGATTGTTCTCTCAGTAAGTTTCTTGGTTGTTTTGTCCACAGCCCAAAGATATTCACTTCACTGTCACAGAGAACTAAAGAAAGCAAAAAAGATTCACATTTGAGAAGCTGAAATCTGAGAATTTGGACATTTTTGCTTAAAAAAAAAAAATACTAAAAACAATTAATCAATTGTGAAAATAGTAATTAGGCAATTAATGTAACAGATAACAACTAATAAATTAATCATGGCAATTATAGATAAAGAAAGCTATTTAGAAAAGTAAATTTGAACTGTGGATACTTAAACAACAATTTTCTCATTTATTTTTAGGATTTTGTAGCCCAAACTATTAGAAAATCATCAGCAGATTATCCTCAGTGTAAGAATTACACTTTAATGAATTGTCTCTTTTCTTCTTCCACCTTAATTCAATAAATTACCTTTGTATAATTAAATTTGTTGACTTGATTTCAGACTATTTTAGGTGCTGACACAGTAAACATATTTATCAGACTGATTCAGGATCTCTCATGTCCATAAAATCAATCAAATCCAGATTGAAAACACATGCGATGTTATTTTGATCTTGATCACTGTGTTTACTCTCTCACACACACAAACAAACAAACGCATCTTTTCTCTCTAACACACACTTTATCTCTCTCTCTCTCTCACTCACACACACACACACACACACACACACACTCTCTTATTTCTATTTCCTTCCTTTAATCTCCTGAACAATGACGCTGTTAGCATTTCCGAGAAATAAAAAAAACCTTTCGCCTAAAAAAACCTCTTCCTCTTTCTCCCACTAAAGTAAATCTGTTGTTATCTCCCATCCTGATCGACTGAAAACTAATTTAATTTCCCAACAAGTTCAAATAATGTCCTAAAATAATGTTACGGAATAGTTTCGCTTTGGTGGAGCTAACTGCTAAAGCTAACATCCTAATTTCTCTTCGGACGCTTTTTAAGGGCGGCGACAACACAAGAATATGTTCCCGAGCTCTACACGGAGGCTTTAAGTACCTATAGGGGTCCAAACATGTTGGACAGAGGCGGTGACAACATAATAAAATGATTAAATAAGAGGGAGAAGTACGTTACCATGTCAGTCGGCCTTTCTTGTTGACAAGTTCTGAGCCACTTCCGGCTCTTTTAGCTCATGACGAGGGGGGCGGGGCTTAACGGATTTTAATGCCATTCATAAAATTTGACATGTTTTTATTTTTTAAACCTTTTACACTGAATCTAATCAATACTATAAAATAATCAATTGTCATATATCTGTACAGGGTGGTCAGTGTCTAGCAGGAGTTTTGGTGAAGCATCCTTTTCTCACCACAAGGTGTCAGAGTTGGTGCGCATAATTTTACAACATCAGGTTTAATTCACAAAAATGTGACAGGGACCTCCAGGACTCCTCTTTAAAAACACTGAACTGTTAGGGCTGCATCTAATGGTTGTTTTTGTTATTACTCAATCAGTCGATTAATCGTTTCGTCTATAAAACATTATACAACAGTGAAAAATGACCATCACATAATGTCATAATCTCATCAAATAAGATAAGATAAGATAAGATCTTTTATTGATCCCATGGTGGGGAAATTCCACTGTTACAGCAGCTCAAAACAAGTAAAAGAGACATTAAATAATAGACAAAAAAACACACAAAGACACAAAAAAACAGTATGTAATAAAAGCAGTAAAGAAAAGTTAAAAGTATAAAAAAGTCAAAATAAACAAAGAAAGAAGTCAGAGCTACTGTAACTGGCTGCCACTCACTTGGCGCCATCTTGAAAAAATGTCTCAGTTTGTCTGACCAAAGAGTCCAGTCATAAAAATATTCAGTTTGTTATAATGCAAGACCACGAAAAGTGGCAGATTTCCACATTTGAGAACCTGAAACAATCACATTTTTTTTATTTCTGCTGTAAAAACACTGAACGGTCAGTCGATTTTTAAAAGAGCTTCTGTCTGCACCTCTACAAAGTATATTTAGTTATTCTGAGTGCACTATTTTCATTTTATCCTGCTTTATAAATCTGCTCCACTGTGTTTCTAATGGTCTACATGTTAGTTAAAGATTTCCTCCACACACGTTTTATGACATGAAATGACTCTGCTTCAGAGGTGGAAACTGATGAAGTAAGCTACTTGAACTTTGCTTTATGATACTATATGATACTAAACTCATAATATAGCCTACAACATATTGCTGATGAGTAAACTGGTGTTTTCCAAGCTTCTTGGCCTTCAAGAGACTAGTTGGAGCCCCTCATCATATTTTGTCACGGGTCAAGTAGAGAATCTGAATCAGTTTCATGTGTATGTTTACACATACAAGAAGTTTGACTCCAGTTTTTAGGTGCTCTGAATGTACATACACAGAAATAGTAACAGGTTGCTTTATATAAATGAAGTAGGCTGGTAGGACAGTATACAGATTTGTGTTTAAGTGATGATATTTACATGATAAAAACAGTGTGTACTGTGTATGTTGTTTGCATTTCCATGAAAAACTGATTTAAGTTGAGTAAGGTTTTTGGTCTAAAGACAACAAATTATCCAAGATTTGAGACAAGTCAATACAAATTTGTGTATTTTTTTCTCTTCTCCCTCCCATTAATCATGTCATGACCTTTCATATTTATCTTCAGGCCCTTTGGGGGGGGGGGGTCGTAGGTTGGGAACTACTAAACTTGTAATAAATTACTTTTGGTTTGATTTCTTAGTTTCTTAGTTTGTTTACAAAGGATTTCAATACTTCTCCCACCACGCTTGTGTTTTAAATATTGACAAAAAAGCTCTGTTATCTCATTAAAAATTCATAAACTAGCACCACTTCACTCACTGAAAAATCCGGATATGCTTATGCCAGTGCTTTCTCATTTTAAAGGTTTAACTGCTGAACAAAAGACGCCTTCTACTTCACTAAATGGTCCAATCTCAGTGTTTATATGCTGGAGGTTTTAATTTCTACCACAACTACCACACCACACTGTGCTGAGTTGCATATTGGAGCGTGACTCGCGTCCAAACTAGTTGTAAGGTCACAAAATCATCTTATTGGTCCACATCTTAAACTCAGATCTGAAGTGACCTCAAAGAAACTTTCCCTCCTTTAACACATGAATGTTAAAACAGCTCTCTGGTGTCAAACTTTACACCAACATCGCTCTGCACAGTGACGCGCAAACATCCAAGTGAAGCAACAATAAAAAAAAGTGATGTATTTCAACATTTATTGTTATTGTTATTAGCCAAATGTGCTTAAAAAAAGAAAAGTAAAAGAACTTATTAGCAGCAGAATGATTCCTGTCAGTGTCATATCATCATATTAGAGCTAATTGACTTTTCATACAGCTGAATAGTATAATATTTAATCTACTGATGAAATGTCTAATCCATAAAGTTTCTAGTATATTTGGATATATCTGGCACATGCATTCAGTGAGTAAAAGAAGGCTATGGGTTTGACTTATCCTATATAAAGTTGTAAAGTTATGTATTCTGAATACATACAACATAACATAAGTTAAACTACTATGAACAAGTGTGACAAGTGCAATAGAGTGGTGAAAGTGCACTGATGCTTGTGGATAGCTTATATACAGAGGTAGGTGCGTATAACTGTGTATTATGTGCAGTACATACAGTATGTGCAGCAGCCTGGATCGTATTTGTATGCAATGCAGGACTTTTACCTGTAATGACGTGTATTAAAACTGTGATCATTTCTTTCTCAGAGCAAGATATCTGAGTTGCCCCTCTGGATGTAGAAAATGTTTCTAAAATAGAGTCAAATGATATAAAAAAAAACAGATAAATATCTTTTCAAATGTCTGTGTCATGTTGTAGAATCCCTTCAGCCTTGCATAGTAATATATCTGCCATGAATCGGTGCATTGATAATCAGCTGTAGTGCATGAAAAAAATAAAATGTATATATGTGACGTCTGCACATCTGGAGGAGGAGACCCAGAGGAAAATCCATCTCTCTCTCTCTCTCTCTCTCTCTCTGACCACGTCCACACACGCTGCAGACAAACCCCAGCAGAGGAGAGGGAGCCAAGCGATGAAGCTTTGGTTTTAACACCAGCTGAGCCTTTTGTCACGGCCACCTGATGACTCCGGCGTCTCCAGCTCGGCTTTTATTTTGAAGGAGTCGTCCTTTTGTTGGCAGAAAAAAAAAAAAAAAGAACAGCAGCCCGAAGTGTCCCATGAGAAGACGAGAAGAAGTTTAACGGAGTAGCATCGATCCATTTTTTTTTTTACATTTTTATGTTTTTTTTTTGTATTTGCTGTCATAACGGCGGGGACTTGTGTAGAAAGTTAGTTTTTTTCTCTCTGGGGGGGCAGTCTGCAGATAGAATAATGCTGCCCCAGCTCCTCACCCTGCTCTGTGGTCTCTGCTGCTTGGGTCTTACCTCCGTCACTGCAAATGTACTGAAAGCAGAGGTGAGTCTACTGAAGAAAACAAAAAGTCAAGATTCATTCCCCTTAAGGAATGCAAAGTTGACATTATGCTTGTTATGTTATGTTTTTACAAGTGTGCCAGTCGAGCTGTAATGTGTAAACACCTTCAAATGTGCGTTTTTACTACCTTTCAAATGTGTTTTTCAGTGCTTTCCAAATCACACTTTTAAATATTCCTATAGGTTGTGCATGAAAAGAAGCCTAAATTGTGTCATTTTCAGGGGAGCGTAGAAGAGGGGGGTGAGCAAAGGGTACTAATTTACAGTGGGGAAAGGTGAGAAGGGGCCCTCAAAAATTGCTTGTAATAATGGTTTTAAAACCACGGGGGGCCTCAGGGGCTGGCTATATACAGGGCCCATTTTTCTGTGATACGCCCCTGCTCATTTTATAGTATTTTTAACCTCTTATTGTGTCACTACAGGATGCAGGAATCATAGTTTTACTGATATCTCATGTATCTTTCCAATGTTTGCTAGGTTTTTCTAATCTTGCAACAGCGAGAGAGGAACTGTTTATTGTGTCGCTCATGTTTATTCTCCCTCCCCCAAACACTTCTGACGTTTATCTTTCTCCACTAAGAGCTGTTTAAGAGAATCCATCTGAGTCGAGAGCTGTAACAAGAGATGAAGCTTCACCCAGAGGAAAAAAATGCCATGACTCTAAACTCTTGTGGCTTGTGAAGGAGGAGGGGTGGGGGGGTCTAGAAATGCAGGGACAGAGCACAGTTTAGAAACCTCAGCTGAGCTGCTTTGTTCTGTGAAAAAAAAGAGGGGGGTGGTAGTGGTGGTACAGGAGGAGGGGAGGAGGGGGGTTAATGGTTTTCATCTGCCTGTGTAGGCTGCACAGGCCGGGAAGCTGGTCTGCGCTCGCGACAGGTCGGACACGAGGTGCCCCAGACCGGGAGGCCGCAAGGCAGTCAGGCCCCCCTCCGAACTGGAGACGCTAAAGTGCAGCTTAGCCTTTGACTCAACAACATATTTTGTCATCCAGGTCTCGTGCGGGTTCGTAAATGATTGGGTACAAGCACCCTGGGCGCCTCTGGGCCGTCGCTCTGCAGGTAGCTCCAGCGGTCACGAGGGTGTTTGATGGGAGCATTTACAGCTGCGCATCAGCGTTTAGTCACATCCAGTCACTGCTGGTAATTTGAACACACAAGGTGTTTCTCTGTGAAACGCAGGATGCACCACTAATAGCCAGGAAATTGATTCACAGAGCAAAAAGCCCATAAGGGGTAAAGGCAGTAAGACGCACAAGAGTCCCCGCTGTAGTTTCGGGGTGGACAGGAGGCATGGAGGAGCAAAGGAGGACCTTAGTCACTGACCACAGGTCGCTGGCGTGTGAGTCAAGCCAGACATGGTGGATACCTCACAGAGCCAGACAGTTTACAAGAGGCCGCAGGCGGCTGCCCTCCTGCGGCGAACACGCCGACACAGTGATGAATGTCTGTAAACAACGAGAAAACACGCCTGTTAGCAGCAGCGTCTTCTCCAGCAGCTGAGAGGTAATATCTGCCGCTCCGGTGCTGAAATGATAATAAATAACCCCACGGTGCAGGACTCAGTGTGAGACGCCCCAGATGAGGAGTGAGCGGCGATGCTGTCAGACACACCAGTCAGTCCTGATGCAGAAAGAGGATAAGAGTTGATTATGGGTTCAGGATTGCATCACCTGAGAGCTGCATATGAACCCTGTGATCAAGAGATAGACATGTCTCTTTCTCTCTCTCCGTGTGTGTGTGTGAGGAGAAATGAGAAACAGCAAAGACAGGGAAACAACAAGGACAGAAATAACATCTGAGCAACATGAATGTTTAATTACCATCAATGTCGCTCCTTATATGGGGGGTTTGGAGGGTTGTGAAAGCAGGAGTCAGACAGAGAAGCTGAATTAGAGGAATTTTGTGGTTTATCAGTGTTGCTCAAGATCTGAACATCCCTCCCGAACCCAATCTGACTAACTAAACTCACTTAATCCTCCTGGAGAAAAAAGAGAAGCTCCGCCAACACAGAAATGAGACTTCACCATTCTCTGAAAAACGAAGCAGCTTCTGGGGAAGTCGAGTACCTTTGTGGCCTCCGGCATCTGTTTTCACTCATGGCTCTTGCCTTGTCTAACCTTTCTTTGCTTAAATAAAAAGCTTAGTGAGCGAAGGAAGTGGGCAGCTATGAAAACAACAGGGCCTAAAACAGGATCTCTCCGTATCTGGCTGGAAAAAAAGAAAAGAAAAAAAAAGAAAGGCTGGAGATTTCCCGTTGCCATGTGGAGACACATGTCTGGTGATCCCAGCAGAGGGTTACAGATCTGGTCAAAACACATCTGGGTTGAATTCCCTTTATCTCGGCGAGAGCGGCTGTTGATGTAGCATCAAAGGAGAAAAATCTGCTCTGACAGGCAGCGCTCATCACTTAAGAAATGTCACAATGATCAGCTGGATCAGCCGTAATGAGAAGCCGATGGACTTCAAGGGAAGGAGGAAGCTTATCTTCGCCCAAGAAAATAATCCACCTAGTTAATGTAGAGGACATGAAAGAGAGAGAGTTTCCATCATGACGTGATGATTGATTTTTTACCAGTAGGTTTCAGCCTTAAGTTGTTAGCTGGTTGGGTTTGGCTAAAGTTGAAGGCCAGATGTGCTGAAACAAAGCATTGCTGGAATACTTTGAACAGATTACAGTCAGTGGTGGAAAGTAACTAAATACATTTATCTACTGATGTTTACTTTTTTTTTTCAATTTATGCCGCTTTGTTTCAACCTCATTTTAGAAATATTGTACTTTTTTTACTCCATGCCATCCATCTGTTGCTTATAAAATATTATTATTTTCTATCCAACAGTATATAAGTAGGATATAAAGCACTTTTACTTTGTTATACACACTTTGTACCTGGTAGCCTACATGATCAGTTCCTCAGTTGTCAATTACAGTTACTTTATGTTTAATTGAGTATGTGTACACTGTAGTATTGCTACTTACAGACGGAAAGGATCAAAATACACCTTTCACCATCGCCAAAATATCTGTAAGACCTGGCTACAATATCTTAAAAGATTGCATGATGTCTTGGTTCGAGTAAAGTCAGGTCAAATCTATTTATATCCCAAAATTACACATTTATATATTAGTTTTAAAGATATTTATAATCATTAGATTCTTGAGTCAGATTAGGAAAAGGTCCTGCATTCAAACATTTACATATGTCAGTCATATCAACAAAATGTGCTTCATTCCTTATGCAGAATGGCTGTTTAAAAAGACAATAATATACCAACCAAATGGATTTTTCACTACTTGGCACAATCTAAATAATTAATAAATAAGGTATTAATGTAGTAATAAAGTAATACACATCATCTTAATGTTGTAGCTGTTCTAGGTAGAGCTAATTCTTCAAATACTGTGGTTATTTTATTATATTAGTCATATTTCACAAGCTCCTTTTATATGTTATATGTGAATTATTAAAGCAAAGCTGTCACATGTAATTCAGTAACAAGTCAGGACTATGGGTAGAGGAAGTAAATACGCCATTAAAGGTAAAGTAAAAGTACCTAAAAATTGTGCTTAAGTGCAGTATTTGAGTAAACAGGGTTTTTTTCCTTTACTCGTTACTTGTATGGCGTTATTGGCACACCAGCAGCGTCCTATAGTTCAATAAACCTCGTTTAAAAGGTGTCTATCACTCCAGTTGCATTACTGCCAGAGGAAAATTTGTATTAATGCCTCAGTTACTGTTGGCCAGAATCAGTTGAGTAAGCAGAATAAAACTATCCTGTGAGTTTATTTGACCTGTTTGACCCAGTGAAAATGCAAATGGAGAAATAAATATCGGTCCGCGCCGGCGTGAGTGAGCGCTAACTGGGTCAGAGACGCCAAGAAATGAAGGCAAAGTGAGATTCAGCCACTCATGAGCAGAGTTCTCAGTTTTTTCCGTTGGCATCGAGCGAGAGGAACAACTGACTCAGTCCCTCAAATTTAAATTCAGCCATACTCCAAACCCCTCTCTCTCTCTCTCTCTCTCTCTCTTTCTCTCTGTCTCTCTCCCCTCACTTTTCTTGTACCGCTCTTCCTTCTAATGTCTTTACCTCCCCTTCGCTAATGTAAATCTGCACTTTAGATCACTCACCCTGTTGCCTCTCCATTTTCCTCCCTCTGTCCTGATGAGATTTAAGTACCCAATTCATTTGTCTGAAAAAAAACACACACACATCCATAATAAAAAATCAGTGGAGGTTTATAGAGAACAAATAGTGTTTTGACACTTGGCAGCATTGCTGTATACAAAAGGACGCCATTGTTTAACAGATATGTTACTGCACTACAAAATGTATAAATACGCACAATAAACTTAAACCCAGCTCTGTATTCACTCACTTCCTTTTCCCTGTTTAGTTTCTGTTAGTGGCTTTCATAAATATAGACAATTACCCACATGGTGGGTCTCACTTCCTATGAAGACAACATCATCCTTTTGTTTTTTACCATTGCAGCTGTAAATGTGGATTTTTTTTCTTTTCTCTTGAAGGAACTTGTGGTTTTGTTTTTTTAGTGCAGTGCTTAGTCTCATAAGAATTTGAGTAAGAGTGTGTGACAATAGTTGGCACACAAATGTCCTGTGATGGGTGACGGGACGTTGAGACATCTCATCTTGGTCACATTTTTAATTGTTGGTGCTCACTGGGTTTAGCGTGTATCATGTGTTGGTGCTCATTTGACTGAAGGTTTGTGTCCAGCATCCGTGAAAAAAGTAGGCCCTGATCTTGAGGTTGTAGCTTGATCAGGATATCTGTGTTAAAACGGACTTTTCAAACCTTTTTTTAGTTCAGTTCTGTGCACATATGTTGTGTTTTTCCAAATGAAGGAGGGAGTAGAGGAAGAGTGCTCGGTCACATGTTTCGAGCAAAGGGCCCCTTAAGGTGCTCTGGAAGATTTTTGAAAAACCGGTCAAAACCGGAAATTATATCATTTAGTCAGAAATATTTGTTAAAATGCCAACCAGTTTGGGCCACACAGGCAGACACAGTAAAACAAACAGGTTGATTACACCTGGTTCTTTATATAGATGAAAGACCAGACTACCACACAGCAAACGTATTCCCACAGGGTGCTATTCTGGTTTATAAAAAGTACACATCTTACACAGAGCGTGGGAGGAATGGAAGGTCAGCGGGGGCCCAGCAGCTCACTGTTGTCACTGCAACTTAATATGACCACGGTGAAGTCGGTTTTTAGGATTCACTTGTCGTAAGATTTAGATTTTGCTGTTCTGATCTTGAGAAGACAGGCATGATGACTACAGGCAGCCATGTGCAGAGCTGCTTTGGAGACTGTTTCCTGTGCCTACCTCAGTTTCTAGATATTTAAGGTGTCTTTAATGAGTCGGATTATCAATACAGATACAGTATAAAGTGTTAGAACTGCAACTAATCATCTTTTGGTCCATATGAAGTCAGAAAAAACACTCAATATACCTCTATTTTCCTTTACTACTGGAGTTTTAATTAATTGTGAAAGTGGTGAAATTTGTATCTGCAATTGATGATTCTCATTCTGCGTTAAAATGTAGATTGTTTTCCTGATTAAAAGGTTTTGTCCATTTTGTGCAGATAACAATCAAAAACCCAAATGATTTAACTGGATCAAGATTTAAGACAAGAAAAAGTAGCATATCCTTACATTTAAGAAGCAGGAACAAGTGGGTGTTTGCCTTTTGTGCTTAAAAAAATATTAATAGATCATCAAAATCTGTCTAATTCATTCATTTGCAGCTCTACATAAGATAGTAAGGTCACAGTAGGGTCACAAAATCCATGTGTACATCAAGCAGCTCCACAGAAACGACCTCTTCTTCCACCGACTTTACATCATGCTGGTTGTGTTTCAGTCTCTGTGCATTATAGATTTAGGCCTCACGTCACCGCGCACGCACACACACACACTGCACAGACAGAGGGGTGTGTTTACCCAGCCTGCAGCCAGACCTTTGACCACACATGCCCGTGTTGCGAGCTACCCCAGCTTCCCCGAGGCCAACAATACCAGCCATGTGCAAGTCTCAATAAATAGGAGCTTTGATGGTGGCTGCTGGGAGTTCCAGGGAGGAGGGGTGCACGCTCGGATACCTGGCGTCCCAACCGGAGGTGGTGGTGGTGTTTGGGGAGCTTTACAGGGGAGTGTTTTTACAGAGGCGGACGCGTCACCGCACTGGAGCCGCAGGACACACTAGCGGCAGTCAGCGGAGAGAGGCGGAGAAAGTAAATTTGGTCGGCGTTTTGAGGCAGATCGACTCAAGAGAGAGACAGGAGATAAATTTGATTAACTATTTGATTAACTAGAGGCTTAAATAATCCTGAGAAATCTTGAAGGAATTGTGAGGCGGGACGTGCGGGGGTGGAGAGAAGGGGTCGGGGGGGTAAGTTGCCTCTCTGCAGGTCGTCAAAAGTGAACCTTGTTCTCTGGCCTCTCTGCCCACCACATGACTAACAGTAGCTGGTGTGTGCCCGGGCGGTATAAGGCCAGTTAGTCCTGCCCACTCCTCTGCTACATTTCCATCCCTCAACCCTCCCCCCTCCCAACCCATGCTTCCCCCCCCCTCACTTGTCGGAGGAAGGCCTGAAGAGAAAAGCAGCACTGATGGCGGAATAAGAGAGAGATATCTGAGGTTTAGACGAGTAATTCCACCGACTTAATCTGCTGCAACTCTCTCTGAGTGCAGATGTGCAAGTGGAAACACGCAGTTCGAGATGTGTTCAAGCCTCTAAAACGCCAACAAAGGGGACAAAGAGATGAGAAGATCAACGCCGCTCACATGTCTGTCGGTTCAGTATGAAGGTGCAGCCCACAGAAAGTTAGCGTAGCTTAGCACAAAGACTGGAAACAGAGGGAAACTGCTAGCCTGGTCCTCTAAAAGTTCACTCACCCACGTAAAACCACAATCATTTTTACACTTTGGCATTTGCACGAATTAAACAAACGATAAAACGTGTCGATTGGTGAAACTTTTGAAAGTAAAAAAAACAACCCAATCATCCTCCTATGCATGAAATACAGAATTTATAACTAATAAAACACACCCCACAACTCAGTGCACTCAAGGATTTGGATACTTGTCACTATCCATTATTTGTGATTTGTGACCACGGTGGCTGCTGTTCATTGAAAGGCTGGCTGTTTCCAGTCTTTATGCCGAGCTCACTGTCCCCTATAGCTGCAGCTTGTCTCTGCAAGAAAAGAAAAACGTGTCTCCCCAAACTGTTTCTTTAAGGGAGCCTTCAGACCACCAGCAGCAGCAGCAGGCAGTGGAAAGAATAGGCCGGCCTTTCATGTGTAAAGATAAATAGTGGCGGTTTTGGTTGACATTAGCGCAGACAGAGAGTGGAGGAGGAGGACAGGCATAGACGGCGGCAGCGAGATCTTAAACTTTGAGGAACCCAAACGTTGCTGCAAATGTTTTCCAGCGCAGCGACCGCCGGTTGTCTTTGGCTGCGATAGTCTAGACAGACTCCCGGGTCATCGTGACTGAAATGACATCAGTGTTTTTTCGGATTGCGTGTTTTATTTGGCTCTCAGTTCCTCTCTCGTCCCTCCTTGTGACCCCACAACAAAGTTTCCCATAACAAGCTCAGCATAAATCAAGGGGAAGGCATGTGAGGATTTGGTGTTGTGTTGTGTTTTTTTTGTTTTTTTTAAGAGTTCATAAATGGGATAATGTCACAGTCGCGTGAAGAAAAAGCAGTAAATTTCCCCATGCTTAGTCATCTCAGTGTTTGTTGGCTACTGCAGCGGGTATTTAGGTTAACAGGGCAAACAGAAAAAAAACAAAACACACACACACACACCCTTTGTCTCCCTTATTAACTAATCTGCGATCTGTGCGATACACCTCAAATGTGGAGAGGCACGTCCCGACAAGCACTGAGGGTTGACTGGAAGTACGAAAACACCCGCAGGTCCGCACAAGTGGCCGTTCCCTGCTTTTTTTCTCTTTTTGTTGACGAAGACGTTTTCTGACATGTTTTTAGGTGGTTTTTGTGTTGTTCCTGGCACGCCTGATTAAGAGCAGATGGACTCACTCACAGGGAAAATAAAACAGAAAGAAGTAGATATTAATCATGTGTTGCAAAACTCCCGATTACCGCTCAGTACAAAATAAAGGCCTATCATTGTATTTCAGCAGATAAACATACATTTTCATTTGTTTTTTGTCTGTTATATTTTATGGAAATATAGAGTCATAGGGTTTAGGTGTTCTTCCAAGGCAGCTATCAATCTCCTTTTCTGCAGAAATAAAGTCTTACTGATGTGCTATTTTGTCTTTTTTTTAAATTTATAGATAGTTGGGTGTTCAGTTGTTGAAGCAAATCCACACCACTGTTGGTTGTTTTTCTATGATAATGTTAATGTGCAGTACAGGGTGCCAAAGTAAACCCTGCAATATTACATCAGATACTCATTCATCATTTGTTTTTGTTTTGTTTTTATTTATTCTCTGTTGAATTTAATGAATCCGTCAGTGCTGCTTTGTGCAATTTGTAGTTAATAATACTACAATTATTCAGACTTAGTAGAATACGTTTATTATTTTCTTTGCTCAGTATGCATACATGGTGAACAAGCTGGTGTGGCGCCCTTATTTTGGGATAAATAAGGTTTTAAAGCAGTGTTTCCCTTAAAATTTAAGACTTCAGTGGGAGCATTTAGATTGGATTATATATTAAAACACTCAAACTAACACACATGGATTTGTATAGCTTCTTGATAAGTGGAGGAAACTGTGTACCCGTAACAAATGATGTTATCATTTTCATTTTTTAGCTTAGTTTCTTGTCTGAAAAGGGAATAACTGTCCAAACAAACAATCTAAACATCTGTCTCTCTCTTGTAGGCTTGGCTGCAGCAGTATGGTTACCTGCCTCCAGGTGATGTCAGGGTCCAGGCCATCCGCTCACCGAAGTCCATTGAAACAGCGATATCAGCCATGCAGAGGTTTTATGGTTTGACGGTCACCGGCTCCATAGACTCCAACACGTTAGAGTGAGTCCTAAATGACGGCCAAGCTTTTATAGTTAAAACAGCACCAATGAAGATTTTCAGTCTCAGATTATTTGATGACTTAGAGAGGAATTAAGAGAGTCTAACAAAGCAAAGTCACTCTTTTCAAAATAAGAAAGAGAGAACGAGAATTTCATGTTGCTGTTGCCAGGGCGATGAGCCGGCCGCGGTGTGGCGTTCCAGATAAGTTCGGCCCGGAGCTGAAAACCAACCTGAGGAGGAAGAGATACGCCATGCAGGGCCTGAAGTGGGAAAAGTCCGAGGTGACCTTCAGGTACACACCTACGCTGTTATTAAAGTTTACATGTGAATATTATCTATTATGCAAGTGATGAGACACTTATTTGTAATGTAGGGCTAAAAGTAGTGATTTCCATTATTAATTCATCTTTCTCGGTTAATCTGTTAATCAACTGGTCTGTGAAATTTGAAATATACTGGACTCAAAGTTTAAATAGTCATATTGCTTGCTTTGTCTGCTGTCAGAAACTCAAAGGCATTCAGGAGAAGTCTAAGAAAACCAAAAAATATTCACATTTTAGAAATGTAGGCCAATGTATTTGAGTATTTAAGCTTAGAAAAGTGACTTAAATGGGATATTAGACTTGTTGCCAGTTCCTTTTTATGTCTGTCGATTAATTGATAGATGCTTTAACCTCTAATGAAATCTCTAAATTCTCAAGAATGAAGTTTAATTTTCTTAGTAATTGCGGCCTTATCTTCTTTATTCTTCATTTATTCAAGATATTGACACTTGTTTATATAGATTTTTATACTGAATTTAAGATTTAGAGTGCAAACTCATCTGTACAAGACTATCATCTTTTATATTTTGTGCTTTTATTGTGAAGAACCAAGTAACTTGTTGAAAAGAGCACTATAAATAAAATAATATTTTCTTGTTTACTTATTTTCTTACTTCTCTTCTCTTTACTTCTCTCCGTTCTTTATAACAGCATACAGAACTACACCCCAAAGGTCGGCGAACGGGCCACTTATGAAGCTATCCGAAAAGCCTTCAAGGTGTGGGAGAGCGTGATCCCGCTCACCTTCAGAGAGATCCCCTACAGCCACATCAAGGACAAGGTCGACAATTTCGCAGACATCATGCTCTCCTTCTTGCAGAGGGTTTCCACGGCGACAGCACGCCCTTCGACGGCGAGGGCGGCTTCCTGGCCCACGCTTACTTCCCGGGACACGGCATCGGGGGAGACACGCACTTTGACCTCGCTGAGCCGTGGACCACCGGGACCACCGACCAGGGGGGTAAGAGAGAGAAAGGTAGACGGTGAAGTGTAGATCCTGGAAGAAAGGATAACTAACTCAACAAAATGATCTTTCCCTCTCCCTCTCTGAAGGTAATGATGTTTTCCTGGTGGCCGTCCACGAGCTGGGTCACGCTCTGGGCCTGGAGCACTCCAACGACCCCTCTGCCATCATGGCCCCCTTCTACCAGTGGTTTGAAACCGAAAACTTCCAGCTGCCAGACGACGACCGCAGAGGCATCCAGGCGATCTACGGTGGGCTGCTTTCCTTGGCAATTTGAAATTTATTGGACATATTTGCATTTTCTTTTTATAACATCCACAAGCTTTTACCCCACAGTCCATCTAAAGAGACATATGAGTCAGTACTATGAATTATTATTATTATGTTTGTCTTTTTTCCATCTTAGTTTGGCATGTTGACATTCTAACATTAGCTAACTAGCTCTGAAAACAAAGTACAGCTGAGGCTCGTGTGAATGTCATTAGTTTTCCGAGGATTTAGTCATTAAACAACAAATGGCAATTTTCACCTGATGGTTCATTCAAAACCTCAAAAGTCAACGTTATGGTGGCGCTAGAGGGAAAAGTCTTTAAACTGCCAAAGTGAGCAGGATTCATCCTCTTGGGACAATGAATGGATGTACCAAATTTCATGGCAATCCATTCACTGCTTTCATATTTCACTGTGGACACGAGTCAACACAGTGTTGGTACATACATAAAGGAGATTAAGTTGGGTTATCTTCCTCCAAATGAAACTTTTCTTATTCCTCTCTCACAACAT
The DNA here is from genome assembly GCA_023238725.1 of Scortum barcoo. Classification (NCBI taxonomy): domain Eukaryota; kingdom Metazoa; phylum Chordata; class Actinopteri; order Centrarchiformes; family Terapontidae; genus Scortum; species Scortum barcoo. Next base: position 12,579,848 of record CM041532.1, on the reverse strand, counting down.
CAGGAACCAAGTCTGGGGCTCCCCCTCCCTCCCCCGCCCCCTCGACCCACAAAGTCCTCCAGACCAGACCACGGCCCGGACATCTGTGAGGGACACTTCGACACCATCGCCATCCTCAGAGGGGAAAAGTTTGTATTTAAGGTACAAGGAGCCCTTTTCTCAAACACCCAAATGTTCACAGAGACCAACATATAATATATAATATAATATATAATATTAATATATAATATAATATATAATATCACAGCAGACATTTTGATTTGTCATAGTAGGTAAAGCACAGGTGTTACTAATAACTCACTGTAACTTATATTATATACTTACTTATGTAATTTATTTTCATATTTTCAGTTGATTTTTACAAGATAATATTCATGAGGACTACAACTAATGATTATTTACATTATCAGTTTATCTGTTAGTTACTTTTTTCAATTAATCAATCAAACTTTTAGCCTACGAAATGTGCATCTCAGTTTAACAGAACTGAATCTCGTGTTCATATTGCATGTTTCTTCCAACATTCAGCAACCTGGAAGTAGAGAACATCTGGCACTTTTCTTAGATTTCAGGATGTATGCAGTATGCATTATTTCAGATAAATCACATTTTAGAAAAGTCTTGCTTTGGGACATATTCTGCTGTCTTTCTAATCTATCTGGATGTGTGTGTGTGTGTGTGTGTGTGTGTGTGTGTTTGCAGGACAAGTGGTTCTGGCGTGTCCGTAACAACAAGGTGCTGGCAGGTTACCCGATGACCATCAATCACTTCTGGAAGGGCCTGCCCTCCAACATCAACGCCGCCTACGAGAGGGATGATGGGAAATTTGTCTTCTTCAAGGGTAGGTTCCATCTGAGATTAGATCAAAACCAGATTTGGGAAGGTTGCGTCACCGCGGGCGCTCGAGTGATGAACTTCACGTGTTTGCTATTAAAACTGCTCTGCTTTGATCTTGATTTCTCATCATTGCCTCCGGTTCTGTTTTCTGTCTCCCTCTCTTCTCATCTTCCTGTTGTTCTTACCTCCTCTGTCTCCAGCTGACAGGTACTGGGTTTTCAGTGAGTCCAGCATGGAAAAGGATTCCCCCAAGAGCCTGAAGGACCTGGGCACCGGCCTTCCCAAAGACAAGATTGATGCCGCTCTCTTCTACACACCGACGGGACAGACTTACTTCTTCAGAGGCACTAAGTGAGTTCATCCTCAGTTCATTTAAAAGTATGATACACTTAGTACATCTATAATATGTATTTATTTTACCTGTGAACACCATGTTTAGGCAGGTTAAAACATGTCTTACTTCCCATTTGGTCCTTTTTTAAAAAGGACTGGAGATGGTGGAATATTTAACCCTCTTTCTTCAATAAAACATTCCCACAGCATTCATGACTAGATTGGATCTATTTCCCCTTTATCCCAAACAAATACAGCTGAAGCAACTTGTCATAACTTATATACTACTTTATACTACTAATTATACTTTTATAATGCTTTTCTGCAAACATGAAGGCAGCGTCCCTTCATTTCTTTTAACTGACTCACACTTCCTGTCTTTGATTCACTTACTACAAGTATCAACACATACTTTCTTTACTCATGTAAATATATTCTTGACATCGTGTATGCTTTCACAGTCTTTAATAGTTATGTCTTTGTGTCGTTTTCAGGTACTACCGTTTCAACGAGCAGACTCGCGCCGTGGACGCCGGTTATCCAAAGCCCATCAGCATGTGGAGCGGTGCGCCAGATAACATCAAAGCGGCCATCATGAGTGAGGATGGATGTAAGTTTCCCCCCTTCTTGTTAATCTCATCATCTGGATGTGTATAGTCCAAGATTTTGTGCCAACTAGAGCCAAAAAATAGTGACTCGATTACTGAATAGTCGATGGACAGAAAATTAACTGAAAACTATTTTTGTAATTTATTCATCGTAGTCAAGTAAGAATGCCAAAAAAAAAAAAAAATCTCATTTCTATTTTCTCAAATGTTTTCGTTGTTTTATGTGTAAATAAACTCAATATCTTTAATTAACCCCTAATTGAAAAAACAATTGTCAGATTAATTGATAATGAAAATAATTATTAGCAGCCCTTTAGAGCAGCCCTATGAACAGCTGTAGTTGGCTAAAAACTTGTGAATCTTCTAATATCTTCATCTTCCCTATTTTCTGCAGCTTACACTTACTTCTACAAAGCCAACAAGTACTGGAAGTTTCAACAACCAGTACATGAAGGTGGAGTCCGGCTACCCGAAGTCTGTGCTCAGCGACTGGATGGGCTGCGAGAGCGAGGAGCCCAAGAAGGGTCGGGAGGAGGTGATCATCATCGAGGTGGATGAGTCGCAGAGCGGGGCCGGCCCGGTGGCCGTGGTGATCCCCCTCCTCCTGCTGGTGCTGGTCGTGGTCACCCTGGGAGCGCTGTTGTTCTTCAGGAAGTACGGCACACCCCGACGCCTCCTCTACTGCCAGAGATCCCTCCTGGACAAGGTGTAGGCCGAGGGCGATTGACAGACTGCCGCAGAGGGACAGAAAGAGAGAGGGAGAGAGAACGAGGGCCGGGCGAGGACGGAAACTGAGAGAGAAGGGGGGAAGAATCGGAAGAGGAGGAGACTGGAGACAAGACAGACAGAAGAAATGGGGGAAAGTAGGGGGGACGGTGTGTTAAGTTTCGGGTGGTTTGTACGTGCCACAGATGAGAGAAAGGAAAAAAAACGATAAAGGCCCTAGAAACTGAAATCAGGAAAATGTGTATTTGTATGTTAAATATTTACATGTACTGTTGTGTGTTCAGAGATTAACAACGTACCCACAATCTCGCGTTAGAGAAGGGAAATATACAAAGACACTCATCAACGACTTCCCTCTCGCCTCTCTCCTCCCTCACATCCCAGGCATTAAATCAAAACATCCCTCCCTCCTTCCTTCCTTCCTTCCTTGCTTACCCTCCTTTAACTGGACGACTCCATCTGAACTGCTGTCTGATTCATGTCTAATCTCGAAAATCTGTGTCTCAGTTTGGATTTCACTCCGAAATCCATCATCTCTGAAATACATTTGTTTGGGTTTTACTCTGAAATTCATTCCGGTCTTTAAATCTTGTTGTTTCTGCAAAGTTTTTTTGACATTTGGCTACGCAGTGTTTCTTGTATTTCTTTGATTTCTTCTCTACCACTAAGTAGGGCTGGGTATCGGACCCCATACTTCTTTAGTACTGCCTTAAATGTGTCTACTGCACATAGCATAAAAATTGTCAAGTTGGCATTGAATGTCTGATCAGATTCCTAACATCGCTTCCTTATTTTTTTTTTTTCAATTACAAGTAATTGTTCCACATGTAAAAACACAAATTCGTCAATTATACTCTACTGAGGCAAAGTCATCCTTGTACTGCTGCCTGTGTTTAGTCTGATGACTTTGGCTTCCTTTCTCAGTGGAAAAAGGGTTTTCTCAAAGTAAGGTACTGAAAAAAATCAGCACTAGTATTGAACAGATTTAAACGATACCTAGCCTTACTGCCAAGAGGATTCTCTCCCATCTGCTAAGCATTAAAGATGACCATGTTCACTGTTAGTTATTATCACCTGCCTCATTTTTGCATTAATTTGATAAAGCTGAGTATAAAATGCACAGTGTTAGTATCCATTTGACTTTTGAACATGCACAGATGGGATTTCTTGATTTGTTTAACCAGGATCATGTCAGACTCAACACGAGGCTGCAGGAGGCCTTTTCCCCTTAATGCAGCACTAGCAAGACTTTAAAAAAAAAACAAAAGATCTTCGTGGTATAAAAACTCCATTTTCATGTTTGCACGCGGCTACACTTTGTAACTGCAACTTGATTCACAGTGAAACTCTTCTTTCAGTGCAAGCAGTCAGACGGGAAAAAATATTTCTTAAAAAAAAAAACAAAAAAACCTGATGTTTTATCTCACGAGCGACAATTTTGAAACATTCCAGTACTTTTGTTGTCGAGAGCAGAGCTGCTTGTCCAAATGTAAGTAAGCGGTACAGTTTCCAACAATATGGTGCAATTTTTTGAGTTATTATCGTTGTTATGGGAAATTGTTGTTATTATAAGTATGATTATTGTTATTATTGTTCTCTTGGTAAAGGTATAATGACTTTTATTGACTTTTGTTTTTTTTTGGTTTTGTACATTGTCATTTGGAGTCCTGCTGGACAGAGGCATAATGTGACAATGGTGGAAATGAATCCCAGTTTACACTCAGCATGTGTCGAATTAGATCAGATCGGGGGGTTAATGTGAGTTTCTTCGAAATGACCCAGATGTTGGCACAGAATAACAAGCAATGCTATTTATGAACTTTGATGGTGCTCAATGATTTTTGTTTAACACAACTCAAAATTGAAGGTGAATTCATTTAGTTGATAACAATGATAATGGTAATGATATTTATAATGATGATCATATCAATAAAATGGAATGAGATTTTTTTTTTCTGCCTGTTTTCACTTTTGTATTTCATTAGATAAAGTGAAATTAAACTATTTTCTACAAACAGTCATACATTTTATTTCCATTCTTTCATAATCTCTTTGCCTGTATGTGAATATGCACAAACTTTTCATGCACGGTCCAAATCATGCTATAAAATGCAACCTTTAGCATTGAAAAAAGCACTCTATACGCAGAACATTGACAGATACTGAAGTGAAATGTGGCTCAAACACTCTATTAATCACTTTATTTTATTTTGAACTATTCTGAAGACGGTACTGCTTTGTTGTCCAAAGCAACAGCACTAACTATGACCTCAGTAATAAACATGAGCTAATCCTGTGCTGAACTTGACATGATGCAAGACTGATCTGAAAGAAGTTTGGACCACATTTTATTTTGAAAATCTCATACTTAGAAATTCTGTCACTGTCGCTGCCATTTCTTACTAAAATGTTTGGTAACTGCATCCAAATGTTTTTTGAAGACTTGTTTGGGGATGATTACATCATTTTACAAAGTTTCGCCATCATGTAGGAGGTCAACATCTGCAACATCTGCAATGTGTTGATCGGGCGGATAAAGTCAAAAATATTTTGTTATTTTGTGTGTTTTTATTTTTTAGTCACTGTTACCTTGACAACAACTGCAGTAATGTGATCCGACCAGTTTCACAGCTCAGCTACATATAGCTCGTAGTACATAAACTTCAGTGATCTCCACCCATTAAAATAGGATTAATTTTACAACACACATGTAAAAACACACAAAAGTTCAATTAATCTGATATCTATGTTGCAAATAGAGTTAACAAGGAACTTATTCAACCTTTTTTATTTGCATGCCCGTGTTAGATGCAAGTGAGAAATGAATAGTCACATTTTTTATTACTATTACAGTGAAAAAGACAGACAGGATAAAACAAATAGAGGTGATGTGTGACCCCCAGACCAGGACAGACCAGGTTTTATCGCCTGCTGCAGGGCCACAGATGGAGCAGCCTGGATACAGTTACACCAGCGCCGGTTGTTTTGGACGTGGAGCCAGCAGTCATGTGCCGAGGACGGAAGTCGGAAAAACTGATGGAAATGGTCACATTTTTCAAAGAGGCGCGTGCCAGCTGAGCATCTGGTATTCTTGAAACATCTGAAGCGCTCAGCAGCGAGACGGCCTGGCTTCACTTTGCATGTGTGTGTGTGTACTGTATGTGTGTGTGTGGGTGTTCAGGTTAATGCAGAAAAAAACTACGCCTCTTAAACTTAATTGTGAAAACGTGTGAAGAAAAATTGTGTGTGAAAGAAAAAGAGAGAAGCGAGGTGAGAGAAGTGAGAAGGGCAGTAAAGCAGAAATTATTTTATTGGGTTGGGGATTATTTTTCCCTCTGCACATTTCTATCCAAAAAAAAAAAAAATCCTTTTGCAAGCACCTCCCCCTCCTCCCCTCCATCTCTCTTATTTCCTCACCCACTGCAAAATTGTTCTTTTTATGAGGCTTCAGTCTCAAACCACTCCTCCTCTCACCACAAGTATCTCTGGTCTGTTTTTGCTCTTTCTCTCTCTGCCAACAACCTCAAGCACAGAAAGAAAATATCTGAAAAAGACCGGTCGGTATGCAAGTATGGTTTAGGCCCCTTAAAAAAAAACTTATACGATATGAATTAAGTTACCTATAAACATAAATAACAAACTTTAAGCACTTGCAAAGCTCTTTATGTCACATTACTGTACTGTCTTATAAACATAGTTTTAATCTTGTTTTTTAATGGGGTCTTCAGCAGTGATGTCATGATGTACCGACACACCCAGAAGTACGCTTTGATGTCACTGCAGCAGAGTGAGAAGTTAAACCACAGGAAGTCAGCAGATATGAGACTTTCAGCTTTAAAGTTTCTCTTTAAGGTGATAAAAAAAGAGCATTTTACCAGCAGTGGATGACAGAGTTCCTTCCTCTTTGGTGGTCGAGTATTATTCAGAGTACTTTTTTTCTTTTCATGCCACTTTCTACTCCTACTCCACCATTTTCCAGAGGCAAATATCGTACTTTTTACTCCACTACATTTATCTCACAGCTTTAGTTACTTGTTACTTTTACCATTTGGTTGTTTTGAATTAGAATTTCTCTGTCGAATTGAAGAAAATTATTTTCTTTCTGAAGCTAAATAATCTAATATCACTTCCACAAACACCACATATAAAAGTAAAACACTATCAGGGAACATTTTACTGCACTATGAGTACTTTTACTTGTAATACTTTAAGCACATTTAGCTGATAATACTTACTTCTACCAGCGTTTCCAATGCAGGACTTTTACTTGTAGTAGAGTATTTTCACAGTGTGGTTGTAGTACTTTTACTGAAGGAAATGATCTAAATACTTCTCCCACCACTGCCAGAGAAGTACACCATAGCTCTGCAGAAGCAAAAGAAAATTTCCCAACTCTTTCATAGTTAACCTGATTGTTTAAACTGAAAGTAAACAGGCTCTGACTGTATTTCTTTGTGTATGTGGGTCAGTGGGGGAGGTGATTATGAATCTCTACACTGTATGCATGAATATACTGTACGCTGACCCGACTGACCCCACATTTTCTACTTTTTTCCTACTCACATCTGTTTGTCCACTTTCCTCCTCCACTGGCCAAACTGTCTCTCTCTCTCTCTCTCTCTCTCTCTCTCTGTCTCACCTGGTGTTTCCATTTGTCTCAGTGGATCTCTCTCATGCGCAGTAGCTGTTTTGACTGATCCATCTTTCTAGAGAAAATCGACGATAAACACTCTGCCGCTGCTCAACAGTGTAGAAGAGCCTCATACTTCCAAACTGAACCATTAAGTAGCTGCAGTGTTAGCTGAGAGTCACCCAAGAAGTCAGAGTCAACACTTTATTACGTATTTATTAGTTGTAACTTGTGGCTTTATTTAGTTATGAGCCATTATTGACAACACTTTTTGGTTGCCTGGTTGTGAAAACTCCTTTTGATTCATTACTATATGACCACTTATGTTATGGAAAGAGGATCTGGATAAGAAAAATGCATTTATTAAGCATTGGTTATACATTACACATACATTATAATAACATTATTATTAAATATTAAGGATAATTAACAAACCAAAATGTGTTCTGAAGTGATGATTTACAACAGATAAGCGTCATCTAAGTAATTTATTAACCATCAATAAAGTCATTAGCTACAACTTAAAAGCCTAATGCATGCATGTGTTCAATTTCTTAAAGTGTCTTTGAGCAAAACACTGAATGTGAATCACCCTCAGAGTTGCCTCTCTGCAGCCGAGCAGGACGTGTGGAAAAGATCATTTAGTCTATTGATGTTTGGGACAGTTTCACAAAAAAAAATCCTTTCATGGTTTATTTCACTGTCACATAAACGATTTCATTGGAAGTTTCCTGGAAAGAGCTGTATTTATTATTACAAACCTCGTTACCAAGTGAAACGGCGTCTCCGTGGTTTCGGGTTTTAGGTCGAACATCAAGTAAAAGTGGGTCGTTTTTGAGAGGTGATATTATCCAGTAATTAAAAAAAAAGAGAGAAAATATCAGAAGAATTCCTGAGAAAAATAAATGCTGAATTGTCCCAATAATGTTGTTGGGTGACCCTCTGGGAGGTCATGGCCCTCAGGTTGGGAATCGATGCTCTTCGTAGTGCATCAGTTTCATAATGTGTCCATGTTCCCAGTATTTATGGTCAAATGACATCATACTTACCAGGAACCTTGCTGAAAGAAAATTGCTGTTTCTTTTTACAAAATTAATAGGAAACTGTGTGAATAAAATCTGATGCCTCACTATCCTGTTAAAAGGCGGTGATGCCATTTTGGTTGTCGGGCACACGGCTGAGTGGTAAGACAGGAGACAGTCATGTTTAATGTTGTAAAAGATGTTACTGATCAGAAAGGGGAAGAGGAGATAAATCAAATTCCACAGACTGAGTCAGATGACATACTTTTCACTCATTTTTTTTGGCCATTTCACGTGGCGATCTGGACGCCTGTTTGAAGGTGCGACCAGCTTCATCTGCCAAGCATCTGCTCTCCGTCTTGTCATGGACATGAGCGCAAACGAGACCTTTGGCAGCCATGTTGGCCTCTATTCCTCTTTCTCTCCTTTTTCTCTCTCTCTCTCTTTCTGTCAGCCATTTTAATGCTGAACTCATACAGTCTGGCTGGGCGTTGCAGGAACAACCATCGGGCTCAGCACTCCTTCTCCATGCCAGGCAGGAAGTGGCCAGGACAGCTGCTTGCAATTCAACCTGAGACTTTGTTTGGGTGACCTACATTATGGCACCATTTAATTTCTACTGTAACGTTAACGGCACTTCTTTTTTTCTTTTTTTTTTCTTTTTCTCATTTTGCCCAACTGCAGGAATGCAGCTAAGTGGGTTCACTCAAGTACTTTACTCAAATACAGTTTTGAGGTATTTCGTACTTTATATTTCTGCACTGCACTTTCACCTGAACTGTATTTATAAAAAAAAAAAAAAGCTTTAGTTAGGTTAAGATTTTACATTAGAAATATACCATAAGTTTATAAAATACAATAAATTCATATAAAAAAATCAATATTCGCACCATTTTTCTGCATAATATGTACTTTTACTTAGTCAGTTAAGTACATTCTGTTCATAATATTAATATACTTTTACTTACTTATTATTACTTTTATCTTATCCCATTTACAGAGAAGTATTTTAACAAACTGATATGAAACAAGAATGAAAACGATCTGTCCTGATGCCAAAAAAAATGCTAATCAAGTTGCTTAAAAAGCAGACAAGTATCTGAAGTATCAAGGAAGTTACGTGATGTACTGTGCAACAAGCAGCAAACAAAGATAATTGCAGGCCGCGGTGCCAGTTCTCATACAGTCATGCACAGTTCAAAACGTTCAGGCTGTGTAATTTTGTCGAACACGCTACCCAGGGTGCCCCACACTCCAGGAACACCCAGGTCAGGAAGCGGTCTTTGGGAGCGAGTTGCTGAATCAGACCCTCCTCAAACTCTGCACCGGGGCTCATCTTCCTGCCCCGTCCAGAGTCGGATCTGCCAGGAAACCGAAACCCTCCCTGTTTCTGGTCTGCGGGTGAAACTACAAAGGCCTGTCAGCTAATCCCCATCCTTCGCCCTCCATCTGAGCTACTACCTCACCTAACGCACCCTAGCCCCCCTCTCCACCAAAACACCCACCCACTGACCCTCCCTCCCTCCCTCTCTTCCTCCCTCTGTCGCTGATTTCTGCACAATAAGCAACATCTGGTTCTCATTTCCCCCCAAAACCAAAACAACACGAAGGAAGAGAGGAAGGGGAGACATGACATGGGGAGGATGGGAGGAGTCAGGGGGTGGGGGGGGTGGAGACATTCACAGAAACGCAGGATGTGAAAGGAGAAAGAATGAGGGGTTGCATTTCTCACTGCGAGTACAGTTGGAGGCCTTTGATGGTCCAGGTGTGAGGACCGTGTGTGTGTGTGTGAACGAGGAACGTCGCCTTGTTAACCACTCTGACTTTTCTCTAACACCTCCCCACAACACACACACACAGTCACAAACAGTCAACAGTCAGCTCCTTTGGTGAACTGTATGAAAAGGTTAAGACAAGGAGAGGAGGGAAGGAGGGAGGGAAAGGGGGAGAAAACTCCCAATCTCCACAGAAAAGAATCTGCAACTCAGCGGCTCGCAGCCCTAATTACAGTGGGGCTTTGCTGAAGTCTGCAACAAGACAAAGAGAGAGGGAGGCAAAGAAAAAAAGGCAGATGGAGGGAGAGAAAAACACGAGGCAGAAGGGAGCAAGAGTGAGGGCAAACGGAGGAGGGTTACCTCATTTTGTAAACAGTCTGTTTATAAGTCAGAGTCACTGTAAATTAGTGCTGACTTAACAAAGGCACAGCTGCTGGGCATCTCTGCAAAACGTCCCTTTACACCTTAAACGCATGGCAAGCATGGCAATTTTAAAGGAAAAAATTTTAAAGGAAAAAAAAGAGAGAGACCCCAACACCTAAAACAACAACTTTAAAGACACAGAGGAAGAGCTGGAATTGGATTTCATGCCCCCGCTTCACAGCTGATTTACATTCTCTGCTTTTAAACCTAGATGATCCAAGAGACAAGTGTTTCTGCAGCCCGATCCAGATTTTGCCCAGCTTAGAGGGCCGGAGCTGATACCAGCAGAGATGGCTTTCCGCGGGCCCAAACTTTCTGCCAGCTCGGCTAATCGTCTTTCCAGGCGCCAGGCCGCAAGAACGGCACAGTCGAAATTTAAACCTGTTTTCCTTTTTGCTGGTGGAGATGCCCTGTGAAAAATACGAACTACGCTTCTTTAAATAAACACAAAGCTTGATGTGTTGTCAGAAAAACCTCCTCCTCCACAAGTATCTATCTACTCTTATCTTGGGAGTAAATTTGACTTAGTTGCTGATAAAACTGCTGTTTCGACACATAAAGTTTGGCTCTGCACTTAAAGTGAACTAGGCTGATTCACCCAGGCGGACTCGACTCAACATTTTTAGTAATAACACTGAGTTACTACAGCATGCAGAGGTGAGAGCCCCTCACTCTAGTATACATACACAGAAAAGGTCCTGAATCAGAACTACTTTGTTTGCCAGCTCCTCCCTTCCTCCGCCCGGCCAACAAAACTCCTCTCTGAGCCCCGCAGCAGACAAAATGGCGTTTGAGCCTCCTGCGCTGCCTCACACAGGAGAAATGCTGCATTCTAGTGGAAGCTGAGAGACATTAAGGGTTACGATCTATAAAAAAAAATACCGACACGAGGCATCGCTCATTTATGGTACAGAGCTCCATGTCAAGCAGCCCGCAAATCCACGACCATAAGAGACTCATATTTAAAGTATAAATCAGAAACGGAACAAAGATTTATTGCAGAAAACACACAGTCCTCATAAATACACAGGCAGATTATCACCATATGGTTCAGAATAAAGATATGGGAACATGATTACAACGATAATCTCTTTTTAACTTTGAGATTTCTTCTTCAGTAATAGTTTCCCTTTAGGTTTGAGTAAAAGGGACTTTCTGTGCTCCTCCGTTCTTTCGGCCTCTTCCACTCTTTTGCTCCACGCCTCCATTCCTCGGTCCACCTCCGAATTCAACATCACGATACGTCTCTGTGAGGAGGAGCGCCGAGGTTACAGATGAAAAACACAGGAAGGGCGATGGGAAAATGTTTTAAAAGAAAAGGAAAGAGAAAAAAAAAGGCAGATGTGTTGATACTCACAGCTAAAACTTCCCGCTCTTGCTTTCTTCTCTGCTGTCCCTTCATTGGAGGTGCTGGTCTTCCATCTGTCCACAAATACATAAAAGTTAAAACTCATGAGAAATTACAAAAATGGGCTGGAAGAAGGCGGTCAGAGGTTTCTCACTAAAGAGTAATTAGTTAAATAAATGATCCTGAATTAAATAAGATCAACGCAAAGTGAACTCAGCTACTCCACAAATAAATAAAAAGAGTAAACAACATTGATTCTGATATCCGCTCCCTCTCTGCCTCATAATGTGAACTCTGTATTAGGCTTCCTACTGACTTCAAGCGAAAATAAACAATACCTGCAAACGACCAGTCGGGCAGATCTGTCAGAGGGCCATACTCCGTGCCGCTTCGAGCAAGTCCGTGTCTGCCAAGCAAACACAAACATTACCGACTTCATTATCGAAATCAATCACTGTGATAAATGAAAAAAAAGTCATAAAACTGCAGAAACATTGGGAGGAACTGAAGTTAAGAGAAGTTAATCAGGTCATTTTTGCCTCGTAGCAGGTTAGTAGCACATTCATTTTGATTGCTCTCATGTAATTAATTTAAACTGAACTGCCCAAATACACACACGTGACTTAAGCACTTCTTTCATCCACAGTGTGGTGATTGAGTGAACGAGCAACTAATATTTACTGTATCTACCAAGTCTCACGTCATCTGAATTAACCTTGCTCATTGTATGAATCCTAAATAAACTGATTTTGCTGCGGTTTAACCGCAATCAGCAGATAAAAAGGATGCCAAAATAACTACAACATGATGCAGACTTGTAAAAAGTCTGAATTTGTGCTTTGACAGGTCTGTCTGTGAGACGACAAGCAAACTGTTTTTAAAATACTTGTTTTCTGAAGGAAGTTTGGGCTAATCTGATCTCCAGAATAAAAGGCTGCAGGTTTAATTCCCTTTATTTTGTCAGCTATTGTAGTGCACAATCCCATAAAACTGAAGCTTTTAAGGACATTTGCAGCCTTAGTGTTTATATATTTGTATTAGTGCATTTTTGTTGGTATGCTTGCTGTCTTTATTGTGTATTTTGTCACTTTTCAAACTCAAAACCTGCCAATAAAGAGTGATAAAGTAGACTCAGCATCAGTGCATCAGCAATAGCAATAGATTTAAGAAACAGCAACAGTGAACTCACTCTTTCCTCCATTTCTCTCCACCTTGTAGTCCACATGTGGTGCTGAGCTGCCTGCTGGACAGCCTCAAAACTGTAAAAAAAATAATAAATACTGCCTCTGAAATCACCTGCAGACACCGAGGTTTTTAAATCACTTAGTTGTAATCTTAAGAGCAGGTGCACATGGTGGTTTCACTTGATATCAGATTGTAAGTGGAGTAAAGTCGTGCAGGAGAAACCACAAACAAACCAAATTCAACTTTAATCAAGACAGAGCTGTTAGCATTAGCGTTAGCCTCCCTCCTCCTTCGTCGCTTTTATTCATATTTATTCAAACAGACAGGCGTATCAAAGGCAGCGGCTGAAACGAGATATTTACAGACACTAAGCTCAAGTTAAAAGTTTCAGTAGGTCTCAAAGTGACCAGGTTTAGGGAGTAACCTCTGTCTCACCTGAGCAGCACAATGTCCTCACGGGCGCCGCCATGTTGTCTGCACTGACCCGAATTGACCACCAGGAGGCGGTGAAGACACGCTGACAAGGGTGTTAGTTATTCATGATGATTATTCAAGATTTTCAGAAGTTTCTCTCTCTCTCTAACAATGCTCAAAAACATCTAGAAAGAAAATCACATGTATTAAAATGACTAAAAGTTCAAGATATGGAAGTAGAAGTATATGTATATGAGATAAAAATATTTCACTAAATATAAGATAAACATTTAAAATTGAATATAAATAGAAATAGATTATAGGGACCTATTGCAGATGTGCAGAAGTGAAATGTAAAATGGTAAAATGGACATATAATGGATGTAAATGTAGTTTGTAGTTTCATTTGAACTCCAAGAAGCTCTGTGAGTGACAACAAGTGTTCAGTCAGTCATCTTTAGCATCTGGATTATCCTCACATTGATTTTCTGTTGTTGTTAAAACAGTTTTGCTTTCCATATTCGGTCATCCAAACCTGTTTCCATTCATTTTTATTTTTATTCAACAATGATCAAATGTAAATATGTAGCCCTTTAAACGTATTTTACATGAATCTAAATGTATATAAATATAAAAAAACAGCAACCACTCTGCCTAATTGTCTGTCAAAGCACCTGATAAAAAAAGTATAGATGACAAGAAAAGACAAGATAAGATCAGTGTTTTTTCATCTCCAGAGGGGGAAGTCTATGCAGCAGCATAAGGACAGAAATCAGTACAGAAAAATAGAGGAAGTGAAAAAATAAATCGTTAGAAGTATATATAATAAAATTATAATAGAGATTAAATAGAAATTATGTAGGGGAAATTTAAAAAAACTACAAGTTATAAAAATAATACAAACACTGATTCAACTAAAGCAGCTGAATAGAAATCATTCACTATTAATTTTATTATTTCTATTGGTCTTCTAAAAAGGGTCTTCTGTCAAATTAATCCCAAATGCTCAGAATATTAATAACATGCCAGCTGATGGGATAAAAAAAAGACTTTCTCTATTATTCCATAAAATTTAACGTAATGCTTTTCCTGCGGTCAGTCAAAATATCAGCACACTGTTCACTCTTATTCTGTGATCTTATTCATGGGAGGTTTTGGCAGTGTTGGTTTTATTAAACTCGTCCGATGAGATGATGAATGACACCTTCTGGAGATGTTTTGTTTTTTCCCTTATTTCCTTCTCCATTTCTGCTCTCTGTTTACGGTCCCATGAGGCCTCTTGGGTCGTCCTGTGGTGGCTTCAGTACGAGATCCAGATTTGGAGCTTTCGGTTACTTCGGCCCAGTTCTCTGAAACAAACTGAGTGCGTCTGTGGAGAGGATGCAGCGTCTCTCAACATCTTTTGGAGGGTCGGCTTTAAGTTTTCTCTTCGATGCTGTTGCACTTTCTTGTATTTTACCTACTGTACATGTTGCTGTATTTAATTTAATGCAAAATACACTTAGTTTATCTGAAGCTCCGTACAGAAACACTCTGCTGATCAATTAGGTTTGTCAAGTTTGGGAAAGTAAACCCCTGATGATGTCATAGTGATGTCATTCAAGTTGACGAGGTCATGGTATCTAAAATTTGATAAAAAATTGGGGATAACAAGAATTTTATGCACCAGATATGTATTTTTTTAATGTTTCGATCCATCCTCAATCACGTTGTGACCCCTCGGATTAATTTTGAGACCCTTTGGGCGTTCCTGACCCCCCCCCAGCTCAGTTTTGGAGCTTGACCCAGACTTTCTCTGCCTCTTTAATTTTTAACTATTATTTTTTATAATCCAACTTCATATCAGAATCAACAGAATCAGACTACTTTGGTATAGATTATAGACTTATAGATTTATTGGCTGAGGGTGCCACTTTAAGTTAACAGCAATAAAAAATGTATTACCTATTCAAATGAGTCAAAACAACAAAATTCATTCACATTTATCCTGCAAAATCAGACATGTCAAATGCTGTGTTTGCATGCCTGCCCCTTGGAGGACATAATTACACATAATAAACACACTCCAAAGGTGGTGATGGTGTGTGGGAGGGGTGTATGAGTGCATTGCACGTCGCTGGGGCAGAAACGCATGGCTCTCTCGCAGCTTTCCAAAGTATTGTTTTTGCATGAGCTGCCCCGCTAACTAAGCCCAGAAGAATTTCTCTGTTGATCTTTCCAGACAAGTTCCCACTCGCAGCCGCGGAGGTGAAAAGGCTGGCTGGAGTGTGCTGCAGGGACTCCGGAGGGCTCCATGTGGTGGGGCGGACAGGCGGCCCGTCCCCCGGCTCTGCTGCGCTTTATCTGGGCAGGGGTGTGTCGGTGTGTCCGTTAACTGCCACTTACAACCGCGGGGCCCCCGGGGGCAGGCTGAGGCCGGCCGGCGGTGCTGCGCCTGCGGGGTGTTTACTCTGAATCCTCCTTGGAGAACTCAGACACGCCGAAAACATCCACCGGCCGCGCCACCGCGCCGTATCCCTCCGCGCATTCCACAGGCTGGTGGTACAATAAAGTAGTGCCGTTGCCTGAACGACGCCGTTGTTGTTGTTGTTGTTATTTAACTGCAATGAAGAATAATAGATGTTTAAAACTGTGAAGGAGGACACACATATTTTAATGTCACTAAAAGCAGGAATACTACTATGTAAAATATTACAAGTAAAAATAATGGTGCCAAATAACCTTTATATTTATCTATATAGCTTTAACCTATAAGAGTAGGCAGCATTTTATTGTTGTGGCTGGTTGTGATTGTTGGGTAAATTAATCTTTAAAATAATAAGATTTATCATCTTATGAAATAAATGGAAAATCCTTATAAATCCTTATTTTTAAAGTAAGTACTAAATATTAAGTATCAAGTAAATGTAGTGGAGTAAAAAGTTCAATATTTCCCTCTTACTTGGAGTGGAAAAACAGTATGAAGTGCCAGAAAAAAAGAAAATGTTCATGTTCAAGTGGCCTACCTCAACACTTGAACTACTCTTGGTTTACAGCCTACATTGAGGTTGATTGCTGGACAGAATACGTGATCGAGGAAGCAGTCGGCCTGCTTTTGGTTGTGATTTGGGGTTTATGAGAAAAACAAAGACAAAATAATGGCCTCTCTAACAACAGCATTGTTTATATTGGCGGTTTGGCTCGGCGGTCAGAGCCGTGAGACATCGGCAACCAGACATGTCATGCTCGGTCATAATAAACATTAAGCTAATGGCTCGCCGACTGTTTTTAGATCAGAATGACGCCTTGGTTAAACTGCAAAATTAGCCCTACTGACCCCCCACATTTCTCCCATATTTTTATAATGAACATGCTTTCTTCAAGCTCAATACACAGACAAAAGAAGACTAAATAAAGACAAAAAATATGTAGTTGAATTGAATCTCATTAAAGGATAAATGTGTGTGTTTCCTCTTTCTTTTTTCAAATATCCTGCCAGAAAAAGTCCGATTTCAGTATGTCGAGTCAAAAAACTAAATAAGATTCAGCTGTATGTGTAATTTGTGTTTAATGTTTGGATGTTTTTAAAGGCCGCTCCCTGACAGACGTCACGACCTTGGTTTCCTCACCAGCCTTGCTCACCACGAGATAATACTTTGCTCCTCTATTCTGACACTTTGAACTCAAACTTAAACTTAGTTTTATGTAAGAAGTCACTACAAAATAAATACATGTAGATTCAGGCAATATTTGATTGGTAAATGAGGCGATGAGAAAACTGAATTGGGAAAAACTACTCAACCAAACCCTAAACAATAAAGTCTTGCTTTTATTGTGAAGCACTTTTTGATGTTTCATATAGAGGGGCGCTGTGATCTTTATTTACTTTGCTTTTGTCAATTTTTTGTTTTTCTTCCATGGTTTAAAAATAGTCAAAGGTATGATATTTGTTTCATAATCATCTGTCAGTCTGACAATGTAATAAAAAAGTTTCACGCCCCTAAAACAGACACATTTAACAACCTTTCAGAGCTTTAAAGGGTCATAATGTAAAACTGTGAGGGGAATCAAATCCCAGTGATGGAGTGTAACTAAATATTCAGTGTGTACTTAAGTACAAATGTAAGATTTTTTACTTTACTTGTGTATTTCCATTTTGTGCTACATTATACTTCCTCTCAGCTACATTTAAAAGGGATGTGTGGCACCTTTTAATCCAATACATCTTTTTAACAACCTTTGTTACATGGTAGAGTCCAAATATGGATACAAAATAGAAATGAACCAATATATTATTATTTATAATAATAGATTAGGCTAATCAACAGTAAATAAAGTAGTTTATATAGTTAAACAGCTGCATTACTACTTTTATATATGTATATTGTGATGCTATGTACTTTAACTTCAGTAACATTTTGAATGCAAACTTAAACTCGTAGCAGAGTGTCTGTACGTTAACTTCTTCCACCACACATTATAAGTAAAAAATACTGAAGCAGTGACCTCAGTGGCAGCCCTGGCATTGTGTGGGTTGCACCAAATTTCAGGAACTCTGTGGAAACATTTTTATTTTGGTTTGTTAATTCAAGATCTTGCGGCCGAAGTCTTCTGAAGAAATGGGCGGACACTGAGTTTTTTTTTTTTTTTAAGCCCCCTCAAACGACTAGTTCCAAGCTCGGTAAATCAAACATTAAAGCATACTTGTTCATCAAACGGTGTTATTTCTTGTGAAGGCCAGGTCTGGCTGGGCACATCCTGTGTGGGACTTTTCTTGCGTATGAATGACGAAACAGCCATGGCTGGCGGAAAGGTGTTCCGGCCTGGAGGGGGAACGAGCCGCTCACTGATCATGGAACGGAGCTGCGTCAAGTGGAACCGAACGTTGGAACGCCAGCTAACGGTCGTTCGGCGGCGTTGCCTTCAAAATAAAAGCAAACGCGTCTCAGCTTGGGGGAAAAAAGGAGCAAAGAAACACCTATTTCCGGTGCGCTAACTACAAAAAAATGTATTTATATTAAAGGAGAATGTGTTTAGAAGTTAAAAGAAACTAAAAGCGGCGTCACGCGAAGTTTGGAGGTTTGTTTTGTTTAAAATGTAATTAAAGGTCGCCGGGGAGGAGTTTATTTTGAATATCTGAAACCGGAACGTCCTCTTTCTGCTGTGGGAGAGTCGACACTTGTTAAAAAAAACAGAACGAGGGGGGAGGTAAGTAATTATTTAGGGGGAAGAAAGAAAGAAACAAAGTTGTCGACCGTGCAAAGCACACGGGGAGGGATTTTATTTACCCCGCTTAGTCCCGCACCGGCCCGCTGGGATGTGACTGTTTAACGGCGCGCCGGCTCCCCCCAAAGCTTTCTTCTTCTCTCCAAACTTCTCCGCTACAATTTTCATCGAGTCCCGGGCAGATTTCTCCTCCTTTGAACACGGGGATGATAAAAGAGAGCCGAGCTGCGGCGGATGGACGGACGGACGGACTAGAGGAGCGAGTGTATGCGTGTGTGTGTTTTCCAGAAGTTAAAAGTTACAAGTGTATGTGTGTGTTTGTTTTTTTTTTTATCTTCTCCATTTGGCCCTGAGATGAATGGCAGAGGTGGAGTATCTGAGCACAAGCGGCTTTCTTCTCTCGTCTACACTGGACCCACATGAAGCGGCTGCATCCCGCTGGACCTCTGCGCTTTGTGTTTCTTCTTTTTAAAACCCCACACGATTCAAACTGAGACACACACACAAACACTTTACACTGGACGAGCCGTGTTGTTTTTCAGACCCTCGGAGAAGATGCAGATGTGGAGCCGCATGAGGGTCCACAAAGGAGGCCCTCCTCGTCCTTAGGTCACGCCGAAGTGTCCTGGACGTGTGTTGCTCCTGTTTCCTGATTTGAACAGTCCAATGGATTCTTCCCCACCACAGCCTACCTGTGCCTGTGGATTTTCCACATGAGGGCCAACCAGATGACTCAGAGGACTTAAGTCATGTAACCACCCTGAAATGTCTTAAAAAGGTCTTATTTATCTGTTTTGTATTTATTGTGTGTGTGTATAAAGGGGCATCCTCCTTTTTTTTCTAGTTTTGAGGCCAGTTTTTAATTTCTTTGTGAGAATTTGAAAGCTGTCGTTTCATGTGTTGTAGTGAAAACTGTAGATTTACTTGAGCATCTTTTGTTCTGCTGTGTATCTACCCACACTGTATTTTAGCACGTTAATCTGTAATTAAAAAAAAAAGAGGAAGGGGGGGTCTGTAGGACTTTGCCTAGACAGGTTATAAACTTGAGACGGCTTCATCATGGACAGGCCGATCAGCAAGTTATTGGAGAAGTTAAAGCTAACGGACTCGGGGAGTGTGAAATTCAACAGTTCAAAGAAAAAACACGACTCTGCCAGCAACTCTAATAACAGCAACGCCAACACTGGCATCTCCGGAGGCAGCGGTGGGGGCAGCGGTCTGCCACCAGCTCCCGGCTCTGCAGCTGCCTCGCCCTCAAGACCCGGCCAGTTCTCGCTTGCCTCTGCAACCACAAGCGATGCATGTGTTCCAGCGAGTGGGAGAGGAGGAGGAGGAGGGATGGGAATGCCGTCATCTCAGCTCCTCACCCCGCCAACGTCTTCCTCCACGGTGGGTGCCATACCTCCAGATGGCGAGCAGCCACTTCACCCTTCCACCTTGGCACCGCTGAGGCGTCGCTCGCCCCAGCAGAGAGCTTCCTGTTACCCTTACCTTGGTGAAGGTGTGGACTCCCACCTGAGGCGCGAGTCTGGCCTGGGTCCCGAGTGTGACCCCATGGGAGCCTTTGGCTCCAAGGCATCCCTTAATCAGCGGCGCTACTCCCTGGAGCTCCAGCAGCTGGTCAGGCGACACCAGCTCCTCTCCCAGCCGCCGCTCTCCGTTCCCCCGCCGTACCCCGCCACCACGGGCTATGGGTCGGCTCCCAGAGGAGGCGGAGGCGGCCTGGCAGAGCCTGGCTACTCTGAGCTGGAGAGGCACAAACGCCTCTCGCTTCAGGAGGCCCTGTTCTACAAACGCCTGAGCACGGGCAGCGAACTGTGGGAGAGCACCAGGCCTGCATCCCTCTCTCATCCACCACATCGCACATCTGATGTGACCGGAGGAGGTGTAGGGGGAGGCTTCTTCTATCCCCCAGGACCAACCCTGAGCCCATGCTCTTCGTTCAGCCTCCAGGAGGAGTCGGTGCTGGTCAGCCCCAGGTCCAGCTTTGCCTCCAGCACGGCCAGCGGCGGCGGTGGCGGGAGTCCCATGGGGAGCCGCTGCAGCAGCAACCGGACCAGCGGCATCAGCCTGGGCTACGACTCTCGCTACTGCGCCTCTGGAGGCCTCCCTCCACAGCAGCCGTCTCCCTCTTTGCAGGCCGGGGCCTCTGCTGCTTGTTATGGAGCTCCAGGCAGGGCCGGGGTGACCCCTGTGGAGGCCTGGACTCAGTACCTGGAGGGAGGGATGCGTCCGGTGGCCCACGACAGCCGACACTCATACCCACCTGCTGTTGGAAGTCCAGGAGCGGCGTGCTACCAGCCCGGCCCAGAGTGGTGGGATGAGCAGCAGGCTGGAGTCAGAGGCAAAGAGGGGGGCGTGATGGGAGACCGGGCCCGGTACTCAGACCTGCCCGGTACCCGGTACCAAGAAGAGCTCACCCGACTCCTGCTGAGAGATGCAGCACTGGAGGGTGAGGGGCTCCTGGAGGGCCTGATGCTGAAGGAGTCTCTGGCCCAGACGGCTCTCTCCAAGCCGAGCGCGACAACTCTGGGGCCCTGCTCAGCCGGGGGGCCCGTCAAACCTCAGGAGGATCCAGGAGCTGGAGCTGGAAGGGAGGCCGCAGAGAACCGCCAGGAGTTCTTTGGTGAGATCCTTTTTATTTGTTTTTTTAATTATTATTTTTCTTATTATCTTATTATTTTTATAGGTTTTCTTTCCCGTCAGGCTTATAGAAAGCTTGTCGGGTCACAGGTTAAACAGAGTCACATTTAACACAAATATTAAAATCACATCCCTGTTTTGAGCCAGCGTTCGGGATCTCATTCATCCATAATGAACCGCCGGGTCGCCCAGCATCCGCTCTTGCTGTATTATTATGGTCCTCAGTGCCGGGTGTCAGATCACAGGTTTCTCTCTAAATGAAAGGGTTGGATGGATGGATGGATGGATGGATGCACGGACGGACGGACAGATTAATAGTTGAAAGGGCTGTATGGATGGATGGTGCGTTGGAACCTGCAGAGACACATGCAGGCCTGTAGCACGCAGAGCACAGAGGAGGAAAAAAAAAAGAGAGAGAGAGAGAGGCTTCAGAAAGAAACTGATCCAGACAAGCAAGATGTGTTCGACTGAAGAGAAGAAAGGATAAAAGAACACGCAGGACACACTAAAGATACATGTAGTTGGCAAAAAATGAAAGCAGTCAGATGTGCACACACTCATCCAGGCTCGTCACACCTGCAGCCAAAACACCAGGGCAAAGTCCGCAGATGTTCGGGGATGCGGTCCGTTTTGCCGCAGCGTGGTGCGCACAGAGGGCTAATACGGCGCATCCACGCCGCCATTAAAGTGCAAAATTCTGCTGTGACACTCATGCAAATTACACGGCTGCGTATAAACACAGCTCTGACCATTACAGTGAGTCACACAAGATTAGGGCTCAGGATGTATGTGATTGTAGCCGGGCAGGAGTGTGTTACAGTGGCTGGATGAGTGTGTGTGTGTGTGTGTGTGTTTCTCTGCTGCAGGGCAGGTGTGTTTTCCCCAGAGTGACTTCAGGCCACAGTAACGCAGTGTGTGTGTCTGAGTCATGCGTGTGTGTGTGTGTGTGTGTGTGTGTGTAATGCTGCCTTGGCGTGTGCAGGGGCGGTGTGCTGCAGCCTGTTTTTCTGCTCAGGTATGTGTGCCCGGAGGGGACATGCAATACTGTACTTCACAGCCATTAGGAAGAAATCAGAGAGGCTGTGAGCCGTGAAGACCAGACGCTCTGAGCTCAGACACACACACACACACACACACACCTGTAACTACCTGTAAGTGTAATGCTGAGCAAAGTTAAATGCTGGTCGTTAAAAGGAAAGTAAAAATGAAAAATATTGCCCCATAAAGCAAGAAACTAGATTCAGAGCTAACCCATAAAAAAACTGCGTCTGTTGATGGTTTTGTGTCAGAAGTTCAAAAGAAGAGCTTTTAATCTAAAATTTACTCAGGTATTATGAATTCTTGTGCTTCTTAACGCAGTTTTAAGTACAGAAAAGGAGTAGAGATGCGTAAATATTTAAAATTTAGGGTGTGCCAAGCCAGATTTTTGGCACATCTGTGTTCTGTTTTTGTGCCCAAATGAGCTTTATTCCACAAAATACTTGTTGGTTATGAAAACACAAAAAGCCCCCCCGAATGCAATCCTGGTCACAGAAACCAACTCTTTCCCAGCATTTCTCCGTATGTAGCAGCTTCAGGTGTTAAATTTAAAGCCTGGAGTTTTGAGTCTCTGCCCCTTTTTTTTTTTTTCTTTTTGTTGTTGTTTTTTTTTTTGGTTTCTGGCTTTGGCGGAGACTTGCGCCCGTTCCTAAATATCCACGGGACAGTCCAAGAGTGTAGGAATTGTCCCGTTTGTGCGGCACTCCCTCAGCCACATTAGAAAGGGGGGGGGGGGGAAAATGCAGACACACCCTTTAAATAGATCACAGGAACGCTGCAGCTCGGACCACCACACCACTTTTCACTTTACATTTAGAGCTCAACATGTGCTTTGACTGAACCATAGTCAGAAACACACCGAGGACTTTAAGATTGACTGCCTTTAAGTGTGTACACTATTTTGAAGCATTATTTACCTTTCTGGTTTTAACTGATGTTAGAGGTTATACCTACACTGTAAGAAAGAAAATGAAACTGAAAATGTGTTTGTTCTTTTGGTTTGCTTCAAAATTTGACCAAAAAAAGTGACAACTAAGTCTTTGTTTCATTGAAAAAAACGATTATCTGCCATTAGACAATAATGTCGTAAACGAGATCATTTTTGTAATTTACTAAAGTTTTTTTTTCTTTTCCCTGAGGTAGTGCAGACTCCTAACATCTGGAAAAAAAAAGTGCAACCTTGTTTAATCTCCAAATCGCTCCAATTGTGGGGTTTAAAGTCAAATTTAAAGGAAAGTCTTAAGTAGGGAAAAAAAGAGTCATCTATTTTCTGGAGCGGCTGCCGAAGGAAAAAAGGGGAAAAAAAAGTCAGATCCGGTGGAGTTTCCCTTTAATAACAGAGCTCGGGCAGAGCGTGGATGAGCAAACAGTGCTGGCATGGGTAGCCGGGTTTTAACTGTGTGAAAATCCCCTCGGTGGTGCGAACGAGAGGATTTACAAGTGTTGACACTTTGCGTGGAGTTGGATTTCAGACACATCCTCTCGGAATGCGTCGTAAACGAAGCGCTAAGAGCCGCCAAGCGATTTTACCCCCCCCCCCTAACTAAAACGCATGTTTGTGTCCGTTTTGTGCCCCCCCCCTCCCCAATCCTCCCAACAGGAACCTGCGTGAAGTGTGGGAAAGGCGTGTACGGGGCGGATAACGCCTGCCAGGCTCTGGATAGCCTCTATCACACACGCTGCTTCACCTGTGTGTCCTGTGGTAAGCAAACAAACCCCACCTCCCCAAACACACACACACACACAGCAGTGATGATTTAAAGTATTTGAGCTATCATCGACACCTTTTCTAAACATTAAAATGCATCACGCTGAGTCTACTGTTCACCCCCCCCCCTTCCTCTTGCAGGACGCACCCTGAGAAACAAGGACTTCTACAATGTCAATGGCTCTGTGTACTGTAAAGAGGATACATACATGGTAAGAGTCGAGGTCAAGGCGTGTTTTGTCATCCATCTCACACACTGAGACACATTCAGAGTCGGAGGATTGTTTTTCTGCTAATGGTAATCTCTCCGTTGTAATTACAGTTTTCAGGATTCCAGGCTGCTGCTGAGAAGTGTAGTGTGTGTGGCCACCTTATACTCGAACAGGTGAGGAGTGTGTGTGTGTGTGTGAGACTGAAACTGTGTTCAAACGCTTCTTAACACTCAGACTTATGTTGGCTTTAAAGGAAATATAACTCTTAACCTGCCCTGTGTAATTTTTAGTCACTTGCATCCCATGTTTCCCAGAAAGCCTTTCAAGCACCTCCCCTCCAGAGGATAGAGAAATTCAGTGATGTCTTTTTTTTTTTTTGTTTCCTCTTTGGGTTCCCACGGCATTTTTTCAGTGGAATGTTTGCCCAAGTTTTTTTCATAAATAAAAAAATGAAGCTCTGCAGCGATTAACTGAAACTTTCTACCATATTTGAACCTCATAATACCCAAAATATAAATAGAAAGCTCGCAGAGAGCCTCTGGGATCTGCAGGCATCATTTTCCGCACCATTTGGACGGCTTAACCACATTAAAGTTTCAGCACTGTTTAATGTTCAAAAGCGTGTCGGTGCAGGAGTTCTGAGGGAAAGGGAACACGTTCACTCAGTAATTTGTCGCTGAAATGATAATATTTATAGATGAATTGAAGTTTATTCTTATATCCTGTATCAAACTAGAAGAAAAGGATGTTGGTACAACAGTGTTGTGATCAATGCAGCTATTATACATTGTTCACATGTAGATGGATCCACTGCGCTTATAAGATTTGCAGAGATTGTATCGATAACTAGTCTGAAATGTAAATTTAACTCTCGCGATTTTCACGGTCAAGATTAGAGGAAAAATTATTAGCCTCACAGTGTAAGAAGCAAATGTAGAGAATCAAATTAAGTTGCTGGGAACGTATTTTTATGCCAGCAACTTAACAAAAGATTTTGATTAAAAAATGCTTTTTAAAAGGCCTAAAGAAGAAACCAATGCAGCAACAAAGATTTAGACACTGTAGGGAACAAAACAAAAAGGGGAAATGGCTAATAAATTACAAGAATGAAGAATAAATACAATCAGATTAATTAATGAATAATTAAATGTCTCCATATAGCCACATATGTACAGTTTAGGCCAAGTATCTGTGGAAATACTTGAAAAAACAGTCAGAGAAACGTCTCAACAGTAGTTTTTTAAATGATCTCTGTTCTCAGATCCTGCAGGCTCTCGGGAACTCATACCACCCCGGCTGTTTTCGCTGCGTGGTGTGCTCCAAGGCTCTGGACGGGGTGCCCTTCACCGTCGACCACCACAGCAACATCTACTGCGTGGCAGACTACAACAAGTGAGACTGGCTTATGTGTTCTTCCTTCTGCTGCAGCTCATTAATATTTCTTATTTCTGTCCGCACTTTATGCTGTTAATTAGTATTTATGTGTTACAGAGATGTTATTGTTTTTAAGTTAACATCTGAAGAATGTCACATGCTCATTTCGCCTCCTTCAGAAACTTTACTCGACTTACTAAACTTTCTCCTGTCGTTCTGCAGGACTTTTGCCCCCAAGTGTGCTGCCTGTTTACAACCCATCTTACCTACTGAGGTGAGCCAACGTCAACGTTTTTCTAAGCAAACCTTTTACAACCGCTGTCATAAAAAAGAGTCACTTTTGAGCAATCACAGGAGATACAGATATATCTACAGTATTTCAAAATCAGTTTTATCTCGCACATTTTTGGTGATTCACACTTTTGTTGCTGCAACTCAAAGCGTCAAAATGATCCAAAGTTTGTCTGTCTGACATTTTCCCTCCTTTTTTTTTGTGTCTCAGGGCAGTGAAGAGATCCTCAGGGTCGTGTCTATGAACAAGGACTATCACTTCGAGTGCTACCACTGCGAGGTGAGTGATCTGAAATTTCATTTGTGCTTGTTTCCTAAAATATTAAATTTCAGCTCAGAAATTGCAGCACTTTTTATGAATTTTATGAAGTGCCTCCATGGCTGACCTCACTTCCTCTCTGTGCATTCCTGTCCTTATCTTGTTTTTTTTTCTCTCTCTCTCAGGAGTGCGGTAAGCAGCTCTCCGATAAGCCCGGCTCGCAGTGCTTCCCTCTGGACTCCCATCTCCTCTGCCACTCCTGTCACATGGGCAGAGTGTGCGCCACACACAACATTCCCCCTCAAAACACACACTGATCAGCGCCCAAGCAGCCACCCATATGTTTTTGGAGAAGCTGGTCTTAACACGCCGTCATTCCCTCATGTGCTTCTTTTTTTTTTGCTCCATCTTTCTCTTCAAGATGAAAACTGCTGATATTAAGACATTTCCGCTGATTCACTCTTTTTGACTTGGATCAGTCCCTTGTCACGTGTACTGCCTGCTGTACTTCTTGTACTATTACTGTACTATAGTTATAAGGGAACGGGAAAGAAAACTACTGCTTTTTTTTTTTTTACCCCAATGTGGCTACTGTTTGCTGTAGAAGAACAAGGGATTTTGCTAAACTGTTTTGTACATATATTATCGCTAGCAAACATTTGCACTTAAATTTGATTTTACTGTAAGAGATTTGTTACGTGAATCTGTACAATTTGGGGTAAACATTACTGTAATTTGTCTTTTGTAATAAATATTTTCATTTGTGTTCAGACAACACACATCAGGTCATACGTTTAAACAATATACAATGATATAACTAACTTTAAAGCTGTTCCTCTGCACTTCCGTGGCTCAAACGCTTTCATTCGCCATTAAACAGATGAAGATCAAAAACACTCACAGCCAGGTAACGATGTGTCTTTGTGAGAAATGACTGAGAAAAAGCAGACAAGCTGATAACCAATTTAAATTTTATTCATTTTTTTTTATTCTCGGTACATTCAGCACTTGCAGGAGGGGAAAAAAAAAGCAACAAAATAAGTTTTTAACTAAAAACATAAAATTAAAGATATTAAAATTGTAACCATTACGAGAAGGTTAACTTCTTCTTTGTACCATCCATCTATTATCTCTACTGCTTATCCTTTCACAACTATGGACAATTCAGAGTAATCAATTTACCTAACATGCATGTTTTTGGGAATGTGGGGGGAAGCCGGAGTACCCGGAGAAAACCCACACAGGCACAGAGGAGAACATGCAAACTCCACACAGAAGGGCCCTGAGCCCTCTTGCTGTGAGGAGGTGACAGCGCTAACCACTGCACCTCTGTGCCGCCCGTTCTTTGTACCTCCTCTTAAATATATATCTATCTATCTATATGATTGAAGGGTCAGAGGAGAGAAGGAGCCTTCAGTGTAGGGAAGGTCAGCTTCCCGTAATCATCACAGAATAAATCTCGACCTGATGAGACTTTCAGGTCCTCCCTTTCTCTTCTCCAGAAACCAGCACAGCAAAGATGAACTCGAGCGTGTGCCTGTCTCCTCCTATCACTTTTTTTTTTTTAGGTTACAGTGTTGAGACTTCTGTACCAGTTGTTTCTTCATGGGAGAGGGAGAGATGAAGGTTATTACTCACACAAACATCACCTGCTGCAGCACACAACAACCCTCAAGGCTGAAAGGAAAAAAAAAGAAAAAAAAGAAAAGAAAACTGAACATGATTCATAAAACTTCAAAAACACGAAAACAACTTTCCTCACTTTGACAAACACAGCCTGTAAGTTCAGTCGTGTACACACGTATATATATAAAAAAAAAAAATCTCGGTACTGAAGAGTAGAACACTAAAACTGATCCTAGAAAATATCTGAAGGTCAGGGATCTATTTTGGACTGGTTTTATTACAGGGCTCTGAAGAGGAAGGAACTGTGCACCCGCAGAACTAAAATAAAGAGGCGGGCTCCCAAACCTCAGTGGGACAAAATGCTGAGGCGATCCAAAAAAACCACCGCGCTCTGCTTCTTTTCTTCAACAGAGGAGATTTAACAGCACTACAAGGAGACGAGGAGGAACGCTGCTCTCTACAGAGGGAGAGGAGATTTGCTTCTGGAAGACAGAAAGAGAACAGAAGAGAGGCGATCGGAGCAACTGTTGATTTACTACTAACAAAACATGTGATCAGTATTTTCTGTGTAAATTGACGTGGTGGTGAGGTGAGAGGGGGGAAATGGCAGAAGTGTGTGGAAGACAACGCAGGCGTCAGAGTGGACGAATTAAAGCGCGGCGAGGAGCAGACACAAGTCTTGAGGAGCTTGAGGCTCGAGAAATGTATCTCCAAGTGGAAACACTCCCTCCCAAGACTTCCTGTCTGCTGTGTCCTCTGCTAAGCCGCGTCACCTTCTCTCTCTCTCTCTTCGGCTTTCCCTGCAGCCGCTCGACCCTCAGCGGCGCCGGTCCCTGGGGTTGCTACGGCTGCGAGAGCGCCTGTCCGCCGCCGGCGCCCACAGAGGGTCTCCTGGGCCGGTGACCGACGTCCCTCTTCTTGTCCCCCTCCCGGTCTCGGCCATGCGGTCCCTCTCTCGGTCTCTTTCTCGGTCTCCGTCGGGACCTCGACCGGGCGCTCCGCCGCTCGCTGCCACATTGCCGTCCTTCTCCCGGCCCTTCAGCCTCTCTTTCCTCTCCTCTTCGCGCTTCTTTTCCTCCTCCTCCTGCTGTTCCTTGCGCCTCCTCTCACGCTCCTTCTGCCGCTCCGTGCGATCCAAAAGCCTTTGCATTGCCTGGTGGACACGAAGCACAGCTTAGGTACATGACATGAAGTAATCAACCGCTCAGTGTGACAGAAAAACGTAAAGGTGTGAGACCGACCTGCTCCTCAGTGAGGGGAAGCCAGTATATACAGGGAGCTGCTTTGGTCTTCAGGAACAAGTCGTCCAGCAGTTTGGCAGGAGGCTCATCTCCTTTCTCTGTTCAGCAGAAAAACAGAAATCCATTTTTCATCCATCCATCCATCCATTTTCAACCAGCTTGATCCGGGACCGGGTCGGGTCGCGGAGGCAGCAGTCTGAGCAGAGATGCCAAGACTTCCCCCACCCCAGACACTTCCTCCAGCTCTTCCGGGGGGACCCAGGGACCTCGTTCCCAAATAGGCCAGCCGAGAGACATAGTCTCTCCAGCGTGTCCTGGGTCTTCCCCGAGGCCTCCTCCCGGTGGGACATGCCTGGAACACCTCCCTAGGGAGGCGTCCAGGGGGCATCCGAAACAGATGCCCAAGCCACCTCAGCTGACTCCTCTCAATGTGAAGGAGCAGCGGCTCTACTCCGAGCTCCTCCCGAGTGACCGAGCTTCTCACCCTATCTCTAAGGGAGCGCCCAGCCTCCCTGCGGAGGAAACTCATTTCGGCCCATTTTTCATCTCTTCATAATAATTTTAACTATGAACTTATTGAATTATTTTCTATTCTGTATAAAATTTTGTTTATTCTATCCAATCACAGCGGGGTGTGTTACCTTTCTTATCTGTCTTTCTCTCCTTGCTCTTGGGCCTCTCCCTCCTCCTCCGCTCTCTTTCTCGGGATCGGGATCGCTGTCCGTCCTCTCCCGGTCTTGCAAATTCCCGGACTTTGTCCCGGTCCCATTCCCGCTCACCGCGGGCTCGCTCCCGGCGCTCCATCTCTCTCTCCCGCTCCGCCCACAGATCCCGCACTCCTGCCACGCCTCGGTCCCGTTCCCGGTCTCGTTCGCGTTCCCTGTCTCTTTCGCGGTCTCTTTCTCTGTCCCTGTCTCGCTCGGGCATCAGAGGGGGCAGCCGGTTCTGGGGACCACCTGGTGGGGAAACATGGTCCTCCTCCTTTTCTGGCTTCAGGACACCTTTGTGGAAGTCCAGCTGGAAAAAAAAAAAAAATCAAAATGTGAGACGGATGACAAACCAGAGTTTTGTGTAGATTTATGTTGATGTATGATGCAAAAGTAACGTACTGTTCTGAAATGCCTGGGACTACTTTACTTTAACAGTAAGCAAACATGGTGGATGACCTGACACTGCCTGCAGCTTTAAAAACAAAAAAAAAACAAACAAAAAACAAAAAAAACTCTACACCACTTAGGACTAAGTATGTGCTCATCTGAAATGGTTCCAAAAATAAACCTATTAATATTTCATTCCTCATGCCTTTTACTGGGGATAACACTAGTTGCCCACTGTTTGACACAATGTACACTTGTATGTGTGTATGCAGGTGTTTTTCTTCCTAAATCTTAAATGAACAAAGAAATGAACAATAATCAATTTCAAAGCACTCATAATCTTGTCTGAGTACTTTAAAACAACCAAGATGAATAATTAAGGTGATTCCTCTCTTTAGTTCCTCAGTATAGCAAAAGTGACAAATACATATACAATACAGTTATTTCATACTATAAAATAAGGAAGTTAATACCAACATAAGGCTGGGATATTCTTACCACCATCTACTGTAACAAAATACATTTTCCATTAAATATGTCTTTACCTCGTCCTGCTCAGAGAAGTCCACGCTGAGGACCTTGGGATTGCTCTGAGGCCATTTGACCCCGTGGAGGGCAGCTCTGGTGGCGACCGCCTCCTCTGTCGTGGTGTACTATGAGGACAGGAGAAGAGGAACAAAGTTATTTATCTGAAAATCCTGCTTGTAAAGTGTGGCCACATCTCCAATCAGCACGTAGTGCAAAAACAAGATGGCTGGGGGAACAGATTGAGACAGATGGATGAGAGCACGGAGGTGATAGATTGTGAAATGGAGTGACAACAATGACAGATGCTTCTGTTAATTCCTGAGCTCAAATATGTCTTACATGTCAAAAACAGACCTTATTTACTAAAGGTTTTTAAAATTTGTTTTCATTGAGGTAAAAACACAACACCTCCAGCCTGCTGTGGTGGAGGCTGTGTGTGCTCGCTCCTTCAGAACAATATAAAAGTGTCGATTTGCTGGGACTCACTGTGACGAAGCAGTGCGACTTGATCTTGTCGATCCAGAAGCCCTCTTCCACCACGCTGCCCGTCCTGTTCAGCAGCTCTTTGAGTTGGCCCAGGGTGAAGGGTCGCACCTGTGGGAATCGGCATCAATCAAGGTCAGCTGTCATTTTCAGAGTGGACTATTTCATGTAAAGTCAGGGGAAACGAGAGAAATGATCATCGCAACAGCCGAGTTTCAAAGCTCATATCTGAACACATCCTGGTGGATATTCACAACTTGCGAATGAGAGTAAGATCAAGAAACAAGTACAAGAGGTGTGGAAATGCTCAATAATGGGCAATAAGGAGAATATATATACTGAGTCCATCACTGGTTGTTTTTTAGGCGATTAAAAGCTTAGTTCTCCCAGAGCCGGGAGAACGGACATTTGTATTCCATGGTATGTGGAGAGAAAACAATGAAATAAAACAAAGACATTTCTCTTTCTATTGTCTCAGGGACGGCAGCGATTTGAGACACTAGTTTGGCATGTCCCTCCGCAGCAGATGACCAGGACCGCCCAGTTGGAGACGGGTACAACAGAGGCTGAGTCGAAATATTTTTAAATGACTAATTGAAGAATGAAAGGGAGAAAGTCAGGGATTATTTTACTTTATGCTCAATATCTCCAGAATGGCTGGGAGCTGAGACACCAGCCGTGGCTTGTTGGCTTCGTACGATTAAAATCAAAATAATCCAAAACTGGGGATTTCGTATTCTTTTTTGCAACTTCTTCAGTGATTTATAGCAGATCTTACACACACCTGGTTGTAAAGCTGTCTGTGGCCTGTTGGAAAGTGTGTAGCTCTAAGAAGGATGATGTCGAAGTCCAATATGTAAGTTTAGAGTGACTTATCTTGAGAACTAGAGAATAGATTGCCACAGAATTTGTCTAACACCACCAACAGGTCATCATTTCAGCTGGGCCAACACTTAATGGCATGCTTATAAGACCAAAGACTTGAATTCCTCCTGGTTTCAGCTGCGCTTTGATATTAATGCCACAGTATCAAACAGAGACCTAAAACAACCACAGTTCAAAGGATAAGTCCTTTTAGCTAAATTGGTAATGACACTGTCTTTTCTCTGGCGCCTCCCTCAGGTCAAACTTCACATGTTGCCGCCTCACGAGCGGTAAAGATCAGACATTAGCGAAGTTGTTTCTACATTTTAAATCCATCCAATCCATCAGTTTTTCTGCTAAATGAAATTTTAATACAGTCAAACAGCCAAGCTATAAACGTTTAGCCTTGTGTGTAGTCTTGCGAGAGCTCCTGTCTTTCTGAGATTAGTGAGGCTGGGTGGCATTAGAGATCTGGTAGTCTTTGATCAATGTGCAACTTTAAGTCTTGCTTCTGTGACGCAAGTAAAAAGAAATCTGGAAATGCTAGTCATTAAATGAGTAATGTCTGGTCTTGTCATAGTCTGTTTAGTCATGTACTCTGCCCTAAACTGAAGGTGATGCTTGACTACCATAATACCTGGGTAAGTGCTGCTGACTCTAATTATGTGAATGATGGTGATGCAGTTACCACAAGCATCACCACAATATGCCTCATTCATGAAAAACCTGCAGGCTACATTTGGAAATGCAGGATTTTAGCCTGTACAACCATTTCACACACATAATTTTAGTTTGCGTGGACAGATTTAAGGCTCCACCTCGACCCAGAAAACAAGAAAATGACGGCATTTGTTTGGTGAATACATTTGATTGGTCAGAGCGGTTCGACAGACTTGGAGACAAACCCACCAGGTTGGTCACATGGATGATGTTTGACACTTTGCCATGAGGCGGCGATGGCTGCCTGGTTGTACGGACGGGGTCGTCGATGGTGACTGACACGCCAGACTTCTGTTGACTGATGGAGCGACGCACCAAGCTGTCGCTGGGGGTAACTGGGGGAAAAGATGAAGAAGAGGTGAGAAGAGTGAGTGGGATGGATATGAGAAAAAAAAAAAAAAAAAAAAACCAGGAATGTCTGTAATCAAAGACAGAGAGAAAGATGAAGTACTGCCAGAGGGATGAAAGAAAGAAGCAGAGAGATTTGTAACCAACAATCTACAGCAATTAAAATCCCACAAACTTTTCAGTGAGACAGTTTACCTTTCTTTGCCTCCCCATCGAGCTTGACAGATGTCTGTGTTTCTGAGGCTTCCTCAGAAACGCTGTCCTTCCGTTTGTCTCTGGAGGTCCTGCGTTGTTTGTCTTTCTCCATCTTCTCCACTTCTTCCTCTTCATTTGTCTGTCCATTTTCCTGGCCATCACCTGGGACGACCTGGGGAGGGATTATCAGGTGGAAAAACAGCAACGTGACGATTAATCACCACTTTTCTTGAGACTACCTTGATGTACAAAGAGACACCTTCAGTTTAACTTCATCTAATTATACAATATACATCCTCTGACCTGTGTGACGGTGCGTCGGATCTTGAGGCCTTTGTCCTGGTCGCCCCGGCTGGTGTCCATGCTCTCCTCGTCCCCGGACAGTTGCAGCTCCTCTGGGTGCAGCTCCACCACTGCCTCCTGGTTCACTTTGATGTCTGGGATCAAAGACTGAAGGACAGAGCCAGGAAAAGGACAGAAGACAGGAAAAGACAGATAAGGGAGGGAGAGAAGTAGTTGAAAATTTTAACTGTTAACTGATACACAGCAAGACAAAACAGACTATTTAATTTTCCATCAGTCATTTTTGCCAAGTTTAAGTTAGAAAGTTTGGTCATATTTCCCAGCTTACTAAAGATATTTTTTTACAATCTTCCCATTTCACAGTTGAGTTTTTAAAAGATTAATGCAGACCTAGAAGGAAAGAAGAAGGCCACATGAGAAAAAATAAATAAGAAAAAAGTACTGCAGTCAAAAATATCAGCTCCATTAAAAAAAATATCAGTACAGCTACACTGACACATTTTCCCACGCCTGCACAGACACCTGGTCCCGGTCTCTGTGCTGTGTCAGTACCTTCAGTGAGTCAGTGGTGATGCTGATGGATGGTTTCTTAGTGGTGACTGATGTGCTGGATCCCCACCGCCTCTTCCTCCCAGCTGCAGTCCCTGTCTCGGGCTCACCTGCTCCTCCATCTGTGGTGGCTGGAGGCGTCTTACTGCCTGCAGAGGAATAAAAGGGGAAAAAAAAGTTTAATTGTTGAGAAGAGATAAAAATGCCAAGATGGATGATTTGCTCTCAGCTGAACAAAACTTCAGTGACAAGTTAGTGCAAGCTCATCGCCTAACAGCAGAAACAATTGCTTAAATGTTTAACCCCAATATTTTTGCCAAAAGTGGCGGTAACTAATTTAAGTTTACAGAGTTTATAAATGGAATTGCAATATTAAATAATGTGAACAATTTTCATTTTATATTCAACATGTTGTTAGAGGGTTGTTGTGGTTTGGAGGCTATTCTAAGAGTAAGCTTCAATGAATACAGATTTATGTGAAATGCTTTCTGAGCAAATGGTATGTACAGTATGCAGTGAAAACGTGCTGTATGTGCACTTGTACAGAGGGCACGCACATGGACAGGGGTCTTGCTGCATCATGTTGACATAGCAGGAAATGCAGTACCTTGTTGATTTCTAACATGTCTTGGCCCAAACCAGCACTTTAATTAAACTGTTTCGTTTAAATATCAGGTATTATCAGTGTTTCCACAACACTGCTACCAAAGCATTGTGGTGTGAAAGGATAACACTGTTATAAAAAATGTGAATTGATTTTTTTTAATCTCCTGCAGTCAGACGATCTTATAGTCTATTTGATCAATCATTTAAAAAAAATCCATTACAGGTGGGTAATTGGCTGAGATAAAAACTGTCATAAAGGAAGACATTTATTAAACATATATAATGTAGTTTTCCCTTGTTATATCTTTTTGTACGTAATTTACTTCTGCTGTCTTGGCTTATGGAAGTACACCAATAACAAAGTCTATAAAATCTCCCTAAATAAACTTTGGATCCTGCTTTGGTTTGAACCTATCAAAGGTGTATATTTTACAATGAATTCAATCATTCCACATTTAATAAAAAAATTACCAACATTCAGCCAAATTTAAACATGATATACTTACTTACATGATATAGTCTACTTCTGGAGGTCATGCAGAATTAATTGCACTGTGGCTCTGAACTTAACAGCTGCATATTCAGCATGACAGTTCACGTTCATAACGGTTACACAAGGTCACTAATTTACTTTATTTTGACTGAAAAAGAAAAACACACTGCATGGAGGATTGTAAATGCCAATGGTAGGGCTTCTCCTTTTTCATCCTCATCCCACTCTTGTTTCTCGCAAGTCTTCATGCACGATGTAAAGACATAACTGGTATACTCACTGGTCAGGGATATCTTGCGAGCAGCAAAAGCCTTAGGAGTGGTGCTCTGGAGGGAGAGAGAGACAGAAAGAGAACATACAGAAACCCCAGGGGTGCGGGGCGAGATGAGTACCAAGAGTGCAGACCCAAACAGGCAACAACAGAGAAGAGGTGAAACAGGAAAAGTGGAGGAGGGGTGGGGGCGGGGGGGTTAAAGTAACAGAGGCCTGGAGGCTCCAATTGTACCACATTATAGAGAGAAGGTTGTTGGTCGATACAAAGAGACTCCAGACACATTTCCGCCTTCCACCTCTGCTCAAAGACGCTGAGATAAATCATTATGCTACTCCCCTTGTGTGTGCGTGTGGTAGACTCTAAGGACAAAGCGAGAACATGATGTGCATTAGGACATGAGTAGGCCTGTGTGAAACTCAAACTGGGTCGTATCTTAGTGTGGTACGTTATTACAAGATCATGTCCATCAGAGGACTCTGAAAATAGAGGGGGAAAGGAGACTAGCAAAGTGGATCCTGTCACTTTACAAGACTCATGTCCCATTTAGACTGGATTAGCATGTGATTTCAATATAGCCTGCTCAGGTTAGTGATTTATAACTTGTCTGAAGCGCATATTCCTGAATGATTTATTTTTTTACCTCCTGTTGCAGTGATAAATACAGCTCTAATCAAATCCTGTTTTTGAGAATTTGCTGGTCCTTTCATAATTTAAATCCAATCCAGAGAGATGCTTTAAGTGCATCTCTGGGTTATACATAGAGTTAGCCTAACCGTTAATAGCTTTCATGAGCTCAGCGTGACAGCTGAAGTAGAAAATGGTTGTGCTAATCTCATAGATCACGTTATCAGTTGACTCTTACTGTCTGTGTTCAATTATAGATAAATAAAAGTAAATAAATTCTGCTGCATACAGTTGTCTATCATTGAACCAGATACTGTAATTCAGGAAGAGGTAAAATAGCGTCCAGAGCGCGAAAACTTTCAGTACAAAAGAGGAGGTGAACTATTTTATCATTCATGTCCACCAGTAATTTTAAACATGTTAATGAGGCATTCGATATATAAATTATGTAATAGTAGCATATTGGTCTTGGGTGCCAACACTGCCATCGCTCTAATCTAACATCAAATTTTTAAATCAAGTATTGTAGCTGACTAACACTGCTGCATGTTGTTGGTGCTAATGAGTTCTGTGGAGCAGAGGTGGAGAACCGAGTGTTGAAGACTCAAAGATCTGTCAACAGATCTATCGGTACTGCAGTTTAAATTGAAGCTTTACCAGATTAAACAACACACAACTGTAGACCAACAGTGTATGTCAAATGCATGATGGACCCCGCCATCTTGGTGCTAAAATATCCAATTAAAACTGCAGTACATATGACAGTTCAAAAATTTGGAAAAGGAAAAAGAATTCCTCTTATTTACAAAAAAGATCTTGAGGAAAGAGAAAACTTTTTTTTTTTTTTTTACATTTTAGCCCTTAAAATTGTATACATTTTAAATAGAGGAATAATCACAAGTTATTTCCTGGTACCATTTAACACCTGATTCCTTACTGGCTCGACTATGGCCCAACCGCACGACAGTGTGTACTGTATCTAGGCAACAAGGATCCAATCAGAGAAGGCAGAGGAGTGAGGGCGGGGCTCGATTTGAGTGTGCAGATTAGCCACCAGGCAGGAACTGATCACAGGATCGGGCTTTTTTCTTGAATGGGGAGAGGGAGGACTTTTCTTGATTGACTGTTGATCATAGAGTCACGTTTCAGTCTTTCGGGGAGCCAGGCATTTCAAACTGCCTTGTGATGGATTCTGACGGGGGCGGGGGCTGATGTATACTTTAAGTCCAAAATCTGGGAAGTGAAAAAAAATCCACTTTTGTGATTAACTTATTGTCTTTAATTGTCATAATGGTCCATTTTCTCCAATACATTGTCCTGAAAGTCTCAAGTTGTCCTATGAAGACTTTGTTATCCCGTTTTTAGCAGTTCATGAAGTTTTCAATAAAGTTCGCTGCACAGTTCAGCTTGTTGACAGCACATGTCGAACAGATCTCATAAAAAGGTATGAGAGGGGACAAAAATAATCCAGAGGAATTTGTCTTTGGAAAATTATAATCCAGAGAAGTAGTCAGCGTGAGCAGGTTGAAAGATGACATGCCTCTGCGCTCACATGAAATCATAAGAGATGCAAGGGCCAAGTTGTGGGCGTAGCGAAGAGATGAATGTAGAAATAAACAGCAGCATCTGCAGTTGTCCATCTGCCAGGTCCATAGCAGAGGCAGTATATCAGGACTTCCTGGTGAAACATCCACTGAGTCACGTTTGGGTTCATGGACAGTGCAGCAATGATTTGTTGAGTATATCCGGCTCTCAGTGTGGATGATCAATGTCACTGTGAACCCACAAAAAATTCTTGCAGCTAAATGTGTGTCAGATTACTCGCCCTTGGCTTTACGTCCCTTTAAAAGTCTTTGTTACAGTTGAACAGTTCTCTCATGAATGGCATCAACAAGCATTCAGCGACAGGATTTATGTGCACAGCTGAATAATGGGAGTCACTTTTAAAAGGCCAGCTTGTCCACGCAGAGGATGACTGTCAGCCTTGCAAGCAATAACAGTATTTCAAATTTATACTCAAGTGTGATTAGAAGTCCATATTGCCATGTCACAGACTTATTCATAACGTTTTCCATAAAAAAGTCCCATAATCTTCACTTCCAAGCTGATTAGTTCGGTTGCTTATTTTGAGTGTGTTTTTAAAGCTTAAAACCCCAAATAGTGATAGAATAAACGCTCAAGTCCTGATCACTTTACAGGTTTTTGCAGGGATTCTCTGTCCAAAGTCATAACTCCACCCCACAGGCAGGTGTCAGTGTGGGGTTGGAGGCAGAGGTAAAAGGAAAACTGGAGAGCCGAAGAGTTTTGTCCTTTCTCTGAGCTGCATTTTGTTTTTGGAGGACGGAGGCACGGGTGTTGGAGGGCAACACTCTGAGACTGTGCTTCTCCTCAAAATGGCAGATGGGAAAGGCGGAGAGAGCTGGAAAGGGGGGGGGGCGATAAAGAGCGTCAGACACCCTCCCCTTCCCTTACCCCATCATTCATCACCACCGCACAGTGCAGTACAGTCCAGTCCGGTTCAGATCAGCGAGCAGGCTTCCAACCCCTGAGGCTGGGTTTCCATGACAACTGTGCGCTGCTGCAGTTACCATGGCTGCCACTGCTGTCGGTGGTGGTCTGATGCGAGCTCCAGTTCCTGCTGGCTCAGCACGTCGCCGGAGGGCTACAGGGGAGGCCTTGCAGGCTCAGGCTTTACTCAGTGCCATGGGGTTGCAGACTCTGGGCCTAATTCAGGTACCAACGACGCACTTGGGCATAGCGGG
This sequence comes from Scortum barcoo, assembly GCA_023238725.1. NCBI lineage: Eukaryota > Metazoa > Chordata > Actinopteri > Centrarchiformes > Terapontidae > Scortum > Scortum barcoo. Next base: position 12,541,104 of record CM041532.1, on the reverse strand, counting down.
ACAGGAGTAGGAGGAGAAGTGGAGGAGGTGTTGGTGTTGGTGGTGGTGGTGGTAGTAGTAGTACGCAGCAGGTACCATTAAGGGCAATGGAAGAGGCATGGGCACCTTCATAACAAAGCAATCAATGGGGTTTTAAACAGCAATCACACCATAAATATATATAGTGAGAGAGAAGCGTTCATGATGGGATACAAAAGGCAAAAGATGGAAAGTAAGGGGACAAAGAGGGGAAGAGAGATGGTGAAAGCGAGAGAGAATAAAAGACAGAGAGAGAGAGAGAGGCGGTGTGAAAGAGGCAAGCAAGAGAGCAGAGAGAATGAAAACAGGGTGAAAGGAACAGTAGAAACGAGCCCTGATGCATCTCTACACACACTGTCAGGGTACATTACTCATGCAAACCAAGGGCCAAGGGGGAAACAAGACACACACACACACACACACGTACAGAGTACGAAAACAGACACGTGCTGATAATAACTTCAATAGCATAACAGCTCACCAATAAATCTAAATGAGGTACTTTAGATAAGAAAGTCAAGAGCTTAATGCCCTGAAATGCAATGTAATGCATAATTGTGGGCATTTTCTGGCGCAGCTCCTCAGCTGCAGTAACCAGTGAAAGCTGAAGGCTACACTAACGGCAGCTTCATAATGAGCTCTAGCAACAATTCCCTGTATGATTGTGTGAAAAATGTATGGCTTTTTTTTAATTTATTTAAAGACAAGAAACTGCTTGCAACAGTGAAAATGTGATGCTCTGATTCGACATAATAACTCTTACGACCCTGACACAGTTCGTGCAAGAACTTGAGCTGACTAAACCAGACTGATTAGTGTCAGCCACAGCGATTGATAATCGGCCTGGTGTGTCAGAGCGCTGAAGTTTAATGTTTTTCCTTCTCGCTTCCTCCATCCTTAACACAAATACACACACACACACACACACACACAGAAGAACAGTGATATCATAAGCATGCACTTTCTGCAGCATTGCTGTCTAATGTACCACACTATTACATCACTACTTGCATTCAAGCAGTATCAACACTTAACATCTCTCTGCAGGGACCAGACAGACAAGGTGTGTGTGTGTGAGAGAGATCATCTAGATGAGTGAGCCAGTCATGAAACATTAGTTGCATTAAACGCAGATGGAAGGGATTAGTTAATTTCTATTTACCCCAGGACCCAACTCCAACTCAACCCCTTGTTCGTTCACCTGTGAGTGATAACTGCAGGTGAGAAAACTGTGGAGCATTTAAGAGGTTAAAATGATGCAGAAAGAGTAAACACAGTCAGAATCAAAAGGATAAAATCTCCACAAGAGCCAAAGGTAAGGGTTGTAAAAACGCTGGGGTTGTGTTGGTTTTAAGTGACCCTTTTAACTTGTGCTGCCATCTACACATGCTTTTGTATGAATGAGGATGCAGGTTAGTGGGAGACAAAGCGAAGAACCAGGCAGCCCCACCCTCTCAGTGACCTTACCTCCTCCAGCCGGCCCTCGTTGTTCTCCGGCTCAGCTCCGGAGGGCGGCTGCTGTGCCATGGAGCTTTCTGAGTCCGGTTCCACCTCCGTCACGGCGGCAGCGCTGGGCTCTGATACCTCCCTGCAGACCAAAGAGATGGTTGGAGTTGAGGAGGAGGAAGAGGGTGAGCCGGCAGAAAAAAATAAGCTTTGACAGTCAGAGAGCTCAGGGTCAATACTGGTCAGTAAGAGAGTCTGGTCATACTGATTCTCACCTGCTGATAAGCTTGTTATCTTTGCCTGCCCTTAGGTTACTTCAGCTAAATCTATCTGACGTACCTCTGAGTTACAAACAATCACAGTAAAATGATCTGTCTTTTATCAGTCAAACAATAGCTTCCTTGAACAACATATCAAAGCCTTTTTATTTTTAGAAGTCATTGATAAAGACCGCAATTATACACTTAACCACCTTGTGCACACTGTCAAAGCAGATATCTAACAACCTCTGAATGGGTGTGACTGTGTTGACAGGAGGATGAATTGAAAGAAATACCAGTATCATGACTTTTGATTCTGGACTTCTCTTTAAAAAGATTTGACAAAATATAAAAAAGTTGATTTTTTGATAAAGTTATTTGGTGTTGCATAACCTTAGATTCCTGAGAACAATGGTTTCTGAATCAATTAAAATACTGACGCAAACTAAAGCTGAAACTATTATGATGAATGAATTCTTTAAGCAATTTTCCAAGCAAAACTTTCCAAACATTATCTAGTTCAAGCTTTTCAATTGTGAGGTTTAGATACTTTTCTTTGTCTCACAGGATAATTGGTCAGACAAAATCAATTTGAGGACATCTCTTGGATATTATGTGAATGTTTCACTTTCATCTGATATTTCCTAGGTGAAACAACTAATCAAGAAAGCAGTCAGCAGATTAATGAGTATACTAGATTAAGCCCTAATTGAAGACGATCCAGACAAACGACGTGAAGTATGAGACGGGAAAACACTGGGAGCAGTCAGAGGAAGGGTGCTGGTGGGCAGTGATCTGGGTCACTCCTGCTATAAATAACTCACCAGCTAACAGACACCCAGGGTCACAAACACACCTCAAACTAAGTCATAGTCCAAGACACACTCGCAGCTGACTCCATGTGTGCGGTCTTCATCTGATCCATGCTGGGTGTTTTTTTGGGGGAAAAAACCTCAAGTCTAACTCATCCAATGAAAGCCTTGCTAAGTAGTTAATATGAGTCAGACCTCACACAGTGAAACGCTTCCCCACATTTATTTTATCGCTGTTATCTAAGACGGAGCAAAGCCAAGCAGATGTCATCATTATATTTTTAGCAACGCCCTCAACTTCCCCTACCAGCGTTATCAAAAGTCTCCTCCGCTGCCTCCATGTGATGACACAGGCACCGAGGCAGCACCCTGTAGGTGGGAGCATCGCATCCTCAAGCATCTTCCTCCCCATCTCTGTGCACAGTCTCCTCCATTGTCTGATTCATTACATGATCCTCTGCAATGCATACTTTATTCATTATCGTTGACTCCAGAAGCTAATATGCATTTCTGCTAAATGTTTTATCTCACGCTCATCAGTTTTGGCAGAAAATTTCTAAATTGAAAGCAGCAATACAGTCATTTTCAAAAAGGATGTATGTGATGATTTTTGTTTTTAAATCTGCTGACTGTCTTTTTACCTCATCATTCGATCTGCAAAAATAAAAAGGGACCAATCCCAATTTCCTATCTTGTTTCTATCTTGTTTTGTCTGTCCAACGGTGCAAAATCCAAAACAAGTCATTACAATGCAAGATGATGAGAAGCAGCAAATTCTTGCATTTTATAAGGCAGAGATGCTTTTTAAAAACCAATTTCCTGTCTACCACCTAGTCAAATAATTGATTAATCTGCCATTTCTTGCAGCCATTAGTCAAGTCACCTCCAAGATAAAAGGTAATGGGCAGCCAATTTGAACCTCAGAAGAATCTCTCAGACATAAAACACTGAGTCATCTTCACCAAAAGTCACTACCACAACCAGGTGATGGGCTGTTTCCGTTCCTCTCAGTACTTTCAAGACCGATATCAATGACTAAAACTATCTCCAAAAATTACTCTCACAGTCTCACGTGGCCAACTCAGACAGTCAAACCTCTGCTTTTCTCTCTCTCTCTCTCTGTGACAAGTGACACAGCTGTTGGCAAAGTTTCTTTAAAAGGAGGGCCTGCAATGTTAGTCTCTGCACGACTGAAATCTACCCAGAGTGCTAGGAGAGCCTGTTCAACCACCTCCTCTGGAGATTAGTCACTGGCAGGAGTGTAGGCAGGAGGACAGCTTTTCCCCCTCCTCCACGCCACACTGACTCTCATTTGTCCTAGGTGTGGATGTCAATGCGTGAGTGGCGAGACCGAGGACAACTCCTGCACAGGCTGGAGAGACAGATGTCGACTGGAAATTCAACCCCTCAGGATCAGGAAAGGGGGCGAAGCCAAACCGAGGTGATGTAAGGATCACTGAAAGAATGAGTGACTAACTGTGCGTCCCCGCGATGCTTGGTCTTTTTCCTTTCAAATAACAGCCTTGAAGGCGACATTTCAAGCAGCTTTGAATTCATATGACTAAGCTGGAATGAGGAAACCCATTCAAGCTTTATCCTGAGAAACAATGTCACAATTTATAAAGATGTTGCAGGAAATAAATGCATTACTTCAAGTTAAACTTCTCAAAAACTGACCAAAGCACAAGTTTTCATTCATGCCAACTCAAAAGAATGACTCAGACCACGTCCTAATGAACAAACTGGACTCATAAATTGGACAAAAACACTGCCACCGATCAAATCAGACATGTAGTCGGCTCCCAGGGGACGAGAGTGTGACTGCTGGTGCCAGCTGGGAGAATTATATCACACCATAAGGGCCCATTCACACTGACTGTACAGCTAACAGATGTCTGCTTTAATGATCTCCCTTGACAACAGTGGGATCATTAACAGCTACAGCCACACAAACCCAAAAAATACAAATATAGTCTTCTGTGGGATAGCCAACAAGATGCACATACAGCATGGAGATAACTGAGCCTCAATGGGCGACAAAATGAGGATGTCCCAAATTAGAAAAAAGGAAAATATATATTTGAAATCAAAAGTCTTGGCTACCTGGCATGGCAGGAAACATTCAGAGGAAACACAGAAAGGGAGGAATCACTGAAATCTGAGCCCATTATTTATTCATCAGTGTGCTCCTTCAACGTGAAGCTATTTTAAGCACTGATCACAGAAAGGAGACCCCCTTCCCCCCCTCTAAAAAAAATCCTTCCCTGCTCCTTCACTCAACAAAAGAGCCCCCCCCCCTTCACATGGGCGAACATGTAACACGCTCAATGAACTGATGACATGATATTTAACAGGCAGGGAGGAAAAAAAAAGATAGGGAGGGGGGCTGCAAAGCGAGCAGCATCGTTAACGTGCAGCCGGTTTCACGGCAGGACACGACAGGCTGACACCGGCTAATATGTCCCCGGTGCTCTCTGCATGCGGGGCGTGAAAGTACAACCTGCAACCTGAAGCCTCGGGTCGCCCTCTGGCTCACTCTTACCCGTTTTTGTTGCCTTCGGACAGCATTATGGCCGGCCTTGAAAGGGAAACCCCCGGGGATGAAAGATACCGCGGTGTCGCTGCGGTTCGTCCCGGCCAGGAGCGGCTCGAAACCGGGTATGACGCGAAATGACCGATCCGGTCGCGGTTGTTTCCGCTGCTGAGCGGCCGTGCACTGCGTCGGTATCAGGGATGCAATGCATGCCAGACGGCCATGTTGGCTAAGCGAGCCGTGTCAAGTCTACCTTAGTGGGGGAAAAAAAACGTGTTCCGGTGGGTGATTTCCAAAATAAAAGCTCCGAGAGAGAGCGGCTTAAACGTAGCGCGCTTCGAGATTTAACCTAAAAAAATATTGATTAATAAAAAAAAAGGAGCTGCGCTGGAGGGAAATGTGGTTTCGGCTGCTAGCAACAGAGGGGGACGAGCACGGAAAAGACACCAGGGGAAGGCAATGAGCGAAGGCAGAAAAAAGGACCCCCCTCTTTTCCCAAGAGAAAAGCAGCAGCCACGCCGCCTGTGAGGCTGCCGCACCGAGCGCCTGACAAGAAATACAGCCTGCTATAATTAGGAGACGAGTGAGGGAGGCAGTGGGGTGTGTTTACAACCGAGACAAGGTTTAACAGATCTTGGAGGCATGCTGTCAGCACTGTGACCAATGTTTTTTAATTGGAAGAGTCATCTCTTGTGCATTTCCAGGCTGACAAATCACAGACAATGATGAATGGTTTCCACCTTTTCACGTGACCAATCTATTGAGCCCAACGACAAACGCAAACATATGAGTAAAACAGCAGAGTCTAGGAGAAACTTTATCAGTTTATTCACCTAATCTGAGTGAGTCCATTCTGCATAAATGTGAATAAAGTGTGACATCCGTCCAGTGATAATCACATAAAAAACTGTCCTATTATTCATGTTTTTACAGGTTTTAGTGTAAGTAATTGTTTGCTACATGACAACTGTTGCAAGGTAATCTCCTGTTTTTAAAAATAAAGTGTGCAGGGGTATGACAAGATACCTAGAAAATGTCATTATCATCATCCAGTCTCATGTTGTCTCCATATTTAAAAGCTTTTGTGACTTCATCAACACATCATTCATCTGCTCCTCCAAGAAGGTGACAATTAATAATGATGGTTCATTTGTGGAGCAACAACGTAAATTGAAGACTTCATTCCACCCGTTATTAAGGATAAATGCAATTTTAATGATGGTTACTGACCTTTTTGAAAGGTATCGTTTCTCTGCCCCTTTACCCAGGTTAGTCTTTTTCTCATCCTCTGCTTCTTGTCCTTGGTCTGCCTTCTGTGAAAGTAAAAAGAATGAAAAACAAATAACAGTATGCCCAAAGATCATTTAGCTTTAAAGTGCATCTCAATGCAGGCCAAGATTTCCATAAAACACACTGAAAGGCTTAAATAAAAAAATAATGAAAAAAGAAAAGTAGTTAGAAACATCTGCCACACTTCTCCAATAATTTGGCCAAAAACAACACCAATATGTAACACACTCAAGCACTCCCAGTCTATGTGTGCACTGAGTTTGCTGCTGTATGGCAGCAACTTCACAAGCGCTTTAGCTCACAGATGTCTTATTAGTGCTGTGGTGAAAGACTGCCGTCCACGACAGTTTGATCACTGACCTTCAGCTGCCTGGCGATGTGGGTTTTATCACCGGAGGAGGAGGATTGTGATGAGCGCGAGGAGTCTGATTTGGAGTCAGAATCTGATGAGGAACTTGAATCTTGGGCATCTTTCACAGACACCCTGCCTTTGTTGGCTGTCTCCTGTCTCTTCTTCTCCTTTTGCAGTTTCTCTTCTCGTCTCTTCTCATCCTGCCGCTTTCTCTCTCTCTCTTTTTCGTCTTCCTGACATTTTCTCTCTTTTTCTTTCTCCTCTTTCTGACGCAGTTTCTCCCCCTCTTCCAGTCGCTTCCTCTCCTTTTCTTTCTCCTCCTCTTCCAGTCGCTTCCTCTCCTTTTCTTTCTCCTCCTCCAAGCGTTTCCTCTCTCTCTCCTGTTCTTGTATCTTCCGTCTTTCTCTCTCCTGCTCCTCCTTCAGTCGCCTCTCTTCCTCCATCTCTCTGTTCTCCTGAAGCCTCTTTCTCTCCAGTTTTTGAAGTGGAGATTCACTGGAGCTGGCAGGCCCAGCAGTGGAGTGAGCTGTCCCTTCTGACATATCTGCAGCTGAGGTTGCCTCCACTGCACTGAAAGCGCCCTCTGACTCCATCTTGTGTACGAGCAGAGAAAGGGGCCCGGGCCCACGTTTCACCGGCGGCTCAGGGCTGCTGGAACGAGAGCTTGAGTCGGAGTCTTGCCTCTCTGCATGGTGGGAGGTGGGAAGACCCTTGGACCACGCGCAGCCTCGTGGCCCTCTCCCTCGTGGTCGTCTGCGTCTGGTGGGCTCTGCTTGGGGGTGTCAGGTAGGGGAAACAGGTCAGGGGGTGGAGAGGGAGGAGGAGTAGGGTGGAGGCGCAGGAGTAGGGTGGCGCATGGCTGAAAGTTGCATTGGGGTGTGATGTGCCTGTGGTGGTGGGATGTGCTGCGGAGGCTGGAGCTTGCGTTTGGATCTCGCAACTGTTTGATGGGACGCTGGGGGGCATCTGCTGAGGCTGGGGAGGTACTCTGTTGCCCCTTCTTGCCCCGCCAGGACCGGGCCCCCAGTCCTCATCATCCTCGCTTTCGTGCCACGCGTCACCACTGTCGTCTTCGTCGTTGTCCTCGTGGCCGTGTCCTCCCGCTGAGACCCTGGCAGATCGGCTGAGGTGGAGGACAGGGTGAGCTGATCCCGGTTCACTCGGAGCGGTGCCTTCCTTCTCCTGGGCTCTCGGGGTACGGCAGGGGGCAGCCCCTGGCGATCAGGCTGGCCCAGGCTGGACGCGCACTGACAGGGAAGCTACAGCGCGGGGGGGAGAGGGGGCCGGTGGCTCCTTGTGTCCCTGATGAAAGGTGGCTCGCTGCATCCTAGCTGCTGGTGCCTCGAGGGACTCCTGGGGGTGGAGAGTAGGATCATGGCCCATTTCAGGGCCGCGTGCCATCATCCCATGACCCATCATTGAATCTCCTCCTTTCTGCTCTGCCCTGGTCATTGAGGGCTGAGAGGGTACAGAGTGATGCTGCTGGGCAAAAATAATGACGTCAGTCTGAGAGAAGTGTCGATTACTACATTTGTTTTATACATTTAGAAACATAAAGGCATTTATAAGCCAGGAAAATTAATTTCCAGGTTTATGATGACCACAGAAACACTGTTCAAACACATAAGTGTGAGACAAAAATAATATAAAATAATAAATCAAGCATCCCCTATGATTTTGTATGATAAGGAGCATAAGTATAATAACATAAAATGAAAATTTCACAGTATTATATGATCAGTGTGTAGCAGCGTAATGTGTCCTGCTCTGCTGGATAAATTCTTGGTGCTCCCCATTTGGCTATTCAGCGTGTGGAGGTTACTGACCTTGTCGGAGGCATAGGAGGAGCTGTCATTGTCCTCAGAGTGGTCTTCATCCTCCTCCGGCACTGCTGGGCTTTCTGTGAGAGAGGGACACGAGGCAGGGGCTAAAGGTCAGCACTAATGTGAGAATTAACACTCATGACACACACACCCACTGCTTCCCACCCCCGGACAACTTTAGAATAAATCACATTGAGAATTCTGTGTCCATACTTTTGAGCAGACAAACGTACAAGAAATTAGGTGACTACAGATGTTTGAACAACATAAATTAACAAGACCATGTGGGGGAGGGAAAGGCACAAACATTGCTCAGTTCCTTTAAGCTAAAGAGCCGTTGTTCATGTGGCAGAGACCACATTTGTTGATTTGTGATTGTGTGCGTTTATGTCGAGTGTTGTACCGTCTGCCTCGTCATCTTGCTGGGCCTCTCTCTCCAGCCTCTGACGAAGGAGCTCCTGCTGCTTGGCCAGGTATTGTTTTATGAAGCTATTCTGGCTCATCTCCTCACCTATCTGCAAAACAATAAAATACACAAAATAACACACTATTAATACCTACGCACAGAACCAAACAGTGGTGCCTGTGTGTACGGTGGATCCCAGTCTTTTATGTATTTCTTATGAAGTATTGCAAGTAAAAGAAAAATTACGACAAGTATACAGGAGTTGTACGTTTCTACAGAATTTAAATTAACACATATGTAGACAGAATCCAAAGAAACTAACCCATCTTTAAAAATCTGTTCTTACCTGCGAGTTGGGCTGCAACCCACTGTGAGAGGAGGACGACTTCTGAAGATTTTCCAACATCAGAGCCTGCAGGGAATAAGGAAAAGTGATTCTTTAAATGTAAAGTACTGCATCATGAGGAAATGTAAAAAAAAAAAAAGGAAAGGATAAACGCAAAATTTGGATAAAATTACAAAACATTAAATAATATCAATAATATCAGGTTACAAGAGAACCCCCCAAAATTTTAATTTTCTGCATAATAACAGCAAATACGGTATATCAAAATTATAATGTAAAGATCACTGTCAGCATTACTACTATCCTGAACTGTATGGCATAATATTTTGACCTGATATATGACATGCAAGCCCATTTGCAGAAAGTATCTGCGGTTATATTAATACACATTTAAGAAGTGCAGCATCCAAAACTGTGCATGACTCGGGGAAAATGAAGGGTTAAAAATAAATAATTAAAACAGATGAATTATTTCCCCACCAGAATTTTATTCCTGACAGATACTCCAAAACCCTTCAGGGCTTGGTGATGTGGTAAGATAAAAAATAAAGTATTAAAAAAGATTCATTATCTCCCACGCAGAATTTTTTGCCCGGCAATGATTTGATGCTTTTGAAATGACACTTAATTTTATTTAACATCATCAGAAAAAAGTTAACTTGAGTAAATACAATGCACAAAACTAAAAAATTAATAAAAAACAAATGCTAAGGCTTTATTTTAAATATCTAGTAACATTTTCCTGGAGTAAGAGGAGGTAGGGGCACGGTAATATCCTGGTTACGGCCCTGAAACCTACACTTCTGACATGCATGCTCATATACATGCACAGGAGTAAATAAAACTTAAAAAAACAACTTTGTGTAGGCCTTATGACAAATGTCTGGTAACATTTCTCTGAATGGGGGGCTTAAGACTCATGACCTCAAAATCCCGGTTACGGCCCTGATTCCTGCGCTTGTTTATGAGTATAACATACAACGAACAACAGCAACAACAACAATAATTTAACTTGCCGAAACGTTCATGTAATAATTAGTTGTTTACATCTCCGTGCGCGCTGAGCCCCCGAGCCCCCCCCACATTGGCCACACACACACACACACACACTTAGATGGAGCGCAGGGCACGGCACGGCCGTGTACTGAACACTATGTGCGGCTGCTCTCTCGCTTACACTCCGCTTAGGCCTCGACTTGACAGGTGCACTGTTCAACTGTGTGCAACACTGCGAGTACTTCACGATTAAAAGTGAGCTACAAACACCGGAGAATAACGGGAAAAAAGCAGTTGTGCCGCCGCGTACCGGGCGGGTTTGTGCGTTCCCGCTCCCCGGAGCTACGCGCACCGCCTCGGCTGTTAACCCCCGCCGTCTCTCGCCTCCTGCTGAACTTGGCCGGACTCGACACCCCCAGCTCCGTTAACTGTAGGGGGTGTGTGTGTGTTACGAGAGGGGGGGAAACTCACCCCTTTCAGTCGCTTGACGAGCGTGTTTTTCTGGCCGCTCTTCGGCAGGTTTCTCTGCTCCAGCGCCGCCTTCAAGTCCGCGACTCGGAGCGACTGGAGAGGTTTTCCATCAAGCGTAATATCCTCGTCCGCCATTTTGCTTCCTCCGCTTATCTAAACTCCAACGAGCGTCGCTACGGCCGAAGCTCGGCGTCACCGCTCGGCAATCTCCGGAAACACTCGGGTTGTCCGAGTCAAGCCCCTAGATACCACCATTTTAACTTTATCTCATTTATTTTAAAGTGGGTTTATTCAGTTTGGAGTAGAAAATACACCCTCTTTTCTCGGGCTGATTAATAGTTATAACAGTGTCAGGAACAACCCCTGCAACACAAACCTTTAAATAATATATTGCCATTTAACATGTTAATAACACCATCAGGCACAAATCTACACTTCTTGCATGTACTGTATGTGCTATACTGTCATACCCACCTACCACTTGTATATAAGGCTACCTGTTGAAATAATTATATTTATTTCAGCCTACTTTATATAACACCATTGGACCATTGTCTTACATTCAACATGTTATTCTTATTATCTTTATATATTTGAACACACTTTTATTTATACTTGTAGTTTATTTTTACCTTGTTGAACTGTCCTTGTTTTAAACTGTGTATCTCTACTTATGTGTACATACAGTGAGAGCATTGTCAGTTCCTTGTATATGTCCACCTATCTTGCCAATAAAGATTTTAGATTATATTATGATTTTTGTTGGTAGAAAAAAAAAATCTTGCAGATACAATAAATAACTTTTTTGACAGAGTAATGCGGCGAGCAATAATCCAAACACATTTGTTTAATTGCAAAAGATGTATTTGTGCATTCTGAACAGGAATACAAGACAGACATCGAATGTAGTGTTAAAAGTAAACAGGTTTGCATACTGTAGGAGAAAAGATTCATTTCTATACCTTGGCAAAAAAACAGACTCCGTTCACATAGTGTAAAAAATGTTCTTGTACAAAAGAAAACACAGCCATATATCTTTGAACTGTAACTCAACATATTTAACAAAAAAGAAAGGTTCATTGTAAATTACCAGGACATGTCATTCTTGGGGGAGGATGTGCATATGTAAAATTTAAGAAAATTAAAGCCATGCAAACTGAAACGCAGAGAACATAAAAACCGACAATAATAAATACATAGATAAAGGTTACTTGCTGATCATGCTCTCTTCATACATACAGTATAGAGCCTGTTTTGGCAGGCAGGTATTCATTGAGTAATACTTAAAACCTCCACAAAGTGGCACTGCAGCAGAGAAAATGTAAAAGCAGGAGGATTAAAAATATTCCCCAAAGATTATGATTTAAACTGAACCACACAACTGGAAAAAAAACATGATTATGCAATGCCCTAGTGATACTGATCTGGAAAATAAAAGTCACATAAGGATAAGCAAGATGATTGACGACATAGAACGCATCATAATCCAACTTTGTAGAGCGTCACAAAGACGAAGCTATAGTGTACATGTGAGAAGACTCATGCCTGTTAAATGTCCAGTTTACAAGGAGTTCCACCACGGCTTCATACTGAGCACGTTTCTGAGGTGTTTGTGCATAGACCAACATATTACATCTGATGAGTGGTATAAGTGAAAACTGTCGAGGTCAGACAGTGATACAGTGGTCTAAGATGAAAACAATGTGTGTGTTTTGTTGGATTAAAAGTCAGTAAGTGGGCTTCTTTTCACAGTTTCCACTCAGGCCGGGAGATGTGTATCATATCCAGCTTTAGTTTCTGCTGCACTTGAAACTGTAGAAGCAGACGTGAGTAAGCACTCTTGACAAGTGTGAGCATCTTATGGGAAAGGAGGATGAAGAAACACAAGCATGCAGATCATAAGACATGTGAAGACAGGTGAGCTTGGTCAACAGGTTTCTTATCCATTGACAGGCTACCACGTGACTGTGGGAAAGAACACACCTAGGAAACTTCTCACCCTACTATCATTATTCCCTCTCAGTCACTGCATCAATACTCAGACAACATCTCTCTTTCTGACAGACAAGACTTCTGGAGGTGTTTAAGACTGCATGTACTGAGAGATCTTATAATCCTCACTGAGAGGTGTGCACGCTGTACTGCAGTTAATCCTCGCTTTGTAGTGGAAATGTGTGCAACACAAGCACAACGCATACTTGCGCAGATTAAGAATGGAAGTTGGGCAAACTTCCTACTCCACACCCTATTCCATGTCTCCCATTTTAAGCCCAAAACACTCGATATGCTGCTTAAGCAGAATGATAATCACAAAAGGCCTTTCAGGTATCACAGCAAAAAGTAGGCCAGAACCAGGATGTAAGGCCTCCTTCTGTGCTATTTTTGGAATAGGGGGGATGGCTAAATAAATAGAGGAAGGAAGGAAAAATGGCTATCATGTGAGGGAAAGGAAATATGGTAAACATAATAAAGCAAAGCTCCCAAGATAAGCAATCCGCACCGACACTCAAAGTCATGGCAGGGCTTCAAATATTCAATAAGTTAACACTCAAAAATACAAGTGTGCCTGGCATCAAAGCACGGAGGTCAGTATATAAACAAAGGCAAACCAACACACACTTGGAGGACAATATCCGATACAGTCAAAACCCAGCTCAGTAACAGCCGCAGCGAGGCGAAGCTCTTGCTCTGCCTCGCTTCAATCCCATTAAAACGAAAGGTAACAAAAGAGTCTAACAACAAATAAGGCATTTCAAAGAGAGAAAATATACGTGTAGTGTAAACAAAGTTTTTACGTTAAGTGATATGAAATATCATGATGATATTTCCGCCAGACGCTGGAGCAGGGTGGAGAAGCCAGCCGCCTGCTGGGAGAGCTCAGCGACACGGTCCACCATCTCCTGGGTGGCAGATACTGACGGGTAGTTCTGTGCGGCGCCCTTTGTTGCCACAACGACTGACTTCAAGGCCTGGCAGAGTCGTCCCCCCGAGGTTGTGATCTGAAGTAGAGGGGAAAAAAAAATATATATATTACACAGGTGAATTTTTTTAAACTTCCTGATAAAGTACCTGTTTATAGTCCATTAAGATGAATCTATATTTCATGATTTCACACATATAATGTCATGAAAACAAAATGGCAGAGGGCTTTTCTCTACGTGCCTTGGCCCGGAGGTCGGCAGAGCTGAGAAGGCGGGAGAGCGTGTCCCCAATAAACACCAGCTTGTGTGCTGTTACAATGAGACTTTTTCCTCTGGCGACAAAGATGCGCGGCGGTTGGTTCCCCTGCACGCTGCTGAAGAGCACGTCGATGGCGTCTGCCAGGCAGGAGAGGTGAGCGAGGCTCTGCGAGGAGTAGAAGGACAGCAGCTCCGAGTCCTCCAGGGAGAGAGACACCGGAAGAGCCGGGGATGGGGTCAACTGTGGAAGCAAAGGTAGAATTAGTGTTGGTAAATGAAATCCCTGCTACAGTCAAACACACCACTACCACTAAATGTTTCACCATCTTTAGGAGATGATCTGAGAAACTGGATGGCTTGTTTTCCTTTGAAAACAGCTGGAAAAATCCATACAGGAAAAACAGGACAGAAGTTTTGTCAGATAAATACACAGCAGACAACCACAGAGGCAATTTATTTAGCTGTACTGCAAACATACTTTGCATTAGCTGATAGCATTCCATTAACACAAGTACTGCAGTAGAGCTGCAACGATCAGTCGATTCATTGATTGGTCAATTAACAGAAAATTCATCTGCAACTATTTTGTTAACTTAAAATTTCTTTGTCATACAGGACAGTTGAGAGGATCTGTTTGGCTTATGGACTGTTGGATGGACAAAGATAAATGAAGACGTCACCTTGGGCGAAGGGAAAATACAGGAAACTATCATTTTCAACTATTTTAAGTACCAAAAATGAATCGAGAAAATAATCTGCATATGAATCCATTACATAAAAATAACCATGGTCACTCCTAAATATCAGAGCTTCTTTAATGTAAACATGCCAGAAGACTTACATACCTCTATCTTACTGACTGATGTGCAAGATGGTAAAGACACTTTGATGCTAGCTGACTTTTGCTACACAAGAAAAATGAACAACAAAATGAAACTAGCAGTTGCGTGACTGTGTTAATGTAATGCAGAATGTGCAGTCAGACATGTGAATTTGAAACTGAACTTAGAAATCAGACACAAACACACACATATATACAGTACGTCAGCAAGTGGCACCATTTTAAGAATGACTGTGCTTTTCTGTCACTTATTGTCCCGCTGCCTCCAGTGGATGTAAGGCAAGACTGTTGAGATTTACAAGTGACCTCTTGTTTGTCGTCTGCGTCGTAACCAAGGAATCCAACAAGAAGTAGAAAACACGCAGACCGGGTGATAAGAAAAAACATGACCTCAGTCTCAAGCAACAAAGATAACAGGAGACATGGCTGTAATTTTTCCTACTTGTGTTGTTACAAGCCTCCAGCTGAACACCTTGATCTTCTCAGAAAAACAAATGGAAGCTTTAAACATTAGAAACCAAACTCTACGTGTGACAGATGGGCGTACAGATTCATGAGGCGGAAATCAACAGGGGTTAATGCAATATAGAGTCAGGTGAAGATGGGTTTAGCACACGGCAGGAGCCAAAGAGCTGCTGCACACTGGATTAATGAGTCACAGTGCTCATTAGTAAACAGAGCGTGCTGTGAACACAGAGGGAATCAATGACTTATCTGTGCTGACTTGCTGAGTGCGTTTCTGTACAACCAAAATGTTGTAAGAATGACTGTGGAGTAGAGGAAGCTAGGGATTATGGAGGTGAAAACGCGGAGGAGGAGACTCACCCTGTGCTCTGCGGTGATGGTTTGTATTTGTCCGTTCTCAGTCAGGGTGTCAGGAGGTGGCTCAGGTTTACCCTGGTGTGGGTGGGAGAGGAGAGTCAGTCTCTCTTTGCTCGTATTGTAGCCACTAAACTGCACAAATTAAGTTTGCTGTGTAACAATTAGTTTATTTCTTCATAAAAACTGACCTGCAGCTTGACGTATCCAACACTGTCTCCAGTAGGCACTGGGGCCGGGATGGGAGTCAAGCCGATTCCTGCGTACTCATTGCTGGGGTCGTCTTCTCCGTTGACAGGGCCCACCGTCAGCGTCACAGTCGGTGGAGTGGGAGGCAAGGGGAAGGCAGGCTGAGGCGTCGGGGGCAGTGGTCTCTCCTGGATCCAGCTACCTTTACGGGAGCCCATCCCGCCTCCTGAGGACTTCCCGTCAGGCACTGGGAGCGCGGGCAATGGCCGGCGGGACAGGGATTCTTGGGAAGGCAGACGGGGTCGGCCCTGAGCCTGCAAGAGGAGGGCGCTCTCCTCAAGGGAGCGCTGGACCAGCAACAGGAGCCCTTCAGATGGAGGAGCGTTGCCGATGGCTGACAACGCGGGCAGGAGGTCTGACAGGCGAGCCCACGCCTGCTGAAGGGGTGGCGGGGGATCATCCGAGTGGCTGGCTTTCCAGGTCGACAGGATGTCTGCCAGCGAGGTGGCCAGGTCCCGTGATGACAGGGTGGAGGCCGAGCAGGAGACCGTGCTCAACACCGAGTGGACAAGGCTGGAAAGCGATGCTCTCCACTGCACGTCACCTGAGCCGTTACTGGAGACTGAGAGACGGCGAGTTGAGGTGGAGGAGGATGACAAAGAGTGAGGGAGGACTTCTACGGTCAAGGCAGGCATGTCATAGATGCCACAGTCTGGCTCAGAGGAGTTCCGGTTATGACTTCCGCCGCTGGCTCGTTTCTCGGGTCCAGGGACACAATAGACCTGTCCGACCTGGGCGCCGTCGTCCCCAGAGAGGCTGGTGGTGGACTCGCCTGGGCCCAGAGGCACACCCGGTAGTGTGGGGACGCTGTATACATCGTCATCAGCTTCGTCAGGCTGGACATCCAACGTGGACACATTCAGAGCGATGGAGGGGACATCATAGACCTACAAGTCAGGGGAGAGGACAGAAGGAATATGATTGTGTGGACAGACAGGGACACAATATTTATTGTACCATAAAGGGGGTTTCCATTGAGGCCAACTTCATCCAAAATACTGAGGATACACAGACTTTGTCACAATAAAATGTTGGTGCATTATGAGTTTAAAAGACTTCCTCAAAACCTGGCATTTGAAGACCGAACTGTTTAACGCTGCAGTTGATGAGATTAGGAAGTTCTTCTGACATGCTCTTATTTTACACTGTTCTAGCTGGTTGTTTTTGACCTGGGACCAGTGTATTCTTATCAAATGGCCTACAAGGCAGCAGGTGGAGCCAGAGGAGCCTCCCCCCCCCCACAAATTATCCATCTCATGTCCAACTATCAGGACATAGCGACAATTACACCAAATATGACTAAAGGTAATTTTTTTAAAGAAGTGACCTACTTCTGCAAGTGGACAGAGACACATCCATCCCCTTACAGAGCTAAAAGCAATGAGTCTGCAGTCCACATACAGTAATTAAAGGCAAAGTGGAAAAAAATAATCCAACAGCTGGCAGGCACACTCAAGTAACATTAAAGGGGGGGACCATGGGGGGGCGGGGTGCCGGTGGTATGGCCTTGGCATGGCCCTGACAGATGGGTGTGACTGAGAGAAAATAGCAGCAGCATTTGGACTGGATAGACAGGCTCCCACGGCAGACAGAGACAGGTGTGGCCTCGCCTTAAAGTAGGGAAACAGACCAATGAAGGAATGTGGGAAGAAATAGTGACAGAGTGTTTGATAGCCATCTTTTGCTGGTAAATCACAACACACATGTACAGACACGAATTTCATCGTGCTTCACTCCAGTTCCCAGATATTTTATTGATTTCCATTTAACGGTCAGGAAATGAAAGCAACAGCATTAAGTATATGCATGGGGCAGAGGAAAAGCCATTAGAAACAGCATTAATGAATGTTTAACATCGACACGCTGACTCGAAAACAACATTTTTATATGATTTCAGGTGAATTAAAGCTTTGTCAGGTCAAACTTTGACCTGAGAAGGAAAGTTGTAAGTGTTATTTTTACCTCTGTCTCAGAGTCTGCTTGTGGTGGGACACTGCGAGGGGTGTCATAGATGCCATCGTCATCACCGAGGGAAGATGGGACTGGACGCTGCCACCTGCCACTGGGAGGGGTATCATACACCTACCAGGGCAACAAAAGCAAAAAAACAAATTCTGATCGCAGGTCCACCAAACTTTGCATATTTTCAAAACATGTTGGTGAAACTAAGACAACATGTAAATCCACTCAGTTCAAAACACCTTAAGATGAGACATTTTTGTAACAATTAAAATAAGTATAAAAATAAAACTAAGACTTTTTAAGGCAAGACAGCTGTTTTAACAGTGTGGGAAGTAAAGCAGACTTCACGTACCTGGTCATCCACAGGATCTGTGTTTTCCTGATTTTCTTTTTTGTTCTGCACATTGTTGCTTTTCTCTGTGCCATTGTTTGTCCTTTCCTCCTTGCTTTGAGGAGTTCCCCTCTGCTTGTCCACTTCCTGCTGCAGGCTCGCAGAAGCTGCTTGTTGTGCATCTTTCCTGGTGACTCCCCTAGCCGGAGGTGCTGGTGGAGGAGGTTTGCGGGCAAAATTTGGCGATCCAGGCACCCTGACCTGCCCTGCTCTGACCAGCAAAGGGGACCCCCGATGGCTGGCCAGGCCGGGTTTGCCCCTGGAAACAGCAGAGTTGGGTGAGACCCCCTTGAGCAGAGGTCTGGGAGATGCTTGGGCAGGTGATAATTGAGATGGGTGCTGGTGGGCCAGAACTGTGGCTGAAGTCCTGTGAAGGCTTGTTCCCACAGGGGTGGGTGTTTGGTACATCCCAGGTGTGTCCTGGCTCACTTTGGGCTGGGGGGTACCAGGCGTTCCACTGACTACAGAAGGGCCATTAGAGGAGACAGCAGCGGCCACGATTCCTCCTGTTGGGGATTGGTAAACATCATCACCTGCAAGTGGTGTACCTTTGGGCACCAAGTAACAGTCGTCAGTGTGTCCTGTTAGTGTTTCTCTGGGTACTAGATATGTAGTGTCCTCTGCTTCATCAGCTGCCCTCGGCACTCCAGTGGGGGCGAGGTACACGGACTCTGAAGCCATGAGAGTTCCTGGCTGTCTGGCATGCTTAGCTCCTGAAGGCATGGGACTTACTGGAGTCTGATAAAGTGTTCCTGTCATTTCTGTTCCTCGTCCTCTCAGAGAGGGGGAGCGTGGTCGCCCCGCCCCGCCACCCCAATGTCCCAGTCAGGCCTGGGTCGGGTGCCGGAGCTGGAGTGCGAGCGTGGACGCCCGCCCTCGACTCTGCGGAGCTCCCCGGGCCTCAAGGCAGCTCCCCGCCCCTCACCCACGCCTGGCGGTGAGCGATACACTCCATCTATGTCCTCTGCACTGCTGCTGACAGCTGTCCGGGCCAGTGGGGAACCGGGCGACAGGTAGACAGAGTCCTCAGCGGGGCCGTGGCGGGCGTCTGAGCCCGGGGGTGGGGCGGTCTGAAGGAGTCGGAGGCGGTTGGCAGGGGCAATGCCCTGTCTGCCATGGAGGGAGCAGAGCCACCAGCCCGGTCCGCCGCTCTGCTCCTGCTCGAGAACCATCAGGATGTCACCCTTCCGGAAAGCCAGCTCCTCCGGGCTCTCTGCCGTGTTGTCGAACAGTGCCTTTGCCAATACCGTCTGAGAGAGAAGCCGAGACAAGAGCAGAAATCATAAACAGGGATCCTCCTATCCAGTCATTCACACACACACACACACACACACACACACACACACACACACACACACACCAGTTGGCCCATGCGAAAGTAGGTTTTAATCGACAGCCTACATTTACACAGGCTAGCGCCTCACATCTGCACACCACAAACAAACAAGTACATTGACATGCCAATACCAAGTCAGGAGTATAAAAGGTTGATTGTTTGGCGCCGTTGAATGGAGAGTGAATAGGAGTGAATAGGGAAGATCACGTAAAAGGACAGTGTGAGGAGAGACAGAAGGACAGGAAGCGAGACGGTTGGGCGACTGCAATAAAAAAAATTACATTTAAAAAGCCAGCATCACATCACGATAAAGACTCAAAACTTAGCTGTGTGTCTGTGATCATGAGGCAGAGAGAGATAGAGGGGCACAGCCAGGGATGATCAATGATCAAATGGACACAGGGGCTTAATGGTAATGAGCGAGATGAGAGGGACGGGGGGAGGGGATGAGAGGCACATCTGTCCCTTGCTGTTTAGGGACTTAATTGCCAACCCAAAGCCAGAGAGTCAGGCCCCCTTTCATTTTCTAAACCAACCCCCTGGGGACGGCCAGCCTCCATCGAGCCATGTGGGACCCCCCCTCAGAACAGCAATGGAGGCAATGAGGATAAAACATGTATAGTGAGATAGTGTGCAAAAGTAAAAAAGAAAAAGGAAAAAAAAACATGCAGATAAAATCACGTTTGCAATTTAAAAGCCACCATTGTTCAACCAAGGCAGGAACATATCCAAAGTCTGACACCAATGTCCAAGAATAAATGCATGCAGACAAAGAGACGACGTAAAGTACTCACAGAGACAGACATTGTTGCTTAATTAACAGTTACGTCTCGGAGAAACTATAACCAAAGTGTCCTGGTGAGTCGGGGTGGTCCATCGAGATCAGCTCGGAGTCTCATGGTCGTCAGAAGAGGAGCTCGGAGCACAGCTGGGTCTGCATCGGACACATCTCCGAGCCCTTGGTATGGAGGATCCTGCAACCCATACAGTAATAATAATAATAAAACAAAGATACATATAAAAGTCACGCTGTTTCCACACAACAAACACACGCAGAGCACCGATCTGTTTAAAGGACACACGTGAAATGAAAACGGATCCGCTGCTGCAACACCTGTCTCCCGTTTCCACGCCCAGTGACGTGACTTTGAACGCACCCCACGGCTAACATTAGCTTAGCATCACTCACAAACAAGCGGTGTACACCCCGTTATAATATAAAAAATATATATATATATATACTATTATCGCTTATTTAGGCGCTATCCAGATTGAATTATAATTAATTTAAGCGGCTGCCAGCTGTAATAACGCCTGCTATGTTTGTCGCGGCCTAGCTACAAACATTAGCTGGTTATCTTCATCGCCTTTCAGTGCTAAAGTTAAAAAACAACAAAGGCACTAAAAGGTAAAAAGCGGCGCAGGAGAAAGTATTTGACAGAAAATGTTCGCACACTAAAGCTGTAAATTTATTACCTTTGTTTTTTTATTTCCTACCGTCGGTGAACTTCTCATTTGCGGGGACTCCGTGAGACGTGAAATCGCTTCTTTTCATGAAGAAGAAGAAGAAAAAAAAAAAAAAATCTGTGGCCATCGATATTCAGTCGTCTCCGGCAGCGACAACAGCACCGTTCCCGCCCCCCGTGATCTACAGCCGGACCGGGAGGTTCGTCACCGGGCCGCCGTCCGCCGGTGGGGCCGATCCAGTGTGAGCGAGATCCACCAACGGCCCGCAGCTACGGGCGAACCGAGAGATCTGATTGGCTGGCTCCCGCGGGGTGCGTTTACGGACGGCCGAATGTGCTCGTTAATGAGAACATAACAAAACAGTGCCGTAAACTGAGAAATTGATGAAAAAAAAATAACCTAAGCTGTGAAGTGAGGAGGAAAAATATAATCAGAGAACCGAGCTGCAATTTTTAAAAAAATATAATCAGAAAAGTAAGCTGTAAAAAAAAAAACTACAATCAGAAAACTAAGCTGTAAACTCAGTGTGAAAACAAGCTGTACATTGAGACAAGAAACGTATAATCATAAAACTGAGCTGTAAATAATAATAAAAATGTTGAATTGACAAAAAATATATATAATCAGAAAACTAAGTTTTAAACAGAGGGGGATAAATGCTGCAAATTGAGAAAAGAAACGTATAATCAGAAAACTGAGCTGTAAACAAACAAAGCTGTAAAAAAACTATAATCACAAAACTAAACTGTAAATTGAGGAAAAAAATGCTATAATCAGAAAAGTATGTCAGTGAAAATTCCCAGTCATCCAGGTCTTGCTCATTTCTAGAAGACAGAAGAAAGTTAACTGAGAAGTTTTTATTCTAACTCTTAGAAAATATAAACAAACTAACTAACTAAAATTTACATTAAGAAAAAAAAACCCTCCCAAACAAATTGCGTGATTACTTGGTTTCACGTTTGGATTCAAGAGCAGTCAATTCTGTTGTGGTGCTTTCTACAGGCTTTTATTTTGACAGCCGCACTCCTACCCGGAAAACACGGACTGAGGCGGCTCATGAGTCTTCAGTAGTCAAAGTCCAGGCTGTGCACTTTGGGAGCTCTTCAACAAACTCTACCTTTGTGCAGTTCCATGTTCAAATCTGCACCAACTGCAGGGTGAGATAATAACACTTGATCACATTTGAACATTTGCATAAAATAATATACCGTGTAAAAGCATGAACTGTTTGCTTTTGGAAATATCGATCAAGTATGGTGTTATTGCTGCTTCTTCAGCACAGATCGATTAATGTATATTCAGTTTTAAGTGTCAAATGGAGAAAGGGCTCATCCGCACTTCATTTATATCGCCCAGCATTCAGTTTGCTGTTGTTACACACCAGGTGACCTTTGACCTAGTTTCCCAGTGTTTACCTTTCTTCTCTCTGTGCACAGGTGATGTTCAGGAGCGTGTTCAGGTGCCTTAGGACCAATCCTATCGCTGGCCAGAGCAGGATGTCTCAAAGCAGCCTCGCTGGAAAGGTAGCCATAGTCACCGCCTCCACAGATGGGTAAGAATTACACGATTACTTCCATAAAATACACAAAAGGAGGAAGAAAATACACTTTGGTGGCAGTTATCAGCTGTCCAGATGAAGCATGAATGTTGACATTTTGTAAATTTCCATTCTAAGACAGTGTTGCAGATTACAGAAAGTAATAAAGCACATTTTATTAAGCTGGTGCATTACATTTAAACTGTGCATCAAACTGTATTATCATTAAAAATAAATAATAATGACCATGAAGCATCAAGTCTTGTATCTGTATCTGCAAATTCTCAAAATGTGGCACCTGAAAGGAACATTTTACTCACAATAACAGCACATAAACCAGCTGCAGTACACTAACGATAAGTTGCTGCAGACTTGAGACGTTCCTCTTCCTCTTCATCTCCTCAGGATCGGCCTCGCTACAGCTCAGGCTCTGGGCAAGAGAGGAGCCCACGTGGTGGTGAGCAGCCGGCGGCAGGCCAACGTGGACAAGGCTGTGACGCTGCTGCAGAGCCAGAGCATCCAAGTGATTGGGACCACCTGCAATGTTGGCAATGGAGAAGACAGAGAGAAACTGGTGCAGATGGTGAGCGAGCACGTTTTCAGTTTTTTATTAGTTACTCCGACAACTGCGTCACAGAGTTTGGGCCACGTGGCTGCACACCCATAATTAGGAGGTTGTCGGCGATTAATCTGACTTATAACCTTTAGTTACAGTCTCATTCTGGTTGTTTTGAATAGACTCTGGATCAGTGCGGGGGCATTGATATCCTGGTGTCCAACGCAGCAGTCAACCCTTTCTTTGGAAACATCATGGACTCCACTGAGGATGTCTGGGACAAGGTACAAACAAACAAATGAAACCCCAGGACTCATTTAGAAGGCAAAAATGAGAAAAATATGAAGAACTGTTCCAATGAGTCTGTAGCTCCTGTTAAAAAAAAAAAAAACAAATTTTCTTTCTCTTTTTATTTATTCTACTACAGGATCATTTGTGGTATCATTTTAATATTGAAAACTATATATTTAGAATGATTTTATTTCTACATTTCTTTATAGACCCTGTCTGTAAATGTGAAAGCAGCCTTCCTCCTGACTAAGTTGGTGGTGCCTCATATGGAGAAGAGGGGGTGAGTGAGAAAATAAAAGATGGTGTGAGCGCTCTTATATGTGAAACTGGCTATTTATGTGAAACTTATGCTGCCGTCTTCACTCCCTGGAAGAAGAGACGTTTTATTTTTTATCAATGGCACTTTTGTGGCTAAATACAGGATAAATAATGATAATTGATGCAGCGCTTAGTATTTGTAAGACTTTAATACAGCCCACTGTATATTTTATTGCAAGTTCTTTAACATGTCTTTCTTTTAGAGGGGGAAACGTGGTATTTGTGTCATCTGTGGCCGCATACCAACCAATGCAGGTCAGAGAATGAGCAGAACAACGCATATTTATGTTGAGATAAATAGGAGGTCCCTGTTGAGTTAATAAATTCTAAAAAATATATATATATATATATTCTGTGATTCTGTAAGCCACATTGCTTGCTTCATGTGTCCCCGTTCCTGCAGGCTCTGGGTCCTTACAGTGTGAGCAAGACAGCTCTGCTGGGTCTGACCCGGGCGCTGGCCCCTGAGCTGGCTCTCAGTAACATAAGAGTCAACTGCCTGGCGCCCGGAATTATCAAGACCCGCTTCAGCAATGTGGTGAGGAGGAAAAACACACTCCCTCCAAACATGGGAGACTTTTTTTGTGTCATACTCGTACTTACAACACTGTAGTTTTTTGTTCTCATATATTTTGTGGTTCTGTTTTCTTTAATTCACTCAGTTATGGGATAACAAAGACATCATGGACGATTTCAAAAGGCAGCTCTGCATTAAAAGGTACGGCTCATACTCACGCTCCAGTAATCTGCACTGTGCTCAAGTATATGAATAATTTAAAAGATGTCACGTTTTGCTTTTCTTTTTCCCTACAGAGTTGGAGAGCCAGAGGAAATTGGTAGAGTGATCGCCTTCTTGTGCTCTGACGAGGCCTCCTACATCACCGGAGAGACCATCTCTGTGACGGGAGGGATGGGCTCCCGGCTCTGAATCTCCAACGGCAACAAAACTAATTTGCACTTGATTGTGTGTGTTCCTGCGTAGATATACTGTTTGTGTTTTGATTGTATTTCCACTGCTCTCCTAAAGATAAAGTTAGACCAATGCTTAAGAAACCATAATACACCAATGTCAGCCATAAAGATTTCTAATCAAGATATGTGAACATTCGTACAAACAGCTTTTCCACTCTCTGATAGCTATGGCAATTCATTTCACCCTCACAGTCTATGAGATAAGCCATTAAATTTCTATAAAAATGGGAAGTTTTTCAGTGGTCTTAAGTAATTGCATTTACATTGCACCAGCTACAAGCTAATGGCAGTATGAGTGTGTAAATATAACTATGACTGACAAACCTAGCTGTGTAAGGTGTTGAAAACTATTTATTTATTACTACAGTTCACAAATGTGTTCCAATGACATGCTAACATGTTAACTGAAATACAACAAAAATACACAAAATGATCATTTCCCTCATAAAATCATTTATTAACTGAGCATTCTACATATTACAGGTTTAAAATATATATAAAAATACTTACCAGATGTTGTCTGGTCTTTACTTTCAAAACTTTCAGTAAACTGTACAGTAATACAAAGTTCTATTTGTCTGACAGCGTCCATAATCAGTGACATTTCAGAGCTGGTTTCCATGATGAGAAATACATCTGATTTGGCTACAACAAATTCGGAAATCAGGAGAAAACCATCTGCCACAGTGGCTGCTGCATTTCAAATTGTTTTTGGCTTTTCCGTCACTGCAGCTGGTGGAGAAAAAACAGGCGCAGTCAGAGTCCCTGGAACCAAACGCTGAAAAAATCCATTTCATCATCTGCGTTTGTTGCCAGCATACGACAACTCCCGCCATGTCATCCCGGGCCTCCAGTACTCCCTCAAAGTGGGAACATAAGTGCCGTGTTTGGTCTTGTAGTAGCGCTTCATGAACAGCTGAGGGAGACAGAGTCAGTTAGAAAAACCTAGTGGCAGAACAAAGTCAGAAGTATTTCGAATTTACTCAAATTAGTGGTATTTTCAGTTCAAAGTTAGCTATATTGTGAAGCTATATATGTATAACTAACAGCTCCAACACTTCTCGATGACTGGCAGTGTCTGATTTGATAAATTGAAAAAGAATTTTAAGTTTTAAGCTGTTTGAAAGGGCAGCACAGTGGTGTGGTGGTTAGCACTGTTGCCTCACAGCAAGAGGGTTCTGGGTTCAATCCTGGTTGAAGGGCCCTTCCCTGTGTGGTTTGAGGCAGGCCCTTCTCTGTGTGGAGTTTGTACAAGCCTGTGTGGGTTCTCTCTGGGTACTCCAGCTTCCTCCCAGCCTCCCAATCTCCAAAGATGCAGGTTAGGTTAATTGATAAGTCTAAATTGCCCCTAGGTGTGTATGTGAGTGTGAATGGTTGTATGTCATCTGTTAGCCCTGCGATTGACTGGCGTCCAAGTCCAGGGTGTACCCTGCCTCGCGCCCAAAAAGATAGCTGGGACAGGCTCCAGCACCCCGTGACCCTGTGTTCTCAGGATAAGCGGGTTAGGAAAATGGATGGATGGAAGCTGTTTGAAATAGGATGTTATGGAGGCATTAAACCTTTCTTATTAACCTCTTATATGAAGTGATCATCTCTGCCACAGATGACTCCTCGGGATGAATTTTAATGCCAGATTTACTTAAAGTAGTGAAAAGACTTTCCATCTATTTTCCAAAACATTAAAAGAATAGCCCCTTAAAATGGACACATTTTCAAGGCTTTTCACCACCCATGAAAACAGTTCACATACCCTGCCCTTGAAGTTCTTCGTCGCTTCGTCCTCAGAATCAGCCACGTAGTCCTCATCATCTCCTGGAGTCAACGTCTCTAAAACATGAGAGTAAATGCAGTTAAACTAAAATCTGTGCCGGTGTTTTTTTCATAGTTGCTTGTTTGTATTATTTTTGATATTTGCATGATTTATAAAATCACCCGTGTTTCCCCGTTGCTGAGAGAGACAGCTGCTTATGCTCGGTGACACAGGGTGATTTCTGTCAAGTAGAAACAGAATTAAATCATTAAATCGTAGTTTAATAGCTGGGAACTGAGCTGCTTGTTTGCTGATTTACTGTTTCTGTCTAAGATAAGATAAGAAGATAAGAAGTCTCTTCATAGGACCAGCAATTCTAAATGAACAATATGGAGTACACACATACAGAAAAGAGAGAAAACCATATGAAACCAGAAACATTGAACCAAATCAGTTGTTTTTATTGTATTTGTAGGACAGAACCACATTCTACAATGCTAGGTGTCCACAAGTATTGTCACTGTTTCGATTCATTTCGACAAAAGTCTCCTCTCCTAATAGTCTCATGCAAGCTCAATGTCTGGTTTACTCACAATAACACTTAATTTAATTAACTTTATAATTTAATTAAAATGTAAAATACAACAATCCAGAACATATCATTTAACTTTTCAGTGGCCGTGTTCTTGCAAAACAAACTTGACTAAACGAAGATGTGCTTTGCACCATGCCCACTGTGTTCCCCTTACTCTTTATCGTCCAGGCCGGGAAAATCCAAGTCGGGCGTTTGAGGTTGGTTGCTGCTTTTATTTGTTGGCGCTTTAATTGGTGACTTCTTCCTCTTATTCTGCTGTTTGATATAGAAGGATTTCCCTCCTCCACCAGTCCTCTTACTGCTGACAGAAGTCACGGACAGTTTTTCGATAACGACTCTGGGTTGGCTGCTCAGGCAGGAGGCAAAAATGGAGCAGAGGGCTGGATCTTCAGGCAGGTGCAGGGCTTTGACACCCAGCCGGGCCATGCAGGTCTCCAGGATGGCTGTGTTACGCTCGCTGTCGTTCGACCTCTTGCTGTGCCTGCTCTCTCTGTTCCTCAAACTTCTGCTTAATCTCTTTTTCCCGGATCTGGTGGTGCCCAACACTTCCTCTTCCTCCCTCTCATCAGATTCGCGATCTCTTTTGTCAGGCTGCTTGCGTTTCGTCCCGCTGCTCCTCTTTGAGGCGCCCCCCTCCTCCTCCACTTGTCCTCCACCCTCTTTTGCCGCGTCATCTTTGGGGGTTTGTCTCTCTTTAACCACTGTGAATGTTAGGCGCTCGTTTGCTGCATCTTTTGAGCTGGTCGGCTCGTCAGCTCTCAGTGTCCTTTTTTTTGCAGAGATCATAACGGGTACGTCTTCATTGGATATTAGTCCGATCACCGGTGTAATAAAGGGTGTTTTGTCTCTTCTCTCCGTACCATCGGGCTGGTCCACAGAGGACTTTGAAGGAACCCTCCCAGAGGGTGGCAGAGAAAGTGAAGCCAGGATGGAGTCTCCCATGTTTGGAGGGAGGGATGCTGTAAAAAGCCAGGAAAATGAGAATTATTAGGACTCTACATCAAAAACCTCACCATTACAGTCACACTAACAAGATATAAAGAAGGGATCCAGTTCTACCTGCGGCCTCCAGGTGACCCAGGCAGGTTTGATGTTGAAGTAATATCTTTAGGAGCTGGGGTTGGGTGGCAGCCCGTGCACACTCCTCCAAGACAGGGGGGGCGTCACTGAGCCACGAAACAGTCTGGAGACAATTAATTAAAACATAAACCAGTTTCTTTCTAATCTACATTAACTTTAACCCAATTTTGGCAGTAAGATGATAACTACCTATTGTAATTCTTGCAGATTAAAAATGTACAATAGTTGTTTAAAACAAAGTCTGCACTGAGTCTACTTAAAGGGGTACAGAAACAAGAGCAGCTGTTCTCAGAAGTACCCACTACCTGAGCTAGGTTGGGAACCGGAAGCAACTGGTCCAGTCGGATCAAAAACTCCCAGAGCAGCTTCTCCAGTTCCTGGTCAAATGTTGGACCATAGTCCACAGGAAACTCCTCCTGTCAGAGGAGAGAATAAGAATTGTTTTGTGGTCACATTCCTGCGTTCATCAACTGAGAAATGATCCCAGTAGATATTGAAATCTGTAGTTGCTGCTGCCGTGTGACTGCAAATAAAACACCAGAAAAGGGACTCACCTTGAAGAAGTGCTCCCTCTCTGTTGGGTCTGTTAGCAGTGTGCGAACCAATGAATGGAAACTTTCCACTGTTCTTAGGATTTTTACATCCCTCTTCTAGAAGACAAAATAGCAAAAACGATGCTTGTCCAATACAAACAGTTACTTCATCAAATGAGGCAATTCTTTATAATGCACACAAATATAAAAGCCGTATAAGTTGTGTTTGATATGAAATTAACATAACTCAACATTGTGACATTATTAAATCAATTATTTCAACGTCATACAAAGTCTTTTGAATAACAGTTACAGAGTACATTTTTTTCAATTCATCTGTTTTTAGTAAAATGAGCAATGAACTTTGAGAGATGTCTCTCCCACCCAAAGTCTAAATGCTTGATGAATGCACCAACAGTAATGCCTAAAATAATAACCTGCATGCAGGTATACAGTCAAAAATGTGACTTGTGGTGGTCACAAGGTGCCGTGAAACATAAAGAGTATACAGTTTTTGTTTGGAAATAAAAGCCTACACACTGTTTACACTGAAAAAAATCTAATGTACCACAGTTGCAGCAGAGGAGGGTGACAGGGCAGCAGGAGCACGGATCCTTTCCAGGTGTGGCATAATCACCTTTTCATCCGGCTGTGTGCGGCACAGCTCCAAGATTAACTGAGAAGAAGGTGAAGGTTGATGAGCCAGCCAGAGATACAAACACTGAAACACGTGAGGTGGTGATGCATCTGTCAAAAAATGAGATGATACTCTCTCCCATGAACTCACCCGTGCTCTCAGCCCCAGGGCCAGCTTGCCCTGGTGCCTGACGGTGAGCAGCCTGGGGACGGCCTCACAGGCTGACGTCATAAACTCCTCCACCACCCCGTACTGCATCACATCCCTCTGCTTCATCACTTTCCAGAGGGCTGCAGACACCAGGCGCACGGGCGGGGCCAGGAGCTGGAGAGCAGCAAAGGGGAGGCTGGCATCTGTGGAGGAGACAAAGCATGGTGCAATCATTGCAACAGACCTGACCGAATCAGGCAGGGCTGAAGGCTTCACTTGGGCCCAGACCAAGGCTGCACCTCTGGCCCCAACCCAATCAGAGATGCTGCAGTCTCCAATCAAACTTATTGATTGATCTGCCTCAGTGTGTGACGTGTTGCATGTCTGCAGTGGTGTTGCAAGACTCCACTGACACACCTGCCACAGCCTTAAATGACTCCCTCAATCAGCTCAATATGATCAATAATCAATAGGAGACAAAGACAGCTGCAGACTGCGGAAATATAAAACCTATAATAAGCAAAAGATCCCAGCTGTCAGCACTCACCACTTTCCTTTGGTTTCCTTGTGGCCATTCCACTGAGTCGACGTCGGCTGAGCGTAAAAGATTATTTATAATAATTTAATTAAATGACTACAAAGTTAGCTTAGCAGCTTATGAGGCAGACTGCTCCAAGACTGGGCGTCAAAGCTGGACCTAACTAACAGCTGACCCGGGAAAAGCAGCTCAGGAGAGGCAGCCGAAGCGGTGCTGTGTGTCCGGAGCCGTCTGTCGGTCCACACACCGACGCCGCTGTTGTTTACCCGCAACAAACCAAAACAAACAGCAGCTACTTCCACTAAAACTTCAGCTTCTCATCCTCCCGCCTTCACCGGGATAAGATCAATCGCGCACTAACATCTGTTTCGGGCGTCCCGGTTGGGCGGCGCTTCGCGCATTTGGGATTAAAGAAAACGGTTCGAAAGAGAAACCCCGCCCACGCGCGCGCACTCCTAGACATTTAAACAAGCGCCCCCGAAGCTGTTTTCCGGATATGACGTCACACACTGGACAACCGTTTCCGCGTTTGTTTTGCCGCTTTGCGTAAAAAGTTAAAAATATTATTAAAAACAACAAAATGTGAAGCAGAGTGGAGAGAGACAGGCCAGAGCGTTTTAAAAAGCACACAAACATGCATTATGTACTGGTTTAAATTTGTAAACTGGAAGAGAATAGGCAATAAATAAATAAATAAACTAATTCAGGGGCGTTTCAAGGATTTTCCAGCTTTGGGGGGCCAGCCCGGATCTCTGTGGGGAGGGCGTAGATAAATAAAGAGAATATTTGTAATATAATGTGCAGCGGATGTTTGGAAATTGCACAGGGATTGACACTAAGTGCGACAGACTGGAAAGAAACTCTTCTTGTGTCTGGTTGTTTTGGTGTAAAGGTCAAACTATAAGAGGTTTTTACTGTATTTGCCTTTATTATGTAAATATCACCTCTCAAACACAAATCTCTGCATGCTGCATATAATATATGACAGTAATATGACAGTATATATATATATATATATATATATATATATATATATATATATATATATATATATATACTGTCATATCAATCACTACTACCACATGTATATAAAGCACCCTTTGCTCCTGCACTATTGATTTTCTGTCTTAGTTTTACTCTTCATGTCTACCTTGTTAAGCTTGTTGTCTTTGTTTTAAGCTATATGTATCTCTGTTTATGTGTATGTGCATTAACAGTGGCATAAAAAAAAAACAGAGTCAGATTCCTTGTATGTGTTCACAAAGTAAAAGAAAATGTTAATAACTGTAGTATTGTATTTAAAAAACCTATTAACACTGTAAACATGCTTAATTTCTATAGGAAAATGATTCAAACAGGACTTGTATAGGGTTGATTCTGTCACAAACTGTGATCCATATCAGCAATTAATCACTGTAACTGTGATCAGATTATGTTGTCATGGTTTATGTTGGCAAATATACAGTTGGGCTATGTTGGTAATCGTAATTAAGCCTGTCTGATAAAGAGGAAATCTCTCTCACACACACACACACATTCAAACAAGCGAGATGAACTTTGCCCTCTGTTGTTCTGTATCTGAGATATCACCAGGTTCGGGACAAAGTCCAGCTGCTGGGTCAAACACGCTGACAATACATTACATTTAGTTTCATCAAAACACCTTACGAAGAACTGAGGCTGAGAGAAGAGACGAAAAGAGAATGAAGAGCATGGATACCACATCTTCATTTATCAAGTAAGTGAGGTACTAGTTTAGGCCTGCTGAGATTGATTTGCTTGATCAACAACATAAAAAACATTGTGTGGCTATTGACCCCCAAAATTCATGTAGGCTAGACTTAAGTAAGTAAATAATAAACTTGATGGCACAACACAATTATAAGCTGCTGTGGCATTTTCAACTGTTTACCTATTATAATGGATAAGACAGGGATGGCAACAGTTCAGAATTTGAAATATTTGCTTGGTTTACCCCAAAATGATAAAACAACAACAAAAAAAACATTAAAGTAATGTACAATTTAAGATTTTAACAGAATTGGATAACAGAATCTGATCTAATGTGGAGAAAACATTGTGTGTACAAGAGAAGTAGCTCCACTGGAAAGGGTTAAAAAAAGTGACCCATTTTGACATGTCAATGTAGGAAAATAACACGTGTAAATAATAAAATTAATGATAACTGAATTACATTTAGCATGCTTCAGTTTCAGAGTCCTGGTATCGTTCATTCTGCCTCACAGTCACAGCTTACTGAGATAATAACGGAGTGTCTGTTCATGTCATTAGTAACGCCAGCGCTTCCCCCACTATGATGAGTCAACATGTCTGCAGTGGAAAAACTTAAAGGATCCAACACACTGAATCATTTAATTACCTTCCTGTCTGGTCTTTCTTCAGATCTGTAACCAAGCGAGTGTGGTCTCCACCCCAGCGACCCTTCAGGGTGTGTTGTCACAACAGGGAGACCAGGAAGGGCATTACAGCCGGGACCCTCGAGGAGCTGAAGGAGAGGGTGAGAGTGACTGTGAAAGAAAAATAATGGAAAAGAAATTAAAGAAAAGGTTGAAATCAGGATAAAGCTGCTTGCAGTATGCATAATAATGTAATATGATAAAATATAAATAAGGGGGAAAAATGTAAAAAGAACGATTAAAGGACGTATTAAAAATGGCAAATGTGAAATAAAAAAGGATAAATTTAAAACTCATTAGAGGGAAACAGCAATTTCTTATGAGTGACGCATAAAACAAAATTACTTAGTGCTGGGTAACGCCAAAAAATCCTCTCAGAGGATGTTTCATCATCAGAGGGCCCAGACAACGTCGAAAATGTGATATCATCAGAGCCTTGATGATGTCATGTGAGGCGATCACATGTCATCATGAGTCAAAGCTGCACTCACAGTCAAGATACAATGTCTGAAGTGTAGCTAAAGGTCAGACTGGATTTTATGAGAAAATCTGAATATCAACTGATACCAATTTAAAGCTGCTAGAATTGGAGTTAAAGGGTAACATGGAGGTGGTTGCAGGCAGCTACGTCTTATTGTCCGTACTGATTTTTTGGTGGGTAATAAAAAACAATTTTCTGAACACTACAAAAACCATGACAGACTTACTGTGACTTGATTTCTTAACAGTGCGAAACAAGAATTCATTATACGTCCAGCTTTATTTAATTCATGTATTAAATCAGAATAATTCATGAAGTTTGGATACATTGTTGACCAAATATTTTCCAACCTCATCATAAATTATTACTAGTTTAAGTCGTAGCTGCTGAAAATGTGATTAATGGATGGTAATGTTCCTGCTTTTGCTTCTGATCAGTAGAATTTAGTTACTTTATTCACACTTTAACATATTGTTCGTCTATCATTCACCTAACCCTAACTGTATATACGACACATAAAGACAGCAAAATTACGGATTAGATCAGAGGATGTAAACATTTTTTCTCTGTGCTGTAGGTGTGCCAGACGCTGCTGCTGTCCCTGTCCGTGGTGTCTCTGTCTCTGGTTTGCGAGGAGGATGGCACGGAGGTCGACTCTGACGAGTTCCTCATCACTCTGCCTGACAACACCATGCTCATGGCCCTGGAGCCTGGACAGACATGGAGACCACAGCCGGTGTGTGTGTGAGCGAGCCGAGCCAAATGTTTGTCATCGTGCAGCTCTTCTACATGTTTCTGTTACACTTCACACACACTCCTTTAACCTCACTGTCGCCTCTGATCTCCCAGGGTGCTGTTGTGCTCAAATCTCAGGACCACAGCAAGCCCCGGACCGGGAGGGACATCGCTCGTGTCACTTTTGACCTTTACAGGATGAGCCCCAAAGACCTATTCGGTTCCCTGAGCGTGAAGGCCACGTTTCAAGGCCTGTACTCCGTGAGCGCTGACTTTCATTGTCTGGGACCCAAGAAAATCCTCAGGTGAGCCAAAAAAGACGGTGGAGAAGGCCATTAAAAAAAACAAAAATGGAGAAGCCACACAAAAGATAAAGAGAGTCTTGTAGTACTTGTTTTCTGCTGAAAAATCCCCCCTTTCACTGATATATTATACTACAATTAGACTGTTTATTCTGATTCATCAAGTTTAAACTACTTTACACACAGTTAGGTAGTCTTATCCAGTAATCTTGAAGTAACTTATTTCTTATATTGTATAATTATTCTGCGTAATATTTGAAATATTGGATCATTTTAGCTCTTCAAACCTCTGTGAGCTATGACTTATTGCACTGATGACACATCATCTGGGTTGTGTTTTTTTTCAGAGAGGCCCTGCGTGTCGCCTCCACCCTCCTGCAAGCTGCCGGGCACCTGCTTATCACATCCGCCTCCGTCATCCGCCGGATTATCGAGGGCGCTGATCATTGGCAGCCACAGAGGGCGGAGTACACGGCCAGCTGGAACTGACGCTGCCAGGAGAGACCTGCTTAGGTGTCCCATAAAAAAAACTGTCGGCTGGATATAGTTGACTTAATAGGGATTGGCTGGCCGGCCTGAGATCTTTTGAATCCATTCAATCCAACCATTATTAGGCATCTCAGCGGGTTGACATTATATTGTATTACTCTGCTATCCTTTAGTTGGGGGAGGAAGAACATAAACATCTGTTAAGTGTCTGTAAATGTTACCAGTGTACGGGTTGATTATAAGATTGAATCATCTTCTTCAGCCCTCTAAATATTCTGACGATGACCGAGGTTATTAACAGAAAATCTTACGATTAAGTGCAATATTTTGTGCAATATATACTACATAATATCCTACAAATGTACTATATTTTTGTTAATTTGGTGTGGATTATGTACTGGCAGGTGAACTTCTGTGTCTGTGATGAAACCACTGAATTCATGTGGTTGTTATTTGGATATGAAGCACCACCAAGTCTTTTTTGAAAAATAAAACACTACAAAACTGAAAAAAAAACAGAAAACCCTGTTTGAACAAGCAATGAAGGTGTTTTACTTGAAAGACAATAAAAAACATCTGCACAGCACAGAGGGATGTAAACTAGATGGAAAAAAAACTTGCAGGCACATGCTAACAAACATGCTGAGTAACCACAATAACTGCGTAATGTACAGTCTGCATGAAGGCGAAGCAAATGAACGAGAATGTGTCCAACTTGGGGAGCTTTTATCAAACATTTGTGTTAAAGCTGCCTTAAAGTTCACCATAACAAACAGCCTGACTCTAAAAGCACAGATTACAAGTCATAAAACTGACTCTGATGCATCTTTTCTAAAAGTTCACGGATGATTTAGCGTGCAGAGCCTGCGGCGTCATTTCTTCTCACGAGGCACCTGCATGCTTTCATCCTCCCCGCTGCTTTCATCCTTTTCAGGCTTCATCTTCCAGGTCGCTCTTCCTCCGCCCTCACCTGGCAGCACCTTTGACAGTCTGCTCAGGCACTGCTGGTACCTGATGTTGGCCAGCGCCTGCCTGTGCTGCTCCTGATTCATCCAGCGCGGCTTCTTTTTCTTGATGTAGTAGCGCATGTCGCCGAACCACTGAACCAGCGTGTAGCGGGGGACGCCGGTCAGCATCTCCAGCTGGCTGTAGTCCCAGCTGTCTGGGTACTGGCAGTGCGCGAAAGCTGCCTTCAGCGTCGCCAACTGTGTCCGCGTCTTTCTGCTCCAGCGGATCTGAGTGCAAGGTGCGTCCGCCATGAGGATGGAGGAACCCTCTGCTTGCCCTTCTCCCTCCAGCTTAGCCTCCACTTTTGTTTTCCCCTCAAAGGCACTCATCACAGGGGTCATGAAGATATTTGGGCTCTGGTCGTTGTTGAGCGCTGGGCTCGCATCCTGCCACTCCTGGATGGACAGCAATCTTTGGTTTTCTTTTGCCTGCTTCTTCTTCTTTCTGGTGAAAAGTGTTGCAGTCATCTGGGGGGATTTTTGCCACTCCCTCTCACCTTCATCACTTTTTATTTCTGCGTCTCCCACTCCCTCCCCGACACCCTCGTCCCCTTGTTTCACCCTCTTCTTTCCCAGCTTGTCGGCCACCATCGGCCTTTTCCTCTTTTCCTGAGTGTTCTTTTTGTCCTCCTCTACTTTTCTGTCCTTCTCTTTCTTCACTGGTTGCTCCTGCTTCATCTCTCTCTCCAGTCGCTCATCAGCCTCCATATTTCCACCTGTCATCCTCCACTCATTTGCACTCTGATCCTCCCTAACCTTTCCTGCTCTCTTCCCGTCCGACTCTTTCCCCTCCCTTTTCCATTTCTTGCTCTCTCCTCTAGCCTCTTCCACCACCGTCCTGTTTTGCAGCTCTTCCTTTCCCCGACTTAACGTCCTCCGAATCTTGTGGATGTCTTTGTATTCCCAGCTGATGCCGTATCGGAGCCTCTGCACCATGAACCACACCTTCACCTGGTCTGGGTGCAGGGAGCAGCGCTGCGCCAGTGCGGCCGTCTGTTTCTGCGTCAGGTACGGAAACCTGTCGAAGGCCTTGTCCAGCTCTGCCGCACCCTCCATCTGCAGGTCGATCTGGTTCGAGTGCACCCATATGAGCTTGTGGCTGTCAGAGACCAGGGGGAGACACAAGGCGCTGTTCTGGTTCAGGCTGAAAGCCACCGGGGCAGCGTTAGTTGGAGTCTCTCCACAAACGTCAGGTGTTGTTTGTTTCATCTTCCTCATCTGTGGTAATGACCCCTGCAGACAAACAGAAAAGACCCAAATGAAATACAAAATCTGAAAGGCAATAATCTAAATACAATTTTTCATAGTAGTTATGATGATACAGACTGTGAGAAGATATAACTCACAGATTTTTCAGCTTATTCAGTGGTACAAACCCCTTTAACATTTCCGGTTATATCTGGTGACGTTTCAAAAAAGCAAGGAGGATTATTTAATGTCAGTCTGATGGAAAAATGGACTAGTCAGGTGTTAATTTCACTGGATAAGCCTAAAAACATTTTGACGTTTCCATCTTGCTGTTTCATCTGTGAACCGTCACAACCGAACTTCCAGAAAAAGTACACTATCGTGACACATACCGCAACATAAAATGGCGTTTTACAACAAAGACTTTATCCACATCACTCAATATCCATCTACATTAACAGAACAGGATGTAGAATAAATACAGTTATTAGTAACACTATTAATATTTGTCATGTAGCCATGTAAGTAGTCCTTTATTTACTGTAAGTTCAAGTAGAAGCTGTAACTCAAATTAAGTATAATAATGATCTATTGAGTATATTAATTTAACTTAGTCTAAATTAATTTCACTTTTCATTGTCATGCTGCACTCAGACTTCAAAACACCCCCACCTCCTGTTAGTTTCATGTTAACTAACCCATTGATGAATTGATTAATTACTAATAAAGGAATAATTAACACAGCTGTTTAATTAGTATTGTTACTCGCTTGCTAACTTCAACTTTATAAACTCCGACTTTTTGTTATTTTCGTTGCCTTTGCTTCATTAGTCCAGCATTGCTAACAAACATACATAACATATAACGTCACAAATAATTGATTACCTTCGATGATCGATTGGGCTGGTCTGCGCGTCACAACATGTGTTAGCATGTTAGCTAGCTAACTTTAACTTACAGCCTAAAAAAAAACAAGCCAAATAACTAAATAAAATAACACAGTATATTTAAGTTTTTATTCTTTACCTGTTGTTATTCTTCTTTTCTTTGGCAGTGTCATGAAAACGCTGACATTATCACTTATTTTAATGAATGAAGAGTTTGGGGGGGTTTCCTACCTTTTAGCAAAGATGTCAAAGATGTTTTGGATTTTTTTCCCCAGAAAACAAAAACAAACAAACAAACAAACAAATAAATAAATAAGGATCAAGATAAATAAACACAATACATAACTAATTATAATAATGATTAAAATAAGTATAATCTCTAATGCTTATTAAAATAGATGAATACTTTAAATAAATGGTAACAGGTTCTTATGAAGTGTATTCTTCCAGGGAATATCTGTAAAATAGGCCGGGATGTTCACATATACATTATTTAAGAAATGCCACCCACATGCAAAGTGTGCAGTCTAATGCAACAAAGCGCCCTGAAATCCTTCCCTTTAAGACAGTCTCCACTTAATTATCTTTACTGAAGATGAATGGTTTGACTGCATTAGTTTTAGTTATGTGTACCTCCTATCAAACTGGGTGTAGATGCTTCCTGTTGTCGATGACTTATCTTTTTTGAGTGATAAGAAGGTAAAGTACAGCTTTTTATGAGTAGTAGGGCGGACACTCTTCTACTGCTATAAAGGAGTTAAACGGTAATGCATAACACCAGCTACAGCTTAACAGTTACTTCCAGAGTGATTCATTTTACTTAATTAAGAGTAAATCTTTTGCTTACAAGGGCTGCTCAAGGAGTTTATTCAACGGATTACAAGAGCAGAGGCCAAGGCCGTGGATCTGAGGAAAGGGTTGGAGATAAGACAGAACGGTGAAAAAATGGCTGAGGCAGGCACGCCACCTGTTGTCGGCCAAGGAAAAGCACTCCCCACGTTTCTCATTCAGAGCACAGAGTCTGTTCATAACAACTAACAAATGGGCGCTCAACCTTTCCAAAGGCTGTGGCTGGACCATTGGGTTATGTGACAAAAATCACGTCAACAACTTGAAAGATGGAGACTATGGAGATCTATGGGCGGTGTTGCAAAAGTAACCAGCTTAGCTCTCTCACAACACAATATTATGAGAATTACGATATATCTTGCAGTTTCGATGTCACAAGGATAACTGAAAACTTTTCTAGAAATAACAGGCACATTACTTCCCTTTATGTGACCTACCCCACAGATGAAAATAAGGCAAAGAAAGAGGCCTGACCACAAAAAGTGGAAGTGGTATGGAGCTATCCTAACTCATTATCGTTCTTCACTATAGGTGAACAAGACCAGAGAAGAAAAATAGTCGCAATAACAATCAGCTCCACTAACTATCACCTAACACCTTTTGTTTGCTTGGAAGTGGAGGAATCACAAAAAAACCTCACATAACTCAAGCACATTCACGCTTTCACCATCAGTTTCACCATCAGTTCAACACGGAAGGAAGCAATGGCAATGCTCATGTGGGAAGGTTTATATAGAGAACACTGGTCTAGATATTCAACATGGATACTCTTACCAGGTGTCTTCACAGACTGCCTGTTCTTGCAGAGAAGTTATTGGTGTCTCACACACCACAGAGATGCTTTGTGAACTTCTGTGATGGACAGCCATGTTGTTGTTGTCTGCAGCCCACATCGCTGCATTTCTGTTCACATGTTGTCAGTCATATTGGATTCAAAGCCTACCAATCACCACCAGAGTTAGATTTATTTTTCTTTTTTTCATTTGGTGAATATAAATACCACTGATTTGTGTTAAGTTGCAGTAAAATGAATTTATTGTGCTGTCAGTGCAAAGATCTCAGTAATAATGATTAGACATGCATACCAAGTTTAAGATAAGTGGAGCAAATCTGAAGATGCAAATGTGATTAAATATGGATTCATAAATGTATGTTAATGAATTATGATGTGTGTATTACAACATTTTGTGATATATTATCACAGCCTGATAAGTATCTGAATTTTATAGTTTGATGGCCTTTAATTAAAAAGTCCTGATGTCTTTCACACAGAGTTACACCAACATGTGTTGGCAAGTCAAAATAAATTTCCACTCCCATGGGTGTAGTTTATTTATAATGTGTGAAATAAAATGTACCCAACAACCTAACCTAACAAACTTCCAGCCAAACCTGTCCAACCTGACCCCATTAATGTTGGGTTTGGCAGAAATTGAAACTGGTGTGCAGTGCTGCTGTGACGCAGCATTCAGACTGAGATGGCAGAAAAGCACAGCTGCACACACAGAGTCAACCAGAGAGCAACACGGGGGATCCTGAAGACTTTTTTCAAATCCTGAACAATAACACAAGAAAAATCTAATTAAGACATCTTGCTTCTGAAAACCATGTCTGACACCATGCAAAAGGAGCAACAAGTGATCCTCTGCGACATGTGTACAGAGGAGGACCAGAAACCAGCACGGAAGACCTGCATGAAATGCGAGATCTCCATGTGCGTCCTGCACCTCCAGGCCCACCTGACCACCCCTGTGTTACTACAGACTCATCCTCTGACTGAGCCCATGACTTTGTGTGGCACCACTAAATGCCCCCTACATGGCAAACTCCTGGAGTACTACTGCTTGGATGACTTGACCTGCGTGTGTGTTTCCTGCGCCATTGAAGACCAGCACCGCCTACACAATATGAAGACCTTCTCCACAGCCCACAACGAGCTCATGGAGAAGCTCGACGCTGAGCAGCAGGCCTTACAGGTGAAAACTGATGACGAGAACGTGAGTCTGGAAAAGTGGGAGAAGAGTGAAAGAGAGAAGGTGGGTCGCTCTAGTGTGCGTCTGATTGAGGGTGTGACTAACCTGCGTGACATTGCTCTGACCAGTGTTCAGAGTTCAGTCTCTGCCCGCATGGTGTCTATCAAGACCAGCAAGACCAGCATGCAAGCAGCACAGAATGAGAAGGACAACTTCAGATTCCTGCAGATGTATTCTCAGGTGCATCAGGATGTGGAGAAGGCCAAGGCCGTGGATCTGAGGAAAGGGTTGCAGCCTGGCACAATCGTGACAAACTGGTCCAGGAGATAAGACAGAACGGTGAAAAAATGGTGAGGCAGGCACGCCACCTGTTGGGATCCCTTTTGACTCTGGTTGACCCAGAAAACCACCAGCAGCTCACTGAGACTACTTCAGACCTGATCTTTGAACCGCAGATTTTTGGCCCCAGCATGTCACTGTCCAAAGACAACAGGAAGGTTTTCTACAGTAGCTGGCTGGGACAATGTTCTGCCACTCTGCTGATCCGTAGTACCCAGTCAGCTCAAAACCTTCAGAGGTGGATGGTCAGTCTTTCCCAAAACTGTGACTGGACCATTGGTTTACGTGACAAACAGTCTGCAAGGAACGTGAAGGACGGACCTGTCTATGGTCTGTCCTGTGAAGGTAACCAGCTCAGTTCTCTCTCAACAGAGTATGATGATGTGAGCAAAACTCACAGGGTTTCCTCTGCATTAATCACACATCAGGGCAAAATGGGAGATGAGGCCATAGCACGACCTGAGATGGTGGACGTGTTTTGGAACTTTGCTGCTTCCACTCTGTCCTTCTTCAGAAGAACTGGACAGTACCAGAGGGAAGAAATAATCACAATCAACATGAGACTCAACAACTGGGACCTGGCCCCTTTTGTTCAATTTCAAAAGGAAAATGTCCAAAATATGCAACCGCAGCAATGTCGGTGCTCCTGTGGTGAGTTTTACTCCAAGACTGTCAATGGATACATCCGTAGAGGGTATAACTACTACGAGTCTAATTGTTACTGCGGAGCAATTATAGCGGCCTTATTCACAAC
Source organism: Scortum barcoo (assembly GCA_023238725.1). Lineage (NCBI taxonomy): Eukaryota > Metazoa > Chordata > Actinopteri > Centrarchiformes > Terapontidae > Scortum > Scortum barcoo. The sequence goes on along the minus strand of CM041532.1, from coordinate 12,499,729 downwards.
AGAAGTGGTTTGTGAGCTTCAGTAATATGTCAGCCTCCCCTGATCATTTCTAATCATTGTACAAAGCTAAGAAGTGCATGGCTATACATATCTATGATAATGACATCTTTTTCCTGTAAATCTCATTTATTAGTGTCAAGTTGCTGTCAAATGAAAATACGGTGCTGTTACTACAAATTCTTGTAATACACCAAAGCTGCGGTTATTTTTAATGGTCAAATCATACAATACAGGCAACGTAAACCTTCAGCTGAATTCATTGTAGTAATATTAATCGTTGTTTTGGGAGTTACTTCTAATGTAAGGTCATTTTGTTTGAACTCCCATGTTTCTGCTATTTTTCCTGGCTGCCAGTTTAAGGTGTTTGTCTCCATCTATTGGTGTTGAATGTGTCATTACTCTCATATTGTACACTTGTCTTACAGTGCATATTTTAAATGAATGCAAACAAGACATTTGTGTTTTTTGTATGGGACATGCAATGTTAATACTCCAATCAATAATAAAGCCAGTAAAGGTTTAGGATGTGGAATGTTTTTATTGACTGGTTAAAACATGAAGTGGAAAAAAAGTCTATTTAACAACTGCATTTAAACTGCATTTAAACATTTTACCATGTTCCCACTGATGTGACAAGAGAAAATGTAACACACATCACATGCGAACAGCTTGAAATAAAGTAACTACAGATACTGTGAAGTGAAACTAAACCCAATACTGATGCTGTAAAACTCACAACTAAATCCAAGGAATGACCACTATATTTAAAGGCTATAGTGAGTAATAAATTCATTTGAATGTGCACATCAATAGCAAAAAAACATTGGTATTGATCAAGGACAGCTAAAAGCAGAGAAGAGAAAAACTGCATATATGTTTATATTGAATAACACCTCTGCTCTGAACTCGGTTATTCATTACTATATAATACATGTGCTCTACTACAGTATTTAGCATGTACTGGTCCACTTAATAATCCTCAAATCTATAGAACTTACTATTAAAATAAACATAACTATTTAAAATACATCTGTGGAAGTTGTAAGGTTTTGATGGTGGTAAACCTCTACAAACTGGATGAACCAAGCAGCATTGAGGAGCAAAGCATGACAGAACAATCAAAAGCAACAAACCAGGAGGAAATTTTGTTCCAGAGCTCTAGATTTTTTTAAATTATGGCCATGTACAAAATACAGCTCTCACCAAAGCAGCAGGACAAAGGAATCATCAAAGGTGCAGCAGAATGCAAACAATTGCAGCAGCAAGAGCCGAGGAGTCCTTCAACCTGACCCCCTCCTTCTCACCCCTGCACTAATTCCTCACCTGGCCTTTATACCTGAGGCTCCTCCCACCCCAGTGAAATTATTTACATTTACTCTAAACATTTAATATACACAATGCAAATAACTACAACCTGATACAAAATAAACACATACCAGAAAATACTAAACAGAAGCCAAACTTAACAAAAATCACCTATACCCCCTCCCTTTTCCCTCCTCTGATCCTCCAACTCAGCCTAACAAGATGATTGGCAACTGCTGGAGTCCTGTGGCTGCCTTCCCATGTGTGCACTCCATGACAACACGCCACCCAGAAATGGACCTCAATGAGAAAGACAGTTAGAGAGGGTCCTTTCACAATACCAAAATAAAATTAACTTCCTGTATCTGTCTGTCCTGCATGTGTATTACTTTTCACCTTAGTGAGGGGGATGCTTTTCAGCTCCCTCACAGAAGTATGTACTGGAAAAGAAATAACAGAGAGAATACAGAAACTAAATATTAAAAACCTGCTTTCATGTCTACTCTGAGCATGTCAGTGATAGATGATATATGGTACAAATACAAGTTTAAAAGCATGCAAGATGATGAACATGTCTACATTATATAATCAAATTTACTCTAGTTGTACCTGAAATACATTTTTGTCAGAAGTGTTTTAGAAAGATGTTAATTTTCTTAAAGAACTTGGATCAACTTGTTAATCTCTGTGGTCTGATTAATGTGGATGGTGCCTAATACGACTCAACAGCTCCATCTAAAGTTTACCCATCTAAAGCTGTTTCCAGGTAGGTGTACCTTTATTTATCTATATGTGCCAATCCTTCTTTACAAAGGCGGCCTGAAAACAGAAACACTCTAATTATCATTATTATTATTATTATTATTATTATTATTATTATTACAGTAGTAGTAGTAGTATTAGTATTAGTATTGAGACTACTTAAGAGTAAACCCAGCAAAAAGGCTGCAGTCTAGTCTATCTGACTCCACCCCTTGAAAGTTTCATTTACCAGGAAACTGGTGTGCAGTGCTGCTGTGACGCAGCATTCAGACTGAGAGAGCAGAAAAGGCTGCACAGCTACACGGAGTCAACCAGAGAGCAACACGGGGGATCCTGAGGACTTTGTCAAATCCTGAACAATAACACAAGAAAAATCTAATCAAGACATCTTGCTTCTGAAAACCATGTCTGACACCATGCAAAAGGAGCAACAAGTGATCCTCTGCGACATGTGTACAGAGGAGGACCAGAAACCAGCACGGAAGACCTGCATGAAATGCGAGATCTCCATGTGTGTCCAGCACCTCCAGGCCCACCTGACCACTCCTGTGTTACTACAGACTCATCCTCTGACTGAGCCCATGGCTTTGTGTGGCACCACTAAATGCCCCCTACATGGCAAACTCCTGGAGTACTACTGCTTGGATGACTTGACCTGTGTGTGTGTTTCCTGCGCCATTGAAGACCAGCACCGCCTACACAATATGAAGACCTTCTCCACAGCCCACAAAGACCTCATGGAGAAGCTTGTCGCTGAGCAGCAGGCCTTACAGGTGAAAACTGATGACGAGAACGTGAGTCTGGAAAAGTGGGAGAAGAGTGAAAGAGAGAAGGTGGGTCGCTCTAGTGTGCGTCTGATTGAGGGTGTGACTAATCTGCGTGACATTGTTCTGACCAGTGTTCAGAGTTCAGTCTCTGCCCGCATGGTGTCTATCAAGACCAGCAAGACCAGCATGCAAGCAGCACAGAATGAGAAGGACAACCTTCAGATTCCTGCAGATGTATTCTCAGGTGCATCAGGATGTGGAGAAGGCCAAAGCCGTGGATCTGAGGAAAGGGTTGCAGCCTGGCAGCGATCGTGATAAACTGGTCCAGGAGATAAGACAGAACGGTGAAAAAATGGTGAGGCAGGCACGCCACCTGTTGGGATCCCTGTTGACTCTGGTTGACCCAGAAAACCACCAGCAGCTCACTGAGACTACTTCAGACCTGATCTTTGAACCGCAGATTTTTGGCCCCAGCATGTCACTGTCCAAAGACAACAGGAAGGTTTTCTACAGTAGCTGGCTGGGACAATGTTCTGCCACTCTGCTGATCCGTAGTACCCAGTCAGCTCCAAAACCTTCAGAGGTGGATGGTCAGTCTTTCCCAAAACTGTGACTGGACCATTGGTTTATGTGACAAACAGTCTGCAAGGAACGTGAAGGACGGACCTGTCTATGGTCTGTCCTGTGAAGGTAACCAGCTCAGTTCTCTCTCAACAGAGTATGATGATGTGAGCAAAACTCACAGGGTTTCCTCTGCATTAATCACACATCAGGGCAAAATGGGAGATGAGGCCATAGCACGACCTGAGATGGTGGACGTGTTTTCGGAACTTTACTGCTTCCACTCTGTCCTTCTTCAGAAGAACTGGACAGTACCAGAGGGAAGAAATAATCACAATCAACATGAGGCTCAACAACTGGGACCTGGCCCCTTTTGTTCAATTTCAAAAGGAAAGTGTCCAACATATGCAACCGCAGCAATGTCGGTGCTCCTGTGGTCAGTTTTACTCCAAGACTGTCAATGGATACATCCGTAGCGGGTATAACTACTGTGAGTCTAATTGTTCCTGCGGAGCAATTATAGGGGCCTTATTCACAACAGAAGTGGTTTGTGAGCTTCAGTAATATGTCAGCCTCCCCTGATCATTTCTAATCATTGTACAAAGCTAAGAAGTGCATGGCTATACTTATCTATGATAATGACAACTTTTTCCTGTAAATCTCATTAGTGTCAAGTTGCTGTCAAATGAAAATACGGTGCTGTTACTACAAATTCTTGTAATACACCAAAGCTGCGGTTATTTTTAATGGTCAAATCATACACTACAGGCAACGTAAACCTTCAGCTGAATTCATTGTAGTAATATTAATCGTGTTGTTTTGGGGGTTACTTCTAATGTAAGGTCATTTTGTTTGAACTCCCATGTTTCTGCCATTTTTCCTGGCTGCCAGTTTAAGGTATTTGTCTCCATCTATTGGTGTTGAATGTGTCATTACTCTCATATTGTACACTTGTCTTACAGTGCATATTATAAATGAATGCAAACAAGACATTTGTGTTTTTTGTATGGACATGCATTGTGAATACTCCAATCAATAATAAAGCCAGTAAAGGTTTAGGATGTGGAATGTTTTTATTGACTGGTTAAAACATGAAGTGGAAAAAAAGTCTATTTAAGAACTGCATTTAAAGTTTTCATTTTACCATGTTCCCACTGATGTGACAAGAGAAAATGAAACACAGATCACATGAGAACAGCTTGAAATAAAGTAACTACAGATACTGTGAAGTGAAACTAAACCCAATACTGATGCTGTAAAACTCTCACAACTAAATCCAAGGAATGACCACTATATTTAAAGGCTATAGTGAGTAATAAATTCATTTGAATGTTCACATCAATAGCAAAAAAACATTGGTATTGATCAAGGACAGCTAAAAGCAGAGAAGAGAAAAACTGCATATATGTTTATATTGAATAACACCTCTGCTCTGAATTCAGTTATTCATTACTATATACTACATGTGCTCTACTACAGTATTTAGCATGTACTGGTCCATTTAAAAATTCTCAAATCTATAGAACTTACTATTAAAATAAACATAATTATGCATGGAGTCAACGTCTGACACACTTAAGAAAATAACCGAAACTGAATAAAAATCTAAAATTACCAATGATTAAAGTGCAAATAAAGGGTTATGGAATGACTGGACAAGTTCCTAATTAGCCACAGCAGCTGCATACATAAACTTTCTAAATAATTTAAGACATTTGCTATAATCTTATCAGTGGGTGATGAAAGGCTTACAGTATGGTCCTGGCACACAGACACACATTTACGACACTGTATGTAGATTTGGACAGATGTAAAAAGAACTAAAGACCTTGCATTGGAAAGTTTAGGCAGCAGACATGCAAAGAGACTTACTGTTCCAGCTTACACCTTACTGTCTAGAGACACTCTAAGCCCTGAAACACTTTGTGGCTTGGATGAAAAACTCTCAGAGTCTAAAGTGGCTTACAGTGTGTGTGCAGAAAAAAAGTAAATTATGTCAAAACTCAATATACTAAAAATGTCAAGTCAAAGAACTGTAAATTATTTAAAACCTCCCCTCAAACTAATAAGGGTAATAAACGGACAGTATGTATGTATGTATTTATATTTGTGTCTGATCACTTGCACAAAGAGCATCTGGGAGTCAGACAGGCAGTGTTGCGGACCTTTTCTTCCACCTGGAGCAGGATCACTCAGCTGTCGCTGCCGAAGACGGTGTTGAGCTGTTGGGTGACCCTGATGAAGGTAGTCCGGCGGCTCAGCTCCTTCAGTTTGCCTGCCCCGACGTAGGTGCAGGTGGAGCGGACGCCGCCCAGGATGTCTCGTATTGTCACGTCCACCGGACCTTTGTAGGGTACTTCGACAGTCTTCCCCTCTGATGCTCTGGAGGGTGAAAAAAACACACAGAGGAGACAGCGTGAAGATGGTATACTATGTAGGTTTAGTAATCAATACAGCCAGGCTCTGACTCTGACCTGTACTCAGCCACGCCTCCTGCATGCTTCTTCATCGCCGTGTCGGAACTCATCCCATAGAACAGCTTGTATTTCTTGCCGTTTTTCTCGATAACCTCGCCCCCACTTTCGGAGTGGCCGGCGAGCATGCCGCCCAGCATCACGAAGTCCGCTCCAGCACCTGAGAGTCGCACAGAAAGGGCCAAACACACAGTGAGGAGCCTGTTTTGACAGAGATGGGTCTCACCGTGGTTGGAGCTCAGGTTTGAAAACTTACCGAAAGCCTTTGAGACGTCTCCTGGGCAAGTGCATCCCCCGTCCTGCGTTAAAGAGAAGAGAGAGGGGGAGACAAAGGGTAAGGCTGCACATTTCAAAGTCAAAGTAACACAGGTGAGGCGGGGAACCATTTTACAGGCTTATCAAAGAAATTAAGGATAGATGAATCAGTAGTTTCTATCATAAGTCTCAGTTTAAAAGAGCAGTTCTTTATTGCTTCGAGCTAGATGAGACGGTCGATACCTCTCTCTACCACTCTGTCCGGTCAATATGAAGCAGGAAGCCATTAGCCGGTTAGACAACAGCTAGTCAACTAGAGCTGTGTGGGAATTAGTATGAAATCACTGGTAGAAGAGTCACTCACAGAGATGATGTGGCCACCCAAGCCGTGGGCTGCGTCTGCACACTCAATCACAGCGCTGAGCTGGGGGTACCCCACCCCCGTCTTCTTACGGGTGGTGCACACTGAGCCTGCAGAGGAAGAAGGAGGGGCGACAGATGAAACAAGACACAGAATATGTAAACACTGTCTGCAGTTTATATGTGCCTAATTAATGGGGGTGGCTACATAGCAAATATCCACCCAGGAGAGTACGTTTAAATTAATTTAACATGATGTAAATAAAACAGTCTGAATTCGCCTGTGTGTGGTACTCACCTGGTCCGATGCCAACTTTGATGATGTCAGCGCCAGCCAGGATCAGCTCCTCCACCATCTCTCCTGTCACCACGTTTCCTGCCTGAGCAAAATCAAAATGATGATTAAAAAAATTTTTTTACTCATTGCATAAGAAGGAAATGCTAACCTGTGAACATCCATCTCCTTTTCATGCCACACATACTGCAGTTCAAAGGTCAACGAATACTGACCATTATAGTGTGAGAGGGGAACTTCTGCCTGACATCTTTGACAAAGTGAACAAAGTGCTCAGAGTAGCCGTTGGCCACGTCGACACAGATATAATGCAGCTGTGGCACCGCCGCCAAGATGGCTGAAATCCTGTCAAAGTCACCGTCACCGGTTCCTGTGCTGACTGCTACATTCTGAGAGACAAATGAAGGAGAGCTGTGTCACAGTAGGGGGCAGCATTTATAAATGCATACAATACATTCATAAAAAAATAAAAACAATAATTAACACTCTGAGTACCTGCAGGCATTCGGGATGCTTTGCTGCAAACTCCACCCAGTCATCCACAGAGTAATGTTTGTGTACCGTTGTGAAGAGAGTGAACTGGTGGAAGAGACAGCATAATTATGGTTTACGATGCCGTCTGAGGATGGGGCAATGACATTAAATAACCACTAGGGGCATGTTTTCTAACTGTGAGTGAGCGGTGGAGTTACCTGAATGAACAAAACAATAAGAAATCAATGTAGAGAGGGTTTGTTTTTATCTGTGAGCTTCTTGTTATCTATCTAAGAGGCCAAGAGGACCCTGAATCAAGAAAGGTAACATACAGCAGTTTGAGTCATTCATTAATATGATAAGCATGTCGTAACAGATACTACACCAATAAATAAATTCTGACACCTTGGAATGATGACCATAAAAGCTTTATCACTACTTCTTTTTAACCTGGTCTCTGGTAAGGTAAACAATTAGGCTCTGCCCTCATTTATCACTCTGCTATGTAATAAAGAGTTTATTAGATATTGCAGCATTTACTGCTTAGGGTTAAATTGAAGTCGTCACTTTACTTTAGTCAAACAACTGACAGACTCCAACAAATTACACGAGAGAGAATGATAAATAACGCTCTTTGTGAACGTTATTTGCACGCGTCCCGTGTAATGCACAGCCTACCTGGTGCAGAGCCAAGGCCATCTCGAAGGTCCCCACGGTGTCCATGTTCGCGGCGACGATGGGGATCCCCCTGTAGCTGCCCTTGGAGTTCCTGAAGGTGAAGCTCCTCATGAGGTCCACCTGAGAGACGTAAGACACCGAGACGTGAGCACATTTCATGGCAAACTTGCGTGCTTGATCGATGATGTGTGTGTGTTTGCTCATTTGCTCGTGTGTGCTTGAGCAGCGTCTGACTAAGGGGCAACTAAAGGGCCCGGACAGTGGAAACATCTGCATGTAGGTCAGTCAGGTTTCAAGTGGACACCCCACTCCTCCCCCACAGCTGTATCCCTACCTCGCTCCTGGACTTGAGCGTGCTCCGCTTTGGACGGAGGAGCACATCCTTGAAGTCCAGCTTGATGTCGTTCTCGATGCGAGGCATGCCGGAGACAGGATGTGCAGGTGGAGTCACAAAACAGCGTAAAAAGAAAATATGAAGCTGTGAAAGAAGATGGAGGGGGTCGTGATGATTGCTTTGTACTATTTTTTAGTTTTTACACCCACTTCTCCTCTTTTCATACACTCACACACACATATATGATCATCAGATGTGGCTGACAGCATGCAGGTGTGGTGCTGTAGGATCTGCTAGGAACCAATTAAAGGCAAAAACACAAAGGTCAACATGAGCCAGAGCTGTAATTACTACTGTCTGGACATGTAATAAGGCTTTATTTAGTGAGTCAGTTATGCAAACACCCTACTAACAATGCTACTGCTAATGCTACTCACACTAAACCACAGCACAAAGATCAGAGCAGCGGGTTTTTAAGCCTCCAAGTCAAAATTCAAGGCTAGCTCCGTCAGTTCAAAGAGTCAAATCTGAATCAGCGTTACGAGCCGTTTTCATGTGCAAAAGCTACATATCGGTCACCTAGTGATTTATCTGGTATATTTAGCGAAATGAAGTATTTACCTTTACAAGAGGAGGTCTGGTTTTGCCTGTGCTGCTGTTTCCTTTTCCAGTGAGTACGCGGGAAGCATTTCGGGGCCGGACGTGACGCTGACAGCCACGTTGTAGTTTTTTATGGGCTTTAGTGAATGGGGGCGCGCAGGGGAAAAACTACAAATACAAGACCCGCTTTGCGCAACGTTGCGCCGGTGTCGTTTTTGGATAATCTGTGGGCAGATTTCGGTGGGTTTCTGTTTGGGGTTGTTCTTGGGGTAGTTAAAGGTAGTTTTTGGGGACACTTTTGTGCGTATTTGACATTAAATTAAGCAGAGAGCCGGAGCGGAACCGTTGACGCACGACGAAGGAAGCGGCGGGAATCAGGGAGAAACACAGGAAGCACGAACTGAATCTGTAGGAGCGAAGAAATATATTGAGTTTCCTCACTAAAATACCGCGTTATCCTTATCTTATTACCCCATATCATATTATCATCGTCATATAATTATAATACAGGTTACTTGATAGAAACAGGTCAACAAAGATGCTGATAAAAGTGAAGGTAAGGTGGTGTAACTTGTTATTAATGAGTCACTGAGTGTGTTCAGTCTGTTTTGCTCAACAATAACCTGTTCATCATTTTCATCACAGACACTCACAGGCAAGGAGATAGAGATTGACATAGAGCCCACAGATAAGGTATGTAATTATCTTTTATTATAATCCTCATTTAGTGCTGATGATGATCCAGTGTGTGTGTGTGTGTGTGTGTGTTTTACATTAACATCCATGTGTATTTGAGCAGTGTGTGTTTTTATATTTACGTCCAGGTGGAGCGGATCAAAGAGAGGGTGGAGGAGAAAGAAGGGATCCCCCCGCAGCAGCAGAGGTTGATCTACAGTGGAAAACAGATGTGAGATGAAGATGCCCTTTATTTTTATTTACCTTTCTTCCTCCACTGTTGTCAAAAAACTACTGAAAACAGTCAGACACTTTATTTTGAGTCAAGGTGAAGGCTGAACAGTTAATCTGAATTTTACTGAAATTGCATAATGGAGAATATCCAAATTGTGGGAGGCACAATATTTATTAAGGAAAAATATGTGTCGAAATGTCTTAAAACAGCTTTATGGAGTTTTTAACTGGTTATGATTTAATACTGATGCTTCCATATGATCTCCGTAAGCAAACAAGACCAACAGCAAGAAAAATAGCTATTTCTATTAGTTTCTAATGGTCATTCTTAATGTCTGCCACACAGTGATGATTAAGCTTATGGCCCACTGATTAAAGCCCCTCATTTGCAGTGTTATAACCCGAGTGTTGGTGGCGACTTTCCCTGAAAAAAGTGGCATACAATTCTGCTTAACACAAAAGATTCACTCCTCTACTCACCTGTGTGTGTGAAGTGTTGTCCTGTTTTTTTACCGTAGTGAGTAAATGGTTACAACAGCCAAACAAAGTAAAGAGCGATGACTACTTTTGATGAAGCTTAGGAAGTGAGGTCCAAAAACACACTCGCAATTACCAATTATTGCCATAGGTGTGAAAGTAAAATCTTTGAAATTCTAATTTTAATGTTAAGTGAAACACTACACTACCAAGTCCATGTGCCTACAGATCATGTTCTATAGACTGAAGAAAAAAATCTTTGTTTGGTACAGATCCTCACAAAAAAAATCTCACCACTATAATTTTAATATATTTTTCACTGAAAGAATAATGATGAAGATGACCATTCCCTAGAATATTATAAATGATATCGCTGTTGCTATCGTTCAGCCCTACACACCGTCCTATTACTGTGAAGGCAAACTACTGAACCAAATACAAATTAATCTGGCTGAAAATAGACAAACAAATGCACTATTTACTCCTGTTTGGGTAGAGTTTGTTACAAGCTTAGTTAGTTTTAGGAAATCACTTAGCTCCTATTTGAAATGAAACTTTATATTGTGGCCCCATTTTTAAAGATTTATGGTCACAATTGTGCTTGTTGTGAATGCCACATTCAGGGCTGGGAATTTGGAAAGTGATTAACTTAGAATGAACTTTTAAATGGAAAAACAAAAAAAAAATCAGTTCAAGTTCAAACAAGTGCCTTATTCATTCTTGCCTCATAAAAATCCTTGAACTTTTTTTCTTTTTCAGCATTAACTCTGTTGTACCCAGAGAGGTATCTGGCTTCAAGCAATGTGTCACATATAACACACACAGATTTAAAACATCTGGGACACACAATGAAAATATGTAAAACAAATGCTAAACAATATACATCAAGTGACAACATAACATAAATAAAAGACCTAATTGTCATCATCCAATACCATCATCACTCATCAGTTTTATATTTATTTATAGTTTAGGAAGAAGATTCATATCTAGATCTTCTCAAGGATATTTTAGTGCTGTTGAAAGGAGCTCTTGTATTTCTTCAGAGAATCAGTCACTGGCATTATAACTCCTTTGGCGGTCATCTTAAAAAAAACAGACAAAAAAACCCCAACAACAGCAATATTGTCTAGTTTAGTTTTTTAATCGAGACATTTCTGCTGTCTGACGTCTTACCCTCAGGAACGATGAGAAGACGGCGGCAGACTATAAAATCCAGGGAGGCTCCGTTCTCCATCTGGTGCTCGCCCTGCGTGGAGGACAGGCGTTCCTCTCTCCCAGAAGCCACCGCTCCAAACCTGCGTTGTAGCCGTCACTTGGAAACCTGCCTTAGCTTTATGCGATGCCTACACTAAGCGGACACACCGGAGACACATGGCCACGGGTTGCGGAGTAACCCCGGCGGCATCGTAGGCCACACGGAGCCGCTGGTAGAAAGAGTTAGATCAGGTTCTACTTGTGGCAGCCATAAATGTGTCTGCTGCAAAACACTCCCCCCTCCACCCCCACACTGTAAGAGCAGTGGTGAATGTCTGTCTTCTGTTCTGCCAGAAAAGGCAACATTACTTTTAGAATCAGACAAAGCGTTTAGCTAAAGATTTTTAAACGCAGAGCAAATTTGGCTGCCACAGAAAACTGCTGCACAATTTTCGAGCCTGTGCCTCTTTCTGCGGGTCTGCATGTGAACACAGAGGTCATCTTTGTTCCTCTGATGATAAAACAGAGACACCCGTAGCTCAAAGACCCATCCTCGGACTTTATTTGTCTTCGGAGTGTGACACAAACTAAGGTTTGCTTTTTCCGCTTCATCCGCGTTTTATTTTCCTCTCTACAAATTGCCCCAAGTCATGCAGAGTAATTATCTGAGGCTGTCGGATGTGTCATCGTATTAAAAGTCATTTAATAAATCTCGTGGAATTCTTCATGAAAGTTTAAAAGAACAGTTTGAGATTTTGGCGGGAATGTTAGATGAGAAGATTGATTGCCCCTCACAGATTTGTCCGTTAAATATGAAGCTACAGCCAGCAGCCGGTGAGCGTAGCTTAGCACAAACACTGAAAACGGGTGGAAACAGCTAGCCTAGCTCTCACTTATTAACAACCTGTGTCCTGTATGTTCATTTGAGTGAAAACCAAAGTTTAAAATGACAATCTGCAGCTTTACAGAGATTTATGTGCTTGACTGTTTCTTGCCAGGAAATAGTCCTGCCCTGTAAAACGGCAGATTGTGGTTTTCACACTTTTTGAATGAATTAAACATTCGAGATCTCATTTTCATTGCTAGCTGTTTCCCTGTTTCCAGTCTCTGTAGTAAGCTAAGATAACCATCTGTTGCCTTTTTATTCAACAGACAGAAAATGGTAAAAGAATGGTATCAATCTTTTCATCTAAGTTGCTGCCAGAAAGCAAAGAAGGATATTTCTCAAACAGTCAAACTATTATAAGAGAAAACAAGATGTAAAACCTCCTGCCCCTAATTCTAAATCATGTACCACATAGTTAGCTTCAAACATGCTTCATAAGTAGACTGAGCATGTAAAATTCAGTAGGATAAAGTTTTATATAATTTCACATGAATTCAGTTTGTTTTTTTCACATTTTACTGTCAGCAAGACAAAGAAGGTGTCAGCTATGGTGTGGTCTGAAGATGGCTGGATGTCATTAGGTTTGATTGTTCAGAGAAGCAACTTTCGGGACTGCTGTGTCAGCGCCCACGTGCCCCCCCCCTCCCCTCCTCCTTAAGTGTGTGTTGACCTATGCTGTGGATTAGTTTGTCAGTAGAATAAATGTATGTTAATGCTGAAATCGCCTCACTTCTCTCATTCTGCGTTCCTCATAAAATCCATTCACGATGTTCGAAACTGCCGTACATACAAAGGAGACATGGAAAGCCTTACTTAGGTATGTCTTTTTTTTTTATTCTTGTCACACACTCACTACCAATATGTACATTTACATTTTTTGACACAAAAATAGACTTAAGTTTGAGAGGCATGTCGCTCAACATGGCTCCCGGTACGGTAGGTAAGACTGCAAACTTAAATTAGAAACCAACGTGTACACAAGATGATTGAGAAATAACTTCGTGAAGAGTATTGTAGTGCGAAGATGTATTGCTGTAGATTATCAGTACACATAACGGATATAAGCACACAAAATTCATATTTTCACCACATTGAAGGCCTGTTTTGGTCTAAATTAGAAGCTCCTAAATAAGCTGCAACCTTCATTTCCAAAGTGGAGGCTGCAGCTTATTAGGGAACGTTGACCAGGAAGAACGTAAGACAAGAAAAATCAACACTTTTTAATTTGATTTGCACTGAAGTCGTTGCTGTATCATAAAGTTGCAGCATTTGATTTGCGAGGTGGAAACATTCAGGCCTCATTTATGCACAGCAAGGGAGGAAAACTCTCTGAATCACTGAAAATGTGTTAAGAATTTAACCAAATTCTTTGAAATGACAGTGGAATAAAGATAAAGACAGGGAGCACTTTTCAAACGAGGCCCTGCATTACAAATTCAAACATTAGTCAGTGGTTTTTATTTACTAAGAGACAACATACAGATTGTCATGACATCTGTGTGTACTGTAAATACACAAAAACTGTACAGGCACAAAACACAATCTTTGTACTTGTAAAGACATCCAAGACACCCTGTTCCCCTTACAAGAGGAACCAACACAATACTGGCCCTAATTAAAAGATAAGTTTTCTTGTTATAATCTGTCTGCCAACAATTGTTTTTTTTTTTGGGATCACTTGTAAGATTGAAACTCCTGAGGATGTAAATCTCTAAGAGCACCAGTACAGACTTTTAGCAAAGAGGCAATTAGTGAGATGAGTTGAGTGTTCATGGTACAGTCTGTGGTCTGGAGGTCTTAGGCAGTGTGTGTAAGGAGAAGGCAGTAGGGATGCCCTGAGACACCAATAGATTATAGAAAGACTGAAGACACGAGAGTACACGGTGTGTGTTTATGTGCGGGAGTGTTGTTATTATAATATACAGCATAAGTATAGATATAATAGATAGAAGATATAATAATTACCAGACAACACAGAATAGGTTCATTCAGGGGTGCATGTTAAGGTTTTCGCTGGTTCCTGTACTAGTATTGCACTAAAATCTCTTCTAGTGAACTGTATGAATCAAAAAATTTCTTTTTCATTTCATGTAAAGCTCTCATTTCTACACCCTAAATAAAGAACACAAAGGTATGTTTTCACACAGGCATTCACATGTGTCGGTGTAGGGATTTGCACATTTACAGATGCGCAAATGCGGTGGAGAAAGCTATCGCGTATCGCCTACTCATTCTTTCTAAGTCATCTATGTCCTCGCTGGACTCGCCGTTTTAACGTGTTGATTATCTCTGTAGTGTCCATACAAGAGTCCAAAACTCTCACATTTAAAAAAAAAAAGACTGACACTTTTGTTGCTTCCATAAACATTAAAAACTACCCACTAACTGTGAGGATTAACCTCTCTCTCCACAAAAGTCAAAACAGAGCTGCAATGGCACCCAAATACAGAATACAATCTAATTAAGGCAATTACCAAAGAACTGTGCACCATTTACCAATACAAAGTACAGCTCACACATCGGCTTTCAGTTGTACACCTCCACGGTTGCAAGAGTAAAGTGCAAAAAAAGAAAAAAAAAAAAGGCCAGATGTATATGATGCTGAATAGAAAAAAGAATATTAACAAAACTAAAATTAAGATATTAAAACTAAAATAACAACAAAGGCAAAATGATATAAACAATTATCACAATTACATTTTTTTTTAAAAAGAGAAACATTTTGGAATCACCTTTACAAACAAAAACAGTACTTGGTGCACTTTCACGACGATGAAATGACTTGATCTGAATCTGATTTTCTGCCTTGACAATCAAAATACAGCTTTGGTGTGTTGAATGGATGACAGCACTTACAGCATTCGTGGCATAACATAACAAAGAAAAAAAAGTGTTTGCGTAGCCGTCCCAGTACAATAAGAGTCTTGTGATAGAAAAAAAAAAAAAAAAAAAAAGAAACTAAAATAAATGATGCTCTTACAGTAGGAGTGTGCAGGGAGTGTGTGGAGGGGGAGAGATGATGATGATGAAGAGTAGTACATGGTTAAATGCGTCTTTTTAAGCATGTATCGAGGAGTTTATTGCACTTTTGAAGCACCTCAGACCGAAGAGTTTGAGGTTATATTACTTTAAATGTCTAATACTATATTTTGGCACAGAAATGATTGATTGATATGTTGCTAAAAACAAACAAACAAAAAAAATATCACGAAGTGAGTGGGGGCACGAGTGTTAATCAGTAGATCCACTACAAACTGTCGCATGTTTGCATGTGTGTCTGAGAGTGTGTGCACCCACGTAAAAAGTGCGTCTGCATATGTCTGTTTATTCGTGGCAGACAAAGACGTGCGCTCTAGCAGTCCGCCGACTTGTGGTTGTCTCCGTCCTCCTTGGACAGAGGAGACCTGGCTTCCTTCATTTCCTCTCCTTCCTCACCGCTGCCACTATCCATGGCGGGGTAAACCACCACGCAGAACTTCTGGCCCAAGTATGTCATCTTATCTGGAGGAAGAGAGCGACGAAGAGTTTTAGGACAGGTGACATAGTACGCATGAAGAAACTGAGCATTTAATTTGATATATAGCATTTTGAGATTTAAATGTTCACTTTTGACTAATAAATATATGCATTAATTGCCTAAATTTATCTCACAAATCAAAAATTAAAATTTAATCATGTTTCCTACAAATATTTGACTATTTTTAATGCCATTTTTGTTTTTTGCCAAGAGTTAGGAAAGATCTGTCATGTCTCATGTCTGTCTGTCTAAAAATGTAAAGCATTTCACCACTGATGTAGGACATTTTCCCACCAACAAGCGTCTTAACATGACACAGCCCGCGTTGAGATAACTTACTAACGAAGGCGTCGAAGCACTGTGGCTTATTGTCCCAGTAGACTCCCAGGAAGTAGACAGGGACGCCAGTCAGCATGATGGCAAGGCCAATACCGCACACCACGGGCTCGGAGTAAAGGGAGAAGATGAGCAAGAAGGCCCAGAAGATGAGGTAAATGATCGGCCATATCAGACTGATCTGTAAGATGAAACAAAGCAACAACTTGTTACACTCATGTAGGTAGTTTTTTCCTTTTGAACAGTACGCAGTTTGATTTTAACACTCTCAAAACTGCCTTATCAGCACAGCACCTTTCCATTCAAACATTACTGGCCCTATTTATACTTTTTGCGCCTGTCATTTTTTTGTTTATGTGTGAATTTTACTATGAAATGTGCTTGTCTTCTTCTTCTTCTATTACTACTGTTGCTGTTTCAACAAGACAGCTACATTTGCTACAAAAAAATCTACGAAAGTACAAATGAATCAAAACAAAAACTGCAAAGCGAACAAGAGTCAAATGCTGAAATTAACCAGGAGAGGTATGACGTACAAATGTATTATCAGGGGCAAAAACTAAAATGAGGCAAGAACACACCTTGATTGGCCGGTGAATGTTGGGCTGTTTAATGCGCAGAACAATCTGCCCGGCGACAGTGACTCCGTAGAAGAGGTAGTTGATGAAGCCCACGTAGTTGATGAGAGTGTACATGTCGCTGGTGCACAGCATGAGCAGGGTGGACAGGCACTGAAGGGCGAGGAGGGAAACGACGGTCAGGGACAGGACGTTTGCGGCTTAGAGTATCGAGACAGACAGACTTATCTGATGGAGATAATATGAGAGTGCAGGGGTGAGAGCGGTACTCACGGTGAAGAGCAGAGCAGGGATGGGGGTGCAGCGTTTCACGTGGATCATGGCCAGCAGGCTGGGGAGGTGGCCCTCTCTGGCTCCAGCAAAGAACAACCTGTGATGACGGAGATGAAGTGGAGAAGAAAAAAAACATCACTTAATGCATCTTATAGTATTTAGGTCTGCAGTAAATCCACGTCATATGGTGAACAGAAGAGAGACTTATGGAGAGAGTTAAGCTGAAGATAACGGGGAGCAAATTAGAAAAAAAAATCCCTCTCCTTTATGAGTTTTTCAGTGTGAGTGATTTTCCTTGCTTGTTTTAGAGGCAGGCTAATATACAAGGCTAATATAGTGAGTTTATGAGTTGGAATGATCCTGTTGGCAGTGAAGGATGTCATTATCAAGCCAACCAACCTTGAAGAGGTGAATAGGGAGCCGTTGACACCCCCGAAGGTGGAGAGAGCCACAGAAATGGGCATGATCCACGACATAACTCCCAGCAGCTTCTCACCGAACGTCTGGGGTGGAGAAGTGGGAGAATGGAGGTTAGATGCTCACTTTATCACTTTTTTTTTTTTATTGTGCTCACAACTAAAATGCAATGAATGAAACAGGACTAACAGGTTTGACTAAAGCACTGACCAGCAAAGATCACTAGAGGGCAACAGAGTCACTACTTCAATATCGTGTGTGGTTGAGTGATGTCACAGGCGACGTCGTGCTCTGAGCTACTCACCACGGCAACGGCGTTTGAGGCGAGCAGCTCCTGGGGACTCATGGCTGTGACGTAGGCGATGTTGGCGAAGACGTAAACGAAGGTCACGAGGGGGATGGAGATGAAGATGGCGCGGGGAAGGTTGCTGGAGATGACAAAGACAGCAGTGATTAGGAGGCATAATGTGGGTGGGAAAACTCCAGAGAAGAAGGCAGAGCGGGGTTTAAAGTAGGAAATTAAAACTTCTACCTCAGGGGAGGTGTGTGTTAATGGATACCAAGGTTATTAAAAAATGTGGGATAGCTAAAACAATGGACAAAAAAACAAAGAGGAAATGAAGAAATAAACCATTTTATACTACCAGATGCTGGGAATTATTTCTCCCATGCAAAGTTAAATAAATTTCAGAGAGCTTTCAAATAAAAGGCTCAGGGATTAAACTAGGAAGCTTAGATGGTATGCAACTGCTTATCGCTGGAAGCTGCTTTAAAATTCAGCTATATTCCTGTGGCCATGAGCCATTCGCTGCTGTGGGAGGGTGTTTTTCTGACCACAGCAATAAAAATCTTTCTACAGAGATGAGATGCAGAGTGAGGCGTCTTACACATAGGGGTCCACCAGCTCCTCTGTGACGTAGTTGAGGAAGTTCCACCCTCCGTAGGCGAAGGAGCCCTGCAGGAAGGCTAAGGCTATCGAACCCACGTCGTACTCCTTAAAGGGCTCGAAGGCGTTGGCTGGCTCCAACCAGTAGTAGTCTCCTACAGGTGGAGGAGATTGTGCAAAAAGATAGTTTTAGTAGCTGTTCCTCACATGGTGCGTTAATCCTTTCTTTGCATTAAAACTGCATCTTTCATTCAGGATTTTCTCCTGCTGATTTATACGAACGTGCCTAACTAAGCAGGTCAGTCCCTGATAAATTTCTGTTGGCTTTGCTGTTGTTGTTTGGCGGCGAGGGTAAACAAACCGGTTTCCACTGAAGTCTGGGTTTGCTGTGAGGAAATTGCAGCTGAAAACCATCATCTAATTGGTATGTGTGTAAAACAGGCTGTAAAAGACATTCAGCTGAAACCCTGTAAAGTGACTTATTGGTAAAAATCCACTGAGGAACAATCAAATACTCTGTTTGGGGTAAATGCCATGATCTTCAGGAATCTTGTCTCCTTCTGTCGTTGCATTTTTTTCTGAAATCCCTTCTCGGGGCGTGTTTTCGGAGCGCATTAAAGTCCTTCTACTTTCACATACTGTCTCCTCGTATATGACCCTCAAAGTCTCCCATCAAGCCAGCCATTTCATTCATCTTCAAACACTTTCTGTGTAGAAATCCCCATTTTTTGTTGTTTTAAGGGGGCCCCTGCTCTCCGTGGCCCTTTGTAATAACTGGCCCTCAGCCATGTTGTGATAGCAAACCCACGCAGGCGTGCCGGTATTAGCGCGACGCGAGGGCCCCAACAACTCACTGACCCCTGCCGCGTCCACAGGGAGCCTATACTGTCCTCAACGACTGAAGATGTCCCCAGTGACCGCAGCTGGGGTGGGATTTTTTTTTAAAACTTTCATACACAGAGAAACCCCGGACAAAGGTGGACAGGCGTCAATAAGCTCACCCTTGCAGATCTGCACAATGCCCATGATGATGATGAGGGCGAGGGCCAGCAGCTTGCCGGCGGTGAAAACGTCCTGCACCCTGGTGGCCCACCTCACGCTGGAGCAGTTCACCCATGTCAGCAGCACTGGATGCACAAAAAAAACAGAAAGATACAGAGTTAGTGCTTATTTTTTACCATTGGGCTCCCCATTGTTACATTTATAATTCAAATACGAGCATGAACCAACCCAGGACTCCATATATTTCACCTGCAGGTCTTGTGCATCATTCTGTACCAATTTCTAAATTAATAATATTTGAGAATAATGTTTGGCTGCACAATATGACTTTGTGTTGACCCCACTGAAAGGTTGGGAGATGATTAGGAGTGAAATCAGCAGATATGCGTTGATCATTTTATTGCTCTTGGTCATTGCATTGTTTGGAGCAGTAGAACTCAGATTATTTCCCAAGAAAAGACAACATTACGAAAGCGACTGCTGTCACTGATAAACCTGTTCAATGCGAGGATTCAGGTCAGCGGCCTTGAGGGGTTTCTTAATGGAGAGTGAGCAGAGAAAGATTAAAAGCGGTGCATTTGAACGTATGCCACGTGTCTTAACGCATAACACCTTGGCGACCTTTGACTCCTCCACTGAGTCGTCGTGAACTCTACTCCTTATCTTTCACCCTGTGTCTTACCTGCAGTAGTTGGATTTTCTTAGAAGTATTGCAGGTATTTGATATTCATACACAGCTCAGTGAAAAAACATCATAAAAACTATCCCATCCATGCATCTTACAACGTCATGTAAAGACAAAAATAGATTGCCTCATGTGATGTTGCATTATCAAATGAAGCTGCAGTCATCGTTAGATTTGTGAAATATCAGTTAATCACAGGTATGACATATATTGATTCATATTATATACTGAGGCCAGTCGATTTGCAGAGAACGACCATGAGATGTGGTTAAAAGAAAGCTGCTATATAAATACATTTTAAATGATAATTTGGGATTTTGACTTTGTAGATTGGACGTAATTCAACATCAAGACCCACTGAGTTTGACAGTTATGTATAAAGACTTGTTTTATATGTTTTTTCACACTAGTTTAGTCCTTCAGGTACCTTAATAAAGTTGTATATGGAATCAAGGAGGCCCTAAAATATGTTCGACTCAGCTCAACTCGAGGCTGACCTCACATGGACAAGGATAATGGATTTGATCTGTACTGCTGGGTACAACAGGCCAGTGGGTTCAGGCCAATAGGGTGCCATTAAATAATAGGCCTGTTTGACTCCGTGGGATTAAGTTCATCACATTAAATAACTCTGAGCTGTGGCCGCTGCCGCAGGTGGGGGTGGGGGGCGAAGGCAGATGCACGTGGTCAGACGTGCATGGGTCTGTGCTGGCATGCACATACAGTAGATGTGTGTGGGGTGTCCAGATTGGGCCTGTGTGTTTAAAGTTTGTGATGTTTTTAGGTTGCTGAGTGAGGGACAACAGGGGGAAATTACTTACAATGTAAACTACTAGAAGAGCAGAGGAGGAGTTGTGGTGGGGGGGGTGAGCCACAAAGCTGGTGCTGTGTCAAAGAATAGGAAATGAGAAACTGTGCACGCAACTCAGCTTGTGTCTGTACACACATGAATGTATACACACACAGGCTCAAACTGAAATACAACTGATCCTCATGCATGAGTTGCTTATACCTCTTATGACTGGACCACCGGTAAACACAGTTGTTTTAGGAACCAGACGAACTCTCTGCCAACGCACTGCATTATGGTAAAACAACAACACGTGTTGTCCCCATTCAAAGCATTGGCAACACCTGAGGACACATTCTCCGAAACGTCCAGCTGTCAGTAAGCTGAGGAAACTTGCTGAGTTAACTTTGAGCAGGCTGCAAAACAGGACCTCGAGTTATGACCTCGAACTCTAGGAAGAGCCGGACCCCGGGGAGAATCCCCTCCATGTGTTTTTGAAACGGTACACCATGGAAAACCTTTGCCCCACAGATTGAAACGACCAGACCAGCTGCTGGGTTGTCTGTCACTGAATCTCGTTATGACTGAATCTGTGGGTAAATAAGTAAGGTTATATCCTAGAGATTATTATCTAACACTCTGCAGAGGGCCTGACTTGTCTAAACACAGAAGCAGATAAACACATGCTGCCTTAATAACAACAACAAGGATGAGATCAGATTTGGGCAGAAACAGCTAACCTCTCACCCACTTTCCCCCCGAAAAACAACAACAGCAAAACAAGTTCATAGCATCTGTAAGAAAATAGAAAGACTCTTTTTTCCTCTGAAAGCTGCCTGACAACAGCTTTGTTTCTCCGCTGGCTCAGCCAATTAAAATCAGTTTATCAGAGTCATGCCTGCCCGCAGCTCTTGTCAGAGCGAAGCACATTTATCTTTAAGTCATTTATGTAAGTGAGACATGACAAACCAGTAAATGCAGGTCAGTGTGTCTGTAATCCAAATAAAACTGGTCGAGAGTGCAGGCCTCTGCTAAGGCTGCACTATCTACCGACTGTATCTGATGACGCGTTTTTTCTGTTAAGTACAAATATGTTATCGCTTTGTGCATGCCTTTGAAAATCATACAGGTCAGCCAACCGAGTCCACCTGCCAGTAAACGGCATGTCAAAGGATGTCCTCATGAATAAAAACAAAAAAAAACTTTGGAAATCAGTTTAAAGGAGGAGAAATACAAAAAATATATATTATAAGAACTATAGATGCTGATAATTGATTGTACCTTTTTACCCCTTTTTACTGAAGAACCCCTGAGAACATCTCATTTTGGAGAGACACACAAGAAATTTATGCAAAAGTGACTGTGGAAAACTGTTGGGAATCTTAAAGTGGGATGTGCCTTTGACAGGTCAGATTGGGACATCAACAGAGATATGCTTTGTTTTGAAATCCTCCGCAAGGCTGGTACACACACACTCATCTCCGGTGTCCACGTCTGTCTCTGTCTGAAGGCCATCTGCGGTATTTGGCCCGTGTGTGCAAACTTTGCCGAGGTATTCGAACTGACCACTGTCATGTCAGCGGCAACACATTCAGCCGTTTGTCTTCTCGCGTTCGCTGCTCGATGCTACGCTCCTCTAGCTGCTTTGCTATCTGTTCCTCTCGTCCTTCTCTCAGGTGACCTCTGAGGGTTAAATAACTCAAGAGCTTCAGAGAAAGAAGAGGGGGGAGAGAGAGGAGACTGGGACAGAGCGTGACACAAACTGGATACATCATCTGTCACTGTTTTAAAGAACTCATACATCAGAGACAGCTTTGACGATGTCACAGCAACCCATTTAGCTGATGTGTCTGGGGAGGGACGAGTACTTTAATGTTAAATCCATTACACTACACTGTGTATATATGCAGCTCAACCCTGAACTGTCATGTAACCCTCTGCTTTTAGTCAATTACAAAGATTTTTTTGCAGCACAATTTAGGATATACTGACAGTTTGTCAACAGTCAAGCCTGCCTCAACAAGCACCAGCTCAAAAAGTGACTCTACTCTTTCACCTCAGCTGAACCAGCATCGGCTCTGAGCCGTCAGCTGGTTCACCAGAAATTGGAGAACGAGTTTAACTTGTAAAATGTTTCTCGCTTGGGGACATTGCTTTATTTCCTTGTCTCCTAGAAATTAAGTTCATAATGCAGCTATTTGTCTAAACATAAACCATAAAAGTTAAATACTCCCAGAGGATATTTTGCAAGATCTGGCTGCAGCCTTACATTTGCTGTGTCAGACTGGTACCAATCTGCGGTATCAATCTTCTTATCTACGCTCAGCAAGAAAGCAAACAAGCGTATTTCCTAAAATGTCAAACTTTATTTATTCTGCTTTGCTCTCTCCCTCATTTTCCCACGTCAGACAGATCTGTTAGAGGGTTTTGCTTTAGCGTGTTGGGTTAAAGTCAACAAAGGGACAGTAGTTTGTCTTTAACCCATAAGAACCCACGGTGACACAGGTGTCACAAGTCACTTAAATGACCTGGAAAGTTCCTTATATATGGCTTTATCCTTCGATTTTAACCTGTAAAGTCCCTAAGTGACCCCTGCTGAACATCCAGGTGGGTCATGTGACAGGTCATGTGATTTTGTGTTCCCACAACAACCTTTCCAAGATGCCTGTCCCCCATAATTTTCCTTGAAGGAGAAAGGGGTCTGGGTTCTTATGGGTTGAGGAAACACAGCTCCATTAACTGTTTGACTAAAGGGACACAGAACGGATGGGGAAGCTCCTGCAGATGTAAGGGTCATGATCTTGACACACAGGTGCCACATATCACACGCCCAATACTGGTTAGACAGGTACTGTACACAACTGCATGCTGGCAGACCTCAAAGTGTGTAGCCCTACAACTCTCAAACTCAACGATAACTTTGATAGTAAACTGTTGGACGTGGCGCTCAATGTTTTACTCACAGAGGCAGATGGCAGCCAGCAGACGGAGGCCGTTCTCCGGAGGGAAGCAGGTGGGGAAGAGAGGCTGCAGGACGTAGTTGGAAAACGTCAGCGCGATCACGGCCTGGTTGGTTGGGTAGATGACCAGCACGGCGATCCACAGACGCAGGAACCTGAGACGAAAAGGAGGCACGGTTAGGAACACAGAGGCTTGGGAGGAACAGCGGGGGGGCGAGGAGCACATATACATCCTCCCATTTACTGATCCCCATTCAAAGCAGGTTATTTCTGGTTGAAATGTAAACTGTATTTCTTACTATGCTGTCGTCGGCCTGTAAAATGTCTTTGTAATCTATTTTTAATCCACTCTTTGTTACTGTTTGTGCTGCAGTGCTGAAGGTCAATAAATCTTTGATATTTTTTTGATAATCGATAAAATCGAAATGATAAATCATTTGAGTCATTTATCAAGCAAAATCCCAAACACATGCTGGTTACAGCCTCTCAAATATGAGGATCTTCTGCCTATTTCTGTTTTATGTAATCTTAAACTCAATATTTTTGCATTTGATATCTAAAAATCTCATTTTGGGCTTTTGTTTTTTCTATTTTGGGAGCTTTTACAGGCAACACAGTTAAACTATCAATAGTAAGACAATGCAAAAAATGAGTCCTTGTAACCTGCTTAAGACAAAGCAGAGGGGAAAGGCCACGTGCTTTTACTGAATGACTTATGGGGAAGCTCAGTGGCTTCCCCATAAGCAACGTTTCAGTTGTGTTACGTTCATGTTCAGTGACACATCTGACACCCCACCTCCCCCAGTTTCATTTTCGGTCAGACAAACCTCTGAAACAGCGGTTAAAAACCCTCCACAGGAACCCAGACTAATTAAATATCACTTTGGCGGCTGGTTTCCCAGAGATGACTCATGCAACCTTGTACACCACGAGGGTTGCCTGTCTGTCGCAGTAGCTTTAGTCATAGAGTAAAATCCTCGTTACTTATATTAGTCAGACATTTCTTTGGGGGTTTTTTGGTTACAGTTTTATCAGTAAGAAAGACCTTTTCTCGACAGACTCTATCCTTTGAGTGAGAAACCACATGAACAAAAGTGGTAAAAAAAAAAAAAAATACAAAAAAGGAAACACACGTTGGTTCGACAGGATGAGTCACGCACAGTAACTGATGCAATCCTCGTCAGCAGTGACACCGACAGTCACTGCAGCCACAGAGATTAATACAGGAGGAGGGAGGTTTTAGCCGAGAGTGGCAGGAGACAAGGCGAGTGGTTTTTCCATGACATTCCCTGAGAGCTTATAGAGGGATCATTACAGCTGAGTGCATTAACAGGATTTTGTCTGAGTGAAATGTGTGTGTTTAATGTAAAAATGTTGATTCAAACATAGGACAAAGAAGACAGAAACCCACTTAAGCAGTGGGAAGCAGGTGTTTCATCTGCTTGTTTCACTTGTTTACATTGTTGTGCAACTTTATACTTCTACACCACCACATTTCTCGGGACAATGTACTTTATACTTGGTTTCACATGCTGAACATATGATAAGGATTATATGATGTGCTGCTACAGATTAAAGAAACTAAAACTTTTAAAAGTTTTCGTACGGTAGCTTGTAGTAGTAATGTGGTAGACGTAGCACGACATTGACCAGCTACATTCAAATGAGTACATGTATTAATAAACAATAACACTCTGTGGGGCTCTTCTGCATAATTCACACTTGATATCACGTGATATTACGTGATTAATGCAGCATTACTACTTTTACTACTGGTACTTTTAGTACTAAAAATGTACCTGTATTATTATTTTTTCAATTAAAAATGATATCCCACTTTCCTAAAACCCAAAGTGACATACTCCAATTGTTTTTGTCCAACTGTTTGAAACTCAAAGATATTCATAATTTGTGGTATTTTTTACCTAAGAAATGACTTTAATGACTATCCACTACTGGTAGACATAGGGGACAAAAGTAAAAATGCAAAGGAGATATCAGCAGGCTTCTGTATATTAATGTATATATGTATCTCTTTTTCTATCTATCTCTATTTACTCCGTTTATTTACTCTCTAACCTTTATAGCAGCCTGTTTAATGTATATTTTGAGTGTAACGCAGCCCTCGTCAGTCTGACATAACAAAGACCCTTTGTACTTTAAACACCGTCCGCTCAGGTTGCGTTCAACTTTACGAGCGCTTCCCTTTTTCCACGAGCTGCGACGAGGTAGTGCAACCATTTCCATCCGTGTTGACTTATACATGCATTCAAACAGAACACGGCCACAGGCGCATAGGTTGGGATGAAAGGCGCGGGAAAACAAACACCCCTTGAACACGGTGTGTTTCTCAGAGACAGCGGGCACAGGAAAGCGGCGTGGCCCCAACACATCTGAAGCCATGGACTACAAAGTCCTTGGAGGTAAAAGTTCATTGATGTGTATTGATAGCTGCTGTACAAAGGGACAAAAACAATCATTGGCTGTTTTGTTTGGTTGAATTCCTCTCCCAAAATACCCAGATAACATGTATCCTTGCGACAGTTGAAAAAACAATGGTCTAATCTGTGTTTACAGTCCGGGCAAAGACACAGTGTGTGAAATCTACGCCAACAAACGATATTGTTTTGCTAGGAAATTAACCTAGCGTGGTTCCCAAGCGTTTACTGTAAGCCAGTACGTTAAAGATAACCATTTATGGATGAATGGAGAGAGGTGGTGGGCTGAGAGGAAATTGACATATCACAAAGATGGGAAAAAAAAAGCAGCGTAGCCTGACAGTAACACTGTACACTGAGTAACACTGACTGATGGAAAAACTACACTGTGGTTGTGGGGGTGAGTGTGGGTTAACATGTGGGTTTACCATGTCAAACGTCTGCACTTGACTACAAGCAAGAGACCCCCTGCTTTGGATCAAGATGTCTGACCTAAATGGGCCGGCTCATCCACCAGGATAAAGAGAGGAATCTCATGTTGGCATGTTCACCTAAAGCCATGTCAAATTAACTTTAATTCTTTGGGAGGCCCCTCTTTCCACAAAACTGGGTCATGCACCTAATAGATAGATAGTTTATCAAACCTTCCTGACCCGAGTATTGTCATTAGCTGACAACATAATAATGGCTGGCACCATCTACATCTTTAATTTTTTCATCCTTAATAAATAAAAAACATTTAGAAGGCATCTCTACTTAACTACTACTACTACTACTCAACACTCAACTTTTTTTGCAGTAAAAACAAACTCCCACGAGATCTAAATTTCCAGTGCCACTAAAAGAAACCCCCACACACGCTTGTTTCCTGCATAAGACACATGTTGGGTAAGGCCTCCTCTTTCTAAAGAACTACTTTCCATTTTTTCATATCTTGCTGAGTGATATCACACTCAGCAGGATATCAGATGAACTATGAAACACACCTGAGTAACTGTTTCCAACTCAGTGAACGTCTTTATGAATGAGTGTTCTCTCACCCGGCCAGCCCTCCGAAGATGTCTTTCACGTAAGAGTAGTCGCCCCCTGACTTGGGGATGGTGACGCCCAGCTCGGCGTAGCACAGCGCCCCGATGGCGGTGATGATGCCCGTGATAATCCAGACGATCAGGGACATGCCCACGGAGCTGCCGTTCTCCATCACTCCCTTCGGACTGACAAAGATACCTGAGCCGATGATGTTACCTGGTGGAGGGAGGGGAGAGTAAAGTGTCAGGTTTCAGGTTGAAAAGTGCATTTTGTTATTAGAAGTACTTATCTCAGTGTGTGGACTGAGACTTTACATTTTTAAGGGAAATCTTTGGCATACAAACTGGTGGAAAGAGCTTTGACAGGGAGGGAAAATATGCTATGCAGTTGCATTATGGGAAGTGTAGGTTCTAGTCTGGAGTTTGACTGTTATTTTGTCCATGTTTCTCTTATGTACAAATCACTGGAGTGCCCCTTTAAAAATGAGTATGTC
Source organism: Scortum barcoo (assembly GCA_023238725.1). Taxonomy (NCBI): domain Eukaryota; kingdom Metazoa; phylum Chordata; class Actinopteri; order Centrarchiformes; family Terapontidae; genus Scortum; species Scortum barcoo. The sequence goes on along the minus strand of CM041532.1, from coordinate 12,471,991 downwards.
TGCTTTCACTTGTTACGTGAATGTAATGCTTTTATTTGAGTCCAAGTTCATTTGTGATAGTCAGGGGAAGACGGACAAACTGAGCAGAAAACTGGCCAGAAAAAAGAGGTCATGAATTCAAAGTGAGAGACAAAGAGAAAAGAATGAGAGAGCGAGTGGAGTCTGAGCAGCGACGAAGTGGGAAGCTGTAATTTGCTGATTTAGCAAAGAGCTATGAAGAGATGAAGCAAGACAGAGAGCGAGGTGAAAGAGTGCAAAGAAGGAGGAGGGATGAGAGGTAGGCGCAGAGGGTGTGGGGGGGAATAAATCCCTGACAGGTTCAATGAGCATCAGAACGCCAGGCAGTTTACACAGGAGCTGAAAGATGGAGGGACGGGTGATCGGGTTTATATATGACATGAGAAGAGCCGCCCTCGCCTCAGGATAGATCCGCTCCTGTCCGGCGAGGTGACAACAAAGCCGAGGTCGCGGGGTCAGGAGCCCCCCATCAGATTCAGCCGACTGCATTGACTGTGCTTGAACCCAACGGCCAATAAAAACGGGGGCGGGGGTCAAAGGTTGAAGGTTTTGAATCATAACAGGCTCACTGGATGATACGAGCGGCATTTTACAGTACAAAAGTCAAAGGTATGAATGATAGCGCTGCCAACACAGAGTCAAATTAATGTTTCCTGCTGCAACCGCCAATGAACCACAATAAAACTTAAAGCTACACATCCAGTCATGTGCATCGCGTCAGAACATAGTAGTGGTAATTTACATATTTTATTGTGCAAAAACCTCAAAATAAATGTTGCTTACGTCTTCACAAATGGATGATTTGCTGCTCTTCTGAGTTTTTTTATCCTTTCAAAGTGAGCATCTTTAGGTTTTGAGCTAATAAACAGACAGATCTGGATGTTTCTGCATTGTCAAGCAAAGCAGGCTCGTTGATTCAGCACTTTGTTGCAAACTCTCTGATATGCTTCTGCAGACGCAAATAAAGGTAATGCTGGTTCTGGGTGGTTTGGATGAGTTCATATTGCGACTTCTATGTGAGGCTGAGTGGCTGCTTTTATCAAATGTCCACGCTTGCATGTTGTGCGTCATGTTGCTCAGTGTGCGAGAGATGCTGACTTGTGTGGAATCTCTTCAGGTTTCCTGTTCTTGTGGTCGTTTTTACATCCCGTTGTCTCCAAACAGGCCAAGGGGGAACATGATTCTTTTTTTAAAAAAGAAAAAAAAGGCTGCTGCCAAACTGCTCTCCAGACCTCGCAGCAGACCATCTCTGAGAGTTGGTGGATAAAAAAGTCTGAACTGTGGGATTTCTCGGGGGCTAAGCAGGCGTCACATTTGCGTCTTTGTCACATTTCCGGACTGAATCTTACTCTTGTTACAAATCTCTGGATATTTTCATATCCTCCGCTGTTATTGGATTGTTGTCTCGCAGAGGAAGGGGCTTGGTCTCAGACATGCTCTCTGAGCACATTTCTGTTCCTCTTGGACTTCGTTTGATGTCCTCTGACAGACTGAGGCGCCACTTTAGGGGTTCCTTTAAGTTCCTTTTTAAATTTTTTCTAGGACGCATCTTTATAATTATATATATAATAATTGTATAATTTTAATTCAATTTTTTTATTTATGATGTTATAATAGCATTTCTGTTACATTCTGATTATGATATATCTATCTTATGTTGTTAATCTGGTATTTGGCTGCTATTTAAGCATCTGACAAGAATTTTCATGATGATTTTTTACATTTTCTTCTTCAATTAATCGATTAATAGTTTGGTCTATAAATGTCAGAGGAAGCCTGTTACAATTATCTGACGCTAAAGTCAGCATCTCCAAATGTTTTCTTTTGTCCGACAAGAAGTCCAAAACACAAAAAATCTAAACCCTTACTGTCATTTAACACAAAGATAGCAGCAGATCTTCACAGTCGAGAAGCTGGGGTGAGGAAAGCTTGGTACAATTACATTGAACTGATTATCAAAATTGACGCCAACTCATTTTTCCACTCATCAAGTAATTGATTAATTGACTAAACTACTGATCATTTCAGCTCTACTTATCATTATTGCCATTGATGTTGGGCAGGATACCAACAGGGAGATTTTCGTTTTTTTTGAAGCATGGCAACACTTAAGACACACTGAAAGACAGATCCAACAAGTTTCTTCTTTTCTTATTTATTTGGACGTCCATGACACATAACTGAATGCCACCGCAGACTATGAATATTAACAAGCGTGTGTGTGTGTTTTTGTGCAGCATTATTATATAACCCTAATCAGCCTCTATAAAGCCCTGTAAGATTAGTTCTTGCGTTTCCTCCTGACGTTAAATCCCTGTTCAAACAGCCACCATGCTGAGACAACCTGCTGCTTGGCCCTCGGCCAGACCCTCACAGACCCCGCGGGCCTGTGCGCTCACATGCATGTGTGTGAGTTATTATTATACCGAAGCAACAGTGAGGCAATTTGTGAGAGAGAACCCAAATTAATGCTTAGAGTAATAACAAGAAGGAAGCAAAGATTTGGTGTCGTCTATATACCTGCCTGGTGAGGATTTAGGCAAGAAGGATAAAAACCAAGCTCAGTATTTAATCAAAGTGACGTGAATCTGAGTCTATGCCGCACTTCAGCTACAGAGCACATACGCTGGAGTGCAGCTCAGACATAGCTAAGCCAGGCAAGCTAATATAACAGCATTATCAGGGTGGGGCCTTCATCCAAGTGGCCAAAAGTTCACATCTAATCCCAATTCCTGGCTTTGCACGTTTCTGAACTTGTGTGTGTGTGTGTGTGAGCAATAAATGCCTGTACTGTACAATGGGCCATAAAACTATTTGATGTCCTTGTGCGCTCGCCCCCCCCCCCTTTTTCATGGAAACCCAGCGGGGCATGTTCACGACCAAAAGATCAGACGAGTCACCTGAGCTCACGTCGCCTTCACACATGACAGTGTGAGCTGAGCGAGCATGAATGAGTGACTTGGTCAAGGACGAAATGCCCCTAATGCCAAGGGCAGTCTGGTGACTGTGTCGAAGTGTATGGACTCTGAACGGCCATAAAAAGCTCAGGACTGCCTGCTCGTTTCTCAATGATTGGAGAACGATAAATTAAGTGACTGAATTATCTGCGTGATGTTGCATTGATATGCTTGAGGGTGGGGCCGTAGAGAAGAGATTTCGTCAGCATACACGCTGTCTTTGTAATTTCTGACTTTGACGAGCCACTTAAAGATCTCTGGTGATTGGTCGATAGCTGCAATCGTCTCAGAGCGTGATCAATGCCCAGCAAAGGCATGAAAACGCTGAATAAAAAGCTTCTTCTTCTTCTAAGCTCCTATTGTTCTAGTTGTAGCAGAGAAGAAATTAGGCCTTTCCGGTGGAAGGATTTAAGGAGCACAAATTGAGAAAGAACATTTTAATGTTGACATTCTTCTACATCTTTCCCCGTTTTCTCTCCTTTTTCCGAGCTTTCGTCCGTCTTGGGAATTCCCAATGTGCACTCATCACACACTCTCACCCACTCTCCCATCTTTCCTCCAGTTACCGTGGAAACACATGACTAAATGAGTCATCCCCTCCCTTCTCTCCATCCTGTTCAAGGTCAACACAAAGACCACACGCCCACCTGGATAAGCGGTGTCATATTTCGTCCCTGCGTTGGTATCGATTGATCTGTCGCCGGGTGGTGTGTGTCTCAACATGTGTTGTTGTCTGTATTGAATTAAAATGACCACAGTTGCCGCCTTTGACTGACCCGTGTACATTCTTGTACCTGCATTTCTGTCATTTACCCACATTGTTTCATACATGTGGCCATGAATGCAATGTTCGGTTTCTTTAAGTTAACTGGTTGTACTTTAAACATAAATCTGAACAATATGTACAGTGACAGTCAGCTAGATTGTTGATTATTGATCCAGATCCCTTGTTCTGTAGTTTTAAGCTTCTGGTTTGTGATGATTTGCAGCTTTTGTTTGTCTTATGCAATAACAAATTGAACATTTTTGCATTTTGGACTTTTGGCTGGATGGCATTTGTAAATGTTAGTTGTAGACCTGGCATAAAGACATGTCACTTCTCCTGTTATGCCTGTTTCACACCTCTTGACTAATTTTGTGCACAAATATACTGAAAAAAGCATTTGTTTTCTACTTACAGTACTAAAAGAAATCACACTTTTCATTGACATTTAGCACAATCTCATTCACTTATTGAAAGGTCCTGTTATATGCATGTCATACATCTGAGTATTTATTTAATCTAATCATCAAAATCATCAGATAGTCCAAATGTATTCAAGAATAGATATTAAATATATTAACTCTGGTGCTCAAATATCACAACTGAGGAGACAGGAGCATTACAAAGACATGAAATCATTATTCTACTGTAGATGGCCCACATGTCTGTTTGTATGATGCAATCAAAGGCCGATTTTGTACTCGTGCTTCACATCTAGTAATTCCACAAAATTACAAGGACTGTGAGAGAGAGATTTAAAAGAAAGGAAAGTCTAGACTGATGCAGCATAGTTTCCAAGACCTTAGAGAGCTCTTTACAGAGCTACATAGGAAATTAAATATCTGTTTCCACAAACTGAGTAGTGCGACGCATGACGGTGGTTCCCAACCTGCCACCTCACTGTGGGAGCATCAGATATGAGTGAGGGTGATGAAATCCTAAGGCCACAGAGAAATGATTTTTCACTGACTAAAGGCTGCAGGCTGTCAAGTGTGGGATGGCTTCATTTAAACAGTGTGCCCTTTTAGGCTGTCATCACATGTGTGTTTATCCAGTTGGGGACTCTATAAGCCTTTGTACCATCCTAGTTTAAGACCTGTAAGCTGTGGTGGGGCTTGTTAACGTGTGCAGACAGCTCACTTTTAATCACACTGTGTAAATGTGCATAGCTGCTAACATGCTTATCTTGATGCACCCACACAGCCCTAAACTTTAAATCCCTCATTGAGTGGTGGAATCTGATCCCAGTGCGGCTTTAATACCCCTCTGATCACTCTGACTGCAACACACAGGTTGCAGCACACACACACAACACACACACACACACACACACACACATTCACTCTCCTCCCTACATTTGCCTTATTTCTAACAATCAAACACACTTCTCAGACTCTCTAAGACGCACGAATGAGCTGCTTAAAGGAATTATGTCTGTAGAGGGGGGTGCTGATTTACTGTGAGGTCAATCACAACGACTGGTCACATCATCACATGGCGCACCTGACTCTGGGAGACTTACCAACAATGATGCCGCAGGCGCTCACAAGCCCGATCTCCTTCTTGAGCGCAACTCCGCCTCCGGACTCCTTCTCTCCGGCAGCATCCTTGGCAGAGCCCGACGTGCTGCTCCGCTGTCTTGCACCGTCCGTCATTGTGATAGCTGGACTGTTTTTTTTCCTTCTTTGGTTTTGGTTGTGCTTTTTATCTTCTTCCCCCCCCTCGCCAGCCCTCAGGTTACCTGGTGCTGGCCGTGCGCTCTGCTTTGTGCGTAAAACCACGCTGGCCAAAAATGGGGGAGACAAAAAAAAAAGTTGTTGCGCTGTCAGCACCCCGTGACAATAAAGGATGTCACCTAACACTTTCACTTAAAAAACCATGTACAAAAATCTACACATAAAAAATATATATATGCACAGAAAATTAAGTGCATACGTCCACAGTGCAAAATCCTGACTGCAGCTGCAAGTTGCTTTCTTTAAAATGTGAGGACAGCTGACAATCAAACTGTCTCTTGTGCGCCTGCCAGGTGGTGCCCCAGGTCACGATCCACGCATATTCCAATGAAAATCCTCAAAAAGCCACCAAAGGAGACGACTCAGGTCTTCGCTTCTGTGCGTCAAGATGCCAGAAACAGAGGCTCTCAGTGTTTCCTTGTTCCAGGTGTGAGCTGAGGAGACAAAAGCATCCTCTCTGGGCGTAACACACAAAAGACAAAACAGGAGGTGCTCCAGCAAGTGGATGATGAAAAACGGAGAACTACAAAAAAGTCTCGCTCAGGTCTCCCTCATAAACATCCGACCTGTGTCAGCTTGGAGAGAAGAAGCTGCATTTGAGTAAATATACTTGGTGTCTTCGTAAGGGTACAGTAGCGCCGCCCACCACTTTTGTTTTGCCTGCCTCCTTTTTTTTTTTCTCCTCCTTCAGCCTCTCTAGGAACCTCCCATCCACGCCTCCCTCCCTCCCTCTCCCACCCACCCCCTTTCTCCAACCATCAGCTGTTTCTCCAAATTCACTTCTGCTGCTGCTGCACCTTCAGCGCACACACACACAGAAATCCTCCCCAAACAAGGCAGCTTATGACTGAATAGAGAGGCCATGTTTCTTGCCTCCTCTCTGTTTCTCTCTCTGCTATCACCTCCTGTTTTCTTTTTTTGTTGTTTTTTAACACCCTCAGCCTTTGTCTAGTTCACTCACATGCAAGCACAGAGACACACACACTCATTCACACTTATTATTCATGATGCAGCACAGGCCGGAGTCTATATTTAGCCCTTTCACCAGGACGTCACTCCTCAGTCTACACTGTGCGAGACTGCTGGTGTGTCTCCACCCTGCATGTATATATATATATATATATATATATATGTATATTCTCATTCCCATAACCCGTGCTAATAGGTTGTTTTTCCCATATCAGCTCTTCTTTCTGACAGGAGGTTATTTCTGGCTGAGACCCTGAGAAAGAAATAAATAATAAAGATGTGACAGTTTGAAAAAAAAAAAAAACACCAGTGGGAGATTTTCTGCCTGAGAGAGTCTTCTATCTCATATCGTGGCCTCACCATTGTTCAGCGCTGTCTGCATGCAAATGTTTGCTCCCAAAGGACACCTCACCTTCATTATCTTCCTGATGTGAGTGCAGATGTTTTTTGTCATTCCTGTACATGCTGAAAGACTGAAACCTCCTGAAGGCCTGTTATGCTCAGAAGTGATGTGATACGTGACCTGTTGGTTGAAACTAAACCCCTCTGACTTCCTGAAATATCCCCATAGTCAAAATTGTTTTCCCTTTAAATTAGGATTTGAAGAGAAAGAGGATGAGTTATTTCCCCATTTTAATAAAAAGGGTCCTGTTTGATATTTACATTCTTGCATGTTGCAATCAAGTAGGTGACACATTAATTTCATTATTTTGCACAATATCACAGAACAATAAATTGATGCACTGTACTAACACGTACAATAATGACTCTTCCTCAAGAAAACAACAGTAAAGATGGGTGTATTTACTGTGTATACACATGCCTTCCATGGTTACTTATTAAAACTGTTATTTTGTTATTTTATGAAGTCTGTATAAGCAGAAGGACGCTCCAGCTGCACAGATGCTTGCAGGCAGGTTGAGGAGCCTTGAACCTTCAGTCCTCCCAACTCATTCTGCTTTATGAGCTTCTCCTGTGATTTCATAGGAAACATCAGATTCACCTGAGAGACCCCGGCGTTTCCTGAACAACTGTTGACTCATGAGAGTCAGCGTAAAACAAAAGGGAGGGAGTTACATAACCTCAGCTACTAATCTCTGCAAAAAAAAAAAAAAAAAAAAAAGAGCGAGGCAGCTCTGCTGAGCTCTGCAAGGTCACCTGGATCACCTTGACAGACTTGACTTGACTGTGCTGAAATACAGCTTGCACGCTTGTTTCGGTTCAGTCACTAGATGCAAGCCATCGGAAATGTTTAAAAATGTACTGATTCAGTGAAGCAGGAAAGCGGGTAGACACTGTGGTGATCCAGCTCACTCACAGTACACATGCCTGACAAACAGGTCAGTGGGCCAGTTTGTTGACATTTTGCTAGCCTGCTGCACCTACCCAGAATATATTTTAGTGGGTCAGCAAGTATGGTTTTCAGTGTCCAGCTGTGGGTGCCACATTAAGCTACATTTACACCTGCTGACAGAGCCGTATCCATGTTATGACTGAACTCTTTGGATAAGCTCAGAGACTTTTCAGACTTTTGTTTAAGGGAGGCAGAGACTCAATAATTTCATTGCCAGCGACTACTCCGTGTAATTGTTGTGCACATGATAATAAAATCTTGGAATCTTGAAATGGTCCCATGTGATCCACTGAAATGGGTTGCAAGATCATCATGAGATCTTTGCCTGTTTTCTGTGAAATACAGATTTACCATTTCTGGCTTCTAGAAACTTAAACCCAGATTAAACAGTCTGAGATGGGAAATCAGTCTTCAGGTGAAATGCACACAACTGCAAATGCAAACTATGACGGGGAGATTTTTCTTTGTGAAAGGGAAAAAAGGTTAGAAATGCCGTACTGAATCAGAGTTATGTACTCAGTTGTTGATTTCAGGGTTAGACCAGTATTTCAGTTGGATATGGATGGAAGTTCCTTCTTGATCACACGAAAGTCTATAAAACCTTCAATCAATCCATATTTCTACATTTCAATATAACTTGAGAATGAAATGCTCTATATTTTTATTTTTGGCATTAAAATCTTTACAATCATGTGTTCTTTGAATCATATAACACACGTAAAACATCTGCTAAGGTATCAGTCAGTTATCTTCCTGTTAACAACAAGCTGTAACCAGCTATCACAGAATATCTCACAGTGTAAAGGTTATGACAGTGATATTACAAATGCTTTCTATTTACAAGTAAATATTACAAATTAAGGAGACTATGTGTTGTCTTCTTTTGACCTGATGGAATTTCACTATTCTCTAGTGATCAAAGGGCCAATAGGAGGGCTGTGTGATCAGACACAATGGCTCTTCAAACAACCGCCGTTTGGCATTGTTTGCTTGATTACATTAGATTGCTTTTAATTGAATTATCTCTGATTACAGTAGGTAAAAATAGGTCTGATAAAACAATAACTGGATGATAGCTTTCGGAAATGGATCCCGTCACTTTTTTCCACGAGGAATAAGGTGAGATTAGGTGAGGAATTTATGCAAATAGGCATAAAATGGTGATAAAATCAGTGGTCATCATGCAGCCTGTGTGCACTTAACAGCTTAAAGGAGGGGTCAGCATTTGCACAAGTCACAGGTACTATCATCAATTAATGGCTTGTGTATAGCTGGATGTGCGTGTGTGTGTGTGTGTGTGTGTGTGTTTGATCAGCTTACTGGACCATTTGAGCGAAGAGACAAAACTCAAGGGGGGAGCGTGCTAAAACCCTGGAGACATGGTCAAAGACAGCAGAGAGGACAAAGCCAAAACATGAATTATCTCACTGTATGTTTTATTTTCTGTTGGTCCACCACTTTCAACAAACGTTATGCCCCTTAATATTCTGTGACACCCCACTGCAGCTTCTTCCTATCCACCAGTGAAGGAGAGGACGCAGAAACGACTCATTTCTGTAGACATTTGACGTAACTGAGCAACAGGCAGCATGAGTGAAAATGAATGCTACGAAGAAAAATAAATAAAAGCAAGTGAAGGGGAAGAAGAAGTGATTTTCAGAGGAGACGTGGAGCAGTGGTGGTGTGGTTTGAACGTCAGAGGCATGTCCTGAGTCAGCTGTTACTGGGAGTTTATCACTCTGACCCTGGGCCTTTACTCTGATAGCGCTGCACACTTAGGCACAGATGTGTGTGCACAGTACCTGTACTCACACATGTTATACGATACAGAATATAATTACAGAATAAATAAGAATAAATGAAGACACACTATTTCATATTTCGTGTGAAAACTGCTTCAAGATCAGCTGCTGTGTTTCAAATACAATAAAAATGAGAGTATTTTTATAGTCTCAGTCTCATAGATTAACTATGTCGCATGTCAGCTGTGTTTAAAACATTTAAATCACCTAAATTGAAGTTATGACGTTTCCAAAAAGGTTCGATTTAGTAATTAAACGCACCTCTGTGGCCCTTCTTCCGGTCCTCACCTCACACACACACACTCCACCTTTCCCTCACATGGCGGCTGACGTAATCGCCTGAAGCATATACATGCATGCATGCATACATAGCATGCGTCCACACACACACACACACACCCACACACACACACTGAGTGCCTCACTGGCAGGTGACAGATCGGGCTGCGAAAGGCATGGAGATTCTCCAGATAAGGCAGTTAATGAGTAACTCTGCTGTTTCAGGTTGTTTGCTGCTCAGTGACTGGAAAATTGGAACAATAACATGCAAACACGGAGGTAATGGCTGTGGTGCCAGGCAGGCAGTCCGCAGGGAGATGCAAGTCTCCAACAAGGACCGAATCATAACACCGACAGTAATGGCCGGTTTAGCAGGGTGCTTTTAAATCACTATCTATAGACAGGCGAAAGGAAAAATCAACATAAAGTGAGTTAGCAAGATGTTGGGCCACCATTTGCCACCAGAACCGCTTCAGAGCTCGTCGGCATCTGAACATCATTCTACTAAGATATTCCCTCATTCAGGGTGATTGATTGATTTGCAGTGAGCCTTTCCTCTAAAGGGAGAGAGGGACACAAACCAAAATGTCTCCACAGCATAACAGAGCCGCAGACTTCCTCACTGTTGGGGTCAAGAATTCAGATTTTTTCTTTAATTTGTCACCTGTCTGTATGTTTCATGGGTCAAAATGACCCCTGCATAAAGAGACATACTAAGTGAGGTTATCTAAGCTATAGAAACCAAAAGGTATCTTAGAACGAGACCAAATTTAAATGGAAATACTACAAAAATAAGAAACCACATAGCGACCTGTGATAAGATGAGCTGCATTGGTTTCCTGTCAGCTTCCTGGAAATGACATCTTTTTGTGTCACTGACAAAAAATAGCAATGATCTGAACCATCACGTGTTTTTTTTTTTAAAGCAATAGATTGACATTTTAGGAAATACACCTGTTTCCATTCCGTAAGTCAGTAAGATGAGAAGATTGATGGCACTGTCAGATCTGTCACTTTAATATGAGGCTATAGCCAGTTAGCTTAGCTTAGCATAGAAATTGTTTGCCTGGCTCCGTCCAAGTGTCTTTAATGCCAAAGCAGTGTGCATGAATCTCTTTTCAAGATGTTAAGCTCCTCTCAGACTGTTTGCATAAGAAATTCATTTTTTTCTTTCCCTGCTTGAAGTTCATGACCCTCAGAAAGCTAAAGCTGTCACTCTCATCCACGGCAACAAAACAGGAGGTTCATTTTTTAAAGTCGTCTCTGCATGGCGATCATGTGATGAAATCTGAAATTAAGTCATAAAGCGTTTTTTCGCGGCACTGAGCTGCCGGAGCCTCGTCATGAAGAAGCCAATTAAAAGGGAGATCAAAGAGGATGGATTATTAACGATGAATCTCTGCAGGTCACTTCTGCTTTTTATGCTGTTTCATTTTCTCTTAAGGGTCTGTATGAAAATGATTGGTAGGAAGGAGGGAGGGCTGATTCTGATATTTTCCCCCCTTCAGCGAAGAATGTGTTCAAGTGACGACACCCTTTAGCTGTAGTAATAATGATGGAGCAAAATAGGAAGTCAGCTGACGTCGTTATGGGACGACAAAGCTGTCCCTTTTCTGTTTCTAAGCAACAGTTGGTGTTGGTTTCAGTCAAGCGTGACCAGGATCATCCCCCAAAGGATGAGAAATGTTTTTCTTACCATCACCGTTGACAACGAAGCTCTCGTAAACACAGGGAAGCAAACCACCATGTTTCCCTACACAGAGTACTGATTTTAACCCAAACTGTGAACTTTCCCTGAACCTGACCAAGTTGTTTTTGTGCGTAGACCAAACCAAACCTTAACAATGCGAGTGTTCGTAAAGTACAGAGGGAGGGAAGGAGTCAGATCAGGATGTCTTTATGTGTCATTCTGTCGCATAGTCTTCTTTGGAGGACTTTTTTGGACTCTCCCGTAGACTTACAAAATTAAGCAATAAATGTTTTGGATGACTGTGGAAGAACAGATGATGAAGTGCGTCTTCAGATCACCGCCAGACAGAGATACACGGCCAAGTACACTTTTATGACCTGCATAGTACTTGAAAACTACCATTTCTGATGGAACTAATTGAACTATTTGACTAGTTTTTCACAGTAGAAGCAAGAAATAAAACTTGGCAAGCAAAAAAAAAAACCCTCTACTATTTTTTTCACAGTCCCTAATGTGCAAAGTTTATTCTGTAAATATATTTGTCTTTTTATTGCCCCATAAAGTTTGCCTGTTTATATACAGGAGAGGCGATCAATGGAGTGTTTGATTTAGGAAATCAAATGATACGGCAGTGCAGACAGCTGTTAATAATGATATTGGAGCTGATCAAACAGTCAGAGGTATTGTTAGACTCTGCTGGTTTTAATGGGGCGAGATAAGCTGTTAATAGGGAGGCATTTTTCACGTCTTTCATCGTCTGGTTGGAGTATTGTCTCCGCTCAAAGCACGCTCTGCTTCCTTCATCTCATTTAAGCAAATCTCTGCACGCAGTTGACTGATCACTGTCACATTCAGCGCTCCGCCTGTATTTGTGAGCTATTTGGGTTCTTGAAAAACAGGTTGCGGATTCATCCACACACACAAAAACTCCCTGAAAAACTATCCTGTGTGTCATTTGATTGTACCTGACAGATGACAGGGGAACTAAAAGCCATCACAGCATAGCACCAAGCCCTGTATGTTCAACAAAGGGCACACAAAGTCAAAACCAGCTTCACTTTAAGGCTACAGGATGATATTAAGGCAGAGAGAGGTGGGGGGGAGGAGGTGTACCTGTTACATCACAGCCCAAAAAAACATTCCCATCTTTCTCAGGGAACATCGTGTAACATTTTTTAATACAAAACATGCAAACAGCTCTTTGTATTTGTTGGCAACAGAGAGCCAAAACTCAGTATCTCCTCATACATGAAATGTGTATGTCGGTGTATGTATGATTTGTCCCTCCTTAGTATGCTGTTTAATACTTAAACAATGCAACTTGTAAAGTCAGGTTATTTTTATTTGTTTCACCCAATATTACCCATATAAATCACAATTTGCCTCAAGGGGTTCTACAATGTGTGCAACATACAACACCCTCGACTTTAAATTTTCACTTGGATAAGTGAAAACTTCCCCCAAAGAACAAGGGAAAACAGGGGAAAAAAGACAGAAAAAAACAGTGAAACTTGTGAAATTAAAAGCACAGACCGATTTGTTCAGATTCAGTGTAAATATCCTACAGATAAACAGTTTTTTTTTCCCAGCATGTTTTTGGACATATCAGCACCAGATCCCTCGCTTTGCATATGGAAACCAAATAAGGAGCGGTGACGCCGGTGTGGATACGTCACCGCCCATTGTTTTCCAAGAAATCTCCCTTCCAAAGAAGGAGCCCGAGCACATGCTCATCGAGAGGCATACGTGTTTGTAATGTGACATACCGTTTACGTGCACATATATCCATAAACGCTTACTTACAGAAACACAAGATGGGGTTGCTCAACACGTGGAAGACGAAGGGGAAGGCGGAGAAAGAGGGAGACGGTGTGAGAGGAGGAGAATAAGAGGACGGGGGAAAAATGTTTGGAAAGTGCAGAAGTTTGTGACCTCTGCGCGGAAGACAGGAATGTGTGAATTTGAGGCAAGAGTTGAAGAAAACACAGAGAGGTATAGAGAGGAGAAAAAGGTACTAGAAAGACGGGACTGACGGGCTGAAGGAGGAGGAGGAGGAGTGGTGAAGGGGGAGTGTGAGCATGGGAGTGAAGATGGTAACTCGAGCCTTGTGTTTACTATGTGCCCACAAACATATGAGTTCCTGGCACAATATGTTCGAGAACACACGCTGACCCAAGCAAACTCACTTTGGTGTCTGATATTTGGTTGAAGAACGGACCCATAATCTGTAAACAGGAAATTAAAAGCGGATGCTATTATGCGGCATCCATGTGGAGAAGATGTGGAGGATGATTCGAAATAGCTCTTATTCTCTTTTATGTGAATGATTGATTTCAATTTTCAATTGATGCATTTATCATATTTCGGGGTGACAGTCTACAATTACAGGTGCGTTTTTGGGGCCTCCCTTCCCAAGTTTCATCGCCCGTTATGAGTTTAAGTGTAATGTAAACAATTCCTTTTAAAATGATTAGAAATAACTGTGTACATATTCAGTTTCAGTTATAAGAAAACTGAAGAAGAAGACGTAACACCCAGTTTCTATAGCTAGATTTCTCTACATTTAGTGTATTTTATTCCTCATTCCCTCTCCAGAACAGCCCTTCAGAATAACAAGGAATTTGATGTGTACAATAATCCTGATCAGCTGAGCCAGCAGTTGAGTTTGTCACAGCACAGGGTGTGTTTGCCTTCTCTAAAGCGACATTTTAAAAAGCTACTTCCTCTTTCACAGTGACAATGACTTGCCCACAATAAAAAACTCAGATTGTGTTTGTGTTGCGCAGTGTGCACAGTGTCCTCTTTTTCACGAGTTGTGGACATTTCTCATATTCGTTTCCCTCTTTAAGCCCCCACCCCCACCCCCCCACCCCTTGGTTCAGCCCCTCCCCAGCTGTCTGCCTGTGCCTGTTTTTATGGAAGTCTGGCTGAATCCAGTTCACGCTGCCTCAAGAAATGACCTCCTCATCTTACTCGCTCCCACTCCTCCCCACCTCACTCCTCCACCAGTTTCACATGATCCCTCTCTCCTCTGCTGTTAGCATTTATTCCTCCTCTCGAATACTTGTTTTTAACTCCCTTTGCCTTCTGCGTCTTTTCCTTTCTTCTTCGCCTCCTTTTCCTGCTTTCCCCCATTTCTCAATGCTGTGCTTTTTCCTCCCTTCTTCTCCTTTTCAGTCCCTATAACGTCCCTATCCCTCTTTGTTTTTTGTCAGAAACTTTTGCACTTGTTTTTTTTTTGTGGTAAGAAACAAACAAATAAACAAAACAGAGAGAGGAAATGTTCAGATGTGTGTGTCTAGATAGCAAGGCTGGATAATTAATTGGACAGAGGGCCACTTCTCCACTGCCGCAGACTCTCACGGGGCCCCGGATGTTTTCTGTGTGGCAACTATTTTGAGGGATTTTCATTAAATACCCATTTGTTTGGTTGTTTAATTGCACACTAACAAAAAAGTGGTCCTAAATGTCCTACAGTGACTCCTGTTGATATGCTCTCACCGTACATATTTGAGAGTCACCTCATGTTTGGATAATTTTGGTGGATTTCACTGTGTTCACAATTACTGGCCTGGTAAATCCGCTGACATGTTTCTTCATCGGAGCGTCTTTTTAAATGGCACATCACGTAATGAGCGCCTGCTTTTCCTGAAATCATTCCAACTAGTCACAGTTGGGAGAGCACAGGTATAGATTATAGCATCAATTATGGATGAACTCTATTCAGCTGCTTCGGCTTGGTGCTGTTCATGATGGCTCGCTGTCCAGGTGTCACTGGTACAGGGGCTCTTGAATAGAACAACACCCTTTGTAATGTAATTAGGGACAGTTGTGCTTTCCCAAAGTCAAAATGTCTGACTAAATGCAGGAAAACAACTGCAACCCGTACATGAGTGCGACATAAACAAACAAACTAACAATTAAAACTCAATGGTGAGATGCAGTTTAAAGCTCTCGAAAAAGCTCTGGGAGTCGTAGGTGGATTTCACAGTATAGGCCGAGGTTGAGGGGGACCGTTGGTATGCTGGCTGCCTGTATGTGTATGTTTCTGTGTTTGCCTTTATGTGTGTGTACTATATGATCCATCAGTCGTGCAAAGGTGTAGAATCTTGCACGTTTCACCTCTGTGGACTTTTCCCACGACAACGCTTCCATCCTGCTTCTAACACACTCAGACCTCTTGATGTGTGTGTGTGTACACGTGCATTTATCTGTCTTGGTATGAAGACGCAATCGCCCGACAGTTTAAGGACACAGCTGCTGAAGCGCCCATGAGCAAGGCACATATTCAGCTTGGGGCCAGCTCTTGTTCTGCTCAGCTCCCAGATGATGTGTGACTGTGAGGCAGAGCGCTGATGAGAATCAAAGGTTCAAGAACATGTTTGCATGCCTGAATGCCTGTTATGAATGCAAATATCCTCCCATTTGCATGTTTTAATAAACATGTTATCAGGTTCGGGTTTGTTTGATGGCTGAATGATTGATCACATGCCGGGGGCAATCAATCAAAGATTGAATCTTTGTGGGTGTGGCACAATTTTCTGCCACTATTTCTAAAAATTTTAAAATCGAAAGAGGCAGTGTGTTGATTGACTGTAACCTTGGCGCCTACCAGACATGCTCTGCACTGAGTTATTTGGGAGGATCACCTGATTGTGTGATGTTATAGACTGAGATTTGTGATGTCATTTTCAAAAGGACGATAAATCTGTGAATGTGTGTGTTTGATTTTCTACTTCAAGGACGTCACTTTCTTGCAGGCTGGTTGGACTTATCAAATATTTATGCAGCATGTGAGTGCAGCCCGGGCTATAAATAGTCTCAGCTAGACATAAAGCCATTCGTTTTGCTACACATCTACGTCACCCACAAACGCTCGCAGAAATAAATTCCTACAACAGCCTCACCGACAAATGGATGCACGGTGCATTCTGATCATGCCGGCGTATTGATATTCTGGGTGACTGTGCAGGAGCGAACACGCCCTGCGATCTGCAGTCTGTTTCTGTGCCAGGCCCAACCGTTCACGTCTGTGTGTGGAGATTTCTTACAGAGAGGAACTATTAGGCAAAATAAATCCGAGCTGCTATCAAGCTGCAAGCCTGCACAAACACATCCAGAGGTGTGATTTAGCTTGTTCAGTTAAAAGCTGCTCCCTCTAATTTCCTCTGCTGCTTTAGTGGCTTTAGAGCACTTGTGAATAAATGACTAATGTGCTTCATAAGGCCAAGCTCATATCTTGTTATCAATCAATGTTTATTTGTCCCCATAGGGCAGTTAGTTGCAAAGCAGTGAAAAAGCAGTGGGCTAAAGGATGAAGAAAACAGGCTGCATCATTGAGCAGTATAAAGCTGAATCATGTATCATACTTTTCTAAATAAAAAAAGAGATTAAGAATAAATGAATCCTTCATTATTGGACCGACACAAATCCACTTCACACAGCTCTCCATTTGAGCTTGCATGATGTGAGGGGTACAACTACAAGACTGCAGAGAGAGTGCAGAGCTTTTAACAGAGTGTCCAAATGTCTTGACACAGTTTGATTTGTGCACTTACAAGTGATGCAGTGATTAAGCTATTACACAAAGTCTGAAACTAAATAATGGAAAATGGACGTTGGACACTTACGGGTTAGTGCACTAAAGAAAAAAAGAGACAATTGATTTGAACCCAGACAGATGGACCCGATCCTAACACACTCGAGGATAATTAGACCAATCCAAAATGTAGTTGACCAGAACAGACCTCAGAAAGAGAAGCAACACCAGCTACAGCAGCAGCAAAATGTTGACCAGCAGCTGTGGTCAAAAAGAGATTTTTCCTGCCCTTTAAGGTTAAAAAGTTAAGGTTGCACAAATGACTTTCTTTTTCTCCTGTGATGATTATGACGCACCACCTGATCGGGTCTGATTAGATTCATTACCAAATATGTATCCGCTGCAGACACCCAACTCTGCAGAGAACAGCGATATTTAGGGTCACAGACATACAGAGACCTCTGTAAAGACAAAGCTCTTACGAAATAGTGCTTTGACAGCTGCTGAGTCGATTTATAAAACTACCAACACGAGCAAAATGTGACGTCTGGCGTTCAGCAGATGCAATGCTGTCATGTGCAGTCTTACTTCCCCCTTTTCAGTGAACACTCTCCTCACTGCACGCACTCACTCTGGCACCAAACACTCACCCCACATACAGGAAATAAGATTAAGTTGTGAAACATAATCCACTATAAAGAACTTGATAAATCAACTCAAATCAAATATAATGTTGACATTGTTTACAGGGAGCCATTTCGGCTAAAAGAATCAAACAGATGAACACGATCATCTGATTTAATGGAAAATAAACTAGAGATGTTGTTTCCTCCCTTTATTCAACTACTATTATTTTTACAATTATACTTTTAAATATTGTGTGTCAGACTGGCCACACATTTATGGTTTTAGGAAACAGATTTCCTTGAAATGGCAAATTACTTGTGCTAATTATGTTAAAACCTTTATTACATATCCTATGTGGTATATATTAGTATATCAATAATCGATTAGTTCTTTGGTCTATTAAAAAGAAAACAGAATTGAAAAATATTGATCACTATTTCCCAAAGCCCAAGGTGACGTTCTCCGATGTCTTTTTTAGTCCACAACCCAAAGATATTCAGTTTACTGTCACAGAGGACTGAAGAAACCAGAAAAATATTTGTAGATGAGAAGGTGAAATCAGAGAATTTGGACACTTGGATACAAAAAAAAAAAAAAAAAAAACACTCCACATCCAGCCTCCAAAAAACACTGGATCCCACACGTCCCATCATGCAGTCCAACAGCATCTGTCAGCATTGCATGAATAAAGCAAAAACAAGGTCCTGTCCAAAAAGATGAAGGCACTTAACCCACTTTGTAATAAGAGCTACCTGCCCAGTATTTGTAATCTCAAAGCAGAAATAACCCCTATGACAGTATCTGAGTGACTGACAGAGACTTAAAAAAACCTCTCCAGAGCCACAACACATTATATATTAAAGGTAAAATTGCTGAAGCGCTCCTTTAATTAAATTTATGAATACATTAACCAGAATTACAATTTAATATTTTGCTAGTTTCATTGTTGAACAAACCCTAAATAAAGCTAAAAAAATGAGTTATTAGAGTATTAATTAAGTGGTGATATATTTGAAAGATCATATCCATGTCAGCCCTCATATAGACTTACATTAGTGCGCCCTCTAGCGGCTGCAGTGTTTCACAGCAGCCTGCAGTGTGCTGACATGCGGCCTCCTGCAGGGGGCGGTGTAACACAGCTCTCCCTGGTAACAAAGGATGAGCTGGGTTAACATAGTCACTACACTGGGAACTAAACAGAGATAAAGGGTGAGGTTTTTCATTTTACTACCACTTAAACAGGCTTTGTAGAGTTTACATCTGCATGACGCTGCTAATTAAAGCCAATTAAAACAGTTAAGCTGTTTAAAGAGTGAAAGCTTTGTTGTTTGGTCGTTTTAAACGCTTTGTGATTTGTTTTATTTCATCAATAAAAGCTATTTTGAAAACTTGGGGAAAAAAAACTGGGAGACAGTAGAGGCCTTCGTCATTACTTCAAATTGAGTTCACCTGTGCGGCTTCTTCTTGCAAGTGCTCATGGGAGAGGAAGTTCACAGTTGTAGTTTCCACCCTCAAAACACACAGGAAAGCTGCACAGATGCACCATATCACAAAATCTGAGGATAAAGCAGCACAAAAAGTTTGGGAGTTAAAATAGAAATGTTTAATTAATTAGGCACACCTGTACGATCTAATTCAATTCATCTCTGCTATAAATTTTTACCTTTTTGTAAACTTTAAAATGTTCAGTTTTTGTTGATTTTGTCTGAATGCGTACGTTCAGTTATGTTTTAGGATTGAGGCCACAGTTAAAGATGCTGTTGTACTGGACTGCCTTATATTTAGAGGTGTTTTTACCTTATGTCATTATGACCTCATGTTAAAAAATTCGTAACACCTCTCAGTGTAATATAGTTCAGTACAACACCATCTTTAGTTGTGACTTCAGTGCTAAAATATGTAATTGAATTTACACATTTCAGACATTATAAACTTGGTAAATGTAGAATTTATAGCAGAGCACTTGTATTAAATTACATTAGATTGTACAGGTGTACCTAATAAAGTGACCACTGAGTGTATATCCGGGCTGCAACAAACAATAATTTTTATATTCATGATGTAGTTCACTAAGTGCCATAAAATTGTATAAAATGCCAATTAGGATCTCCCAGAAATCCCCCATGACAATTTCAAATGTCTTCTTTTGTCTGCCTAGCAACCGAAAAACACAAATATTCAATTTACCATGATATAAAACTGAAAATATTCATCCTAATAAGCTCAGAAACAGAGCATTTGGTGTTGTGCTTGATAAATAGACAATACATAATTATTCAGTGATCAAAATAGTAGTCATAACATGACTAGATTAATTGACATATTGTTTCAGAGGTG
This sequence comes from Scortum barcoo, assembly GCA_023238725.1. Classification (NCBI taxonomy): domain Eukaryota; kingdom Metazoa; phylum Chordata; class Actinopteri; order Centrarchiformes; family Terapontidae; genus Scortum; species Scortum barcoo. The sequence goes on along the minus strand of CM041532.1, from coordinate 12,451,920 downwards.
CTTAAAGGAGGGGAAATATTCAAACAAACACATCAATAAACACAATATGACACCCATGCCCGAGTTCACACTTACTTTTTACACTTTAAATCCACTGATTTAGATAGTTTAATGTCAAGATCAAACCAGAAAAAAGAAATATGAGGAACGTGTTGTCTCCTTTCTCGACTGTATCTTCTGCTGAGCGATAGACCGGTGAGAGATCAAGCATGTGTGTCTCATCTGTCCTCTGCATCTTTTACAGAGGAAGAATAAAGAAGAAGAAAAGTGTAGAGGAAAGCAGAAGTGTCTTAACAGCTGAGATTCGGTGTCTGACCTCTTAATCTACTGTGTGTGTGATAACTTATATTTACAGATTGATTTACAGAGTATTTTTGTCCAGGTTTGTGTGACCAAGCATCCTCAAAGTGCAAACCACAGGAAAAAACTACTCTCAGATTATGAGACTCTCACTCTTATCTGCTCTTTCTTCATGTGTTCTGTCCAATATTTCTCTCCTCTGTGTGTTTTTCATGCGGACATCTGCAAACATAGCATGTGAAACCTTGCACACATTTTTCATCCTGTGTTCACATGCTTCCCGCAGATCCTTAAAAAGTCTTAATTTTTGTTTTTCAGAGTCCTGCTCTAAAAAAAGGGCCTTAAATTGCCTGGAATTTAAGAAAGGCAGACATTAAATTTGATCTGCGGCAGACTGAATGAGCATATGTCTGCTTATTTGTTCTGTGTTTTTTGCATTTTGTTTAATTTTATATCTCGCAACAATGACAATTCCCACTGCTTTATTTGGATTTTAAATGGTTTCAACTCAAATAAATAGGTGGTTGCACGCTTTGTGTTCTCCAGCTGCACATTTTAACCCCAAAGAAGAGGAAAGTGTTGACGGAAAGATAAGAAAAAACCTTCAGTCTCTTTGTTTTGACCTTTTTTTGTTATAGAAATAAATGTTTTGTCTGCATGTGATTTTAAAAATGATGCTCAAAATGTGCAGCACAAACCTTGTACAGTACATATACACACTTTAGTGGTTAAATATTCAGTGTGACCAACACACAACCCCCCATCAACACACACTCTCAAGCCTCTTCTCCATCCACCACCCCCCCGTCTCCTCTGGGACTCCCACGAATGTCTGGCGAGGGCTCTCCAGTGCCAAAAAGCAGGAAGTCACAGCTGTGCTCATCCCCCTTTCAGCATGTGTGAGAACAAGAGTGTGTGTATCTCTGTTTGCATCTGTGTGTAGATCTCGGTCAGTGTGTGTGTGTGTGTGTGTGTTTCAGTCTCTATATTTCTGCGTTTGAATCTCGGTCAGTTTATCTGGCCAGTATGACGCTACTTTCTATTCCCACCTCTTTGGTGCAGAAGTTTCCAGCGCCGTTAAATGAAAGCCTGGCTTATACAGCCTAATAAACACTCTGTGTGCCTGAGCTGTGTGTCATTGTGGCTAATAGTATAAGAGTGGCTGCACTGGAAACACACACACACCCTCTGTCAACTTTCTGCTTTTTTTATCGTTTCTGTCACCTCCTCTTGCTTCTTTATTTCTTCACTTTCTCTCTCCCATTGCACTTTCCATTGCTGTTTGTTTTGTTTCTCCCTCTTGATACATAATATGGCCAAAAGTATGTAGACACCCTTGCCCACATATCTTTGGTAGGGGCTGTTTTTTGGGGGTTAAGTAATCAATTAATCATTCAACTAATTTTTCAAGCAAAATGCCAAATAATTATTGGTTCCAGCTACTCATTTGTGGCAATTTTAAGCATTTCTCGCTCCTATGTGAGTGTAAATGGAAATTCTTTTGACTTTTTGATGGACTAAACAAGACATTTTATGACATTAAATCTTAAATATTTTGATGGACACTTTTTCTGACATTTCATAGACGAAAAACTAAACTCATCTAGGACTAAACTGATTAGTTAATTGCAGCTACAATTCTCGGGACATTTTTAAGCTACTTTACAGCATAAAGTGAAAAGGTACACAATAGCATGCAGCTTCCCTGTTTGTTGTGACATTGCCTTGCTCAAAGTGTTTAGTGTGGAAGAACATGGCTGGCTTGCACAGCGCCTCATCCAAAACCTTTGGGGCGAATGTGAACGCTGACTGCGAGCTCTGCTTCAGTGCCCGACCTCACTGATGCTCTTGTAGAAGTGAATCGTTCCAGCCAGGTTCATAAATCCTTCCATGAAAGATGTTGGACATGTAGTGCATCTTTCTCCTCCATGCTGTCTGTCATTTTCTGCTTTGCTCCCTGTCTCGTCCTCCCCTGCTTCTTTATTTTCTGTCCCTGGTCCTGTTTCTGTCTCTCTCTGTGCTCTGACTCTTTCTTCTTCATGAGGCTCTGCAGCTCCTTGTGAAGCCAGCCCTTTGCTGTAAATCTCAGTCCTTTGGTTTAATAGGCGCAGTGTGCCTCTGTAACACCGGCTGCCTTTGTTTTGGTTACAGATAAAATCACTGAAGGAAAACACGACAGCAGAGAGAGAAGGAAAAAGAGAGAGAGGCCACGAGAGACCGAAGAGATGTAGAAAAACAGTGCAGTGAAAGAGTGTGTGAATCCCCATGGTGAAGGAAGAAATGGTTGAATCCAAAGAGTGAGAAGGGCAGTTCTTCTCTCCTTTTTTTCTCTTTTTTGAACAAGGTACACAGAAAGAAAGCAAGGAAAGGAGGGAGAGGAAATGACCGTTACTAAAAGAGTGATGATTTGATAAAGCACGCATCCACAGCAGACTCGACTGCCTCCTAACTCTGAAGTAGTTTGAGAATTCAGTCCTTCCTCCTGCCAAACTCTGCATCTGTCTGATATTACTTCTTAAACCTTGTTGAGTTTTTAATCAGACTTATCTTTTTGTCCTCTCCTCCCTTCATCCCACCTTTCAGTCTCACTTTGTTTGATCTCATTACCTCATGTGGACAGTGTGTGTTTGCACGTGTGGAGTTGATCACCGCTGATGTCTTTTATTTGGGAATGCTGACAAGTTGACAGGCAAGGCGCTGCACTGACATCGAAACCTCACTCCGCTGTCAGGACAAGAGAGATAGACAGATACAGAGGGGAGAGAGAGAAGAGAGAGAGAGAGAGAGAGAGGGAGAGGGGGAGGGTGAGAGAGACAGAGATAGGGGGAGGTGAAAGAGAAGGAGGAGGAGAGATGAAGGGGGGGGGAAAAATGACTTCACGGCCATGGCTGGACTGCCCCCTTTTTTCCCCTCAGCCTCTCTCTGTCTCCCAACTTTTTTTCTTCCCTCCTCCCTTCTCCCTCCTCCTTGTGTGTTTTTTTTTTTTAATGATTTGGGGAGAAGAGGGGAACAAGCATTCGGAGCTTGGCTGACAGTGCAGGCAGGAGCGTCACATAGGCAAACAGGAGCCTGAGGGGCAGCACACTGGATCTGAGCAGGACTGAAGAGGCTTTGGGGGTTGATTTTGGATCTGATGCACAGACTAAAATATTGACAAACAGACAGAAGAGGCAGGAAGAAAGAGAGAGAAAAAGGACATGTACATTTGTTAGACTCTTAACAAGCCTTAAACAACACATCTACACATGCAGACTGCACAAAAAGAAAGGGAAAAGCCAGATATACTGATTTATCTTTGTGGAAAAGACAGGCAGGCAAATACCTTGTGAGCAAGTCTAAACATTTTTCCAGTCGTGACTTGAGTTTTCTTCCACTGGAGAGAGAAACAGAACAGAGGCACATTTTGAATGAGAAGAGACGGATCCTCATCTTCAGCAATGCTTTTGAGGAACTCTGCACTGAACTGTTGCTGTCTGCTATCCTGGATGCTGACGCAGGCATAGGACACATTCATCCTCACTGAATTCCTCTTCAGAAGAGGATCCACGTTGTCTTTTTTTTTTCTTCTACAGACTATTTCTTAAGCGCAGGTGTTGTACTGACTGTCATTATGTTTTCTCAAATGTACTCTTTAACACCATCATCGTGGACTTGTTGCCTTTTGGTCTTGTGCATCCTGGACGTATGGACCACGGCCCAGCAGTCCCAACCCCAGCTACAGTCCCGCAGGTCCAGGCAGATGTCACCAGTAACCACCTCCTCGTCAGCCGGCAACCTGTCGGAGAGTGCCGAGAGCAAAGTGGAGCGCCTCGGCCAGGCGTTCAAACGAAACGTCCGGGAGCTAAGAGAGAAGAGCTCCTGCCTGGACCTGGTCTTCCTGGTGGATGAGTCGTCCAGCGTGGGGGCCAACAACTTCTTGAGCGAGCTGAGGTTCGTACGCAAGATGCTTTCTGACTTCCCTGTTGCGCCGGAGGACACACGGGTGGCGTTGGTCACCTTTTCATCCAAGACCCATGTAGTGACGAGGGTGGACCACATCTCAGCGCCCAAGTCCCACCAGCACAAGTGTTCCCTGTTCAACCAGGAGATCCCGGCTATCAACTACAGAGGAGGGGGCACCTACACGAAAGGCGCCTTCCAGAGGGCAGCGGTGAGTTACACCAAAAGATGAAAATTAATGTCAGCGAGACGTGTGTGCCTACATATATACGATTTATTATCCTAATAAACCTGAGCTCGCTTTATATCTGTGACTGTGTGTGTGTGTGTGTGTGTGAGTGTGTGTGAGAGAGGGAGAGAGTCTGCAGCTCACTGTGTGTGTGTTGTGGCTTAGTAAAGCTGATGTTAATGAGGCCCTGCGTGGCTTTGCTGTTGCTGCTCCTGCTTCCTCTAAATTACACAGCAGCAGATAGTGAAAGGAAGCCGCTTGTTGACTAATTGTTCAGGAGTTTCCAGTGATAAAAAATACCCTTAAGATCAAGCACAGACACACGCACAGAGACACAGGCACACAGCGGTCCATGCATGTACAAAAATGAACTGTATGCATGATTTCTTAGTTGGTATGTGCAGCTTGGGCAGTGTGTCTCTGATGAAGCTTTCTGGGTGTGTAATAGCTTCAGTTTTATTTATAAGGTTTTGTCCAACACCCCTTTGACTTAATTTCATTATTAATGATCATTTTGGCTCGTAAAGAGAAGTTGTAAACAATTTCTTCCAGGGGCAGGGATTTGCGGGGGGTTATTTGGGATTACAAGGGGTCAAAATGTTAGCTTGTTTATGGTTTGTTGATTTGAGTTGCCTGACATCCAGCAGCGTGCACTGAGGACATATGGCACAGTTCATCCGTCAATTCCAAACAGCCCAGCTGTAAAAGCTGTGTTGGTGGTATAGAGACTGGTCCTGTGTAAACACACACACAGACACACACACGCTTCCCAGCTCATGCCTCAGATCTGCTGCCAGTTAGAGCTTTTTGAGACACTGAGCGTTGTTTTAAGCACGCACAGGACAAGATTCAGGTGCTTTTGGGGGTCTGCACACTTGGTAAGAAATTACTGCAACCTGTCACTAAGGTGCTCTCTGTTATTTCGCAGCGTGCTGATAGTTGTTGCATCCACACAGACGGAAGAATAAATGGATCACATCATGGCTCGGTGACAAAACTACAAAACAGATGTTATGACTGGGTGCACTGAAGTCAGAAAGCCTCTTTGATTCAGGTACAACCTTTTGATGAGACAGCTGATTGTGGTCCAAACAGCTAAGCTGCATAAACTGCTGAAAGTCAGTGACGCGATGTTGAATAAAAAGTACAACAAAGCCCAGTTTAAGACACAAAAGGGTAGGTAAGCTGAGTTTTGGCAGGTTTACCGTTCAAAGCAGCTCTGTAGCCCTGATAGCCTTGGACTGTATCCTCTGGCTTAGCGCTGAAAGCTTGGCCCTCAGGACAGGTTTTCAGCTCACCTCCCTCAGTTAAGTGCTGATAAGGATGCCGCTGGCTGCTTCCCAGCTGCTAAAGACCACAACAATACCGAGAAGAAGGCTTTCTGGGGGGACTTTAGTGCCTTATCATTATTCACAAATGCTCAGAATGTTTTGGGTGATTTGTCAAGTGATGTTGTCTAAAAAAAGCCGCACTCCTGCCCAGGATGTTAAGTTTGCTTCCAGACTTTTTTATTGATTCAAAGTGTGATTCAAACAGAAGATTAAATCTAATTCTGTTACTCAGTTATGATAACCAGCAGACACTCCTGTACTTATTTCCAGCATGGCATCTGCGTGGCGAGAGTCCGCGTGGCCGACTTGAGCAATGTATGAGTAATGGGAGAGCTACGTGCAGCCTACACAGAGCTGAAATTTTTTGGAAAGATAGATGAGCCTAGCAGATACAGACCATGAAGCAGCAGACCAACCGGTACTCCGCACCTGACAGATTCAGCCTGACGTTTACTGCATCTTCACATGATCGGGGAAGTGAAGTTTTAAAAAAAACACAAAAAAAGGTCATCTCTGATTTATCGCCTGATCCCTGGTTTATTTTATCGTCTGTCTGAATTTGACTGGAAAGAGAAAAAAGGAGTGTTGTCGTTTCTTTCCATTAACTCCATAAAAGATGGACCTGCTAACACTAATCTACAAGACGTATATCCGCCTGTCATTGTGCACCGACTGAACTGTGGGGCAACTGTCTCAGTGTGTGTTCAATTGGGAATATTTTGTGTGTGCATGCATCTATTTAGTGCCCATACATGTGCCTCCGTGTGTTTCTTGCCCCTGCACACCCATCTAAAGCTTCAAGGAAAAATTAGGGGTGTGTGTAAGCCGATGTGATGTGTACGCATCTGTGTTAGGAAGAAAGAGAGACGGTGAAAGTAAGAGAGAGAGGATAATTGATAATTGCAGTATAATAATAATAATGCCATATTTTATTCCCTTGGCTGGTCTTGGCTTTTCTAAGTGCTGCAGAAAGCTGGGATCCATTAAGTGAGACATTTTTCCACCAGCCGTGCATGTAGAGACAGGGCTCTCCTCCAGCGCTCTTCATCTGCGTCCCTCCCCGTCTCGCTGCTGTCTGTCTGTCTGTCTGCTGTCTCTCTTCTCACCTGATACATCGACAATAAGACATCAATTTATGTAAGGTTTTTTTAGGCAAACATTGTATTTAAGGTTAAACAAGCATATGCAGGAAATGAGTGACACTGCACTTGAGATGAGAATATAGAGAGTAAGTAGTTTTTATATTTTGAGTGAAAGAAGGTAAGATAATCTGGTTTTATCCAATTAAAATCACTTTACCGTGCTCTAGCTCTCTCTTATGGCGTTGTATTTTTTTTAACAAGCTTCTGTCGTCCAACTACATCCAAAGGAGAAAGTGTAAGAAGAGGCCTCCCTGTCTCAGAGAGCAGCAAGATGCAGATCGTAGAAATGGGGATAACAACAGCTTGAGAGAGAAGTTAACAACCTCCATATTTTTTGCACCCCCGCAGATCTGGCCAATCGCTACATAAAAATGTTGGATTGTTGGTTTCGGAAAGTACCAAAAATCGCCCGACGCAGCCCCTGCTGAGGTTCCACTCGGAAAAGGGGTTTTAGACACTTTAAGACTTTTTATAAATTTTTCGCCACTGATACGAATATAGTGCCCATACGTTAAGCACCGATAAAGCACTTGCAGAGCCCTTCTGTCTCTTTACTCTGCTGACATAAACCAGCACATCAGCCTGTGTCCGTGTGTTTGATATGATGTAGATGAGGGTAAATGTCAAACTGTATGAGTTTATTAAGAGAGCAGCACTTTGTCATGATGATTCACAATGTCTCATTTCTGGATCTGTCTCTCCTCAACCGATGGCCCGGTGTCGGGCACGATAACCTGGTAGATGCTGTCATCGCTCACCGCGCCATGGTTTTCCACTGCTTTCATAATTGCCATACAAGGGAGCTGATTGATGACTTTCACTTAACCTTTTCGGGCCCCTGAGGAAAACTGCTATACTGTACCTCAGACAGAAGTAGTTAACATCACCTTCTCCAAAATGAATCCTATTCCTTTTCCTTTTACTTACTGTGATTGCCCTGAAAAAGTCACTCCATTTTCCTTCTCTTTTTAGCTCACATTTAATTCATTTTCCATGCATTTGTCTTTTACATGACCAAATATCTTCAAGGCAATATGGCTCAGAGCCTTTCATTTTATTCTATTGGTTGCTAGTAATCTTGTTGATCCAGGAATTATGGCTTTTTCCATTGTTGCGTTTATTATAGCTTGCTTTGGATACGAGGGTCTGCTGTAAAAATAAAGGGAGAGAAATGACTGTATACTTACTAGCCAGTTAAAAGTCCCTGCCATCACTTGTTTTTTGTCTCATCATTTGTCTTCATCCTGAAGATTTGCCTCTGCGTTGCCATGTGTTGCCAGATAAAACCCCCTCTTGCTCTCTGTGGGCAGGCCCGGCTTTGGCAAAAGACCCACAAGCACTAAACTGGACTTGGCGGTCTCACTGTGTCAGTCTGCCCTCACAGTTGCATAAGACACAGACAGATGGGCAGCGTGTGAAGAGAGATGACGAGAGTAAAGGAGTGGGAGAAAGATGGAAGAACGAAAGGAAAAAAAGTAGAAGAAAGAGGGTAAAAAGCCACAGGTCAAATAATTGATAGAAGGAATTCGTCTTTTTCTGGTGGTTATTCACAGTAATGTCTTTACCTGACTGTTGGTTAGGCTCTGCCTGAATCTGGGTCAAAACGGACTTTAGAGTAGTTCACTGGCGTTAGCCACTTAATAAAAGGAGCTTTCTGCTCAGCCAGCCAGTGTGTTTCTGGGACTGAAATCTGTATAAGTTGGACTAGCAGGAGGGCTATTTTCCTCTGCTTTGTCAGTGAAAGGTTCCAGTACTTCTTATGTGCCCAACGCACCAACAAAACACACAAAGTCCCACGTACACTGTTCACACACAGATTCACAGACACACTGTTATGAACCAGCTGCATGTCTTTACATGGTTGTCATAATTTAATTCAGAGAGGTTGTATCATAGACTGTGATCTGGAGTGCGTGCATGAGAATATATGCGCTTGCATTTATAGACACTGGGCTTGCATCCTCAGTACAGAGCTTGTAAATCCCAAAAACTCACAAACCCTGTTTTTTTTTTATTCATGATTTTAGTCATGCAAACATTGACTGAGAATGAACTTAACAGTTGGAAGTTGGCCCGGTCTGAACTTTGTGGAGCTGTTTAGTTTTCATTTTTAATTTAAACAGAGCATCTCGCCAACTCTCAGACCTTGTAAACAAGTCGTTTGATTTTAATAGTCATTGTGGATGCAAAATGAAGCGTACAGTAATGCAGCTACAAGTTCTAGTTCTCACTCCGTATTATGCAGAAACACATTTTGCAGGACAGTTTTAGAAATTTGACAGACCCAGCATATTTTTCCAGTTAGAAAATTTGAATCAAAGCCTACGTGTCCAGTGAAGTTTCAGAGAACAGTTGTCAATAACAGTTCATACAGCTATATTTGAAATGCTTTTTTTCTTGAGCTTTGCCAGACCACAATAAGCAAAACAAATATCTGAGGCCCTTGTCTCACTCCAGCGCACTCTTTCTCCCATTTTTTTTTTGCCTTTCCATCTCCTCTCCGGAGCTGCAGACCTCCCCAGCAGAGTGTCATGCAGGGGAACGTCACCACAGTCAGCTTTGATGCATTACAGCCAAAATATGCGGTATTGTTTTTCAAAACATTGTCTATTAGATTAAATGAGGCTTGTGTAAGTTGCTTATATTTGGCCTGTGGAGATGTACTGTACATTCTTGGCCTGTCTGAAGTGCACAGACACATTTACAAAAAAACAGTAAAGCAATTTAGAGTGTAGCGAAATAAGGTGGGAAATGAACACCATCCATCACCTGGATGCTGGAAAATCTTGTCCACGGCAGGTGATTTTCAGGGTACTTTTCATCTCTAGAAAACATATTCGCTCGCTGGAACATTTTTTATTCTTTTCGTTGAATCATGGGGCAGATTTTAAACAAGCCAGTGAATTCTCACCAGCACTAAACTGAAGCTAAACTCTCGCTATAAGAAGGTGGGAAGTGACACTGTGGAGAGATGACACAGAGAGGAAGGGGGAGCTACTTTTTATAATAACATACAATAAACATATTTGCCCTTCAAACCTACTAAAATAGGAACAAGTGAGAGTGTACGAAAAAAAGGGGTGAGACGAGTACAATTTCAGTAAAAGAGCCAATGCAAACAAGTGGCCACTGCAGCAAATGAAAGCAAGGTGCACCCCTTTGATCCGCTCCCTGAGGCTGGATAAGGTGATAAGAAAAGTCTGTTTTCTGTCTGTGCAACTGCTGCTTCCCGCCATCTCACCCTTAATCATTTCCCCCCCCTCATTCCCTCTGCTCTTCCTTCTCCTCCTCCTCCTCCTCCTCCTCCTTAGTATCAGAGAGTCCACGGCAGGGTCGGATGAGGCAGAAGGATGGAGCAGACTCACCTACCAGCCAGAAAAGCCCTGATAAGACAGTGGCCAGACAGGAACGTCCTCAGACATCAGACAACAGATTTAAAACGTCTGAGTCTGCTGTAGACTCTGGGTCACCATCATTTTTTTAAGTAGCTCCTCATAAATCTACAAAATGATGAATCAGGACAGTTAAAGGAGGCTTTAAAATAACGCACATTGCTTTCTGTCCTAAAACAAGATAAGCGGTGGGAAAAGCAGCCCTTCAACCAGGGTAAATGCAACAAAGAGATGGATTTCATTTGTAAGCTTGAAGCTTTTCTTTGTGACGGTCAACCAGTAGTTTCAACTTGTGTCTCCTTAAAACAGACTGCATGTGACACTTTTCATAAGTTCAATACAGTATGTACGAACCCATGAGTGATTGTTTAGTTTGAATAATTTTAGAGGCTGGAAGGGATGAAATAATCAAGAAAAAGCAAACAAAAGTGTGGAAAGTAAACAGGATTTTGTGCAGGACAATACTTTTCTTTCCTGTCCTAATAATCATCAGGTGACCTTTTGCATCAGTCTCTCGACTCATTAGATTTCCGGAACTCTTGGTTGTAAACCACCGAACCAAATCAAAAGCAGCTAAAATTTCTTGTAGTTCTTCTCTCCTTTCTGGCTCACAGAACTCCATTTACTTCCTGTAATTCGATTACTTTGTCTGTCTTAAAGTTTTCTTTTTTATTAAGACTGAATATATATAAAGGAACTGACTTCATTAAATTGGATATTGGTTTTGGAAAGCGAAGAGTCCCAGTCCACTCCTTACACACACTTAACTGGGTGCTTACCTGCTGTATAGTTTGAAAGTTATTCAGAGACTGTCATTGTGTTCGAGACAGTAGACTCAACATGAAGTGTGTGTGTGTGTGAGAGAGAGTGTATGATTTGGGTTTCGGCTTCAGTCTCAGGTTCTGCTCCTCTGGGTCTCCTCATACTGAATCATTCTGACAGAAATATCCTCCATTCTCTTCTTTCATGACTTTGTCCGTCAACCTCAAATATGCTTTTCTGAGGCACTTTGGAGCGATTTTTCGCATGAAATGCTTTGACAGAGTTGTATTTTGTCATTATTGTCATCATTAATACTTCTATTTGGAGAAGAATAAACTGTGTGCTTTGAAGTGATTTTTTTTATGTAGTTTTCCTGCGCAAGCCAAAGCATTTTCATCAAATCATTTTTCAAGATGTCCAAATGTGAAGATTTGCAGCTTTTCTTTGTCGTTTTTGATAGATGAAATATTTTTAGGCTTAAGTCAGTCAGTCACTTGCCTGGGAAGTTTTCTCACATTTTTTTTAGACAAAACGATAATTGATTAATCAACAAGATAATCAGCTAATTGTTTGATGATGAATAGTTATTAGACGATGAATATTGGAATTTAGCTGCATGTGCATCTTAGCTGCATGTGTAAAAAAGCGGCTGTTTGCTAACGAATCTCTTATATAAACTTAAAAGGTGATTACATTTCAATGTTGTGTTCACAGCTTGTCTCTGTTGCCAAAAAAAATCAGTTATTGTTGATTTAAAGATAAATGCTTTCATAACTAACTGTCTGTGATATGAAAATGCACCCAGTCTATGCAGTGGTAAAACTACACTCTGTCTTACACTGTCTAATTGTATAGATAATATTTGCCTTCGTTACTTAACAGTAGCCTGTGCGCTCCTTGTTCCTTCTCTCGTCACACTCCGCTCACCCCTGCCCTCCTCTCTGAAATGGATACGGAATATTTTCCAGAAACAGGGGCCTACTTTCCGACCTCTGAACGTCTCAGAAGGACCCTGAGGCCTCCCTATGCACATTATCTCTCTCTCTCTCTCTCTCTCTCTCTCTCTCTCTCACACACACACACACACACACACACACAACGTAACATGTAGACTGGCCTGATGTAACTGACCTGACCTTTATCTCAGATAAAAAGCACTAAAAAACTTTCATCTATTAATTAATATTATTGCATTAATGATGACAGATGTGTTTCAGTGGATCCCTCTGTTCTCCAGCAGCTCTCACCATGCATAACTCGGGACCCTTTGAAATCCCTGACTGTCACATATCTGTGGAGAAGTGTTGACAGACAGCCAGGTAGGACAGAGATATGCAGGCTGAGAGGTCAGTTCAGGTCAGCGGTCATGGCAGCGAGTGTATCTGCAGCTCACTAAAGTGCAGAAAGACCCACAAGAGGCTGAATGTGACTCAAGTACGTGCAACCTGTCAGAGAACTGGATGCTTACAAAGACCTTTTTGAAATAGACCCAACCACTGGGAATGCTGCAGTCTCTTATTGTTCAAGTTAAAAGCAGACGATCTATTGGGGAAGTAATTAAAGTTCATTAATGTTAGTAATTAAAGTTGCAGATTATCTTGTCTGTAAATGTACCATTTTGTTAAAATCTCTAAAATAGCACCACATTTATTTTCAATGTTTTTTGTTCTGAACCGTTTTGTAATAGTTTCCAAATGCTGGATATCTCATTTGGAACAAAACACAGCTCAATCTGACAGAGCAGACCAATCCAAGATCACTGGTTTCCTCCAACAACTCTCCGAGCATCCCGGCCCCATCTGTAGCTGCTATAGGCTTGGCAAGGTAAGACCAGCCTGTCCTCCCCCTACCTTCTTTATCCCCCCTCATCTTCTTTAGATCTTTTTTTCTCAGAGATCAGCAGTCTCACCCCGTCAGGAACTCCTTTGAGTCCAACACAAATTTAGGAAAGTTTCACTTCCAACTCATTGCCACAAAAGTTGCCAGTATTGATTTGTCGGGGGAACGGTTCTGAAAACAAGCTTGTCCGATTAGGTTTCACACAATATCACCTCCTCCCTACCAGTTTAGTCTTTGGGTGATGCATGAAATGCAATTTTGAGAAGTGTCCTGTGTAATTAAGTGTTAAAAACGCCTTGTTGAGACAAACTAATGCATGTCAGGTTGATCCCATCTGGCAGCCGTTGGTGGCTTTGCAATGGATTTGAAATGGATAGAGAGGATCTGAATCGGACTTTGTTGAAAAGTGGAACTTGTGTGCATCCATATGTGTGTCATCTGTGTGTTTATTGAACGTTTAGACAGCTTGAAAACTTTCGCTCTCTGTCTACTTGGACTTGTAAAGTGAAAATATCCCCAAAACAGTCCGGCCTAGTTATTCAAGACTTTGCTGAAAGGTTGTAAATTACTGCAGTTATTGCTGAAAAAAAGTATTTGGCTTCTGCGAAAGCAGCCGAGTTTGTAGCCGCTATCTTATCGACCGCTGTTTGAATCACTCTCTGTTTTCCTCAGCACCAGGTGATCTCTCCATCTATCCCTCCCTTTCAGTACTCTCTGTTTGCAGTCTGTCTCCCTCTGCGTCATGCCTAATTTTCCTGCCTCGAGGGTATGCTGCAGCGTTCTTCAGAAGACGTCAGTGTATATAGTATGCTCTGGTTTGGACGCTGCTGAGATGTCGTGTCCCACTTGGCCTTTGGGCTGAAGCTGCTGCGGTCAAATAACTGGGCTCTGCTTCGGCCACAACCAGCGACTCCTAGTTAGAGAAAGAATTAGAGAATGAAAATGAGGTGATTGAGGCCAGTGGAAACAACGGGGAGTGTGTGCCCAAGCAAGTTTATGCGAATTTCTTTATGCGCTGATCCCATTTTGTCGGGGCTTTGTCCAAGTACTTAACCAATACCGATTTCTTTCTGTAATCCCTTCTCATGTAACATGAGGCTGTAACTGCACATCGCTTCTTAACTAAAATGTGCAGACATCTAAAAGGTATCTTTTAAGCTTTTGATGATGAGAAACTGTATTTAATGTGGATTCTTAATGACTGGCCGATCTGTTTTATTAGTATATTAGTATACAGTGTGAGAGTAGCTGACAGGTGTTTGTGCACATCAGTTGGAATAATAAAAAACATAACCTTACATTTTTAATCCCGTCGGTTTGCATGTTCTGTGTGCACTTCTTGTTTTACTTGCACATATCCAAACCAGAGGAACAACACTTTATTTGTATGCTTGAAGATGGAAAACACACCCAGATCCTTCACACCCTTCACACCACATCGCTGGGAGAATCACTCAGCCAAATCCTCAGTGGAAATGACTGTGGCTCTGCGGTTGTGGACAGTTATCGAGATCACTCTGTGACGTCTTTCAGTGTCTTCGCTTGCATGTGAGAAAGTGAGATTTACGCTTTGAATTAACGCGTGAGAGAGGAAGAGGAAATGGTGACGAACAAATGCCTCTTTTCATCACTTTTTTCCTAGAGGTATTTCTTATTCTTGCTCTCCAGTTTTCTCCTGGAAATTACCACCCACCTCTTTCGTCTTTCAACCCAGGCCCAAAATAAATGATTCTCTTGCTGCTTGCAATGCTTAAGTCGCAATTATCCTCCTTTTAGAAACATGAGGAGCTCCGCACAGGAGAGCAGAGAGGGTGATCTTTACATTTCCCAGCTCCGTAAAACACAGATGTCAGTAAACCCCCTCAACAGACACAAATGTAATTTCAGACCTTTCCGCATCAGCCCCTACGCATCCGTCATAGTGTAATTTTTTTCATGTTACCCCTACAGTTAATTGGTCCCCTGAGATGAGGTTTTTAGTTTAATGGCTGCAGAGAGGAAGAGTGTAAGTCTTGTCATAAAAATCCGATCTACAAACTGGGGAGTCTCCAGGAGCTGCCGTTAGCTTATGAAGGCGGATTTCACCATCCTGTTGGGCAAACATGAATCACACACAGAGACTCTCTTATAGTGCACAGACGGAGATTAATACTTCTCTGTCTTGTGATGAGGTAATGAGCAGTTAGCTTATTGACTCTTTGCATTGCGAGTTTAATTTGAATAATAATTTATGAGATGTTACCAAAATTAGTATAAAAATTAGTTTCACTGTGGGATACAAAAATAAAGTATCTAAAGCTTTACACCCTTTGACCAGTCAGATGCACACACTTAAACACACATATGGCTGTGAACAGTCACTTTCCTACACACATCACACTCACTCTCTTAACCTCATACTCTGTTCTTTCCACTGATTGTGTCTTCACAACGAACACACACCTATACACAGATTCCCTCTCACTTAAAATACTGCCCGGCAATTGATAGGTTCAGCTGACACCAGCCTTGTGTGTGTTGTGTGTGTGTGTGTGAATGAGTGTGTGGAAGCGATAAATGAAAGGTGATGGGGCGGGGGTAGGGCGGAGAGGTCCGAAGTTAAATGTGTGATTCAGAAAGGAGCGTTGAGGAGGCTTTGAAGGATAATACTCTGTCGGCAGGGTCAAAGGTCAGGGAGGCGTCAGCGTGGACAGGAACTGACTGTCAGCAGCTTTAGTGGCCTGCATGATCAGCTATGAATGTCATTAGAAAACAGTGGTTTCTTCATCTTGCTGGAAAAAGTGTGTTTCCACTCAGCCACTGTGCTGTGGAAACCATAGTTCTTTTAAAAAGAGTTTGTCTGGCACATATTTTCTTGTATGAAAGCTCTTCTGTGTATTGAATAGAGCCCGACTGATACTGTATTAATGAGAACGATTGATATTTTTCAGAGTTGGCAAGATCCTCTTCCACCCACTTGTTATGGAAATGAGCACTTTTAGGAGTTCTTGTCCATGTTAACTCAGAAGTTGAGAGTTGACATTGACAAAACAATCTCAACAAAAAAATCTATTTCGTAGCAGTTTGAATGTGTCCCTCCATCATTTCAGTGTAATTAAACTTGCTCAGTTCTTACATCAGTCAGCTTTTTATTTTTCTAAACAAGGTCTTTGCATAGAAAACAATCGTGTGTTATGATCAAAATGGACTTTAGGGTGAAATTACTTTCTTAATTACAGTTTCCAAGATCAAGAATGGATGTTTAATCTCAATCTCGATGGATGAGGATAATTTAATTTGTACATTTCAAAGAATTGCGACCGTATATGTGCTGAGCGGAAAATCTTACAGTTGAAAAATAAAATATAGTCAGCGCTCTCTGATGAACAAACTAGGTACTAACAACACAAGTTTTGGGATTTCTGTGCTGCAGTATGAATTAGCCAAAATGAGCATATAATATCTGCCATGCTGGTGTATTAGTTGGCCTCTAATACTGAATGACTTTCATGCATTTTCAAAAGATTAATAAACTGTGTATGACGAGGGTACTTTCATCCTGTTGCTACAAATCATTCACATGCTGTACCTCTGAAATGCCGCTCCGCGCTCACAAAACAGTATTAAGTCCACAGCTTTGTGATTAAAGACACAAATCAAACAAATTCTTTAAGCGTATGGATTTACTTTGGCATTTTGAGATTAGGATTTACCAAAAGCGTCATTCATTGGCACCTGAAGAAACCACAACTATTTCAAAGAGCCAGTAGTGGCAAACGAAATAACATGTTTTTATGGGCTAAGGCGTGTAGGTCTATTAGTAAACCACTTGCTATGTTGAGGTTAGTGTCGGAGAGTGCCAGATTCCACTGGGTTGTTTTCTTTGGTGAGTGAGAGTGTGTACGTGTTTGTCTGACTGTATGTCTCTGTTTTGTGTGAATGACTATAAGTAGGTAATTGGTACATGTATGCAAACCCACAAATGTGCCTATATCCTGTTGTCTTTGTTTGTGTGCTTTTTATGTGATTTTTTTTTTCTCACATTCTCCAGGTCTGATTGTGAAAGAGATTTTAGTTTCTGGAGCTATTAGTTGTGTTTTCAGCCTCAGTAAGAAACCCCATTACCCAAATATGGAGACAAAATGCGCACTCGCCTCAACTTTAATCGGCATGTGTTTGAAACGCCGCGTGTTGGCAAGAAACCTGTCCCCTGGGACCTGATACGAATGACCCGGGTCATTTTCAGAGAACACAAAAGCATAAAGATATAATCCGTTTGAATTCAGGGTTCCCCAAATGGTAAAAGCAGGTGTTTCCCAGCAACAGCGTATCTGTATTAATATTTTAGTTTTCTTGGAGAACAACTGCGTGCAACATCATCGTATGTTCCACATTTCTCCTGATTTATGTTGAGGTTCAGAGCTGTTGTAGAAAACCATGGCAACTCGGTCCGGATTTGTGCAATCTCAGAATAATAACGTCCAAAATGTGTCCTTCTCTTCAAATGACCTCCCAGCTTTTGTTTCCTCTCGATGTTATGAGGTCTAACGTAATTTATCCTACCAGTGAGCTCCGAGTCCAGAACAAACAGAAGAATCAATAAATTGAAACCGCTCCATGATTCTGTACTACAAACACCGACGTCTCTCCAGTTCCCCGCTCTATTAGAGGAAATCTCCACCTTCAGCTGGGGCCAAGACAAATAAACCCCTCAGGAGAAGAAATAAAGGGGGGACCGAAAGAGAGGAACATGAGGGAGAAATGCAACTACAGCTACAACGGTCAACATAACAAAGGAAAATGCTGCGTCTGTCTCCGCGGTGTGGTCTGAGCTAAGTCTGGAGGAGATGGGATACATTTTCATGGACGCTTTAAGCCAGCGACAGTCCCCAAATCGTTCCCTGCATATAAGCACTTTCAACACGCCAGCCTGGAGTCAGGAAAAGCATCGCGCTCCACCACACTGTTACCTTTGTTTATTTCAAAATCAAAGCTCGGCCTTAGAGATGATGCTGTGGCTGCTCTGGGCAGTGAGGTAATGATCTCATGGATGTCACAGATTATTACATAACTCGTGGGGTTTCTTCCACTCCTAAATTCTGTCGAAAATGGACTTTTATGTCACATGTGGATCGTTTCCGACCCAGCCACAGTGCAGTTCAGTGGCAGAAAACGTTCCAGATGTTTTAAAGGTCTGTGTTTAGTGTTTTGCTTTATCGATGCTGACCAATCATGGGTATCTATCCGTTGGGGAAAGACAGCAAGAGGAAGCCTTAACAGACCAAAGTACAATGAGGAGTACTTACTATACTACTACTCTCGCCGCCTACTTCTGCTTAAATCTGTAAGAAACAATATTTTTCACACTGGCTTTGTGGTTCCTCTGAGGCTTCCTGGAAAACATCCAAAAACTGCAGAAGGAAGTACACCAAAAAAATTAATCGCAGCACTAAGTCACGGCATAAGTCCTGCACAAGAGTTAAATAAGATCTGAGGTTGGATATTATCTTAACATGGCCATCTGATAGACCGTATTAGCCTGCTCCTGCAGCAATAGCAGCAGTTTATTAAACTTAACACGTGTGCAGCATATTAAGCACACCAGTTTTTATCTGATTAAAAACATGAAGGCAGCACAAAAACATATGATGATAAAATTAGCAACTAACCACACCATGCAGTCACTAATATTCAACATATTGTGCAAACCATGTGACTCATTCATAAAGTCGGAGCCCACAACATAAAGCAGATGAGGTCAGATATGCGATAATAAGACAAGCAGATATACTGCATGTACCTTCCATGTTGGCTAGATACCATGTGAACTGAGAAACAAAACATACCATTTAAATATTGAAGATGTCAAACAATATGCTGCGAACATATAAAACAAAATCTAATAAATATAAATAACCCAAGACACATGACATGAGGCAGATTGCCAAGCCAGTCTGACCCCACTGTCGTCCAACTGGCGCTCGGACCGTAACTGCTTATTCTTCTTGTTATTCTTCCTCCCACTCAATCAAACCAGGCTTTCCTCGTCCAATTACCCAGAATGCCGTGTCCGATTGGAACACGGTCAGCGCCTAAAATGTTTCTCTCAGCGCTTTGCTCCGCCAGCACAACACAGAGACCAGCGGGGGGATAATTGAATTGAGTTTCTCATTTGCCAGCCAAGATAGCCTTTCCCCTTGGCATCACATTGTGGAATTAAGCTCCTCTCTTTCTCTCGGTGCCTCTCCTCCTCTCACCGTTCCCCGGTTGAGCTCTTGAGTTTGATGAATGGTGTTGCGACAGAAACCGTCAAGCTAACGCACACGGCCGCCCAGCCTACCGTGTCTGGCAATTAACTGACTGTCCGCACTCTCTTCTCCAACAGTTTGGATGAGGTCGCACTATTCAGTCAAACTGGGCTCAGTTTGGGCCCGCTCACAAATCCACATTACATGGCCAGACTTTAGTGAAGACTTTTAAATCATTAGGTAGCGGTAAGTAACTCAGTGGTTGCCAAATTGGGAGCTTTTTCCTGTAATGACTCTCCTGTTCTAGGAATAGTTTTCCATCCCTAAAATTTTGCCAACTATACCCCAGACAGGTTAACAATTACCTCTAACTTCATAAACATCTTCTGTGGTTTTTGGAACCTCCACTTTCAGCACAATGATTGATGAGTGATCCTCTCTAAAAATATTGCACTGCTTTTTGTGTCAACTCCTTGTAAAGGACAGATGCATACACAATCAAGCATCCAAATGAATGCAGGGTGTGATCACAATGTGGGGGGGTTGCTTGATATGCAGATGGCATTTCAGGAGATGTTCAAGACTTTGAAGAAGTCACAGACAAAAAACAAGATTGAGAAACTGTGACCCCCAGTGCATGCTTCTGGTTGAATTTCTCACACATCCGACCTACCTAAGTTTTTATTTAGCATCAGATGTGACAAAATTTTACTACTTGGAAGTAACACTTGCAAGTATCTGTCGCAGCGTCAGTGCCAGTTTGTTTTCAGCTCGGCTCTGCAGTGCGAACAAGCGGTCACTCCGCAGTTGTGATAATGGACAGGAGCTGTGCACAGACACGTCCGCTGTCTGGTTTATTACTTCTGCAGAATGTCATCCTGACAAGGTGCCTTGGTTGCGTGCCTGTCACTTTTTTTTTTTTTGGGCACACACGAGAAACATCTGGACGACAGCACAGTGGGTTCAGCTGTCTTTAGTGTTGTTGTAGAGAAGTAATTTACAATGGAAACCTGTCCATTAACAGCAAATTGTGTAACTAAAGCATACCATGAACACATTACAGAAAACAATTCTTCACCTTTATTACTCTCACAAGTTATAATAGCTTCTTGTCTCTTTGTAAAAATATTGCAAACATCTTCCTTTTTTAAAACAAAAAACTACTTTACACGCTGGATTTCTCAGCGTTACCTCCGAAGACAGTGATTCTTACAGCCAGTCCTCAATCATGGGTGTTGAACGCACCAGCATTAGAGAATTCTTAAAACTTGCTTTAGCAGGCAATGATAACCTTCTGTGCCAAAAAAAGGAAAAAGATGACAGGACATTTATGAGATGGACTGGCTGCTCATCTGAGGCAGGTCTCCACACGTTGATTTACATACCACACTGTCAAGAACAGTAACTGACAGGCTGAAAGTTAGGAAATCAATCTCAAAGCTTTATATAAGAACTTCACTTTGAGAAATACTTAGTGTAAAGTATACATAATTTGCAGTATATAGGCTAAGACATGCACTTATGTCACTCAGCATGCTGGGTGGCCCTCGTGGAAACTAGTCTCCTAACCCTCACTGTGTCAGTCTCGAGGCTGCCGACTGAGCAAAACAAGAGCATGGAAAGTTCTGTGAAATTAAGTTAGTGAAACAGAGATGATGTGGCATGAAACATTCTGCAACATGCGAGAAGTGTGGGACGAATTGAATCGAAGCTCGAAGGCAAATGTTGAACAACACAGCCCGGTCAAGAAAATAGATGTGCTCTCAAGTCAAAACATTTCAGGATTCATTTGCTTTTAAAATGGGATCCAATCACACTTTAAGTTGCGATACTTTTGATCAAAACCCTCTTCGAGTGACCTAGTTTATCTCAAATATCTAAAGTATGTGTCCTTGAGAAGCTGCTGAATAATACCAAAAGTTGAGTGTGGTATCTGTAAGTGTGTGTACGTGTGTGCTTGTTGTTTTGTTGGGCCCCTGCAGAGTTATTGTTGTTATTCTTACCACCCAGGCCAAGAGCAGATAGCCTGTCAAAACAAGCGCTCTCACTTCCGACCGACGGGGAGACAGTTTTCTGAACGGATGCAGTTGAGTTGCATCTTTTTTCTTTTTTATCCACTGCAGAATGCCTACAAATAAGGTTTTTTGTTTGTTTTTTGGAAAGTGGATCTCAAGAAAGTGAAAAACTGTTTAAGAGAATAACAGGCAGACTCGTCTTTCAAGCTGCGGTGCGTTCTTCATTCTCTGTCAGTGACACAAGAAGAAACAGCTTGAAGTGAATGTGATGACTGAAAACCAGCAGAACAGCATGCATCATGAAGAGCTATTAAAAGGTTTTACGATTTTCCATGAGCGTCATTTTAAGTTGAGCGACACTCTGCACCATTCCTAAAACATCATACCCCGTTAAACTTCCAATATTGGAGTTTATCAACCATAAAAAGCCATCATTCTTCCTGTCTCATTACTGTGACTCGACATACGATCATACAGAAGGCACACCCAGCTGTTGTAGCTTTTATCTGACCCCTGATCAGTTCAACCTCTTTGTGGTCTATGTGTGTAAAAGCACTGATGTGTTTCGGAGAGAATAAGAGCTCATAGTGTCATGAATGGAATTCATCCATGTGTATGTGTTAGTTCATGTATATATTATTATTGTTATTATTATGAGCTTAACTCTTACTGTCATCATGGTTGTAAAGTGCCCACTACTTTTCTCTAGACATTACTGACTGTTACCAAACACCTCCAGGTGCATAACAGCACAGTCTGGACTGCAGGAGAGCTGGTTTGCATGGAGCTTTGGAAAACCAAGATGGACTGCAATCAGATTTGTGATCCGACTAACAGGGAGGCATGTATGTGGCTATGTGTGAATGGAAGTGTACTAAAAAAGAACCTGGACTTTAGACCCAGTCGGGACACTCTTATTGAGGTTTTGACCATTTAATGTTACAATAATGCTGCTGTGAGCTTGACACAGACTGTCTCTGAGCTCACAAAGCTCCCTGCAGATCCCTGGGAACATTTGATAAACTTAGACTAAAAACCATTGAAAATTTACATAAAACCAAAGGCTAATACAGGAGGAGGACTCATTGCTCAGCGATGATGTATGCAAACCAAATGAGCACCAGATGTTTAAATACTGTTTGGTATTAGAGAGAGGTCTTGGTTATAATGCAGATGATTGTTATGGCAAACATACATGACTTTGTATCTCTTGCCATATCTTTTTTTTTTCACCGCTTTATTCAATGTGGTTTCCACTGTTGCAAATAGAGAGAGAAACAAATGATTAACCAGCTTTGCTCAGAGCCAGGTGGGTTCGGGCTCTGATCAAAGTCACAGGAGGGGCTGATGGGAGGCCAGCAGTGTGGGGGAGATTAGGTGGGCTCCTCATTTAGCATTCAGAATAGCTGCCATGCATATATAAGCCTTTGATTAACAGCTGGGGTACCTTGGCACCATCATTAGCCCCTCAAGGTGTGGAAAGGTTTTCTGGTCTCTTCTGCCAAATGCAACGAGGTGCCTGCTTTTGAAGTCCTAATCATACAAGCATCTGTTTGGAGATGGAGAGTCCGTCAGAATAACGATCCAGTTTTGAGTCAGAGGACTAAAGATTTTTATTTATATTGGTGGTTCATCGTCTGTGAATTGAGTAGAGGCTGGGTAACATGCATATTGCCACTTCAACTTTGTATCTGATTCCATCTTGATTGATTTTCTCTGAAGAACAATGCACAAAAAAATGTAGTTGTTTATATAATTAAAGATAAGTAATCTATCTGACAAAAGTTGAGTATTCATCATGTGAATATCCATCTCTTGAGTTTTATTGCTGTTAATTTGTTAATGTAAATTAAACCTAAATATTTTTCAGTGGTCGATTACAGTCACATTGACCCAACAACAATGGCCAATATGCCTCTGAGACAGGTGTCCAAGTGCCCCTTTACAAGACACTTGTGCAGTGATATTTATGTCTTTTTTTTTTTGCCTGTATTCCCTGTTTACAGTTTACTGTACGTTACATGCGGTGTGAATGTGATTCTACTGTATAAAAAGACACCAGCTTCATATCAGTCATCTCTCCCTCTGTTGCTTCTTGCCAAAGTTCGAGGCGTTTTGGAGCGGAGATAGATTTGCCGCTCTTACCACTAATCCCTCCAGGCCTGTTGGTCCCCGAGCTATCACCGCTGCTTTGACAGATATCATCGGCCCCAAACAGGACACACTTAAACTGTCCCACTGCTGCCGGCTTATTATCTCTTCTTTGGACCGGCGTTGAAGCGTCTGCCAAGGGCGTAATTGAAGAAATGCATGAGATGTACAACATAGAGTTGCCTCGAGCTCTCATACAGCTGTTCAGGGTGTGCTCACATGAATGTGAGAAGAGCAGCCTAAATATGTTAAATGATACCTCATACATTTCTGTCCACATCCTAATTATTTAGGTAATTTAGTGGAGTCAGAGCAGATCAGAGTAGTGGCAAGAAAAGTGGAAAGTTGAGTTCAAGTGTTTTTTGGAATAAAATAAAAAGTTATATTTAGTGATTACACAATGAAGACTATAATGAAAATGATCTCATCCATTGTAAGTAAGATTAACACTGAGAGAATTTATAATCATTATTATTTGCTGCTTTGTGTACAGCATGCATTGAACAATAAGGTGCACGCAGTTACACGCAGTTTTAGTTACACTAAAAGGCAGCCCCTTCCCACACACTGGCTCCTGCGGTTGCCTTTATGTTAGTACTCTGACCTAAAGTATGTGGAGGCTATTCGGGAGGGTATTATTAGTGGGTATGTATGCGTATGCTCCGTTTGGTGGCATCTCTGCAGTCGCTAACACCAGCCACTGACTCATGGCTAACGCAGAAACCACTGCGGCCTAAAAGCACTTTGAGCAGACGCCTAATAAAAGACCTAAAAACATCCCAAAACACTCACACGTACGATATTAACGCGTAAAAAAAAGAGACACCTAGCTATGCCGGCAAGTGGCAAGCTAATAAAAGACCTAAAAACATCGCACATCGATTTGTTCACTGTTAAAAAAAAGAGACACTTTACTGCTCTGGTGCGCACATAAAAAGATCTGTAACGTTAACACATAGACAAATATAACTGTGCTGACAGCTGGAAGAAGGACCAGGGAGGGCTCCTCTCGCTTTAATGCGGCAGCCTGCTGGGGGTGCACTGACAGCTGGGAGCGGCCAAAGTGAAACCTCCCCGAGGCTGGGAACCCGGAGCAGCAGGCATCCCAGAGCTTTGAGGATCAGAGACACCAGACTCTCTCTCTCTCTCTCCCTTCACCCTCTATTCTCTCTCCTCCATCTTCCTTTCCCTCCCTCGCTTCACTGGCTCTGTAATTACGCCGCTCCTGCCAGAGCCTTGAAGTTTACTTGAAGTTTAGCCAATAGACAATAAAGACCAGACAATAAAGCTTTTCTCTCCTGCCGCTTCTCCTCCGGACCAGAGCTTTTCTCTCCTGCGCCGCTTCCCTCCCTCGGCGGTCACACCCTCACTTGTCTCCTCTTGCTTCACCTCTCGCATTTTACAGTCTGTCATGTGTAGCTGTCACGTCCTGTTTGGACACAGAATACAGAAAAATCATCCACCTAACACACTTCCTTTATTTCCTCCCCATTATCTAAGTCTTTATATACCCCTGACCTTTCCAGCTTTCATTAAGTAAGGAGAGATATCTGTCCTACTGACTTCATCTTGGCTCCTTCTGCTTCTTCATTTTAAAAAAAAAAATTATTTTCTTTCCATCGTTTTTTTCCAAAACACTCTTCCTCCATTGTTCACTCGGTTGTATCCTCTTAACCTCATTTAAAACACCCTTACAACAAACCGAGACACTGTCAGCTTGGCCCCCATAGCAAAGTTAGCAGATGGTCCTGTTGGGTTTTTTTATTTTTTCTTTACTCCAGAGAAAATAAAGATATGTTTCTCTGACTTTAATGTCCGGTCTAATTGTATGTGGTGGATTGTAAATGGTGGCTAAAGTTAGTTTGGGAACTGTAGCCGGTGTCTGGGGCGGACACATCAGCCCGGTCTGCTTTGCCCAGTGTTCTCCGGCGGTTTCAGACCACTGGCAAGCAGCTGCGTAGTCTGTAGGAGAAATAATTACAATTGTAGAGTTTTCTCCTTCTTTTTCATCCCTCCTCCCCATCGTGCCCTCGTTGCCTGTCTTGCTGATGTAGGGTTTTGATGAACCCTAGAATTGAGGGCTGTTTTTAGTGGTTGTGTGTGACGTTCTTCGTTATTCAATTTACTCATGTCACTAAAGCCGGAGCTATGTTGGTAGCGTGCTGGCGGGCAGAGCAATGGGATGTGTGTATTTGAATGGTCAACCTTTGCAAAACAGTAACAGCATGACTACACTAACTAAGATGCAGTTTTGAGCTTGTCGGCTTAATGTTTCTGTGTCTAAGTATAGTGTCCTTATGCTGTCCTTTTAAATCAAACCTGTACTCTCTTTAGTTATTTTGCTTTCCTTGATTTATGGCCTCACTTCTGCATTTAAGAGAATAGATCCATACATTGTAAATATGCTTATTTCTTGCAGAGACTTGGATGAGAAGATTGATGCTGCTGTTCTATATGAAGCCAGAGCCTCAAACGTTTGGCTTAGATTAAAGATTGGAAGCAGGTGGTAACAGCTAGCCTGGCTCTGTCCAAAGGTTACAAAATCCATTTGTTAGAACATCATTTGGTCAATCTGAATGAAAACTAAAGTGCAAAATTACCAGTATGTATTTTTACGGGAGCCATATATGTGACCATTTCTAATGGTGTCGAAGAAACAGTGCAGCCTGTAACTCCCTGGAAACACTGCCAACAAATTGTTGCTTTTACACGTTGGTTGAGTTTACTAATGACATTAAAAGTTCTTTAAATTAAATTAAATCTCCAAGATGGAGTAAAAGTGATACAAAAAGAAAAATCCAGTCAGTTACTTCCTCACTTTACGAGTTTATGTTTTGCTCTCTACAGCAAATCCTACGCCACTCCCGTGCTAATGCCACCAAGGTCATTTTCCTGATAACTGATGGCTACTCGAACGGTGGGGATCCCCGGCCGGTGGCGGCAGCTCTGAGGGAGCGTGGCGTTGAGATCTTCACCCTGGGCATCTGGCAGGGTAACATCAGGGAGCTTCACGACATGGCCTCGCAGCCGAAGGACCAGCACTGCTACTTGGTGCACAACTTTGCAGAGTTTGAGGCCCTGGCCCGTCGTGCACTGCATGAAGGTATGTAGGACAACTGATTATTTGTTTACTGCAATTCAAGATGTGATCTCACTTCACAGCCTTAAACACTTATCAGATCTCACCCCTTTCCCATTTTAGCATCACAAAGACGATCTATATCAAAACCTGTGTTTTGGTACATTAAAGCTGAAGCCAGTGCTGCTACTTTTTGACTCTTTGAAGCCTCATTGCTTTCATCATTGCCATTTGACCTGTAGTAATATTTTTTAAGTGAGGGTTTTGACCCTTTTTAAAATTAAATGTTTATTTAAAAGGAAGCAGATAATATTTCAAATGGGATCTGACAACGTAAATTTCACATGGTCTCTTCTGTTATGTACTGCCAACTAGCCATTAGGCCTCACTTGCATGCAGACTGGACACAGTAAGGCTCTTTTCCCACACTTAAGAGGGACTTCCCACAATTTGGTGAAAAGAGGTATTCAGTCATGGCTTTAAAACTTAAAAAATCACCATAAAACATCACAGTTGAGTACAGCGCTGAGTGCGTAGAAAGCTATAAATCAGGCACTTGCAGACTTGCATATGTGTGCCGCTCTCACACGCGGTGTCTGAAATCCCAGACAGAAGGTGCTGCAGTCGAGATCAGTGAGACAGCGCAGGGATAAGACCGTGAGAATGAAAGCCAACACACACTGTACTATCAGCTCGGTCTCCGGTCCGTCTGTCTTGAAGTCTGCCCAATGCCTCTGCCAACAGTAGCCTCAAAGCACACCCTCAGGTCTTCAAATATGGAGCCACATGTTGAGCCACTCTCACTGGCCTGCTCCTTCAATCAGAGGAAAGTAAAGAGGAGCATGTTGAGTTCTAGAAATAAAATGTAAGTTTAATTTTTCTCCGCATCAAAGCAAGTTTTACCCTCAACTCTTAGTCACCCATTTCTTTTGCAAATTGTCTCAGTTCTAATTTATGGGCCTTTGTTAATGACTGCTGTGTTTCTGAGCAATGTTTATACTCAGGGAAGATGATATATGGCTGTTTGTTTTCAGTCAGCCGTTCACGTGTGGCTTGCGGACACTGTGGGTTTTTATTTATGTATATCTGCGGCGAAGGTGTTTGTTTACGTCATTCACTGATTTTCTTGAGCAAAGACTGTCAGCTGTCTATGGAAAGCCTGTGTTTACTTCAGCCAGTCTCAATGACATACTGCACAGAAGCTGCCAGTGTACTGTAATAACACACAGTTTAGATCCACTCAGTGAAATTGGACTTAGACCTGATTTCTTCTCGAATTTAAAAGTTTGCAGATTTGTGTTTTTATGCCACTATGATGTTAGGAGCACATATTTTAAACACTGGTATTAGAAACAACTTTATTGTCAGACAGATGTTTTTTGGAGTTTTTATACTTTAAGACTGCTTTCATGCACCTTTCAAGTAAGTGAAGTTGTGCCAGAAATCCCCACTTAAAACAACAAAACGCTTAAATTGTCTGATGCTCTGGTGGTATAATCAGATCCCACTGCAACCTATGATTGTCTGTTTTCCCTCAGACCTCCCTACAGGCAGCTACATCCAGGAGGATATGTCGCGCTGCTCCTCTCTGTGTGAGGCAGGCAGGGATTGCTGCGACCTGATGGCTAGCTGTAAGTGCGGCACGCACACCGGACAGTACGACTGCATCTGTGAGAAGGGATACTACGGCAAGGGCCTCCAGCACGAGTGCACAGGTAGGACAGATGGACGTATGCCCGGCTCCTGCCACGTTTCGCCAGCCTCGCCTCTTTCTCAGCTGTGTCAGCAAACCTTTGCACCAACTTGTTCTGCCTTTACAGTCTGTACCTTTTAAAAGTCCTCTCCTTTTTGTGAGTGTACCTCTCATTGGCAGTGATATAATGCTTTGAAATTATCTGGAAGGGCCCTCTGAGTTTGCCAGCCTTTTGAGGAGGGAGAAGATTTTATCTGTGAATTGCTCATACGTTATTACCAGTGATTGTGTGCCAAACACTGATACCATTTAAGATCCTGGACAAGTTAACCCTTAGGCTTGTCAGGTGGAACAAATAAGAGATGAATCAGCCCAAAATGCTTGTAACCTGACCAGCTAGTGTGTATTTATGTGTGTATTTTTTCAATGTGTGTGTTTAAGAGGGCGTATGGGTAAAAGTGTGTTCTGCCTTCTTTAAGATCTTACTAAAAATATTTGGCCACAGCTTTTTGTGTTGAGCGCAAAAGTGAATTCCTTCTCTTAACCTCCTCAGCAATAGCAACAACACTCGTCGCTCCTCTTGACAGCATCTTGTTTGTGCCTAAGACAGACATTTGGAGTCTCTCATCCCCTCATCCTTGTCTCCTTTACCTGTCAATGTCTCCTTCAAATTGGGGCCACTTGGCCACTTGGGTGAAAGTTAAATAAGCAGCCCATCCACTTAACAAAGTGTAAGCCATCCACAGGGCAGATCACTATCAGTAAACCCAGCAATGTGGCGTAGAGATTGACGACTTAGACAGTGATATGTTTTTGTTCAAGACAGCAATGTTCTTCCCTCTAACTCTCTGACTCCCACCCGGACGTACCACATCTTGTTCTCCACCTTCAACTTCCTTGTTTTAATCACATCTCATACATCTCATTTCTGTCTTCTCTACATGCACTGAAAATGCCACTGTCATTTTAACACAAAGTTATTGTTTTGCCTCCCACTTCTGTTCCATACACTTGAGCAACTACAAAATCTGTTTCATCTGTTTCCAAAGTAATTTGGCTTTTACCCTTTTGTTCCTCACTACTGGCTATTTATAATGTTGGAGCTTTAGGACTTTATGGTTGCACATAAACTTCACTTCACAGAGGGTCACTAAAAAGTGCCACTCATGTATGCATGCATGTGTTTTATTATTTATTATTCCCTGATTGAGAAAATTATACAGATGCACGAGCAGTAAATTAAAGTTGTAGTAATGTAAAATATACTGAAACTATACTAAAGAGTGTTTACGTTTAAGAGTGAAATATGGGATGTAGGGGGGCTTCCTCTCTCTCTCTTTTCTATCTATTTAACACAAACATTTACCTTTCCTATCTCCTCCTGACCTTTCTTAGAGTCTTGAAAAATCTAGGTAACATGATTTTATGAAAATGATTTTATCAATTTTGTTTTTGGCGAGAATACAATGGGGCCTTAGAGTTGTGGTCTTGATGTTGGAAAACCCTCAAATTCAGCCTCAGATTCTTTTGAAAGGCCCCACAGCTGGATTGATAGATTAACTTTCTAGAAATACATTAATTTTGTTTTGCTTGAGTGTGTTGCTTTAAATCAATCCCCGACTGCAGACAGTCAAAGTAAAACACTTGCCAGCGGCCCGTGTAACGACACTTAATTTGCCGTCTAATTGCCTGCTTGCTGGTCTGTTAAATGATCAAGTTATGTAGCATAAGGTTGCAAATTGATGCAGGTGGTCTCGGCCATTTAAGTATAAGGTTAAAGGTTGATACATTATTTTTACTGAATATATAATCACCAAAGTCACAGAGGAATGTAGCAGTCTGTGTGATTGTTGGAGAACGACTAACAGATGCACTGGCTGGTGTGTGTGTGTGTGTGTGTGTGTGTGTTTAAGTAACTGCTGTTTTAAACCTCAGTCGTTTAGACAGCTTACCCTTTGTGCGGGAGATCCAGGTGGGCGGGAAGACAGTCAAACACACTACAGTCACACTAGAAATCTGGATAGCAATCTTCTCTAATCATAGGAAACAATGGAACATAATCCTGGTTTTATCTGCCCTCCAGGTCTTCCTCCCTGCACCCACATGTTTCCAATCCAGAATTAGATAACAGGCAGAGAAAGAGGCGAAAAGGCAGTTTGAACGATGGACAAGTTTGAATAATTCAGATCAGAGTTTGAAAGTTGCTGAGAGAAAAGAAAGCAGGAGAGGGAGGAGGATTTTCAAAGTGAGAGCCAACGGAAAGGGCATCGGGGTCATCGTGCCAAAAAAGCATGCCTCCCTAATTCTCATCAGATGTTGTCGAGACTGGAGCCCCACTCTGCTTATTAATCTCTTTTAATGGTTTAATTAATAGCAGAGAGCAGACTGTGGAGCTGGCTCAGCTAGCTCGAGGGAGGAAGGACACAGCGAGGCGCTGCAACCGCAACTGACGACTGCTTCCCCTGTCTGTCTCTCACTCACATAACAAGGTCTCATGGGAGAGGGGGTCGGCTGTTTCGTCATGGACACTCGGTTGTCTGTGTGTCGTCATCCTCATGCTATATAGATGACATGTACCCGCAGTGCGCTGTCTCAGTCTGCGTTATGTGTCGCTGAGGCTGCTTTTGTGGACGCGTTGGCAGGCTAAGGCACCATTAGCCATGTTCATCTCAGTTTTGGTTTTGTTAAGTGGTGCGAAATACCCTCATATATTGTATATATGTTTTTTGAACACTACATTTATTGAAGGTTTTATTCTCTAATAACTTACTAGGTTTTTTGAAGTAGTGGTGGCTCCAAAACCAATTAGATTTGTGGTGAGAGAAGTACGTAACCAAGGAACATGCAAGTAAACTCGACACACTCCTGCTGTTTCCAGAAGAATCCAGCGTCTCCCTTTAATATTCTGTTTCTTTAACCTCAGTGGGCTTGGCTGAACTGAAGGTGTTGTGTGAATTATGGGAACAGCGTCTAATTCTGTGATGCCAGGGCCCTTGAGTGGCAGACAGACGCAGCCATACGCCGCCAGAGTGAGAAGTCGCTCTGGTTTGCATGAGCTCGATGGGTCACTGTGTGGCTTCAGATGGGCCCGTTGTCTAGACTAAAAGTTTAGGGAGGTTTTATTCTTTTTGGACGTTGTTTTCTCACATTTAACAGTCTTTGACACATCTGAAAATAATATGACCGAACCTTAGGCCTGTCAGTGGATTATTATTATCATTGGCTGAAGGGCTCTGTTGGAAACACTATCCAAATCCCTACAGTGCACAGCAGTGTTGTTTATGAATCTGTCGACAGCCAAGTGAAACAGCCTCTTCCACAAAACTCGACTGGAATCTCAGCAGATAGAAACGGAAGATGAACTCGGTTCCTGCACGGTTTCCTTTTTTCGACTTCTGACAGGCCAAACAGGACATTGTTGTCTCTCTTCAAATGCCGATCTCAAGCTCGCAATATCTGCATCACGGGGGATCACCGGAGGAATGGGGAAGTGGATAAACGGAGTGAGAGGAGCCGGGGTGCAGGAGGTTAACATGTTTTCCTCCTGTCACACATTCTAGCTTATCAGCCTCTTCTGTAGCTCAAGAGAATGACAGGAGCTCTGGACTGTGTTAACGTGGTGTCAGCGCAGGCTTTGTTTTCAGGACAGCAAAAAAAAAAATGGGAGTAAAAAATTTGTAGGCTGATTCAAAGATTTAAGATGTGATTTCCAAATAATATGTAACTGTAAAAAAGCAAAACTTCAGAGTGCCATGCGTTGATAAGAAGGAGCTTTACAGTGCTGATTAAAATATATGTACACACTCTTGTTAATTGTACATTTGAATTCAATGGGTTTGAGAAGAAACAACCACTTTCATTCTGTACTATTGTATGGTTACCTCATGAACCTACCGTTTAGAGGCAGGAAACATTGAATTTTTAGCCTGTAATGATCTGCCCAAAACTCCATAGGCAATGTTAATTATTGTTTTAAATGAATAATCATGACAAAAAACATGTGAGAGGTAATATGTAGAAGGATTTTGGATTCAGCACCATACATATTACATGTTACATTACAACCTGTTAGCTTGTCAAGTGTCAAGTGAGGCAGCAGACACACAGTGAATTAATGGAACTTTGTCATTTTTACAAATTAGTTTACAATTAGCCTATAGTGGTTGCATTTGAATTAATTGGCAAATACTGAAACAGAATTTTAAGCCTTCCTTAAGGGATTAGTTTATAGTTTATAACTCCTAAACTAACTTGAGAGGAAATACTTTGAATGCAACAGAAATGCGTTTTATTCAGGTTAATAGTGGCCAATATGAAAATGTTAATTTTGTCCATGAATTATTCTGTGGATAGACAGATTGTTAAGAAACATTTTTCTTCTCAAAGTCCACTTACAAGCATTTTCCAGAACTTTCAACTGCATAATATGGCCTTCATCAGCAGATGGAGCTTGCCCAGTTGTCACTGAGTGACCTAAATGCGGTGTAATGAAAACTGAGGCATCTCCATGACAACTAAGTGAGCCAAACACACTGATAAAGACTGTGAAACTCATATATGAATCTCCAGAAAAAGTGAGTAAGTAGACCTTGAGTTAAGTACTATTTCCATGTTTGAGAATCAACTTTTATGCCCATTATTTTCTGTGTATGCCGGTAAAAGTTAAGAGGCCAGGTCCCTTTTATTTGCTCTTTTTATTTTTATTTTCCTTTTATTTAAGCAGATTCTGGTCTACTGAAATGTTCACAATATTTTGTTTATTGATGGATGTCTCCAAGTGGGATATGAGGAAATCCATTTAACTGGCTTACCCAAAATATGAGCCGTTGACTCGGATGCCGTGAGTACAACAAAACATTCCCCCCACAGAGACGACACTGAAAGAATTGCTCAATGTTTACAGCGTTTAGATGATAAAAGTCTCTTTAACTCGAGGAGGAGACGCGTGGCAGCAGTGAGGTTGGACTCGACCCTGAACATAACACATCTATCTGTCTGTGCATGCACCGGATCGGTCTGTTTCCTTGGGTCTGTTGTGAGGGGGAGACGTGAGGCTTTCACTGCTCCTGCACAGTAAATATTTGTGGTCTTGATGTGAATGACCGAGAGATCCTGGCAGAGGAAGCCCCGAGGTGGATATAAATTGAAGAGAGGAATTAAAATGACAACAAGAGAGGTGGGACTTGTTAAATGTTAAAGGAGGACTATGAAAAGTGTTGAAATGGGAGGAATGTTGCAATCACTATTTCTTTTCTTCTCTCCTTTCACTCTCTGGCCTCGACCCCCTCGCCGAAGTCTCCAGTGTAAACCAAGAAAAGTCAAAATAAAAATAAAAAAGCTCCAAAGGATAAATGTTTTTGGTGAACTCGGAGGAATGTGGCTGAACTTGACACCACATTGGTTATCATCATCCGTCTGCACTGTCATGCTAACACTTGCTTACACACAACATACCACATTCAAGGATCTTACACATACCAGATGCCTGGTGCAGAGCCTGGCCTGTTTCTATCACCTGAGAGATCACAGACACTACATACTATAGTCATAATAGATTACAATAGTAAGCTTTTAAATCTTTTTCACAATTCTTAATAAACATAAATCTTGCGGATCTTATATCAAAACAAACATGGCAGTGGATTGACTTTTTCAGCATTCACAGTCGCACAATGAAATCTTCTTCTCTTCAACTGTGTCTGATTCTTTATTTCTCTTTGTTTATATGCTGCTCTTCTTATGGTCTACAGATTAATCTATGGGGACCCCAATTACTGTTTGTTGAGTCAGTTTAAGTGATTATGAATGAATCATGCCCAATCTGTTTTGATTGTTATTTATTGTTCTCTTAAGATTATTTTAAATAGTGTAAATTCTGAATGTAAATTTCAGTTTTGGCGGAGAATTACACAGAAATGAATGTCCTCACAGGATTTCTGCAGTTGGCTAGTAATGCAACTGTAATCAACCTACCTATTGCGTATGTTGTCTCTGCATTTACTTGGTGGTTCAATTGGTACTGCTCTCTGGTAGCCAAGACTTAAAAAATCTGTGTATGTTGTTGGAAACAATCATAATGTGTGGAATTGTCCAGTCTATACTCTCCAGCTAGTTGTCAGGTCTGTCCCCAGCTGTCACCAAGTTGACAACGACATTGCTAGGCACTTTCTGTGGCCAAACAAATTTAAAATAGCTGAATTAATAAAGGCGTTAGTAGTTAAATTAATAGAGATTAACAGGCTGAAGTCCTAAAATGTCAGAGACTACAATTTTCAATAAACCACCAATAAAAACAATATAATGATGGTTTTGCTCTACTTATCAGTGTTGATGCTAAAGTTTGTTGTGATGGTGCTGCCAGATGAAAGGTCATGGGGGGGTTTACTAAAATAAAAAATGGTTTATCGCCAAGGAGCAAGTTCAGCTCAGCAGCTGACACAGCAAACTGGCTATTAAATTGTGATATTTTGTGGAATAAATGTTGCCTGATAACAGCAGAAGAGGAGGATCACAAGTTACAAAACTTTAAGATTCAACATCTGAGGACGGCAGATGTGATGGACTGCAGCCAGTTTTTTAAGGAAACTTTGTTATTGACTTACTGCTGGTAAAGGGCAAACATCGACACCACGGTGGTACTAGATGAAAGGTCAAAGGGTTAAGTGAACGTTTGCTTGTTCTGGACCAGCATATTAGAAGGACAGAAAACTGACACTCATTAGCGTCGCTGCCAGCAGATGTCTGAAAGCGGCCTATTACTGGACACTGGCCTTCTGTTTGCTCAGTCGTTGTAATTTGCACTTAAATGTTTTCAAAAGTAAATATATTTCTACCAGGGGAATGAATTTGGACATCTCATCCAACATGTTGCATAAACATGTGCATAAAGACTCTCTATTTCCTCTAACTGCACAAATCCTAATCCCCACGGCATCAATAACCACAGCAGACTGACTGCTTCTGTTACAGTGTGTCTGTCCGTCCAAGTCCTTGTTTCTCAATGTTTTTGTGGCGAAAGAAAAAGCCTCAGTTGCTCAACATGAATTTTGGCCCAGTTTTGGACTACTTATGAGCAGGGGGCTCATAAGTAGTCTTTTTTTTTTTTTTGGGGGAGTAGGGGGTCAAATACCACTACCTTGGACTCTCCCCATTGATTGCTTAAACTGATTGGATGGAAGTTTAGGTTTGTGTTTTTCTTTGGTGAGCGGAGAGAGAGAGAGAGGGAGGGCGATTCTTTAGCCCGGAGCCATGCGTCTTTTGTGGGGGATAGATGGAGAGCTTTCACTGACTGGGCAAAGATCAGACTGGCTCGGTGCCAGACAGAGGGAGAGAGAGAAGGGGGGGTACTACCACTAATAAGCTCAGTAATAAAGATTATTTATATGGAACATAGCTGCAAAGAGATTTACAACCTGTAAGATATTATGTGATATTCTGCTATGATGTTATATTAATAAAAACCGGACAAATAAAACATCAAAATGTGATTACAGAGGAATGAAATGGACATATAAGTGTGCTGTATCCTGCGTATATGTACCTGTGAAAGTGTGAGTGATTTTAAAGATGACCTTAACACCACAGAAGGACATGACAGCGATAAATCTGCTGTCAAACGAAGGATCATTCTTTTTTTCTGTAACTTGGGTTTTATTTTTGTAGTTTTTATTAGCCGTGCTATTGGTCGGTCCACCACTTTGGTCCAGGCTGAAATATTTCAACAACTGGATGGATGGATTCCCCTGAATTTCTGATTTTGAGAGGGTGACTTCCAATGACTTTGGCAATCCTCTGAGTTTTCCTCTAACACCACCATGAGGTTGATACTTGTGGTTTTGAGAGAAATTCCTCGAAAATGATTTGATGGATTGCATTGAAGTACACACATCCATCTCTCCCTCAGGATGAACTGCAATCCCTTTTTTTGTCCCCTTTTTTTTTTTATTTAGCACCACCATCAGGTCAAAAATGTAATTTGCTAATTTAATAGTTTTGTTTGTGACCAAATACTTGCTTAACTCAGGAATTCCCTTCAATCTCACCTGCACTAAGAGTCTTTTGCTGATTAACTCATGTTAGTATGCTAAAAGATGGCGAGCCTGGTAAACAGTACCTGTAACATCAGAATTTTAAGATTGCCGTTGAGTGTGCTGCTGCAGCTTTCAGACTATGCTCATTTTGGGTTTTACTCTGAAATGAAGTGGTTGAAGTGATAAGTTGAGCTCCTTGCTTGACTGAGCATCTGAATGCTCGTGTTTCTTGTCCTGTTGGCCATGATGCCGTGCTCCGAGATCTCAGCTATTACTTTTTGGGGACAGTGTTATTATAAGAGATACAAATGAATGCCAAAGCTATAAAAAGTGGTAATAAACCCTAGTAATCCTTTAACAAGTGAAATACAAGTAAAGCCACAGGAGGTGCAGCAATTAACAGAAAATTTGGCAACTCACCAAAAAAGCTGTCTTTAAAAGAGTTCAGTGTCTGAGCTGCCCTCAGGTGTTTTCGGACAGTCTTTCATGTCATTTGGTGTTTGAAGTTTTTGTTGTAGAGCAGATTGTACACATCAGTCTTAAAGTATAGGCAGTGTGAAAATCTATATTAGTCCCTCCCTCAGCGCCACATGTTTCAGGCTCGTTCCACCCTCTCTCCCCTCATTAAACGACACATATAGGTCTGTAAAAAGCCTTAATTGATGACTACTGCTGCCGTGTTTGTAGGTCAGGGATGCTGTAAAGCAGACACGACTTGTGTTATAAACCAAAGCCACTCTCCTTGTGTGTGCGCAAAAGAGAGACCGAGATGAAGGAGTGAGGAGGCAGAGAGGCTATAAACTGGGCCTAATAGGACCCTCCTCTGCAGGAGAGCATGAAAAACAAGGAGCCGTGAAACAGGCAGTGGTGCGAGGCAGAACCTCACTGTGTCATTAACACTCCTCCTCCGTCCGTCCTTTCTTCCGTCTTTCTTTCCGTCTTCGTGAATTTCCCTTTTATTTTCCTCCTGCCCGGGTCTCCTCCCTGATTCCCCCCTCCTCTCCTCTCAACGTCTTTCTGAATCTCTCTACAGCTACTCTACCGTGTCACCAGGTGCGCCAGGCATAACTTAGCAATCTACAGAGCCCCCGTATTAAGCAGAGCAGAAACACCACTTGTTAAATCTGCTCCGATCTGTTTGAGGACTGACCAGGAGAGAGACGCAAACAAACACTCTCACACAAATACAGACAGTTGTGTACTAAAAGATATTTTTAGGGTGAATCAGCAAGTCTTACTTTTTTAAAATTGTTTTTTTTTTTTTTTGATAAATCATTTAAACAATTGCTGTTAATTTTCAGTCAACACTACTTTCATGTCACAAACATGATAATTATTTGGTTAAAAAAAAGCCAACAAATTATAGTTTGATATAGTTTTTTTAAATTACTATTTTATTTAATACAATAAACTTGATTAGTCTTCATGAAACACCAGCTGCAGGATTCTGGTGAATTGATACAGTTACTCTACTTACAATTTTAAAAATATTCAAATATAATCAGGACTGGGCCTTTTGATTGATTGATTGATTGATTGATTGACAGATGGACAGACAGAGCGAGAGTGTGTGAAAAACTTCTGTTATTTCAATAATGGGATACTACAGTTGCTCTGATTTCTGCAGCTACTGACAAGACAAGACAGCACTGGTAAAGGTGGGGTACAAATATTCAAGTATTCATAAACAGAACAATTAACAATGAATCCCTCATTGACTCTTAGTGTCACCAAGAAAGAAAATGTTGTTTTTCTTCTTTTCTTGAATCATGATCTTGCGTGCAAACAACATCATCCAGGCCTGACCTTGTGTCTTCTCAGCTTTGACTTTTTGCACTTTATTTTAACTTCTTTGTGCTTCCATTTCTCTCTCACACGTAATTTAAATTGACAAATGTGCCCACAGGAATTTAAGGTGGAATGAATTTCCCCTTTAGCATTTTAAGTGCTTTTCTCCAGTGTCTTTTTCAAGGCCTTTGCCCTTCTTCAAATCCAACATGTTTGTCCCTCTCTTTGACCCCCATCCGTCTCTGGATGTTTTCCCCGACCCTCTTCATTGCTCTTTCAGGTCCCTCCTACTTTCTTTCACTTTCTGATCTTCCCCTTGTGTATATGTGTGTGTGTCAGTGTGTGTGTGTGAGCTGTTGACTGAAATCTCTCTAGTTGGTAGGAGGTGATGAAGAGGGACACGCTACGTCAAAGGTCACAGGCTAAGGATGGAGGAAGTCAGCAGCTGCCAGCTTACTGGAAGAGAAGCATCTGTCTTTCTTTTTTTTCTTGCTCTGCGACCCACCAATCAGCTCCTGTTCTGACTCGGTGGATTCCTTGATCTCTAGAGATTACTGTGTTTCTGTAGAAATAGCGCGTCCAAGTCCACGATACACAAAAAGTTTTTGTCAGAGGCTGCGTGAGATGATGCTTGGGTGTGGAGAGTTGGCAGGATGACGGGGCAGACACCACAAGTGTTTTCAGTTTTTTTTTCTGACTCTTGTTTGGATTAGCATCTGCTTTATGTGCACACAACACATAAATATACAGATACATGAAGAAACACACAAAGACCGAAGCATACACGCACACTGCGATGGGCCTGTGTCCTTTCAGTGAAGCAAAAAACATCAGTGAACTCACAATCCTGCAAGGAAACACAGACTCTAAGGCTAATGTGGGAACAGGCAGTTGTGTGTGGTGGATTAGTGTACGTATGGTGTGTTTTGTACTGTATGTGCGCATACACGCCCAATAACGCATCCCTCAAATCACATCCGCAAGTGTGAAAACACTGAGGAATTTGGCGAAATGCTGATGTAATGAAAACAGGCCTTTCTCTTTAAAGATGTTAATGTTATGCTACGTGGTCCCGAGCGTACTGAGATCGTACCACAGTCTTTTATCACATCCTTTCTCAGCACGCTGACATTTGTAATCAGGCACACCAGACTGGGGACCAACCTGTGTTTGTACAGTTGTTTAGCGGTGCGCCTCGGTCTCCCGTCAAATCCCAGTGTTCCCGGAGTCTGTAATAAGCGAGCAGGACAGTCTCCCTGTCCTTGGGAATCCAAACGAGGTATCTAGCAATTGCGGTGAAGTCATTCTCCCTCGGGAGTAGGATTGAATAATAAGCAGGGAAACAGCGATGGAACAGCCACTGAACTTCCTCAGTTTCCTCTCCAAAAGACTGCCTTGCATCACATTGCAGAAGTTTCACATTCTCGGGATCAGGGGGTCCGTGGAGGTCTGCCCCCCTCCCGATGGATGAAGGCTGTGTAGGTGGACAGCTGTGCAGCAGCCATATGCCCTGCCTCCACCCCCAGTCGCCCCTTTTTTGATCCACAGTCCAGCTGGAGAGCAGAGCGAACTTCAGTGAGACTCTGGTGATGTGATTTAGATCCTCCTGACATACCAACATTTTTCGCTACAGGTGACCCATGTATTGAGGTTGGAAAATTGCTGTGAACCTTATCGCTGCAAACGCACACACATTGCACATCTCAGTTTCAGACTCTGACTCTGTGCGGGGCTCCATGTATCCTGAGGCGGAGCAGAAACTAAACCAGGTGACAGCTGTCTGTAGGCCTGCTGTGTGAATCTCTGTGGATCTTGAGTCTGAAACCTGCTGCTGAAAGCTTCTCTGTTCATAATAAATAGCTGAAATAATCGTTTTATTAGAGCCGGAAGGGTTCCAGTGTCATGCTCAGGGACACTTCAGCAGGGAGGGATTTTCCTGTTTGGCACTCATTTTCTGTGCTTCATACAGTTGTCACTTTAAAGTAAGAAGTTGTGTAATTGGTGCTCAGTGACGCTGACACACATGGTAGTTTCTTGGTACAACGGGACCTCACAGATTCATCTTCCTCATGAGGTCATGAGTCCATAAACTTGGGAAACTCTGCCATATGGAGCAGTGGGAATGAAATGGTGAATGGTAGACAGATGCAAGGGCTTATTTGTTATGGCGGCTTGTGACTGAGGCAACCGTAAGTGCAACGATAGGGGCGGGAGTCTGTACTCTAGCTGAATGTGGAGGTTTCGTCGTCAATCAAAGCTAATAGGGCCGAATGTGTTTGACTTTCTGACACCACGATTTAGGTCTATCTTAGGTGCACATATATATCCTTTACTTTCTTTACATTCCTTAATCCTTCCGTTTTAAGCGCGGCTGGTGGTCCAGATGAGATGCATATAATCCACTGGCCTCGAATAAATATATATACAGACAGTGTTTACCTGAAATAAAACACTGAAACTGAGCATCAGCTTTTTTTCATGTTTCTGTCAGGCCTTTGCGTGAAAATATGTCTGCTTTTGTGGCCTAGACTATACATTTTAATTGTCCATTTCCATTGTCTATTTATGCACCTCAAATGTGCATGGGAAGTCTCAGTTAAGAGTGGAAAGTTTCTTCGCATGTGAACATTGTTTTCTCAGTGAAATACCCTGGAATTTAAGGCCCAACTTAACAACATTTCTTGTGTGAGAGGGCCTTCAACCACAAGTAGCCGGTCCTCTGTCTAGATTTGCTGAAGGACAGAACTGGGTCACGGCATCACAAATGTTATAGGATCACAGAAATGTTCGCTACTTTTATTGTCTGCTTTGGACATAAGGCCCATAATGTTAGCTACTCATAGTGACAGCGACAATTATGTTCTTTCAACCTAAACGTCGTGTGATATTTAGTGTAGAAAGAAGTTTACAGCAGCAGTTCGATGTGGGATAAAGACACAGTTGTTTTGCTTATATTAATATTTTTCTGTCTCCATTGTAAATGAACTGAATCATCATTTTAAAAAAGTAAGTAGATGCAAAATATCAGTAATATCAAAATCAAGAAACATCTCTAACTTTAGTCAACAATTTAGTTAGGCAAAGTTCTTTATACAACACTAATACATTGACCACATTTTGTAAGGTAAAAAAATACTACAGTGTGCTTATATTCCCTCAAAGTAATGTGTTTTGAAACAAGTATTGCTTTCGAATCAGTACCGAATTTCAGGTATAATATTTTTTGCATTGTTGTTGGCATTTTTAGCTAGATAATATTCAGTGGTTTTAGATTTTATTGTCATTGGAGATAAAAATGTACAGTATGTGGACAGATGACAGGACAGAGATTTTGTTTGTCAAAATAAAATATGAGTGAATACAGCAAACAACACTTTTTTCTGTTCATTTGACAGTTTGACTCCCAAAGTGACCTCTTCAGTTTTACCGGTGTAGAAATGTGCCTGATTAAATTGATGAAAATGGTAGTTAATCCAAGTTGTTCATAGAGCTGATCATTTTAAAGGTTTCAATACCTATGCTGATACGACATCTACACTTCTCTACAAATAGTACTGAATGTTTTTTCATTAAAAGCATATACATTCATACCCATACAATAACTTACAATAAACTAGTCTAAAACTAGTCTAAAAATGACAAAACTATGAACTATCTGATCAAAGAACCAGTAAACAAGATCTGACCAGATGTTTGATTGCTCAGACCAACTTGTGAACCACACTGACTTGCAAGATTTGTGGTTTTTGTTGGTCCTAAGTGGGAAAAAAAAGTTTTTTTTTTCGTTCATTTTCCCTGTTATAAAAAAGTGGTTCACGTTCAAGATAACATGTGGGAAGCAGTGTGTGTATGAGCACTGTATGATTTTGCATGTGCGTTTGCA
Organism: Scortum barcoo; assembly: GCA_023238725.1. Taxonomy (NCBI): domain Eukaryota; kingdom Metazoa; phylum Chordata; class Actinopteri; order Centrarchiformes; family Terapontidae; genus Scortum; species Scortum barcoo. Next base: position 12,410,120 of record CM041532.1, on the reverse strand, counting down.
GGCATGTGTTTGTGGATTTTGTTGGACTAAGCAGAACATGTCCCTCTAAGATGAAAACCACTCTCGCTCTCTCTCGGTTTGTCATTGTGGCTGAGGAGGCAGATGTTCTCTCTCCTTCTCTGGATCTCCTTTCATCGTTTCCGTCCCAGTCTGTTTTTAGGCCTGGCTAATCGAACACAGCTGCCCCCCAGAGACAGGAGAGATTCTCGTGTGATAGTAACTTTGGCTCCCGGGCCAGACGTGTCTGCCAGTTTAAATGTACTCACTTCATTTTAGGAGGTAGGACTTTAGCAGATGAACTGGCCGCTGCTTGCTTCTGTCATTGTCTTTTCTTTTTGGCTCCCTGTTTAATCCAAAGAGAATGTATTCTTATGTTTTTCCAATTTTAAATGTCAGCGGTAGATACATAACTCTCACATGAGCTGTAGGTCTTTATATTTAGATGTGAGGTTTGTATAGTAAGTAAAGGTTGGTATCTTAAAGGGGAACTGCACTGATTTTACACAATTTTACACACTTACAGGTCTTGGATAGTACGACAAATTTTTGTTTGTCTCTAGAGGGAGCTGTGCAAAATCAGCTAAATTACCTCAAGAGATGTCATTTGAGTCAACATTTGTTGGGGCTGAAGACTTTAGTTTTTAAAATGAAAACAATCTTGGCTTGTAGAGTTAGAAAGAAGTGAGTCCTCATCTCTGCTTTAGGCTAGCAGCTCACGGTTACCTTAGCAGCTTATAGCACAAATCCACCACCAAACTGTCTGCCATCGAGTTGCATCGTAGATAATGCAAGTATAAATCTTTTTTTTCTGTATTTTTCTTAATGTCCATGAAAATGACAGCTCCTACTGCAGACATAAATCTTTATCAACAGAGTACAAATATATAACTTCATTTTTTAAAAGGCACTTTCTGAAACAGTTGGACGCTGTAGTTTTTAGCAAACATCAGTCAAACAGGAGTAATTACTGTGTTTGTTCAGGACTGTTTTCATCTGCAGATGAATACACTTCTGGTCCTCTAGTGAGGATTTACGACAGCAGAACGGTGTATGTGGGAATGACTCCAAATAAACCACATGCTCATTGTAATGAAGTCATCCGGTGAAGCAGTGTGATTCATTTTTAATAGTTTGTGGACAGAAGTAGAGCTCTGTGACACAGATGAATAAGATACAAGCTTTCTACTGTATGTAGAGAAGTGTTTAAAAGGATCTATTCATTTAGTCATTCTTTTCATGGGATTTGTTGACAATAAAAAAACAGAAAATCAGCAAATTCCTTCAAAAGCAGGTGGGATGAACCTCAGGTCAGTGGTTTAGGGAGTCACTTGTTCTCTAATCTGCAGCAATGATGAAGGAGACATGCCTTGTTGGAAAATCAGACATCCATTTACTCTGTTTATCTTTTTGTTTCATCTGAAAAATGATTGGCTGGCGTACTCGCAATGTTCTTTTATTAAAGTAATATTTCTCTCTGATGTGACACATTTTTAAATGAGCTATTCAAAAAGCTTCATCTTTAAAAAGAACATTATGAGAATCGGAAAGTTTGAAAGCCAGAGATGTTATGGTACGTCATTTAACTTCATTATTAGTTATTTGGATTGCTCAAATATTGCTCTAACTTTGAATAAATAGCTTCTGATCACGGAGGCGCGCTCTTTCCTAAGATCATTACTGCATACAGTAGTTCTCTTTGACCAGCTGCTGTCTCTCCATACGGTTACAGCCAGTCCAGACACAGCAGGCTCTTTCTGTTTTATGGTCATCTGGCCCGCTGACGGTCCACTTCCTCTCTAAATGAAGGCTACAGTGCAGCAGAGTTAACTTCGCAGCCATGGGCTGTAAGTCCATGGACCCAAAACGAGACTATGGACTGCTGCGTAATTGAGACCAGCGCAGGATCCAAACACAATTAGTTTCAGTATGGGGTCTGACTTTTGGCTCGAGTGGTGGAGCAGTGATACATTTTAAAGGAAATTCACACAGTTTTCTCCATGTTCACCTTCCAGCTTTTCCTTTTTATTTCAGATTCATCATTTATCCCTTCCTGTCCATCCATCCATCCCTCCCTCCCTCGTCCCGATTCCCATAGCCAGAGGCCAGCTCTGCTCTTTCTAAACTCTGTGTGTGGTGTGTACTCTGTGTGGGTGTGTGTATGTGTGTGTATGTGTGTGTGACCATGCATCTGTCTGTGTACATTTCTACCTGCCAGCACACGTAACCTGCCAGGAATTGAAATTTTATATTTTTTCGATACAGTATTTCCACTGTTGCGCTCCGGATGAATTATTATTCACATTAAAAGCAACTAGGCTGTAAACCTTAAATGAAGCTGTAAAACAGATTCGCGACGACTTGAACAGAGGAGACACTTTTAGCTGTCGGCCCGTCTTATGTAAGATGCCTCCTCTGAGCTGCATCGGCTGCTTTTGTTATCAACTCACACACACACACTCTGTCTGCACCAGAACAGGTATACCACATGGTTTTTGTGTGTGTTTGTGTGTGTTTGATGATGTGGGTTACTGGGTGCGTTTTAGTGCCAGGAGCCATTGCCTGCTTTACAATTGGTTAACATCTCCTGGCTGACCTGCTGAGGGGGAGGGAGGGGGGAGAGGAGAGTGAGTGTGGTGAGAGACCAGCCTGGCATTGGCTCAGCAGTGGAAATTCACACCTGGCCTCTGGCTCAGCAGCGACTAAATGAGTTGTGAAGAATATTAGTACTGTGGATTCTCTGTTACCTACTGTACAGAGCGGCTTGTAATCAAACCTGCTCGTTGAATGTTTTTCGACGCAGTTTGTTTAAGCTCAGCATCGTAAACTGAAAACCTCTGAACTGAGGTGATAGAAAGAGATGTTCACTTTTATTTGCCCAGAAATAAGCTCATAACTAGTCTTCTTGCTCACATTAAAGGATTTTGAATCCATCAGATACATGTTTTTTATTAAAAGTGTTCAAATGGATGTGTGTGGGTGTGGGTTGAACAAGTTTACGATTTTCTCATTTCAAGTGCACACCAATTAAACTTGTCTAGGAAGCTGTCTGAAAAACTCTTCCTCTGTAGCCTGTTTTGATTTGGAAACTGCCGTAGTCAATACCGTGAGTTTGTTTTTCCAGTGAATGCAAACAACATTTGGATTTGCTCAAATAGATTACACGAGTGACAGCACAGGTCCCAGCAGAGAAATTACATCTGTTAACAAATAAACTTTCAGTGGTTTAACAGTAATCTGTGTTTGAAGCTATAGTGTCAGACTGGAGTGATAGTTTGGACTTTTAACCGATAAACTAGCCATATTATAGAATAGATAAAGGCTTATTAAAACCAATCAGCCCCACCACAGCACGTGATACAACAAAATTAAAGCCAGAACAAACGGCAGCTCCAGCTACACGCGCAGCACAACTCGGTTTCATCCATATCCTGAAACTTACAAACACGAAAGTCGTCTTCTTTTTTCATTTTACCTGTAATTTCTGTTCCAAAGCTTTTTAGTTATTAGCGCGGTAACACGTCTCACATCTCCTTACTTCTGCAACATTCGTGTTTCACCTCGGCTCTTTAGACCTAAAACGTCAGCCATTACTCCACACTTGAGCATATTTTTTTAACAATTATAAGCAGTTATAAGCAGAAAAATAGACAATCATAATGGCATGTATATCAAAACCACACTGCTCATAAAACTCACAACAAAATGAAAAATGTATTCATAAAAAAAAATAAAATTAGCATAGTCACACCTGCATGCATATAAAAATGAAGCCTGAGACAATTACTTAACCAATCAATCATCAGAAAATCTGTAACTACTTTGATTTTGGTTAAAAGTCATTTTAGAAGAAAAGAAACCATATGTTCTGTAACGCCAGGGCTCCTTTATACAAACATTCATCGTTCTTCTCAGATTTCTGTGATAAACTGAGGATCTTTAGGCTCCAGACTACAGATAAAACCAAATAAAACTTCTGAAAAGTCACCCTGGACTCCAGGAAACCACAACAGCCACTCCTAATTATCGTCTGACATCCAGTAGACCAAACCATTAATCGTTCTTATAAGCGTTAGTTAACTATGTCATGTTGAAGTAATTCCTGTGAGGTTTTCTTTAACGTGGGCACGATGGTGAAACAGTGTGAATCATGTAAATAACAAATGTAGTCATCAAAGTTTAGTGGCTGTTAGCACTGTTTGCAAAGCTCTCTTTAAAGTGGTTTGGACAAACAGCAACGAAAACAGCAAAGAAGGAAATTGCTTTGACTTTGGGGAGCAACTGATAAAGGCTTTTCCCTGCAAAGTGCACTAGTAATCGCTGTGAATTATGGGAATTACCAGCACAGAAAATTGCCTGTGTGAAACAGCCCGTGTGATAGCCGATAAGGGCCGTTGTCCCCGGTAATAACATAATTCAAATAATCAGGACCTGAATTTTGGAGCTAATTTAAAGTAGTTAATCTAAAAATATCAGAGGCTTCTGAGATCAGTGAATTAGCACACGTCATTCAATACATTACAGCGAATTACGTCACCGATCACACGTTTAATCTGGTAATCTGTAATTTATGAGCAATCCCATGTGAACGTAACCTTTAAAACCCCGATAAGGCCACGTGGTGGGTTCAGTCATTCATTTTTCACTCCTCTGCAACACAAAAGATTCACTCAGAAGTTGATTGATGGTCGATGAAAGGATGTTGGAGGACCTTCATATGACCTCCTCTTCTTCATCTTTACAGCATGTCCTCTGATCGGACTCAGGTGACGCTAATAGGAAACACGCTGTATTATGTCTGTGTGTGTGTGTGCAGGTGATCAAAAGGATTTTTCTAATGTAGCCCATGTGCGCTCACATGCGAACCATAACTGGTTTTAGATGCTCATAAACCTTTCTTTGATTGTTGCATTTCTTTGTAATGAAATTGTTCTATCGTGTTCGGTGCCGCAAAGCAGTTTTTCCCTGCTTGGAATAATTAAGATGCTGAGCTGAACTTGTCTTTTCTACCTAGCCGGTGAGATCATTCTGTCATTTCTGCCACATTTTCCGCCACTACATGTCCAGACATGAATATGATCAAAGTCTCCTCATAAATCTGCAAAGCTGTTTTTCAGTTTCAGTCACGAAGCTTTTTTAGCTGTCTTTCTGTAGAGAAGCAGTTTTTCATCTCAGCTTAATTTTCTTTTATACATGTCCGTCATCCAATCTTTCCATCTAGCTGTCCTTCTGTGTCTTTTGTTTCTAACTAGAGTATTTCTCCTCTCTCTCCACCCAGTGTGTCCACCCGGCACCTATAAACCAGAGGGAACACCGGGAGGCCTGAGCACCTGCCTGTCATGCCCCGACCCGCAGCACACCTCGCAGCCTGGCAGCACCTCCCTCAGTGACTGCATCTGCAAACCGGGCTATCAGCCAGTAGGCATGACCTGCCAGGGTAAGAGGAGCCAATCTGTTAACTGCACTATCAAATATATTTCATTTAGCCTGATGGCTTTCACATTTATTTCAAACACTTAATGCCATGCAAAGCTCTCCTAAGATGGCTGTAGCAAGAACGGTGTGTTTGGACTGAGCACTTAACACTTGGCAGAGCTGACCAGTTAGTATGAGGAATAATCATCCTTAATAGCCGAACGCCAAGGAAAAAATCACCATGTGCTCTTACCAAAAAATACAGCACATCAAGAGAAAAGCCAAGGGAAAAAGCATCACAATATTGCTGATTTCCATTATTATACTTGAACAGAATGGTTACAGCATCCCGTTTAGATGGAGCAGATTTTATGACTGTTTGACCTTTTAATGACGTCTTTTTAGGAAGTGTAATGCAGTTTGAATACATCCCTTATGAGCCAGAGGAAGAAGGTTTAATGGGTCTGCAATTGATGCTTTGGCTATGGCAAGATGGTGCAGGATTTTTAACATCATTGCCTCAAAGTGACACAACAAGACAGTGCTGCATTCAAACCCCAAGCCAAGGACAAATTTCCCGACAATGGCCAGTGAAGTATGACTTACCATAGTTATTTACACATAAGGTCATCCAGTTAGTAAGTGGAAAAAAAGAAAAGGAAACAGAGAGAACACATATTTTGCAGACAACCTGTGAATAATAGTAAAGTCATCCTTCCAAGTGCATACTTTAGTTAGTCAGTCAAGATAAGCAGGCTGCTGTGTCATAAACCTTGGAAATACTGTGATTTTCAGACTTTATGAGTTTGTTATGATGGTGAAACTTTTTAAAGGTTTTAACATCTGAATAAAAATATTTCACATGTCAATGACCACACGGGATAAGGATGGTGAAAGTGGGTTTGTAAATGCAGTCACACATGAAAATGAATCAACTGGAACAGAAACACAGTATTTCACAGAAGATCTTAATGTTATGAATCTGCTTCCAGTAATTTCCGTGACCCTCCCATTCCTTGAAGAATGAGCCAGTGGTTTCCACACAGCAGTTCATCTGAACACAATGATGTTCATTAATCATCAGTTTCATGGACTGTGTTGTGTTTTCCCTTCCCCCCTCTGTGTAGATTGTGGAGATGATGTTTGACAACCTCTAATTTTCTGCTTTTTTTATCCTTTCTCTCAGGAACATTAACTTTCCATTGTTTTTTCAGAGACAGTGTTTCCCACCTACAGACTTTCTCTCTGTGTGTTTGTGTTTGAATGTCTTTTTGTGTTACCAACAATATGACATTCACGATTACGTGACATTTTCTCTCCTCTTCTGCTCTCTTCTCGCAGTGGTATACTGTTCAGCACTGTCTCCTCCAGAAAACGGCTTTTTCGTCCAAAATGTATGTAACAACCACTTCGATGCGGCCTGTGGGATCCGATGCAAGCCAGATTTTGACCTCCAAGGAACCAGCATCAGACTGTGCCAGGCTGACGGCACCTGGTCCGGGACACCAGCCAGCTGCAGAGGTGAGGAGGAGGCAGCACTGATGTGTGAAAGAGAAAAAATGATCAGAGAAGGATGTGTATTTCTGGATGAAACTTTAGAGGGTTCTCTCATTATCAGTCATTTGATAAAACATGCATTGTCTGTCAAATGTCAACCAGTTCAGCAGTTATAATCATGCATTTCTACTGCCTCTAGTAAGTTGCTAATGGGTATTATTATTGATGAGAACTGCGGTTATTTTCATTATTAATTAATCATTTAATTATTTCTCAATTAATGGATTATTTGTTTACTAGAATGACAAAAAGTAGTAGAAAATGCCCATCACTCAACTGAAAGAAGAGAGAAAGTAAGCACAGAAATCTGATTGGCTGCTGATGATGGCAAAGAATGTTTTTTCTTGTATTTGTATTTTATTGATTATCTCAAACCATAAGCCTTTTGATGACTCAGTTTCTTGAGGGCATGAATGATATCTTGCTGATCATATTGCATACAGTGTAAATGCTCAAATCTGTTCCAGCTGCAATTACAACCACATATCTCCAAAATGTATAAGATGCTTTGAATATGGCATCTGGTTTTCATATTAGAGTGTTGCAGTTTTTTTATCATCTTGCATAATTTATACAGCATCAGTGTTCCTGGCTGTGCATACAAGCTTGTCTGATTGATCCCAGCAGGTTCCTCCACACCACATGTCTCATGTAATTCCTCATTAAGCTACGGGACGTTCATCAAAGCTCTCGAAGCCCACTGCCTCCCTTCTAATGGCCTCAGACCTTTATAAACAATTATGTAGCGCTAAATCGACTTATCAAGAGTGAGTCGATCTGTTGAACTAAGTCTCTAACAAGCCAGAGAGAGAGGGAGGGCGTGTTAAGATTTCTTGCCGTGTATTGAGATCATATGTGTTTAGACTGAACAAGGAATCAACATTTACTGGGAGACTACTGCTTTCTGCCAGGCCAGATGTTGAGAGAAAAGAAGGGTTGGGAGGATTCAGCTTAAAAAAAAAAAAAAGGAAGGAGGAAAGGAAGAGAGGAAGACAGGATATGAGGAAATGAAGGACAGAAGGTTGAACAGAAGGCAGCAAGGGTGTGAAGTAGTTCAAGAAAGCAGAAAGGAAAGAAAGAGAAGAAATGGGAGTTGGAGGGGTCAAAAGATTAATGAGGAAAATGTCAGTTTTAACAGAGAGACTCCAGCAGCGTGACTCATAGAAATACCAAGACACTGAATATTCAAGGGTGTGTGTTGGAGATTTATAGTAGCGGCTTTGGGTATATATATTCTGAGTGTGTGTGCATATGTCTGCTTGTATGTGTTACACCAAGTCTAGTCTTTGCCACATACTGTAGGACCTCCCAGCTAGTAAAGCCCTGAGGGAGGGGGTCTCCTCTGAACCGCCTGTCTGTCTACGGGTGGCGATGAGAAATAACACTCTCCACACCCTCCTCTAGACCTCAGCATAACTCACAGCAGGCACACACGAGGAGTCTTCCTTTTATTTCATAGGGACTTTCAAGCTTCCGGTTAAATGATAGGCCCCACGTTGAAGCTAAAGATGATAATAGTGCTGTACATTCCTGCAGATGATTTACTGCATTCTTCCTCCTCCTATGATTTATATACAGGACCTGTGATCACAAGTTACACCTCAGATTTAGCATGAAAAGTATTTGTAAATTGCATACAGTGTGAATAAAAAATAATTAGCATTTGTTTTAATCCGATCAAGTTCTTTTCTTCAGTGTCAGATATTTTCTGCATTCTCACATTTTTACAGGCCAACAAAAGATAATGTGCTTTTTCATCCCTGTCGTTGCTTTTGAATCAATTGCTCTCGTTCTTTATCTTGTTTTTCTGAAGTTTTCATTTAAAAAGTTTTCAAAAATATAACACAAAACATGAGTTCAGTGAAATAATGAAATATCCAAGAGTTTTTGTCTTTATGGTTTTCAGGTTGGGTTCTCATGTTTATCTTTCTCATCCCACAGTCCGCTCCTGCCCGCCACTCTCTCGGCCTCAGCATGGCTTCCTGCGGTGCAGCGATGGCGGCGCCTCCCACAGGGCTGAGTGTCAGGTGGGCTGTGAGCGAGGCTACAAGTTAGAGGGAAGCTCCAGACTCACCTGCCAGGCCGACTCCCAGTGGAGTGGACCCCAACCTCGGTGTGTGGGTAAGCCCTCATTCCCTCCAACCACTTTCTCATACCAGAAAGAAAAAAGAAAGAAGAAAAAAAAAAAAAGAAAGAAATGGAGCTATCATGAAATGCTTTTCCCTTTAGTCTTTCGCTCTCTCCACTCCCTGTCAGTGCAAAAGAAACTCAGAAAGCTTTGGACTTTGTTTGTACCTGAAGAACACCCTCTTCCTTTTTTTGAGCCTTGTGTATTTGTCTTTATGGCACACAGTGTTTCAGTATCAAAATGCACTATTGGACACATTTATGTCGTAATGTCTAAATTATTCCACAGCAAAGAAGGCTCCACAGTTCACTGAAAGAATTAAAATAACACCTGAGAAAACGAGGAAAGAGGAAAAGTTGCATTTTAATTGAGGCATAGTTGTCTTATTTGAGAGTGAGATGCAACTTTTTTTGTTCTAACAGTGATCACAGTTTATTCCGGATACATGTCTTGTCTTATATATCCTTAATAGCTCATTTCTACCAGTTTTTTTAATAAAATACATGTGCACTGTATATGCAACCATTTTGGCAAACATCCTGGTCTCAGTTCAGTCCCAGTTTAATTCACTTTACATACTGGACGTCCTCTCCAGGAGAATTCTTCTGTCTCAACCACCGTTTTATTTTCATTTGTCAAGTCTTTATCCAAAGTCTTATGGTTCTCCCATCAAGGGATTTAAATTAGATTTCTTTATTTGGTTATTCAATTTACATTATTTTCCACGACAAATGGCGCAGCTCTGCATTCGCTCAAACACCCCAATAGATTTCACCAGCAGGACATCTTTCATAAAACCTGACTGCATTAAACTGTAAGCTCATTTTATCTGCTTAGTGATTCCTGTCTGAAATTCATTCATCAAATGATTGACTTTAAAATAATATGGGTATTTCTGTGTAAAAACATGTGTTTTTACACACATATGTAAACACACATGAGAACATACACTCACACATGCACAGTGGTTAAACACATGCTGTGTATTTTGCACAAAGCCGCACTACATCATCCAGAGAAAGATACATCTGCTTTCTCCTTGCTAAACTACGGCCACCGCATATACACAAGCACAGAAAATTACCCACACACTTCAGAACTGATAGTTAAGTTAAAATAGTTGCACACACTCATGCCTGCCGCAGAGAGCGCCCAGGTCAGGCACACCAACACACAAAAACAGGACAGCGTGAGCGCCACAACCTCCGGCCTCTGCTGACTCACTTCCAACCAACCAGTTAGCGGCTCTATTTAAAAACCCCTACCCGTGTGCTTCCGGAAAACTCTCCCTGTTTATCGATAACTACCATCCCTTCTCCCGCACGCTCTGACCGAGTTACAGCTTGTTTGTTTGACCATCTCTGCATTTCCCCGCAGACTGTCGTTACCTCTTTAACACAGCTAAGAGGGCTCTGTGGGCTGCCGTCGCAGCTGAGTGGTTTGTTTTAGTGTTTGTTTGCACTGTGGTGAAACGGGATCGCCTCGGCTGCCCTGAGAGGATGCAGAGATATTTTTTCATCTGTTTGAAATCTCCCATGTTGAATCTCCCTCTCAGTGAGTGTTCCCTTTATAGCTCCTACACTTAGAGCCAATGAAACAGGAGACAGAGAAGGAGAGAATGAGCATGATCATCAAGTGAAAGCCACACATGGCCCACATCCCAAAAATGCATAAAAAGCCTCTAGTGTGAGAGTCCTGTGGTTTGTGCTTTCTTAGGTCGATTTCCGACCAAATGTTTGTTGTTTTTGTGCCAGTTTTTTGATAGGCAACCCCTGAAAATAGCTTTATTGTCGGCATTTATATTGGAGCCAGCTGAAAGTAGGATTTTATCACATTCGGGAAACACGCTCATGATCTTGGTAGAGTTTTATTTGCTTGTTCTGTTTGGTCTTTTCTGCCGTATCTTCTATTACTCAATAGATTTCCTGACTAAATTACTGCCAAATGCCAAATCAGGTCAATGTACTTCAGAAAACTTCTTGAACTACTTTTGATAATGAGCCTTAAAAAAAAAAAAAAAAGCCAGACTCTCATTTTTGGTCTGCAGATATTTTTTCCAGAAACAAAACAAACTTTGTCAGATATCACATTCATCTCTTGGTCTCTCTCTCTCTCTCCCCAGAGGTGCGTTGTCCCCCCATCGTGCCCCTGAAGAACATCTTGCTGTCGCCCCCTGCCTGTGGAAAGAGGATGGTGTCGCCAGGCTCCGCTTGCCTGCTCACCTGTCGCCAAGGTTATAGTCTTCAAGGAAACAGGAAGGCGGTGTGCTTAGGCTCCGGTAACTGGACAGCCAACGTCCATAAAGCCGTCTTAGCCGTCTGTACAGGTAACCTGCTCTGTGTGTGTGTGTGTGTTTCCCCAAAGAGGAAATTCGCCTTTTCACTCCTGTAGCTAAGAGGTCAAGGTCAACTGTACAAGCTGTAAAATGGTTGTAGGGTTGTAAGAAGGATGTGAGATATGTTGAGGTTAATGGTCAAAATAGGCAGAGGTCAGGTAGTGGAGTTAAGGAATAGTCATGATTTATATATAATAATTTAATTAGAATAAGGTATATTAAAGTTAAAATATTTAAAGTTCAACATTCTGGTAAAGACGCCTCTTAAAGATTTATTTCACTGTCTTATGTGGAACTAAAGCCTGGAGACAATTAGTGTAGCAGAAAGACTAGAAGCAGGGCAGAACGGCTGGCCTGCCTCTCTCCAAAGTTCAAAAAACATTCTTACTAAAACTTCTAAATGCCAGTAATTAACATTTTGTATCTCGTTTTTTTAATACTGCACATAAACAACAGAAACAACAAGTTACGAGTTATGTGCTGTAACTGAGAAAAAAACGCTTTTCTCAAAATGTTGAACTATTCCTTTAAGGTATATATGTCGACACCTTCTGCAGACAAGGCGTCCATTCCTCTCATGAGATAAAATAAATACAGATAAATAAATGGATTAGAAAAACTTGATTGGTAGTTTTTTGCAGCACCTGACAGCCGGCTTTCCCTCTTATGGATGTTTGTAAGTTCAGTATAGCTAACTGTGTCTACATTTAATTTAACACGGTTGCAGTGAATGACACTTGTAACATGCAGGCTCATTTGCGAGGCAGAAATGGAGGAAAAAGAGCAAAAAAGAAAGATACTGAATACGTGGAGGAAGATATAAAAAGAAAACAGCAGGAAACTTGGAGGGAGAAGTTTTTCCATTCTCTATTCCCCCCTCTCTGCATTTTTCTCCGCTTTGTGAATGGTGAGAATGGCGCTAACCCCATTTTGAAGCAGGCCTCGGGTCACTAACTCAAACCATACCATGTCCGAGCTCTCATGCCTCTCCCCCTCCGCTCCGACTGGGCTGGAGACCATTATAAAAGACTGCAGCCCTCCAGATGCCTCGCAGGTGAAACAGGTGGTGCAGAGCCTGCCCGCCTCCCCTCATGTGTCCTCAATCCCCCCATTTCCTCGTGGTGAAAGTTTGCTAATGAAGGAACTGTTGTCGTTACGGAGAGGAAGAGGTGCCATAAAGATGAAAACGAATGGAGAGAGGGCAGACGGGGAGGTGAGAGGGAAGGATGAGTCATCTGTAGGTGTTTTATAATGGGGTGGTAGAGACAAGTTGAGTTTTCTGATCCCCTCAGGCAGAAAATGGTGCTGAAGGAAGGGTGGGGAAAAAGACATATTAAAAAGAAAATGTAGATGAGATAGAAAGAAGAAAGATGGAGTGCTGTAATACGTGAGGCACATTATGAGGAGATCAAGAAGTATAAAGTTATTAAGAGAGAGTTGAAAGCGCTCTTTGTAAGCTTCTGGCTTCTTTCACCTCTCACTTCACGTTGATGACACCCAAAGTGAAATATTCCTCCCTTGTTATGGAGATGAATCGAGCCGATTGGAGCCGAGCGTGTTAGTGTTTAGCAGAGACGGATGCCTAAGTGGATGGGTCATCAGGTCCAGATGCGAACGACTCTCTTACACAACGCAACTGGCATGACCACTGCCTATCGATGCAAGATTCAGCTCTTGGAGGCTTTGCTCATTTACTGCAGGCTCGATCGGAGATGAGCTGTGCTGGCTTCACATTATTACAACATGAGTAGGATGTGGGAGAAAGTGGAGAAAAAGGAAGAGGCTATTTTGTCCAAGGGTGATGGTGGCTGGTGAGTTGCCATCAGCCAAATAGACGGACATTAATGTCACCTTTCTTTCCCGTCATCAGTGCCATACTTCATGTATGAAGGGCTACTTGTCATCTGTAGCAAATATTGATGGAAGTGATTCTATATTCTCTTTTCTGTAGTCAGACTTTTCCGGTATGTTTGACCCTTGAAAACGTGTCCATGTTTCTCAAATCTCAATGGTACTGCTGTCCTTCTGCTGTTTACTGTTCCTGGCAGAACCTGGCAATACAGTAGATCAACATTTGGTGTGAGGTTTGTTTTCATTTTAACCCAACAGTCCCAGGTCAAAACCTTTTATGTATCTACCTCTCAAAATCATTGCACATTGTCTTTTTTTAGAATAATCAGGGTTTAAAACTACAAAAAAAAATATGAATTGAACTGAATTCAAGATGTTTGTTGCATTATGTATTTATGTAAACTCATAGAAAAAGTCTGTTACAACAAACCAATGAAATTTACTCTTGTCTCGTTAAAAACCGACAGCAAATATCAGCTAACAACAGTCTCACAACTGATCACTAAAATAAAATTTAGTGCAACTTTTACTCAGTTCTTCTCAAGTCAAAAAAACATGCACATAAAAACACACAACGACCAGTCACAGCCAAGCAACCTCATACTGCAGGACCAGAGCTATTAATATGTTAATGTATTGATTGATAGCGATATAAAGCAGTTGGTTTATGTAATATACAAATTGTAACATGGACTAATAGGAGTCAGCTCCAGACTGAGATCTCAGAGAAAGAAGGCCATGGTTTCTACCTTGTAAAACTCAAAAAGAACCACCCACTTTACCCCCCGTTATTCTCTTGGATTTACCAGAACGTGCTGATTTAAGAATTTGTTCATGTCGCAGTGATCCTATCAGTACTTCAAACCCCTCACAACACTGGACTGATTCAGATTTATGATTAAAATGGGTTCAGGATATTCTGTTTAACTAACTGTCAAGATTGTAAAATATAACGTATCCAAGATGAAGCTTCCTTCTCCATGAGCCCAGCTGTTTTGACGATGAAACATACTATGTCTCATACGTCGCTTTACTGCTATCTCTGTTAACCTGTGCTCTTTACCATTGTGGTCCAATGTTGAGCTAATGGATGAAAAGAGATAAGGACATGTTAGAACCACTTAGTCAGTGGGATTTTTGGTGTTGTTGGAACAATGACAGCGGTGCACCCGCTTTGATTCAATAATGACCAATAATGAGTGTGTGACGTCTCATGATTAAAAAGGTTATAGGTCAGATGACATCACGCGTCTACTTCCTCAGCGATAATAAGGAGCAGGATGAGGTCAGTGTATACAGGATGTCTCGGGGTGAACATCTGCAATATCTTAAACTTATTGTATGTAAATTCTCATTTAATTTGGTAGATTTTTATAAAGCATTTGCAGAGTCCTGTCTCTCATTTTATTCTCTCCATTATCTAAAATGTAAAGTGTGTTTTTCCTCCCTGTGTCTTCAGATGCTGAACCACCGTGGATGAAGTGTCCGGGGAACATTGTTGCAGAGACGGATGAGCGTCGCGGAACCGCCAACGTTAGCTGGGACACTCCGACGGCCACCGACAACTCTAAAGAAGAGGTTGGAGACTTTACAAAACACGAGCGTTCAGTGTTTATGTGACACTATTTATTTTGTTAATAAAATGTTGTGAAAATGCTGAAGTTGAAAATCAGAGAGTTCAAACATTTAAGTCGGGACAAGAGAATTACTGCACCATTTTAAGGATGAATTGATGTCAACAGTTATCACAAATGTTGCATGTTGAATATCTTTTGAATAATTGAGCAACTGGCTAATCATTTCAGATTTTTTTTCTCAGTTAATGCCTGGTTACCAGAGTTATTCAGAGATTTAGGTCAATGGTCAGTGGCATCCAAGATAAATCTGATGGATCATGTGATGATTAAAGGGGTGGAAAAAGGACAAAACCTTTGTGCTGGCCAAAATGATTTCTGTTTTTCTAATTTTTCCTCTTATTTTGCTGTCTTTCTTATGAAATGCTTTATGTCCCTAAAAATGAAACAATATATGAAGAACCTTTATAACTTTATATCCAACAGAACCTGTGACGAGGGATCATGAGCACCTTCCACTTTAATGGGTCACAAACCAAGATCATTTCTCTAGCATACATGATGTTTGACATGCTGTACTATATGTATTGAAATTAACCACCGAGGCTAGTTTCCTATAATTATAAATTAATTTTATCTTGGTGCTTGCAAGAAAACTACATAACAAAACAAAATTCATCTTTTTAACTCGCTTCACTCGCTTCACTGGCACAGGACAACAGTATCTCTCATCATGACCTTACTCATGAAGTTCAGTTTTGAGGTCACCTCCTCAGATTTACTGTCTCTCCCTCCTCCAGGTGACGGTGCAGGTGAAAGCCAGTATATTCCCCTCCCCAGCTGTTCCCCATTGGAAAGGAAACCATCACCTACATTGCGACCGACCGCTCGGGGAATCAGGCCAACTGCTCCTTCACTGTCACTGTCATCGGTGAGTTCATCCTTCTGGAGACTTAATCAAGACAAACAATGTATGCTGCATATGGCCGCACATGGCTCACACAGCTCAGAAAAGTGAAATACTTCACATTGCAGGCTTTTATAGCTTGCTTTTTATGACTGTTACAACTTTACCAGATTTTGATCAATTACAAAAATGTCTGTTTGGGGAATTGACAGGCAACACAAAGTCTGTGCAAGGTTTCACTTGGATTTTCTTGTTTTTCTACAACTTTTGCCATCAGGAAAATTTGAGGGATGCTTCACTAACATAAATATTCTACACATAGTGGCTTTAAAGACATCAAGACATCCCATCTGAGGCGAGGCGTCTCCCTAATAACAGTGACTTCAGCTTTTTGGCTCTCTATCTGTTGTTTGGTCTTCTTCTATCTGCTAATGCTGGCTCAAGTACACACAGCTGAGCTGTTTTGTATACATATGAAATATATCTTAGATGATAAAAAATGTATTACTTCATAGCAGTGCTGATAAATTACAATATTCAATATACAAGTCATATGAGAGACTGCTGATGTTTTACCACTTAAAACCACAAAATCTACCAAAACTGATTAAAAGACTAAAGCCATATGCATCCAAAATCTTCGTTAGACATAAATCATTTCCACAAGGATCAAGATTTTTACATATCACAAATCAAAGACAATAAGTAACATGTGTCCAGTCTTAAAATCATTAGCTTCAAATGTGTCATTCAGAGGACAAGTCTGATACTGTACATGCAACTTTATGCTTAATAACCGAAATATGTCACACAAAATGGCGAGACAATTTGTATTGAGACATTTTAATCAACCACACTGAATGTGGGTCAAGAGTCAGCACTTCACTTTTAACATAATTACCTGTCATACATGCAGGGCACAAAATAAAGACATTTTACAGCTTATATACTCTCTCCATCAGTTCAGTCTCTCTGTCATTCAGCGCAAAACTGATTTAATCGAGGAGGCCGTTCTCCTCCCAGCAGGTGCCAAACTGGGTTACTGCAGAGAGCGAAAAACAGGGGTGTCTCATGTCAACCGCTCGATAATCACAGCAGTCAGGGGGAAAAACCTCAAGCATGGTAGCCATGAACATTTCCATATGTTATTATGGTGGTGGAACGTTGTGGTTTTTTATTAGAGACATGTGTTTAACCAGTGCCCTCTGACACTCTGTGCTGCTGCATCGAAAAAGTCACATCACAGCGTAGCACTCTGCTCCTGACTGCATTTTTCTAATATTGTTATAATATATTCCAGTCTTGGGAGCACTCAGTTGTTTGTTACACCTACTGTTAACAGCGATATATATCCCTTGTGCAGATACGGAGCCCCCAGTGATTGACAGGTGCAGGTCGCCACCCACAGTCCAGGCCACAGACACAGAGACGGCGGTCGTTTGGGAGGTGCCACAGTTTTCCGACAACTCAGGTATGTCTGGTCGCCGTTCTCAGACGGCAGCTTCGTAGATGGTTTATTCTTTTGCTCCTCTGTTCCACTGCGCTCCACCCTCTTCCTCCACTGATGATGGTTAAACAGGATCTTTTCCGTTGGGTGACTGGAAAAAGGGGATCAGGAGACGGCTTTATGCGTGTGTGAATAATGATGAGAGACACTGTACATATGGTCCAATGGTGAGAGAGGTTGGATTGTAATTGTGTGCATGAATGCCTCATTTGTGTGTCTGTGTTTGAGAGGGAGATAGAGAGAGAATAGCATTTGTGGACAGATGAGGTTGTTAGTGTCTGTTAATGTCGTTAATGTTAAAACAGAGGGAGGCAGCAGAGACAAGCAGGTGTTTTTGTTATATATAAAAAAAAGTTCTTTTGTGAGAGTTTGCACTCATTCCATCCATTTTTCACACAGTAACTTGTATAATTATGTTAGCACACACAGTCCGTGACTCATATGGGAATGAAATGTTTTCAAACACCTTGTCAAATCATATTTTTTCTCTCAATCAGAGTGACTGCAATACCCAATAGATCTGCGTATAAATCACTGTCATGGCCAATTTAGTCATTTAGTTACTGCCCAGTGGAAGTTCAGTCAGACAATCCTGCAGTGTATAATAACTAAAAATCCTACAGTACAGCAGAAATATTAAGAGTAAAAAACCCCAAATGAAGGAAGGATGACCCCCTTTCAAATTTATTAGAGAAGTAAAGTCCCTTATGAACAAGTCCATCTGTTAACAATTTATATTTATGTTGTTTAGTAACTTAATCAAGTTTAAAGACCAGAATGATTTGCCATTTAATCTCATTTTATTCATCCTATTGAATTGCTGAAAACCTTATGCGGGCAGTGATTCAGACGTTATTTCACAAGCTCATGTCGATGTATATGTAATGTGTATGTATGTAGACTACTCATTACAGGTGTCATAAATGGAGTGTAATAAAAGCTATACAAATATTATCTGAAATGCAGTACAATAGATAAAACCACACTGTGTATTGTGTATGCTGCATAGTAACTTTCTGCATATTTGCCTCTAAATGTAAACAACAAATACCTGACTCAAATAGCACCAACCCACATTGAAGTACCAATTAAATCCCCAAATGGCTTTGTTCCACTAAAACATTTTTTACAGTGGTATTGTTGGGCTACTATCGTATTTATATTAAATAATAAGGCAAAAGTGTAGTGAGATCACAGTCATTGTCATGGTTATCTACTGTAGTGTTTGACTGCTGACACATTTGCTGACTGAATCTATCTGAGATGTGTTAATACATGAATAAGATGTCCTCGTAGTAATTGTTATATTGCAGTTCTGTCTCTAAAAACTAAATCTGGAACACATAATCTGTTTTATCAAACTAGACCCCGTTTTTTTGTTCAAGAGGTGACATGGTCATACTGGTTGATTTTAGTAAGCAACCCTCTCTTTTCAGCCTATGCCACCCTGCTGCGTTCACTACATTGATGGCTCAGCAGTTTAGTCCAATTCTGCTATAAAGGAGTGCATCACGGCCACTCTGCCAAATAGACTAAATATCGGAGAGTTGGCAGGCTTTCTGCTGGCGCTCTCGCAGTACCCAAACAGCCGTGGTGGTGACAGACAACAAACCAGACTTCTTCAGGGCTCCAGCCCACAGCCAGGCCCATGTAATTCACTGGCTCAGGCTCCACACACACGCGAATAACACTAACACAGCTCAGATACGTGTTGGTGTGTGTGCAGAAACGGTGTGTGCAGAAACACAAACTTCAACAAACTTCACATCCCGCTCCCGAGACCCGGCGTGCTCATTAACCACCTGCCTGCAGAGGTGTACCCCTACTGAACACACACTCCCACACACACTCCTCTCACACACATACACTGTAATAACAGGCTGCTGCGGCTGCTTCGGCCCACATGACGTCAGTGCAGCGCTGCTTCGA
Source organism: Scortum barcoo (assembly GCA_023238725.1). NCBI lineage: Eukaryota > Metazoa > Chordata > Actinopteri > Centrarchiformes > Terapontidae > Scortum > Scortum barcoo. The sequence goes on along the minus strand of CM041532.1, from coordinate 12,390,920 downwards.
CGTCAGTGTTTTGTTTTTCCAGGCCCACACCCTGATGCCAGCACTATATATAGTCGTGACTTGGTAGACACACACATAAACACATGTAGGAACACACATACACACAGGCTATATATAACAGGAGACACCAGACTCCAGCAGGCCAGACGTGTGTCAGCCTGTTTGGAGTGAAACGAAAGGTCAATCACTCAATTTTCCTACCTTTTTGTTTTTTAATCTTGTCTGTGTCGTTCACACTCACAGTGCAGTTGTTTTCACTGTATTTTTGCTCACAGCCTACAGGCAAGATTCATGCAAACACACACACTCCTCATCACCTGCCTCTCCCTCTATCCATCACGCTCTTCTTTATTTTTAAACCAACAATAGCAATAGCAATTTTTCACCTAGAATCCTAAAAGCTCGATTTTTCTGCTGCCATGTGGAGCCCAGACACACCGTTCCCGTGTCATCATATGGTTGGTTAGCATAACTTGTATGGTTCACCAAGAGTGACTCATTTAGTCCTGGAATTGGTGGGTGAGGACAAGGCTGCCCTCTGCAGTATAACTAAAGCAACACTTTTAAAAATGATGTTCCTAAAAGTTGTGAAAAGAAATGTATGACTAAAGTGTCTTATGATACGTAGATGATTTTATTTAATTGAGTTGTATGTCCTGTAATCAACCCTTTTGTAATGTGTGTGTCTGTCTCAGGTGGTCGCCTCACCGTGACCAGTAGCCACAGTCCAGGCTCTTTGTTCCCAGTAGGAGAGTCTCTGGTCCAGTACACGGCTACTGATGCTGCAGGAAACAGCCGTACCTGTAATCTCACCATCACTGTGCAAGGTACAGAGCACTTCATGGCTTCTTAAATAACTTTTTGTATAAATTTACTCTTATTTTGTGTGATTGCTGTAAATATTTTACTTCTTAAACCTTATTCACATTCACTGTTTTCGTCTGCAGTATATTAAGTTTTTTATTTTTACTTTTTCATTGGCGATGTTCGCTTCATGTAAGGAGGTAGATGTAGTTCTTTAAGGCATAAAACTACTGTGAACAATGAAGTATAAGATGAATATCGTGTGCTCCAACACAACCAAACCACAGAGATATTATGCACTATGTGTTTGCCCAGGGATGACCTGTGAGCAGCCGTATGTCCCGGTGAATGGAGAGTTCATCTGCTCTGAAGAAGAGGAGGGCGTTAACTGTACTCTTCAATGTAAAGACGGCTACAGCTTCACTCAGGATGCAGTGCACAGCTACTTCTGTGCCTACAACGGTGTCTGGGAGCCACCCTATTCTCCAGACAGACCCGACTGCTCAGGTAAGCACAGAAACAGGTATTCTGTTAGGCATGCAGGTGTGTCTCATGACTGCTGTTATGTTTTTGTGTGCATAAATAGTACTGTATGTGCACCTAATTGTAGGATGCATGCAAGACTCTTATTACATTGGTATTAACCACTTAAATAATAAAACGTATTTAAACATAAATGTGCAAAAAGTTGGAATAAAGCACCATGCTATATAAAATCCTTTTTGTCTTTCCCAGTAAATCGCATAGCAAACAACGGGTTCAAGCCCTTTGAGATGCTATTTAAGGCATCTCGCTGTGATGATGTGGACCTGGTCAAGTCATTTACTGGAGAGTTCAAGAACAAACTGGGAGGCGAGGTGAGAACCGGTGTATAAAAATATACACACTGTGGCACAGGTGGCTCAGGCAGTAGAGTGCGTGCATATATATGAGGCCATGGGCCTAACTGCAGCGGACTCCAGTTCGATTCCCGGCTTGGGTCCCTTTACTGCATGCATGTCTCCCCCCTCCCCCTCTCTCCCACCTTTCCTGTCACTCTTCAGCTGTCCTGTACATGTACACAATAAAGGCTAGAAAAGCCCCCCTGAAAAAAAAAAAAAAAAATATATATATACACACACACAAACACTGTGGCTCAGCTCTCAGACACACGTTGCTTTTTTTTCTACCTCTCCACAGCTCCCCAGCATTTGTAGCAGCGATGACGTCACCTGCAAGCTGGAGGTGACGTCACAAGGTCAATGTCTTGAGTACAACTACGACTATGAGAACGGATTTTCTATCGGTAGGATTTACGTACCCTCATTAAACATACCACCTGTATTTTAAGTGGAGCTTATTTATTACTTCATTATCTCCTTGTAAAATATTTTTCAGTACCAGGGGGCTGGGGCAACAGTTGGAGTCCTCAGGGCGCACAGGACTATGCCTACTTTGAGTCAGGCTTTGCCACAGGCACCCGGCAACTCACCAGGAGGCAGCAAGGCAGCAGCATGCAACCCCACCAGCGCACCAAGAGGCACCGAAAGATCACAGGACCCACCAGAGACCAAAAGATCCAGATCTATTTCAACATCACAGGTATATTAAATGTGATTTTCTAAGTGTTTATTGACTTTTGCAGTGCTGAGAATGTTATGATCTCAGTGGTTTTATACACATTAAATACATATCTGTGTTGTTCATTACCAGTCATTTAAACTTTGTCCATTCTCCCAGCAAGCATCCCTCTGCCCCTGTCGAGGAACGACTCAATAGAGGTGGCCAATCAGAAGAGACTCCTGCGGACCCTTGAGCAACTGACCAATCGCCTGAAGCGAACGCTGGCCAAGCAGCCACTGTCGAGTTTCCACGTGTCATCGGAGATGATTGTAGCTGATCCTAAATCTCTGGAAAGCAAAAAGCCCTCTCTGTTCTGCAGGCCGGGCTCAATGCTGAAAGGCAGGATGTGCGGTGAGTGGGAGGTGATTGAATGGAGGTCACACCCACCTGATTTCATCCAATAATCTTTTTATTTGTGTAATAGGAGTTATATTTATATTAATAGTGCTTTTAAAGTATTATCTTTATTAGTAAATGATTAATTTTGTGTTGCAGTTCAATGTCCTGTGGGAACGTACTTCTCTCTGGAGCATCACGAGTGTGAGAGTTGCTGGCTGGGCTCCTACCAGGACCAGGAGGGTCAGCTGGAGTGTAAGTCCTGCCCCGAGGGAACCTCCACTGCCTACCTGCACTCCCGCAGCATCGCTGAGTGCAAAGGTAAGATGCACTCAAACAGTAAAGCTTGAAATTACTGAAACATTTGCAAATAACTTAGATGGTTCTTGGTACATTCTGATGATAAAAATATATAATAATTGCTTTGTACTGATCTAATCTTACACAATCCTGCTGATTTGGCACCACAAAAAGAATACAATAATTACAAATGATTCACAAATGTTGTGTTTAATTTCCACACACTCTTTAATTTCTGCACATTCTTTAGTGCACAATTTAGTTAATTGCTGATGTTGTTTTTGAGTTTCTCTTTGGCTGAATGCTCTGTGGTGATTTGCATGCTTTTGCAGGGCAGTGTAAGCCTGGTAGTCACTCTCTGAATGGGTTGGAGATCTGCGAGTCATGCCCGCTGGGTCACTTCCAGCCTGGGTTTGGCGCCAGGGAGTGTCTCGTCTGTCCTGACGAGACCTCGACTGTCACGAGAGGAGCGGTGGATGATACAGAGTGTGGAGGTGACGCAGTTTGACAGTGTGGAGCACGCTGCCCTAATGTCCTATCAACTTACTTATTTTAACCTTGAAAATCCTTAATTATTCTGAAGTTACTCAAAATGCTGCTAGGTAACAAAAACAAATATAATTTCAGCCTGTAAGCAAAAAAGGTGTCTGTTACTATTTGGCGTTCATGTGCGATTATATCAGAAATTCCTACTTGGAAATTTCAAATTGCCCTTTAGAGTTGGATGCTAGAGCTGGAAACTGTGAAAAAAATTGCTACCTGTGTTTCAGCTGAAGCACTAAAATAACCTTTAAAGATGTGGTCTTAGATGCTGGACTATCCAACCTGCAATTGACAGTTTTTGGATGATTCTGACACTTCACCTTCTGCATCATATTCTTCCATCTCTTTGTTTCTTTTTTCCTGTCTCTCCTTCTCCTGCAGTCCCCTGTTCGGCGGGTCATTTCTCCCGGACTGGTCTGGTTCCCTGTTACCCTTGTCCTAGAGATTACTACCAGCCTGAACATGGCCGCTCCTACTGCCTCTCCTGCCCCTTCTATGGAACCACCACTGTTACAGGGGCCACCACCATACAGCACTGCTCCAGTAAGTGTCCATGAACAGAAAAAAAAAAAAAATCCTTTTCAAGTCAGACTCACACAAATACAAAAAAACTTTTTTTGTCTTTTTGTCCTATCCTGTACTATTATCAGGAACTTTCTTAGACCACCAGTAAAGTGTCCCTGATGGTGTCAGGACTGCACTTTTGAGATCCACTTGTCTAGTCACCACAATAAACATGTTCATAAACAGTAACTTTTCACTGATAGTCATTTTTTTTACCTGTGATGTGAGCAGACGTATGCAGATTTTGACATAGTTCAGATTTTCACACAGCAGGGTTTGATTTTAACACCGCTGTGCTGTGTTGAGATGGCATGTAAAATGACTTGTGATAAATTTCTAAAAGGTGTGCCCAGTGAAGCCAGCAGAAAGCAAATAAATGGATCTGTTCTCCGTCAGCCGCTCACTGCGACAGCTTTCCTGCAGCTTCAAAACGTGCTGCCATCACTCCAGTTGTGTGGTGTCTGATCTGTGTTGTGACAGCTCAGTCCAATTGGAAAAGGAATTGCTGCACAGGATCAGGCAGGAAATGGAAATAATAGGACTTTTATTGCTCTGCTACAGAATGGAAATGAATAACACTGCCTGCCTGAAGAGTGGGGAATGAACAGTGGTTAGGACCTGCTGCCAGTTTTCAGTAAGAATACGGGCTTTCGTTCAGACAGATCACAACCGTCTGGTGGCAGAGAGCCTTGCTGTTTTTCTTTCCGACGTGTCTTTGCTGACTTTTCTCCGGGTGTCATTGTCAGGCTTTGGCTCCAGTTTTCTCCCCAAAGAGGAGAGTGTAACTGCAGCTCCAGAGGTGGAGGTCATCGAGGACTACCAAGCAAGCAGTCAGGTGAGTCTCTGTTGTGTCTTAACTTATATTATCTCTGTTACATTATTATTTACTACCATGTACACATATCGCACTTATAAACCTATAAGAGGATTAATTTGTGTTGTCCAGCTACAGCTTCTAAAACTCAAACCAACAGTGCCAACATCATTAAAGAAAAATACTTATTTGTCATGAATGTGACATTAAAAACTGTAACATTAATATTTGAATTAAAATTTATGAGCAGAACATCGACTGAAATACTTGCTGGATAAAGTTTGAAGTGGTGTTTTACTGTCTGTGTAACAGATTGATCTGATCGTCTGCCCCTGCAGGTTTTCCACGAGTGCTTCCTGAATCCCTGTCAGAATAAGGGGACGTGTGAGGAGGTCGGGGCGGGATACGTCTGCACCTGCATGCCTGGGTTCACAGGTAAATCACCAGTCAGAGATTCATCTGCTGTGGGATTTATTGGCATAAATAAATAAACATGCATATATTACCAACTTTCAAAAAGAAGGGGACTTTAAAGCATTCAGCAGTGGTATTAAGATGATGATCAGAGGTTTAGATGTTGTATCATTTCATTTGAGTGTCAGACGTTCACCACACTTGTGTTGTATGTGACTTTGTTATGATGACTATTTGATACAGCCTCTGATATTTCTCTCTCAGGGGCAAAGTGTGAGATTGACATAGACGAGTGTGACTCTGCTCCATGCCAGAATGGAGGCCTGTGTAAGGACGGTATGGGAGACTTCCAGTGTCAGTGCAAGCCTGGATTTCTAGGTAAGGGACCATTAAGCATGCATAATAATAATAAAATACATAATACATGCAAAGTTTATCTGTTGAGTGTGTCATGGTTTGGGATTTGATATACAGGCCAACAAACAACATGTTGTCTGATAATACTTATATAATCTTAAACCAGACAAGTTTCCTTTCTTCCATCAGTCATGTGACTGCTGTAGAGTGAAAATTTAAGTATGAACTTTTCATGTGCAAAGGGCTCCCATTGTTTTAGCCTGGCCTCTAGACATTTTTCATCTTGGCCAACAGGACCTGAAATGTTACACTATACTGTGTCTCACCATTTTGTTCTTTTCTGTTTTCTATCTTTGACTCCTTTGACTTTGACTCCTAACATTTATCTGTCCCAGGCTCTCTGTGTGAGGTGGAGGTGAACGAGTGTATCTCCTCCCCGTGTCTGAATGAAGGTGTGTGTGTGGACGAGGTCAACAAGTTCACCTGCAGTTGTGCCAGCGGCTTCACAGGTTAGTAACAGTTGCTGTGTTATATTTTCCTTCATTGTTCTTGGATAACATCAGATAATTGTTCATGTGTATTATTGGTTTGAACCTGCAGGATATGTTGAACTCTTACTTAATATTGGACAACATACACTGCATATAGAGTATACATATACACATAGTTATATCAAATACAAAAAGTCTGACCATGGTTTAGAGGGCTACAGACTTACATTAGGCATTTTACATTTCCGCAGGATCTCATTGTGAGCTGGAAATAGACGAGTGCCTATCCAATCCCTGTCTGAACGGAGGGGTGTGTGAGGACGTGACAGGTGGCTACACTTGTAATTGTGCCGTCGGCTTCTCAGGGGATCGCTGTGAGGTCAACATCGATGAATGTTACAGCTCCCCCTGTCTGAATGGAGGCTCATGTCTGGATGCCGTTAACAATTTCAGGTACTAAAGGTTCTGATGGAAAGAAGCAGCTCATTTTTATAAAACTAATAATCCCGTTTACATGTGTTAAGATGTATTGTAATATGAGCCACAGCTTAACAGCTTAAAGACTTAATTCAATTTTAATGTCCTGATTTATGTGTGTGACATTCACATATAATTTCAAATATTAGGAAATTTTTTCATTGTTTTTCAGATGCACTGTGCTCTCCCAGGCAAGAAACTCACTGAGGCAAATAGTACAGTCATATTATGTGTTGTATACAGTATAAGTGTTTTGTTTCTCTTGTGACTTTTTCAGCGGAAAATGTGGAGTAGGAAGAACATGATAAAGAAATCTTCCTATTGTTGTAATGTTGTAGTGTGTACCTGGGCTATGTGTTTGAATGTGTGGTGTCTTCCTTCCCTCTCTCAGGTGTCAGTGTGTGGAGGGCTACCGTGGACGTCTGTGTGAGGTGGATGTGGACGAGTGCGATCCAAACCCCTGCGTGAACGGGGCCAGCTGCATGGACGGTCTGGGGTCCTACACCTGCCGCTGCCTCCCTGGGTTCAACGGAACCAGGTGTGAGACAGGTACTATAGGACAGATGACACATCACCATGGCAACTCGAGAGGAGGAAAAACTAAGCTGTGTCAAAATATGCATATGGTGCATATGGAAAATGAAGTAACTTCTACCCTTTGTCAGAAGTTGCATTCATTTATAAGTTGTTGGCAGTTAAAGCAGATTTTCAATAAAAATATAAGTAAAGACTAGAGAAAAGTCAGGTTTTTAAAGGTGTGAAACCAGTTTTGTTTTTAAAAGGTGTTTGTATTTTTATACAATAAATTAGATAAAGAGGGACAAGAACATTCATGTAGGAGAAGATAAAGCAGTAACAGCAGTAATATGATATAATGAAATAGTTTAATTAACACTATTAATGTAAATTCTTTTCTGTCCCACCAGAGATGTCCTCTGCCTTCAACCTGGACTTTGAGGTATCTGGGATCCATGGTTACGTAATGATGGATGGCGTGATGCCGGCACTGACAGAGATCACCTGCACCTTTTGGATGAGGTCATCAGACACCACCAATTATGGCACACCTGTCTCATACGCCGTGGAGGCCAGCGACAACGCTTTTCTTCTCATTGACTACAATGGGTCAGTGATGTACTAAGTGTTTAGAGGACATAAAGGCGCATACTGTATTAGTTCATACAGCATATGTTTAACAGAGTATGTGCAGTTATTCACCTGCTTCATTTTTCTTTTTTGGCTTAATAATCTCTAAAGGTGGGTGCTGTATGTGAATGGTAAAGAGCGGATCACTGACTGTCCTGCAGTCAACACGGGTCTGTGGTACCACATTGGGGTGTCCTGGAGGAGCTGGGATGGTGACTGGAGAATCTATATCAATGGGAAGCCCTCAGATGGAGGCAAAGGCCTGTCAGTCGGCACCACTATCCCAGGTGTAGTGCTATCCTCGACCTGGTCACCTTGTTGCCATAACAATTAGCTTCATTAGTTTAATAAAACAATGAGAAGCATCTTTATTTCTGAACACAGTAACACAGCAGTCAATGAGAATAATTTTTCAGTAAGTCTTGGTTAACCCTTGACATTTAACACGTGTCTTATAGGTGGAGGGGCGCTGGTTTTAGGTCAGGACCAGGATCAGAGGGGCGAGGGCTTCAACCCTGTCGTTGAATCGTTTGTTGGCTCCATCAGCCAGCTCAACATCTGGGATCGTGTTCTCACACCTCAACAGGTAAATGTAGTGTAAAAAGTGCATGTTGCTCAGTCATAGAACAGGAATATTTATATATTTTTTGTGTGTTGCACCAGCTGATCTTCTCCTCCTCTCCACTGTAGATCAAGGTCCTGGCCAGCAGCTGTCCAGCCTTCCCATGTCACCCACAGAGGGAACGTCCTCGCTTGGCCAGACTTCCTCAACGGGGTGGTGGGCCGAGTCAAAGTAAACTCCAACAGCATTTTCTGTGCTGGTAAGAGTAACTTCAAATACATTTACATAATATTAAATCAGTATAAATTGGGACAATACTACAATACACAGCTTTTAGCCTTTCTTTTGGCAACCCTCTAGCAGTTTGGCTCTTTAAACCTGAAACCCATTCCTGGTCTCTAGATTGTCCCAAGCTGGAGAACGCAGTGCCCCACCTGCATGCCTCCACTGTGGAGGTGAGCCCCGGTGCCCAGGTCCAGCTCTCCTGTGATCCCGGCTTCTACCTGCTGGGGGAGCCGGTGCTACAGTGTCAAAATAAAGGAGAGTGGAGTCATCCTCTGCCCAGCTGTGAACGTAAGGCAGTTTACCAGTAGTACAGTAAATATATAATATGTACTATAGCGTCCACTTATTCCTCTTTATATTTATATTTGCCTTATATTCCCCTATCACTGAACTGTACATTTCAAACATTAAAAATATAATACAGCTATAGGTGGAGAGTCTGTAAGAGTGAGATCCTCTGTAATATTCTTCTGTCCTCTGTGCATGTTGCAGGAGTGTCGTGTGGGGCTCCTCGTCCTCTGGAGAACGGCTTGTTTCAGGGTGCTGATTTTCATGCCGGCAGCTCTGTTGTCTATCAGTGTAACGCTGGCTTTTACCTGCTGGGTGACACTAAATTGCACTGCACCAACAGTGGAAAGTGGGGAGGAAATCCACCAGCCTGTCTGGGTACTTCATCAGATAACGCTGTCTTTTAAATCAGAGACATATGAAAAAGAAATATTATGTTTATGAGATTTACAAGTGACTAAATATCATGTGTTTGTCTTTGTGTGCATTTGTCTGTGTGTGTGTTCAGATATGGATGAGTGTGCTCTGGGATCTGACTGCGACGAACACGCTAGTTGTCAGAACACGGACGGCTCGTACACCTGTACCTGTATCCACCCATACAGTGGAGACGGCAAGAACTGCACAGGTGACAAGATGTTAAAAGTGCTATTGAACACTTTGTGAAAAAATTGAACCTGTCCATATATTAAACCCATTTGTTATGTGTGTTTGTTTTCCCACCAGAGCCAGTGAAGTGTGAGAACCCTGGGTCTCCAGAGTTCGGTCACAGAGACGGCAGTAACTTTCTGATGGGTGGTGAGGTTATTTTTGGCTGCCAGAATGGCTATGAGCTGATCGGCTCATCTCGCCTGCTCTGCCTTGAGACAGGAAGATGGGACGACTCAGTCCCATACTGCAGAGGTGAGTGGTCACTTACTGGCATCTGTAAGAAATATGTGTAGAAGTTCTTCAATCTGAGGATAAAGGTAGCTCCACTTGCATTTAGTCATTTTAGCTGCATATTAAAATCATCTCTTGGTGTTGCACTCTAGCTCTCTTCTGCCCAACACCAACTGTTCCAGAGAACTCCATCATGAAGGGAGACAACTTCACCTATGGAAGCAAGGTGACTTTCAGGTATCATTTGCATCCCCTGCAACACCATGTTGTTTTATTAATTATGAGAGCAGGAAATATTACAAAAGATGTAAAGTAATAAACATAACGAGTTTAGAGTGTCATATTAACCTCTGTGCCTCACTTTGTTTTCATTCATTCAGCTGTATGAAGGGCTTCCTGCCTGAGATCCCCTATGAGTTCCAGTGTCTCACTAGTCTGAGGTGGAGCGGGACGCCACCTGTCTGTCACCCAGTGACTTGCGGGGGGCCTCTAACTGTTGCGAATGCCGACTACACCCTCATCACAAACACGTACCAGTCCACTGTCACATATACCTGTGCTGAGGGATATAGGTATGGAAAAATCACCGTCCGCTGAGCTGTGACCTATCATTTCTGTTAAATTCTAACCATATTTTTTATTGCTTTAGTTGCATTCGTTTTATTCCAAGTTTTTGTGACTGCTGGATAGTATAAAGTTGACATTAAGCTCAATTAACAATAAAATTGCCTTGATGTACTGTGATGAAACAAAATACAAGACTACAAAACCAATTTACAAATGCACAGTAGCTATTTGGGATGATAAATTCACACGACATACCTGCATCAAGCCACTGAAATCTCAATGATGTTTGTAGTATCAATTTAGTTTATTAAATTAGTTTATTAAATCTCATTCCTATTTATTTGAAACCTCAGTAAAAAAATATTCAAGCTTATGAACTCAGTTAACTCTGATTCAAGTTTGTCAGCACACTTCAGTTGGGACCTCCAAAGGCATTATGTCCTCTGTATGACTTTGTAACTGTCATCAGTTCGGATTTATTTGTTGTCACAAGTCATCCTCTGTTAACCTCTGTGACACTATAATTGCAGAGATATGAATTTGTAAACTAAGTAGTGTGTTGCTGTGAAGACCACAGGGCTCCATGGAAGTGGTTTGTGAAGCAACAGGAGAGTGGAGCAGGCCCACCCCCCGCTGTGTGAGCGTCTTGTGCAGCGAGCCTCCGGCCCTGAGGGACGCCGTGACTGTAGGAGAAAATTATGAACTGGGAAACAAGGTGCACTATGTCTGCAAAGAAGGGTAAATGTAGTTGAAGTCTACCCAGTTATTTTGCTGTTGTGTTCATTGAAAATGAAACTTAAAATTGAAGAATTTCCTCAAACATAACTCTAACATAACGACAGGAAGACAAAGCACAAGTAATAACAAACCCAGCATTGGCTCAGATGTTAATTTTTCAACCAGTTTCACAAGAACAGATCTATACATGATCAATACTTTTCTGACTTCTTTGCTGATCTCTCTCGGTTTCTTTCACAGCTACACTCTGATTGGTCCGGAGACCAGAGAATGTCTGCCAAATGGCCAATGGAGTGACAGCTCTGCCCAGTGCGTCCCACGCTCCTGTGGCCCCCCACCCGCCGTTGACCATGCTGAGCCCTACGAGAGCCACCAGCTGTTTGGAGACACTGCTAACTACTACTGCACCGATGGATACACTGCTGGCAACAACTCCAAGATGGTGTGTAATGCTCAGGGTGTGTGGGCGCCCCCTGATGGCATGGAGGCCCCTCGCTGCATAGCAAACTTTTGCCTGCGTCCGCCTGAACTACCCCATGCAATTTTAGATTCAGTCAACAAACCCAAATATGCCAGCAACACTGAAGTGAGCTATAAATGTGAGGAGGGCTTCATGCTCAACACCACAGCCACACTGAGATGTCTGATGGGAGGAGAGTGGGAGCCTTCGCCGTACGATATTGGCTGTGTGCCAGTGAGGTGCTCCAGGCCTGAGAGTATTGAACGGGGCTATGTGAGCGGATCAAACTATAGTTTTGGAGCTGTGGTGGCATACAGCTGCGATAAAGGCTTTCTCATCAGAGGGGAGAAGAGGAGGACCTGCAAGGCCAATGGAGAGTGGGGAGGAGTTTTGCCTACCTGTGTACCTGTGTCCTGCTCCCAACCTCCTCCACTGAAGAATGGATACTACATCCAGGTTAGCCACAAACCACAATTAATACACTCCGTACACATTAATCACATTAATCTGTCTTAAACCTTTTATATTTTCAAAATAAAAAATTATTGGGAGCTTACAAATCTGTATAAAATCTGAAAAAGTATTTCCACTTCTTCCTTTATCTTGTAAAAAAACACACCTTTTTTCCTATTTTCATCTTTGTTATGATAAATGATATAATAATATATCCCTCTGTTTATCCTCCTACAGGGCAGAATGCGATTCACCTTTAACAGCAAAGTGACGTATGCCTGTGACGCAGGATACAGACTGGTTGGTCGTCCAGAGCGAGTTTGCCAAGCCAACCGCCAGTGGTCTAACAACGACCCTCCTACCTGTGTCCTTTTAACGTGTGACCCACCTCCTGACATCGTCCATGGACATTACAGAGGGTCTGATTTCCAGGTGGGCCAAAAAGTGCAGTATGTCTGTGATGAGGGTTACGAGCTGACAGGGGATGCCATCTGGACTTGTCTGAAGTACGGAAAGTGGGATAAGACGAGGCGTCCACGCTGCTCACCAGTACAGTGTCCAGAACCGCCACTGGAGGAGAACCACCTTGTCCTGAAGGGTCTGGATCCTGAATCTGGGACGGTGGAATTATCCTGCGAGGATGGCTATGTCCTGGAAGGTGCCCGGATCCTCCGTTGCACTCCATCTCAGGAATGGAACGACACTTTTCCAGTGTGTAAACAGGTGTTTTGTGGCACACCACCCGAAGTATCATTTGGTGGCCCTTCCTCATCTGCTTCCCCATTCCCTTTTGGCTCCATGGTGAGCTACACGCATGCATGGATGGCTTCACTTTAAGAAAAGAACGCTTCGTGTCCTGTCTAGCCAGTGGACAGTGGAGCCGTCCTTACCCTGAGTGTATCCCAGTTGAATGCCCTCAGCCTGTGGAGATTTCTAATGGTATTGTTGATGTTCAGGGTCTGATGTACCTCAGCAAAGCACTGTACAGCTGTAAGACTGGATATAATTTAGCAGGCAACTCTACTGTCCTCTGTGGAGAAAAGGGACTCTGGATTGGCGGGGTACCTTCTTGCCGTCCAATTGAATGCTCAATCCCTAAACAGATACCCAATGGAAAAGCAATTTATACAAAACTCCAGTTTGGTCACAGTGCCACCTACACTTGCCGCCGGGGTTATCGCCTCCAAGGCCCAGAGACTCTAAAGTGCCTGGCCAGTGGGGAATGGGACATTGAACCACCTGCTTGTGTGCAGATATCTTGCACCCCACCTCAGCCTATTGAAAATGGATTCGTAGAGGGCCAGGATCACAGTTTTGGTGTCACCATTTTCTACAGCTGCTTTCCTGGCTTCCAGCTTGTAGGCCAGGACCATCTGACTTGTGAGGAGTTCGGCTGGTCTAGTTCTGTCCCTGTCTGTGTTCCCTCAGACTGTGGCCTGCCTCCTCACATTGACTTTGGGGAATATGTCAGGGTGGAGTGGAGATACTGATACTGCTACCAAAGAGGGTGGAACATTATCCTCACCTATGGATTTGAGCTTTCTTCATGGGACATTGATCGAGTACCGATGCCACAAAGGTTACGATCTCACAAGTCCCACCAGGTTGGTGTGTCAGGAGGACGGAGGCTGGAATGGGACGGCTCCGTCCTGTGTCCCAGCAGAGTGTGAAACACCACCCAATCCAGACCACGGCTGGGTGAATGTGACTGATACATCTCTTGGCAGTATGGTCAAGTATACTTGTGAGGAAGGATATGAGCTGAATGGGGAGCCTGTGAGGCAGTGCGTATCAGGTCGCCTGTGGACTAATGATGCCCCAGTTTGTCAGCCTGTTTCCTGTGGTGACCCAGGCACTGTTGCTAATGGCACAGCTCGTGGAGGTGCTTTTGTCTATCCTGAGGTCCTGCGCTATGAATGCAATCCTGGATTCATCCTAAAGGGTAGTGACGCTATCACTTGCCAGGCTGATGGAAAGTGGAATGGGCAGGTGCCGTGGTGTGAGCCAGTATTTTGTGGTCCTCCTGAAGTCCACAGTGATATTACTTTTAAAGGAGAGGAATATAGCTATAATAATAAGATTGAACTGAGCTGTCAGCCTGGTTTCCTCTTACAAGGAAAATCCACCAGTGTTTGCCAGGCTGATGGCACATGGAGCCATGAGTCTCCTACTTGTATACCTGCCCGCTGTGGCAAACCCTCACCAATACCCAATGGGCATGTGTTGGGATCAGACTTTGGCTTCAATAGCAAGGTTAAGTATGAATGCGATGAGGGATACACACTTAACGGAGATCCCACACGTATTTGTCAGTCAGATGGACTTTGGGACAAACCTGCACCTCGCTGTGATATTGTAAGTTGTGATCCACCTGAGGACATTAGTCACGGCTTCCTGAATGGCTCCAGCTTCAACTACGATGACATCGTGGAGTATATGTGCTTTGATGGCTATGAGGTAGTCGGGGATCCCATCCTGCAGTGCTCCGCTCAAGGCTCCTGGGTGGGCACCGTGCCTCAGTGTCGGCCCTGCACCTGTTACCTCCCCTTGGTGAAATTCGGGGTGGTTCTTGGGCGTGACCGTGCTTGCGGAGACCGAGTGCACTTCCAGTGTGACGATGGCTACAAGCTACTGGGTCCCTCTCAGGCTGTGTGTGAGAAGGGAGGGGTGTGGAGTCCCGGTGTGCCTTTGTGTGGCCGGGGAAGGTGCAGTGCTGCCCCGCCTACAGTTGCTAATGCTGTCCTGCAGGGCAACAGTGCCACTTTCCCAGACACAGTTACATACAGGTGTCGGCCTGGCTACCAGCCAAAGGGGTATCCACACCTCTCTTGTGGAAGAGATGGCAGGTGGGGGGAACCCAGGATTAGCTGTGAGCCTGTTAACTGTGGAAAACCTCCAGTTGTAGCCCACACTCAGGTGGTGGGAGACACCTTCACCTTCCCAAACCAGATCACATACAGGTAAATACTAAAATTATTAGTGCTGTTTGTTTTAAAAACTTCATTTTTTTCGCCTTTCTGATGGACATGAGCCACCTCGTTGCCTGTGCATTGTTGATTTTACTAATAACTGATGTTTTTATGTATGACTCCTTTTCACTTTCTTCATTTTCATGTGTTGCCCTCTTGCTCTTCAGGTGTGTGGATGGGTACAAATTAGCTACACAGACAGCCTCTCTCTCCTGCCAGAGTGATGGCACCTGGTCCAAGCACAGTATTCGGTGCCGTCCCACCCCCTGTCTGCTACCCACCAACTTCTCCACCTCCCATGTGGTGGTCACTGGGAAGGAGCTCACTCCTGTAGGGGGCACCATCACCCTCTCCTGCCCTCCTGGTCTCTACCTGCAGGGGTCAGCACTAGCTGAGTGTCAGGTAGCAAATTATAATAATTTGTCCATGTTTCTCTGGTTATCTCAGCGTGGTTTATGGTGGAAACAGTTTGCACATATTTCTCCTCTTTTCCTCTGCACATCTCAAATAAAAACCTGTGAATAATGTAGCACTCTTCTATCTTGTGTGCTGTATTCCTTGTTAAGCTGGGGGGAAGCTGGGCACCAAGCATCTCTTCGGTTTCCTGTGAGCTGGTGGTTTGTGAGAAACCCCCTCCTCTTCTTCACGGTGTCACAGAAGGAGACAGCTACAACTATGGAGACTTTGTCATGTACTCATGCCTGCCAGGCTTTGACATCAAGGTACATTTTGTAGAGTTTTGTAGTTTAGCAGATAATCTAAACTTACTTACTAATAATTACATTATAAACATTATAAACAATCAGACTACAGGAGTTCATTCTAGTCTGTATACACTAATAATGCTTGCCTCCTCAATTTCAATATAATAAGAGCCTTTTATTACTGAGGACAAATCGAGAGAGGATTGGACTTTGGTAAGAGTGAGAGAATTTTCTAAAATAAAAAAACAAGTTAATTATTTCAGTGTTAAGTGAAAAAACCTACGTTGCCTTGGTAAATCTAAATGATTTTTATTTTGGTGCTCATGGTGTCTGTTAATGAAGTGAACGCTGGTATTGTGGAGAATCTAACCAACCCAATGTCGATATTGACAAAAGTTTGTCAAAACATTGATATTGTTATTGACAAAACATTGATATCGATATTGTGATCAAAGCAGATTAGAACTAGGTTAAGCAGGTGACCTGGTGGTCTTTAAGAATGTTTATACATCCAAAGAACTTAAAAAGCAGATCAAGCATCTAATTCAGACCTGCATTTACTTTTCAAATGTGAACCAACACACAGCCAATCAAAGGGACTCTGCTTTTAATTTTAGTTTTATGGTAGGCTACACTCTTTGCTCTGCTGTGTGTAGGTCATTATTTCTTCTCAAAGCTTTACACTTTGTTCTTTTTGTCACAGGGAGACTCTGTCCAAACCTGCCAGGGAGATGGAACATGGAGCGGCACCCAGCCAGTGTGTGTCGGTATGTTTGTGGGACAGAGCAGGAGACGTCTTTAAAAATGTTTTTATATTATATTAAGTCCATTGTTGACTTGTCAGTAAAGCTGAGAACACACCATTACTGAAATTTACAAAGACTAACAGCACAAATATATTAGCTATTTCCACAAGCATGTATTTTATATTGTAATGCCTGAGTTGTGTTGTGTGTTTTTGGACAGTTTATTAAAAATCTATTGTCTTATTTGATGTCCATGATTTCCACACACATACATCAACCCTACCACATCCAAGACAATTAGTTTACACTTGTCTTTTGTCTCCTCAGCACAGTCCTGTGGGCCTCCTCCCACAGTACAAAATGCACAGGTCCAGATAACAGGAGAAACTTACCCTCACAGTGCCAGTTATGTATGTAATGCCGGCCTGCAGCTGGTCGGCCCAAAGACTATCACGTGTCTGGCCAACAGCACCTGGAGCCTGCCAGCACCCACATGTGAAGGTATAGACGGTGGCCCAATCATCATCAACAGCCATCATCAAAAATATTCTTCTTTCTTTCTTTTTCTGAATAATGATTTTATACATTTCAGCGGCCAAAGGCTGCGACAGCCCGAAACAGATTCTGCACGGCAAAGTACAAGAACACAACCTGAACACGGGACGTGCTGTGGAGTTCCTATGTGACAAAGGCTACGACCTGGTGGGAGAATCTCTGGTGGTCTGTATGGGGAGCAACACCTGGAGCTCCACTTTCCCCACCTGCCAACGTAAGAAACTGATATGAATGGATTTATTACTACCTGCCACTGTTTCTGACATTGTTTGTCTGGGTTTCTGTTATGTTGACTTCTTTACTGCTTTCTTTACACCTTGTCAACATGATCTGTTGCAATGGTTGCACATAAATCACATTCATCATCTGTTTCAACATTGCCTGTGACTAATGGAGGATTTCTCTTACTAATTCACAGTCAGTTGCAGTTTGAGTTAGAGCAGTTCATGGAAATAGACTCATATTGAGAATTTTCTCAGGACAGAAATGACACCTTGGCTTACAGTGTTCACATCTAAGAAATATTTTTCTGTGGTGGTAATTTGAGTCAGTGGTGGTGTCTCATTGTATTGCATTACATTTTTAAACATGGACAAAAGGAATATCACAAAGAAAGTGTAACTACTTTATTATCATACTCTCAGTTAAAATTACATTTAAATTTTTTATTGTTATTTTATTTGGATATCACAGTTGTACTACTGCTACTACTACTACTATTATGTGAGGAGTTCATTAAAAGATTTTTTCGTGTATGTACTTATGACTCCTTTCATTCTAAGTCTTGTTGGACTGGAAGCAGTAGTACAAAATATTGTCAACAATATAAAATAGTAAAAATAGTACAGCCTTTTTTGTATTGTTATTTAGCTGTGAAACCCACTGACAACTTTGCAGCGCTGTATGTATTCAGATCATTTACTTAAGTAAAGAGACAATAGCACAATAAACTGTAAAATACTCCTTCACAAGTACAGTCTTACTTAAGTAAAGTTATAAAATATTAATACTTGTACTGTCTTGCAAAACCAGAGAGCAGTACTGTTTGTAGTTAATACCCTGGCATGTTAGCTATGATATTTGTCGTGTCTGTGGTAAACATTAAGACAAATATACTTTGGTGTTGCAAACATACAGTGTGTCAGCTGGTTGGATAAGACCTCAGTAAGTCAAAAATAAAGCCATCATTTCTGTTCTTTACAGCGAGGTCTTGCCCGATTCCTCCTGGCTTGAGGGAGGATGGACGTGGGAACAGGTCACAGCATGAGTTTCGTGTTGGGCAGTCGGTCCGTGTCTCCTGTCCCAAAGGTCAGCAGGTCAAAGGCAGTGGCACCATCACCTGCAGGCCAGACCTGACCTGGAGCCCCATCAGCTCTGTGTGTGAAAGTAGGTGGAAAAAAATGAATATTTACTCTGGGGGAAGTTTCACTCGACTGTCAAGTCTGGTTCACGTGGGAAAAAGATGTTGCAAAAGAGATAATTACTGACAACCAGATAATTAGGTCATTAGTTCTTTGGAAAAAAATTAAATTTCTATCTTTCGGTGCAAATATTCAGTGTATGTCTTATTTATAATACATTTAAAACCACACAGTTAATAGATGTGACCACATCAATAGGTCCCTCAATAATAATAATTTGATCTATCAGCTATTACTACTGTTCTCACCGATTGGATTATTACTGATGTATCAGTATTGGCACATACTGTGTTTGTAAACAGGTATATACGTCTCAAACGTCTTTCACTTTTGGCCTTTAAAATCATGGATAGTTTATTCTCTAATCAATAAGTTTTTGTCCTCAGGTCATGTCAGTCAAATACAATTATTAGGATGTTGATCTATTTATTCAAATCAGCAAATCATGTTATGATTCACAAGATAATCAAGTCAAAATTTTGTGTTTGATTTCCCACCTCTGCATGCTCTCCTTGTTTCTCCACACTTGCATGGCTGTTGGTTTCAATCTGACTGTTTCTCTCTGTTGTTGTCCGTCTCTCACTGAGATCAAAACAAACAGAGCGGCATCAAACACCGTGTTGCTGTCCCATCTGCTGGACTAATTGCAGCCTCTATGGCAACCTTTTTCAGATAAAATTTCTGATCTTTCTTCTTTGCAGTTTTCCTGAATATGCAACACAATGCTGCTTATGTTGCTGTGGCTCGTTGTTTGTATTTGCATGCTGTTCTCCTATATGGACGTCTACCACAATCCTTAGTCGTGTTTTGGTACTGAGGGGGAATTTTTGTCACGCATGAAATTCACTGTCTTTGTGGCAATGAGGGGTTCACAAAACACAGCTTGATTTTATTAAGTGGACACAGATTCCTTACTCTGCAGTGTTCACTTTCAAATCCAATATTTCCAATATCCAATACAAGGAGTAGATGAAATAACAGAAACACCTCACAATACAATGCAGAAGCTCCACAAATGGACCAAGTTCTGGAAGCTTGTGCTGCTCAGATTTGTATTATATATACCAGCTATTTAAATAATTTGTTGTTTATATTGTCACATTTCCTGATTTGCTGGTACATGAATGTAACAAGGGAGAAAGTCACAAAAACCAAACACAAACACAGTAAATGTTTTTTTAGGAGAGAGAAACAACAAGAGGCCATGCTTAAGGAAATACTAACATATTAAGCTGCTGTACTGTGAGGTGTTTCTTTTATTATGTAAACTCCCATCAGACTTACCAACTTTCCTCTTTGCTCAAAATGTTTTAGGCCATTCAGTGAAGGCGCGTGTTGTGAGTTCAATACCTGAATTCATTTATTTTACCTTCAATTAAAAAATTAAGGCAACAGCTGATTTAATGCAGACAGAGGAGACTGAAGACATGTTCGTGAGTAACTCCCGGGTCGTAACATCTGGGCTGTTGTACAGGGGTGTCCTGTGGTCCCCCCCTCCACGTGGCCAATGGGGTGGTGCGGGGGGCGGTGTTCCAGTTCGGGGACGTGGCGGTGTACTCGTGTTTTGGCGGCTACGCCATGGAGGGCGTCGGAAGGAGCAGGTGTTTGGAGAACGGCACCTGGACGCCGCCTCCCACATGCAGAGGTAGAGGGAACACAGAGGAGACTCTCCCCCTTTTCCCAGGACACTTCCTGCTTCATCTCACTGTCCTTTTTGCACATGATGCCCGCTGCCTTTTCAATCTTCTCTGGTCGGCTCATCCCCAACAATTTTCTCCTGAGGTTATTAACGTCTCTGTGCCTTCTCTCTCTGTCCTCTAATGTCTGTTTCTACTGGGCTTACACCAGCTGCATGTGCACAGTATGTGAAAGTAGCCAAGACGTTGTTGCTATGGGCTCTTTTTTGCCTTTTCCTTATGATCAGTTAAAGTGGTGGGCAAAGTACTTATTGGTGTAGTTTTCTCATTCCTTTGGGTGACTGAATGAAACCTACAATTTAATATCATATCAAGATTTTTTTAGTGCATCTACAGTAGAGTTTGGTCTTTTCTTTTTTACCATAGTTTCGGTATTTTGGCCTTCAGGAGCAAAGTGGGGGGAAGTTTGATGAGAGTTCTTATTTGAACTCTCATCTGTTTTGCTGTGAGAAAACCATTACTGGAGAGAGAAATTTATAATTGTCCCTGACTGACATCAGGCTCAGTTGACCAGGATCTAGCGCCGACTTGACAGAGTTTTTCATGAGAACAGAAGCTGGATCCAGACCAACCTTTCCTCAACAGCTGCTGAGTTCGTGCATGTTTCACAGAAACACACAGACACACTAGTACACCTTCAGGGAGTTTCTGTCAATGTCTCTGATATATTTGTACCAAGGAATTTAATCTGAAGTGTGTGAATGTGGCCTTTGTTCTCGTGCATGAGGTTGCATGGCGTCCAAGAGCTGCAGCAGATGTTCTGGAAGCTGCAGCAGAGAAATGAAACCTGTAACTGTTGTTTCCTTTTTCTTATTTCACTGCGAGGAGACAGAGTATGTTCAATGTCTTGCTCTCTTCTCCGTGAGTGCACTTGAAGATTGTCTGCTGTTTGTGAAATGTGTCTTTGACATGCCTTCATGTGTGTTTGTGTCCTCTCCCTCAGCGGTGTGTTGGCTGCAGTGTCAAAACGGAGGTGTGTGTCAGCGGCCAAACACTTGCTCTTGCCCCGAGGGCTGGATGGGCCGACTCTGTGAGGAGCGTAAGTATTTGCACTGATCACATATTGTATGGTGAACTCTGATGCTCAGTTAACACCCAGAACATGATCCTCGGTGTCTTACAAGTAAAACACTCTCTAATAAAGAGGAATCCAACCAGCTTGCCAACCAGGCAAAGAAGAGTGATGTTGTTCTTCAGCTGAGAAATGTTGTTGTTGTCATTCATTCTCTGCACTTCAGCAAAATGCTGTCCACACTTTGTCTCAACAGAAAAGTTAGTATAGTCAAAGTTTCCAAATATCCTATGAAACATCTCAACATCTATGTTTTGGTCATCTTTTGTTCCCTTTAAAAGCCGGGGACACTTCTCCATTAGTACAAAAATATGTTTCTTTCTAGACTGTGGTAACAAACAAATTCCTGCATCAAATGTCAGCAAAGAGAGAGCGGACTGATGACCTTAAATGACTTCCTGTTTACCTGCTTCTCTCCTCTTTAACATCAGCGATCTGCATCCTGCCGTGCCTGAATGGAGGCCGCTGCGTGGCACCCTACCAGTGCGAGTGTCCCACCGGGTGGACGGGCACACGCTGTCACAGTGGTGAGTTCCTGTGTGAGTCAGTGACGCTTTCACATGTTCAGGTAGTGCAATGTGGGACAAAATATCCAAATCTAAATCAAATCACTTTTTGCACCTGCACATTGGCACGACAGGATTTTGCGGAAATGGTTTCTTTAGCATGACATAAAAATTTTCATTATGTTTCTAAAATAGTTTTTAAGAGCACATGATTTGTCCACTAAACTGCAGTGTTTTAGAACAAGCAATGTTTGTTCTTGTGACAGTTCACTAGTGGCTGGTGAATGAAACAAACTTGTTTCTCCTGTATCTGCATTTTGCTATGGGTGATCTTCCAGTCTTGTTTTTATGTACACAAAAAAAAACACCTTTATAGTTTCCTCATTGCTGATATGACTCAACTGTCTAAACATAAAAAGAATCCTGTAGTTACAGTAGTGTGTGTGTGTGTGTGTGTCCACAGCTGTGTGTTCATCACCTTGTCTGAATGGCGGCAAATGCATCAGGCCGAACAGATGTCACTGCAGTCCAGGGTGGAATGGACACGACTGCTCCAGGTGAACAAAAAAAAAAAAAAAATCCAAAAGTTCTTTCTTCTACATGAGCGATAAAACAATTACTACATACAACTAGAAGGCACCTATTTCTCAAGGGAGTAAACACACTAGCATTAGATTTTAGCGGTGTGTTGTTTCTGTGCCGGGTGACACTTTCACTTAGTCCTGATGCAGTGTTTCCCACATCATGACACCATTTGGTAAGCAATGATCTGCTTCAAACTTGAGGCTCAGGCATATTTATGATTAACTGAATGAGCCTCTGATGAGTAGATCGATTCCACCATAGTGTTATGTGAACACGAACTTCAGCGGAGGTAGAAAAAATCTGACCTCTTGTACAAAGGAGTTAAGATGGTCAGTTGCTTAAATTTAATTGCTTACCTAGAAATAGTGCATAAATACTTTTTTTCATTTTACATGTCATAACTCCTTGTGTGTTTAAATATTTCTGAATCCTCAAATTTTCAGGTTTTTTTGGAGATTTTTGCAAATTTATTAAAAATAAAAAACTAAGAAATTCACATGTACATAAGTATTCACAGCCTTTGCCATGAAGCTCAAAAATTGAGCTCAGGTGCATCCTGTTTCCACTGATCATCCTTGAGATGTTTCTACAGCTTAATTGGAGTCCACCTGTCATAAATTCAGTTGATTGGACTTGGATTTGGAAAGGCACACACCTGTCTATATAAGGTCCCACAGCTGACAGTGCATGTCAGAGCACAAACCAAGCATGAAGTCAAAGGAGTTGTCGTTGGACCTCAGAGACAGGATTGTCTCGAGGAACAAATCTGGGGAAGGGTACAGAAAAATTTCTGCTGCTTTGAAGGTCCCAATGAGCACAGTGGCCTCCATCATCCATAAATGGAAGAAGTTCAGAACCACCAGGACTCTTCCTAGAGCTGGCCGGCCGTCTAAACTGAGCGATCGGGGGAAAAGGGCCTTAGTCAGGGAGGTGACCAAGAACCCGATGG
Source organism: Scortum barcoo (assembly GCA_023238725.1). NCBI lineage: Eukaryota > Metazoa > Chordata > Actinopteri > Centrarchiformes > Terapontidae > Scortum > Scortum barcoo. The sequence continues at coordinate 12,367,633 of CM041532.1, read as the reverse complement.
TCACTCTGTCAGAGCTCCAGCGTACCTCTGTAGAGAGAGGAGAACCTTCCAGAAGGACAACCATCTCTGCAGCAATCCACCAATCAGGCCTGTATGGTAGAGTGGCCAGACAGAAGCCACTCCTGAGTAAAAGGCACATGGCAGCCCACCTGGAGTTTGCCAAAATGCACCTGAAGGACTCTCAGACCATGAGAAACAAAATTCTCTGGTCTGATGAGACAAAGATTGAACTCTTTGGCGTTAATGCCAGGCGTCATGTTTGGAGGAAACCAGGCACCGCTCATCACCAGGCCAATACCATCCCTACAGTGAAGCATGGTGGTGGCAGCATCATGCTGTGGGGATGTTTTTCAGCAGCAGGAACTGGGAGACTAGTCAGGATAGAGGGAAAGATGAATGCAGCAATGTACAGAGACATCCTGGATGAAAACCTGCTCCAGAGCGCTCTTGACCTCAGACTGGGGCGACAGGTTCATCTTTCAGCAGGACAACGACCCTAAGCACACAGCCAAGATAACAAAGGAGTGGCTTTCAGGACAACTCTGTGAATGTCCTTGAGTGGCCCAGCCAGAGCCCAGACTTGAATCTGATTGAACATCTCTGGAGAGATCTGAAAATGGCTGTGCACCGACGCTTCCCATCCAACCTGATGGAGCTTGAGAGGTGCTGCAAAGAGGAAATGGGCGAAACTGCCCAAAGATAGGTGTGCCAAGCTTGTGGCATCATATTCAAAAAGACTTGAGGCTGTAACTGCTGCCAAAGGTGCATCAACGATAAAGTATTGAGCAAAGGCTGTGAATACTTATGTACATGTGATTTCTTAGTTTTTTATTTTTAATAAATTTGCAAAAATCTCAAAAAAAAAACTGTTTTCACATTGTCATTATGTGGTGTTGTGTGTAGAATTTTGAGGAAGAAAATGAATTTAATCCATTTTGGAATAAGGCTGTAACATAACATGTAATGTAATGTGGAAACAGTGAAGCGTGAAACTTTCCGGATGCACTGTATGTGAAAATACTGGAGCTAGTCAATGTAGATGTGAATCACCTGTGAATCACCTGAATTTAATTTCTAATAAGTCTTTGCATCTCACCACTCATGATGCACTCTTACTGCTTTCTTCTTTGTCATATTCAGTATATTTAATAAATTGAGTAAAAAAAAACCCACACAGACTGAGCTGAATTTCATACTTCATGACTGAACACCGTCTCTTCTTCCTTCTCCTTCCAGGAAAAGGAAATCAGGATACTATCACTTCTAAAGGCTCCACTCAGCTCCATGTGAATCGTCGTATGAAGGGAACTCTTGTATAGTTAACTCCTGTAAACCATTCATTCTCATCTCTCTGCAAAAGGCAAAGCAAGAACCATTTTGTAAAATAAAGCTGTATTTTTTCATATAGAGACTCAACAGTATTAAACATATGCTGCTATATACTTGTACGATGTGTAAAAACTATTGATGTGATTTGTCCAATGTATATGTGTAAACTATTCTCACATTTTTATTAAAGCATAAAATACAATTAAGTGCTGTCTTTTGATCACGTTCTGTCCTCTTACAGCAGGTGGTTGTGTGTCAAGCTCATGTCATGTTGTTGTACAGGTCTTGTTAGCTGATGATGTTAGTTCCCCGACCAGCGAAACATTCCTCAAAACCTCTCAAAAACTTATCGCAGAGTTTACGAAGAATCTTATGAACCTGTACACACAATACATACACAGTATCAGAACAGATTACGGCAAGTATCTCTGCACATACTATGGAAATTCACAACATGGCGATTTAGCTACTGCAAAATATGTTTGGACGTTCTTACAGACACAAGATAACCTGCTGGTTAGGTTAGTGAAGGTTAGTGAAGCCTGGTTCACCCAGCAGCGTGCAAGTAAATAGGAAAGCAACCTAGACATGGATTGCTACAGGGTGGTGCACAGGGTTAACAATTTCAACACACTAAAACAGAGGCAGGTAACTTATTTAAACTCGTTCAGATTTTCAAAATAAGAGCATCTAGTCCTCATCATACTAAATGGCTCTTTAAAGACCCCTCACAATAAACAAAAAATCCGTCTTTGGAGAAAGAATCAGGACTATCTCTGTAACAGGACCAAACCAGATCCATCTCCTCTTGGAGAAGTCTTTGCAGTGATGGTCACGGACCATCGTTTTTCCTGGCTGATTGTCTTTAAGGGGGCATGAGCTGATCTTGCAGTGTTCACTCACGTCCTGATAAGTTCTGTATCTCCTGATTTAAGGCTCAAACTATCCTCTTCTTAACAGGCTCAAAATAACTATAAGATTCTGAGCAAACTGGTTATTATGCTTTGTTCACTTACACAGTATATAATATAATAAATGAACTTGATCATTCAAGTTAATTGTGTTTGTTTGTTTTGTTTTTTTTTTTTTTTTTTGCTTAATCAGTATGTGAGCAGGAATTTTGTGGGAGGGAGATTAAAATGCATCACCGAATATTCATTTGCTAAAAACATCCACGAATGTCAACAACAACAAGAGCTGAAAAAGATACAACTTATCAGATTCTGAACTTTGATAGTGATTACTGTCAAGCGAACATTACATTAAAAACATTTCTAAAGCTTTTAGAGCTCCTCTGCACTCTAAGAATGATGTCACCCACTTCACCATGATTTTACTTCCAAGAAAACTGAATGTTTTTTAAAGCTTTAATGGGATTTGAATAACATCCAGAATACCTCCAGATCTGAAACAGTTTGATGTTTGAATGGAGTTGCTGAGAGAATGAATGAGTAGTTAAGAGTTACATAAATAGATATGAAATTGTTTGAACATGTGGAAACTTTAATTCATTTATTTTTATTTCTGATAGTGTGAAACATTTGAATGATAGCAACAATGCCGACATTTCTTTCAGCCTGTCAGTTACTGTTCTTGACAGTGTGGTATGTAAATCAATGTGTAGAGACCTGCCTCAGATGAGCAGCCAGTCCATCTCATAAATGTCCTGTCATCTTTTTCCTTTTTTTGGCATTTTGGCACAGAAGGTTATCATTGCCTGCTAAAGCAAGTTTTAAGGATTTTCTCATGCTGGTGCATCCAATACCCATGAGCTGAACGCTTTGATGAGTCATTCTGTAGGTGAACGAAGCCAAAAATATCTTCTGTGGGTTGGACCGAGGTTGAGTCGCTTGATGCAGCTGCAACATAAAAAAGAGACGTTCCCAAATTTCCCAAATGTATCTGCAGGCCGTTCAATGTGAGACACGTTCACTCAGTAATCATGGTGAAAGTGGTACAGGATTTGGTAAGTTATATGCTTTTTTATTATTTATTTAGCTCTCACCTCCTGGGAGCCATTCACTCGGTATGATTGGCTTTGAAACAAGTTGGGCAACACACCATTTTACCAAACAGTTGTGTAGTTTAACATACAAGTATAATTAAAGTATAAAGCATAGTCTTTTTTTTGTAATGTAGATTTGATGCAGTGGTGTTTTACAAGCTTTTTAATGAGTGGAAAGGTAATTTTGTTCTAAAAGTGGAGACATAGGAGCAGGTGTTTGTTTGTAAGACAATGATGTGAGTATTGTTTTTTCTTATATTTTAGACCATGTTATTTTAGACCATGTTTTTTATTGTGCTATGTTATGTCTTTTTTTGTGTAATGTCTTTTATTTGGACACAAAGTCTCTTCTATTTATCAGCTGGTCAAACTTTGGACCTGTGTTGTCTTTGACTGACTACTAGCTGTACTGAATAGTGTTTTTTATTTGAAGAAAACACCTAAAAGTAAGCCCTTAGCGTAAAGAAAAAATGGAAACCACAGGAAGAGAAACAGATAGTGAAGGGACTCTTCCTCTAAGAGACAGTAATGCCATAGGTCTCTTATATGCAGTGTGGATAACAGCAGTAAGTAAGTGTTAGAAGTGCAGTGTAGAGAAAAAAATTAACTACAATTTTGAATTCTTTAAATGGGCAGCCCATATTTGAAGCCTTTGTGTCAGTCTGTCACTCACACACCTGTCGGTGGATGATAATGAGGGAAAACAAAGGGCATGTCAGGAATGGTGATTTTCAAAATACAAGCTGCGGTAACCGAGTTCAGGTTGGTTAATCCGTCACACCTTGACCAAAAACAAGTTGCAGACTCTTATCATCTATTTTTTTTTTGTTTTGTTTTGTTATTGTTTTTTCTTTGCAGGACGAGTTCCTGAGCATCTTGAAGGAAAATAAAGACAAGTTGGTGGTGGTGGACTTCACAGCCTCTTGGTGTGGCCCCTGTAAAATTATTGGCCCAGAGTTTGACGTAAGTGGATGATTTTGGTACTCAAGCCCTCCCAGTTTTTTGGGGTTTTTTTTCCTTTTTTTCCCATATATGATATGTCGACGCAGCCTTTGTGGATCCACTGTTTGCAGTCTGCTTGGAGTTTAAGGAAGCCCTCTCCCGAGGGATACTTGTTGCTCGAGAGCAGCAGCTGAAGCATCTCTGGAGACGGAAATTGTTGCTCAGGCAACCTTTTGTTAAGCTGTTCAACCTCAAGTATGAAGTGCCCGTTAACTAGAACATTTGATGGCTGTACTTTAAATAACAGAAGATATATTTGTCATTTGTAGACAATCATTTTTTATTCTTTCTGAGGAGCAATACTTTAATATAGTTTTTTCTTCTGATCATATGACAACAGACGTCACATACATGTGCATCCTGAGTATCTCAGTGCTCACTGATCGACTCTTTTACAGAGGCTGTCAAAGTTGCCTGAGTACGCGAACGTAGTTTTCCTGAAGGTGGACGTGAATGAGGGTGCGGTAAGTGTATTTTCCCTGTGTGGTGTGTTTTTTTTTTTTTTTTTGTTTTTTTAGTTTTTTGTTTTTTTTGTTTGTTTTTATTTCACTCATTTTTAAAGCCAGAGGAACCAGTAGGTTTACTACAGCTGCTGCTCGTGCAGAGATCTCAACACACAGCAGCACATGGTTATCTAATGTTTTAATCTGGGACAAAAAATGCTAATTAATAACCCGTGAGCCTTAAACATGAACAGCATTGTTGAAGAGGGATTACAGCTTTTGTGAGCACAGGTTGTAATACACATTGTGACATGACGGTTGACAAATGGAGAGGACTTGCAGTACACTCTAGGCAGTATCTGATCTGTGAAGGTGTTAACATAAACCCTTGTTACCCTGTTTGATTCTTGCTCCCACAACATCCCTCTTCATGGTTGAATCCTAGCCACCGAGACTGATTTTTGGGGTGGGGGGGCACAAGTTAAAGGATCCAGTTCATATGAGTTAACAAAGCATTACAACCAGGTTGCTCAGAATATGAAAGCTAATCTGAATTTGTTAAGTCATGGATACTTTGGACCTAAAATCAGAAGTTCTAGACTTTTTTTTTTTTTTGTTCAGATACAGACAGTGCTGCTTATGTATGTGGTAGTAGTATCTGGATGAGTTCGCCTCAAACTGTCCAGTCTTTTAGTGTTAATGACTCAGTCCTCCATCTTACTGTTGTCCCCTGTGTTACTTGTTTTTCAGGATGTGAGTGAACACTGCAAGATCAACTGCATGCCCACATTCCAGTTTTACAAGAATGGAGAGAAGGTAAGCATGTCATGAAAATATCCACAAATATGGAAATGCTGACCTGTTATCATCTTAACGGTGTAATGTGTTAGCAGACAGTTGCTCATTTACATGTTCAGCAGATTCAGAGCACCAATCGTTCATTTAGAGTCGTGTTTCTGGCCACCCGATGAATTTCAGTCAAATATTCACGCTCCTTTTTTTTTTATTTTACCTCTGCTTTGGTCTCCACCCACTCCTGAAAGAAAAATGTGGCTCTGCAGCGGCTAAATGCTCCCCTCTCTTCTTATTGATAACTTTGTCTGTCAGTGAGAAACATACCAATCCCTGTTCCATTTAACCAGATGCTGCAGTGTGCATTTTCTGAGCGTCCTGCACAATAGATTCAAGAAGCAGTCAGCATGGACCACAGTATGCAATAGAAGGATCTATACACAATATTAACTTATAAACGAGGCAAACTTATAATTCAGGCAAAGTCCGATAGAAATAAAGCAAGGTTAGCCTGGATCAGCAAACAACCCATCTGTCCTTTTTACTTATGCAGTGGGTCTAGTTAGGCTCAGACCTGTGGTTTAATTATACTTTAACTTCTTTGTGTTTTTCTGATATTATTATTATTATTATTATTATTATTATTATTGTCTCTCTTTAGTTAAAGATTGAATTAAAGCTGTCTATAACCCCTCTGGTTGTTCTGTCTTTCAGGTGGACGAGTTCTCTGGCGCTAACAAAGACACCCTGGTGGAAAAAATAAATGCTTTGACAAAGTAAAACTACAGCGGCCACATATCCCAGCTCCATTTTATGTACAACAACTTGTATTCCACTTTGGCAATAATCATAAATTCCACTCATCATGTATTGTGACATCTGTCAGTTCCCTGTGTGTATTGACTGTCTTAATGGGCTGATTTGATTAAAACCTGGTGACCACTTTTAACTTGAGCTTTTCTCCCGACCAACTCCTGAACTTTCTTTTGTACGTTGCATGTTCAACAAGACAGATTTTAATAAATGAAGATGAGTTACGGAAACTTTGTACTCTCCTAACTCTTATTTGAATGCACAGCAGAACATGACGCTGATACACAACCATTTGCTGTGAGAGCAAAGAATCTGATAGACATTTAATGGTGTTGTATGCTTTAGTAATGTGAATACTTCACACACGTACACTGGACAATTGCTCGGATATCAGGAGTCTTTAGTGATGACTAACAGACGAGAGCATCAGAGAGGAGACTTGAGGGGGAACAAAGACCTTGTTTTTATAGTTTTATGTCTAGGTAGGAGGTGGGCCGCAGCAACAAAGTGAAACATTAGCGCTTCCTCTGTTATTCATTTTTTTTCCACGTTCCCACTTTCCTTTGTATAGAATTACTGAAGCCTCACGTTTGACGCTGCCAAAGTTTTACTTCAGCTGTTGAATGTTTTTAAACCCTTCTATTAATGAGCAGTCAGCATTGACTAAGGTTCAATTGTTATAAATGTCACATACTAATTTCTTTTTTAGAATGCAATACATTTGTAGTTAAAATGGCATATATGTAGATACAAAGATTATAAAATTAGATGAATTATGAAAAATCTCAGCTCTAGCAGCAAACAGCCATTTCAGAAATAATCACATTTGTCCATCTGATTCTTTGTAAGGTATCGGTGGAGGAGCATTTCATTAAAAAAATATCAAAGTTTATTCCTCCATCTTCTTGCTGAAAAAGAGCTTTTCCTAATACACTGAAGCTGACTGGACAATAGTTAGTGGAAACTATTTGAGGTTTCAGGTTTCCAGTCATAAACCACTTTGACAAAATCAGTTTTATACTTTAGTGGAATAAAGAATTTCTATTCTCATTCATTTTATTGCTTTGTTTAACAGGGCAGATTTATACATTTCTTTATTGCTCTGCATGCTTATCAACTATTTCAATAACTAGTAAAGTTGTAATGTTATTTTATGTTTAGCAATCATCCTAGTCACACTCATTTGCTAACAATTCTTATGTATTTGTTTAGAAAACATAAAAAATATATATATATAATTAAACACTGGTGTCACACAGCCCTCCTGAGTGGATTACGTCAGGGTCATAATCACAGTGACGTGAAGGGAATCCTTTGACATCCGACTATATCTCACTGCTGTCAGTGCACACAGCAGGTTCACTCACATCGGCACCAGCCTAAACACGTTAAAGCGTCACTGACTCACACAGAAACTCACCACTGTGACGGTGTGTGCCTGGCGGGACGCTCGCATTGGTAGGGTGCCACAAAGCACCTCCATTCAGGCACGGCAGGATGCAGATCGCTGATATTAAAGAGGAGAGAGGCAGGTAAACAGGAAGTCATTTAAGGTCATCAGTCCGCTCCCTCTTTGCTGACATTTGATTTTGATTTGAGTCCATATTATTTAGCAAATGTAAGAGTAATGTTAAAAAAAAAGTACAGTGAAGTAAAAAAAACGAAGCTATTTGATAAAAAGATCAATAGAGATGTCAGAAAACTGTAAAACAATTCTTGAAATATCTGAATTTTAAAAGATCTCTTCAAATTAAATAGATGAAATAGTCAGAAACTCAGTCAGTGAATGGTCTGCATCTTAATTTAATACAAGTGTCGATTAACCTTAACTGAAACTACAATCTGCAGAAATTTGAATTTCTTTTGCGTTTCCACACAGCAGGAGCTTTACAGAGACTAAGGCACTATTTAATTCTGCTACCCGTGGTCCAAAGTGCATCATGTAGGTGTATTTAGGGCATGTCCAACTCTGTAACACTTTGCAGGTTAAATGGTGCAAAGTAAGGTATTTAGTCTTATAGATCATGGCCGTGTCTTGGGCATAACATAAATTACACAAGTGTCATCTCTCATCCGCTGGTGAATGAGTCGCATCTTACTATCTCAGTGAGGCCGTACTGAGGCACAGATTTTGTCCTAATCTAATTTATCACATAGATACTGAGATATTTTGAAGCTTTGGTCTGTTGGCAACACAGATAAAAAGTCAGGGAATCACAGAGGTCAGAGGGAACACAAGTCTCTACAAAATGTGACGGAAATCCATCCAAAAGTTGAGATGTTTAAAAATCCAAAATCCATCCAAAAGTTGAGATGTTTAAAAATCCAAAATCCATCCAAAATTGTGGACCAACCAGCCAACTGCCCCACAAAGCAAACACTGAAGCCACTACAAAATAATTTCAAATCAATCTGAGAGCCGTTTCCATCATCGCGGTGCCATTTTTGGTGATTCCTGGATGGTTGGATTCATAGTTATTGTTCCTTTAACTTTTGTGTTTCTACAAAATGCACACAGACCGTTTGGCAGCATTTTGCCGGAGTGCAGAGAATGAATGAAAATAACTCTCAGCTGAAGAACAAGCTTTCACTCCATTATATCTTCCCCCTCTTTGTGTACCATTGTCTTGAACTCGCTGCCGAACAAGATAGACGAGCTGTCCGCACTGAACAACCAGCAGATCTACCGGGAGAGCAGCTTATCTCCGTAAAGACAGTCTCATGTTGCCCGGACCTCGAGCTGCTAGCTGCTAGCTGTTAGCCTGCGGCCATATTATCTGCCGAGGGAGTTCAGTCACGTGATCACCGTCTGTGTTTACATCCCTCCGAGAGCGGACGCAGCCACTTCCTGTGAGAAAATCCACTCTGTCACAGCAAGGCTGCAGACACAGCACCCTGAGGCATTCATGATCATCTCTGGGGACTTTAACCATGCAACTTTGGACTCTACTTTGGACTGTTTTTAATCAAGTTGTAGACTGTCCGACCTAGAAACAACAGGACAATTGATCTGCTGTATGTTAATGTACGGGACGCATACAGATCGACTCCCCTCCCCCACTGGGGAAGTCTGATCACAACCTGGTCCACCTACAGCCACTGTATACCCCCCTGGTCCAAAAGCAACCGGTGACAACACGATCAGTCAGGAGATGGTCCCCTGAGAAGGAAAGTGCCTTGAGAGACTGCTTTAACACCACAGTCTGGGATGTGCTGATGAACCCACATGGTGAGGACATAGAGGGGATGACACACTGTCTGACGGATTACCTGAACTTCTGCGCAGACGTGGTCTCCCCTGTCAAGACTGTCCGCTGCTACCCTAATAAGAAAGCCTTAGGTAACACGGGAAGTCAAGACTGTCCTCAACAAGAAGAAGGCTGCCTTCAGGAGCAGAGACAGGGAGGCCATGAAAGCAGCACAGCAGGAGGTGAAACACTGTGTGAAGGAAGCCAAGGACAGCTACAGGAGAAAGGTGGAGCAGAAGCTGAGGGAACAACAACATGAGGGAGGTCTGGGAAGGTGTGAAGACCATTACAGGTCTCAACACAAAGACCAGAGCCGTAGGGGGGACAATGGAGAGGGCAAACGAACTGAATGACTTCTTCAACAGGTTCAACCAGCCCTTGGCCCCCCACCCCCGCCCTCACCACAGCCACCCCACCCTCTCCCCTCCAGACACCACAATTACACCCTCCTCCTCCCCCACATCAACACAATCTTCGCCACTCATCACCACAGACCAGGTCAGAGGACAGCTGAGGAAGCTCCGACCCAGGAAAGCCGCAGGCCCAGATAAAGTGTGCCCAGGACTACTGAAGACCTGCGCGGCAGAACTGGGGGAACCACTACAACGGATCTTCAACCTCAGCCTGCAGATTGGGAGAGTGCCCACCCTCTGGAAGACATCCCGCATCGTTCCAGTTCCGAAGAAGAACCGGCCCAGCGAGCTGAATGACTTCCGACCAGTGGCGCTCACTTCACATCTGATGAAGACGTTGGAGCGGCTCTTCCTCAGCCTCCTCAGACCCCAGGTGCAAGCACGCCCAGGATCGCCTGCAGTTCGCCTACCAACCAGGTGTTGGTGTGGAGGATGCCATCCTCTACCTGCTCCATCGAGCCCACTCCCATCTGGATAAGGGAAGCGGCACAGTGAGGATTCTTTTCTTGGACTTCTCCAGTGCCTTCAATACCATCCAGCCCACTCTGCTTCGGGACAAACTGAGCAGGATGGGAGTGGACCCCCAGCTGATGGACTGGATCTCCGACTACCTCACTGGCAGACCACAGTACGTCGGGCTGAAGGACATCAAGTCTGACACGGTGGTCAGCAGCACTGGAGCCCCCCAGGGCACAGTGCTGGCCCCTCTTCTCTTCACCCTGTACACCTCAGACTTCTGCTACAACTCGGAGCTGTGTCATATTCAGAAATACGCTGATGACACAGCCATCGTTGGGTGCATCAGGGATGACAGAGAGGAGGAGTATCTGAGAGACTGGTAGGGGACTTCGCTGCATTGTGCCACACTAACCACCTACAGCTCAACACCTCTAAGACGAAGGAGCTGGTTATTGACTTTGGGAGGTCCAGGCCAAGACCGCGACCAGTCCTGTTAGAGGGAGCTGAGGTGGAGGCTGTGGACTCTTACAGATACCTCGGGACTATGGCTAGACAATAAACTGGACTGGACAACGCACACCAGCCACCTGTATGGGAAGACACAAAGCAGGATGTACTTCCTAAGGAGGACTGCGGACTGCGGTCCTTTCAACATCTGCAGCAAACTTCTGCGGATGTTTTACCAGTCTGTGGTTGCCAGTGTCCTCTTTTACACTGTGGTATGCTGGGGGGGCAGCATATCCAAGAAGGACACATCCAGACTGGATAAACTGATCAGGCGGGCCAACAGGCTCAAGAACTCCTTTGTCCATCATGCCATCACACTCTACAACTCCTCACAAGGGGGGAGGAGGACATAGAGTAGGGGTGGTAGCCATTGTACACTTACCTGTACAACACATACATACACATTGGACACTTTTTCCTCTGGTGCAATAACCTCATCATATGGTGCAATAACCTTAATTTATAATTCTTAACTTATTCTTATTCATACAAAGCCATAACTTATTCCATACGAAGCCATATTCAGCTCTTTATATTTCTTTATACTTATATTATTTTATTCTCATTCTTTATTATTTTGTATTTTTTAAGTACTTACTGTTTATTTTTCATCTGTGTGCTTCTTCTATCTGTATGCTGCTGGAAACTTAAAATTTCCCTGAGGGAGCCATCTCAAAGGGATCAATAAAGTCAAGTCTAAGTCTAAGTCTGCTGTAACCTGCTTAGCAAGCTGGATGTGTCTTCTGTGTGTGTGTGACTGTTTGAGTTGTAACACACTGAGGATCGTGTTCTGGGCGTTAACTTACATCTAGCTCTCGGGCCACAAGCATTTGTTTGGCCGAGGGAGAGGACTCACACACACACAAAGGCATATCAATGACACATTTCACAAACAGCAGACAATTAAGTGCACTCACGGAGAAGAGAGCAAGACATTGAACATACTCGCTCTCCTCGCAGTGAAATAAGAAAAAGGAAACAACAGTTACAGGTTTCATTTCTCTGCTGCAGCTTCCAGAACATCTGCTGCAGCTCTTGGAGGCCATGCAACCTCATGATATAATAGATGGATGAAAGGATGGTGGTTCGAGCCCACCCAGGGACGCAGGGCTTTCTGCAAAAGCAACTAGGTACGTTTTCATACATTTGCATGGCAAGAGAAACAAAACATTATAATAGATGGACATGTGATGAGAAGTTGATGTTAAACACAGATTTAGGAAGCTGCAGCTCTATTCACTGAAAGATTGGTGGTTTTAGCCCAGACTGGGAAGTCTCGTGGGACATTGCTAAATTCAAAATTTCAACCAAATTGTGCAGTTGATTTCAACAAGTCAAAAGCAGATAGATGTGGGAGTTGCTTATGTCTCAAGTTAACTCAAGGGATTATGGTTCAAGTCCACTCGGTATAGGATTTTCTGTCAAAGCAGCTAGATAATCTTTCATAAATTTGCATGGCAAGAACAAATAAATGCAACACAATAGGAATCAAATAAATACTTCATGAAACGCAGTCGTTAAAAGTCATGAGCAAGTGTAGGCGGGTGGGGCTTAAACATTTTGGCCACACCCCTTCACATACAGCCCAAACTCGTCTCTGTGGCGCAATCGTCAGTCAGCGCGTTCGGCTGTTAACCGAAAGGATGGTGGTTCGAGCCCACCCAGGGACGCAGGGCTTTCTGCAAAAGCAACTAGGTACATTTTTCATACATTTGCATGGCAAGAGAAACAAAACATTATAATAGATGGACATGTGATGAGAAGTTGATGTTAAACACAGATTTAGGAAGCTGCAGCTCTATTCACTGAAAGATTGGTGGTTTTAGCCCAGACTGGGAAGTCTCGTGGGACATTGCTAAATTCAAAATTTCAACCAAATTGTGCAGTTGATTTCAACAAGTCAAAAGCAGATAGATGTGGGAGTTGCTTATGTCTCAAGTTAACTCAAGGGATTATGGTTCAAGTCCACTCGGTATAGGATTTTCTGTCAAAGCAGCTAGATAATCTTTCATAAATTTGCATGGCAAGAACAAATAAATGCAACACAATAGGAATCAAATAAATACTTCATGAAACGCAGTCGTTAAAAGTCATGAGCAAGTGTAGGCGGGTGGGGCTTAAACATTTTGGCCACACCCCTTCACATACAGCCCAAACTCGTCTCTGTGGCGCAATCGGTCAGCGCGTTCGGCTGTTAACCGAAAGGATGGTGGTTCGAGCCCACCCAGGGACGCAGGGCTTTCTGCAAAAGCAACTAGGTACATTTTTCATACATTTGCATGGCAAGAGAAACAAAACATTATAATAGATGGACATGTGATGAGAAGTTGATGTTAAACACAGATTTAGGAAGCTGCAGCTCTATTCACTGAAAGATTCGTGGTTTTAGCCCAGACTGGGAAGTCTCGTGGGACATTGCTAAATTCAAAATTTCAACCAAATTGTGCAGTTGATTTCAACAAGTCAAAAGCAGATAGATGTGGGAGTTGCTTATGTCTCAAGTTAACTCAAGGGATTATGGTTCAAGTCCACTCAGGGGAATAGGATTTTCTGTCAAAGCAGCTAGATAATCTTTCATAAATTTCCATGGCAAGAACAAATAAATGCAACACAATAGGAATCAAATAAATACTTCATGAAACGCAGTCGTTAAAAGTCATGAGCAAGTGTAGGCGGGTGGGGCTTAAACATTTTGGCCACACCCCTTCATATGCAGCCCAAACTCGTCTCGTGGTTTTAGCCCAGACTTGGAAGTCTCATTCATACCAATAACTTTTCATGAATTTTTATGGTAAGAACAAATAAACGAAACAACAGAAATCAAATAAACACGTCATCTCAGTTGTCATGAGCAAGTGTAGGTGGGAGGGGCTTAAAGTTTTTATTCACACCCCCTTACATGCATACCAAATTTCCCACCCAGGGACACAGGGTTTTCTGCTAAAGCAACTAGGTACGTTTTTATACATTTGCGTACTAAGAGAAACACAGCTCTAAATTGAATATGAGTAAAATTTTAAATAAATTACCCGTAGCAAGACTTGGAGAAAGGAAACACAATAGTAATAATAAGTAAATACATCAAGAGAAGCGTACTATAGATTTAGGAAACAGCATCAGGTTCACTGTATAAAGGAAAGATTGGCAGTTTTCGATTGGCAAGTCTTGTGGAAAAAGTTAGCACTGAGCTTCTAACAGAGGGACTGCTTTTGACATCAGAACCACAATTCTTTGTAAGAGAACCCCCTTTTAAAGGAGTTATACCAAATAGAGACAGCACAGCATTGTTGTAATGTGTTTTTATGGTCTATTGTGTTTTACATGTGATCGTTAGCTACACTAAGTTGATGTTAATTCTGCTTCACACATGCACTGACACAATAAAAGTTAAGTCCAGCAACAACTAGGTCTTTCATGTGAACAAACAAGCTCAGCTGGCACTGCTATCCCACACAGATGACACACACATTGGTCTTTGTCTCTGAAACACAAATGCAATTGTTACCCCAGGTGGCCATCTTTTATTCCACCATCTTTGAGTTTCCCCTTTGTGTCAGCACAGGACCTGAGCTCCTCCATTTAGTCTTTGTCACACATAGACATGCAGAGACACACACTCACACTCACCCTAGTTTTCATTTAGTTAGACCTTAGTTACATTCCAAACTGATATTAAAACTTTTCTCTGAGTCTGCTCCATTTAAGATGTCCAACCAGCAGTGGTAACGTTAGTTAACCAACGTTGTGTACAGCTACTGTAACTTACATATTATGATTGCTAGTGTGCAATAATAGCAGCGTTAGTGAGTGTGCGTTTCTGTGTTGCAGCGTCACAGTGTATTACTGTAGGCCTACATGTTCACATTCAGTGTTTGTTAAAAGCGGTGTTTTGTGGGTTTGCCTACAGTACCTATTGTTTTACTGTAAATGTGAACTAGCTATCCAGGTACTTAGTTAACAAAATGAATTTAAAGAACCTCCAAAGAATAATTAAATCAGTTAGCCCACCTAAAGCCTAGGTGAGAATGACAGCTAACAGTAGCAAATATATCATATATCTTATGTCACTGCTATATGTCACATGTTGTAATGTTGATGGTTTAGCAGCATACCACTGCTGAAGCAGTCTGTGGCCCTAGACTCAGATCCAGACTCAAAGTTTGTCAAAGGTAAATATTTTCCCAGAAATTAATGGTTTGTGTGACTCAGTTTGAATATGCTCCATCATAAAATTAAAATTAATTAAAATTAAATTACTGTATATTTATTGTTGTGTCCCGTCATTTCTGATTTCTCATCTTATCCTGTCTAACTATGGTTCTCCTTTCAGTTCACAAAATCATAATTTGGTGGGTTACTGTTTGTTAACTGAAGCCAAATTTAGTATCAAGGAGACCCAACAGCCCTACTCTATCCTCTGTAGTATACGTATATATGTATACATTATAGTATATACTTTCATATACACTTTAATGTCAACAGTGATAACATATGCAGTGTAATACATATACATACACATAACATAAATCATACGAAATGTAATCATACATCATAATGTAATCATCACCTTAGCTTTAAGCCATTGCACAAGTTTTTGCATTTTTTTCTAATTTATTTTTCTCCGCAACAAAAAATTAAATTAATAAATAAAGATGCATATAGCATAAAGATGACACCCTTCTTTCCCCAGTCCAAAGAATGACCAGTACCACAACAGGTTCAGTCCAAACAGAATAGATTTATTCATAAAATCAGGGTATGAAAAGACATCAGGGTGAGCATGGCCAAAATAATAAAATAAAAAAAAAATCAAATTTATTTATTTAGAGTTTAAAGCCCAAAATCACAAACATTGTTTGCCTCGGAGGGCTTTACAATCTGTACAGTTGTGACACCCTCTGTCCTTAGACCCTCGAACCGAGTCAGGAAAAACTTCAAAAAACCCTTTATGGGAAAAAGAAGAAACCTGAGGAAGAGCCACAGATGAGGGATCCCTCTCCCTGGGACGGACAGACGTGCAATAGATGCCACATGTACAGAGAACATCATCAATCATATTATGGAATTATACATGAGTCGTAATAAGCTGTAGCTATACTGAGTTCATTGGTTTAGTCCATGTGTGAAGGTATCACAGGTAATGGAAATGAGTCTGTGAGTCCAGGTGCATCTCTAGATGTCCTCATATGGAGCTCTGGGCCACTCGACCTTCTCTCCACAGCACAGACACAGATCATGTCCCCACCAGGCCAGTGAACCTCAGACAGATGGACCACAACCAGAATCAGTGAGGAACCTGCAAGACTGGAGAGAACAAAGAGGACCAGGGCTCCGGCAGTAACATGCACTTTACAGGACATAAGAGTATTCACATTAACCGCGTTTTGACACTTTAGCCAATTTAACTACTTTAACCAGTTTAGCCACTTTAACCAGTTTCTAAAAGTGACTCCAGTTTGCACTACTACCATAATATGAGTAAAGGAAGCAGAGGAAGAGGAAGCAAAGGAAGAGGAAGCAGAGACAGAGGAAGAGGGAGAGGTGCCCGATGCATCATGGGAGCCCCCCGGCAGTCTAAGACCTATAGCAGCATAACTAAGGGCGAGCCTGTGCCCACCCTAACTATAAGCTTTATCAAAAAGGAAGGTTTTAAGTCTATTCTTAAACACTGACACTGTGTCTGCCTCTCGGACCCAGACTGGGAGCTGGTTCCAGAGAACAGGGGCCTGATAGCTGAAGGCTCTGCCCCCTAGACTACTTCTGGAAACCCTGGGAACTACAAGTAAGCCTGCGTTTTGGGAGCGCAGCGCTCAAAACAAAACGATCTGTAAACAAAACCAACTAACTTGCCTAATTCCTAAAAAGGAAACATAAGAAAATACAGGGATCTTGCCTCACTCCCTAACATAAACAGGAGAAAAAGGATAAAAACAGAAAAGGCATCGCCCCCTTACACTTACCTGGACTGCTCATTTTTAGATATTCACATTAGGGCAATAGCTTAGAACATTAACAATGTAATATGACTACAGTCAAAATCCACTTGTAAGCACAGCACAGCATGTTACAGTCTGGTTGGGAGACAGGGAGAGAAAAGGAGCCAGGCTGGCTTTTTAAAGTGGCACCATCAATCTCCTGTCCAATCACCAACAACCATCTGAACAGAGCATACTAAAGGAAAAAAAACAGAAGAGGGTGAACAGTACCACCCTCAGGCATGGAGGGACAACAACAGAGAACAATTCAGAATCAGAATCACTCAGTATCAATTTCATTTATTTATCCCAGGGGGAAATTTGGTGCTCCAGTTGCTCTCATACAGAGAACACAATATAAATAAAAAATACAATAAACAGAACAGAATATATACAATAAATGGAATTAAGATAACTATAAATATAAATGCTGCTTATTATGCACGGGTGAGTATAGATCGAGTATATTGCACAACCAGAACATTGAACAAAAAGGATTAGCTTTATGTATAATGCTTGATGCAGTTAATAAGAGTGGTGTTTCAGAGGTAGGAGTTGTAAAGTCTGATGGCCACAGGCAGGAACGACTTCTTGTAGTGTTCTGTGGTGCATCTTGGAAAGTCAGACGAGCCAGCCAGGATTCAAATAATTCAAAAGACATACACCTAACGGTGGACCTCACTGTGTCAAGTCTCCTTGATGACCTGAGCGTCGCTGTCTCCTACAAGCCTGGTCCATCCTCTCATCTTCTCTCCTCTTCCCTGCCTGCTGCGTCCTCCTGGTCTGCTGTGTCTTCTCTGGCTGCTGCATCCTCCCTGCCTGCTGCCACCATGCCGCAGCCAGGTGTCTCTTCAGCACTTTTAGCATCTCCTGAGGAGTCTGTGGTACGTAAATACATAATTATGTGTAAAGAAATAACATTACTAAGTCTGCAATTTGTCCCACTTGATTGTCCTCAAATTTTGTTGCTGATCTCATTTATTTTCAGGCTGTGGATGACTGGCATGCCTGGCATGGACAGAGTTGACAGTTTGGCAGAGTGTCTGACAGAGTTCAGGAACCGGCTCTCTCTGGCTTTAACAAACCAGCAGGTCAGTCCCTCTGTGCACATTTTTTTTGTCTTCTTGCCATTGTGTTCTCTGTGCTTAGGTGAGCAACATGTGGCTTAGCAGTAGTAGTAGTGGCAGAACCTGCTGGACTACAATAAGCAGAGAGTGGTGTTTGCTGCCAGATACCAGAGCAGGGCTGGATACAGGGAGGTTCAGATCTCCAAAGAAAAGGCAGAATTTCACACCAGGGGTGTGAGAGTGTGAAGAGGCACGCACTCACCACCACTGCCCCGCTTGCCTAGTGGGCAGATTGCTGCCGCCTGATTGAGACCATTTTTGTCAGGCTCTGTGAGATCCACCGCAGTCCCAAGAAGAGGAGGACTACCACAGTGTCCAGATGGGATCCTTGAGAACTATAGGAGAATCAGGAGGCATATTCTGGCCAATGGGACAGTCATGCAGCAGACCACCCTGCAGCTGGTGGACATCAACCAAACATACCATTGTTCCCCAGCTTTGGTGCTAAACCTACCCTCTGTTGTCTTGCTCTGTTCTTGTTTTGATATTGTTCGTGGTTACTACTAAATGAATGAATGGAGGGAGCTGATTGAAAACAAATGCTTGATCATAACAAAAATCTTTTTTTTTTTTTTAAAAAAACATATTGTGGATAGGTCTACTAAATTAATACATTTAAATGTGCAATATAAAGTTGTTAATCACTAATATAATTTTAATAATCCAAAGGTGTAAAAATATAATGGGATATAATTTTCAAGAATAAAAAAAAAAAAAAAAAAAAAAAGTAGATAACACCTCAATTTCTGGAAACAATGGGACTTTAATAAGGAGCCTTGGGATCAACTTCTCTAATAAATGTAGAGAGAATCATAATGTTAATACATAATTAACCAATAATTAAGCATCAACATTTAAAAACTTAGGTTTTCCCTTTCCTTTCTTCCATCTTTTTTTTTTTTTTTTTTTTTTAAAATACACTGCTCAAAAAAAATAAATAAAGGGAACACTAAAATAGCACATCCTAGATCTGAATGAATGAAATATTCTTGTTAAATACTTTGTTCTTTACATAGTTGAATGTGCTGACAAACAAAATCACACAAATTTATTAACCCATGGAGGTATGGATTTGGAGTCACACTCAAAATTAACAGTGGAAAAAACACACTACAGGCTGATCCAACTTTTGATGTAATGTCCTTAAAACAAGTCAAAAAATGAGGCTCAGTAGTGTGTGTGGCCTCCACGTGCCTGTATGACCTCCCTACAACGCCTGGGCAAGCTCCTGATGAGGTGGCAGATGGTCTCCTGAGGGATCTCCTCCCAAGACCTGGACTAAAGCATCCGCCAACCAACTGAGGACGTGGCCCGGGCCCTCATACCACCCTCATGGAGTCTGTTTCTGACCGTTTGAGCAGACACATGCACATTTGTGGCCTGCTGGAGGTCATTTTGCAGGGCTCTGGCAGTGCTCCTCCTGTTCCTCCTTGCACAAAGGCGGAGGTAGCGGTCCTGCTGCTGGGTTGTTGCCCTCCTACGGCCTCCTCCACGTCTCCTGATGTACTGGCCTGTCTCCTGGTAGCGCCTCCATGCTCTGGACACTACGCTGACAGACACAGCAAACCTTCTTGCCACAGCTCACATTGATGTGCCATCCTGGATGAGCTGCACTACCTGAGCCACTTGTGTGGGTTGTAGACTCCGTCTCATGCTACCACTAGAGTGAAAGCACCGCCAGCATTCAAAAGTGACCAAAACATCAGCCAGAAAGCATAGGAACTGAGAAGTGGTCTGTGGTCACCACCTGCAGAACCACTCCTTTATTGGGGGTGTCTTGCTAATTGCCTATAATTTCCACCTGTTGTCTATTCCATTTGCACAACAGCATGTGAAATTGATTGTCAATCAGTGTTGCTTCCTAAGTGGACAGTTTGATTTCACAGAAGTGTGATTGACTTGGAGTTACATTGTGTTGTTTAAGTGTTCCCTTTATTTTTTTGAGCAGTGTATATATCTTTATAATCAGAATGTAGCAGGAACATTTACTGTAAGTTATTTGCACACGTGACAAACAACATATGACAAGCAACCATTTAGTTGATGCCCCTCACTGATCTCAAAAACATTAATAATTGGTGAATCATTTCACTGTGATCAGCATGTACGTAGTTAGTGATCAGTCAGCAAGCTCACTATAATCAAGTGTTTTAAAAGGAAGGTTTTCGTGTTAAATAATACTTTAGCGCTCCCTGCTGGTGTAAATCATAACTGTATCATGACATGGTGGATGTACCTGACTGGTGATCTGATGAATCACAAGTTTTTTAATTGAATTGTTTTGTTTTTTGTTTTTGTTTGTTTTTTTCTGTTTTGTTTTGCATTGTCAGAAAATCTAAAAACTGAATAAAACACATCAGTAAATAACAGTGTTGTGCTGGGTGGCATGAAAATAGTCCCTGACATTTACACCGTTAGTACTGTCACATTTGCTAAAATCCTTGGAAAATAGTGAAACCTAAAACTACAATTGTTTTATCCTTTCTATGTGTAAGAGTAATGCACCATGTGTGGAGTTTGTAAGTAAGTTTTGTTTTGTTTTTTATGCAGCTATTTGCATCATATTTTGCATCATTATGATTTTCTTATTTCCTGCATTTAATTATGGGGTTTTGCAAACTATCTTTGACTAAATAGAGAAGAAATGTAAAAATGGCTCTATATATAACACAATAAGAATACCATGGGTTAACATGAAACTTAGATACACTCACATACATAAGACAGACATTCACTCAGTTTAAGCAGCTCAGTGGGCAACCTGGAAAGTAATTCATTACTATTATGGCAATTAAACTGCTCCATATAATGAAGGAGTTTTCTAATCAAAGCATTGAGTTATTAGAGCCAATAGGATGTGTGTGACACACAGAGAAAACAACACACGCAATTACTTTTATTATTATGGAGATAAGAGAAGTACACTTCAGGAAACACACAAGCACTACACACAAAAGCAAACGGTACAGACATATACAGACACAAAGACATACGCATGTACACTTTTCACAAACACACATTATGCAGTGTGCCAGACCTCCGCTGCTGCTGAGGGGTGATTATAAATGCAGCTGTCTTTTTGTCTTCCACTGTGCAGCCGACTGAAAAGCCTGACCACTGCAGCACGTGGCTCCAAGCCACATATTCCTCATAGAGAAAGAGGAACTGACTTACTCAGCGCCTGCAGACGCTTCCAGCCTGTTACGGTCAGCCCATATTGGCTGCTGACCATCAAACTGAAAGTGAAGCGATTACAGTTAAAAGTGAAACAACATGTGCATCAAGTGGAGCAGTGTTATCTGAGTAGTGAAACCATGAAGAGATGGACTTATGGCTGGTAGAGGCACTGCTGAGAAATACACAAAACACAAACAGATTTTTCACCAAGCAGTTCTCCGCACACAAGGATTTTTCCTTGGCATTGTGGTGGATAATGGGAATTGAAGGATCCAGTGTTTGTGGAGCTTTTAAAAGTGTCAGGATATCTCTGCTTCTGCTACTTCAGTTTTGGGCTTTTTGTCTTTACGGTCAACTTCAATGAAGTATCCCTTTCATTCTCTAATGCCTCTGACAGACACCTCTTTGGCATTTAATCAATAACACTTACAGGCATCTGTAAACTTGTTTTTTCTCATGGAAACATGTATAGAGGTTCTTCATTCTGAAGAAAAATGTAGCTAGCATGGCTCAGGGCTCCATTGAAGTTGTTTGAAAAGCGACAGGAGAGTCGAGCAGGTCCACCCCCTCCAGTGTATAGAGAGCCTCCAGCCCCACTGAGACGCTGTGACCATAGGAGAGAACTATGAACTGGGAAACAAGGTAAACCACGTCTGCAAAGAAGCGTAAATGTGGTCCCCAAACATAACTCCATACATACAATAGAAACAATAGGAAAACAAAGTACAAAGTAGTTCATAACAAGATGATGCCTGACTCAAATGTTGATGTTTTGACCAGTTTGTTCTGGACAGATTTAGATCTTTGGAGAGGTTATGCCTCTGACGGACTCTTGGTCTTTGAAAGTGGTTGCTATTCCAGGAGCCTCCCATGGCCAAGAGGAAGGAGGTGTATGATTGGTACCCACAGCACAAGTCTTACTTTCCTCGGAAGGCAGCTGGGGCAGGTGGATAAAATGCACCATTTTGAAACTCACCCTTAAGATGGTACCTTCAGAGGGGGGCAACCAAGTGATGAAGTCCAATGAGATGTCAGACCTGAGGCGATGAGGCATAGGTTAGGGCTTTGGGCGACCAGAAGGAGGTTTCCAGGAGGTTTAGATCCAGGCACAGATGAGAGGAGGAGGCAGCATACTACCCTTCCTCCTTTTTTGTGGCACACCATCAAAAGTGTTGCCTGGCAAACAGGAGAAGCAGGCAAAGGCAGGAGTGTTAGCCCAGTGGATAATCTGGGAATGGAGGCCAGTTCGGGGGACAACCATCCCTCCACAAAAAACTGCCGACTGGGGTCTGGCAGTGTGAAGATGGGGGCTGTGGTGAAACTCCTTGAGCTTGTGGAGGGCTTGCTTTGCCTGGGTAGACCACACAAACCTGACATGGATAGAAGTCAGAGCACGGCAAGCAGCAACAGTGTTGAAGTTGAAGATGAAAGATCTACGGAAATTGGCGAGGCTCAGAAATTGTTGGACCACCTTACAGCTTGTTTTGGCATAGACCAATTGGTGACAACACTGACCTTGTTTGGGTCCATCCTCATGTGTTTCTTGAACACAATGAATCCCAGAAAAGTGGCTGTGGAAGCGTAGAACTTGGCAATCTGATGGCCAGATATACAAAGATGAACCTGCCCACCATGCTCCAGGGCACGTCATTCACAAGGGCCTGGAAGACAGCTAGGGCACTGGTTAAACCAAACACCATCACCATATACTCGTGATGACCAGTGGGAGTGTTGAAAGCTATCTTCAACATGTCTTACATCCTAATTCCAATAAGGTGGCATGCATTTCTCAAATCCAGCTTGGTGAAAACCTAAGCTCTTTAACTCTTCCTGTGCACCTGCCTGCCTACAGTTCCTACAGCTGTCTTATGGGCAGTGCCACCTTATCTGACACACTTATACTTACTTACTGTGTGGAAAACCAAGAAACAGCCAAGCCAATCCAGCAAAGGGGGCGGATCCCCAGACTCAGGTTAAGGGAGGTAAAAGATTGAGTGTTTTACCCAGTCCAGTTATTGCAAACACAGGACATATGGCACTGATCACACTTGCAGCCTAGTAATTAATTAGACGAGAAATTCACTCACCTAGCTTCCAAGTAGAAGTCAGTTTTGAGTAAAATAGCAAGCAGGGAACATTGCTGGGACTTCAACAAGAAGCAGGTAGGAAGGTCATTGATTGAACTGAGTCTACATTGACTGAACATGACATGATCTTTGAACAATTCTGGATGTCCTGGAACTGTTGTTGCTTCTACACCTAGAGATACTGATCTCCATTACCACTAGGGAAAAGCTGGATCCAAACAATCATAGAGCCTCACCTTTCTCTCTCAGCTCTGCCCACAGGACAGTGAAGGGGAGAATTATTCAGTCCACCTCAGAAGCTCACTCCTGTAGGGGGCACCATCACCCTCTCCTGCCATCCTGGTCTCTACCTGCAGGAGTCAGCACTAGCTGAGTGTCAGGTAGGAAAGATGTTGGTTAATTATTTGCATATGTTTCTCAGATTATTAATCTCAAGGTGGCCACCTGTTTGAGTTTCCAGTTAATACAAAGATGTTTGCTGTTGCAGTGTTTGACTATAGTGTTTGCAATATCTTATATCATCAATGTGATCCAGAGAAGTAGCCACTGTGACCCTTGAAGAGAGAGTTTCCTGTAAGCTGGTGGTTTGTGGTGGAGAAACCCCCTCCTTTTCTTGACAGCTACAACTATGGAGACTTTGTCATGTACTCATGCATGCCAGGCTTTGACATCAAGGTGCATTTTGTAGAGTTTTGTAGTTTAGCAGACAAGATTAGAAAACCTGAAAACAGCTGTTTTGGAAAACCAAACCTTGCTTTGCTTAGTTCAACCAAAACCACTCTTCTGCACTGTGCTTTTTAACAACAGGCTGTCCAGGCTGAGCTAATGACTAACAATCAGATTACAGAAAGTCATATGATTTCTCCTCAGCAATCAATAGCAGTGTGCAGTTACAGAGAGGGAGCTGAGTCACTCTATTCCCGATACTAATAATGATATCTTCCTCCATTTGAATACAATGAGCACCCTTTGCTACCCTGAAAACACCCAGAGAGGACAAACTGCTGACTTTAACTTTAGGGAATTGAGTAAAAAGGGTTCACTGTCTAAATCTGACGTGATATTATATCTCATGGATCTCAATTGGATCATGTTGTTCTCAGATCAATATTGGCTGCGCTTTGCTGTGTTTAGGTTATTTACTATTCTGAAAGCTTTACACTTTGTTCCTCTTGTTACAGGGAGACTCTGTCCAGACCTGCCAGGGAGACAGCAGATTTAAAATATTTAGTCCCTTTGTTGACTTGTCAGTAAAGCTGAGAACATACCATAAGATTATTGAAACCTACAAAGACTAACAGCAGAAACATATTTCCTATTTCCACAAGCATGCATGTTTACATTGTCATGCCTGAGTAAATGCAGAGGAAACACATTGTCTGACAGGAGGACGGTGATTAGAGTAGCACCACGAGACAGCACCTGGAATTCCACAAGAAAACAATTTCTTGTTTGTTCCTGTCAGAAAACCAAAAGAAAAATGCTTCACAAACTGTTTTCTGTGCTGAAATTAGCGTAGAAAAGCCAAAGCCAAATTTGGACGTGATGGTTGGAGGAGACATTTCCGTCCGCTGTTTTTGGACAGTTTATTAAAAATGTATCTTCTTATTTGATGTCCATGGTCCCAATTCCAGTCACAAATATTAAACATTTTCAAAAACAACTAACGGTGAAGTGAAATGAGAGGAATTTCGTGGAAGAGATTTTACCCAGCGTTTCTCATAATGTTGTAAAGCCTGTTTCGTCATACACACATACATCAACCCCACCACACCATTGACCGTTTATTTTACACTTGTCTTTTGTCTCCTCAGCACAGTCCTGTTGGCCTCCTCCCACATTACAAAATGCACAGGTCCAGATAACAAGAGAAACTTACTCACAGTGCCAGTTATGTACGCAATGCCGGCCTGCAGCTGGTTGGCCCAAAGACTATCACGTGTCTGGCCAACAGCACCTGGAGCCTGCTAGCACCCACATGTGAAATTATGGGCGCTGGTCCGATCATCATCAACAGCCATCATCAAAAATATTCTTCTTTCTTTCTTCTGAATTATAAGCATGACAATGGGACATTCCCTACTTGCCAGTGTGTGAATTTATTACTCTCTGTGTCATATATGGTCATGTGGGTTTCCGTTGTGTTTGACTTCCTGTTTTGTTCACAGCTCGTCAGGATCACCGTTGCACCATTGCAACGGGCAATCACCCACTCAAAATTCTTTGCAACATTGCCGCGTTTCATAATCTGTTTCAACGTAGAGTTCTTCTTCCCACTCAGTCAGTCAGAGCAGTTCACAGGAATAGACTCATAACTGAATGACAACAATGGATACGTTGCTTGCAACATTTTTTGCCAAGAAACATTTTTCTGTGGGAATTCAATGGCAGTGTCTCATTGGATTGCATAACATTTAAAGGTGATTTCAATATTTATCCACCCCAATTTATATCCACAGACAAAGGGAATATCACAAAGATAGTTAACATTAGATGTAAAAAAGTAAATAAATAAATAAAATTACAAATGTACTGCACATTTTTCTCTTGAACATCTTTCACTTTTGGCCTCAAATCATGAATCGCTTAAGTCTTCCGCATTTTCAGTTAGATCCAGGTCATCAGGTGACTTTATAATGTTTGCGGAAATGAAATACAGCGATTAGGATGTTGATGTTTTCCATATCCAAACCAGCAAATCATGTCATAATTCACAAGATAATACAAAATTTTGTATTTGATATTTCCCACCTCTGCATGCTCTCCTTGTTTCTCCACACTTGCATGGCTGTTGGTTTCAATCTGCCTGTTGGCCGACTGTTTCTCTCTGTTGTTGTCCGTCTCTCACTGAGATCAAAACAAACAGAGCGGCATCAAACACCGTGTTGCTGTCCCATCTGCTGGACTAATTGCAGCCTCTATGGCAACCTTTGTCAGATAAAATTTCTGATCTTTCTTCTTTGCAGTTTTCCTGAATATGCAACGCAATGCTGCTTATGTTGCTGTGGCTCATTGTTTGTATTTGCATGCTGTTATTTCTCCTGTATGGACGTCTACCACAATCCTTAGTCGTGTTTTGGTCCTGAGGGGGAATTTTTGTCACGCATGAAATTCACTGTCTTTGTGGTAATGAGGGGTTCACAAAACATTTTACAATGATTGATTTTACAATGAGCAGAGAAAAAATAGAAACACCTCACAATACAATTAATGATACAAAGCAGTGGATGTCACATACTGACTAGCACTTGAAGTATTTATGGTTGGGAAGTTTTTTTTCTTTACTTTTTCAGTGGGTTTTTTTTTAGTCACACCAATAACGTGTCATCCACCGTGAATAGATGTTTAGTGTGTGTAAAATGTACAAAACATGGGAGCAAATAAGACATAAGAGAATCAGAGCGACGCTCCATATTCATGAGCTGCTTCCCTTGCTGCAGAGAAACCGCAGCCGACCCACATGACAACATGAAATTCAAATGGCCTCTGTTTTTACATATGAAAACAAGAGCTGGACCCTGACCAGCCTTTCTTCAACAGCTGCTGAGCTCATGCACGCTCCACAGAAACACACAGACACACTAGTACACATTCAGTGGGTTTCCGTCGATGTCTCTGATACGTTTGTACCGAGGAATTTAATCTGAAGTGTGTGAATGTGGCCTTTGTTCTCGTGCATGAGGTTGCATGGCGTCCAAGAGCTGCAGCAGATGTTCTGGAAGCTGCAGCAGAGAAATTAAACCTGTAACTGTTGTTTCCTTTTTCTTATTTCACTGCGAGGAGACCAGAGTATGTTCAATGTCTTGCTCTCTTCTCCGTGAGTGCACTTGATTGTCTGCTGTTTGTGAAATGTGTCATTGATATGCCTTTGTGTGTGTGTGTGTCCTCTCCCTCGGCCAAACAAATGCTTGTGGCCCGAGAGCTGGATGTAAGTTAACGCCCAGAACACGATCCTCAGTGTGTTACAACTCAAACAGTCACACACACACAGAGGACACCAACCAGCTTGCTAAGCAGGTTACAGCAGACAATGGTACACAAAGAGGGGGAAGATATAATGGAGTGAAAGCTTGTTCTTCAGCTGAGAGTTATTTTCATTCATTCTCTGCACTCCGGCAAAATGCTGCCAAACGGTCTGTGCACATTTTGTCAAAACACAAAAGTTAAAGGAACAATAACTATGAATCCAACCATCCAGGAATCACCAAAAATGGCACCGCGATGATGGAAACGGCTCTCAGATTGATTTGAAATGATTTTGTAGTGGCTTCAGTGTTTGCTTTGTGGGGCAGTTGGCTGGTTGGTCCACAATTTTGGATGGATTTTGGATTTTTAAACATCTCAACTTTTGGATGGATTTTGGATTTTTAAACATCTCAACTTTTGGATGGATTTCCGTCACATTTTGTAGAGACTTGTGTTCCCTCTGACCTCTGTGATTCCCTGACTTTTTATCTGTGTTGCCAACAGACCAAAGCTTCAAAATATCTCAGTATCTATGTGATAAATTAGATTAGGACAAAATCTGTGCCTCAGTACGGCCTCACTGAGATAGTAAGATGCGACTCATTCACCAGCGGATGAGAGATGACACTTGTGTATTTATGTTATGCCCAAGACACGGCCATGATCTATAAGACTAAATACCTTACTTTGCACCATTTAACCTGCAAAGTGTTACAGAGTTGGACATGCCCTAAATACACCTACATGATGCACTTTGGACCACGGGTAGCAGAATTAAATAGTGCCTTAGTCTCTGTAAAGCTCCTGCTGTGTGGAAACGCAAAAGAAATTCAAATTTCTGCAGATTGTAGTTTCAGTTAAGGTTAATCGACACTTGTATTAAATTAAGATGCAGACCATTCACTGACTGAGTTTCTGACTATTTCATCTATTTAATTTGAAGAGATCTTTTAAAATTCAGATATTTCAAGAATTGTTTTACAGTTTTCTGACATCTCTATTGATCTTTTTATCAAATAGCTTCGTTTTTTTTACTTCACTGTACTTTTTTTTTAACATTACTCTTACATTTGCTAAATAATATGGACTCAAATCAAAATCAAATGTCAGTAAAGAGGGAGCGGACTGATGACCTTAAATGACTTCCTGTTTACCTGCCTCTCTCCTCTTTAATATCAGCGATCTGCATCCTGCCGTGCCTGAATGGAGGTGCTTTGTGGCACCCTACCAATGCGAGCGTCCCGCCAGGCACACACCGTCACAGTGGTGAGTTTCTGTGTGAGTCAGTGACGCTTTAACGTGTTTAGGCTGGTGCCGATGTGAGTGAACCTGCTGTGTGCACTGACAGCAGTGAGATATAGTCGGATGTCAAAGGATTCCCTTCACGTCACTGTGATTATGACCCTGACGTAATCCACTCAGGAGGGCTGTGTGACACCAGTGTTTAATTATATATATATATTTTTTATGTTTTCTAAACAAATACATAAGAATTGTTAGCAAATGAGTGTGACTAGGATGATTGCTAAACATAAAATAACATTACAACTTTACTAGTTATTGAAATAGTTGATAAGCATGCAGAGCAATAAAGAAATGTATAAATCTGCCCTGTTAAACAAAGCAATAAAATGAATGAGAATAGAAATTCTTTATTCCACTAAAGTATAAAACTGATTTTGTCAAAGTGGTTTATGACTGGAAACCTGAAACCTCAAATAGTTTCCACTAACTATTGTCCAGTCAGCTTCAGTGTATTAGGAAAAGCTATTTTTCAGCAAGAAGATGGAGGAATAAACTTTGATATTTTTTCTGAAATGGCTGTTTGCTGCTAGAGCTGAGATTTTTCATAATTCATCTAATTTTATAATCTTTGTATCTACATATATGCCATTTTAACTACAAATGTATTGCATTCTAAAAAAGAAATTAGTATGTGACATTTATAACAATTGAACCTTAGTCAATGCTGACTGCTCATTAATAGAAGGGTTTAAAAACATTCAACAGCTGAAGTAAAACTTTGGCAGCGTCAAACATGTGAGGCTTCAGTAATTCTATACAAAGGAAAGTGGGAACGTGGAAAAAAAAAAAAGAACAGAGGAAGCGCTAATGTTTCACTTTGTTGCTGCGGCCCACCTCCTACCTAGACATAAAACTATAAAAACAAGGTCTTTGTTCCCCCTCAAGTCTCCTCTCTGATGCTCTCGTCTGTTAGTCATCACTAAAGACTCCTGATATCCGAGCAATTGTCCAGTGTACGTGTGTGAAGTATTCACATTACTAAAGCATACAACACCATTAAATGTCTATCAGATTCTTTGCTCTCACAGCAAGTGGTTGTGTATCAGCGTCATGTTCTGCTGTGCATTCAAATAAGAGTTAGGAGAGTACAAAGTTTTCGTAACTCATCTTCATTTATTAAAATCTGTCTTGTTGAACATGCAACGTACAAAAGAAAGTTCAGGAGTTGGTCGGGAGAAAAGCTCAAGTTAAAAGTGGTCACCAGGTTTTAATCAAATCAGCCCATTAAGACAGTCAATACACACAGGGAACTGACAGATGTCACAATACATGATGAGTGGAATTTATGATTATTGCCAAAGTGGAATACAAGTTGTTGTACATAAAATGGAGCTGGGATATGTGGCCGCTGTAGTTTTACTTTGTCAAAGCATTTATTTTTTCCACCAGGGTGTCTTTGTTAGCGCCAGAGAACTCGTCCACCTGAAAGACAGAACAACCAGAGGGGTTATAGACAGCTTTAATTCAATCTTTAACTAAAGAGAGACAATAATAATAATAATAATAAATAATAATATCAGAAAAACACAAAGAAGTTAAAGTATAATTTATATTTGACTGAAATTCATCAGGTGGCCAGAAACACGACTCTAAATGAACGATTGGTGCTCTGAATCTGCTGAACATGTAAATGAGCAACTGTCTGCTAACACATTACACCGTTAAGATGATAACAGGTCAGCATTTCCATATTTGTGGATATTTTCATGACATGCTTACCTTCTCTCCATTCTTGTAAAACTGGAATGTGGGCATGCAGTTGATCTTGCAGTGTTCACTCACATCCTGAAAAACAAGTAACACAGGGGACAACAGTAAGATGGAGGACTGAGTCATTAACACTAAAAGACTGGACAGTTTGAGGCGAACTCATCCAGATACTACTACCACATACATAAGCAGCACTGTCTGTATCTGAACAAAAAAAAAAAAAAGTCTAGAACTTCTGATTTTAGGTCCAAAGTATCCATGACTTAACAAATTCAGATTAGCTTTCATATTCTGAGCAACCTGGTTGTAATGCTTTGTTAACTCATATGAACTGGATCCTTTAACTTGTGCCCCCCCACCCCAAAAATCAGTCTCGGTGGCTAGGATTCAACCATGAAGAGGGATGTTGTGGGAGCAAGAATCAAACAGGGTAACAAGGGTTTATGTTAACACCTTCACAGATCAGATACTGCCTAGAGTGTACTGCAAGTCCTCTCCATTTGTCAACCGTCATGTCACAATGTGTATTACAACCTGTGCTCACAAAAGCTGTAATCCCTCTTCAACAATGCTGTTCATGTTTAAGGCTCACGGGTTATTAATTAGCATTTTTTGTCCCAGATTAAAACATTAAATAACCATCAAGCAATGTTTCTCCTTGTTTCATTACCTTGTAACACAGAGAAAACCTCTGTACTTTGGTCACATGAGCCAGCTGTGGCCTAGTGAAATGCATTTCATGAAACATTTGCATTGCTTTGAGTATTAATGACGTGGTAACCATTGCTTTAATCCTTGTCTCACATAATGTTAGACTTTCCTTTACAATTCCTGACAGAAGTCAAAAGATTGATGTGCACACCACTTGTGCAACAGTGGAGGATCTAAATACTGTGGTTTGCTCAAGTATGTGGTTAACATGCAGCCATACTGTGCATATGCTGCTGTGTGTTGGAGACACATAGGGAAAATACACTTACCGAACCGTCATCCACGTCCACCTTCAGGAAAACTACGTTCGCGTACTCAGGCAACTTTGACAGCCTCTGTAAAAGAGTCGATCAGTGAGCACTGAGATACTCAGGATGCACATGTATGTGACGTCTGTTGTCATATGATCAGAAGAAAAAACTATATTGATGAATTGCTCCTCAGAAAGAATAAAAAATGATTGTCTACAAATGACAAATATATCTTCTGTTATTTAAAGTACAGCCATCAAATGTTCTAGTTAACGGGCACTTCATACTTGAGGTTGAACAGCTTAACAAAAGGTTGCCTGAGCAACAATTTCCGTCTCCAGAGATGCTTCAGCTGCTGCTCTCGAGCAACAAGTATCCCTCGGGAGAGGGCTTCCTTAAACTCCAAGCAGACTGCAAACAGTTGATCCCTCATAGCCACAGAATAATTTCCAACTTAAAATGATTCCAGTCTTAGTGTTATTCACGCCCATCATCTAGTGTAGGAAAAAAACAAACATCCACTTACGTCAAACTCTGGGCCAATCATTTTACATGGGCCACACCAAGAGGCTGTGAAGTCCACCACCACCAACTTGTCTTTATTTTCCTTCAAGATGCTCAGGAACTCGTCCTATAACAAAAAAATGAACAGATGAGAAACGTCTGCAACTTATTTTTGGTCAAGCTGTGACGGATTAACCACGCTGGACTCGGTTAATGCAGCTTGTATTTGTATAATGCGTCAGTGATTTTGGTCAATAAACAAACAAATAAATAGATAAATAAATAAAAACACTACAGCCAGTAGTCAGTAACATTCAAAGTTGCCAGAAATCCGTAACTACTGGACAATTACACACACATGTTATGAAGTTAAAAAGAAATTCCCCATTCACTTTATAAGTGATTAAGTCTGGATTAAGCAGAAGCCAGGCCTTCATATGCAAATTCTGATATGAAATTACACATAGTAATATATTCTCTTTGGAGTAGATCTGTTGTTATTGGCAGTGTGAGTGGAAAACACCGACTCTGAGTACCAGAGTGTATGCTGGAGATAACAAAGAAGAAGTGTTTTGGACATTAACCCCTGGCTCAGGTTCAGACTCTGGAGAGAAACTTGGCCTGCTGTCGGACATTACACGGCGGCGCCTCCCGGTAGCCAACGCCTCATTAAAAAAAAAAAAACAAAACAACTTTGGCTTTCTTGCAGCGTCGTTTCCACACTTATCCGCTACAACACGCATCCCCACGCAACTCCAGACATGTCTATCTGTCCCACCTGCCCGTCTGTCTGTCTAAAACATGGTAAAAGTCACAGACGCACACATGGCGGCGGCTAACATGACCAGACCCGGCGCAACTTACACTGAACCACCCGCTCACCCAACATTAGACGACGAGGTATTTTAAATGCGTGTCATAATAAAGGGTATTTTTAAGCAAACGTATAAATAAATAAGCTGGAAAGTGATAAAAATGGAGGTAATGTGTCACGAGAGGGAGAGGGGGGAAAGGGGCGCGCGCACTGCATCCCCACGGTTACCCTCCTAACAGACGTTCACTAAACGTCCCACAGAGGCGATAAAAAAAGCTCAGAAACAAACAAAACAATAAATAACACGCAACTTACCAGTTCTGTCACCATTCTGACCATGATTGCGGTTGAGTGACGGTCTCTCTCGGGTAACGGCCTGCGGTTTATTTCGGCGATGCCTCGATTGAACGAAGACGCGCTGCGCTTTTATGGCAGCTGCGTCAAGCGACCGGAACGTCAGCGGAAGTCGGCGCGCCTCGCTTGTCAAAATAAAAGCACACAGTTGCCCGACGACTTTGGTGGAAACGGGAGGCGACCGCGCACGGCGGCGGAGCAGCAAGTGTGTCCTCCACCCGGTGAAAGGTTTCATTATATACACATTTCACAATTAATATTTGATTTGTAATGATTCTGTTTGATTCACTACAAAGCTCTCTCCAAAAGAGTCGTTTATTTTGAAGGTTGCTGGCGGCGCATTATTTTTTCGTTTTCGCCGCTTTACTGTTGTTACTGTGCTGGATTACCTTTTTAAAAAACACACAAAAAAACATTAAAGTTAAATATTTCTCTCCATATCAACTCATAAAGTACTTACAAAGAAATCGTTTGCATAAAAAAAAATCATATGGCTGTTATGAAAAAATAGGATGCACAGCAGGCGATACGTGATTACTAGCGTTTTAATCACCAATTATATAATCTTGCATGAAACTGGTTTTCAATATATCTTATATAATTTCAATAACTAATTAAAGGACTCTAACGCTGATTCAAGTCACAATGACTTGACAGATTTTCGGTTTACCGTAAAGTACTGATTCCGGTGTCGTATTACCTCTATGCAACGTTCAGTGCGTGCCTCACTGTCATTACGTCACCACTGTGGGTTTATTTTTCTCTGTAAGCCACTCAACCCTCACATTCAACTTTTCCAAACATGTGGCCCGTACTTGTATTACAGTATTCCTCTTAATGCTCATGTTTTTATGGACATTTTATGTTTCCTTTGCACCAACTAAATTCACAAAACTGAAGCCAGTCTTTAGTTACTTTCCTATTTCAAGAGTCAAATTTCCACATGGTAGATTTTAAAGATTAACTGGGAAGTGTAGAAGTTTGAATGTCTTCATTCCTGTCTGCTTTGTCACACTGAGCAAAACCCTGATCTTGTGCCTCTTTGGTCAGATGGAATGCCGTGCCACCCAAAGTCAATCACTCAGCCAGTAATGCCACTTGGCATGGCTTTCCATGTGCTGGATTAAGAGATTTGCTTAAATATTGACATAGACTAGTGCTTTATATCCACATTATAGTATGCCCCCCTGAGACTGATAAAGTAGTTGAATAATATTGATTTTTTTTCAATTTTGATGGAAAATTAAGTTATCCAGCGTTCCAGTAAATATTATTTTGGTCACTTGTGCATTAATCTTTGCCCAACAGCGCCATTACTGGCAAATACAGTTTGCCAGTAACAGTAAAAAACGTACTCCTGTTGGTATGCAAACTCCACACTTCATTATTAAAGTGAAAATCTTGTGCTCCTCTACTGATCGATGTAACCATGGAGCTAGGGCTCTCAACACCGCCACAACCTTATGAAATTCAAATAAGCGTCTAAAAATACAGTGTATTTCCTGATCAAACAGAAACCTGCACTTGGCAGCAGGAGGCTAAACTGTGCCTAGTCTATTATCTAGAATAGACTCCTTTTAGAATTGAAAGGAGCATACACCTTTGGTAGTTTGTTTTCTCCTGCTCTCTTCAGGCCTTAAATGCAGGGCATGCACAAATTAACACCAGATTTATACAGTAGTGATACTCACAATCTGCCCTATGAAGCCCAACACATAACTGAAATATATGTAATGTCAGTAGAAAATTTGAAAAAGTACCTAAATGTTTATTATTTCAACAAAAGCTCTCACTAAATACAAAGCATGTGATTGATTATGTTACAGTAAACAACGTCCTACTCATCATCATCATCATCTCAGCCTTTCCATGCCTTGCTGGTTTCCCGCAGCAGTCTGGTATCTCCCAAACCATGAATCATACACTCAAATCTGGGTGGAGTTCGAAACTTCAAAAATGTGCTAAAAATAGTGTTAAACGTTCTACAACTTTGACAATGTTACCAGAGTATGAGGAAGAAATGGTCAGATTTATCACCAATTTTTTTAAAGTAAATTGTCTATTTGTTCTATATTGTATATATGTGTTCTTTATTTTCTCAAACGCATATATTTATAAATCACATTTCTTCATGACCGCATTGCGAGTCTGGAGCGTGGTCATCTTTATTGCTGCTTGCAGCTGCATGCTGTGTGTCATTGCGATTACAAAGACCCTCTAATGAGCTACATGGACATCCTGTTAATACAGCTGGTTTGTTGTGAATGTATATTGCTTAGTCCTAAATGTATGAATTCTGTCATTATGTTGATTGTTAAAAATACTGATCCCGTGTTCCACATCAGACTCCGACGACTGCCTTGCCGATGTTTTCTCCCTGCAGAATCCCCATAAAAGCAGCTGGCATCTTTTCAAAGCCTTTTGTGATGTGCTCCCGACACTGCAGTTTGCCCTGCAGATGCAGAATAAATAAATCACAGGAATCACACAGATGCAGAAACACCCTGACAACTGAGATCAAATCTTTACTGAGGATGCACACAAATATTTGGAATTAGATCCAGCATCACGATAATAAATTGTTTTCAGTCACAAACCTCTTTCAACCATCCCATCAGCCTCTTGAGGGACTCGGGGTGCTTGTGCTCCCACCTGCTCTGCATGAAGCCCTCCATCTTAAGCTGCTTGAAGATCATGGTCAGGTGGGGGTATGGGCCTAAGAGAGGGAGAGAGGGTTAAGGAGAAAAAAACATGGTAGTGCAAAGAAACAAATTCTGTCAGGACAAAGGTCTGTTACCCTTTCTGGTATGTCAGTAATACAATGTCGCCCTCTAGTGAAAAAGACGTGGAATGATTTGAACATGTGAAGCTGTAAATGGGTGAAAAACAGTTTTAACTGTATTTCGCTCTCTTTCACAAGCAGGAACCACGTTAAAGTGGGAAGGGTTAGCCTGACTACTGATATAGAAAATGAAAGAAGGGAAGGGAAGTACACACCTGTTTGAGGCGTGGTGTCATTGTATGTGGAGATAGCTCCACACACAGCTATTCTTCCAAAGTTCTTCATTTGTTGCAAGGCAACAGCTGAAAAAGGACCTCCCACCTAAAATTAAGAAGGAAGTGTCAGTTAAACCACTGAAAGAAGAAAATATTCAAAAGGAGCATGGGACAGTATTAAAAAGAAAGTGGTCAAAGACTCTTTTCAGGCTTGGACACCACCATGGCTTACATTTTCAAAGAAGCAGTCATATCCTTCTGGAGAGGCCTTCTTCAGGGCCTCCTCCAGGGAGCCAACAGTCTTGTAGTTGAAGGCCTCGTCGAAGCCCAGCTCCTTGAGAAAAGCCACCTTGGAATCGGATCCCGCTGAGCCTACCACCTTGCAGCCCTTGATCTTGGCGATCTGGCCCACCACGGAGCCGACCGCCCCAGCTGCAGCATTCACCAGCAGGGTCTCACCCTTCTGGAGTCCCAAGACTTCTTCGATCCCGTACAGAGCCGTCAGTCTGGTGGGGAGAAGAAAGAGTTTTTAAAAAAAAAAGCAGTTCCACAATGGAGCCTCTTTGACCTTTGTAAAGTAAACTCTTTGTAATTGCTTTCATAGCAAGGTCATCAGTGTTTATAAAAGGTGACTTCAACTCACTAGCAGGACAAAACATCTGGTGCCTTATCTGTTTATTTTCTCAAAGAAAGACAAAGCTCAGCTGTTCTGCTAAGCTGAGGGTCTCTAAAATAGAAACAACTGAGGAATGAGGAACAAGTCCCTCTCTTAAACATAAGCAGGGAAATGGAGACTAGCAGTCTTATCTGACATTCACTTAGAGAAGGTGAGATATTCTCTTTCTGCATAGTAGTTTACACGTGGGAGTAGCCCAGGCCTACCACATTACTATTTACACTCACAGCTGACTTCCTGCTCGCTCAAAGCGATAATGTGTTGCATCTTTGAATTTTAATTAGATTTTTTTGCGCTTTTGACCTGATGATTCAGCTCACACATGCTTCATATACACCACCACCATTGTATTTTGACCCCTCTGTAGGCGATCGAACATCTGTCTCACCCCGGCATGCCGATGGTACCCAGGGCCAGGGACAGCGAGACGTCTTGCGGCCAGTCGGGCATGATGGGAATGAGGTCTGTGCCGTCAGAGACCGAGTGGGTCCTCCAACCACAACGGCTGACAACGTGGCTCCCCACAGGAAACGCTGTGTTTTTACTTTGAATCACTCTACAAAAAAATAAAATAACACAAAAACAGAAGAACAGCCATCTGTCAATCACCTGTTCCCACTTCAGTCCATCGTGTCACTAAGCTGTAAGCCACATGGAAGACAAGATTCAATTAACAATTCACCTTAAAAATGAGAACTCTCATATTTATGTATTTAAGTGTGTGCAGGATGTCAAATGTGACTGCTGAGTTTTATGCACTTTGCTTTACAACAAAGTGAAGAAAATACATAACATGTGACTTTAAACAGATTGTTTTGAGGTTCCGGAAAGTTTGGTCAGTGGGTAATTTGTTCTGCATGTTCATTAACAATAAACTTTCCCCGCTGAACGTCTGAACGCTCAGCCAAGAACATTTCAGTCGTCCGTTTCGGCTTCTCAGTCACTGTGAATCAAAGGCTTCTGTGATTAATAGCAGGTGCAGGATTGGTTGTGTTTCGGTAAACAGCGGCCTTTATCATGGATAAAAGACATTCCTCTGTGTGTGTGTGTGTGTGTGTGTGTGTCCTTACTTGGCCACTTGAGTTCCAATCATCACTTCTCCCTCTTTCATGCGAACTCTACTGAACGGCCTGAAGGGACAAACAGCGTATTAAGTCACATTTTATATGAATTTTGAGATGACAGCATGATTTTGTCATGTTAATTCAGAATCACCTCATGTATGGGTCGACACTGAGAAACACTGCCTCCAAAAGCACCTCTGAAACAAAAAAAGACAACGTGCGTGCAAAGCAGGGATTGAACAACAATAACAAGGATTCCCTCCTCTGAATGTGACTCAGTCAAGTAAACACAGATTCATTTAAAGTGCTTGGTGTTGTTTAATGTTTGAGACAGCAGAGATACAAAAAATCTTCTTACCCCCATCTTTGGGCTCGGGGAGCTGCTCCACCTTCAGCTCAAAGTCGCTGTCCTTCGGGAAGCCATCAAAGTGCTTCTTTAGGATCCACGTCTTGGCTTGGACCATGGTGCTTCGTTTGGGGCAGCTGAGAGTGACAGAGCAGTTTTTGATTTTACGCATTTATGGGGGGGTAATTCAATTGAAAGCTGTAATTATTTACTGAAGGAAAGGCTGCTTGGAAATTGGACTTTGAGCTTTCAGAAAATTTAGGATGACTATGCAACTTGTGGAGGTCAGAGACTCAGAGACTATAATGACGTGCAGTGTTACAGTGAATCAACAACATACCATGAATTAAAGCAATTAAAAAGGAATGTATTCACCTCACACAAACATGCCTACACACATACATACACGTATATAACAACCAGGAAAAAACAAGTCCTATAAACTTCAGATTATGCAACTCAACCACATCAATCAGCTTCTGCAAAACAGTGCATTTAAACTGAATAAAAAAATACTTCTCAAAGTGCATGGGTAGATATACACTACTAGTAAGATGATACTAGTTATTGAATCCAAAAAGCAAACAGCATAAAAAAAGCTCATAAGTGAGAAATGATCACACCTTGCAGTGTGCTGCCTCCTTATCTCTGATCTCCTATAACAGCATGTAATCTAGTTCGTTACCCTGCGGCTCTGTCAGCTTTTCCCACAAAACTCACCAGCAGTCGTTCTCCACAAAGTACTGTCAAAACAACTGAAATCAGACAGCAAAGAGAAGAGCAGGCGTGCAGCCAGAAAGCGTGGGAGGAGAGGAGGCGGGAATCCAGCTTCGAACGTCCAACCTGATTGGTCGGGAGCCTCTCAGCGTGTGACGTAGAACGTCACGCCCTGTCGGTACGTGGCGTCGGTTTGGACGTTCGGCGCGAACAGAGGAAGCTAACAACACGGAGGAACTAGTAAGTGATTATGAAACAATTTGTTCATGAATTAAAAGTTGTTGCTAAAATAACACCTTGTTTTTTAAGACAACCGTCAAGAGTGTTGGTAGCTCGCAGGCTAGCTATACTTTGTAGTTTTTAACTGGCAATTGTGCCGAAACTGTTTTTTAACATTTAAGCTAGCTGAATTATTAAACTGTTGTCAGGAAGCTAGAATCCGCCAGCCTTTATTTTACATTACAAACACGTGTAATGTCAAAAAAGCAGAGAAGATTCAAGACTTTTACCTTCTTTATTCTTACCATTCTTGAGCACAATAATTACGTCTAGCAGTCACAGGCTCCCTCTAACATTGCTCAAAGGTATTTAGAAAGAAAGTCACACAGGTAAAAATGACCAAAAGTTTGATCTGTAGGAGTACAATATAGTATATACGATAAAATACCTCAGTAAAATAAACCATGAACATATGAAATTAGAATATAAAGTGAAATATATATCACACTAAGAGAAATATAATACAAATGGAAGTATAATACTGTTGAGGCAGATGTGCAGAATTGGTAAAATATGTATCCTTAAAACAGCAAAAATGTGAGAAGAGACTGTTAGCTATACATAACATTAATCAAAAGACTGTTTTGACCTCAAAACTAAAGGCTCACTTGTATGTAAGTTATATTAACTTAAGCATAAAAGTTCAAGTTATCAGTTAACAGTAAAGTGTGCCAAATGTTGGGTGAGTATTCCCTTGAAGCCCAGTGGTCAGCCTGTTTAGCCATCATCACCGACACTTATTATTAATAACTTTAAGACAAAATATTACTCAATATCATTGTCTTTGATCTTAAACAGAGATGTCCTGATGTGTTTTTCTAGTATAGTGCACACTTCAGTCTGAAAGCTCACAGTAAAGCAGTTTAAAGTTTCAAATCATGCAAATCAGTTTGGGACATCTGTAGTCTTAGTGTTAGGAGATCATGAATATGCTCTGGTATAAATACTCTCACTCTCTTTTGTGCCACCTAATCCTCCATAATCCACATTGTGTTGCTGTGTGACTGATTGACACATAATAAGGCGTAGACACAGTACTGAACCAATGTTAGACGGCAGTGACCAGTTTGTGGAGGCGAGCACACAGTACTGAACCACCATGTTAGACGGCGGCCAGTTTGTGGAGGCCCTGGGCCGTCTAGGTTATCCTGGTGCATCATCGCTGAAGGCCTCTGAGTTCGACTGGCTGTTCGACTGTGCCCCCGAGAACCTTCACTTCTTGCGCTTCGTCTGTCGGACCCTCACCCGCAACAACGTCCTCACCACGGAGGAGGCGCGTGCTTTCCAGGAGCTGCGCAAGTCCGGCAAACCAATTCTGGATGAAGCAGCCTTGGGCGAGGTCCTGAAAACCATTGGACCTTCAGACGGGAGCGGTGCAAACATCTTGGCACCCTCCTCTTCGTCATCATCCTCCGTGTTTGCAGCAGATGGGGACGTGACCACAGAGGATTTGGAGTCGGAGCTCCAGGCACTGCGTAAAGAGAAAGAGCTGAAGCAACGGCGCTATAACAGGTTGCAGATTTTGGCCACCTCCCGTGCAGACATTGACCTGCGACTCAATGCAGAGGTGGAGAGCGCTGCGTGTAAGCTAAAGGAGGCCAGTGCCTCCATCGGAGCTGAGAACGCTGACACCAATGCTTTATTACAAAACCTCACTGGTGAGGTGAGCAAGCTTGCGTCATATCTCCCAGTTCAACCAGATGTCAGTAAAAAAGGAAAAGGAGAACCCGTGTCCTCATCAAATCCTTCTATCTCCAAAAGCCCCACTGTCCTCCTCTCTCAGCTCTCCTTAGATCCCTACCTGCATCAGGAGGAGCTCAACACTAAAACTCTAGCCACCTTCACTCAGAAGCACTTCTTTCAGGGCATCTCTGACATTGTTCAGACCTCCTGCTCTGAGCGATTCCAGGTCCTCGACCTCAGTTCTTCTGAGGATAGAGAGGAGGAAGACAATGAGCACCAGGGGAGAGAGAGGGAGGAGCATGTGGTAGAGCGCAGGAGGACAGAAATGGCCAGACTTCAGTGGTCTCATATTGTGGCCCAGCACCAGTTAATGCAGGCCACTGCGGAGGAGAAGAGTGTCGCGGCTGGATTGGACTGGCTCTCTGAGAAGTCCTCTCACACCAAGGTAAAGCAGGAAAATATATTGTGGGTATCACCCCTTTCATTAGTGTGTTCAGTCATTACTGTGCAGGGTTTCTCTCTCAAGCGTTCTTATCTGTTTACTCTACCAGAGCATTTCCACCTCCTCCTCACTTCATGTCCGTGAGGTCGTGTCCAGGAAGGAGCTGCAGGCTGTGGAGGCTGAGCTGGAGGCTCTGCTCCATGGACCAGTACCTGCTGCCCTTCGGGAGTCAGCCAGGCTGCTGAATGTGCCGGTAGTGAGGGGAGACCTGGCTCTGCAGCTGGCCAGGCAGGACTACTACACCTCCAGACAGGATCAGGTTAGTAAGTTACTCATTTCATCAAGAATTTTTCTGTCCAGTTTCTCAGACAGTAAGAGTTCTGATTAAGTACTGAGAATTCAAATGTGTAGCTTTAAAACATTTCAGTGAGGTACTTGTTTTTGTATAACATAACAATATTTTAACTTTGTTTAAAAGTAACCTTGTTGGTAATAGATGTAAAAAGAAACAAGAATTAATAATCAGAGATCAAATCCATGATTTTGATCAGAAACACCATCTACCTGTCATTGTAAGACAGTGTGGAAATACGACTCACAAGTTAAAGTTTTTCCACCTCCTAGGTACGAGACCACCTACTCCGCCAGAAGGCATCCTTTGACCTGGTCCACCTGGCTCAGGAGATGGAGCTGAGGAGGTGGACGACGTGTCTTAAACAGCTTGGGGACATAAATAGCAGACTGGGCAAGGAACGTGAAGCGGCAACTCTCAGGATTGAGTCCCTGGCACACCCTGACCTGGCTATCAACCCCAGACACAACCCTATCATCAGCTGTAAGGATGCAGCCTTCAGCAGGTAAGAACACACAAGCTGTATGTAAGACAGACCTGTTAGCGTTTTAGAAGCATATATGTCACCAATATCAAACCTTTTTATTGTAGTATACATCATAGGATTAATAAATTGTCTTTCTCATCTTTATTGATAAGAAATAAAATTAAAATGACAGAATGGCCAGAATGTAACTCAGCTGATTTACTGGTCCATTAATCCTCAGACTGCTCCAGATCCTTGACCACGATTCAGATCACGGTCGATCAGAGCCTTTTCGGACATATGAAGCTTTGGACCAGGCCGCTCGTGGCCTTGCAGGCGACCTCAAGGTGACCCGAGACGCTCTAGCTGGTGCCCGACGTGAGCAGTATTACACGGCTGCTCGTCTTTACAGCGACTGCGAGGCGCTCCACAGGGCAATGTACACAGAGCTGCAGCAGCTGGTCTTAGGGCCGCAGGTACGTCCAACGGCCATCACTGACCAGGAGCTGCTCTGCCCCAATGCACAGGTGGGTGTGTTTCCTTTTATTTCACGTCATCTCCATCAACCATATAGAGTGCGTTTCAGAAGAAATCCTTAATGTGAGTCAGTTGACTTTTAAATTACTCGTCACTATTGGTGAGGGAAGCTGGTAGCACTATGTTTTTTTCTTTTGCACATTTTTCTTGGTGTTATTTAAATAAAAAGACATACGTTTTGGTATAAAAGCACTGTGTGATAAATGGCTCTCACGAGGAACCACTGAGCTGCTGCATGGCACAAGCTTTATTTGTCTGCTTGCTTGAGAACATTCATATTGTCTTGTTCAGCATCTGCGCTGCATTTAACGGTGACAGATGATTTTAATTAGAGCTGTAACAATTAGTTAATTAATTGTTAAGTCAACTGAGACCATTTATCTATTTTGATATTTGCTTCAGGCATTTTTCAAGCAAAATGCAATGTGCAAATAAAAAATACATTTTCTGCATTTCTTTATCAAATATAATTCTAAATAATAATAATAAAATATCTTTTGGGTTTTGGATTGCTAGGTGAATTAAAGAAAAGGTATTTGTAGATATCACTTTGTGCTCTTGGAAATCTGATGGGTAGTTTTTTTTTTGTGACATTTTATAGAGTGATAAATCAAGGAAATAATTGTCAGACTAATCAAGCAAATTACAGTTGAGCAGTCCAATTTAAATGTGAGTGAAGAGTTGTCAGTGTCAGTTGTTCAAATGTTGTTCAAACAGTTAACACAATTAACACAAGAAACCAGCATCATGAAATTTACATTGAATTTAGATATTTTGTCATGCCACAATGATACCTAGCATTTTTTACATTATGCTGTCACCTGGGTATCTCTCTCTATATCGCCCTGTTGAGTGGCAAATTTATGTGTGAAGTAACTGAAAAACACCACTCTTTGTGAATCAATGAGATTTTGAAACATGATGCATCTCGACAGATACACTTGAACAGAGACAAGAAATTATTGTGTCACCACTGATTAAGAAATTGATTTTACATGATTTCACATGTAAAATTCACTT
This sequence comes from Scortum barcoo, assembly GCA_023238725.1. Classification (NCBI taxonomy): domain Eukaryota; kingdom Metazoa; phylum Chordata; class Actinopteri; order Centrarchiformes; family Terapontidae; genus Scortum; species Scortum barcoo. The sequence continues at coordinate 12,324,062 of CM041532.1, read as the reverse complement.
TATACTGACACATTTTGTCATTGATGTTAACAGAAATATTTGCTCTGAAATCGATGGATTAACTTGATAAATTACCTCATGTCCAGATTTAGTTATGCTTAATGTTGATGAAGATGGCCAGTAGGCAGTTCAGGTACCTCATAAGTTCATATGTGTGTTCATGTAGAATGCTGCTATTTATTTCTTCATTCATTTCTCATTCCTCTTCCTTTGTCTCCACAGGAGCTGACGGTGAAGCTGGTGGAAACAGAGTCTCAGCTGCAGAGTTTGCAGAAAGTAATGCAAGAAATCATGGGGGAGGTAAAAGCCAAGCGATCACAGCTGGAGCGCAATGCCCTCCTCCAGCGGGAGAGGGAATTATACATCTACTTCCATTTGGATCCACGGCTACTGCAGAAAGTAGTGGAAGACCTGGAAGGCAAAATGACTGCGAAGAGAGGGCAGCAGTAAAACCTGCCAGGATGAACAAGGAGCGCTTATACTCGGCTTAACCTCAATGTGCAGTTCCTGTGCTAAAGAAGTCAGCCTGTGTTATATAGTTCAAGGAGATCTAATAAGTACACTCTGCTTTCAGTGGAGGAGGTTTACTAATCAAACTCTGCTCAGGTGCGAAGTGTGATCCCACCCGAAATCTGGACCTTCGCTTGGTTGGTAGCTGGTGATGGAGATCAACCCCTCAAGCCGTCATTGACTCATTTTTTGTACACGCAAGACTCTTGGGATACGGTTTGGTTTTAGAAGAGCAGTGCTGCTTATACCATGATTGGGATTAATTAGATTGTGTTTAAATACCTTACATAAACTTATTTGAGAAAAGAATTTTGTTCTCTTTTGTGACGTTCTAAAATGTTCTAATTTCCTTTTTTGTCTTAAGTCTTCTGATAAATAAAGTAACATGTTATCTATAGTTGTGAGCATTATTTCATTTAACGCCTCCATTTTAAATCTATTTCTGGACAGTAGGCAGCATACTTATAGTGTGCTGTGAAAAATGTTAGCAGGTTCTTGCACAATATTGGATCCGTTTTTTTTTTCTGCCAGTTTAAACCAGGTCTGTAACTGACCTAACTCTCCCCTTTGTCCTGTTTAGGTTGATTGTTGAAGAGTCAAAAATCTTCAGGTAGAGAAAGATTAACAGGCATTCTCACAGGGAGGAGATGGAGCCGTCGAGCAGCAGGTTGTACTCAGGGCCTCTGTCCCAAGCGGCCCAGAGGATCCTGGCTGTTCTGCGGGCCCAGAGTCACCACGCGTCCAGGCGCAACCACAACTCCTGCAATCGCAGGCAAAGTCAGTCAGGGCTCAAAGCAGAGAGCATCCTACCCTTCAGCTTTGTTTTGTAAATTCTGATAAATGAGGAACTTTAGCGTAAACCATAAGTTAATGTGTTTCGTAACATCTCTGTCATTTCTTCTTTCTGTTTGTCTGCAATTCTTGGTCATCAGGCATTTTAGCTATTTTGCAATTCATAGTTTCTACTCAATTCTCGGGGGGGGGCATTGTTGAAACCAGAATTTTAGCTAAGTAACGTGGGATGATTGTAAAATATCAGTGTTGAGTGTTGCTCTAGGATACTGTGTTATTTATAGCCTTTCGTAGGTGTTACAGAGTTCAGTAGTTCTGATGGAACAAAAAAAAAAAAGACTTTTGATGAAACAGGCCTACAGTACTGGTTTACAGTGTTTAATTATCAACACTGCACTCTACAGCATCAGATACTGTATATTAGAAAATTTGCGGGCAAATTTGTTTGTGGGCAAACAAGGAGACGTCATGTAGAACTTAAAGGTCAGACAGGTTTTTTATATTTTTGCTCAGGTAGGCATTGCATACAAGTTACTAATACTTATATTTAGTTTCTTTGTTGCTCTCACAGAGTTCAAGGGTTTCTCTATTCTTGTGTGTGTAGTAGTGGAGAGGTATTATGGCAGCCAGAGGGAGCTTTGGGGTCAGAGCAGCTGGAGCATGAGTCAGGAGGAGAGCAAAGACACAGACCGGTAAGACAGATTAAATAGAGGCTGTGTACTGATGTGAAAACATTTGTTATGTTTTGCTGTAGTTTCATTACTATCTTATTCCTACTGCAGTCAGAATGATATTATTTACCTAAGCAGATTTCAGAAGGATGTCACACTGGATTTTGAACCATAGTTATAATTGTATGGATCAGACCATTTTTCTAATAGGTAAAAGTTAAAGATTAAAAATGAGGCGTGCTTTTATAAACTGATGCAGTAACATATTTTAAACCTTATTGCACTTAATACCAATGTAAAACATAAAATTTAACAGAAATTCCTTTGTCAATGTTCTGGTTCAGACCTTGGTCCACGCCCCAGGTGTCGTCTTTTCCCCCCTCTTACCGTGACTCCTCTACCCAGTGGCAGAGCTCTCAGACTTCGGCCTGCTATCAGTCCTCACAGAGAGCCGACTGCTCTCTGTCATTGCAGGCTGCCTCCCCTTCCTCCCCCTGCTGGGATTCCTCACTCCAAAGGGAGGCGCCTCAGACTGAAGCCTATTATCAGTGCTCACAGATGTGTTCCCACAGGAAGCACTCAGAGCCCCGTACTTGCCAGTCCAGCCAGACTCAGTCATTCAGTCAGCATGGGGTGACTGAGACAGCAGCATCTTACTCCCACAGAGACAGATATACCCTCCAGATACCCCAGAGTGTTTTTGAACATCAAGCTACACCGTGGAAAGCTAGCTTCACTGAAGAAATCAGGCCATCTTACAAGGGTCGTGATGAGGTATTGTTCCCCACAGCAGAGCCCTTTAATCCCCATAAAGAGGAGCTTTCTTTGGCTTGTCACCCAGTTTCATACAGTATTAAAATAAGTGAAGAGACAGATAACCACACACCAGCTGTACAGGAAAAAAAGAAGGTAACAGAGAACTGGAACATCCCCAGAGATGAATTTAAGGACACTGTAACTTCAAACAGTCAAGTGAAGTGGAAACTTTCCCTGTCTAACCCTGGTGAAGAGATCAGTTGTGGAGGAAAAGATGGAGGCACACGATACCAGCAACTAGAGTCTGAAACAACAAAAACTGTGGAGATGAATTTACTTCCCAGTGGCTGTGTAAGAAGACAGGAGACCCGCTGTGATGAATATTCACCCAAGCTCATGACAAATCTAGTTGGTGAGGAAGGGGTGGAGCTGATAGTGGATTCAGAAAATATAACTGAGGCAGGTACTGGACAGATGTCAAACACAGAGTATGAAATGCAGGATGGAGTCATGTGGAAAGAGAAAAGACATACCCTGATAAATGAGAAGACCAATGAAGTATGGGGAATTCAGTTCTTGAGAACCAATAAGAACTCTAGTTTAGAAAGGAATTTGAACTTTTTATCTACAACTAGTCTCGTGGGCAAGATCTGCTGCGATGCTGTAGGAGAGAAGCTTGGGGAGAAAAAGGAGAATGACTTTGAGTTTAGAGTTGATACACCTGAAGTCATAGGCGTTGGGGCAATGGGGGAGCACCAAGTGAGCCCCTGTCGAGCTGAAAACGCTCAGGACACGGGTCAAACTGGAGCAAGACAGAAACACCACACAGAAAAGCCACTGGTGCAGGGTGAGACCAAATTACTCCTCGGTGACGAAATCACTGATAACCTGGAGAGGACCACGGAGGAAAGGACAGAGATGATGAATGTCAGATTGGAAATGGAAACAGAGAGCAGGACAAAGGCAGGCATTGACACAGGCACCGAAGATAAGATGGAGACAGAGCAGCAGCATTTTTCTGATGTTCAACCAAGAGAGAGAGAATGTGAAAGAAGTCACTGTAGAGAAGTGACTGTAAGAGACACAGAGCAAGCTGAGAGGGGCAGAAACAGAGATGAGCCATTAATGCCACCTGTGGACAGTGAGAATGAGATCACACCTACAGGTAAGTGTATGACGGCCCTCATTTATGAGAATACTGAGTCACAGCTTCTTGGTTTCTTTTAGGTGACCTTCTTAACTCTTATTTTTTGTTCTCATTTGCCTGAATTACTGTCAGGTAACATAGACAGAATTTAGATTTTAATACAGTACTGAAAATATTTTTAAATCATTGTTGTATTACTAAGATAAGGTTATCATGACTCTTATATTTTAATTTAGTGGCAATATGTGCAGTTTACAGCAGTAACCACTAGAGGGCGCTAGAATACTTCCATGGATGCTCCTTAATCAACGGCAATAAGTGAATGCACTCCAGCGGTACATGACAGTATCATTTTTCAGCTAACCTCACTCAAAATTCTCTGTGCTGTTGGGTGTCTTTAAACAATTCAAGCAGCATTAATGCTGCCAATTTAAAGGAAAGAGAGAGACTCAAAAGTACTGGGACTGTATTACATAAATGAGGAGGGGGTCTGGGTTTCAGATTCTGAATATGGAACCAGAAATGTAGTACTACAGCATAAAAGTCTCTAAAGCTACACTTAAAGCCAGGTGTGTAGACAACATGATGCAATATATCTAAATTTGGGACTTCAGTTGTAGCTGAAATACAAATACACTGCTATAACAAGTGTTCAAGACATATATGTGATTATTGAGAGATTGTGGGAGACTGATGCACATGCTAGTTTAGGAAAACAGACCTAGGGGGTGCTAAAGCATTTGAAGTGGCTATAAACTCTTGCTGGTGGCTTTCAGCCATCTTTCTTTTATCAGAGTGGCGGTAATGACAGCAGTGCTGAGGCGACTCAGCACTGATGGGGGATGTTGTGTGCCTGCTCACATTACAGCCGCAGGAAGGGATCTTGAGTCTCAGCTGCTGAGACAATGCTGAGTCAACTCACACACACAACACACATCTACAGTCATACACTCAACAACACACACGCAAACAAGTTGCAAGCTGTGTCGTAGGAAAACATCAGTTCGATCTTAGTGTTGGCTGACCTTGTCCTGTCGCACACACAGCGTGCATCCATACATGCTTACTTCAACACATGCTTACATAACAGAGTGATGAATTGATTGAAAATGTGTCTGAAAAGTGATGATCTGAGAGAAATGCTCTCACCTCCTCTCTTGTAGAGGACGCTGGTAGAGAAAGTTGTTCCACGCCAACATTATCCCAGGAGTGGAGGGTAAAAAGGTCAGGGTTCAGAGCTCCCTGTCTCTATGGAAACCTCCAGCACCATGACAACGTACAAGTGAGTCTCTGTAGAGCAAGTCTGTAGGATTACTGTACTGCATGGCAGCTATACCTATACATAGGTATAGGTAAAGTTTTATCATTTGTTCACATTGCTTAGTCACTTTAATTCGTGAAATGTGTCCCCCACTTCCTGAGATGTTTTACTTACTTTACTTTTTTATACCAAAATACTGATGTCTTTATTTTTCCCCTGCTATTGTCGGTCTCCCACTCTACCTCCGTAATCCCTGTAGGCAAAGGCAACAGTGTGTGCAGCAGCAACCACCAAGAAGTCCTAAAATTTGAATAGCTGCTTTAAAAAGGATTAGACTTCTGTTTCCCCAGCGCACATAGAAAACAATCTGGCTTGTGTGAAACGCGGTGCCGTCGGCAGTATTGCAGCACGCTGACAAGTGATAGCTCCCCAATGAGTCGTAAACTAGAAAAAAGCCCTGACAAAGTAGTCCACATGATGCAGAAACGGAGAGGGAACAGCAAAGAGAGAGAACTATGGAGGGATGGTGTGGGAGAAGCAGAGAGAGAAGTGGGAGAGGCTGAAAGAGGGAGGAGAGGAAGAGGCGCAGGACTTCACTGTATTGCTACAATCAGCAGCAAACACACCAGTCCATTCTCTCCCCCTCCCCTCATTCACGCTATTATACTTTCCTGCAGCCAGCACTGGGCGACGGGCCACGGGCTGCCTTGCTTTTCTATCTATATCCTGTAGCACAGCACCCTGGGGGGGGTTCATGACTTTGTCAGCAGTAAAACGGCTGTGTTTACAGGGAAATGAGAAAGACTCTCCTCAGGGAGCTGAATCACAGGAATTCCTACCTTACCGAGCCCTCTGCTGACAACCACGCAGGATTGTGTGCACACAAAAACTCACACATGATCTTTGAAAATCCAGTCCCTTACCTAAATTTCAAAGAACACAAGCGCACATGCTCACACTCAATTTTTGCGTAAATGGAGATGAGTTACGGGTATGAATAATGGAGATGTTTTGAAGATGCTGGGAAGGTTACAAGGAGGTGAGGATGTACTTTCGGGAGAAGAGACTCAAATTTCCGTCCACCTTTGTTTTGTAAAATATAATTTTATTCTGTCAAATATTCATTGTCATCCAGTCAACATGAGCAGAAGTTTTTTATTTATTTTTTTTTCTTTCATGAAAAATAAATAAGTATGAACGAGTGTGAGCGACACCACTTCGGGCAGGCTGTCAGACAAACAGTGTCTTGACTGTCTGTGGTTTTGTCTGGGACACAGTGCTGAGGGCTGAATGTGTGCAGCAGTCCTCTCCTTGCATCCTCTTCTTTTTCCTGCCCTCCTGTCATTTTTGTTGCTCACTTGTTTATTTTCCCAGCATTCGTTCAATCTGTTGTAAATTTTTTATTATCCAGTCGAATGCAGAACATGCATTGTATACTTCATATACATATAATTCATATACTTCATTGTATACCTCATACTTGTGCGCAGCTAGAAAACATTCCTGCTCATTTTTCTAAACTGATTTGCTGACATGTATTGATTTTCAACCCTGTAACAAAACTTTCACAGACAGTGAGAGTCTGTTTTCAAGTACCTTCTGATGTTGCAGAATGAGTCCTTCTAAATCTATTCTTGCCTCTCCTGTTCTCTTTGTTTCCTTTGTCCCTGTCTGACTGCACGCTGTTCACCTTTTCTGTTGTGCAGACCGTTAATGGAAGTATCAGAGGGAGCAGCTCAAGCGTGGCACTGAACCCAGCAAACACTTTTTCTGCTGGACAGAGACAGAACTTGTTCTCAGCTGCCATTAAACCAAGCAAAAAAATGGAAAGCATCAACCTGTTTCCTTCACATCACCCCCCCATGATCCCTTCCTTCCACTTAAAGAGGAAACATGAAGTACTTCAGCACAAAAAATCTGATGTTCCGCCTAAAAACTTCCAAACCAGACGTCCCCCAAAATGGGAACCACCTCATTCCTTGCAGGAAAAAGGAGAGGACGGAGAAATTAATGAGCTGAAGAGAGCCAGGCCCAAAACCTTCATCACTGAACACCGAGAACCACCGACTAAAGTCAGTCCTTCACACAAAACAGGAATATTGTTAGGGGTACTTAAAGACCCATATTCCCCAAAGCAAACTGGTCAGACTAAGAAGGAAGAAAAATCTTGTGAAACGACTGTGGCTGTTTCCAAACAGATCCCATCTCTGACCTGCAAACTCAAGCACAAGCAGACCAAATATTGGCCAAAGATGTCCCACGAGGGGGCCGATGATGGTGACCCCCAGAACCAATCCAAAGCTGGCTGTTTGACCGCAACCCTGACAACTGACCCCAGAGTGAAGGATTCTGTGAAGCTGAACCAAGATGAGAAGATGCAAGTGCTTGAGAAGGCTAGAAAGGCCAAGGTGCTGGTGCTAACCTTGGTGTACCGAGATGGAACGACTCAGTTAGACCCAGAACAGGTAAGCAGAGCTGTGCGACAGGTGAGGAGCTTTCACACGCAGAGGTAAAATTTAGTATTACACTGTAGGTCAGAGCCTTAGAGGAGCTATATTTGAAAGTTGAAAGTGATCTTTTTAGTTTGCCTTTAAATCTGTAAAAGAGGATAGACTCTAGCTCTGCCCTGTGCAGAGTATCCGTCCCAGTTGTTAAAAGATTAGTGTAAACCGTTTACTCTTGTGGCTCATTGCTTCATTAACGGTTTGCTCGTGTTAATTTCCCTCTCTGATCTTTAATACAGAGGCTCACTCCAGCAGCGTGTGGCCTCCTCGTGCTCATGAAGAACAATCTCGATTGCGGCGCGCCAGAGGACTCGCTCGGGCCAAATGACAGTCTGGTCTACTTAAAACTGGAGCACACACCTGCATGGGCCCAACCACACACACACCACAGCCAGGAGCTCTTTACTAGGTCTGTGTGCGTGCAAGTGCATGTGTTTGTAAGAGAGATGTGTGTGAATATGATTGGAATGTGAATTTGAAGTATGAGTTCACAGCATGTCCATTTGTCCTTTTGCATCTATCAAAATATGTATGTTTGCATTTAGTTTTAAAACTGGACCACTCTGAAATTTGTGTGTCTCTGTTCCATAGAGATATGCTGCTACAGGTGCTATCAAGATCTCAACAGGGGGTGTGCTATAAAGCCAAGGATTTGCTGCGTACAGTTCTGCAGTTTTACAGACAAGACCTCAGCTGGAAACAAGGCAGATAAACATAAATACACATACACACGTAGAAAGACACACAGCCAGTCGTGCACATCCAATTCCAGCTGTTTAGAGCTACTTCAAAATACTTTTTTGTAAATTGATCATCAGCATTCATCATCATACTCTTCACCCAAGTGATACTCCCACCAAAATATATCTTTGAGTATGAAAGATGGCTGTTTAATAGTTTGTAGTTTCTTCTCAGTATTAGAGTATTCTATTGACATCAAAATCATCTGAGGCATCAACAAAAAAACAGCATGCTGAATACTGCTCAGTATCATAAAGAGCTGTCCTCTCCCTCTCTAGTGGCAGGCTGTCATATCCACGACCCACAGGTGTCAGGGTGGCTGCTGGATCCTACAAATCCCTCCTCTTGCTACCAGGACCTTCTCAATAAACACTGCAAAAGACCCTATACAACACCTGCCCAGGGTAACAAAAAGGTTAGTTAAGATTTGAATTTTTGGATCCAAGCAGGAATATTCCCTCTTAAGACATCAGGGTCAACAAGTCTTCACAGCTGTTATGACAGCATGCTGGATGTTGGGAGACACTGGTCATTTGGTTGAGGCATAGTTTAACAAGTCAATATTTCACCTCACCCCACATTCAGAAATCTGTCCTTGAAGCAAAGACGGGCCTTTATGACAGTTCATGACCCAAATAGTTTCAATTCTCGATAAAGTCTGCACATACTTTCTCTTCTCTCAACTTTTGATTTGTCACACAAACAAAGCACCTATGCATTACTATTCCCGTTACTTTCTGTGACCGAGAAAAGCAGGCGGGCGAGAACGGGAACAGGTGAGCGTCACGTAGTGCCCGCTGGGTAATGCTGTTTATTTAAGGCCATTATAAGTCACCCAGATAACCTGATATTGAGAGGGCAGAAAAGAGTAGCGGCGGCTTGTGAGAGAGAGTAAAATTTAGAAGGGCCCGTAATACATACCAGTGAGCGCAGGCCCACTGTAAGTCCAGTGAGAGATCAAAACTTCAGAAGATCAAACTTCAAGGGTTTTCATTTTTGTTGAAACATAAACAGCTACCAAATGTGCAAAATGATATCAAATAGATTAAAGCCGTAGCCCATAAAAAAACTATTTTGCTCAAATGCAGGCCTGTATTTCATGATCTATTTGAGATTTTTGGGGTGATGCATATATAATAAAAACATGCAGCATTCATGGCAACAGTTAAATCTTTAAAGGATCAGCCCTAGCGAGCACCCATTACCTCGTTGGTACTGCCTGTTCTTCCCTGAACACAAGAAAGAAGTAAATCAACAACATCTTCTTCCAGAAAGCAAGCAGAGTACGTTAGTCCCCACCGACCCTCTTTCCCTCTTTCTGTCTGTCTGTCTGTCTGGGTCAGGTTTCTCAGGTCATCTCAGGTCTCTACTCGCTCTACTGGCTTAACGTAGAGCTATGCTCTAAACTACAGGTTAGTTGATGTGCACACACACACACACACACCTGTACATACAGTATAAATACACAACACACACCTGACAGACTGTTTATGTTTGTAGAGCCAGGGGCTGTGGGAGCTGTACTCAGACATGGAGCTGAACATGATCACCGTTCTGGCAGGTGAAGACCATTTTGCTGTTTCTTTCAGTAAACACTGAGCACATATTCTGAAATACTTGGAGTTTGTTGAAGCTAGAAGACAATGTTATAATATGTAAAATATTGTCAGTGCTCCAATTGAATCAATTAAAAACTTGGGTTAGGGTGAGCCGAGCTAACTATATTTTGTATTCACTTAAAATTCAAACTATGTTTCTACAATCATAATAACTCCATATTTGTAGAAGACAGATTTGCTATATTAGGTCCTGTGGATCAGTAAATATTAGTGTTGTTTCAGCCATGGAGAGCCATCGCATCAACGTGGACAAAGGAGCTCTTAAGAGAACTTCAGACCTGCTGGGGGTAAGGCAGAACATCAGACATGACATGTTTTTGCTACTGTTGTTGTTTCCCCTTGCCAGTGTTATTAATAAATAGAGCAGAACAGCTTGTCTAAAAGACAAGGGTTTAATATGGATGCTTGCAGAGAAGGCAAACTTATCTCTCACAGCCAGGAGTTATCAACATTCGCCTCATGGCTAATGTTGATTTCCCACCAGAACGCAGCAGTGAAACAGCAGCAGCACACACACAGATAAATTCTGCTCAGTGTGTTTAAAGATAGACAGGCAAGTAATGCAATTTGCCCCAAACACACTAGTGTTAGTCCAATTCATGTTGATGGTGTTATGGATTTTTAAATATAAGTGGGCCAAGATATTCATAACAGTATTGTGCCAATGTGTGTGTGTGTGTGTGTGTGTGTGTGTGTGTGTGTGTATAAATATAAAATATAAACAGACTTTATGTATAAACAGATGTTGAGACAGTTCACGTTTTCTACACCAACAAAGCACATAGTAAAGTTCAGGGTATGTTTTTAGGTTTTTCCTTATGTTTCCATATATTTCTTTCAATTTCAGTTAGTTTCTTTCCATACTTACAGGATGTAATGGGAAAAAAAGTATGGATGTAACCTTCACTTGTTTTTGGAAAATCAAGCTGGACACTGACCACAAACCTAAAATTCAGAATCTGTGTGTTAACCCTTGTTTTGAAGAGGAAAATGTGTTGGAGTCCCATGTAACAGCTTACATGTGTTCATATCAAACAAACTTAATGGAAACACTTCCTCAGAAATATAGTTTTGGCCAGCCTGCACCATAGGTATGCTGCTCAGGGTCAGCTCAGATTTCTACTGCATCACTCTTAGCTGATTGTATTTTCGACCTGGCTGCCGAAACCACAGTGCAGGCGACAGCTGCTGTATTAATACAAATGGGAGTGAAACAGTGGGAGGATGTGAGAAACAGAAAGAGGGGAAAAAAAACTCTTCATGAGCCTGAGAGGAAAAGAAAAATGAAAAAATCTCGTTTTTCCTCTACTGGGTAGGATTAGAGATGTGGTGGGTGGACATCCTCCGGGGACCTGTCCTGTTCACATGCAGATAAAAACCAATTCAGGAGACACTTGAGAGAGATTACAGACGCACACAGACAGACGTACAGATGTTGCGGATACCCGTGTGCTCAGGAATACACACACACACATTCCTCATGTGTTCTGCAGGCAGCCATAGAGGCAAACACACACTTAAACCCACTTACAACTCTTGCAGGCGCCAGCAGGGGTGTTGTTGTGGAGAGAGTCTTTCGGTTTCTTGCCGTGTTGCTATAAATAGGATGGAGAGTCTGTCTTTTTCCTTCAAGAGGCTGTGCTGCAGGAAGGAGCATCGCTGTCTGCCTCTGCCAACATACACACACATGCTGAAGTTTTTGCAGACTGCTGCAGAGTTATGTATGTGTGCGTGGTTGTGTTTTCCTGTAATATGTACCGGTACGTGCAGCCACGCGTGTCCCCACTATGTCGCGTTGGATTTTCTTTTTATCTGAGCTGTCAGGCTCACCTGTCTGAACACCAAACAGAGGATCCCTCCTGTCTGTCAGCAACGCATCTTACAAACGTGCTCACATGCTCTTTTGTCTCTTCAGCCAGCGCTATTAAAATTCAGGACAAACAGTCAGACTTCGTTTCTATCAGATCAGATAGATGTCCATCTGTAAACACCCATCACCTCAGGATCCAACTGAGGAGTCTGCATGTCGGCATAATACAATAATTAACCCTAAGTGTTGTCCTACAATATGAGATTCCTGCCATATCCGCTCTGTGTGTGTGTATGTGTTTGTTTGTGTGTGAAACAGTACTAAGGGGCTGGCATCCAATATTGATGAGGCAGTCTGGAGCCTGCTCTGGGCTAAGAGAGAGAGAGAGAAGTACATATTTTGGAATTTTGGTACATGTCTGCCAGCTCCTCCACTTTTTCCTATTTTTTGTCTCTGTCTTTTTATATCTGTCTCATCTCTCTCCGCCCTCCCCTCCTTCATTGCTCCTTTATGCCATTGTTGCTTCTCTCGCCTCAGCCTATCACGCTGTCAAGTTCTGTCTGCCTTAGCAGTCTGGCCCCTCTGACTGATGTCTGTTTGTTTCAAATGCCGTTTTCGATCAAGGCCCAGCCACGGGAGTCCCCACTGCTGCCCAGTCCTCACCTGTTTGTGCCTTCCTTTACTCATTTTTCTTCCCTTCATCCTTTTCCTTTCCACCCACTGAAGTATTTGCATCACATTTCAACTTTTAAACCCTTTAACTCTCAATTTTTCTCACCCCCCCTGCATTCCCCAATCTGCCTCTTTTTGTTGCTTTCCGTCTGTCGTCTCCCATTTCATCACCCCTCTTCCCTCTCTCCCCTCCCCTTCCCTTTTTTTCTATTCTTTTGCCTCTTATTCCCTCATTTGTCTGTCAAATCCTTAAGAAGTGTTTTTCTTCTTCAGTCAAACTTGTAATGAGCTTCTGGTGTGTCGGTGTCACCCCAGCCGTAAAAAAAAAAAAGAAAACATAAATGTTCGTGTTTAAGCTGAATATTGTATGAAGAGGGATTCTTCTAACTCTGCCCTCCTCCCTCAAGTGCTTCTCTCTTTCACCCCCCTCTATCATTCCTTCGCTTTTTTCACTCTCTCTCTCTCCTTTTGATCCTCCGTCTCTCCTCTGTCTCCCTTTCTTTTGATCAAGCTTCCTCTTTCCCTCTCCGACCTTCTACCAATCTTGCATCCCTTCACTTCCTCCTCTCTCTCTCTCTCTCTCTCTCTCTCTCTCTCTCTCTCTCCCAGAGTTTATTATGCTGCTGCCTGTGTCGACCATCCTGAGAAGCAAAGTTCATTCTGTATTCGAGTGGATTATCACAGCAGTCATTAAACCCTGTCTGGGTCTGTGTGTGTCTGTGTGTGTGTGTGTGTGTGTGTGTGTGAAGGACTTTTAGAGTTTTATGAGAAAAAACATTAAAAAAACATAAAAATCTATTGTATTTTTACATTGTTGTATATGTTATACGGAATGGATTTTCTTTTTTTTTTTGGATTCATAATTCTTGTGTGTTCATGAGTGTGTCAAAGTTGCTGTTTGTTGTTTGTCTGTGTGATCCTAATGCGCTTGCAGTGTGACTGATGTGTGCATAAGACAGATTAATAGAATGCTTTGCCTTTGGCCACGGGAAGGGAGGAGAAATGAGACAAGTGCTGTGTTACACATATTAATTTCGCCTCAAATAACCTCCCTTCTTCACAGCGGAGGTCCATACCCAGGTCAGGAAAACCTGTCTGATAACTTTACTTATCTTGTAAAGTTTCAGTCAGCCAGCTACAGAAATTAGCTATCCCATCATACTGCCATAAATACACTGCTGTCTCCAAACATTTTAATTGGCTTTATATCCCCTGAGTGATAAACAGACTAATCCGGAAAAAGTCTTAACAGAGATATGAAATATTGTAATGGACTGAGATTGGCTTTGCTCTTAAGAAATAGTGCCTGACATGCAGCAATGCAGCAATCGCTGTTCTGTAAAATGTCAAAACTGATCATTAACTACAGCATTTTATAATTGAACCTCCTGAATCCAAAAGTGCGCTGACTTTACAATAAAGATTAACAACTGTTTATACTCGCAGCAACAAATCTGATTATGTTCTCAATATCATAAAAGCTTAACATACTTAGTTCAGATGAATTAGCTTGATTATCTTGCAGGAAATCGGCCACTAATATTACAAAGGGACACAAATCCCTTTGATCTATGGGTCGCTTGGAACTAGAGGATGTTTACTGTCTGAAATAGTAAGTAAGTAGAGTACTGATAAGTTGGCTAAAACAAACCGTAATATATTTGCAAATACTACTTAAAGGTTTGTGTTTTTGTATTTATATTTATTTGACATATTTATTGGCCTGAAGGTGAGGTGAGGTGAGGTGAGGTGAGGTGAGGTGAGGTGAGCAACATTGCCAAAGCGTCAAGGATAATACAGTTTAAGAACATGAGGAAAAACAATAAGTAAATAAATAATAATAATATAACATCAGAAAACAGATCAATAAAGTATGAATAAAACAACTATATTCGTAAGTATCAAATGTAAAAGGATCCATGAAGTAGAAAAGTGGATCAGTGACAGAGTGTGAGCTGTGAGGAGATGAACTACAGCTGTCATGTGCTGGTTGTCTCTCAGGCTGTGACACGCTCAGACAAAGCTGACCTCCTCTGTGGCGCAGACACCAGAGAGTAAATCAGAATCTCGGATCGTAACACTTGCATTGAATTTTTTTGTCGAAGAGCTTTGTGCTAATGTCTTCATATGCGATGAAATGTTGCAGGAAATATTGAATGCAGAATGTTTTTAGTTTTTGTGGTGGATGTCCAGTAGTTATTGCGTTTCTCTCTCTTTCTCTCAGACTAAGATGAAGCAGTTGGAGCAGGAGGCCCACCGAGCCGCTGGACAAATATTCTTGGTCACCAGCAATGCTCAGCTACGAACAGTGTGTGGCCTATTATGTATGCATTTGTGTGTTATATGCATGCATGTGTATTGCTTTGTTTTTCTCTTGTATGTGTGTATATACGGCATCTTTAGTTTTACGTTTTCCTTAGCTGTGTCAGAGTGTGAACATCAAAACATGTTATCATTGCCAATTTTGCTATAGGTTTCTATGTAATTATTGATGTTTACAATATGTGCAACCTTTCCCTCTTTGGGTGTGGTGTTTATGTGTGTGAATATGTATGAACTGTATGTACGCATGCATGTTTTTGTGTGTGTATTTATTCTGCGTTGTGTGTATGTTTCCATGGATCCATGGATTGGTATGGATTTGTGGATATTGTGGATTTACAATATTTGAAGGTTCTGTTTGAGAAGCTTTGCCTCCATGAGCGCTGTGAGAACAAGAGACTTCCCAAGACCATCAACAAACAGCAGCAGTCAACATCAGAAGCTGCGGTACAGCGCATGCACAGACACACACATAAACACACACAGATATGTCAGTTTCATCTTCAAATCTCCTTTAATCTGACAAAACCAGCTCAGTCTTATTTGAAGTTTCACAATGTGCACCGACACATTCATACAGATGAATCCATAAGCACACACCTAAATACACAAACAAACAGTCGTGTACATGCAAATCAATAGGGAGACAGGCATGTTGCCAGCCTATTCTGCAGATAACAAAGGGACCAAAGTGACAAAAAACAATTTCCTGCAAACAAAAAGTGCAGTTGCAGGATTGTGTTAGATGTTTGCTCAGAATGGCTCCTGAGCTCTTTAATAAACTTTGTGTTTCCCCCTGTCTCTCCTTTGTCTTGTTTTTTTTTCACAGTTGTTGCAGCTTCAGGACCTACATCCTCTGCCAAAGATCATACTAGAGTACAGACAGGTCAGTCATGTTCTCAGTTGGCTTTTATTCATAATTGTCAAAAACATTGTTTAGCATTTCTTGATAAGAGTTTCTTGCTGTAAAAAATCAAAGGCTATGCTTACAGTTAGATGTAGATCTGTTTTGGAGGAACAATGTTTAGGTCTGCCTTTTAATGGCTTCAAATAAGTATATGGGTAAAGTATTCAATAGTAGAGAATCTTAAAGTTTCACCTTTTTTTCAGTTGTAATTGTCAATGTTGTAACTCCCAGGTTCACAAAATCAAGTCGACTTTTGTTGATGGGATTCTCTCATGCATGATGAGCAAGGTGAGCATGCAGCCAAACTGTCAACAAAATCCCTCAGATGTAAATGTATTCACGCTACACACATTTACCGGAAAGGATGTCTTATAAACAGTCTTTTTGCTCTTTCTAAGATATGGTTTTTCTAGACTTTTCTCCTTAAGGCTAGAACAACAAAAATAAAAAGTGACACCAAGCGTTGAGAGAAGGCTGTAGGGTGTAGAATGACTCAACAAAGGCCACAGCTTTTGTTTTTCTTTACTCACAGTTTGGTTCCTGCATTGAAACAGTGTGTATACGCTACCAAACAGGCCTATTTTGCTCCTCTTCACCTTCATGGCTGGTGCAAACATCACTGTCATTACACTGCTGTGCTCGGTACTATAACTGAAAACCACGGTGTAATGCTGCAGGCTGTTAGGCACACAGTCACATACCGCAGCCTCTGAAGGTGTGATTGCACTGCCCCTACAGCAGAGAGCACTCTCAGGCCTGGATGGTGAAACCTCATCTGAGCTGGTCTCTTTAAGCTGTCGGTCCTTTCTGATGCCGCTGCTGTACTGAACTGGCAGAGGAATGATGCAGCTCTGTGTCCGACCGTCCCTCCACGCCGGCTTTGTCCCCCTCTGTACGGGAGCAGCAGCTTGTGTTTGTCAATCTGTGCTTACTCAACTCTGCAAATGAGTCTGCCTGGCTGTCTTCAGAGCTGTCTGGCTTCTGATGGTGGTGATTCATGTGGTGGTCTTTTGGACAGAGCTGACAATAATCCCTGCTTGAGAGGGGTGCTGTTGTCAAAAAACAATTTTTTTTTTTTTTTTTTACTCATAAACCAGATACCAAATATGATGGCGTTTTGAGTATAAGTGTTGGTGGAATCATATAATATTAAATCCAAATTACAGATACGTGAGTAAAATATAATCTTTAACTACAAGTAAATGCATAAACCTTATTTCCATTAACTAGAAAATACTCAGAAAAGGCTATATTTAAAGTCCACCATGCCAAATGTTGTCTACTTTCACAATATTTATCACAACTCCACCTCTTCCTCCAGTAACATGTAACAAACTGATGTATTTGAATGTGTTATTGCCAGTAAAGTGATTCGTCATATGTGTTTAACAATACTAGGCAAGACAGCTACACCAGCTTGTGTCATCATGAAAATGTAACTGAGCTTTTAAAACTCAACTGAACTCAAGAAACCTTTTGCTTGAAGTCGGTTCATCTTGTACTACCAGGTCAGGTTCACACATTTGTCTGCTGCAACCAGATGTTGGGGTTGCATCATTTGACAACATCCCTGAGCTGACTGTGTTGCATGTGCTTCTCATTGCACCAACTCTACTGGCTCTACAGTCCACTGACAGCTTGTTATAATTGGGAATCAGGCAGTCGCGTGGCACTGTTGATGTTTATCGGTCCAAAAAGCAGAATCAGAGTGATGGTGGCAGTGAAGATCGCAGCTGTTGTTTTCAAGCTGAACTGGACAGGAATCAGCTATATGGAAACATGACTGATGACACAGCCGACTCACTGAAACATGTATATAATCTGATGAAAGTAATACGATGTGCTTTGCAAAACTGCATTTGTCAAATTCCCCTTGTGTATGATTTATTTATATGTTTGTGTCCTTCTCATCAACACATCAGAACTACATTTCCTCCACATGGCACCAGACGAGTGTGGTGACAGGGAGAATCTCAGCCAAGCACCCAGTAAGTATGATCTTCCTGCCATCTCTACACATCTCCCTTTGTCTTAATCTCTTGTCTTTATTTCTTTTGATCTTGAAATCTAGTTATTATTATTAGTTATTAGTTGTTAGGTGGCTGTTATAGGCTTAAGCTGCAGCGTTGGAGCTATCCATGGTGCTGAACTGTGACCACATTGAAATTACAGTGATTGAAACAGAAGGACCTGAGTGTATTTATCAGTTAAATTTGTACAACTTAATGACAGGTAGGATATGTACAGGTCTTTATTTTTACAGAGAGTTTTTGTTTATGCAATGAATGCACACACTTAAGCATCTTCCAAGTGTTTAATCTCTCAAAGCTAAGAAAAAGCACATTCATTATTATTAGTTAAGTAAAAGAGATAAGTGCAAACACTTTTATACAATCAGTGCCATAAAAAATAGTACTTAGTGTAATTGAAGTTCGAAGCCCAATTGTTTACTAAGCACACTCAAATACACTTTCAGCTTGTTAGTGTGTAAGATTGTAACAGAACAGAAGGGGGCTGTCTGGGTTTTCAGTGCCATAAAACAGCAGGTCTTTTATATAACCTTCAGGAATCTCAATATCAACATCTTCTTGTTCCTTTCTTTCTTCCTGTATATATAATTCCTGTATCTGTGCCTGTCTGTCTTTTTTCTTTCTTTCTTTTGTTCTCCACATTTCTCTTATCAGAGAGATCCTTTGATTATGCTGACTGCATAATAATTACTAAGCACACACACACACACACAGAGTCACACATAATACTAGGTTCTCTCTTACAAATATAGATGTTTGGATTTGGAGTGTTATGTGAGAACAAGCTGGGGTTTCTTTGGGATGTCCAGGGGAGAGGAGATAAAAAAGTGTGTGTGTTTATGTGTGTATGTGTGTTACATGTGCTTGTATTGCTATCATTGTGTGACCAGTTTCACTTTGAAACCATCGCAGTGGGGACATTTCAGCTGTTCTCGCTACTTCAAAGGACTATTTTTAGATTAAGGTTTGATTTTAAGGTTAAGGTTTGAATTAGGTTTAGGTTACAGAGGATAAGGGTCAGTATTAGAGAAAGAAAAAGATATTTAAAAACCACTTCAATATTTGGATAATGAAACTGAAGGTATATGTGTGGTTTTGAGAGTATATGAAAGACAGTCACCAGATTTTATTTTACCACCGAAGTGTGTGTGCGTGTGTGTAAAATCAATCTGCTGAATTTCATCCTTGAAATAAAACACAGCGATAACCAGTCTACTCTAAGACACGGCACTGACGTACAGGGCAATGAACCATGTAAAGCCTGCTACTCTGTGAGGGCAACTCTCTGCGGTAGTGCACTATGATTAATGACTGTAGCTGGGCATCATCTGTTGTGTCGATAATCAGTATCTTTATGTTTGAATAATAGTCCATTTAACCATAAACATGTGTATATATACACACATGTATAATGTCAGGGGAATTATAGAATAGATTTTTCACATTTGAATTGAGAATTTGTTTGCATAAAGAATAACTAAAAAATTAAATTAGTTAATGAAGTTGTCACCAAAAGTAAAATGTTATGTTACTTATGGAAGTAGATAAGAATGTAGACACATCGTACTGAAGAATACGTCCAGCACAAAATCAAAAAGCCGACCACTACAAACAAATGCTTTGTCTCTTTTTGTACTTATCAGCTCCCTCTCCCTCTCTCTCTGTATGGGACAGACGGTCAATAGCTCATTTCGACATTACGCAGCTGTCAGGGTTCAGTGGTTCTGTCATAGAGTACTGCTCTGCACAGCTTTTTTCACACACACACACACACACACACACACAGACACATATATATATAACCATGGAGATATTGAGCTTTTCTAATCTCACTTAGCAATTTGCGACCGGTGTGAGCTACACATTGAATTGATCGTGCTGCTACAGAATGATATATTGTGACTGTCAGGCAGCGCCGATTTAACACAGCTCTGTTCCCTCTGCTCCGACACTGGGATTTGGTTGAGCATCTTATCAAGCGTGCGGATGTTGGTGTGTTTGTGTGTGTGGGTGTGTGTGTGTGTGTTGTGTATCTCCACTGATGTGTGTTTTGCCAGTTTGGTCTTTTATTCAGATATTGTGCTATAATTATAATTTGTTTCAACTGCACACTCATTATTTTATGATTCATAATAAAAATGATCTATAAGTGGTTGTTTTGGTGGCCAAGTATTTAAGACACATACAGTTAACACAAAATACCATTTGGTTACCCTCCCTCTTCTCCCATGTTTCATATGGAGCTCAACTTTCCCTGCCAAAAAAGACAAAATGCAACAAAAAAAAAGTTAATTAAAAGCAAAGTCATTACTTTTTCATTGCTGAATGAGTGTGTGAATACTTAGTGATGTGGTATAATATAATATGTTTTCCTGTGATATCAGGTGAAATGACATCACTGCTCAATGCTTGCTTAATCACAGAATACATTAATTGTGCCGGTCATTATCTGTGGATTAGTGTTTGTATTTAGTCATTTTACACAATTACTCTGACTGTACTGCCAAAACTGAGAACAGCAAACAAATAGTAGTATGTTTGTGTTTTTAACGACAAGTAAGTACGACAACAAAATTGTAAGAAGGGAAATAATTGAGTAGGTAAAGATATGTGGAACTGAAATTGTTTTCAATTATTTGATTAGTTGATTAACAGAAAATGAATTGGGAACTAATTTTACAATCAACTAATCAATACAGTTATCAATCAAGAGTGTAACGTAATGTTGTATTTGGTATCATGATAGGGAAATAAATAAAGTGATCCACAGAGGAAGATACATGAGACACTTTTTAAAAATGTGAAGTTTAGTCTGTAGCAGAACGTTGAAAGAGACTCTGTGGCTCGATGACTGGAACGAGAAGATCGTTTCACTGTTACAGAGCCAGGAGGAAGAAGAGTCGAGTCCCTGTAGTCTTTTTCCTTCTTATTATTCTTGCATATAAATGAACTTCACTCTTGATTATTCTCATCATAATATGGAATGTGCCACCCATAGATAATTGAAGACTCACCCACTGATGACTAACGTGTCACATGCTGCTGCTTTGATGGTAAAGAAGCTGCAATTTATAGTTTGGGGTTGGGGGGGAGTGGAAAAAAAGGGAAGCCACTCTGCCACTCACCATACTGCATACACACACACATTTACATGAGGAGTGTTACAGAGGGGGTTTAGCTTTCATCTGTTGTGGGTTCAATTGAGGTGAAGCCAGACTGCAGTAACAAAGGGGTGCCTGAATTAAAGCAGGACAGCCATAAACTGGTTCTGAGTTAAAAGCGCTGCGAGAAGTGAATCTCGCTGCAGAGGGAAGTGGGGCTCCTCTGCTCTGCCTCATCTGTTTTTATCTGTAGAAAAAACGTGTGCAGGCTGCGAGTCACAGCTTCCTTATCTGCATCTACAGTGATTCCATCTCTGTGTCTGTGTCTCTGTTTCTTCCTCCTTGTGTTTTTGTTTCCCACTTTGAATTTCTCCTTTCTCCTCAGGCGCTCATGCCTTCACAACTTCCTCATTCTCCCCCTTCCCTCCATGATGCTTTATTTCTGTCCCTTCTCTTATTTTTGCCTCACATTTACACCCTTAATAATGCAGCAGTGAAACCATAGATGACAAATAAGATATGAACTTCCCCTCGTCCCTGTTTGTTAGCACCAAAGAGCTGAAACAACACTCAGCAAGCCCAAGTCCTTGATGCAGTACTCCGCCCCTATATCATCTGCTCTCTCTTCTCTCTCTCTCTCTCTCTCTCTCTCATTCCCTCTGCGCTGTTCCGGTTGCGCCTGAGTCCTTTATGGCGTTCAAAGATTTATACACTCATGCCACCCACAAGTGCTGCAAGTTCCCTCATAAATACACAGAAAACAGATGGAAACCCGTTGTTCTGCCGCCATTTCGTGGCTTATGTCAAACCACTGTTTGTTGTTTGATGTCAAAGGCTCTCTAAATCGTGACTTTTCTTAATCTTTTTGTCTCCATTTCCAAGTCTCAAAATCTCTCTTATTCAGCTTGGGGATTTTACCTATAGACTGTGCTCTGCATTTGGCCATTAAACGCTTTTGCACTTGCAGAAAGTCCTCCCAAGGCTGATCTAAGCACTTCACTGAAGTGTATGTCATGTTCTCTGCTGACTTGCTGGCGGCAGCATTGAAAACGCAGTAGAGAGTAGTTTAGGTTTGTGTTATGGAAAGTGTTTCAATTAACCAATCCGCCATGATAAACTGGCTTTGCTCAACACCGCTACCTGGAGCAATGTTGGAGTTCAGAGGGACAGCAACTGATGGAGCTGTGTCCCCCCTGGATCTTAATGCCCTGTAGTCTGTCACCTTACTCCAACTAATGGATCGGCCGGCTGTGGGTTTTTGCGACCATGTGCAAGTCTCTCTCTCTCTTCATGCTGAGCAGATGGATTTTAGTGGGTGTGTTTGCTTGTGGTTACAGTGTAAATGCAGATCATTTAGCTGTGTGTATGTGTGTGTGTTAGCGTATGACATGCACGCATGTGTTTGCATGTGTGCATGCGCTCTGTGATGAGTCATTAAACTGGTGCGGTGTGATTAAATTACCCCACACCGGCACAGTGATGCAGTCGTCCCCATCTGTTTAATAAGGCAGTGCTCCTCTGAGACTCTGTCTCTCTCTGGGCCAGATTTACGTTCATGAGAGCGTGGGGCAAATTTCCAGCGCGTCTTTCATTCAATTTGCGGTCACAATATGTGTGTAATTAATGCCAGATGCAGTAATGTAGCACTGTGTAAAAAGTCCAATATTAATAAAATAAATATATTATCAGATTGCATGCAGGCTAATAATACTACGTCAGGTCAATACTAGCAACACATACCTGTAGTCTGTGCAGTACGCCTGTTCATGTGGACCCTTTATTCAATCATTTACCTTTCTCCTGGTGCCATCATACCACACGTGACTACCTAATTGGTGCATTTTGCTAATTAAAGTGGGCTCAAAGGTTTTTATCCCAGCTCAGTGAAGAAATGACAGCATAGTGATGCTACATATTGTGTAAATCATTTCCGTAGGACACAGTTCCGTAATCAAAATTGATATCAAATAGCAGCCTTGTGCAACATCTTGAAAAAGCTCTTTAGCCGATTAGGTGTACGCCTACAAGGGGCTACTGTGAACACTGTTTCTGCTGTCACCTTACGTCCAGCAGATGGCGCTAATTTTACTACCAACCACCTTAAAAACACCACTGAGGAGGGCTGCTTAAAATGTAAACTGTGCACATAATATTTCACCGCTAGCATGGAGTTTGTTACAGGACTACAGAGTAAACGCAAAGCAGACAACGAATCAACATCAAACGCCATAAGTAACCTGGGGGGTTACCCCCTTTTCGATCTCCAAAAGGGGGGTGCTGCAAAAGAAAACTTTGAGAACCACTGGTTTAGTGAATGAAGTAACCTTAACCAAGCCATCATGAATATTTCAACCAGTATTAATTTATAAACACGGATCCCTTGGTCAACAGTGCTAACAGGTGCTTTGGCAACAAGTGTCATTGTCAGGCTCTTGCGGGGTCCGAGCAGACCCTTTGGGGGACAACAGGAGCTAATTTAAGGTTCATTATCAAGCCATTGAAGACATAAAAGAATACAAACACCAGGCTGTTGTTGAGAATAAGGAACAATGCTGCTCATGGTGTCAGTAGCGGAAAGACAACACAGAATAAAACAAACACATCTGCATGATTAAGGGCCCCATTCAGAGTTAATGAGCCCAGGAGAGAAAAACACAAGCATGTGTGTTGGTGTGTTTGGCAGTCGATGGCTCAGGCATATTTTCAAGTAGCGTGTTTGTTTTTTTGTGTCTGACAGCCCAGGAATATTTATGCTGTGTGTGTCTGTGTGTTTTTATATGCATGCAACAGAGGGTAATACACACGTATTTGTGTCAGCTCTGTATAATTAACGCACGTTGATGTAATTAGGGGAGGAACAACAACAACAGCCGCTATTTAATGAAGCCCGTCCTGTGCCAGCGCCCATGTGTATCTGTTTGTGCCCGTCTGCATCTTAATATGCCGTGGTGACTGCTTGCTCGCTATCTGCGTTGATACATGTTTACACTCCTGTGAGTCTATGTTTGTAAGAAGCAGTTAAGCTTTCAACGTTTAGAGGGCAGAGTAAATGAAGTATGAGGAGTTTACTCTGTTTGTGTGTGAGTGAGTGTGTGTCTGCTCGTTTGGACTCCCAGGCGCTCTTGGTCTAACTCACACAGTGTCCGCTAATGAACTAGTTCTCGTGACGCTGTCAGGGTGATAATGACTTGGACCGCTCACAGTGCAGGTGTGTGTGTGTTTGTATTTTAAGTTGTGCTTACACGGACAGAATGCATGTGTTGCTTCTGTATGTACAGACTGTGTCTTCCTGTGAACCTGCACACACACTGTAGGCGTGTTGTACATGCACCTTCTTGCAGGAGGGGATGCAGTAACAGTTTTTGTCCAGTAGGTGAAGCTATCACTGGGATTGCTGTGGTTAGACTCAAATTACTGAGCAACATTTCTGGTCACTAATTAATTTATTTTGCGTATACAGTTGATGTTATTGTGTTTATTTAGTTGCTGTGTGTGTGTGTGTGTGTGTGTAATAATTGGTTCAGGTATTGATCCCCTACATTGGTGTGTGTGTGTGTATATATATATGGAGGTTTTTATGTATATTGACCAGTGCTGGGGAGAGTGATTGTATCTACAGTATCATATTGTGTGTGTTCAAGTGTACAGTCAGCAGTGAGCAGAGCAAGCTGACCCAGGCCATTTTATATTTCACATTTTCTCATTCACCTCTTCTCTCTCAGGCTGCAGTGACGCATGTACAGTCGTCTACATCTGCTCTTTAATTCTTTGATTCTCTCTCCGCTCATCTTTTTCTCTCTCTTTTATCTCTCTTTTATCTCTCGACCCCTCTGTCCATCGCTCTTTCCTGCCTTCCCGTCTCTTTGATTGCCTCTCTCCCTCCCTCCCAACTCTCCTCTCGCATGCTCACATCTGACTTTCTCTTTAAAAGCATCTGGAGGTTTTGTATATCAAAACACAGGGCAGCACTCACTTTTGCATAACAATAATCAACAAAAGCTATAAGCAATAATTAAAGGGCTGGCTCCTAAATTTGTTGTTGTTTGCCTTTCCTGTAAAACACAGGGTGTTTTTTTTTTGTGTGTGTGTGTGCATGAGGTATATTGCTATTGCAAGGAATATGTAAATAAGTTAAAGGAAAAATGAGTATCTGATGTGCTAACAGTCGGTCAGGCTTCACGGTGCTTTGTATCCTGTGTGTTTGTACTGAGTTATGCTGTCGTCACTGCAACACCGTGCATGATGGGAAGGCTGAATTACCTGTCACATCACAGGGCAACACGCACTTACGCACTCACACACACACACACACACACACGTATTTGTCATTACGTGCCCCTCTTATTCGCTCTGCCTGTTTCAAATACACCCAGCAGGTCACGTATGTCATGTACGATAACTTGACCATAACTGAACCTGTGTGTGTGTGTGTGTGTGTGTGTGTGTGTGGGGTGCCTTTTCCCTGAAGTATTCTTTCTGCTGTCCACACCCTGCCACTGCAGTCCTGTCTTTTCACCCCTCCGTCTCTCTCTCCCCCACTCTCCCTCCCTCCCTCTCGTGAATAATGAATGAGTGGTGAAAGCAGAGAGCTGTTTTCTCTCTCTGGATCTCACACAGCCGTGCACACTCACTGTAGGGTCAAGCCAAACCACATGCATGTTGAGGTCTTGACCATGATGGGAAACACTGTTATGTGTGTGTCTTTGCCCCCGCCCTCCCTTCTACATGTTAAGAGGGGAAGTTGTGTGGGTTTCCATGTACACGCTGATGAATGCGTCCTGTGTGTCCTTGATGATAACCGCTAACATCCTCCTTATACACACACTCACACCTTGAGTTGTTGGCGTGCGTGTGTTTGAAAGGGGGGATACAGTGGGATTAACGGGGATTAAAATGGAAACGCTGAGTCTGAATCATCGCTCTTTCTTCCTTTCATCAAACGGCATGTGTGTTGTGTGCGCTGTGGTGCCTTATTACGTTTAACATTTTTCCCTTCTTCAGGCAAAAAGAAAGAACTTCACACGTGTAATTTTTGAATGTGTGTGTGTCCATATCAGCAGCGTCTTAGATTACTCAGCGGGTCGATGCAGGGTGGGACGCGAGCCCAGTGAGCATCAGGCTGTTCCTATTTTTAAGATATGTGTCTGAAAACTTGAAAGATCTGTGGTGTTGGCTGCAGTCTCAGGACGGCTTTCTGTTTTTCTTAATCTCAGCCAAGCAAAGCAGCCGTCCCCGTGTAAACGCTACACTGGGTTTCTGCCAGTCGTACATATATTGGGGAGTTTTAAGACAAGGGCAGTCGACGGGAATGTGATTGATTTAAAAGTTAAAGAAGGAATGTGAGGGAATGTCCCTACCTTGACATCTCATTTAAAAGTCACATTTATTGCATTAGATGGTGGTTTGTTTTAAGAACTAAGTATGAATGGAAAAGCAGCGTTAACCAGGGAGCAATATGTTGTTCAGGTCATTGAAGTGCCTTAAATTATTAGAGATTATCATGAAAAAATAATAGAGAAAGAATATTTGATTGGACGAATACTGAAAGCGTTAGCTACGGAAGTTAAAAGTTAGCAACTTTGAACAATTTACTTTTCCGTAAGTTTTTTTCCAGTAAAAGCTTTATAAGTGTTTTTGGGAGGGAGTTTTTCCTCATCCAAGTGTAAAGTCCCTTGAGGCAAACTGTGATTTGTGATACTAGGCTATACAAACAGAAATGATGTGGCTTCACTTGATCTGCTGTAATTATGTACTTTAATTAATTAAAATAATTAAACAAAAAGTCATCAAGTTTTTTTTTACACAACAAAGCATGTATTTGTAGGCACTCCCAACAGCCTCATTTGGATTTGTTGAAAGGGAAAACCATTTAATTATAACAAATGCACACAAGTGAATGTCACCTCCATCTCCTCTCCCATCCCTTCGTTACAGCGTCACAGGAGCATGCTGGGAGTGGCTGCAGATGTATACCGCTGACCTTTTCTCACTCATATAGAGCTAGTGGTTTATTTTGGTTCCCACACAGCGGGAAATAATTTATCAGTACAAAACACTGTCAAAAATGGGACCCACTTCCACAGAGTGATGAGACACTGTTACAGTACAGATATCTATAGCTACACACTGTGCGGGGCAGGAGTCCACTCCAGCTGTCTTACAAAAGGTGTGTCCTCCCCGATCTAGAACTTCCAGGCCCTGCCGAGGCAGCCGCTCCAAATCACCAAGAAGCAGTACATCCAAGGTAAGGCGCGCACACACTCATTAACACACACACACTCGCACAGACGCAAGCCTCCCATGTGTTCATGAGAATGAGACGGTGATAAATGTCATTGTGTGTGTGTGTGTGTGTGTGTGGCTGTTGTAAAGAGGGTAAGAGAGAGTACTTGTAATGAGGGTTTATGAGGATGATAAAAGTCTGCAGCGACAAAGAGCCACTCACTGAAAAGTGTGTCCTGCACTGCATAGGCGTGTTTGTCTAAAGTTATAACTTTTGTTTTAATTGACATAAATGAAATGTTTTCTTTTCAATCCCATGTGAATATGCAAAATCAAAATAGACCTTTTTTCAAATTTCGCCTTGCTACCTAAACACTGTCAGATGTTAAGATGGTGTTTGTGTTTTATGTTTCTTTTATGTTCCCCTGGAGTACACTTCTGTCGGTTTGATGAGGACAGAAAAAGACAGTGGGCGGTGAATTATCCTAAAAAAGCGATGGAAAATCCCAAGATTCGTTGTGTATGTTATGTAACCTGTTACAGAGCCGCTAGAAACAAGAAAGAAGATGAACAGCTGTGCTTAATTGATCATGTATGCAACATCAAGTGCCAAACCCATCATTCACCTGCAGTTTGGCATCTCCGTTTACTTTCATGAGAAGATGCTTGGGGAGAGCATTATACACACGGAGCACAAGCATCGACTCGGCAATCTTAGATTTGATTATTTTCTCATCAATCGCTCTCTGTTCTCACCACCGTCTTCTTTTCATTCCTTCGGAAAACGTTTTTAATTACCTCGTCTTGCCCGAGATGCACGCAGTCATCATTTGATAAAAAGTGCCACACAGACAAGACTCAGCCCGACTCTTCACTTTGAGGGACAGCTGATTGAGAGCAGTTATATTATGTCGAAAATGTAATTCAAGACAGAACTGGACTGAAATAACGTGCTTTTCTTTAGAATCAGTGAGCTGTTTCATTCAGGCCCTCTCTGAGCAAGGTGTCAACGCAGCTTTATATTTCTCATTAATCAAATTTGACATTCTAGTAATGTCACATTAATATCTAAAAGACTTGATGTCTTATTGAAAAGTTTTCTCCTACATCCTTTGTTGAAATATTAATTTATTTAGACATTTATTTTCAGTAGAATTACTTTTCTAAATAGATCATCATTTCGACACCAAACCTTTGGTCCATCCAAACATGATGTCATGGGTTTGTAGCTGTCACTGCACAGATGCCACTTGACAAATGAGCAAGCTCTTAATGAACAAAGCTTGGTTTTGTGAGGTCATTTCTTATCTGCAGGGCTTCGGTTGAATACCCGTCTGCTCCAGAGGTACCAGTTTAGCTGGCTGACAGTGCGCCTCGGAAACGAAATTTCTCCATTTGCGGATGAATAAAACATCAAAACGAGTCTATCCATCTGTTGGGCAGGGCCAGACCACATTGACTCTGCTTTCAGTCACAGCCAGCGGTGCCACACTCAGCTCTATTTCTGTCCTTCCTCTCTCACTTTTCCACTGTTTGAGGGGTTCATAGGCACTAACATCAGCACCTCTGCTCCTCGCTCAGATCCCCGAAGCTCATTGTCATCAAATCCTCATCTCTTTTTCTACATCATGCTGTCTTTCCCTCCATAAGTATCCCTTCCAGTCATCCCCATATCAGTTATCGCTTTGTGTCTTGGGGTGAGAAGCGAGGCCTTAATCACAGCCGATTACAGCGCCCCAGTTTGTATGTGAGCGTGTGCGACAGCAAGGCCACATTTTCAGCATCAGCATGTATGTGTTTGTGTGTGTGCGGCTGTAGTGGTGTTTTCATCGTGCTGACGAGGGATATGAAGGTTACCCATCATTTCCCTAGCACTAAGGTCAGCACTTCAGCCCAGCTCCTCATAGCGGACGATAGACCGGTCCTAATTAGATTCTGATTTGCTTCTAAATGTTACGACTTCATAATTTAACTCCTCATTAAATCAGATGTCAGTGTTGGCTCTCTAAGTGCTGTGTGTTTGTCTGAGTCTCCCTGCGTCGATATTACCACTAAATTACTGTGTTATGCTATGTGTCTGCTCCGTAAATTTGCTTTGAAATGCGCTGTGAAAGATATCCGAGATGCTCTGCTTATATATGGGAGGCATTGTTGCTAAGCAGCGGCTGTAGTAACAGAATTGGGAAGTGATAGAGCACGACCCAAATATAAAAGTTAAGTGTTGCGTGGTTCGGAGTATATTGTAAGACATGACACACACATTTCTCTTATTTACTAAATACTGCAAGCTTTGGTTTTACAAATGCTTAACTATCTTTTAACCCATCAGTCTTTTTTCTATGTTCATTTTAATATTATAATTATATATAATTATATAATATATATATTTTAAAAGTATATAACTAAAACCCAGAAGAATATGTCATAAATACACTACCATAAGATAATTAATGGTATTGTAATAGTTGTAAATGCTTATTAGACCTGAAACAGTTAGTTTTCATCACTTGAAATGTAGGGTTTTTTGTTTTTATTCTTTTTGGTTTTATTTAAATTGTAAATGTAAATGTTTGCATAATGTGGATAACAGGCTTTAGTTTTCTTTTACCAGATATGATATTAGGAAATGGTATACTACAGCCTTTTGTACCATAGTTTGTACTTTTGCAGTGTGGGATGATTTGCGGGGGTGTTCCTCAGGAGTTTGTCTTCGGTCCCCACAGGAAAGGAGGAAGAGGTGGTGACTATTCATCCTCGGGCAATGTTCATCCCTCAGGAAGGATGGACTTTTCTTGCTGCAGGTAGGACAATAACTCACACTCACTTATATAAATTCACTGAAATGTTGACTTACTGCTGTCAGTTATATGTACAACGTTTTCAGTGTTTAAAGTGTAACTACATACATTCATTTTCTTCTGGATTCAGCAGCAATTAGCCACTTAGGCATGTAATTGCATTTGCTGTTGATGCAATTATTAAACCTAAGAGAGCAGAAAACCTCCTGAACTGTAACTACAGCAACATTAGTTATGCTTTTTATGGTTCAGCCTTGTGAAAAAAGTGTGTGAGCATCTGTTTTGACAGCAGTCCAGATCTCGAGCTATAGTCCTGTTGTATTTTTGTACTTTGATGATTGAAATGTTTTCCTTCGGCTAGATTTGTCTTTCCAAGTTTGGAACTAAAAAAAAAAACAAAACAAAACAAAACTCTTACGCTGACACAACCTCAGCTGGCATCATAAGGTCACTTCGGGGTGTAGCGCTGGTCCATGCTGTGCAGACTGAGGGCAGAGCTGGAACACTGTCAGCCTGGGAGAGCTTTGTGGGGAACGCCGGGTGTCTGCTGGCCCTGACAGTGTGTCGCACACTTACATAACCAGACAGATAAACCAGGGTTAGCAGGAGGACAGCAGCAGGATAAGAGCGAGGATCCAACATACACACACACACACACAACATGGCAGGGCTTCACAAACGCCAGCACATGCATGCCCACACAACCACACGACACACACACACACACACACACAGATGCACTCAGGACAGGTTGTTATGGAAACAACCCCTCGTAGGGAGCCCTCGCCCAGTCACCCCCTTAATGTCCTACGATGTCCTTCCCAAACTGGAACAACCGCTGTGTGTGTGTGTTTAAACTACTCTCATACTTTCTAGTGTCCCCAGAAAAAGTTCAACCTAGAGACACGTCAAAAGGTATTACATATTTGTGAAAACATTGCGTGTGTGTGTGTGTGTGTCTGTGTCTGTGTCTGTGCGTGCGTGGGTGTGTGTGTGACGCAGATTTAAAGTGTATGTCGATCCCACCTTCAGAAGAATCCAAATCATGGTTTAGTTAAAAAAAATGCACAGCTATCAAGTCTGTTTCACCAAAGATAAAACAAACTGTGGTTTATAGCACATTTGGAACATCCTCCCCATCCTCAACCAACCTGTGTGTGCCTGATGTGTGCGTTTGTTTGTTTATATCTGCAGTTGTCAGTGCAGTTATTCTTCATTGGGAGATGTCTGCTGGTGTGTGGGGGCCGCGAGGATAAAGAGAGGGTAGCCAAAATGAGAACAAAGGCAGGCCTAATTCCCTCATCAACCCTGTTAGTTCGAGATCAGTTTTTCCTATTTCGTTTATTTTTCAGCCTGCATTTTACAAAGATTTATCCATCTAGTAGGATGACGCTTAATATGGAGGATACCAATGTAAACAGCAGATTCATATCATGCTTTTTTATTTGCCATTTTGAAGAGTTAGGCAACAGGTTTTCATGTTTTTTAGCGACAGAAATGAATCAATACAAATAATATAAAAAAGATTAAAAAAGACTTGGTTTGTTTGGCAAACCACAGGTCATGATGCAGCCACATGTATCACCCCGTTGACCTTCATTAGGACATAGTATCTTTATAAAATACTGTTAACCCTTTATAGGGCACTCATTGAAATACTTGTAAATTCAAAATTTCAACTCTAGACTATCATAGGTGGATATTATAAGACTTTGTTCCTTATTTTACTTTATCAGAAATTTTCAGTTTTATGGTCCAAATCCAAGGTCAATGAAGTGACCATATATGGTTCCTTGCCCTTCTATGGTAAAAAAAATCCCAAAACACCTATCTCTTGATTTAGCACAATGATTCTACTGTATAATGTAGGAGTTTCATCAACTTACCATCGTTAGTTTTGAACTTATTTCTGTGTACATCTGACTATGAAGGGCCATTCAGTGAAGTCGAGAGGCAAGAGAAAGTTTGAGAGACTCTGGGCCACTGCTGATTGCTCAAATGACATGAAATCACTATCTGGGACGTAGCCTGATCTCCCAAGATTGGCTTTGGAGAAATCAAATGGTTCTGCTGCCTCACGGAGAGGTGGGAGAGCCTCATTTTGGAAGTGATCAAATATGATCACTTGCCCCATAAAGGGCAAGTACAAGTAGGTCTGTCTGTGTGTAGCCAAGTAATATTTTTCAGAGTCGGGAGTAATAATAATATAACAAAAAAAAGAAATCAAGTATCAGAAAGTAAACCTGACTCATTTAAAGTACTGAATGTCTGATTTTCTGGAATAAATCCTGGGTTTGGCTTTTTTTTTTTTTTTGTTTGTTTGTTTTTAAGTATGAAGTACAGGAATGTAAAGTATGCTTACTAACTTTCACAGTCCAGTTCAACCTGTGTCTCGAAATCACCTCGGCCGATTCACAACACCTGTCGATTCGCTCTTCCTGGGAGCCTCTCTAGACTCACCACAAGAGACATTTCATATTGTCAATACGCAGGTTTTACTCGAGATTTTTATCCATAACCTTCATACTTCATACTGTACTGCAAAGCAGCACCGAAGGCTGTCCAGGGTACTGTGGGTGGTGGCATTAAAAATGTATGAGGCATGGCTTAGTCCCCCTCAGTATCTTAGGATGCTGTCCAAGGAACTACAGGAGCTACAGGAGCTAGCGCCGCTTTGCTTGTTGTTTTTCATATCTGTCGTCTCAACACATGACACTGTCCTGTGTATTCATGAAAACAAAAAGAAAATAGATCCCCTGCTGCATAGAGCCATGTTAGGGCTACAAGTAATGAGTGTTTTTTTAATTACAGGTAAATTATTGTTGTTATAATAGCAACTATAATAGAAATTAGTGCTCATTTTGTTTATATAAAATAATGAATAAATACCAGAGCGCAAAGCAATGAATTTAACACTGCTGATTTTCTTTGTATTAAACTTTCATACTGATATTAGTGGTACAGATAATCAAATTGCGGTTATTAAAATCCCCACTGATTAGATTTTCTGTCAACTGTTAAATAGCTTTAGCACTAGTTTCAGTATTATATACTGTATATGTAACTGTGGTTCAGATCACAACTAAATTAGCAGATTCTCAGCTGGGTAGTTTCATCTTAAAGTCGTAAATGCCACAGAGCGGTTTTAAAGGCTCATTTTTAGAGAAGCTTACTGTAGGTCAGAGTTATTCCTGTATGGGTCGATACAGGCATTCATGATTGTGGCGGGGGTTTTTTATCACAGAGAAGCAGGCCTTGGTAAACACACACACACACACACTAATTGAGGGCACACATTTTCTTTTTATATCAGCCCCAATCTTCTCCCTCTCTTCCTTTCTATTTCTGTCACATACATATACATGAAGGAAAACACTCCTCTCCTACACACTGCTTCTCTCGCTCTTTCTTTCACACACACACACACACACACACACATCCTGTTAAGCAATATGTTTCCGAAGCTGCTGGCCACGCTTGGAGGAAATGTGATCTGACTCATAAAACATTGAAGCGAGGATATCTTTAGAAACTCCCTTCCTCACCTCATCACAAGCAAAACCAGACATCTCTTTTCCTCCGTTGCTCACCTCACCGTCACCTTCCACCCCACTTTTCCTTTTTTTTTATTATCCATCCCACTGGAGTCTCTCCCTTTCCCCGGCCCTTTTATCTTTTTCCAATCTATGGCTGACGCAGGTTTTAAAAGCTAAATGGCGTTCATTTTAACCAGCATTATTAATTGAACAGTCTCCGAATTCTCCTCCCCTTTTCAGTCGTTCTGAGCAATATGACCTGGAATCTGTGACAAACTAAATTGTAGGATATTATAAATGTTAGAGTAACTATTTTAAATGCATTTGTGCATGATGTTTTCCCCCTCACAACTCCACAAAGACACCCTTCATCACCCTTCCTCCTCCCACATTAGTAGAAACCTATTACAGCAGATGAACAGTTGCTTCATCCAGAAAAATCTCTCAAATTTCCCCCGTCCATTTTGAGTCTTTTTTTTTTTTTTCCCCCGCATTTGGTCGGCTTTAATTTGATTCTGAAACAGCAGCCAAACAGAGGAGGAGACGTGTCTGGGTGAAATGGCAGTAATGGAATGTACTGCAGTTGTTTTGTGGGTGAGGATATGTACGTGTGTGTGTCTGTGTGAACTTGTGCGTTTGTGCGCGACTTCGTCTTGAGAGATGTTTCGGTTCAGATCTGCCAAGCTGACAAGAGAGCCGTAGACCTGTCAGCACAGGACATGTCGCCCTGTAACACACTGTCACCTGCCACAAAGAGGTGTGTGTGTGTGTCGTCTCTCTCTCTATCCGTCCGTCCACATTTCTGTTTACAGAGCTGCCTGCTTGTGCGCATCTGTAAGCGTATTATAGTGTGTAGTTAGGTGAAACATAGTTTCTGTGTGTCTGTTAGAGGCTCATTTATTGCCTCTGGTTATCTCTCTGCTTATGTAGGCGCCTTGGGCAAATTTCAGAGATGATTTGGTCTCCAAAGCCTTTCCAGACAAGGTGTTTTTGTGTCTGTGCCGCAGCTTTACTGTCCTGAAACTCTGTCTGTTTTGCAATTACCCACTCCCCAACCTGTTTTTGCTTTTTAACAGAAGATGCATCCATGTTGGCCGAGACAATATTTGAAATGAAAATGAATAAACTGATCACTTTTACATACTATAAAAGCTTTAAATAGACAGTTAATTCTCAAACATATGATCTCCCATAATTTCTTTCATGATGGATGGCGTTTATAGACTTATTTCCAATTGTTATTTGGAATTATTTCCCCAAAAAAGTGTTCATGTGTGCATAAACACATGTATTACAAAGGCATCCTTTATATATCATCGCTAATCATACATTTCTTAATACAGCACCTAAACATAGTAATAGTCTTTAGTTCATTTTTCATGTGCACTTCACAGTTTACTTTACAGCATCACGATAACACAGCCTGTGAGAAGTAATATTGCCAAATCAAAATGTATACCCTGAAAATGTTTTACAAAACATAAACCAGGTGACATCTTGTGTTGTGAGGTTTAAGAAAATAAGGTTCTTGTTAAAAAGAACAAGAACTTCCCACCCTTTTCAGTGAACTATTCTTTGATGTGAGTAGTTTCCACACTTATATCACACAATCCTCAGGTCACTGCGGATAGTCATATCCAGGTTTAATAACAGCATTTATGTGGTTGCGTGACCTTTCCTTAATAACCCAGCTTTGCATGGATTTATGCAATAGCAGTGTTATCTTACCGTGAAAAGGATGTGGCAAATTAGATCCAAATCATGGCAATTTCAGAGCACTAAAAAAAAAAAAAAGTAAGAACATTTTGTCAGATCACACTGATGCATTCGCAGAAGATCCTTTTGCGAGACATATTACGGAGAATTAGGTGGCGAAGAGGTGCAGTAATGTTATTGCCATTTGCGTCACTGTGTTGACATGTCAAAGAAACACGCGGTCGGCTTCTACTACGAGCTATTTGGTGCCTGCATACATTCATAGTATAAAACCCCGGATTTAAGCTGTTAAGTTGTGTTACAAAACGCTTACAGTGATTATGATGAAGCTTAAAGATGAGATATGCAAGTGAACCAAGGAAGGTTGAAAAAAAGATGAAAAAAAAAACTTGCTAACTAGCTTAATGCAAACAGTGGACTTTAATCATATGTCTCAGGTGATGATGATGATGTTAACATTTGATACTAACATTCATGATTATAGTATGCAAAATATACACATATATAAATATACAAAAAGTATTTCTTTTTGTGTATTAGTAGCTGCAGTTTGTGAGTATCTTTGACTACTAGAAAATTGTCAGGTTTTCCTTCCAGCTTAGGTTCAATCGAGTTCGATAGCACAAAATTGTTCAGCCGTCTAAAACATCCGAAGTGAACATCATGCTTTTCGGTGACAGAGTGGAGAAAGGGACCGTTTACTTCTATACCCCCCATTTTGCACTGTCATCAACAGTAATCCAGGGAGAGACATGTAGGAGGCAGAGACATCAATTTCTCCACAGACACTAACCTTACTTTCTGCATCGGAGGCGCTTGCTCTTTTGCTCTTACTGTCGCTATTTTCTGTTGCTCTCATCACCTTTCATACATGACTTCAAACTGAATGCAGTTACCACTTTTTTTCCACACCCACTCCCAGCAGGCTATTCAGAGTTATCCGGGGGAAATGAAGTCGCTAAGTGAAGTGAGGACGGCAGGTCGACGAGCAGTGAACGCAGCGAAATTGTAGTTGCAACACTTGAGCGTAAATAACCCCCTCCATGCACCAAATGTGTCAGATTAATTATAGTGTTTACGCTAACAGTGTACAGTTCAGTACTCTGTGATCCTCTTGAACCCTAAATCTTCCTTCAAAAGACATTTCCCGACACCACAAACATATGGATATGTGAAACTTACTGTGACATATACTGTACATATATATATTTGCTTTATTCAGTGTGTCATTTAAGTTTTATCTTGCTTTAACAAATTTAAACGTAAGATGATGTTTTTATGGCTGCATCGTTAGATGAGATGGGAAATTATCAATATCTTGTGCATCAATATGTCTCTATCCTAACATACATATTCATTATAATTTGAAGAAATAGAATTTCCTTTTTTGCAAAGATAGGGAGAGAAGATCAAAATATCTCTCATGTCCATTCAGTAAAGTAAAATGAAGCAACCGCCAGCAGCTGGTTAGCTTAGCATAGCACAAAGACTGGAAATGGGGGAAAGAGCTAGCCTAGCGGGAAGTTGGCAGACGTTTTCTCTCTGGCTGCTGGCTCCATCCACCACGCAGACATTAGAGAGGTATCGATCTTTACATCTGACAAGAAAGTGAATAAGTCGCTTTCTTAAAATGTTATTGTTGTGATTGGATGATGATGGCTATGGATGTGAAACTGGAGCAAAGTGTCATTGAGAAGGTGTGTGTGTGTGTGTGTTTTGTTTGTTTGTACATGTCAGACTTCTGCCAGGTGGAGCTGCGTCTCCTGGCTCACCTTTCCTCTGACCCCTGAGCTGCTCCGCATTTTCACCCACCCGCAGGCTGACGTCTTTACCATGTTGGCCTCTCAGTGGTAGGTTCCTCTCTCTCTCTCACACACACACACACACACACACACACACACACACACACACACACACACACACACACTTGCACTCCCCTGATCTCCTTGCCAAGGTGAGCGTTGATGCCCCACAGGGTTTCTCCTTCCATCCCTCTCTCTCTCTCTCTCCCAGTCTCTCTTTCTCCCCTCCATCCTCTCAGACTGCCGGCTCTTTCCCTTCAAACGCTAATAACCTTGTTGCCATGACGACCATGCCAACTGCCTCATCCGCTCTCTCTTTTCCACGGGCAGGACACCCCTGGGCCGGTCGCCCTGGTGATTACATTGTCACTCTTTTGAAGTATTTTTGTGAAGGTGTGTGTGTTTTCCTCCGTCTCTCTTGATGCCAGCGTGTATGTCGGTGTTTACACTTTAAAGATGTGTCTTGTCTTTACTGAAGCTGCGTGTGCGTTCAGTGTGTGTTCCACCTTTGCTCCTGTCATCCATCTCAGTCAAGTGTGTGGCAGAGGACGGCCGGTTAAACAGATTACCTCGTCACACAGACCTTATTAGCAGCTCTACTGAGGCTCTACATTGTGTCTCATTCATTATCTCTCTTTCACCTTTAAACAAATTAACTGGTGTCACCGCAGCTCTGCTGGGATTATTCCACCTCACTTTCTCCTGTTTTTCCCTTTTTGTAACATCTTCTGTTTCTTTCCTTTGCCTTTTTGTTCAAGCGGTTTTGGTCTTCTGTTCCATCTCTCTACATTTTCATCTCTTTTTTTGCCTCTTTTTTCTCACTTTTTGCTCTTTTTTCCTTCCAAAGCATCCCATCACTAATCAGTCAGCAGCCGTGGTCTGAATCTCTTCTAGGTTTAAATCAGAGGGTAAAAAAATCTAAAAGTCTTATTATTTATGGTCTGTGCAGCCAGAAGCTTTCTGCCTACTGCAAAATTTAATCCTTGGTACTATTTAGAATTTCACTCTCTTTTGAAGCTGTTACATACTTTATCTTTCTTGTCCTTCAGCTAAACTGGAGTCAGTGGTAAATGTTAACATGCCACAGCAGCAAGCCAGTTTTATGGAGGCCCAAAAAACTAAAATGTGACATACACCTAACAAAGTAAAACAGCAGACTTTTAAAAAAAAAAAAAAAGAAAAAGCTCTCCAGTAGATTAATACCTATCCAGCAGGGGGCAGAGAAAATCCATTATGGATACTCCCTCAGCCAGCCAGATACACCAACATGCTCACCTTTGGGTCACCTTTTGGGGGGTATATATTACCCATCAATTACCTTAACCCCTCATTTGACAAAGAAGTATCTGTGTGTGTGTGTGTGTGTGTGTGTTTAAGGTAAGGTAAGGAAGAGAGAGAACCGTAGAGAGGCATTTAAGTGTAATTACCTCAAGTCCTTTTCCTGAAGCTAGAGGCATCAAAACATCTAACATCATGAAACACTTGAGTGTTGAAGCTCACCAGACACATTCATAGTTTTACTCTGTGTGTGTGTGTGTGTGTTTGGGGTACTTTCTCAACACTGATCAGATCATCAGTGGCAGCTACCCGTCAGCCCCTCCAGAAATGCCACTTTGCAGACGTGTCATCCCACCCTGTCTGATCCGCAGCACTCCTGCTGTCTACAAGTCACATTACATAACCGTCTCTGTCTGTCCGTCCCTGCCTCTTTCTCTCTCCCTGTCTCTGTTCCTGTCTTTAGTCCCTCTGTCTCTATAATTCATGACCATTTAACCTCTATACCACATTGTTTCCCTCTTTATTTTTGTTTTTGTTCTCATACTGCCCTTTCTCTTTTTTTCTCCTCTCTGTCTGTGTGTCACTTTTTTATATTTTATTTTATTGCAATACTTAGCTGCACAAATATTTAAAAAACTATTTAAAAACTTGTGCAAAGATGAATGCTGTTGAATTTTCAGCAAACTACTATTATTTCACCTTTCCTCAACACTGGTTAGCTAACTATTGTACCTGCTCTTTGGCCAATGATAGAAAGCAATTCTTTATTTTTCGCAATTGCATTCATGGCAACAATGTGATGATGTGGTGATAAAGGCTTTGAGAGTTTGAGCTTGAATCTTACTCTTAAAAACCTGTACAAACCCTCTCATCAAGTCTTTTGACCTTAACTCCATTTTCCTCACCTCTTGAAGGTGAAAAAAATGAAGACACTAATATTAATAATCACATGCTGTCTTTCTTAGTGTGTTTGTCTTGTGTCACTTAGGAAAGGAGTGAGTGAGGCTGAGGTGACTTCTGAGGATCGGGAACACGCCAAACGCATCGTCTACTCTGTAGTGTACGGGGCAGGTGAGTACAAACACACACACTCATTCACTCCACTGTGGATGGTAATAATTGATTGACGATAATGATGACGCAGATATCTCTCTATCTAATTGACCTGTATTGTTCCAAATGACAAAACGACAGGTCATTTAGCGACTGATTCAGTCAGACAGCGGTTCATTGTGTGAAGAGGCTAAATGCATTAGCAGATGATTCAGAGATAAAAACAAGCGGAGGGAGAAAGAGAGGCGGAGGAAGGTGTGATGCGATTAATTTACGCAGGATTTAGGTTATCTTTACACATCTTTACTTGGCTATTTTCCTGCGTTTCTTTCATCACATTCTTTATTCCACCTGGCGCACTGGGACGGGGGTACAGTCGAGGGCAGAGGGGCAGGGGACGATAAAAATAGAAAGAGTGGAAGATGAATGTGTAATACACCCTTGTGGGCCATAAAGAGACTTCTCTGTGTCACTTGTGACCCATTTATGCTTCACACACATGTGCCTGCTCTCGTGGACACACACACACACGCACACACTCACATATGCACATGACCAGAGCGATTAAAGTCAGTGTCATGCAGACTAAATAAATATGCGTTCGGACATGTGGTAGATATCTGGGTCAGCAAGAGAGAGTGGATTTAAAGTGTTGACTAACGACTGTGTGTTGATGTGTGCAGTTTTTGTTCTTAGTATATGTGTGTTTGTATGGACCTGATGTGCACATGAGTTTGGGCATCTGCCTGCACACGACAGTAAACGTGGGCATTTGTGCTCCCACCTGTGTGATGAAGGGAGGTTTTAAGGGCCGGTCTGCACTCTTCATCAGACTTTATGACCAGTGGCCTACTTAAATCCTTGTGCAGCGTTGCCGTTTTTTTCCAGATGCTCACACAACACACACCGCACCAGCTTCTGCCACGGTCTGCCACGGTGTGAAGTAGCCTCTGGGCTGACAGGCGACTGACTTCTAACAAATGCTTAATCTTCAAAAGCCTGTAGTCTGGTATAATAACAGTTTTGACAACTTTAGAGCCTGTTGTCAAAACTGCTATTATACCAGACCACAGCAAATGTTCAAAACACTCTCAGTCATACATAATTAATCTCACTGAACTGTCTGCGTGGCATCTGCTGTACACGAGGAGCTTGTTAATTTTTTTAAATTAAATAAAAATTAAATAAAATTGATCACTTTAAAATATTTCTTCTGCTTGCAGAAGGAAAGACAACAACTTTTTTACCTTTTTAAATTTAAGGTTTAATCTGATCTGCTATCTTTAAAAAAAAAATCCAGATATTTGCAACATTTGAAACATCATCAAGAGAAAAATGCAAGAAGGGTATTTGTATTATAAGACATTAGAATTTAAATAATAAGCAAACTATTAAAAACCATGAGACACCAATGAAATAAATAGGCAGCTCAGATAAAATCAGGTTTTTATAAGAGACTTCAAAGACACTGACTCAGACAGCGTCATTTCCTCAGGCAAGTCGTTCCTGAGCCTCTGGGCCTTGTAGTGATATATAGTGCTTTGAGAGACTGTGGCTACTTGAGCAGGGTATCTTCGGGTCTTTAAAGCTCAGTTTCTCACTCATATCACTCAGGGAAAAGTTCAACCATTATAAAAATGGATGATCGGGATCCATACATGTGATGTTCTTCTTTTATACAGCTAAATAGAAAACACTAGGCCCAAGAGATTTAAAAAAACTCAACATGGATAAATATTTAAATACAAAATAAATATACCCCTTTATGTTGTAGTTTAATAAAATACATAACTCATTGTGTATTACTTTTCTCTGTGCTGAAAGGAAAACTCTCTATATATGAAGGCTCAATCTGCGCCTGTGGATTTGTTAGTTTTGTTTGCCTTTTACTGTGACCCCGTCACGATATCAAAACAAGACATTTACTGTTCTCCCCGTGGACAACAACAAGACAAAATCAGAAAGTACGTTAGATTGAATTTACCAATCAGGGCTGACCCTTAAAGCACATGGTTGGCATCTGAACCTGCGTGGAGGGAACTGGGTCAGGGCTGGTGGTTATCTCACACTTTGGACTGAGCGTATTCAGGAAGTCAACAAAGTCTGACGCTCTCGAGCTGATGATGGAGAGTTCTGTGGTATTCCAAGTTTAGCAGGAGTCACAGCTCAGCGGGAGAAAACAAGCAGGAGTACACACACACACACACACAAATGGTACAAATGAATGAGTCAGTTCTAGGAAACTTAATAAACCTCAACAGTAATAGCCAGTGAGGCTAATGTGTAAAAGCTATTTATTTGAGAAATGTAGGAGGGCATCTGATGCATGCAGGGACAGTTTGCAAAACAAAAAGGTCAGTGCTGGAAAGGCAGAGAAAATACAGAGGAGACGTAAAAGAGGTGCTGAGAACGTGTAGGCTAACAAGACCAGGGGGAGGTGGTGGGGGGAGAGAGAGCAATGTAGGGGAAAGGGGACGCTCGAGGGGTGGGTGGGGCTGGAGCCTCCCGAACGTGACGGACAGACAGCGCTCCGTGGAAGGATGCGTTGCCATGGATACCAAATACTAAAAGGAAGCTTTCTCCGTGAGACAGTAATCAGGCCAGGGAGGAGGAGGGGCGGAGCAGACGTACGCACAGAAATGCAAACGTATACAAATGGGTCAACAGATAAGAAGACTAAGCAATGATGTTGTACGAGGAAAAAAAGTAGGATGAAGGTGAGAAAGAGGTGTAGTGTGCAGTTAGAAAATAAAGGCCATGAAATAAAGAAGATAGAAGTATATAAGTAAGTATTTTATCTGCTGAGAACTTAAGTGACCTTTAAAAACTTAAAGAATGAAAATGGAAAGTACAGAGAGTTGTTAGGAGGGTTGTAATAGTGGAAGAAAAGAAGAACAAGGACTAACTGAGAGGGAGGAAAAAATTGACGGGGGTACGAGCAGAGAAGTTCAGGGGGCATGATTAGCGAAGGTCAAAGGTCGCTCCCTGAACTGACCTCATTCAGCAGGAATGTGGGTCTTCACACACACTCATACGGTACACTTCCAGAGCAAACTGCTCCCGGGCATCTATGGATCTTTGTGTCAGCTCTGCTCTCATTTCTCGTCCTTGTTATATACACGGTACACGCCTATCAAACTCAGCATCC
Organism: Scortum barcoo; assembly: GCA_023238725.1. NCBI lineage: Eukaryota > Metazoa > Chordata > Actinopteri > Centrarchiformes > Terapontidae > Scortum > Scortum barcoo. The sequence goes on along the minus strand of CM041532.1, from coordinate 12,281,666 downwards.
TCCAGCTAGACAACCACAGAAACCACATACCCAGCCACGCTGCTGGAGGGGCCGCGGTCGTGACACATTTCACCGCTTGTGCACTCACCACACAGACAGACACGCCAGCTCGAATGAAGTCAAATGTCTTCCTCTTCTACTCTGAGGCTGTCTCTCCAGAAATGAAGCCTGTGTTGGCAGCATTTTTTTTAAAGTTATCATTGTTCTTAATACAATAAATGATATCTAAATATATTCATGGTATGAATTATTCATTTAAAATATAGCGGTACAGTGATTCACTAGGGAGCCAACACTCAAATGCAGTGTTCACGTCAACTTTAAGAACAAGAAAGAGGTCAACTAATCATCAATTCTGACTGATTAGTGTGATATTACGATATTATTTGGCTTATTTATATCGATTCCTAACCTATCGAATGCATTTGATTTGCCAACAACAGGCATTCTCAGTTATTTTATCAATATATGTTTTATTGATTGAATACTGGTACTAGTATCCCAATTAAAGATATGTTTTAAGATGTATAAAAACACATAATAATTGAAATAGTTGAATTAGAAAATCTTAAAATTGCTTCTACTTCTTCTCCCTCAATGGAAAATCCACAATCTATGAATATGCATGTGCTGATTGGCTATGAACTCACGATTTCACGTTTGTACGTCCACGTTTTAAAAACTCAAAAAGATTCAAACTGAGCACAAAGAAACTTTCCTCCTTCAGCAGTCGTCCAGTGTCAAACTCTGCACATTTATCATTCTTCACAGTGAAGGTCAAACATCCAAGTAAAGCAACAATAAGGAAAACACATTCGGGAAGGTGGAGGGGGACCGTGTGTGTGTGTGTGTGTGTGTGTGTGTTGTATCTTGGTGGTGATTTTTAATCTCTGCAAAAACTACTGTGCTCCCCGCTCACCCTCCTACCAGCTCTTGGGCAGTTTGGCATGACATTACTCATCACCAACCACACATCAACACACACCCCTCATAGCTCAAAACCACACACACACACACACACACGGTAACTGTGGCACCCATTAGCTCACCCTCTACGCTCCTCTATCGATCTGTTCCTCACCTTATAACCTGCTCTTCTGCTCCTGCTACAGGCTGTACACCTTTAACACTTCCTGGGAAATCACACACATTGAGCCTCTGTGTTCTTGAGACACACACACACACTTTCCTTGCAGTCTTGCCCTGATCCTTGCCCACTCTCCTTTTATCTTGTCCTCTTCTATCTTTCACCCTTCACTTGGCTCTACTTTTTTCTCTTCATTTCTTTTACCCTCTGGTCCAGTCTGCCCTCTGTTCACTCTCCCTCCCTTTTCAACTTTCTTCTCCTCCCTTGGCCTCACCCATCTCACTCTCCCATCAGTCTTGATAAAGGGTAGTTTTGCCTCATTTATATTCAGCGGTGGTTCATTTGCCAGGTTAAGGTTTTAAACAGTTAGGTCACTCACAATGCAGATTATCATGTGATTTCTTTTGTGTTGGGAGCTGGATGAAGAGATTGGTGCCACACCCATATTTTCAAGGAAAAAGTGAGAAATCTGGAAACAAAGACTGGAAAGACTGGAAACAAAAGAAAACAGCTATCCTAGAGGCTAACTACCTTTAAAGCTCACTAATTAACACTGCATTTAAATTGTGTAAAAGTATAAAAGTGACACATTGCTGTGTTGTGTGGGGTTTTGTTTCAGACTATTATATGGCTAGGCACAGTCACTTTCTAGGGTCTAACTCTCGGCAAGAAAGTAAATAAGAGTATTTCCCAAAATCTTATATTCTTACTCTTGCATACTGCAGATATTGCCAACTTTTCAGACACTTCAGGAAACTTATTTGTGTGTCAGTGTACTAAAAATCAATGAAGAAGTTATGATCTAGTATGCAAATAACCATCATAATTAAAAAATTAACTATCTTTCTTACTTAATTATGTTATATTTGCATGGCATCAATTGCATAGCTAAATACGAGTTAGTAAATGTTGTTCTCTGCAGGTCGTGAGCGTCTGTCAGGGATCCTCGGGGTGAGCGCTGAGCAGGCCAGCCGCTTCCAGGACAGCTTCCTCCAGACCTACAGAGAAGTCCAGGCCTTCATCCAGAGGACCGTCCAGCAGTGCCACAAACAAGGTCAGATTCCCACTCTGCTTCCCATAAGAGGCATTACCTCAAGGTTATCTTGAGTCTTAATCCTCCTAAAGGAATTGATACTGGAGAAAATGTGATGCATACAGTTTCCCACAATTCAATAGCATGTTTATTTATAGGATCAGAGGTGAGGGTCAGAGTCGCAGTGAAACTACGTGAAGTTAGGGGTTAGTGGTGTGAGGATTACAAATAGGAGATGTCAGCGAAAATCTCCCTGCAAAAATGTGCGTGTATGTCTGCACTTTTGTGACGTTATGCTTTGAATTTTTATAGGCGTACACACATACGCCCACGTTCTCTATGGATCTGTGTGTGTGTTTGGCTGGGGAAGAAGAAGAAGATGTGCTTGCATTGGCAGGAATGAGACAAACTGCCGTGGGTCAATACTTGAGGGGGGTGAGGTGGATTGGAGGGGGCCTGATGGTTCAGACGGGACACTCTATTTATATTCGGACCGAACTGCCAACACAGCACACGTGAGACTTAAACACGCTCACAGAGAATAGTGTAAAGCCCGGGGTTGACAGGCGGAGGGGTGAGGTCAGTCTGCAACAAAACATCCTCCGACCTTTAACACTGAGGCCTGGTATCTGTTTTTTTCCCCTTCCAAATAAAAGCACTAGTAGTTAACTGATGAGCTACAGTATAAACTGATTACACCCCAATCAAATTAGTAGAAATCTGGAATGAAGGAACAATTGTGCAGCACTAATAAAGGCCAGAATGTCAACTTAAGTTACTCTCAGGCTTTTTCTGGATGGGAAAGTAAGTCCTTGGTCATTTTATGTCAGATGGCAAATGCTGAAAAACAACCTTGTTTTGTAATAAACATCAAGAATTAGGTCAGGGCAGGAGATGTTCTTCACGCCAGCAGGGATGGCGTGCACCTTTTGTCACAAACACTGACCCGTCGTCACGCGCTGACAAGTGCTGCATCACCCACAGCAACCTATTACCGGTGGCGCTCCCGGATCATCGCCTCCCCCTTTTCTCCGGTGTCAGCTTCCTAATCGAAGCGCCATAATGGACTTGTTCTTCCAAAAAACGCAGCGCACCGATCGCCGTGGAAACCTCCTCGTTCTCAGGGGCAGAGGGATGCTGCGCCAAGCAGTCGGCTTTAATTCAGCTCATCACCATGGTGATCCTCCCATCGGAGACCGAGCCGGGATTCATCTGCCCCGCTCAACCCACTCTCTTTGTCTTGCTGTCCTTCAGTCTGTCTCACTCTTTTTCTTTGTTTCCTTTCGGTCTCAGAGAGGATAGATTTTTTTTAATATATTCCTACTTTTCCTTTTACTGTCCCTCGTCCAACCTGCGTCACTGTTGCATATCTTTTCTTTTCGTCTCTCCCCCCCTCATTCCTCAGCAGAAATTTAACTGGTCGATAAAACAGTCCACTGTGCTTTCTGGGAGGAGACACAGTATTCACTGGATGTTGTAGCTGCGGTGCCATGACTCAGGGTGCAGAGATTAATACATGCCCGGGCTCCCTGTCTACTCTGAGTTGATTGGTATCTGATACAGCGATATTTTGTTCAAAACTGCTGGCAGCCTGAGTAGAAATGAGGTGAACCGTGCAGGCTCAGCTGCTGTCATATTTGTTGGAAACGTATTGGAAAGGGCAAGGTGAAGGTGACGGTAGTATCACAGTGTGGGTGTATTAGCAGAAGAAAAGAAGAAAAAGGCTGTGGATTATCCAGAAATGTAACAGTCAGAAGGAAGGGGAGCAAGAAAACAGGAATATTTTGACAGTTCTTATCAAATTAAGTACAATAAAACACTGAATAGACATGTCTGCTTTTCTCTTAATGGCCCACACTTGCTGTCCTGTTCTTCATATCATGCACATTTCATATCTTAGGATGAATGCTGTGCCTTCACTTCACTTTGAATTTTTAAAAAAAAGAAAGAAAAAACTGCCTGAGATGAAAAGTGACAGACAGAATCAGACGTGAACACCAGCCAAGTCTTCTGAAGGCCACAGCAGACACATGGAAGCTAGATCTGCACAGATATGTAAACACCCTGCTGTGCTAACACTCACACATAAACATGTCCTGGCTCTGAAGCGCTGTGTTGTGGAAAAAATATATTTTGTACTGGGCGCTGGAAAGTAAAAGAGAATTGATCCGACCAAAGTGTCTTTTATATTTTTAATGTATTCTTGCAAGAAGGTGAGCCGTCAGACAGCCGAGTGTGTGGTCGGCTGGATGAGGACTCCACAAGTGATAACAGGAAAAGCACAGATACTTATAGTGGGATACAAACAAAGGAAAGGTGGGGAGGGGAGGGAGTGTGAGGTCTTGTCAACCCTTCCAGTAGATAGTTTCAGGGTTACATTCGTCTTCGTGCGTAAAAGGAGTCTGGCAGAAAGATAGTTAATCAGAACATTGTAGTTAAGATTTCAAAGCAGTCGGAGACGACCTTGTGATGGCTCGTCTCCCGGTCGTATGATGACCGCTATCAGTCAGAGTGTACTGTCGGTCAGAGGTTTGTCTTTTATAGGAATTTAGGTCTTGGTTAGTCTAACATAGTATAAAGAAAACATAATAGTGAGGGTGGAATTTCCATTACAGCGGTCAGTTTGTTCATGCACATGCGGATATTTCAGCTGTAGACAGCGAGGCTGGCAGAGGCTCATCAGTAATATAAAAGGAATTTGCACTTAGCTGTTGCTTCAGCCTCTTATGCTCAGTTGTGCATAATGGCAGCAATACTCAGCTATGTGGACGGCTTTGATTCAAAAACCGCCTCAACAAAAGTCGACTCCTGCGCTCTGAAACGCTACTTTACTAATATTTGGCAGATACATCAACTAATGATTACTACTATTTCTATTCTATTTCTGTTTTTCTATTCACCATCTATTTCCACGATGGTGCTGAGATATACTACACATTTCAGTCTTACAGCTGAACACTTTACAGTTTGGACAAGCAATATGGACAATATCAACACTAAACTACAAATAAATAATGTTTTTCCAATGTCAGCACATATTACGATGCGGCTAATGTTTGCAAAATTACATAGAAAACAACCAAATTGATGCTGTGTGTTACATCAGACCAGATTTAAAGGCCTCAACCCTGCATTTTCTAAATTATTAAAGAGACATAATCAATATTTTTTACTTTACTTTTTAATATATTTATTTATTAAAAAGTGACAATGTGAAAACAATGTGAAACTGGTCAGTCTTAGTGAATCTAGAGAAAATTACACTGCACCTTACAGACACAGTTTGAGGCTAGCTGGTGAATGTAGTGGAGCAATTAGTACCTAAAGAGCCAGATGTTTCCAGAGTCAGATAGGAGTTGAAGGAGACTAAAACAGAGTTAAAAGAGAGTGAAACTTGGACTTACATTCATCACTTCACCAGAAACACTCGAAATGGTAATGTTGCTACATAACAGCTGACTGTGTAAATAAGCAACACTGCCACTGCCCTCAGAAAATCACGTATAAGTATTTATTACTAAAAAGGGAACAATCAAAGTTAAAGTTTTGGGTTAAAAAAATATCCATAGTTTACTAAGAGTTTCACGCTTACAAACAAATCTTCTGCTTCATGATTGTGCATGTGGTTTGATCAGATTTGACAACACACCGACTGTCATCACATTTTAATAAAATAAGGATTAATCTGGATTGGTGCATAGATGAACCTTTGCGACTAACTTTGGTAGAAAACTGCATGACCAAGCTGATTGAAATAGGTTTTCTGGGCTTTAAACCCTTTAACGCAAAGTGTATCATATTTGATACATGAGTCTTTGAGACCTCTACATCAGTTTTTTTTTTTTTCCTGAAAAACCGAATGTATACAATCAAAATGCCAGAAAACAAAACAAACAAAAAATAAATGCAAAATGTCGCAAAAATTATACAAATAAAAAATCATATATGCAAATTGGTATGTGTATAGATATATATATATATATATATATAGATATATATATATATATATATATATATATATATATATATATACATACATATATGCACATATATGTGTGTGTGTTGTGTGTGTGTGTGTGTATACATATATATAAACACTTTAAAGAAATTTGAATTTTCTGGAAATTATTTCATGTTTCAGGCTTTACAGGGTTAATAGCTAATTTTCTTTGTCTGTAAGTAGAAATTTGTGTGAATTAATTTGCTCAATAGAACTTTGCAAATCAAATGTAAAATACCATCAAAAGTTGATAAATTATACTATTGAACAGTTTTCTATCACATCAAACACACCACGACCTCTGACAACAGAAACAGCCTGAACTTGAAAGGCACCGGCCTTCACAGCACCGTGTCACTGACCAATCGATCGGGTATGAAAAACCCGCACATTCCTGCTTGATTCACGCTCATACCTGTCCATAGTTGGAAACAACGATTGTGTGACAAAGTGAAGCACACATCCCCGTCATCGGGCCCCAGCACAGAGGTCACATTCCTGGCGAAAAGGTCACACGCACGTGTCATGGGTCAGTTCACAGTGCGCAGAAGGTTTTTTTGTGTTCGTTACCATCAGTTGTGCGCTCATTTCCTATGCGTTTATGCTTGTGTGTGATTGTGTGTGTCTTTGTGTGTGTGTGTGTTCTGGGAAGAGGGTCATTCAGGTTTCATGCCCTGGTTGGCTTTCCTCATAGTAAGGGATAGTAGAGGGATTTAGCCGTTAAGCCCGCTCCATTGTCCAGCTGGTGGAATGTACTGGTCCGCTGTGTGTGAGGGTGTGTGTGTTGCATACCTGCACTTGATAATGTGTGTGTTTGTGTGTAATGTGCGTATCACGTCACTGCACATTCTTGTGTTGCCTTCCAGTGTGTGTTTGTGTGACTGTAGCGGGAATGTTAGTGTGTTTCTCTCATGCTTTTGTATGTGAATCATGTGGATACCAGGCTGTGTGTGTGTGTGTGTGTGTTTGTGTTTGTGTGTTGTTTGTGTCATTGTAAACCTGCTGTTACCATAATCACCCATAATGCTGTATCAACAAATGACTTTTCATGAAACTCGGTAGCTTTAGTTCTGCTCAGCGTGTAGTTATGGATGACTCAGTTGACTGAAAGAAACGAGGTGGTTCAGAAAAAGTTTTTCACCCAGAGACTGATGGCACAGAGTTACGGACCAAAATCTGATTCAGTTTTGAGAGACAGTTTTCGTATTGATCTAAAATTAGTTTTGGTCTTTGACTTGTGGCAGCATAATTTACCAGAAAAATTTACCTACCTCTTAATTGGTTTGTGATGCTGTTAGTTTTTATGTTATATTATAATGTATTTTTATATTCTTATCAGCCTCAACTAATGATAAGTTTCATTATTGATCAATCTGTCCATAATTATCAATTAATCGATGACTGTTTGGTCCATAAAATGTCAGAAAATGGTGATAGATGTTGATCACTGTCTCCCAGAGCCCAAGGGAATGTCCTGAAATATCTTGCTTTTGTCCACAAACCAAAAGATATTCAGTTTACTGTCACACAGGACTAAAGAAACCAGAAAGATGAAATCATAGAATTTGGACACGTTTTATCAAATAATGGCTCAAAACAATGAGTTGAAATCTAAATAAAGTTGGTGACTAATTTAATGGTTCTCAACTCAACAATGACAAATTGTTGCAGCTCTAATTATTATATTATATTATTGTATGTCATATTTAGCTTTTTTAACATTTTATTTTTATTATTTAATGTATGTATTCTTAATAAATAATCTTAATTTATTCTTATTTATTCTATTATTCTTTAAAATATTTCTTGCAGACAGCGTTGAGTCATCTAATACATGAGTATTAGTAAAACACCAAGCGTCCTATCAGACCTCTGGAAAAGTTGACAAATAAATAAGTCATATACGTTTGTAAATGTCTTTAGTCCACCTGGTTGCAGACGTGTGGATTAACCTCACCTGGATTTGGGCAGAGATTAGCAGAATTTTTTTGGAAAGCAGAACAGTTTAATTATCACATTTTAAGTTACAGTATTCACAGCTGCTGCACTGAATGGGTATAAATACTATGCTAATTCAAGCTTTGGTTGTGTGAGAGAATCAACTCTCAAGGACACATTCCAGTCTTCTTTAGTTCAAACTCGAGTGAAGGCATTAGAGCTTAAAAAAGTTTGTATTTTTGCTTGTCTTTAGGGTACGTGCTCTCCGTCATGGGTCGTCGACGGACCCTCCCTAACATCAACTCCTCGGACTGGGGGATCCGCATGCAGGCTGAGAGGCAGGCTGTCAACTTTGTGGTCCAAGGTGGGACGACTTGCCGCCGTGTGTTCAGAATTATTCATTTAGTCTTTAAGATCAGGGTCAAACTGATCTTTTATGTGTGTGATTTTGTTTTTGTGTGTACAGGCTCTGCTGCTGATCTCTGTAAGATGGCCATGATCAGAATCTTCAACCTGGTCTCCTCGTCCAGCTCGCTCTCTGCCAGGTACAACCAAACCAAATACAGCGCCACTGATCAAAGATGCCTCACTCTTTACTTTCACAGCTAAAGTAACGATGGACGCTCTGGCTCTTCCTCTCTGAATCTGAGCACTGGCGAAACACGGCCAAGTGCTACATTAATGAAGAGAGTCTATCACGCCAAAACACACAAACAACATTCGCTGTTTTACCAGCCAACTGAATTTGTAAAGTTGAGGAGTTTTCTCAAATGATTGCGGCTGTTGCACGCCAAACACTTTGCTCGAGTAAACACACTTGAAGCCAAGGGCCTAAATATACCAGAGTTAGATGGGGAGAGCAGGATGCACAGACAGGACTGATCTGAAGCCCCCATGCTCGTACACTGAAGATCATATTGTTAACAGCAGTTGTAATAATAGTCTTGCAGTCGTGGGGGTCTTATGTGACTCTGAATGTGTTTCCAGGTTGATAGCACAGCTCCACGATGAGCTTCTGTACGAAGTGGAGGACTCTCAGGTGGAAGAGTTTGCAGGTGAGTTGACTACATCTAATATCAGTTCATTTATATCAAAGTACTGTACTTCTCAGCACTCATGTGATATTGCCCGACTCATGATGCAGTTTTTTCACAAAAAAAGGATTTTAATTAATGTTTCAAAACCAGAAACATCGTCTTTTTTTCTCCACTTATTCCTCTTCCCCGTCAAAACCTGCTGTCTACATTACCCACAATTCAGGCCGCCCACTGTTCAGTAGGGAATTCTGGTGTGTTATGAAGCCTTAGGTCACTAATCTCTGATGAGCAGGCTGCAAAGGTCTGGTGAGATCACTTCTTTTTAACTCCACACCCCAAGTTTTTTCAGACTTCAGCCTGAACTGACGCTGACTCAGATGACATCACCAGAGGCAGTTTATCAGACTTCACACAGCTCCCTCTGGAGCCACAAAAGGCTTTTAGACAATTTTTTTTAGTATGCAGTCATACTTACTGAAATTGTGGCTGTGCTCACTGGTATGATCATTAATCTGTGTGTGTGTACTTTTGTGTGCAGCTCTGGTGAGGAGCACCATGGAGTCCCTTCAGCACATAGACCATCTAGGAGTCCATCTTAAGGTGAGTAAACAAAACCTGAAAATCATTGAGCCAATTGTCACGTTCAGATGGTTTCCCTTTGTTCAGTCATGAGTGCAAAGAGTTTTTATTGCCATGGGACAGACTAACAGAGATGTACACAAAAACCTTGAGACAGCATAATGCGAGGGCGAAACCATGAAGAAATACGGACATTGATTATTTTGTATTCTCTGCTTTTACCTGCTGTAGGTGAAGCACACACTTCTTGAGAGCAGTGCATGATACTACACAGCTATTTCACCCATAACCTGCACATTTCATTTTTAAATACTCAGGAATTATCCTTACTGTTCTTTCAGCATAAAACAAATATTTACTCAGTGGAGTATTTTCTAACGATAGAGCTCTCACTTCGTTTGCTTCAGATCAGATCACAATCAGTGCTGTGGCTGCTCTTCTGTTAGGCAACAGTTAAGTGAGTGAAAATCAGTATAGGTCACTGTGAATGACATCTACACTTGAATGCTGACACACTGACACCTTTCTTTCTTTCTGTTGTGTGTGTGTGTGTGTGTGTGTGTGTGTGTGTGTGTGTGTGTGTGTGTGTCTGTCTGTGTGTGTTTCCCAGGTCCCCCTGAGGGTGGCAGTCTCCTGTGGCAAGTCTTGGGGATCCATGTCTGAGCTTAACATCCCTCCAAAATCTCCCTCTTCTTCTCTTTAAGTCTCCTTTTTCCCCCCCAGCTTCCCCCTTTTCACCGCCTCCATACTGAACATACCTTTCTCTCGCTGCCCTGACATTTTCTCATTTTCTTCATTTCTCCCTTTCATCATCTCTCAGTCTATCGTTCCTTCTCTTCTCTCTCTCTCTCTCTCTCTCTTCACTTGTCCTGCATCCACATTGCTATGGAAACCAGGCAGCTGCTGCAGCTCCCTCCAGCTCCCAGTTCTTGCTTTCACTCCATCCAGTATCCGGGGGCAACGGCAGGAGCCTCAGACTGGATTGCGCCAGTTCTTTCTCTCTCTCTTTCTCTCTCTCTCTCTCTCTCGTCCGTCATACAAAAAAAAAAAAAGGTTCCTTGTCCTCCTCCTCTCCTCCTCAGTTTTCACACTCTCTTGGTAAGACTGTCTTCTCTGCCTTGTTGCTAAGGTGAAGCTACATGTTTGAGAGAGTGCTTGATATTTATGGGTTCATAGAATCACTTGTTCTTGTTGTTTATGACTTTAAAGAGATGTAGCAGTTGAGCTATTATATACCTGAAATCTGATGTTAGTGTGTTTTGTGTGCTTATTGTTTTTATGCTTTGTTCCTGTTGAATAAAGCTTACATTCATTCCTGCTTGATAAACCCGATGGCCTCTCCTCCCTGTTCACATTTCCTCATCCAGGTTTCTTCTCTCTCCTCCTTAATTAAATCTTCAGTCTCATTTGCATGTTACATTTTACAGTGCCGATGCTTCTATTAACAGAAGAGTTAAAGCAGCATAATAATGTTTTTCATAAAATTTCAACAAACGTAACAAATGAAAAGAGCAATGGAGACTTTGAAAAAAGCCTGTATTTAGCAGATTTTGTTTTATTTTAACGCTGTGAAGATATTTTCAGGGACGCTTTCTTTTTAGGTAAGTGTCACCTTTTTGTTGGTTGCATTCAGCTGATTCAAAGCAGATGATCTAATTTTGCTCCACTGTGTGCACCCAGCGCCTTGCTCTCTCCAGCTCATCTTTTATCCGCTCTCTTGGCTCCAGCCCACTCTCCCCTTTGTCTTGTTCATGCCTCTGTCACACACACACACATTCCACAAATGCTCGTACGCAAGCATACACACACTTAAGAAAACACACACTCTTTTTATCCATGCAGCCACCATGAATGCACTCACACACAGTCACTGGCTTCCAGGCACACTGACCGAGTTTCCTTGTCTTTGGCAGACACAGAGAGACTCTTTTTTCCCCCTTTTATGCCATCCTCCAATTAAGACCCTTTAAGCCTACAAAATGGGTCTAGGCAGAACCTGACGCCTTGTGACAATTTTTAACAAAGCCTAACCCCTATTACCTATTTGAAATGTCACCTCATGTTACCAGCTAATTATGGGAGTTGTCACTTTTTGAGTCAGCACAAAGGTGGCATGTTGGATATCCAGCAGATCCACCAGCAATTCTGTGATGTCATTTATTTACATTCCTCTAGCTTCCTTTCTTTTTCAGCGGCGCGGCCCTTCACGTCACCGACGGGAATGTGCCCTCCGTGCGCTGATGTGGGAGAAGCTTTTTCTCACCAGGTCAGTATGGGCACTTCAGAGCCAGAGCAATGGACAGTGTTATGGAAATCTGCCCCTCTATTCTCTCATTGTTCTGCGGTTTAAGGGTGCGCAGACTTCCCCCCCTTTGAGAGGGGAGCGTGAGACTGGTATGTGCAAATTCTAGAGAGCACTCTGTACTTTTGGAGTAGGGGTGTTCAGAGTAGGTATGGGAGTAAAACAAATACTAATAAAGCTCTTTGTTTGTGTTCTGTTAAGCTGAAGTCTTTGCACAGGATTCAGCAGCAGACTGGCACTGCACTTCTCCACTATCAGTGGGGACATTTTTATTTTCATTTATTTAAGCAGTTGAAATAGTCTGGCAGGAAATCATAGGAGGGGGAGATTTCTAACAATATGCTTTTATTCTCTACATTGCTAAATTAAAAGGATGTGAACGAGGCGAATGTTCATTTGACTGAGCGATGCCTCCACTTTAATGGCCTGCGCCGCTTCGCAGGAGTCGAAGCCTGAGGGGTCCCTCTGAAGACTCCAGTTGTCAAGGGCAACAGCATGAGCTTCCTCTAGCTGCCATGGCGACTGTGAGATGTGTGAGTAGACCCTGTGGCACACATCCTTGCGGCTGTAATTGCTGACACTTACATCTCTTCAAATCTAGTATTTGTCTCAAATTAGTCTGAGTGTGAATCACTTCCACTCTCTGCTCTCTTGGCGAGGCAAAAAAAAAAAATCAGTTTACTGTTGCAACATATAAAAGCTTAATGCATCATCATTTTAATTGATACAATATATGTACATCCATGTTTCAATCATCGTCATAATGCAGGAAATGCCATCTTTACATCTATACAGTGTTCCAGTTGTTGTCAGTATAAAAGAAAGGGTTAATAATCACAATAATAATAGTAATCCCGGTGTGGTAATACAGCAGTCGTCCAAAGGAATGGCAAAAAAGGGAACTGAAAGCTAATAGACCCCGATAAAAACCAGGTTGTCACTGCAGTCTCACTGAGGTCGGGCAGACCGGTTGTACCAACAGTCTCTCTCTGACGTGCTTCTCCTTCCCCTGGAAATCAGTAAATCTGCTAAATCACCACATCTAGCCTGACCTTATTACTGACTCTCGTCTCATACACGTCTGTAATTTTGACCGTTTCCTCTCTTTGTCTTCCTGTGACCAGACACTATTTACTCGCTAATCTACTTTCTATGCCTGAGGGCCACTTTTGTCAAATTCCTCACTGTGGCCAAAGAACCCCTCTTTCTTTACAGGTCCCTTAACTTCAGCTGCAATTTGACTCCCCTCCCCCACACAAATCCATCTGTCCCATCCATCTATATATCTATCAATTCCTCCTTCCATTCCTCTATCATGGCCGGCTGGTTGACCTGCCTGCCTCCCCACAGTGTGGCTGCATATCAGTCCCCTGCTGTGCTTTGTGCGGGTCGGTCTCCTGGCAACAGACAACAGCCATGACAGGGCTTTAGGGCAAAGAGAGCCCCCTTTGCACTGCAGCAGCTTGCTGTAGCTAGATAGCTCACACCAGAGCCACTGATATTCATGGCCTTGCCTGGTGTGCACTATGAGCCAACAGAGCTGCTGCTGTTGCAGCGTTTGAGGCTCTCTCTGACGACTTGAGAGTTCAAGCAGACAGGCAGGACAAGGAAGGCTGTGTCTGAACCCGTCGGTGCTGGACAGAGACACCAAGGCTAAGATGGCGTGCACTGTAGCCCCTGAAAGTGGCAGCCATTAGTCAGTGTGGAATTGTCATGAGGTAATACAGATGAAAACACCTGCACTACTGTAGAGTCTCTTTAATAGTGCTGTAAATATCTTTAAAATATATTTTTATATATTTTAAATCCACAGTCTCTGTTACAAAAGGAGTAAAAATGACCCCCAGTTGCTATTTACAGTAAAATATACTTTACAACTTTACAGTTACTAACTTACAGATTCAAAAAAGGACTTTGAATCTCATTTGTAAGAAAAGTCAACATGGTTGAGAGTTGTGATTCTGGCAGCTGCAGCAGGTTTTGTAATTGATTACTTTCAATAGTACTAACAGAGTGTTGTTGAAGTTGCAGTGCATGTCTCAGTGGTACAAGTTAACCGGAAGTCTTTGTGGTCAGCTAAAATCTCAGTTAAGAGACTTGCAGCAGATTGCACTTTCAGAGGGTGGCTACGCCATCTTTTTTCCTGTCTGCTTGAACTGCTCATTCTTTAGCATCCATTATCCCTCTCTTGTCATTTTCCCCATTTCCTATTGACATCTGTACAAATGTGCAGAGGTACACCTGTGTACTTCAACTGCGAGTTTTAAAAAAACACATCTTCGACACCTCTTTGTAAAGAAAAATACAAAAAAACAGAAACATTTTACAATCAAACACCCCTTCAGGTTTCGATATAATGAGTATGCCGATGCTGTGTTGGCATCACTGCCACTAATTGGTACAGTATAAGGGATATAACATCAATGCAGCATTTCATGTATTTCATAAAATCATTGTTGATATCTTTTTGTGGTTTGTGTCTGTTTGTTTGTATTTATTGCTTGATTAGATGGCACGTGGGGCAGGATTTTTGCCAAATAATACCAAGTAAGTACAGGATTGTGTTGAACAAAACATAGCCACATAAGTAATAAAAATGCAGCAATACTGTCACCTTTGGCAAATTTTCACCTCCAAAAATAGCCATGGGTTGTAATACGAATTATACATTATGGTATCATGTCTTGTATATGCTTATGATACATACAGGAGAAAGAGAAACGTCATCCATATTCTTCATAGGAAATGTAAAAAATCAAAACTATCTGTACTGTAATAGCAAAACAAGACACAGTTGTGCTACAAGTGCTTATGTGTTCTTGGCACCTGTGGCCTCAGTCCAAAGTGAGTCCTTCTGTATTTGCCACAGCGGAGCAAAATCTTCACCAGAGGTAGAGAGAGAGAGAGGGAGTCCATGCTGTGGAGCTCTGTTGCCGCAGACCTCCTCCACGTCCCATGCCACCCCCCCCCCATTTAACTGCCAATGTGGCACATTCCTCCCTCACCCCTCGCCCTCCTCGTTAGGTGGAATATTCCAGGCGACAGCCATCTTCTGAGACAAAACTTCCTCAGGATTGGTTAAAACCAGCAAAGATGACAGGTTGCAGTAAATAATACATTAACAATAGGTAGAGATACGGCTATTTACAATCACACAAAATGTCTAACATCTAATGTAGTGGTTTAGTCACTTAAAGAAAGAACCAGTAGCTGCTTTTCACCTTTTTCCCCACTGTTCCATTCATAAAGTAAAAAAGCAACCAGAAAAGATTTAAAACATAAAAACCTTTCTAACCTTAAATGTTGGCAGTTTACATTCATGCCTGTGAGTGTTCGCCCCCAAGGCTGTCGACCAAGGACACACACCGTCAGAGTAACACAACACACCCACAGGATCTGTACATTTGTGCAGTTTTGAATTCTATGCTCCTTCACCAGTAGATAAACTGAATGAAATACTGATCATGACAAATACTGATATTTTTACTGTTTGGTTATTTTAATAGCTATGACTAAATGTAGCCTTGTTGTTCGATTTAAAAAACTGCTGAAGTTGAAGCTTTGGCTTCAGTAGCTTCAATTTGGGCCTCTGTGTCTGCCATCATAGAGAAAGCATCAGATCGTCATTTTTGGGTTCTAAAGCACTCGAAACTAAAGGACCTTCTCCAGCAGGAGAGAGGCCTTTATGCAGCATACCTTCTCAAACCTCAACCAATAGGACAGCACACTCACACTCAAACAAATCACAAAAAACCAAATAAAAAGAGTGAGATTGTTTTTGGATTGTACATCAGCAGAACATTTCAGAGGAATGGTTTGTAACTAAATTTACACTCTGGTAGAAGTTGCATACAGTTTAATTACTACATTGTAACATTAAGTATGCGTTACCAGTTTTAAATGGGAGATGAGACTTCACAGGGCATAGCATTCACATGAAGTAGAAAACAGACATTGCTAGAAATAAATGCATTATAGTCAGTGCACTTCATTTTTACAATTCAAATTCACCCTTTAACTACCTTAAGCCATGCAGTCCACAAGATATTCGAACTCCAGCGTTTGATTCCAGTGCATAAGGCCTTGGCAAAGGCATTTTGAATATTACCCTTGTTCAGAATATGTACCAATGTAGATAATAATTCCTCCCAAAAAATACATGAAGGAGTGTTTTTAAATTTCTTCAGGCAAAAACTGAGATTGGCAGCAGCAGAAATGGCTCAGAATTGACAGACTTCACATTCTTCCACAAGATCCAGACCACAGTTTATTTTACAATCCACATCAGCAAAAGCCCACCTCTCACTCTCAATCTTCAGACCTCACCCAAGTCTTATAAAGAATGGGTAGAGCCATACAGTGAGGACCTAAACACACAGTTATTTGACACTCGAAATGTGTCTCTGTTGTTGTGTTTCTGTGATGAAAACTAAAGGATCAGCACCACTGACACTTACATTTCACAACTGGGATGTCACATTTTTCATGAAGCAGATGGTTTATACTCTGATTCTTATTTCCTGCTCAGGTCAGGTTGAAGTTTTTAAGTACTTAATGAAGGTCAGTGGTAGCTGGTGCTCCACAAACATCACAAAATACAGCCTGGTCCTCTTTCTGACTCTCCAGCAACAACCAAGTTCAAAGCAGATGCATCAAAGTGGTGTGAGGCATCCTCCACATGTTGGCCCGGTGAAAACATCTGGTGCGTTTTTGAAAACAATATTGTTTGATGCTTTCAGTGCATTTGTGCCTTGCGTTTTCTTTGTTGAATTTTCAGAGAGAAATCTTAGGTTGGCGCCAATTAAAAGACAAAGAACTTGTCAGTGGCTAAGCCTCCTCTAGACGTGGTTTGAACACATGGCTTGAACAAAGGGAGGGACTGGGAAGAAACTTTAGTTTCATGGGAGCTGACGTACATATGCATTTTAACGGCTTTAAGTATGGTCAACTTCTGTCCATTGTGGGGGTTATGTATGTACATCCCTAAATTAAAAAAAAGATTTATTGTGGAAAGTATAATCCAAAGTTGGATGTAAAAGAAACAACTATGTACTTGGTATTTTTAGGCATTTAGCTGACACAGGTGGAGGTTCAGTGTTAGACCCTTTTGACAGGAAACAGCTGTTACCTTTGTCACCTGGAGCAAAGTCTAACCATTGACCATCACTGCAAACCACTACACTATTCTGCTGCCTTTTATCTGCATGTGATAATCTTGGCGGATGAAGGATATTTCACTCCAAAAGAGCATCAAGATGTTTTTTTTTTTTTTTACTTTGTTTTGAACTATGTACTGCGCAGAAACACATTTTCCCTTGCATCATTCGCCGAATGCCCATTGATGATCTTAGTCCTGCAAAGTGTTTGGGAACCTTACCACAAGCTGGTTTAATAGAAGAAGAGCTATGATGATTTGAGTCATATGGCCCCCCCCCCTCCGCTGTGATCAAGGAAGGAAACTAAGTTTTCTGTCCTCCAGCCAGTGATTGATAAATCTGAAGATCAATAGCCACTTTCAAATTTAGCAAGGCTCTTAGAAGCGGATTCAACCTCTCAACAAGGGTCGGCTACCTCCCATTGATTTATGAGCACTGGCTTGTAACTGTTACTCATTTCCCACCATTGCCTTGATTTAATTTAATTTAAAATAAAATAACTCATAAAAAATTCCAAGTCTATGGTTCCACTGTATGCCATGTGCTAGGAGTTTCTCCCCTAAAAGTTATATTTGCATTCAAAGACACATTTCATGCAAATGGTACATTTTTTTCTTCTTTTTTTTTTCCAAACAAACACACATTTCTTTTTATATGTTCATCTAAAAAAAGAAGCTTATTTTCTCTTTTTTTAATATATATTTATATATATATATATTTATATATTGTATATAAATCTTTAAATTTTTTTAATACACTTTTCCAGGGCAGGCACCGTACACACACCGGGTACAGAGGCATGCCACACTTGCATTGCTTTTTGCATTCTACAGTTGGTTGGCTGGCAGGCATGATGTCATCCAGGCAGTGCTGCAACTCCCAACACACACACACACACACACTCACACATTTTGTCTCACTTTCTGTGTCTTCTGCATCACACCCATGCTCATGCAACCCGTACGTCACCCTTGCAACCTGGCACCAGCCTGTCCCGGAGCTGCCTAGATGACATCAGAGTAGGGTCAGGGGTCTAGGGTTGGTCCAACAAGCTTCAAATGGAATAATAAAAGCAGTGCAGCAAGGCTCTGTGGCGCATGCAGAGATGGGCGGGAAATGGGCGTGGGCTGGGACGGGGAAAGGTTAAAGGTCGGTGGAGGGTGTCGCAGAGTTCAAATGGAAGTTGTGGGGTCTAGCCCAGGGTTGCAGACAGATTCATGAATGGGAGGTAGGGAGAGTTTTTTTGAGGGGGGGGAGGGTAGCAAGGCAAAGAGGGTCAGTGGTAACTTCATGACGATTACATTTGTATTCCATTTTTTTCTTCTTTTTTTTCAGCTTATGTGATTTTTTTTTTGGTTGCATTTTGCTTTATATTTACTTTTTATTTAACTTTTTACAAATGGTACGATGACACAACTTAGGCTCAGAGTTGTGGATGGCTGAATCTACTGCTGGTTACATGGTCAGAGGATGGAGATGGAGAGAGGTGTTATGGGAGAAACTTTGACGTTTTGCTCGCTACATGAGTTTTCAACTGTATACACAATATAAATACATGGGGAGGAGGAATACTAATGCCAATATATTGTTTTAAATAATTATTAGCTATTTGTGCTCAGTTATGTACTGTAATTTTGCAAGTATTGCTAGTAGTCATGTCTTACCCAAGTTGTTCCCCAATAACCTGGATTAAGTATGTAAAGTGTAGACTGCAGCTACTTTGTAATTGTCATCATTTTGACAGCAAAATTTGCATATTACAATGTGGTAATATGTGTTTAAAGTTATAAAATTACTAATTATCAGTCAAATACTAAACATATTCAAAATGTTAGAATTTATCTTTCTTCAATCAGTAAACAATTTATAAGTACACATAGAAAGTAGTAATGTTTTAGTTAGATAATACTTGACTCATAGCAAGAAAAGCTGCGTGTCTGTTCACGCAAAAAAAAAAAAAAAAAGAGTTAATTATTCATCATACACTGTTGCGGCATGGTCTAATGTCAGACCATAGCCTCACTCACACACACACACACACACACACACACACACACACACTACACACACAGTCGCATACTCTGAACGATCACACACACAAACTTACACACACACAAGCTCTGACATGCAGCTATATTGTTTTCTTGGGATCTGTCAGCGAGAAAGTCCCACCCTCCTGTCACCTCAGCCAGCCAATCAGAGACCCTCCCCCCACAGCTCCGGTGAGAAAATCAGCGATTATAGAAAACAACAGAAAGAAAAGGGATCAGCAAGGGGAAGAGGAGAGGAGGGTGTGTGAGGAAGATGCACCGTGTTGATTCAGATCCATGCAGGACGCAGGATGCACGGTGCATATTCCGGTAACCATCCTGCCATCCTTCTCCCTCACTGTGGGGGTCAGTAACACACTCTCGCTGTGCTTCAATATGGTGTCTTGAGAGACTGGGCTAAAAGCCAGACGACTTGGTTTGTGTGTGTTGTGTGTGACCACACTCTGTCCACAAAACACACACAAAACGCACAACATTACAGTAAAAGAGAGTGTGTGT
Source organism: Scortum barcoo (assembly GCA_023238725.1). Classification (NCBI taxonomy): domain Eukaryota; kingdom Metazoa; phylum Chordata; class Actinopteri; order Centrarchiformes; family Terapontidae; genus Scortum; species Scortum barcoo. Next base: position 12,261,985 of record CM041532.1, on the reverse strand, counting down.
AGTGACCACGACCACATTTTTGTGTGTTTTTTGCTCTTGAGGAAGTCATATCTGCCCCTCCCAACCCATCCACTGATCAGTCCACCCCCAGAGAGTGCAAATGTCTCATTGCACTCTCCTGCATTTAACCCGTCTGGTTGAATTTTACTGTGGGGATATGTGGGAGGGGAGGGAAGGCTTGAGGTAACGGGGGAGGGGTAAAGAGGGGCATTGTGGAATAGTAATGAAGGGGAGTAATGATCAGTCACATGATCCTAAAATCAAAGGGGCAGGGGAGGGTGCCTAGTTGGGGTGCCAGTTAGATGTCTTTTTATAAAAGCCAATTTTCTTTTCTCCCTCAATGGAAAGGGAGGGGTAAAGGTACAAAAAAATAGCTTAATAAAATAGAGGAAAAGAAACAAACTCTTATTTAAAATGTAAAAGTATAATACAAAAACAACAGCAACAAAAGCATAATAGTAATGAAAACGTTAGTGACTTTAAAGATGAAATAGAAGTGTTAAGAAGTACTCGGAGTTATCTCTAATGACACAAAATAAATAAAAGCTGTCAGAGGAGAGGATGCGGTCGGGGCTCTCAGGTGAAGAAGGGTCGTTGCTCTCTCTCTCTCTGTCCCTCTCTTTCTCCATCTCCCCCTCTCCATCTCTCTCTCCCTCTCTGTCCTGTCACCTCTCACTCCTCACGGAGCTGCAGGCGGTAGCGGCTGTAGCGGATCTGGAAGAAGAGCCTCTCCAGCGGCGAGCGACTCATCCCGGGGAGCCTGTAGTCCTCGCTCTGGCCCGTTCGGCGGAAGCCCAGCGACTCGTACAGCTTGTGGGCGGCCAACTTGACGGCGGCCGTGTCGTGCCGAGGACCACGGCACGGCGGCGTAGTTGTTAAGCAGCCTGCGCACGGCGAACTCCAGGACGCGACGACCCAGTGCCTGCCTTGCGATGCGATGCCTTTGCCGCGGTACCGAGAGTCCACCGACATGCGCCGCAGCTCGACCGTGTTGTCGTCCTCGCGCCCTTGTGCATCGCCACAATCCCCACCACGCATCCATCGAGCACCGCCACCCAGAAACAGGAGCCTGACAGAAACAGGGGAAGAAAAAGTTTGATAAAATTAGGTTTGTTTGTGTGAGCAGATGAAGATAAACACTCTAAGGGGCATTTGGGGAAATTTTACAGAGTTAGATGAGAAGATTGACACTACTCTGAAGCTGGAACAGGTAGGCAGTTAGCGTAGCTTAGCATAAGGAGTGGAAACAAGGGGAAACAGCTAGCCTGGATCGGCCCTCTCCTCATCTAAAACCAACTAATTGACCTATTTACAGCTATGCATAAAACAAAATGTAAAACGATGGGTGTGTGTTTATTATTAAGCTCAAGAAGTGCTGGTAGATCTATTATGGACACAGACACGCTAGCAGTTTCCCCTTGTTTCCTAGTCTTTATGCTAAGCTATGCTAACCTGCTGCTGGTGGGTGCTACATACTTACCATACAAACATGAGAGTGAGGGGCATCAGCCTTCTCATATAACTCTTAGCAAGAAAGCAATCAGGTATATTTTCCAAAATGTCAAACTATTCTTTTGAGATATAAAAGGTAAAGAACAGGCCTTGTTTCATCACTGTACTGTTTTAGTCTTTTTATAGTTTCTAAGCATAAATACCCTCACACTCAGCTGCTCCAATATACTGTGAAGCTCGGGACCAAATTTCTGCCAAAAATCTTGAATCCAAATACTTTCTATTGTGAAGGTTTGCTACCGGAGAAAAATTTGCGCCTTTACCTACAGTGATGCAACACACAGGTCTTGTTTTACAAAATATGCGAGTGGCTTCGAAAAACAAAATCATAATAATTTTGATGGATCAAGGAACTCCACATCTGACCAAATGAAAGAGATTTCTGGGAGGACTACAGTGGTTCAATGAGAGCATTTAGCACCAAAAACTCAAAATGAACATCCTGTGTTTCCATTGGTTGCATAATCTTGTAATGATTTAAGGACTGCAGGAGAGAACGAGGGAGTGAGAATAGAAGAAAGGATGCAGGGAGCACATGAACATGAGGAGACCAGAGACCAGTGTCTGACTGCTGCTTAATGGCATTAGCCACTCAAAGTGAGATGCTGCTTATTAAAAGAGCAGGCTTGACGGAGCGGTCACCTAGAGCTCCTGTGTTTCCAAGTGTAGATTGGTTGCATGCAGAAAAAAAATCTTGTAATGATAGTTAATACTGCAGGAGAGACTAACATACACATAACGAGGTTGAGTGAGAATCAGAAGAGCTCCTCCAAATGAAAGACTTATTGATGCTGAAGGGAGCACACTTGAACATGAGGAGACCAGAGACCAGTGTCTGACTGCTGCTTAATGGCATTAGCCACTCAGTGAGATGCTGCTTATTAAAAGAGCAGGCTTGACGGAGCGGTCACCTAGAGCTCATAGTGTAGTGGAGCACAGAAAAACAAGTTTTTGGGGGATTTGATTAAGAAGAAAATGTGGACTTAACAGGAATTGAATCTCACTTTGTGCAGACGGGGAAAAAAAACTCTATTTGCAGCTGCTCATACTGTGTATAGACTTACATCAGACACTGGTGACAGACAGAGAAAAAGACTAACATACACATAGACAGACAAACAAGGTTAGACCGTTGCACATAAAAATGTCAGCAGACGATGCTCCTCCACCAGAGTGCCGCTAAGAGCTTGAATATCATCCCATTTAAATATTGATCTGAGCCGTTCACCAACTGATAATGGTTGTGAGTTAGTTTTCTTTATGCCTTTGAACTGCATTTGTGGGACAAAACAATGTGAACTGAGCTACTTTTTTTTTATTTTTATCATGACTTAAGATCTTTCCTGTTGGCTGTGTCAAAAGCTGCAGAACTTATTTATTGAAATGTCAGCTTTTCAGAGCTCCCAACAGAGAAAAATGTAAACACATTTGAAACCTCTGTTATTCACAGCCCCCTCGCCGCACCGGCCCAACACATAACATCTATGAAACCTTAAAGCAGAATCACAAGTTCACAGGGTTGTAAATACCCAACTAACAGTGCAGAAAGCAGCATCACAAGTAAATAATGTTGTCGGTCACCACCTTTTAAATTACTTACTTTGAGTCTTAATCAGGCATTTTTAATTTTCTTTTCTAATATTATAAGGAAAACAACCCTCCTGTTTTTTATTACATAACTGTGTTCAGTCTTTCCATCAATGTCAGCAGTATTTATGGCATGTGTTGGCAGTGCTCACATGGTTTTGTACTAAAATGCCATCTGTTTGTTATAGATAAAGTAAATCTGACTATTCCGTGGAAAAAAAATATGTGTCCGTCTGTCCACGAGCTCTGAATCCTAATTCCTTCCCTCTGTGTCCTTACTCTCTCTTTCTTTTTGCCTCTACCCATCACTCTTCATTCCTTCCTCCTGACTCGCTCACTCTTGCGTCGCACACAGTCAGGCGGCGACGTTAACATTCATGCTTCTGCTGCAGGCCCGTGTGTTAGGAGGGGATTTGATGCCCCTGCAGGCCGGTGTTAAGCTGATCCGGAGGCTTCTGTTACTGAATCAAACAACTGTCATATGTTGTAGGCTGCAGCAGCAACAGCGGCCCCCATCCGACTGCAACTGGTGTCAGACTAATCTCTTAAGGGACTTGTGATTTTGAATAGCTCCTTGAAGTGCTGAAACATCCTGAATAACTAAAGAAAAACAACACATAGGAGCATTGTGTTTGACCTAATCAAATTTTGTATGAAAACCCCGGCGAGGAAAACTTTCCACACAGGAAGTGACTGTTCATAAAAGTTGTCTTGTGCGCCGTCTCCAAATAAATGTAGATTAGATGCCTGTGCAGTTTACCAAATTACATTAAAAGTCCTTCACCCTTGTTAATTTTGTTTAGCTTTGATGGACGGCTGTAAATCTGCAGGCAGTCTCTCAAAGTTGTAAACGGTTAATTGTCTAGCGGCCTTCGCTAATAGTATGGAATGATTTTTCATTATAGGCAAATGTCAAAGCTGCAGTGTCAACTCCTGTGGCACTCCTCTGGCATTATTATGCTCCTGCATGTGTGTTGGAGGCACGGAGGGGGGTACACTCCCATAAAGCCCTCCTGACCATCTGTCTGAACTGAGCCTGTGCCAGGAATAAGGACAGCACAGGAAAAGCACGCACGCCAGCCACCTCTCTGCCCGTCAGACTGTGTGTATTACTTAACGCTGACTCTCAAAGACAGCACTTGAATCACATTAGACAACAGGAAAAAAAAGAAAAGAAAACCCTCACAGGCATATTTCATCTCTCTTTGCCCCTCCTCCCTCAGTGACTCTGCTTTCCTTGTGAAAGCTGAGCTGGACATATTGACCTCCAAGCTCCCCCTGACATCACGGCTCAAGGAACCTCACATCTGCCGCATCTGACACTGCTACTGTTAAACTGCTTGGATTTAGTGAGCTATTGTTAGTTAGAACTGCGCTTCCTGGAGATGAGATGATACAGAGAGACGGTGAGAGAAATAGAAAGGGGCAGATGTAAAGTTAAAGGAGGAGTGGAAGAGGTGTAACTTTATTCTCCAAAAGGCTTTTTATCTGAGATTAGGATGCCCAGCGACTTAAATTCCACGTTTTCTCCAAAATAATGGGACCATGTGTTGTATATTCTATATAATTCCATAGTTTAGAGAAATTAGGCTTTTCGCCACTCGCCATTTGGCATCCAAAGACTGCCTGAGGAGAATCTAACACTCTCCTATTTCCCTCGACAACCATCGTAAAATCTCTTTTTCGGCAAGCTACTCAACTCCCGACTGCATCAATGAAGCTGTGTGTGATGCTCAGCTAAATGAGGTGTATTGATTGAAGATTTTTATCGATGCTATCGTCATGACATGGGGATGGCAAAGTCATTTGGTCCTTCACTTTAGTCCCCCCTGAAGTACCTCAACAGTTATTGCGTAGATTGCATTAATGGCCGCCCCAGGAGGATGAATCCTAATGGCTCTCTTGATTTCCTGAATTTTCCTCAAGCGCCACCAGCAGGTTGATATGTGGGGTAAGCCACTCAGGTGTAATTCAAATGTGATAAAGCGTTAACTTTCCATGAATTTCCGTGATTAAGAGAGTCGCCAAGTGGGTAGATAAGAGTAGAGAGAGAGATGAATTTTTAGATAAGTGTCTGATCAACCAAAAGTTGAAGTCAGATTTTCAACTTTTCCACCTCCCTCCTTTGCATCCTTCTTCCCACTCAACTACCTCCCATCTTTCCTGCCAAATACTGCTGGTTGCAATTCACAAGGGAGAGGCTGCTCAGGTCTGCCTGACAGCGGAAGATTGATTAGAAAGAGGGGTGAGTGAGTTAGACTCGACAACCTCAACATTTTCCCCCGTTGTGCTTTTGAGCAAACCTTTCGCCCCCCGGTACAGCAGCTCATCGCTAAAGAGTATTGATACACTGCACCGCCTGTGTTTTAGCGGTATGAACAACCTTACTCACTCAGAGAAAAAGAGGAAAAAGGGACAATGAAGAAGAACAAGAAGTCATTTATCTGTCTTCTCTGAGAGAAAGAGTGAACTGAGGAGGAGGGAGGCGAGGCATCTGTGTTAACAGTAGTAGTGATGAGCCTGAAAGGGTCCATTATTGCTGCTGGGGCATACAAATGCGACGGGGGGTAGGGAGGAAAAGAAAATCTACCATTATTACAGAGGGGGAGGGGACCTGAAGAAAACAGATGAGTTCAAGATGAGAAATAAATCAAAGCAGAGAGTGAAGTCGAGAAGGAAAGAGAGCAAGAGTTGTGCTCTGGAGATAATTCATAATGATCCTCACACAAGTAAAAATCCGATTATTGTATTCTTAATGCGACAGATTTCTTTAACTATCTCACATGGATGTTAATATGTGTGTGGGAGTGTTAAATACTGACTGATGTTGTGATACGAACCCTGTGCAAAAATCAAAAAATGGCACACACATAGAAGCGCACACACAAGCAGGAATAGTTTTTTATGGTGTCTAACAAGATTATTCTCTTCTCCTTCAGATGAAACCTGGGGGGCTAATTCAGTTGATAAGCGTTCAGTCTAGACGCCGCCTCACTGCGCTGTAGTTCACTCCTCTGCGAGCCAGGCGATGTCCTGAGCACTCTGTGGGTGTAAGCTCTTAAGTGGCTCGACTCTATTCTCCACATATTGTTTCAGTTTGCTTTGTGTCCTAATAATTAAACAGTGAATTTACGGTTATTTTTACGTGCTATTTTTATATGTCCCCGAAGCATGTGTGTGTGTAGGGAGCGTTAAGCACCAGTGATTTATGTTTCAGGAGTGGCTCGGGATTGAAACTGTTGCATGACTGCATGATTAATCTGACCCTGCCAGGCGTTAAATGGCGAGTGGGCACTGCTGCTGGTGTTCTCCACCTTGTGAATATTATTTTGTGTCTTGCTTTGCTAAAAACACACATTTTGTACAAAAAAAAGTACATTGTGTACTTTTTGGGGGGCTGGCCAACTTTCCCCTTCAAAGAACAAACAGTTGAGATGCTTTTGAAAAAGATTTTCTTTAGAGTTTCTTGGTCTTACACAACACCCTTCTTCATGCCCTTCCATAAAATCAGACACACCCTCCTCCTCAGGTCAGGGTGCATGCTGGGAGTATGGATTAGCCTGTATCATGTGTAACCCACATGTCAGCAGTTTCTTCCTCCGTCACGGACTAATGAGGGCGAGAGGAGGTGACCGATGGGCACACAACACACTTTTCTTCCAGTTGTTTACACACACAGCCGTGTAATTCCAGAAAATGAATAATTTATGTCAAGTACAGCCGGGATTTACAAAACAGGAAGCCTTTAACATCAGCTTGGTCTTGAAGCCAAACCAAAAGGAGGCTGATGCGTTGACCCAAGTGTTGTCACACTTTGCAGAGACTCACACAGCGTGCACGCTTCCCTGTTACTCCTCCTTTAACTCAGAGGGGCTCATTATCTGCCCTGTTACTGTTGATTTTACTGTCCTCCTGCCTGTCAACACGTCTACACATGTTGTTGGTATGTATGCATGCAGGTACAAGACCATATTTTGCACACATGCTACACTTTACTGTGCACATACCATTGTTCACAGGGCTGTTACTGCTACAGCCTGAGCCCCTGCTCATGCCCTGTCATTTACAGGGTCAAAGGCCATCAGGCTGGGCTTCACACCAACATGACAAATGTGTCTCTGACCTATTACATCTGGACTTTCGTAAATTGTTCCTTTGTAAACCAAAAACCAAGCTGTTTTGGCTCAAATTGCAGAAATAACCTCTAATCTATGATCGAGCATTGTGATTGGTCTCAAGAGAGTCAAGATAATGAGAGAAAAAAAAATGCTTCAGTTAAGGAAGCTGCTGTTGACACGTCATCTACTCTTTCCAACGAGTGTCTTTGTTCGGTATTGATTGAAGCATAATGTGAAACAAAAGATACACATGTACACGGCATACAGCTAAAGTAACAGACAGGTGAGTTCTCCAGTTTCTCAGCATGTACGGGCTGAGGACAGCAGAGTCAGTGATGTAAAGGACAACATGATTTATGGTAGTATGACAGGCTCAAAATATAAGGAGTTAGAAAGAGCCAGGCTAGCTGTTTCCATTTGTTTCCAGTCTTTATGCTAAGCTAATCGGCTGCTGGCTGTAGCCTCATGTTCAGTTTGCAGAAATGATCATCTAACTGTCCACGAGAAAAAGAGCAAGCATATTTGCATAAAATGTTGAAGATTTTTTTCTAATAATTAAGCTTGATTAATTTATGATTAACTGTTTAGTCTCTAAAATGTCAGAAAATAGCGAAATACTACTAACAGTCCTAAATAGTGAAACAATAAAAGCAGTAAATGCTCACATTTAGCTGGAAACCACACATATATGTCTTTTTGTGTGTAAAAAGTGACATAAAATATGAATTGATTATCAAAATAGTTGCTGATTCATTTGTCTGAGCCAACTGACTTATCGTTTCAGCCTGTAAATGTTATTTGTGAATGTGTACAAAAACCAGGATGCCCGTATTTGACTCTAAATCTTTGTTAATTTAAACTTTTTATATGTAGTAGCTTAGTTTCTAACAATTCTGTTGAAGTTAAGGTAATTGTCCCATTCCAGTGATAAATGAATGATAAGTAAATTACATTTTATTCTACTTTATTTTTCCAGGTTTTGAGAGACAGAGGGCTGTTTCCCTGGCTGAGAGGAAACATCACTTCCTGTGTGCCAGGATGATGATGGCCGCTGCAGCACCTCCTCTGCACCCTCTGCGTGGATGAGGAATAGACAGGAAGTGGGAGAGGAGGAGGAACGATACAGGTGGGAGAGAGAAAGAAAATGCTGTGGCTTAAAACCGCAACAGGAGGGACAGAATAGAGGAGAGGAGAGGATGGAGAGAAGGATGCCTCATTAATCTGAGCTGCTCAGCTGACGAGTCAGAAATGTACCCAGGGGATCCGTTTGTCTGTTTGCAAACCGGCAAACTCTTTTTTTTTTTCCCCTCTTTGCAAACCGGCAAACTCTTTTTTTTTTTCCCTCTCTCTCTCGCGAAATATATCTTACAGTTGAGGAGCACACCCCTCCCTTAGATGCCCCCATTTTCTATCTAGCGCTCACTCGTTTCCTCCCTTCATACATTTTCCTTTCTCTCTCTCTCTCTCTTTCTGTCTGTCTCTCTCTCTCTCTCTCTCCATCGTTCAGAGCTAAAATAAGCACAGCAGGTACCGGTGGAGGAGGCTGCTCTCCCCCCGTGCAACAGAGAGAGCTCAAACTCATCTCTCTCGCACACACACACACACATACACACAAAGCTACAATGGCCGGCATGTATCATAATGTCTCCTGCATTGATGAGACCCTGCAGTGGTCATGACGCCTCATTAAACAGCCAGTAGTACTGAGTGGGTATAATTTCCAGCCGGGAAGGATTTGGCTCAGTGTCTAGTGTCGCCCTCATTACATTATATTCACTTTTTAGGCACCAAGCTGCTTCACAGTGACCTATAGTGATTGAGCAAGAAAGATTACAGGAGGGAAGGAGTACGCTATGCGCCTACGGGGGAAACCTAGCATCCTCCGCCTTTTTTTTTTTTTTTTTTTTTGTCTTTTGCTCCTATGGGATTAAATGATGGACAGTCGTAGTAATGGTAACTCATTCATTTCCTGCAAGACGAGCGAACAGCATTATTTGATGAGATGGGTGCTGATGTGAAGCAGGCCCAGGACGCAGCGAGAAACGCTGTAAAACTGTTGGACAAATGAACACAATCTTAAAGGCGCCATAAGCAATCACTTTCACGAGGCTGGAAAGTGTCTCTTGCCTGTAAAGTGCTGTTACCAGAGGTAGACTTGAATATTTTAGCTGCTTACTAAAGCTCTGGAGGGCTGAAACAAAATAATGCCTGAGGCATACAAAAGCTAGCTGACAGTCTAAACTAGCTTTGTCATTATTGTACACAAAACCAAAAGGTTCATCATATATTTACAAAAATATTCTCCCTGATTGTGTTTATGAGGGGAAATGTTGTACACAATGAAACTGCAGAATACAGAAGCAGTCCAATTCTCCAGATGGAGTCAAAAGTCTTAATTGGCTTCAGAGTTTCACAAGAATTTCATGATACTGCTTGTGGTTTTCTTCCAAATACTTCTACTAGATTAATGACTCAGTAGTGGGAGTAGATTAGATTTTCTTTGTGTGCAGGAACATCTATGTGTATATTGTTCATGTTTTTCGGAATCAGGTTCAAGCATACAGATATAAGTCCGATTTCATTTAGCTTTCATTTTCTTTGAGAAAAATATTTAGTTTCCTTTTTTAGTTTTTTGTCTTCTTTTACAGTTTCTTTTTGTGAGTGGCACTGTAGTGGCTAACAGACCATTGGTGGACATATTGATTGCCTTTTTGATTTATAGCTTCCAAGCAAAGACCGAAAGAATGATGGATGGAGGAGGAGTCAGAGCACCAAGAGATTTGTGCTAGCAGATGTTGTGTTTCAGTGGCATCAATTTGAGCTTGCCAACTGCTGAATTTGATTAATGGACTTTTAGCAATTAAAGGTTTTACCAAATTCTTACATAATCATTTCTAAAATCACTTTAATTTGCTAATCTGGATCCAGACTGAGAATATCGAGAGGTTTAATTCAGTCACATTCAGTTTCAGTTGATTCTGTTTCAGGCTTTGAAAATTAAATTCAGTATTGATCGGTCTGCATGTAAAACTGGACACAAGCTTTTCTCTCTTTCAGTACACCTACTTTTATACTCCCAACAATTGTTCGTTCAATTTGCTTAACAAGCTCTCTGCCTACACACACACACACACACACACACACACTTTATTATGTGGCAGATGAAAGAGGTGACAGCTGGCCTTAAGTGGCAGCAGAGTGAGTGACCACAACACGCACACAGAGGAGATAAGAGTATTGATTGGTGTAGTCGCTCCATGTATACAGGGACATGTGGCTCCAGTCAGTCATTGATACCCCCCCTCTATTATTATATCTCATTAGAGTTCATTCAGTTCATATTTCAATTCAATGTCCAAAAATTTAACTAATGGGCGACCGAGGGAAGTATCTTCTCTCTCTCCCTGCCTTTGGACTTCTCTTCCTCTCCACATTCAAAGCATTTCTCCGAGCTGCAGCGATAAAACATTTATGTCTTGCGACGCTCCGACTGATCACCCACCACACCAAGACGTCTCGGTTATTACATGCTGATTAAAAATCGGGATGTAAGCTCCGAATGATGAACAACAACAACAAGTTTTCATGCCCTCACACTCTTATTCCCTTACGCCCTCACACTTATATTTCTTCTCGCTGAAACTTTATCGCAAACAAGCAGATAATTCCTAAACGTTCCCTCTCATACACTCCCACGCACCTTAAATAGATATCAACTGGTTATTGTTGTGGCTGTTAACCCTGAATGTTTACTGTAGAAACATTTCATCCAGCACTGCAGTGATAATTCTGTTTTTTTCAAGTGAAACCAGTCAATTTACAACCTGTTTCACTCGTCGCTACAGTACACCTAACCTGTATTCATCATGGACGCTGTGTTCGCAGATGTTGACAGATGAGCAATACCAACAACCACCAGTGTCGTTAACAAGATCCAGAAAAAACGATGATCATGTCTGTTGGAGCTCTGCTAATTAGCTAGGTTGGCTGTGATCATGCTAAATTTGTTGTTGAGCAGCCCTTAATAATGATGATCTGATATTGTTTTATATGAATCATTTGTTATTTTCTTCTGCTAACAAGCTAAACAATAGCAGAAAAGTTTCCTGGCTGATTTTGGAGACACCACCTCCTACTGATATCAACAAAATACAGGGTGAAACATCCTGAAACTTTGGTATAAATTACGTTGTTTTTTTCTCTGTAACATGAAATATGTTTAATATGTTAAAATGGAATAGGAATTGGAATAGTATAATGGTTTTCGGTAAAAAATAAAAAAAAAAAGAAAGAAAGAAAACAGCTAGGTTTGATCAGAAAGAACAAGTCCTCTAAAAAGCGCCAAATGTTTCCTTCTGTACATCAAACACTCCTGCATGCTACCTGTCATGCTGTCCCATACACACTCCAAACACACACACTTGGGAGGTGCCTCTCCATCGTGCTGGTGCCCAGGTGTTTGCCCCCCCCCGCCCCTGGGCTGATTCAGTTTGCATGGATATAATCATTAGCATTGTCCAGGAGCAGTGGTGCCTGACCCCCTCTGAACCAGCACGGCCCTGCGGCAATAATGGGAATGCTAAATTGCAGTTGTGTATGCGGTGGATTACCAGGCCAGAGGGCACAATGTCAGAGAGAAAGGGACAATTGGAGGGGGCAATTGACCGGCTTAACCAACACCTGCTTTTTATATTGGCCACGTGGTTTGGGTTAACAGGGGATAAATGCGTCCCAAGAAGTTCCTGGGCTCGGGGGGGTGTTTGCGGTCGACCGTCGCTCACACACCCAAACTCCCGAGCAGAATGAACAGTTTGGGACGACACCAGAGGCCCGATTGATTTTTGCCTATTAGAAGCTTCGGCGGAGGAAATGAGCCCTGCTGACACCGAGTGTACTGCAGAAAGTGTATCAGCAGTTTCCTCCGCGCGATCAATAGCCTTGTGATGCAACCCCTCCTCCCTGCCCCGCAACCGAGTGAAGCTCGGAGAGGAAGCAAGTGGGGGAAGGAGTTGGAGAGAGAGGAAGGGAAGGAGGGGTGGGAAAAAAGAAGGGTGGAGGAGAGGGGAAAAAACGCCCTGCATATTTGATGAGCTGACGAAGACTGTTTACACTCAGTTTTTAGTTTCATGTGTTTAAGTCCTCCAGTGATTCAGGGTTTTTGTCTTTTATATCCCCTCCTGATGAAAGAGTACATCCCTGACTTTTTAAATATATCTTATCTTCATCATCATCATCCCTCCTGATTCCTTTTTTAAAATCAACCCTGTTGGTAGAGCATCACCAGCTGACAAATTAGACAAACGTGTATGCATCTCATTGGTGACGTGACAGTGAAAACCCCGGTCTTACCTGTGGGTGTCATGTAATAAGCCTCTATGTCAGCCATGTCCGTGTGCAGAGCACAGTCCAGATAACTCTGGATAACTTTCCTGCTGTAGTAGTAGCGCGCGCCTAGCATGAGAATGAGGGGCGCGCAGCAGGTCAGCGTGACGGATTTGGTCACAAAAAAGCACATTACTATGGAGAAATGGAAGAAAAATAAACGAAACCTGTCAGAAAAGAGAATCACATGTTTGATTTTGGCGGAATTTGACCTCACACAGACACAGAAGAGAACAAAAAAAAAAGAGCAGAGGCAGTAATGACATTTTTAAGTGACATCATTAAGTAAAACACTGTTGTAATGATGTGATGATAAAGAGAGATCAGGATTAGTTTCACACAAAGTCACATTCATCAATCTGTGAAGTAAGGCACGTTAGCAGGAGCACAACAACAACAACGATGATAAACTTGGAGCAGAGAGCACATGCGAGTATTCATCACACCAGTGGAGAACATGTCGGAGCAATGAGTGTGATGTGACGCTGGGGGGCGCACAAACAGGCAGGCTGGATGCTGCAGAGCGTGTTGTTGCGTGGCATCACAATAACCTGGGAGTTAGTTTACTCCACTGCACTGACACGGAGGGAAGATACCCCATTACAGAGAGTTTGAACCATCAGTATCACTGAGACGCATTGAGATCACAGAGAAGAAGAGTGTGTTTGAGGGTTTGGTTTGGGGGGGGTGTTTAAAGGCAGGACTGTCATGTTTTGTGACTTGAGTCTAATTATCTCCACATATCCCTGCTGTGTGTGTGTGTGTGTGTGTGTGTGTGTGTGTGTTTGGAGGAGTCTGCGATGGCTTGGCTTGAATTTGACGTGCGTAATGGCACCTGGGGCTGTAATCCGGGCCGGCAACATCAACAAAAGCCAGGCGAGATCAGTGCATGACTGGCGCAGAGGCGGAGTGAGGGGGGTTGTAATGCGTGTGTTTGAGAGAGAGGAGAAGGGAGGAGGGGAGGGGGGTTCGGGTACGTGCGCGCACCCCCTGTGGGCCAATCCTCATAATTCATTCACTCATTCATTCACGGCCACCGGCATGTCATCACACCATCATCACCGACACCATCATCATCATCAGCGGGCCCCGCCGGTCACACACGTGCACCATGCGCCCCGCCATGCCTTTATGTTGCGTGATGGAGCGACATGCCGGTGGAGAGAGAGAGAGAGAGCCGCAACAGATCTCAACTTAACTGTCTACATGTCGCCTGTGCGGGGAAACGTCAGATTTGTGCGGGATTTCAGACAAAAAGATCTGAGAGGTTGTGTTAAAGTTGTCAAACATGCTGCTGGGATTAAATAAAGAAAAGAAAGAAGCCGGGGTGTGACACATGATGCGCGCTGATGATGATGATGATGGTAGTGATGATGGGGGGGGGGGGGTACTTACCTGTCAGAAGAGCGTATAAAAACTGAGTCTTGGGCTGCTGCCTGAGCCCCCTGAACGCCGTGTTGGGTATCCTCTCCATAATACCCTCGTAAAAGATGCGCCGCACCTCCTCCTGGTCTCCGCGCTCGAACTCGCGGATGAAAACCGCGTCTCTCCTCGCATCCTTGTCCCCGGCGGGGTCCGGCAGAGCCGCGCCGGACAGGGGAGGGGGGGAGCTCCACATGATCGACTCTTTTTTGGTCCCAGGTATAGCGTCGTGCTCGTCCGCAACGATTTTAGTCTCGCAAACCATTTTGGGAGACGAAAAATGCATGCAACTGGCGGAGGAGAAGAACAAACCCTGCAGCTCGGGAGGAGGAAAAAAATGGGGAGAAGGGGGAGGTAAAGAGAGAGAGCGAGGGTGGAAAATGGATGGGTTTTTTTTCTTTTTCAAAAAACAGAGAAACGATGAAGGGGGGGAGAAGACGAAAAAAGGGGGGAAGATGTTCTGCTGCAACCCTGAGCGTTTCTGACGACCAAGACTCGCCGGTGTGACTGAAGCCGTTTTTATAAAGGGCCAGGGCGGGTAGATTCAGGTTCAGGGGCTGGGGTGGTCCTCCGGCTGCACAGATTGGTGGAAGCGGTGCGCCGTTAAATGCTGATGGAGGAGGGAGGGGGGCGAGACACGGACTCTCTCTCTCTGTCTCTCTCTCTCTGCATCTGTGTGCGATTTGAGGACGTGGGCATGCGAGGAGGGTGTGGGTGTGTGTGGGCGTGTGTGTGTGTTAGATGATGGTGGTGGGATTGCGTAGAGAGGTTGCTTCTGAACAGGTTGGTCTTCATTTATGTCTCTCAAAAAGGAGGACCCCCCCCCCTCCTTTACCTGCCCCCCAGCCCTCCTCCCTCGTTTGTTGAGACGCGATGGCTGCAAACGATGCGATGCGCGCAGCACAAAAGGCGCAAAGTAAAGCGGGGGCGATGCGTCAAAACGGGAGGAAATCCCGAAACCGCAGCTTAGAAAACCCTCTGACGCGGTTTATCATAAAAACAAAGCAGGTTGTGGTGATTAATAACGTGGATTTTTGTTGATCCTCAGTGTGAAAATGGTGAGATTTCGCCTTGGAGCGCCTGAATGCGGCACGTCGGCGCGCATCTCTGTTGTTGCGCAGAAAGATAACACGCTGCTGTGACAATAAGAGGGAGAGAAGTGGGGTTGGTGCGGTGGGAAAGCTCCTCATATAAGACATGCAGATTTATATCCCGGTATGATTTGCCATTAAGAGGACAGCATAAAGCCTGAACATCCAGTCCTGTGTGTGCGCAGCCTCCTCCGCCTGTTGACTGACAGCTCTGCTGCACTGCAGTGATTCCTCCACGGCTTCCCTTCGCTTTGTCACCCTGCTCCCGTCACATATCAGCCTATAACACGGAGATTTTCTGTCTTTTTTTTTTCTCGCCTTGTTGTGCGTCTTAAGCCTCCCATTAGCCGGTCTGTCGGCGACTTTCACCGGCGGCGGAGACGACATATCGGCTTTTACGCACGACTGTGGCGGCGGTGATGGTGATGATGGTGGTGATGCTCAAACCGGCCCTTTGTTGTCCTCCCCCCGTGATTAACCGTGGCTGCTATCAAACAGAGTAAAGCCTTCATGAGCAAAAGTGCAGCCCTAAGTTGCGTGTGCTTTTATTTTGAAAGCTTCACCATAACGATAAGGGCATTTGTTCGTGGCAGTAATGTCAAAGATGGTAAAAAATATATCTACATACAAGGGAAACAACGCGGCGCATTTTAGTGTGAAACGTCCCCATTAAGTCTAAACATCATTATTGTATTAATATGTCAAGATGAATATTTTTCTACAAAGTTTGGAGTTCATGTGTTTGGTCCTGCAGGTCTTTGGAGCCTCGCAGAGCCACGGCCGCATATGTAAAGCAGAACTAGTTTGAACTGGATCATCAGAGGCAACCTGCTATTGATAAGGCTGCAATCCACCCCCACTCCCTCCTCCTCTTCCTTAAGGTTTCCCCCCCTCCCCCCTCCTCCCAACACGGAGCTGCCTGCTGGAGGAGGAGGAGGAGGAGGAGGAGGAGGAGGAGAGTGAAAAAAAAAAGAAAAAAGTCCTCACACACTCTGCTCATCTCGGACATTTGCTCTACAAAAATATGCGGTAGAAAGATGGTGCTCGGTGCGCATCAGCACCTGCTCTGCAGCTCCTCACCATGCCGACCGGGTGGAAGATGCTCTGAGCATGCGCAGTGCTCCTCCTCCTCCCCCCCGATCCTGGCAGTGCTGCCTTCAAGGGCTGTCGGCAATATCGCACACATAAAATGAAACCGCATAGTTGTTAAATTATAATAAAAAAAATTCTCATTTTGTCATATGAAGGAGAAAATTATGAAAAAAAAGTCACGATGACCTGCACAATGAAACAATAAAAGATGACACATGTTTATGATATCTGCAAATGTAGGTTTTATCCTCTCTATTTGGCCACTGCAGTACCAAGTCTGCCCCATGATTTTGGACGTAACACAGCATACAGTCAAAACCTTTTTCTGTCCCACTGTTTGCCACATCAAATATACATGTAGATTGTACAAATATGCATCAATAAATGACAAGGAAATTAAGTCATAGTGGAGATTAATTGTTTCTATTAGAATTTAAAACTGTCCCCGAATGTTTGTTCAAACTGTGCGATCATAAGTGAGTTGTGTTTTCAGCAGGTTTTTGCTGCAGAAGTGCGCTGCAGTTTTAACAGACAGAGTCTTGATGTAACTTCAGCTTGAGCCTCAATCAAAAACTGTTCTTCTTTTACTGCCTCTGAGGAGACGTCCATGTATTGGTCACAGGGGGGTTTTGCAGATGACAAGGATGCCAAAAAAAAAAGTCAGTCTAAAGGAGTTGGGAGAAGGTGGTGATATTTGTGTAGAATGGCACCAAAACATGATGACAAGGCACATATTCGTCCATCATGTCTGCCAAGATGGCAACATGGAAATTGCCCGCTCTGTGTTTAATAATGAAAAAAGCTTAAAGAAATTAGGTTTCATCCCTGGTGGACTGATGTGCAGCCAAGAAGAGTTTATCAAAACAAAAGAAATAGTGGCAGACTTCTGTAAGAAACACAGTGGCCATCTAGCTTTAGTTAGAAATGATCTGGAAATCCTTAAATTAAACAGTCTCCTGGTCTTTAACGTTGGAAGTCAACACTACAACAGTATAGTAGTGAAGGAAGCTCAGCAAAGTTTTCCATTGTACACGACAGGTATGATGTGATTCTTCTCATTGTGCTAACCATCTTTTTTAATCCTTATTTTCAAAGAGTGAAAATGATCAGAACTCAACAACATGTTTGTCACTAAATCTCTGTTTGTAACCGGCTGTGTGTTCGATTGGCACTACAGCACTGAATCAGCTAACAGCTGTATTAAATACATCATCTGAGTTTGTAACAGCAACACAACAGCCTAAAAAAAAAACTTGTTATTATGTGTCAAATTTTCAGGCAGTGTTATTATTTCTGACAGCTTGTAAATACACTGACACTAGAAAATCACATGTACTGGTTTACAGGGAACAGTACAATAGAAAAACTGTGAACTATATGTGCTTATTATGTCTGCAGTACAAACACAATGATTTCATCAAGCAGACAGGAAACGGTTTCAACACAAACATAAAAGCGGCCCAACGAGAGGTCACAACAAGATGCTTGTCACATGTCAGATGGTGTGACTAGTGAAAAAAATTCATAGATCTTCAGTGGTGCAGTTTAAAAAGCCTCAAATAGCATGCCGGCTAACAATAAAAAAGTGTGCTTTATGTGAATTATGAAAAACAAATTACCATTGTTTATTGGCCATATAAGCAGCCACGTGAGGACTGAATTTATATATACTCAGATATCCTGTACAACAAAAAATAAAATGCACAACTTTGCTGTTTTTCTCCACCAGAGGAAGTGATATTTTTATAAAATCACAATGTGCAGGGTTCATTTTAGGACACTGCACACACACGCCCACTCTATTTCCCAATACCATAAATTATATTTGTGCTAATCTGCTTAATTGGTGTTCTTTGTTAGTGTTTCTCATTTTCAAAATTTATTGGCAACATGTCCGATCAAAATGATTTCGCTCTTGATCAAAACGAACATGTCCCCAAACACTGAGCATGTTCCTGCTTCTCAGTTATTCTCCACGTTAACAGACCCGTTTGAAATCCACACACAGAGCCCCACATATTGTTCCAATAATCTTGAATCTGACCTCTGACACCTTGAGTCTCCCTGCAGCAGAGGAAACCCCCCCCCCCCCGGATGCACACACACACACTTACTTCACACTAAAGGTCACATCATGCCGCTGCTGACTCTCCTACTTCTGCTTCTGCTGTGACTTCTTGACTCGTCTTGTTTGCTGGACTCTGCTCAAGTAGATTAAGGAAGTTTAAGGCTCGGGCGTGTTTATCACAGCGTGCAGAGTAAAGCAGGCTGGTTTTTTACTCCTGTTTCAAAGGGGAGGCGCGTTTCTTTTGTAAAGTACTTCTGCAGCAAAGCAATTCACAATGCTAATTATAGGACATGAAGACACACATTTTATTGATGATTATTATACAATTATTGATCTGGGCAGAGTCATCTCAAACTTGTCAAAACTCCTATCTACGAGAGTACCCACACCCCACAAATCACTTTTGCATATTTTTTTTGTCTTTATGCAGGCTAATCTGTTGGCGAAAAACAGGTCCTTAACTTTACTGGAGATCAAAATAGGCAAAATCTTACCCAAAGCTACCTGCTTCAGTAGATCCACACTGAAAAATATTAATACCTTATTATTATTATATTATATCACTATATTATATAACTTACTATATAAAGTATCATAGAAAACTAACTAAGTGGATTTGTAATGTAGATTCTACATCAACAACATTCAAAGATATTTTTAACTTTCTAATTTTAATGTTTTAAAATGATTTACTGTGGCAGGTGTAGAGGTGAAATGTCTTCAAAAACCTCAAGGAAGTCCAGGTGACTTTCTTCTATCTCTTAGATATGTAAATTACTGCAGCAAAGCAGCTAGTAACTATAGCTGTGAAATACATGTGTAGAAAAAGTTCATCAAATCTGTACTGTATCTGACTAGACGTATAAAGTAACAGAAAAAAGGAACTAAAGTACAACAACCTCAAGTAACCTCTTCCTTCCCAAAAACTAATTTAGTTATGTGGATCAGTATGTGATGTTTAACAAGACGCAAAAAGATGAAGATTGTGACATGACATGGTGTCTTTAGTTAGACTGAGATCAAACAAAGTAAGTATGATGTGTATAGAGTTTCCTAGTGGTATTATTGTTAGCGCTGCTGTCTCAAAGACCATTCAGTTCAGTTCAAACTTTATTTAAGACTCACTTGAGGATCCATTGCAATACGAGAAAAACTCCAGATCGTTCCACCAAACACAACACAGCACAAACTGCATATTTCCATGAAAACTGTGGAAATTAGAGAGAAAAAGAAGGATTTTAATGGAAGAGGTAAAGTGAAAGTGCCAAAATTGTACAGTGAGTAATGACATAGTTTGACTATTGCTTTGTGCGAAGTAACAACAGCAGAGATTGGTGGAGGGGAAATTGGAGAATTAACATTACTTTAATCATTCATTTACTTTGTAATGGAGACATGAAAGCAGATGGAAATTCTTTAGTATGTGTTGAGAAAAGCAAACTGGGTTGGTATGTTACTTTAGAAGAAACTGCACAACGGAGACGGTGAAAACATATTCTCCGTCCTTCTGATTGACCTGCTTGTTCATATGGAAATCACTCAGTCAAATCCAAACACACAGACACACACACAGACACACACACACACACACACATATATATATATATATATATATATATATATATATATATATATATATATATTTTTTTTTTTTTTTTTTTTAAGATTCAGCATGACTTGCACTCTCTGGGGACATCACATCAAATATACAATTGCAATTAAATGTCCACAAATCTGCCTAAAAATAAGGGAAAAGTCCAGAACTCACCTAAGAATAATTATGTTTTTAGGTTTTATTTCCAGAATTATAGTAATCCAGTTACAGTTGTCAGCACATTAATGGGTACACTGCAAATAGGAACAGCTAATAGCTAATTCTGCATACTTTGCTAATTGTCAAAATGTAAACATATATAAACAAAAAAAAACAGGGTTCACGAAATCAAACCAGCCTAACTGGTTTCTGTTATTCTGGAAAACAATCAAGTAACATTATTCTTTAGCTGTACTTACTACCAGACGCCTGTCTCCCCCTTGTGGTCACAGGTCAGAGGCACAAAGCCACACTGGATTTTGAAGAAGTTTATGAGACGTGGAAATGAGGTGTTGGATTAGTGGCCACGTTCATGCGGTGTTTTCACTTCCCACTGCTTCACTGCTGTTGTTTTAAAATTAAACATGTTATATCTACCTTGAGTTATTAAGTTCACCAATACAATGCCATTGCTTAATAATATATACTCTATAATCTATTGCTTTATTGCATTATTTATTTATAATTAAATTAACACCTACAGAAGGTAAAATTACGTTTGAGCTTACTTCCTGTACCAGTTCTTGACACTTTTTGTTCCTGTTCCTTTTTGTTCCTGAAAATGTGCAGACAGCACTTGAAAAATATATATCTCTGAAAAACTAGGTTTTGACTGTCTATAAATCAGGATGCTTGTAATACTGAGATTATGCCTTACAATAGAAGAATATTTCATAAGAAAAAGATGAACTAGCAAGTAAATCAGAACAGCAGGAGAGTAACCTTGAAAGTCAAAGTCAGCTGTCAATTGAATAATTTTGGGCCCCAAAGAGAACTGACAGTTGACTTTCTACTTTCTAAGAGTCAGGATGCTTATCACATTGAGATTATGCCTTACAATAGAAGAATACTTCATTTAAAAATGGTTAACTAGCTAGTAAATCAGCCAGATATAATTCAAAATATTTCAACAACAGAAGGAGAGTGGGCTTGGATGTAAAAGTCGGCTGTCGATTGAATATTTTTCATTTAATTTCTGCGCCATGTAAAGTGAGATACCAGGAGCTATGTTTACATTTAACACAGTATTTAATTGTATCCCTATAGCCCATTACTAAGTGCATACTGGAGGGACACATCAGCTCATATTCTATTCAGAACAGGAGATGCTAATCTAAAACAATCATCATCTGATGAGGGATTATTTAAGTCTTTAAATGTTAAATTCTGCTGTAGGCATTTCCTACAGCAATATAATGTCAAAAGTCAAGTAGCAGATACTCCCTCGGGGAAACGGCATTAAATATGCCACGTGTGCTGAAAAAAAACCTGAAAAGTGCATAAATATAATAAGTACATTCATAATATAGGATATTATACATTTAAGACATTTCTTATATCTGATGGAAAGCCCTCAAAATGTGTTGTGTATTTTTTTTTTTTTTTTTTGTCGTAATCCCAAGATTTATTACAACACCTCCACATCTCAGTTTTAGTGGGTACTACAGTTCATTTATCCATAATTATCATGTTACATGTTAAGAGGGTAAAATACACCAGTTAATCAATGGCAGGCACTGGGTTCTCCCCCAGAAAAGGTGTTGGGCACAGTGGCAAGTACGTTTAGCAAGTCCTCTTTCCTGATTTAGCAATACACTAGCACTTTTTTGTATTAAACTCTTCTTTCCAAGTTACCGGCCTCCACTCCACCTGGCGCATCTCTTGTTTTGTCTCTACCTACATTTATCACATTTCTGTTACAGTTATCCTCCATTGGTTCTGTTATTGTGCCTTTGACACCAGCTGATTCAGTGAAGTAATGTATATGGTCATAACTGCTCAGTTTTAAATTAATTTACTCTTTCTTTGGGAAAATTAATTTGTTTTTGGGCATGATTATTAATAATTCTTTTCTCTTTAATATTCTTTTTTGTTTTTCCTTTCTTGGTTGTAATTTTTTTTTCTTTTTTTTTTTTTTTTAATTGTGCTCTTTTTTATCTTTTATGGTGACCATTACTCCGCCTAGTCCAAGCTAATATGTGCTGTATTGAATGAATCACATCTACACCCAGTTTTTTGTTTGTTTGTTTGTTTGTTTGTTTTTCAATAAACCTGTGTGACCTTTGTTAAGTTTGGAGTGATTTACATCTAGAAATTTTCTTGGGGTGAAATTTCCCAAGGTGGCGTTCATACCATACTCAGCCGCTCATACCACACGAAGTACCCAAAGTTGGCACCTACACCTGTCCATACCTTGCTAAGTGGTGGCCAGCTTGTATTGATTGTGGCCACTTGTCTTGTATTCTTTCAAAGATCACTACCCATTGCCACCATCAGCAGAATACAGTTCATTCAGGTAACTCAGGCAAAGGCTGCACCAACACAACAAACACTAGAGGATACTTTTTGTAAGGAGAGAAATTACTCAAATACTCAGATACTCAATATCAAATGTCTCAAGGGGGTCAGGGGCAAAGAAAAAAAAAGTTGGAATATCTATAATTACATTGGCTAATGATTTGTTAGAAAACCTCAAGTCATTGCTTTCATTGAGGAACTACCAAACATATATATTGTACACCTGATCAGTTAGTGAATAATAGTAAAATTAAGTGCAAGTGTATAATTAATCCTTACTGTCACAGTGTGTTCCTGCACTGTAAGTAGCCATGCAAAACCTCCTATGCTTGGAGCACTGTTTGTCACAGACTGGGAAAACATGGAAAGTTTTCATTGGATGTGCTGTAGCCACAGTACAAACAGTCAAAGTATATATATATGAAGTGCATGAGTCATAAAGTCAGAATCCTCCTGACACAAGTTTAACTATAAACTGAAGGTGAGAACAGTCATTTACTTTGATTTTTTACACAGATGCAACAGAATCAGTTACTAAATAGTCGCTGGTATGTTTTTTTCACATTTTATGATTTCTTTCAGAAAATGAAGATCCAAATCCTGCTGCTGGTATTTGTGTTTGTGGCTGTGATCTGTGCAGCACCAGTACAAGGACCAGCCAAAGGTAACTAGATGGTATAGTCTCATGTGGTTGTGGTAATATTTGAAATAGTCTAGCATGTGCACCAGATGCGTCTTATGTATTGATGTATTGATTATGTCAGAATTCTAGCTGTCCTTGATTAATAACTGAAATTACATGTTTTTCTAACTTAAAGAAGACGTTAAAGATGAGAATGATGTTGCTAAGAAGGACCCAGCCTCCGAAGAGCCGTTGAAAAAGTACCCAGCTCTCAAAGAGAAAGTTTCCAAAGGTGAGCTGTTGAAGAAGTACCCAGCTTTCAAAAAGGAAGCTTCAGAAGATGAGCTGCTGAAGAAGGATCCAGTTTCCAAAGATGAGCAGTTTGTGAACTCTTCCAAAGATGAAATGCATCCTGATTCTGAATAAGCTGACGAGGCTGAAAACATCATAACAGGTCTGCATGTATGTCATAAGTATACATTACTTCTCATACTTTTCAAATAATTTATCTGTGAAAAAAGTAATGCCTGCACACTGACCAAGCCATAAAATGTATTCAAAAAGAAACGTTTAGATTTAGGTTTAGATTTTCATTAGGTCACAATGCTTGATGCCTGAAGATCTGACTGGATTGAAACACTGGGTCTGATACAGAGCTACTGTATAGATACTTTTGAGCAAAAACAGACCTACGGTAAGTCAACTCCATATTTACAAAACTATCTTAAATCCGAATCTGCTTTTCCCCAGGTGTGGTGAATAATGAATCCCATTTTATCATAACTTGGAGACACTTGGCCAATTCTTCTTTTTTTATTATAGTTAATGCTATATGTATGTTTTTATATATATATATCTATATGTATCTGTGTGTATATGTGTGTGTGTGTGTGTAAAGACAAGTGTCGTGCCATGTGTAAATTCTTAAACACAAGAATTCAAGAGATATCACCTTAAAAATCTGTAAGAAAAAATACAGGAAAATCCCAGCAATGGAAAAAACATTTTTGTTGTTAATGTTGTTGTTAATGCCATGCCAGCTAAGGGACTCAACAGTAATTGAAATTCAAACATGTTTTGACATGAAAATGGAAGCAAAAAAAGTGCATTGCCCAAGCCAAGCAAAATGTGACAATGCATCCGGCTTGCATGGAATTATTGTTTTTCACCATTATTTAAAGTTCATCATTATTTAAAGCCCAGTATCATAATTTACAGTCTCAAAGGGTTTGACATCTGCCAATGACATCATGGGTATATAGAGCAACTAAAGTAGTAAGGTTTAGGCTCCGTAGTCAACAGAGTGTGCGGCGTTACTTAGAAGTGTTCCTCACTCATAATTATTGTATTTTAAGGTTGTATCCATAGATCATTTAATTTATTTTCAACATTTAATCTCATGTTTTTTTTTTTTGTTTGTTTGTTTGCTTTGTGTAATCTGTATCTGCTCTTCCTCTGCAGGCCTCCAACACATACCGATTCTTCAACAGCACCACCGTCATGATCACAACATTACACGGAATAAATAGTATTTCAGCATTAAAAGCATTGTCTTCCAGAAATAGGAATAAGGAAAAGCCTTTTACAACATGAAATAAAATGTCTTTCTCAGTTGCAATATTAGCATTTGTGTGTGTGTGTGTGTGTGTGTGTGTGTGTGTGTCCCAAATATTAATCAATACATTTGACAAGTCAATACATCTACAAGGTAACATTTCCTATAAGTTTCCCATATTTTGATTCCTAAAATGCTGAAATGATTCCAAAGTGTGTTGTAATTGGTATAAAATTAAAGTTATATGCTATGTTATGTAAGTGGGCTTAAGTGATGCTAGTCAGGTACCTATTTTAATTGTCCAAGTCCATGTTTCTTGAGTAATCCTTTCAACGTCTTGTTTAAGACACTTAAATGAATTTCCCCTGAATGCCAGGACTCAAGGTTTTCCAGCAGGCCATTGGCCAGAACATCACACTGCCTATATCAGCTTGCCCTCTAGCTATAGTGCATCTTGGTGTTATCTCTTCTCCAAGAAACAAGATCCAGGATACAAGATTTTGTTATCATGTGCACAAACAATTACATGGAGTAGTTGCGGGCAATGAAATTCTTCGAGTCTCTGGCTCCCTTAAACAATGCTCAAAATATCTGGAAAGACCACTACACATTCAAAAGTTAAGTTCAGTTATCCAGCCATCACAATTTGGCTGCTGTCAAAGTCTCTCAGATTCTTGTGCTTGCACAACATTCCTGCCTCCAACAAATCAAGAAATGACTGTTTACTTGCTGACGTTCCACAACTTGACAGGTGCTGTTTTAACAAGGTAATCAGTGTTATACCCCTCGGTGGTTACAATGTGTTTGATTGGTGTATATCATGTACCAGCCTAGCTTCTTTTCATAAAAACAGTATGTATGTCCTACTATTAAAAGCTCTGATGAAAACGCATCTTTGAAAAACTTCCAAATGGTTTTTTATAAGGGTATCTGCAGCTCTCTTTTAGAGAGTAAAATGTTCAAATAGGCTTTAAAATTATATATTATATATACACTGCTCAAAAAAATAAAGGGAACACTTAAACAACACAATGTAACTCCAAGTCAATCACACTTCTGTGAAATCAAACTGTCCACTTAGGAAAGCAACACTGATTGACAATCAATTTCACATGCTTCCTTCTTCTTCTTCATCCGCTTGGTCCGGGACCGGGTCGGGACGGGTCAGGAGGGTCGCGGAGCAGCAGTCTGAGTCTGAGCAGAGATGCCCAGACTTCCCTCACCCCAGACACTTCCTCCAGCTCTTCCAAATTGGGGGGACCCCGAGGCGTTCCCAGGCCAGCCGAGAGACATAGTCTCTCCAGCGTGTCCTGGGTCTTCCCCTGAGGCCTCCTCCCGGTGGGACATGCCTGGAACACCTCCCTAGGGAGGCGTCCAGGGGGCATCCGAAACAGATGCCCAAGCCACCTCAGCTGACTCCTCTCTCGATGCGAAGGAGCAGCGGCTCTACTCCTCGAGCTCCTCCCGAGTGACCGCCAAGCTTCTCACCCTATCTCTAAGGGAGCGCCCAGCCACCCTGCGGAGGAAACTCATTTCGGCCGCTTTCATTGCCGCTTGTATCCGCGATCTTGTCCTTTCGGTCATTACCCAAAGTTCATGACCATAGGTGAGGGTGGGAACGTAGATTGACCGGTAAATCGAGAGCTTCGCCTTTCGACTCAGCTCCTTCTTCACCACGACGACGGTCCGGTGGTACACCGACCGCATAACTGCGGACGCTGCACCAATCCGCCTGTCAATCTCACGCTCCGATCTTTCCCTCACTCGTGAACAAGACCCCGAGATACTTGAACTCCTCCACTTGAGGCAGGACCTCTCCACCCACCTGGAGAGGGCATGCCACCCTTTTCCGGTCGAGAACCATGGCCTCGGATTTGGAGGTGCTGATTCTCATCCCAGCCGCTTCACACTCGGCTGCAAACCGCTCCAGTACATGCTGAAGGTCCTGGCCTGATGAAGCCATCAGGACAACATCATCCGCAAAAAGCAGAGATGAAATCCTGTGGTTCCCAAACCGGACTCCCTCCGGCCCCTGGCTACGCCTAGAAATCCTGTCCATAAAGATTATGAACAGGACCGGTGACAAAGGGCAAGCCCTGCCGGAGTCCAACATGCACTGGGAACAGGTCTGACTTACTGCCGGCAATGCGAACCAAGCTCCTGCTCCGGTCGTACAGAGACCGAACAGCCCTTAGCAAAGGCCCTCCCGGACCCCATACTCATGCGGAGCACTCCCCACAGAATACCACGAGGGACACGGTCGATCGAATGCCTTCTCCAGATCCACAAAGCACATGTGGACTGGTTGTTGGGCAAACTCCCATAAACCCTCAAGCACCCTGTGGAGGGTATAGAGCTGGTCCAGTGTTCCACGACCAGGACGAAAACCGCATTGTTCCTCCTGAATCCGAGGGTCGACTATCGGCCGAATTCTCCTCTCCAGTACCCTGGCGTAGACCTTCCCGGGGAGGCTGAGAAGTGTGATCCCCCTGTAGTTGGAACACACTCTCCGGTCCCCCTTTTTAAAAAGAGGGACCACCACCCCAGTTTGCCACTCCAGAGGCACTGTCCCCAACCTCCATGCAATGTTGCAAGAGGCGTGTCAGCCAAGACAGCCCCACAACATCCAGAGATTTGAGGTACTCAGGGCGGATCTCATCCACCCCCGGCGCCTTGCCACTGCGAGGAGCTTACGAACTACCTCAGTGACTTCGGCTTGGGTGATGGACGAGTCCACCTCAGAGACCCCAGCCTCCGCTTCCTCATTGGAAGGCAAGTTGGTGGGATTGAGGAGATCCTCAAAGTATTTCTTCCACCACCGTCCGACAATGTCCCCAGTCGAGGTCAACAGCTCCCCACCTGCACTGTAAACAGTGTTGGCAGAGTACTGCTTCCCCCTTCTGAGGCGCCGGACGGTTTGCCAGAATCTTTTCGAGGCCGACCGATAGTCCTCCTCCATGGCCTCACCGAACTCCTCCCAGACCTGAGTTTTTGCCTCCAGGACCGTCCTGGGCTGCGGCTTCACGGCTTGCTTGGCCTGCCGGTACCTGTCAACTGCGTCAGGAGTCCCACAGGCCAACATGGTCCGATAGGACTCCTTCTTCAGCCTGAGACGGCATCCCTTACTTCCGGTGTCCACCACCGGGTTCGGGGGATTGCCTGCCACGACAGGCACCAGAGACCTTGCGTCCACAACTTCGAACCTGCCACCGCGTCGACGACAATGGAGGCAGAGAACATGGTCCACTCGGACTCAATGTCCCCAGCCTCCCTCGGAATCTGTGAGAAGCTCTTCCGGAGGTGGGAGTTGAAGACCTCCCTGACAGAGGGCTCGGCCAGACGTTCCCAACAGACCCTCACAATACGTTTGGGTCTGCCAGGTCTGTCCAACTTCCTCCTCTGCCAGCGGATCCAACTCACCACCAGGTCAGGTGGTGATCGGTTGACAACTCAGCCCCTCTCTTTACCCGAGTGTCCAAGACGATACGGCCGGAGATCAGATGAAACGACAACAAAGTCGATCATCGCCGACCTCCGGCCTAGGGTGTCCTGGTGCCACGCGTGCACTGATGGACACCCTTATGTTATGCTCGAACATATGGTGTTCGTTATGGACAAACTGTGACTAGCACAGAAGTCCAATAACAGAACACCGCTCGGGTTCAGATCGGGGAGGCCGTTCCTCCCGATCACGCCCCTCCAGGTATCACTGTTGTTGCCCACGTGAGCGTTGAAGTCCCCCAGTAGAACAATGGAGTCCCCAGTCGGAGCACTATCAAGTACCCCTCCCAGGGACTCCAAGAAGGCCGGGTACTCTGTACTGCTGTTCGGCCCCAGTAGGCACAAACAACAGCAAGAGACCTATCCCCAACCCGAAGGCGCAGGGAAGCGACCCTCTCGTTCACACCGGAGTGAACTCCAACACACATGGCGGCTGAGCTGGGGAGCTATAAGCTATAAGCAAGCCCACACCAGCTCGCCGCCCGCTCACCCTGGGCAACTCCAGAGTAGTGGAGGGTCCAGCCCCTCTCAAGGAGCTGGGTTCCAGAGCCCAAGCTATGCGTGGAGGTGAGCCCGACTATCTCTAGCCGGTACCTCTCAACCTCCCCGCACGAGCTCAGGTGGTTCCTTCCCCCCAGCGAGGTGACATTCCATGTCCCTATTGCCAGAGTTTTGGTCCAGGGATTGGGTCGTCGAGGCCCCCACGACTGCTACCCAAACCACATTGCACCGGCCCCTCATGGACCTTCCTGCGGGTGGTGAGCCTACTGGAAGGCGGGCCCACGTCGCCATTTCGGGCTGAGCCCAGCCGGGTCCCGTGGGCAAAGACCCGGCCACCAGGCGCTCGCCTGCGAGCCCCAACCCCAGGCCTGGCTCCAGGGTGGGGTCCCGGTAACGCCAATCCGGGCGACGTAACGGTCCTTGATGTTCTTCTGTTCATGATGGGCTTGTGAACCGCTCTTAGTCTGGCCCGTCACCTAGGGACCTGTTTGCCATGGGAGACCCTACCAGGGGCGTAATGCCCCCGACAACATAGCTCCTAGGATCATTCGGGCACACAAACCCCTCCACCACAGTAAGGTGGCGGTTCAAGGAGGGGAATTTCAAGCTGTGGAATAGACAACAGGTGGAAATTATAGGCAAGTTAGCAAGACACCCCCTAATAAAGGAGTGGTTCTGCAGGTGGTGGTGACCACAGACCACTTCTCAGTTCCTGTGCTTTCTGGCTGATGTTTTGGTCACTTTTAAATGCTGGCACTTGGTGCTTTCACTCTAGTGGTAGCATGAGACGGAGTCTACAACCCACACAAGTGGCTCAGGTAGTGCAGCTCATCCTGGATGGCACATCAATGCGAGCGAGCTGTGGCAAGAAGGTTTGCTGTGTCTGTCAGCGTAGTGTCCAGAGCATGGAGGCGCTACTAGGAGACAAGCTAGTACATCAGGAGACGTGGAGGAGGCCGTAGGAGGGCAACAACCCAGCAGCAGGACCGCTACCTCCGCCTTTGTGCAAGGAGGAACAGGAGGACCACTGCCTAGAGCCCT
The DNA here is from genome assembly GCA_023238725.1 of Scortum barcoo. Lineage (NCBI taxonomy): Eukaryota > Metazoa > Chordata > Actinopteri > Centrarchiformes > Terapontidae > Scortum > Scortum barcoo. The sequence continues at coordinate 12,232,382 of CM041532.1, read as the reverse complement.
GCAAAATGACCTCCAGCAGGCCACAAATGTGCATGTGTCTGCTCAAATGGTCAGAAACAGACTCCATGAGGGTGGTATGAGGGCCCGACGTCCACAGGTGGGGGTGCTGTGCTTACAGCCCAACACCGTGCAGGACGTTTGGCATTTGCCAGAGAACACCAAGATTGGCAAATTCATTATAGGGAGGTCATACAGGCACGTGGAGGCCACACACACTACTGAGCCTCATTTTGACTTGTTTTAAGGACATTACATCAAAGTTGGATCAGCCTGTAGTGTGTTTTTCCACTTTAATTTTGAGTGTGACTCCAAATCCAGACCTCCATGGGTTAATAAATTTGATTTCCATTGATGATTTTTGTGTGATTTTGTTGTCAGCACATTCATGAATATTTCATTCATTCAGATCTAGGATGTGTTATTTTAGTGTTCCCTTTATTTATTTTTTTTAGTGCTGTATATTATATTTAACATTATAAAATCTTTGGGTTATATCATTAGTTAAATTAAGGCCAAACAAAGTAAGTATAAATAAATGGCATGTATTATCAATTTAGAGAAGCTTGTTAAACTGATAACAGGTAAGTTAATGGATAATATGTTTAAAAGTATTACACTAATGTCTTCCTAATCTGATATGTGACAAAATGCAGGAGAAAGTAGCTTTTTCTCTGCTTTTTGACTTCAGATGTGAAAGACTAAATATTTGGGCTGTGTGTGGATTTGTGTTGGTTTGTGAGAGTGCAACCTGTCTCCCTCTTGTGGTCACAGGTCAGAGGTACAAAGACATACCGGAAGTTGAAGTGATGTTTGAGACATGTCGTGTGCCAGCCTGTTTCAAGTCCTCTACTGTCATCCCTGTCCCCAAAAAGGATTAAGGACCACTGACATTAATGACTACAGACTACCAACCTTTGTGGTAATGAAGTCTTTTGCGCCTTGTACTTTTTACCTAAAAGCCATCACAGACCCACTCCACATGGTCATCCACTTTATCCTCCAGAACCTGGACTCCATGTCAACCTAAGCCAGAACTCTCAGACCTTCAGCATCGGTTCCCCTCGAGGCTGCATCCTTTTCTGGATGCTCTTCTCCTTATACACCCACAAAGTCATCACTCACAGTATCATCTCACTGTATCTGAGTGGTGTTTCTCTCTAGTTTAAGTGGATAAAAAATTGTAACACCTTTCAGTATTAATTCAAGCCAATGCAACACCACTGCTAAATAATAATTACCTGATAATTAAATCAACACCTACTATAGATAACAGTGTCTGCAGAAACCAAGCATTGTAAGCATGACAATCACAGTTGAACACTGCTTTACCAAGAGTAAATGGGCAATAATAAACGATCAGTGATCAGATACTTTAGGTTTTAAGCGAGACAACATATTTAACACTATACCATCCACTCTGTGTCTGAATACAAGTTACCACACACTGGTCAGATGCTGTGGAGCATAACCAGACTTTGAAGATGTTATGTTCTATAATCCCAATATAAACACAAGCAGATTACACTAAGCAGGAACTAAAGAATAAATATTTGTTTCTGTTTTGTGAAAGACCCAGCAACCAGTTTGCGTGACCCTCAGGGCCCTGAAGAGAATCCATGGCTGAAAAGCTCATTTTGGAATGCCACATGTAAAATAAAATAACTTTGCTCAAATTCATATCCATTTATTTAATGTCCTGAATACGGCCTTGAACTGAATTTGGACTTAAATTTAGTATATTAGTATATTTGGTAAACCTAGCATATTTTGAAAGCTTAGAAAAAAACACTCAGATTGCCTTAGCAACCTTCTGGGGCACATCTGTTTTGTTCTCATGCTCTATGCTTACTTCATTATTTCAAACATCTCTTAAAATTCAGTCCATCTGTTACAGCCTTGGCCATGTGGGGGATGCATGAAATGTCACAATTAACTTTTGTGACAGACACTGCAGCCTCCACCCTGAGACTGGTCGGGCCAGAAAGTCTCCAATCCGGTCTCCCAACCTGCGCTGCCTCCTCACAGCCGGAGTTTTCAGAACTCATCCACAGCTCTCAGACGGGCGGCTGTGATTGTCTAGTGATCAGCCCACCACCATGTCTCGCAGAGTATTAATTCATATGCTGGGTATACTGGGTACTTGAGTGTGTTATCATACTGTGTTGTGTAATGTACCACAGTCTGTTCCCATTGAGGAACTATTTCTGTGGTTTTGGGACTGGACAGAGTTGATATGTTTTTGTGGATGATCACTCCTGCAATTGACTCCTGTACTCGCTCCTTAAGTTCCCAAAGGTTAGCAGTTATTTGTTATGTTGTTAAGTTATTTGTTTTCCTGTTTTCCTCTCCTTTTGAGTTCTGGAGTTTTTCCAGCTAAGCTGTGAGTTTTTGTTACTAGAAGGGGAACTTGTTTATTTGTTTGCTGGTGCAACGCCATTCAGCGCCATAGTCTTTGTATCAGCCCCACCTGTTACCTGGGCTTGTCAAAATTACCTGTTTTTATTCTGTACCGCTTGTTTCCTATGTATACTAACAAATAAAGAGCAACCTCCGCCTGATTTACACCAGTTTATGTTCTTCCCTTGACTCCAGACTTCACTTCTTTGAAATTACTTCCACTTACAATCCCTCTCTGTCTATCTTGGGTAAATGTTTCTGCAGCACTGGTCGGGCTTTTTCCAAGATTGCCGTGTAATGAGTAATTTATGGTGACCTAGCAGAAATATACATATGTATAATTAATGCATTATCATGCATATCACTTATTCATGGTGCCCTGCTAACATTGGCACATTCTCCAGCCTCCTGCTGTTGCTGTGGCCTCCCACAAACCCCAGCACCACTACAGAGCTGCAGGGTAGAAATGCCACGCATTTAAAAGGTTTATGGTACTTTTACATTTTCTATACCTCACACAAAGAGTTGAAACTGTTACACACTCTGAGTTTAAAAATGTGATAAGCTTCAGCTCCTAGGCCTGAGGAGAAAAGGACTCTAGCTGTGTGAAATGTATGTTGACAAAGAGTTTTCACAGTCACAGTTCAGACGTTCTCTAAAAGTAGTATAACTCATGGAGAAACCAGCGACATGACATTAACATTTTTGTGTAAGGCATAGATGAAACAAACAGTCTCCTAACATATTCTTAAAACTGCAACAAAAAAAAAAAGCCATTGTGGCACATAAATAAAATCATACATTATCCAGCTACCAGCCAGCCTAAAGTGTGTTGTAAGGTGTGCTGAGGGGATGGCATGTTTATTTTCTCATCAATAATCAATAATCAGTGTTAACTTATCTGCAGTATATTTTCGTGTTTTTTGTTGCAGTTTTTGATAATTCTGTTTGGGTTTCTTTTCCTCATCAGGAAGAGGCGTTACCAGCTGGTTAACAGCTTTATTTTCTGTCACAGTTTCGTCTCACACCAGCTGCTGGTCTTTGTTTTCAGCATATCATTGATTGCTTTGCGATGACCGGCATGTTAACGCTAATCTCTGCTACAAGTTGGTAATTTTTTTTCTGAGCAAGTTTAATTTAGTGTGTGCGTTTGGTATGTATGTATTCTTATTGATATTCATAAGAAGAAAAATAGCTATAGAACTAAAATAAATGATAAACTAGTAAACTAGTAAGTAAAATAGACCTAGAAATTTAATAACCTGAAATTTAAATATATAAAAAACAACTATATATATATATATATATATATATATATATATATATATATATATATATATATATATATATATAACAAGAGACAACATACAGTAGAATATAGAAATACTGTTGTGTCTAAATATCTTGAATGAGGACTGCAACATGGGATTGCCCTTCAAGTAGTCACAACATTTAAAATGCTTCAATATCAGACAAAATTACTGTGTTTGAGAAAATGAATGTCACTTGACACATCAAGGAGCCACTTCTCATGAAAGCAGACTGATTGACGAGGTCACTCTTAATGTGCCATTTTGGTGTTGCAGAGCCGTTTCCATATGATGGAACAGCAAGCAGGGAAGTCTTAAGATTTAGCTAAAATGAATGGATAATGGTTGAAGCCATTGGGCAGTGCAAGTCTAGATATGTTATCAAGTACAAATCACTGAGTGAATATAAAGATGGATGACACGCCTCCACTTCCTCCCACTATACAGAAGTGAAAAGAGTATATGCAGTGGTGATCGAGTAAACAAGTGATATGAACTATTTAAAATGACAGAAACCATCTTTGGGAAATAATTGTAATAATGTACTTTGATTCTTTAGCTTTAGTCGCCCATCACCCATGAAGCACATGAACTAGCAAAATAAATAAATAAATAAATAAAAAGGTTAAAAATGTTAGCCAAAAGTCATGAATAAATAGATCAAATAGTTTACTAAAAGTCATGAATGAATAGTTCAAATGGTTCACTAAAGGCCATCATTAAACAGTTAGCTAAAAGTCATACATTAACTGTTCAAATAGTTTACTTAAGTCAGAAACAAATGTTTCAAATAGTTATCTAAAAGTCAGAACTCAATTGTTTAAACAGTAAACTAAAGTAATGGACAAACAGCAGAAATAGTTAGCTAAAGTAATGGATAGGTTTAAAATTAGCCAAAGGTATTCGGTCAATTGCTAAAAGTAATACATAAATGGTTTAATCGCCTCTCACTCCAGATGGTAGCAGTATAAATGCAAACTTGATCAACCTAACTTTGACAGTTCAATTGTATGAAAATACTACTGTATTGTGACAATATTCACTTTATTATAATTAATAGGTGTATGTAACATCCATTTTATAATAATTCAAATGACACATGAGACACAATGAGACATAAGTGGTTTAAATGAAGTGGGACTCATCTGACAGGACTATAGGGACAGAAAGGTTTAGGAACCCCCACTAGTTTCCTCATAAATATAATATTCACATCCATATGCAGCCTCGTGATGTTACTGTCTTTTCTACTCGGTTTTCTCATGTAAAGAACAGAGCATTATACATTTACAGGCTTCACATTCATCCTGCCGTCTGGTACTCTAAATAGGCCCCACGGCTGAGTATGTTGAGCAAACTTTGGTGCTCAAGTACGATAGAAGGGGATGAAAAAGGGAAAAGAAATACTGAGGATTTACTTTGCCCCCTCCTGCGCCTTGCTGGTGAATTTCAAACAGCTGGAACGATTCGGTGAGCTTTTTCAGGGCAGATGAAAGAAAAGTTGAAAGGCCTCTGAGGGAGGCTGATCGACGACCGTGATTCAGCGCGTGCTCGGCGCCCCCGCACACTCAAACCTCTCAGTCGCCCCTCCCAATAAAGGCCTGCTAGGTTAAAGCTGCCTCAGCAACAGAAGTGGAGTACCCTGCTTTAATAAGGTGTGTGCTGTGGTGCAGTGCAAAGGGGATTTGTCGTGCGGGCGGTGCATGAGTGCATGGTGCCGCCTCCGGGTTGAGAGTCCTGCCAGGTCACTGCAGACGCCTCAGTTTCTTATTTTTGTCTCTATTTACAGTGTTTCCCCCCATCTGCATTTACAGCCCTGGGGTAGTGGAGAGTGCTGCATCGCTGCGACACCGCTGGTGGCTTGCCTTTGCTTAGAGCGCCTCTTGGTGGTGTCTATCCGGGTACTGCAGGTTTCCTTTTTTTTTTTTTTACCATGCTGTAATCCCAGCTGTAAATAAATAAAGAGGTGTGTGTGTGTGTGTGTGTGGGTGGTCAGGTAAAGCAGCAGGACCTTATAACATCTCTTCTGTGACTGGGAGCCCTCTGCAGACCAGCTTCTTAAATAAACCAACGCAGAGAGGAAGGGCTGCCATGATGAAAGCATGAACTGTGGCACACGTTAACTCAGTAGGGCCTTTAAATACTGGGAATAACACTTGACAACAGCTAAATGCACCTTTTAGTGTTGTCTGATGCCGTCATGTAGCGCTGTCTTTATCAGTTCATCTGTTAAATTTCATTATTGGATTAATTGTTTAGTCCAAAATTTTAAAAATGTGACATTCTGTCTGGCCAACACCCCAAAACTCACAGATATTTCAGTTACAATGATATAATACACAGAGGTAAGAAGATGAGAGCAGAAAGTATTTGGCTTTTGTTTTTTTTGTTTAAAAAATAATCAGATTGGTGACAATTCATTTTCTGTCGGCTGAGTAATCGATTTAGCACCAGATGTCGCTCTTTCAGTCATGATCAGTGGAGAAATACAAAAAATGTTTATGTTTCAGCTACAACACTTTTATTACATATGCAGAAATACATGTGATTTAAACTGTGACATTTAGCGTACTGTGTTTGTATGTATGCATGTATAATATTGTCTTGCATATTGATAAAAAATAAGCAGTGAATTAAACAAGTGAAGCGGAGGCAGTTAGTCACTTATTAAATTATTGAGTCAGCAGAAAAATAAACTAACTATTTTGAGAATCATTTTATGAAACAATTCATCAAATCAAGAAAGTAAATGGCAGATAAATCTGTAATGAAAAACTAGTTTCAGCCCTGGAAGCCAATTGCAGAAGTGGAAATAGTTATTTACACATTTGTTACACAGAGTCGACAGTGCTACACCTACAAGAGAACTGCGAGACCCAGCAGAGACCACGAAAAATAAATGAATGAATGAATGAATGAATTTGTGGCTGTATTAATGCCAGCGCAAACCCACACTGTGCTTCTTTATCACGGATCACGCTGATGATCTGCGAGAAAATTCCCAGCCAGAGAAAACAATAAAAGCATTAAAGATCATTCATTGTTTTTATTGATAGGTACAACATTAAGACAATCAATGAGGCGTCTTGTGACATTATGTTAACAAAGTACACTGTTCATGAACAAGCAACAATAAGACAATTATTATCTCTATCTTTATGTCCCCTGCTGCAGATTCCTTCCTTCCCTTGCCGATACTGCAGTTCATCTGACTCTATATCACTTTTCTTGCATACACCTTTGTCGGAAACAGAAGACAAAGTCTGTAGACACCTCCACCACATGTACCTTTGTACATATACAGAATCTATACATACAATCTATATTAACAGTAGTTTAACAAAAAGTGCTGTAAATTCATGCTACAGTGCTGTGCTAAATCAAGACCTACAAATATGTTTTTTTTTTCCTGCCTAAAAACAAAACCAAAAAAAATCTGAAAATAATTTTTGTTGAACTTCTGGTAAAACTTCACATTTCTCTCTAAAACAAAATCTTATTATTACTTAAATAACTTTCTTTGATAAGTTACCCAACATTTTTGCACAAGAAGCCAGAATGTAAATCTTTTTTTCCCCCTAAAGGCAATTTAATTAATTATTTAATTTAAAAGTTTTGTTGAAATATTTTGCGCCGTTAAATGAAGTCCACATGATGCTACAGTTTGATGTGTGTAATCGTCGTAAACATTAATCTCGTACAACACATTCAACATGTAAATGTCCCGATGCATTCTACTGTATCTACATTATACAGTCAAGTACTAAAAAGTACAAAAAATAGTTTATGCTTCATAGGAGACAGATGAGAAACCGACCCACATCCTATGACGATGAAAACAAACTCATCTTACAGGCGTGTGTTTCACAATGTAAAATGTCAGTGGTATAAAAGTCGTCCCAAATAAGGCAAGACAATAACATCCCTCGTGATGCGTGAATTCAAATCAAAGCTCCGCTCGACGGTGATGAGACAGAAAAGAAATTAAAGTGCCTGTTGTGGAGATAAGTTAAGATGAAGATCGCTGTGCGTGAGGAGAGGCTGAGCGCGGGGGTTGTTTTTCAGTGTGACGACAGGTGGAAGAGTCCTCGGGTGAGTTCAGCGCAGCGAGTTGGTGGGCATGCAGTCGCACAGAGCCCTCCTCTCTGCCCTCAGCACCAGCGTCTCTGTCTGCAGCGGACGAAACAACACGACACTGAATGTAAACAGCAGCTGAACTCAAGGGCTTGATTTCCACTCAGGAGATGTGCTGCTATCAGTGCTGACATTCTTTGCCCCCCAGTTTTGCCTCTAAAGTGACAAACAAGCTGGTCTGCCTTCTCCGCGGAGGTTATACGCAGCTTGTGAGGAACACTGCACACACAACTCAGGCCTGAAAAAAGTCCTCATAACCCATTTTGTCTTTTTTATTTACAATTATTCTCATAATCATGCTAGAACTGATAATAAATTGAAGATAATGCATTAAAAGACTCTTTGTAGAAAAAACTGACGTAAAACATAATTTTAAGAGTTTTAAGGTCCATCGTTGACCCTGAAGATTTAGATTTAGAATTTCTGGAATATTTTTATGCATTAACATAATGATGTTCATCAGAAAATATCAGGTCTCTATATGAAGATTGAGTTAATGCATTAAAATGCTTTATTCCTTTGGTATGGTAGCATTATTATAAACAGCATGATAACCAATTTAACCCTAATTTATTATTTGCTAGATTATACAAATAAAGAAAATAACATTTATATTACTTATACTTGTACAGTTTAATACATGTAAAGGGTTTGCATGGAAAACTTAGTGTACACTAGATGCTAAAGGGAATGCAGCATCAAATAAAGTTAAATAATACTAAAGTTAAATAAAATTGTTTTTAAAAACGTGTGATTAAAGATTTTCTTAGGCAGACATCTTAGTTACATTAAAAGTTGTATTATTAATCTGACAGTTGTTACTGTTGTACAGGCTGTTATAAGTATATCACATTTCTTGCAGGTAGTTTCCGACTAAGTCCTCAACGCATGACTGATTTAGTTTTTTCCTGGAAAGATTAGAGGAAACCTTCTGCTTTCAAAGAAAAGCTGAACCGTTTTGGAGCTATGGAAGATTTGAACTTGACTATACATGGAGTGCAGCCACTCTATCAACCCTCTTTTCTTCACATCTTTCATTTTTAAATACCTTACAGGGGATGGAGCTGGAATTGAGTTAATGCTAGACGCCCTTTAGACATTACATCTGTTAAATTGCTTCTCTCTATATATAAGAATAACAAACTACAAAAACATAATGAAATGCATAAAACATCTGATATAAGTTAAGAAAACACATGCTGTACCACATAAGATCACACTGAATACAAAATATGTTAAATTAAAGAATATTATAAAACCTCCAGTAAAGCCAGCCTTCATCATCGAGGCCACTAATCAAAGTCATCATACGCTAATTGTTATATGAACGACTCATCGGCTGGTGAATCACGAGCATTTAACACTCTGACAGCATGGAAGATGAAGCACTTCTCAAATAAAATCCTAAAAAAGAGAGAATAATAGTAGAACTTCACCTACCCGGGCATCGAGATTGAAAGCGGTCTTCTTTAGATCTTGCAGTGCCCTCTGCATAAACTCAAATGCGTGACAGTCCACACACGGGCGACCTGCAAATCAAAAGAAAGAACTCAGGAATAAGGAGAAAATTACTTCTGCTTCTTCGTATGTTAATTAGACTTCAATTCAAAGAACACTGTGCCCAAAAGTAAATATCACAGTACAACGGCGGTTATGCAAAAGTAGTAAACTACACAGCGGTATTTAAATATTTAGGTTTGTGGTCATACATACAAAGAAGGGCTGTAAAAGCAAACCCTCTTACTGTTTTTATTCCTATAATTATATTATTATTTCTATAATTTCTCCGTTGAATTATTTTTATCTGCTGTTGTCCTTTCTTTAAATTATTATTATTATCACATTATTATTGCTTTTCAATTAAACTTTTTATTTTTAAGAGGGAGACTTTAATATTTCTCCTTCTGAAACGTACCAATGTTGCTTTAAGAATTTATTCATGTTGATTTTATTCATTTCACAGAGGAGGTCCATTTTTACATCTTGGTGTACAGGTTTTTCCCCCACCTTGATAATAATAAATACAACTCTTTAGAAAACTCAACCCTGGTGTTTTTTATTCCTATTACAAAGGGGTGCAGTTTTAAGTCTGATTATTCTGATTAATACACACTGTTCATTGTAGCATATCTGTTCACTGCACCTTATATTTATTTTGCACTACAAACAGTGCTGCTATTTATACATTTCTATACATTTTGTTATTGCATTTTTATATTGTGTGGAGATGTCTAGGTTTTTCTTCTTTCTTTTTCTCTTTATCTCTTGTATTGTTATTGTGTAATGCTGCTGCTACACGGTAATTTCCCAGCTTGGGATTAATAAAGTATATCTATCTATCTATCTATCTATCTATCTATCTAAATAGGTCTTGCAGCAGCAGCAGTGCAGGCCTGTTTTCATGTTGCAATGCATTCACCAATGAGGATGACCTACAACCCCCCCTCAAGAAACCTCTAGGGGGGGAAGAACACATTTTTAAAAAACACATAAAAAGATGCACAGCACAGACCAAAGTGTTTAAATCCACCTACTTTCTGCAGGGATGACAGTCCCGGTCTCCTGATCCGCATCAGCTGCACCGAGGCTGAGGAGCTGCACAGCCAGGAGGAGCACCGCTGCCTGCACAAACCCACCGGACACCATGGTGATGGATTACCTGTGACACCAACCAGAAAATAACCTCACTTTGTGTTTTTTACACACGTACAACGACGGAAAATCCCCTGCACGGCCGTCAGTCAATGAGATAACAAACCCTGATGGGCTTTGTTTGGACAATAGTCCAGTTTTCATCGGGAAATATTTCAATGTTTTTTAAAAATATGAAGTCTGCGGAGGAGAATGAGAGTTTATTTATCAAAGTGTGTGTGAACCCACCGTCAATCAGTCGATGATGTTTAGCAGAAAGCCAGATCGGCGGAGGATGCCCACCTTGGATTATTTTATGTAGATTAAGAGGCAGTGCGCATGCGTGTGGCTCATTGGGGGACCAGAGTCATGACTTCCGGTGACAACATTCAAAATAAAGGTCTTAAAATACATGTCATTAATAACACACTTTTATAGATTTATAAACATCTTATCATTAAAGGTGTTGAGTGGATAAGCACATTTGATCAAATACTGTACAATCTGGAGGTAATTTGCTCCAGTACTTCCATATCCTGCCAATCCACTGCATCTCAGAGGGAAATGTTTACATACATAAGATTTCTATACATTTATTTACTTACTTTACTTTATTTACCAGTTAATTTAACGTTTTCATTAAGTTTTTCCCACTGTTTTGCAAACATGTGAATACAAAATGTGATTACAAAAATGAATAACATTGGGCATCTAAAATATACATATTTTATCACATATTAAATACACAATTATACCAATTGCGCTCACAAGGGGGAGTGGACATATAATACAAACTAAATAATGCTAAATAAGACTAAAAAGAAAGAGCTGGGGTCTTTGTTTTTTATGGCACAGATTAAGATTTAACATACAAAACATAGGTTCAGTTTATAAAATATGTATATGGAGTATGAAGTAAAAATCTGTTTCATCTTAATGAGCTATCACATTCAAATACTGCTCACTTGTTATTATATAACTTATAATAATCCATTCCTATGCTATACACAATAACACTGAATAATTAGACACAATAGATACCTTTGATTCTTTAATACATTTAGCTAATAATACTTCTCTGTTTAATTGAAGTAGGTACTTCTTTAGTACTTATATTTCATCATAATATATAACACAATATCTTGCATAAAACATTTTTGTATTAATGTTTTGAGAGGATATATAAACAGTTGTGTTCTTTTGTTCTTGTTTTTTTTTTTTCAAAATGCTAAAAACAAACTTACTGACAACAAACACACTGAAATTTTGGATCTGTTTTACATGAGCAGCATTCATGAGCAATAAAATGGGATTTTTTAAAGACAAACAAACCGGGAGAAAGTGATTTTGTTTACATCTGAGAGCACAAATAAGTACCCAATGACAAGGGTACAACACCTGTACCTGAGGAGGGTCCTGCCTCAGCGATGAGTCTTTGTAAGAGCCTTAAAGGTGCACATTTGGCACTTTATCTCTGACAGGTTGGTGATGGAGCGTTGTATTAAAGTGGTCATGGTCTGGTCTGGTTAATGTTTAGCTTGTCTAGTTGTTGTATTTGTATGTTTTATCTCTATTTCTGTGTATAAACAGGGAGAGCATTTCTAAAAAAACAGACTCCTTTTATGTGTGTGTACACCTGATCAATAAAGCTGATTCACATTCAAATGTAGTTCTCTAAATGTAGTGGGAGAAATATTGAGCAGAGCTGCAGTGATTAATCGATCAACCTCCAACTATCTTGATAATCGATTATTTTTTTGAGTCCTTTTTTTTTTCAAGAAAAAGAGTGTCCAAATTCTCTGATTTCAACTTTTCAAATGTGACTATTTTCAGGTTTCTTTGGTTTTTTTATGCCAGTAAACTGACCTCGTGCTTTGGAAACCACTTTTAACTATTTTCTGATATTTTATGAAGCAAGCAAATAACAGATGAATCGAGAAAGAGCGAGACTATGAACTGCTAATTAATACTAAACATAAAAAATACTGTATTTTAAAAGCTGATCTGCTTGTTTTTAAAGGATTAAGTGAGAATGCATGTAAATAATGCACATTTTTGTGAGTGATAATTTAAAACTGTATTAACAGCACACACGAACAGAAGAGGATTTAAAGAGAATAAAAACAGATGAGTATTAAAGGTGAAATGCAGGAGTTTTTGTGGTGTAGTTGTTTTGTCTCTGATCAGACCGCCTCTCGGTGTGGGCGGGGTCCTGACTGTTTTCTTTAGGTAGCCCGTTAAAATGCCCGCACTCGCAGCCACTTCTTTTTCCAAGATGGCGTCGATGAAGGACAGCGACACCGGCCTGTGGCTCCACAACAAGCTGGGCTCGACGGACGAGCTCTGGACGCCGCCGAGCATCGCGTCCCTCCTCACGGCGTCGGTCATCGACAACATACGGCTGTGCTTCTCCAGCCTGTCGCCGCCGGTGAAGCTGAAGCTGCTGCTCGGGATGCTGCATCTCCCCCGGCGGACGGTTGACGAGGTGGGTCGCTGTGTGCGCGGCGGCTCGGCTGCTAGCTCCGGAGGGCGACGAAACAGGAGCCGAAAACTTCAACACAAAGCCCGGAAAGGAGCCTTAAACCCGGGTGGCTGCTTCTAATAAAACCCGGGTGGCTGCTTCTAATAAAACCCGGGTGGCGTTTTATGCTGCTGCTCGAACATTTAAACACATTATTAAGTGTTTTTAATTCGCCTTAGCTTAGCTAGTTTTTTTTTAATCTCATATCGGAGGAGCTGATGTGACTCTCTTATCTCACTTTCCAGGAAGCTAAATTCACACGGATTTAACACACCTTTTAGCTGACTTGGAGGCATATTCGCCGTGTGTTTTTACCCCCCTCCCTCCCCGGCTCAGACATGGTGGTGGGATGGGCGCAGGGGAGCTGGAGTAGTCCGGGCTGGAGGGCGGTACCGGCGGCTTGAGTCCGGACATGTCACTCGCTGAGCCGCCTGAAACATTTCCGAGTGTGTGCTGCATATTCACACACTATCGATCACTAAATCTGAATCAGCTTTACTGACAAGCAGGTTTAAACACACCTGTCTTATCTTGATATGTTGGTGCAAAAAAAAAGTAAACATTGCAAGTAAAAAGAAATATACAGGTGAAAACAAGTAAAGTGTTCATTTAGTATAAAAAAGTGGACATTATTATCAAAAATATCCAAAATAATAAAATAAGATAAAGACAGTATATGTTATATTAGTTATTTAAATGCAGGAAGTGTTCAGATTGTGCAGAGATTTTATTTTGCACAGAGTATTAGGACCTGGAAATATTATCTCATTTTTTAATTCACACTATTTTTATTTTACATGTACATATAATCAGTCAAACAGATCTACCTCATGTATAAAAAGCTACCTGTTGCAGTGATCATATTTATCCAGCATGCTTTGCACTGTTGTCTCAGTGTTACTGCTGTTTTTCTTTCTATATAAGTATATTTATTTACAGTATATACTTTTATTGCACTTGTACATTGTAGTTTACTGTTTATTTTTTTACCATGTCTGCATCTGGCTCCATTTCTGTGTACTGATCGTGATCTAATTATAAAAAGCGTAGTCAGATTCCTCTTATGTGCTGATACATATACAATAAAGCTGGGTCAGATTCAGATGTATTACTCTATGTCATTGGAAACGTATTGAGGAAAGCTGCAATGATCAGTCATTTAATCTCCAACTATTTTGATTGTCAAGTAGTCGTTTTGAGTCTCCAAGTTTTTGTCCAAGTGAAAGTGTCTTTCTAAGATGTCATCTTGGTGCTTTGGGGATATTTTTTTCACCATTTTCTTACATTTTATAAACCAACTGACTACTTTTTTCCTCCTAAATGTGATATTTTTACCGTTGTACATCTTTAACAGTACATTTTATGTATTTTAAAAGATGAGCTCAATTAGTACATTAAAATTAGTTTGTTATTCGTTTGTGAGGCCATAATAAAGTTACCGAGTGAAGAACTTTTCAGGCGCTGTGAAGCATTCATCTTTTGTGTCTCATTGTGGTTTTGCTAATGCCGCCTCTCCTCTCTCGCCAGATGAAGGAGGCCCTGTCGGAGATAATCCAGCTGGCCACGGTGGATTCAGAGCCGTGGGTGCTGATGGTGGCAGACATCCTCAAGTCCTTCCCGGAGACTGGCTCTCTCAATCTGGACTTAGAGGAGCAGAATCCAAACGTTCAGGATATCCTCGGGGAGCTCAGGGAAAAAGGTGGGGAATGTGTGACTGTTTGTTTACTATGACTGTGTTTATTTATTTAGCTGTAGTCGCCCTTCTTCAGCCGGTTACTTTGAAAGGGAATCAAATTTATTTATGTCAGAATTACATTTGGGTCTATACATGAATGTGGATCCTTATAATGGATGAATTAATCAGGTTTGGAAAAGTAGATATAAGTAACTGGAATCTACACCAACATTTGTCAGGTCAGACAGCTGCTTTCTTGCAGCTTTGGGAAAGTTTTTAAAGGCTGGAGCAACTTCAAAATTTTACTCATGAATTTAGTCAGAGCCCTCTGTAATATTTGCATTACTGTTTCAGTAAAAACACTTCCAAATGATTGTTCATCAAGCACCAAAGTGTTTATTGGTGTAGACAAACATGGAGTTGTTTAGCAGATGACTTCCTGTCTTGATATTTTATCACCTGTTATTACATCATTATATGGAGCAGGAACAGGAAGTCGAGCTGAGTGAAAGCCACCTGAGGCCACAGAGCAGGTTCATATCGGAAATATTTATGCAGGTATCGATAGGCCTGAATGAGAAAACAAGCTGTTTTGAAGTGTTTTCACAACTGAACACTCAAGGACACGTAGTTCAACACTATTTTGTTCCGTATTGTGATTAGAAAATGTATTCATCCTTCTTGTTAATATCCACAAACGTGTTGAGTTTCTTTTCCAGACAAAATAGATAAACCTGTAATTCAAAGAGATATTTTTTGTTTTTTTGTCTAGCTAGTTTAGATTTTCCTAACCCTGAACATCAGCTGCACATTTTCACATCAGGTAGCGGAGTGAGTGGTAGACGCTCAAAGCAGAGAAATATTAAGACTGTGAGTATCTGTCTTGCAGTAAATCTCCAGTTAATCTCTTTCTCTCGTCTCCTCCACAGTGAGCGAGTGCGAGGCGTCTGCCATGCTTCCTCTTGAGTGCCAGTACCTAAACAAGAGTGCGTTAACCACTCTGGTTGGACCTCTCACACCCCCCGTCAAACATTTCCAGCTGAAGAGGAAGCCCAAGAGTGCAACCCTCAGAGCAGAGCTGCTGCAGAAATGTAAGTCACTTTAAACACCTCCTTTCTCTGCACCAGTATTTCGAACTGTCAGTGTTATTTTGTTAGAGTTTTTTTTCATGCTTTCATGTAGTATATTCTTTTCTTTTTCATTCTAGCCACAGAGACAGCCCAACAGCTGAAAAAGACAGCCGGAGTGCCTTTTCACGCCAAAGGGAGAGGACTGGTCAAAAAGATTGACACTACTAGTGAGTTGACGACCAATAAAAATTGCCGATATTCTTTACTAAGCAGGTTGTTTTTATCTTGGCAATTGGACACCTGAAATTTCGTTTAAACCATCTTTCTGTTCTGTCCTCTGACACTGTTGCTGATGCATTTATCAATATTTGCATCACAGCTCCTCTCAAGGGGATTCCCAAGGCCCCGTTCCGCAGCCCCACCGCCCCCAGTATATTCAGCCCTCCCAGTAACCGCACTTTTACCCATTGCCCCGGCACGGACGCCCCTGCGTAAGGAGAGGGGGGTCAAGGTACTGGTCGGATTTTTCTAAAATTTACAGGACGCAAAGCTTTGTGGTGTTGAGTTTTATTGTCATTCAGTTATCCCATAAATTGTGTTTTTGAGGTTCTTTTTTTCTCAATTTACCTTTTTTCCTCCCTTTCAGCTGTTAGATATTTCAGAGCTGGACATGGTCGGAGCTGGAAGGGAGGCTAAGAGGAGAAGAAAGACTTTGGGTAATTATATCTCCAGTGATTCATCAGCTCATGTTTTAAGACTTTCACTGTGAACTTACTATTCAGGACATTGTGTGATTATACTAATACTTTATGCTTTTTTCTTTTTTTGTGCTGTAGATACGGAGGCTGGAGAAAAAGCAGCCAAAGAAGAAGCAGTGGTGGAAAACACCACGCCGGACTACGCTGCCGGCCTCGTCTCTGCACAGGTACGTGTGCTCACATCACTCAGACTTTCTTGATTTCTCCTGTTTTGCCCCTTCATCAAATTTCTGTTTCTGTCATAACAAACAATGTTTTGTTATTCTTCTTCAGAAACTGGGGGCACTGAACGAGAATCCTTTGCCGTCGACGAGCTACTTACCGGCCACACCCAGCATGGTTCCCTCCTCCTCTTACATTCCCAGCTCCGAGGCGCAGCCAGGTTAGCTCGGTGCTTTTTCACACACTTATTAGTTCAAGAGGGCGAAAGGAAAGTCCCCCATGGGCATCATGTAAATCACACTATGTCTCTCCTTCACCAACCTCCTCTAAAGCGAATGCCGGTGGTTCAGGACGGGACACGCTGCAGTCGGCTCGCCAACCAGAGGAGTCGGCAACCGCGGGCGCAGGCGCCACTGCCACCTTACCGGGCCAATACAAACAGAGGACGCCCATGTACAACGCAAGCAACACGGCGAATCCGGCCACACCCACGTCCCCCAGCACGCCGGTCTCCACTCCCGCCAGCAACGGGCCCCCGGCGGCCGCGACCGCCAGCCAGCCGGAGACCCCCACCCAGCCTCCAAGCACACCTCAAACCCCGACCCCGACACCCGCCCCTACGCCACCACAGCCCCAGCCCAAAAAGAATCTGTCTCTGACGGTAAGGAGGGGATCGATGGAAGTTACGACACAAACGCCTCTTCAGAGTTCAGTTTTAATGAATTTGTCCGGTGAAGTTCAACGTATTTAAGCTCTCGGCATTCTCAGTTTATTTCATGCTGTTTGTGCTTTACAGAGAGACCAGATGTACGCTGCCCAGGAGATGTTCAAGACGTCCAACAAGGTCACCAGACCAGAGAAGGCCCTCATCTTGGGCTTCATGGCTGGATCCAGAGGTACAGGAGTAGTCTTACTAGCTGCCTGATCAAAAAGAAAACAGAACAGCTGTGATAAAGAAACAGTTTTTTCTAATTGGTGAAAGTATTCTTAGTAAACCTGATCTCATCTTTCTCACAGTGCCTGTCCACTGTTAGATTTTTTTTTTTAATATCTCATCACTATGACAAACCTGCCTCCTCCCCTCTGTCTGGCAGAGAACCCGTGCCCGGAGCAGGGGGACATCATCCAGATCAAGCTGAGCGAGCACACGGAGGTCCTGCCCAAAGCCGACGGCACTTTTCGGCAGCACCACCATGCTGGTGGACACGGTCTTCGAAATGAACTACTCCACAGGGCAGTGGACCCGCCTCAAGAAATACAAACCCATCACCAATACCTCCTGAGGCGCTTCGCTCGCTCAAAGTCGCTCAAGTCACACACACAAAATTTCTTATCCACTTACCAGAAAAAAATGTTTACACACGAGTATTTGCATTCACATTTGGGCCAAATGGAGCACTGGGTGGGTGAGAGATCGTCAAGGAGAGAAAGGTCCTCCCTTTTCCTGCACCGCCAAAATGCAGGACTCTTCGAAGAATATTTCTGTACTTTTTGTTTGGTTGTTTCCCTTACCCCCTTTTATTGTTTCTGTTTTTAAGTCACCTCCGATTCCTGAACGCCGCTGTAGTCAGGAGGGGTGAGGGAGTCGCATACACGAGTCTGAGCAGAGGAATTACTCTCCCAGCAGGCACCTTTCAACGTTTGTGCTCCGAAGTACAAGCATGTCACGCGTCTAGGAAGAAGGGAAGAGGAGCTGTCTGTATTTTTCTGTATGAATGTGACATTCGCAGCTTTATCTTTCGACTTTTCAGAGCGGAATCATGGTTTGTGACGAAAGAAAAAGAGAGAACAATAATGACTGTCATCGTCAGAGTGAAATTGATCCAAAAAAAAAAAAGAAAAAAGGAGCAGTTAATAGTTCTCAATGCTGTCAACTTCTGTTTGAAGCCTTCTGGTAGATGTTTCATAATTTTTCATCCTTTTTCAAAAGAAGGGAAGAAAATAAAGTGACAACAGACTCCAGGGGTTCGTTTCTCATCTTTCTTACTCACTTTTAGATCTTTCATTTATTTATTGATTGATTTTTACTGATTTACTCTGCTAATCAAATGTTGACCAACGTCTTTGGTAGGGTTTCTTACGTTGCTCTGCATTCGTTAACATGAACGAGGCATTTCAGAGGCTTTCAGAGGCATTAAACTGTGTCCTTATAGCTGCGCTCACTTGTTTATCCGACGAGTTTAAAGGAAGAGTTCAGCCAAGAAGCAGTCCTACATGTAAACCCACG
This sequence comes from Scortum barcoo, assembly GCA_023238725.1. Taxonomy (NCBI): domain Eukaryota; kingdom Metazoa; phylum Chordata; class Actinopteri; order Centrarchiformes; family Terapontidae; genus Scortum; species Scortum barcoo. Next base: position 12,213,497 of record CM041532.1, on the reverse strand, counting down.
TCCTGACAGTTTTTGCAGAAATTAAAGAAGAAGTTATGTCTTAATGAATGAAATTGAGGTGCTAGTAGGTAGATTTTGCTACTCTTGGACAGAACCGGGCTAGCCTCTTCCCTCATTTCTGGTCTTTTTTCAAAAAAGGTATGTTCCCCAAAATCTCAAACTATTCCCTTTTAAATTAAGGAAAATATATAATGTGCATCAAATTGCTAAATGGTTTGCACATAGTGTTTCGAAGTTCATTTTTGTTGTATTTATTTAGTGAGAATCAGGTTACTTTGCCAGGTTGATGCCTTAAATTTACAAAATTTCCTTTTAATTTTATGTCACTTTCTATCTGATCTTCAGAAAGTTAACGGTCTAAAAACCACTGAAGTTATGAGAGAAAACATTCAGACTTTTCAAGGTTTTATTAATTTAAATAAATGACTTGCAGCATAAAACACACACCACATTAAGTCAAAGTGGTGAGCCTCATCATTAATGCTAGTTAAAAGCATAAAACCGTTAACAAAAGCAAGTACACAGCGTCCATATGAATAATTAATAGTTCAAGTTCTATAAAAGGCAGGTATGAACGGCACAAGAGCCTTGTTTTGTGTGTTAATGTGAATGCTAATATAAAAATCAACCTTTTTTAAAGCTCTCACTGATGATGTAACAATCCCTGAACTGGGCGATAAAAATAAATCAAAATCAAATCAATAAAAAATGATAAAATCACGACAAGCAACTTAAATGGAGCGATGGATTCTTCATTAACGCAAAAATCTGCATCTTCCGCTTGAAAAATTTAACAATCTGATTTTACATCCCGGTATTTTGTGTACTACGGCAAGCAGCGAGGCATCGAAAATACTAATCCGAGAATCTTCAACGAGCTCTCGGAGTCTGTGGGTTCAGTTGGCTCCGGGGTCCCTCCAGCCTCCGAAGGCCTTCTCCAGGTGGAGAGCCACCTCGAGGGTCAGACGATCCTGCAGCTTCCCAGCAACCACCTGCACACCCAGGGGCAGACCCTCCTCACCCAGACCCAGGGGGCACTGTGTGACCGGCAGCCCGAGGATGTTGATTATACCTGGAGACAGAAGAGCGTGTGAAATGGGTTCATGTGTGGAGCACTTTTTGACCTTGGAGCTGACTTTTATTATTTTGTGCTTTTTTTAAAGAGCTATCCTGCAAATAAAAACACAAAAAGTGCAAAAGATGCAATATAAGATTATCTAAGAAGAAAAATCTGACTTCCAGGTCTACATATAGATGTTTCCCTGACAGTGATGGTAAGTAAAGTTTTGTTATTTACCTTTATTGGCAAACAGGTGAGATGTTATTGTTGAACCTATGTAAACTATGAGGTGTACACTATGTCCTGTGTAATATACTGAACCGAACCTGTCTATTCTTTGGAAAATTCAGACAGTTTAAGCTGAGTGATTTTACTGTTACGGCTAAGAAAATAAAGTCTAAACAGTCATTTTAACCTGCAAAATCAAACAACTGATTTAAGCTGCAGCTTGTTAGAAATATATAATGAATGTCTGAGGTGTGGTTGCTGTTACACCTGAGGAGGACCGACCTGTGTAGGCGAAGTCAAAGGGCCTGAAGAGCGGGTGGTGGTGTTTGGGAGCCACTCGTGGGTGCGAGGGGTAAAGAAAAACACCATCGGTCCCCAGCAGCTCGTCCAGTTCCTTCTGCAGCTTCTCCTTCTGCTGGATGATGAAGGCCGTAGGTTTGGACATATGGGTGAGCTCCGACAGGCCCAGAACTGAAGACGTTACACACGTAAATGAACAAATATAAATCACACGAAAGAAATTATGTAAAATAGAAATTAAACTATTTTTCATGAAAAAGGATGATTAGGGTTGTATAAGAGACTTTTTACATTTAAAAATGCCCTCTCTTTTTAACTCTTAAGTACTATTTTATGTTTTTAAACACCTGTTAAGTAAGTAAGGCATCAACCGTCTTATGTAAAACAACAGTTAAAATAAATTATAATAAAACTCCCTCTCACCAATAGCAGCCATGGTATGATCTGATTTTCCCACCACCCATTTCAGCAGCTCCCACAGAGGCCACGCGGGTCGACCTGGTTCCCCCATCAACGCAGAAAATGGTGTAGGAGGCTGAGGGAAGGAAACATTTGAAACACTTATTTTTTTCCATCCGAAGTAAAATAAAGTAAATGATATTTTATTGGCCACACTTCTGCGCCGTTCCCATTCACCTACAGATCACATGACAGAGCACAGGAAACATCACAAACATGAACATCTCTCAAATATTACAGCCCTGCTATTATTTGAAATAAACAAATAATAACAGACGGACCAAGATGTACTTTTTTATATCACCACTTGGGGGCGCCACATATGAAACGTTAGAAATTCTTATAGACTATACTGCTACAATCTTTGATTTTCTTGTGAAACCAGTGGAGCGATAGTTCAAAATGTGCGAGGAGCAGGCTGATAGCTTGGCCTTCAGTACTGCTGCTTATCCAAACAACTTCACACTGGACACTACATTTCCTTGGGTCCTTGTTAGGGTCCCTGTCTGTCTCCCCTGTGTTTTGTTTTGTTTCCCTCGTTCCCCTAGTGTGTGCGTTTGTCTCCCTCTGTCTGTTTCCGTCATGTCTGTTGCCAGGAGGACTAGGAGGTTACTCCAGGGCATTCATCGCCACCACCTGGGCTGATCAGCACACCTGCAAGTCACCTCCAATCAAGCCACCGCCTCCTCTGCTGTATTTAAACACCGGCTCATTCAACCACTCTCCACCAGACCGTCCAGTTACCTAGCTTGGTATTTTGTGGCTCTTTGACTTTTTTCCTGAGATATTGCCTGCTTCTTGTCTGACCTGTTCTTGTGCTTCAGACTCCTGGTGTCGCTGAATCTGCCTGCCTGGTTTCCCTCGTCTACCTCCTGGCTTCATCTCACCCTCTGCAGTCCCGTCTGTCCCACTCCAGCCCAGTTTGGCCCTCTGCTTCGTCCACACCACGCCGGCCTCCGTCAGCCACACGTCAAGCTGCGAATGCCCACAGCTAACCACCAAACTCCCCACGGTGGTAATCGGACTCTTGGCTCTGAAAACAGTACTCTCTGACTTTCTGGAACTTGCCTTGAAAGGTCTCCATTAAAAGACTTTGTGTTCAACCTAATTCCCTCTGGTGTCGGGTCTGTTCTTGTGTCTGCATTTTGGGGTCCTAGCCTAGCTCTGTTTGAAACCGTAACAGTCCTCAGCAAAACACCCAGAGTGTGAAATCAGTTGTCAAGGTAACTGAAGGACAAACAGATACTGTCCATTTTAGTTGGTATTGAATAATTATACCTCACTGAACCTCAGACTTTAAGAAGTTTAGAGCAAAAATGTTTCTCTGGTGGAAATGAACTAAAACTTGACAAGAGCCCCAAACTATATGACCCTTAACTTTTCTGTTGAGGGTCATAAGCCATAAAGTTTGAGAACCACTGGTTAAATTTTTAACAGTGCATTGCTTTTTACCCATTTACTGTGTATGTTTTTTTGTTTTGTTAAAAAATCTGAAGTAGGAAGATGTGAAATGTGTAAAAGTATCTACACTATAAAGTTAGTATAAAACACAGATTCTCAATTACAAGTAGCTTAAATCTTGTAATAGCATGGTGGAAACAATACATGGGACTAACAGAAGGACCCTGCAATTCTTGGAGAAAAGTGTGTGTGGCATGCTGTATCCTGGCAGCTAAACAGATTAGTTAAACATTTCTGGGCAGCAGACTACAACAGGTACTATGACTAAGACCCGGCCTGTTCTCTTGCATAATCACCTCTTATTAATTTAAAGTAATGAATTGCCTGTTTTCTTTTTATCTCCATTCTACAACCAACGACACACTCCCTCTCTGCTGCCCAGTAACTGTGCAGACCTGCTGGGACACGCTGGTCTGAATCAGCTTGTCAGGTGGACCTACCGTGCCCTCTTTGTCGGGTAGACCCAAGTATGTGTTCCAGATCTGGAAGCTATAGCACAGCTCAGGGAAATGCACTTCTTGGACTTTCACTCCGAGGTCATGTTCCAGACGCTCCGCCACCTTGAGAACAGGACGTGAGGGTTTCAGCGGCGATACATCCGGGTTTTCCAGCACTCATTTTGCAGCTTGCACATATTCAAGACAGCTCTTTGAGCAACGGACTCAACAAACCTTCCTCTGAATCCCTATGAGCTCTTTGCTGACGGGGTTTGTCAAAGGAGAGCCGCCATCGTGAGGGATGGTGAAGAACCGCAGCTTCTTTAGGTCGACCTTTTTGTCTAAGGACAGCCTGTGTACACACGTGTTACAAAGATCACTTTACCACCTTGGATTTACAAGAAGTTCGTCCACTTAAGAGAGTATGGTGGATCTGACTTAGAAACAGTAAGGTGCTGCAGTGTTCCCTGAAGCGGCGGACACTAGCAGAGCTCTTACCTGTCAGCGTTGGGTCCCGCCATGATCTTGAGCATGGGCAGCAGGTCCTCAGCGTAGCGGCACATGGGCCCAGAGCTGACGTACTCCTCCTGCCTGCCAGAGCAAGGAGGGTACTGGTTCTCGTTGGACACAATACCTGTTTTGTTTGTAGGGACAGTTTCTTATTCACCCATCCAGCTGTTAGAGAGCAACATCCTTTTCATTCCCATAAGTCAAATATTAACTCTCTTATAGCTCTGTTTTTGATTTCCACCAACTCCTGAGAGAAATATCTGGCTCTATAGCTGCTAAACATTTCAGTGTTCACCAGCTAGTCTCTGTGTTCATCTGCCATTTGGTGTTAATAGTCAGACAGTATACTATGGGTTTTTAGAGCTTGTTCTTAAAAAAAAACTACTGAAAATGACACTATATGAGTGAACCAATACAGCAAGGTCATTAGTTGTTATTACATAGTTTCATATGCTTGAGAAACATTTCTCTCATAAAATTATGGCAACATAAAAAATGAATAACAATTTAGCTCATCAGTTAAAAAACTTGCATGTGAATTATTAATGAATCAATGTTATAATTTCAATTAGTAAAAACTGTTAAAACCTTTAATAGGCCGTGTCACGGACGGTCTTATTACCCTGACCATTACATTGTGTGTGAATCTAACTAAACTAATTTTTCTTTGATGCAGCTGATAATATGACAGTATATGGGCCTCCGAGCCTGTCCATGAGTCCTCTGTGCTCTCTAAAAGTGGTTTGACCGTTGCAAATTACTGAAGCATGCGTAGTTTCACTTTCATTTGAAATGTCGAGAGCACGTTGTCTCTTGAACATTTGGTTACGCATGTGCATGTGCATGATCCCTGCGACCCTGTGTGTCAGGATAAGCAGGTTTAGAAAATAGATGGATGTTGTGCATGATTATTGATTCTATAAATAGGTGACGTTGCTTTCATCTTGAGGAGACACAGAAGGGGGCACATGACCTGAAATGTTTGCACACTGCTGTTTCATAAGTTTGTGTGTAGATCCACTGGATATGCAACAGCACACACTTTATCTTCCCCTTTAAGAGTTCCTCTTTCAGGGATCAGGGCCAGAGGCTCTGTGTGTGTAATATGATTATCAGACAAAACCAGGCCGCTGTTCCTGGATACAAAGAGACAGACTCCAGCACTGATGGAGATAAGAAGGAGGCTGCGTCAGTGCACCTTTCAGATCTTGTTTTTCTTACCAGGAGTGGTTTTATGGCCAAATATTCCGTTGAAGAAACAAGGCATGCGGATGCTGCCGCCGATGTCCGAGCCCACACCGATGACTGCGCCGGCTGCTCCCAGTATACTGCCCTCCCCACCTGAGGCAGGGAAAGAGAACATCATCACTTATACTAGTGCCTACATTGCCCATAATGCAGTTTGATGCTAGTAGAGGTTAACATGGCCTTGAGCAGAGATGCTACAGAAGTCTGGTAAACTCACTTCTGTCTGACTCCACAACAACAGATTGTTTTCATTTTCAAACTTCAGCTCCACATGACACTCAAGTGACATCGCTCGAGGCGATTTACCAAACCTTGGCTGAGCCCCTTTTGACACAAAAGGGTTTTTTTTCCACATTTCCTGTCACACACATTTCCCCTTCTCCTCTTTAAAAGAACCAGGGCCAGAGCCTCTGAGTCTGTAACATGATTATCAGGCAAAACCAGGCCGCTCTTCCAGGAGACAAAGAGACTCCCACAATGAGCTGCTCTGTAGAAACGAACCTGCCGACCCGCCTTAAAGAGACCCTTCACTCGCTAACCTGAACTCCCCCCTGGTATCCTCTCCAGGTCGTACGGGTTTCTGGTGATGCCGTGGAGGTGGTTGTGGGACTCGTACCACATGCACAGCTCACTGGTGTTGGTGACGCCCAGCGGGATGGCGCCCGCCCTCTTCAGCAGTGCCACCGGCGGAGCGTCGACGGTGGCCACGACTCCTCGTCTGGACACCAGGCCCGTGGTGAAGGGCATGCCTGCAAGACGAGGTCAAATGCTCAACTGCAGCATGAAATAAACTCAACACCAAAGACTGACAGGCATTTTTAAGCAAATGGTAACCAGGCGTGGGCGGATATAAGTTATCAGGATGGTCGCTTGATGTATATAAGCAAAGTAAAGTCGTTGGTTTCGAGTGTCGGACACACAGGAGATTAGATTTCTGGAAGTTACCCTGGAGGCTGTAGGACTCTTTGACAGAGAGCGGGACTCCCAGTAAAGGCAGCCGGTCCTCCAGCACCTCCTCCCCTCCGGTTTCCTCCTCGATCAGCTTGTCGACCTGAGCCGCCTCCTGCAGGGCCGCATCAAACCTGGACGGAGAGAGAGAAATTTGTTATTGACCCAATTCTGTTCAATCTGATCAAAAAGACCTGATTTCAGGATTATGCATCATAGTGGAAACTGTAAACCGTTACATAATCAATACACTTTCCGAGGATGGTATCAAATACGACACCGTGAAGTAGCAAGTACATTTTCTACAGGAGTTAATTGAAAAAGGAAAATGGCAACATAAAACACAAAGAAGGAGGAATAATAATTAAATAAACAAGGGATTAATTGATCAAAATATTTTTAAAAAATTCCATTCATAATCCCCATCAGCCCAATGTAATCCTTAAATGTCTTATTTTATCTAACCAGCAGTCCAAAACTAAGTCCAAAACTAAAAAATATTCTCATGTTCAACATTAAAATGCGTGAAATCCTCACATTTGAGAAGCTGGAACCAGCAAATATTTGCTTAAAAATGTAGTAACGGACTAATCGTTGCAGCTGTAGAGCACAATAAACACTCGATATATGTAAGTTAGATATAAACTGATAAAAGTCAAAGTGTCAGATAAGGAGGAATGAGTCTATCTTGCCTGTCTGTGATGAGGGCGTTCACTAAAGGGTTGACTTGCTGGATCCTGTCGATGTAAGCCTGCACCACCTGCACACTCGACACCTGCAGAAACAAAAACATTTAGACTGTGTGTGTGTGTGTGTGTTAAGATTCAGAGTCAGAGAACAAAAAATAGGTCAAAGCACATAAATGGAAATAATGTATTCCTTCAGATTAATTATAAACAGATTTGTCCTGAAATGTGTAAAGAGAGGACAAAAAAAAAACCCTTTGTTTCTGTGTATATCGATGTACAGGTCTTTTACTATGCTGATTGTTTTCTCACACAACCTGCTCATCACTCAGTTTATAATATGTAAAAAAAAGGTAACAATAGTGACATCCTCCAAAGGTTTTCTATCACAAAAAGAAAAGAAAATATTTGCATTTCAAATATATATAAATATAAATATATGAAACTGGAAATTCTGCCTAAAAAAAAAGTTTAAGTATAATTAATAGACCTGCACCATATATTCTCCAATTCACTACAACAAACAAAAAAATGTGATTTGTGTGTTTCTCTCCAGTTCACTGTGGATGACTTGCAGTTTAATGTAGTCAAACACAAAGTCCAACACACACACACACACACACACCTGCCTGATAACAACAGTGTGGTTAAACGCCTCATGAAAGGCTGAAGGGTTTTATGGAGAGAGTGTGTAATGTGAGGTTCATCCACAGGTGTCATTTTTTTAAAAAACATATAAAGAAAAATAAACCTGATAAGGGGAAAACAGAGGAGGGGTAAGTTACTGAATAAATAAGGTTATAACTTTATAAAAAATAAAGGTCGACTTAAGGACAAACAGCTTATGTAATGAGGTGACAGCAGCCTGGATGACCGGGTCCCCGCTCCGCCTCTCCCCGGACACGCACCTCTTTCCTCCGGATCTTCTTGGCCAGACGCGTCGCTGACTCCACCAGCAGCGGGTCTCCGACCGGCGGCAGCTTCCTCACTGGTCCCCGACTGGAGAAGAGGCGAAACACCGCGAAGAAGACTCCCGCGACCGCCTTGAAGAGCCACACCTGAGCCTTTTCCAGCCAGCTCAGAGCCATGTTTCCACCGCGGAGGACGGACGGTGCGCTGCGGAGGACCTCCCAGCAGCTGACACAATGTAAATGTGTGTGTGTGTGTGTGAGGGGGATGATGCGTCACGCTGGAGAGGCTGAGCACAGAGCAGAGACGGCGACATTAAGCCTTCAAAATAAAACCATTAACTTTTATTTGTCATTGTGCAGCACAGACGCGCTGAGGAGATGCGAAGATCGCCGGTTCGATCCCCGCTTCCCCCTACTGACATACACACTATTATTATTATTATTATTATTATTATTATTATTATTATTATTATAGCATTAAGTATTATAAGTGTTCTGCGTATGATTCTGATGATTCATACATCAATATCATATTATTATTATTATTATATATCACCATGACCATCATTTCATAAGTATTATTACCATCATCACCTGTTGAGTATATTGACCCATGCCTCAAGACTTGCACCGTATCTATTTACCCCTACTTTTCTAAATTTGTATTGGATGTCCACTGCACTTTGTCTGTCTTGTACTACCTCTTTTTTTTATATTTATTGTATTTTATTATACTTAATTGTATTTTTTATTGTATGTTCCCTCTGGAGATCCATGACGTCATCTATCTGTCTGTCTGCTTCATGTAATTGTTGTGCACATGACAATACAATCTTGAATTTTGAATTACTGTTCATATCTCCTTCAGTAACTAACATTGCAATGTCTCAGTGTCAGCAACGGTATAAAGTAGAAGCTAAATTAAAACACTAGAGCCTTTGTAAACAATTTTCTGACAAAAAAAAAAAGTTTATTCCCTGAAAAATTAACTGTCAAGCTAAATCTGGAGTTGTGTGTAAGGTAAGACTAAGTAGGCAGTAGCAGTTTTATTTTGAAATTCATTACCGGATGATATATATATAATTCTGCTGACATTGATGGTAACCCATATCAGCTTCCAGGGTAACCAAGGTAAAGTTTAACCTGTGAATTTAGCATAAAGGTTGCTGGATGGATGAGTGGCTCTGTTGTGCCTGTTGATCTGACCTGGACATTTTGAAATAACATTTCAGCCTTTTATTACCAACCTTTAACCTTTATCCTCACACAGGCCAGAGATAAGCATATAATTGAGGTATGAACAAGCATTATATTACAGCTGAAGCCTTAATCCATTTATACTGCATATTTTAGGGGTTGAAATAAAGAAATAGTAAAATATAAGAATCTACAAACCTATAGTGACAAATGATAAAATAATAGTAATGTTCTTTAACAAGGGATGGAAATATAAAGAAAAATGTAACAAACATCTATTCCACCACAAACTCAAGGAGAACAAGATTTTAGGAATATGCATTATCTATAATATAATATAATATAATATAATATAATTTAATATGCCCTGAGGAAATATCATGCACATGGTAAGAGCCTGAAGAAAGGCCAAAACATGAACATTGTTGTCCTGAAAATTGTGTCCTTGTCCTTCACATGTAGGTGAACTGTTAAATCCTGACCTGAGGAGTTGGCTCTCCTGTGTTGGGCTATTTACATGTGGATCAGTTGTTTTGTCTCCCCATTGTACAGGTCAGAGCATTCCTCACCGCACCGAGCTGCAAACACCACATTGCTCTGCTTGTGCCTGAGCGTCGAGAACAATCAGGTGTTTACAGCTCAGTGCAGAGCACCGTGTGGTGGGGCCCTGAATATCTGAATAGACATTTGATCAGGATATGGATTCTGTCCAGACCTGGATGTATAGGTGGAAATTGGAATTTCAGATTCAGGACTTTTTCATGTTTTAAAAAAATTAAACATTATATTTAGTCATTTATATTTTTCTTCTGATGGTCTAAATCAACTTTGCTTTTTATGTTAAAAAATAAACATATTTTATACACCTATGATAATCTAAAAATATATGATGTACTACTATATTAGTTATCTACGGAGAGAATAACATGATGTCCTGTGATAATATAACACTGCGACAAGAGTCACTCTACATAACGAGTACTTCTACTTTTCATACATGCCTATAATTTCTCTTATAATTTCTCATCTTTTATGCAACATTGTAAATTCAGGACTTTTACTAATAATGAAGTATTTAGTATAGTTTAGTATAATAAGTATCTCTACTTTTTCTGAAGGGCCTGAGTCCTCCTTCCATCAGCTGTATATAAAGAAATTATATAATCATCAGTTTTATCAGCTGCAGCATTAAGTTTCTGTGCACATGAATGCATCAGTGATTATAATCCAAAGATATAATTTACTTTATTCCTCATGTGACTGTAAATCATGTCAGAAAGGAAACTTTTTGTTGCAGGCGGCCCAGGCTCCAGTGAAGTACCTGTCTGCCAACAGTAGAGGACAGTATTGATAAAAATTTGAATTCCTCATTGAATTTCTGAGCACATAGAGAAAAGAAAAAAAAACTGCCTCTGCAATGCAGGTCAGTGGGTTAGTGGAGAATCTATACTGTCTGCATGTTACTGTCAGCTCCTGCTGCACCACCAGCTGCTCAACCGCTTAAAGACAAAATCTGAGGACATTTATCGAAATCAGCTCTTCATAACATCTGATCATCGCTGCTGCATGTCGTTGCATTTTATCACATCAGTATCTTTTGCTTCATTTCTTTTTTCCGATGACACCAAAATAAATAAATAAAAAAAAGCAGTGGTGGAACTAAGTAGGTTCATTTACATAGTTTTGTTCATAAGTACAAATTTAAAACACTTTAATATTTACGTTTTCTTATTTTATATACAGAACACATAATAATATAAAACATTGTTATAAATTAAACTAATGAACATTACACATATAAATATAAATATTAAAAGTACCTCTCGCTCAACTTTCTTAATGCCTCAGTAACAAAATTCAAATAATAAAACATAATTTTGCTACGTGGTATTAAAATATGTGATTTTCATAGTTAAACCACCGATGGCTCTTTCACCAGCTTAACTTGCATTGATTTGACTTTTTTCAGAGTGTTTGGCGGCTGAAAATACATATATTTAGGTTGAAATGAACATCTACAGAACTAAAACATCTTCTGCGTCGAGTCACATGATCAATAATCTGATTTATTTAAAGAGATGATTGATTGCCTGTATATGTGAAAAAAACAGCTCCTGTCCTCTCTTATTTAAATTAAAACACAACTACATTGGCCTGATGCATGTTTTACTAATGAGAGGAGATCATGCATTTATCATAGTGGTCGAAAAAAAACATATAAGGGCCGGGGTGAGTGAATAAAAGAAATGTGAAATCAATAATATCCACAGAATTGCAGCAACACCCTGCTGAGCTGTTTATTGATCTTGTTATTTCAGGAGGGACCTCATTTCACGGCCAGTTTTAAGTTTAAGGGGATTTAGGGTTCCCCAGAGGCAGGAAGTTGAGTTCACTTCCAATTCTGTCAACTGAAGGAAGTGGTCGTTTTGCACACTTTGAAATGCTTCAACCTTTTGCACTCAGCTGTCTGCCTACAAACTGTTAACATGTAGCCGGGAGGCAGAAAATAAGCTGCAAAATGAAGTGACAGTCACAGAATTAAAAGGTAAATACCTCCTCGAGGGGAGTCCAAAAAAACACAACACAAACCGAGGGGGGGAAAACAGATTCATGACATGTAAGCTGAAACCTGAGGCTCAGAGAACAACGAGGCATGTAAAGACAAGAGAGAAAAACCAGAGAAAACACATGGTGATGGTGTTTGTATCTGCGTGAGGAGCTGCAGAAGTGCTGCTGTCTAACTGCAGTTTACTGCCTTTTATTTAGAGATTATTTTGTGTTTTTACTGTAGCGTTTTGTGGGAATGTGAAAGCCTTTGTGAACACAGGCCTTCAGGGTAAACTGATCTGGGGTCAGTGGACAACAGAAGACGACTTTGGGCACTTTTGTATTGATTTCCATCTTTTTTTCCCTCTGTATCTACGAGATGTGTACACCTCATATGTCATTCAGGCATTTAATTTCCCTAATGATACAACAGATGTCTGGTCCCAGTCATCTCTGAGTGGACAGTAATTTACTTTACTGTTCCTTTAGACGAAGCAGCACTTCACTCTGATCCACTTTCCAGCACCTCCGCTCTGCCCTGGAGACCACTGTGGGCCGATATCTGCCCCTCGGGGCTTATAAAGCCGACTAAGTGACCTTTTTCATTACTTGAATTTTCAAGTATTCAATGTGTTTACCCAGACTGGGAGAAGTATGTAAAGCCTCAATGGGATTTTCCACTAAAATCCAGATTAAGTAAATTTTCTTAGATTGTTTAGTGATGCAAAATCTACCTAGTAGATCAAAACTGCCTTAAAATCAAATCATGCATAATATTATACAGACATATTGTCAAATTTCTGACATTTGATTGTTTTAGTCATTCAGACTGTACATTTAGATTATTGTTTATTTTATGTATATACACTTACATCTTTTCAAAATCAATTTATCTTTATACATCTGTCTATAATTTCATTGTACTGGTACTAACTGAATTGATCTGGTCTATTCTTAATCTTATTTTCTTGAAAATCTTTTCCGCAGCTGTATTTGAGGTGGTTTGGTAAACATCACATTTTCACTTCCTGTTGGATGTGAAAGTGACCCTTCGACTTTTAAATAGTCTCTTGTTGTGTCAAATTAAGTCACAGGCAGAATAAAAATCCAGGATATTTAAAACATAAAAACATAAATTTCTGAAATGAAACATCTGAGACATGAAAAACATTGTCTACCCACAGTATGAAGAGCAACAATTAATAATCTCTGATAGATCTATGCTTATGGTATCAGTTGTTAAAGGAAAGTAAAAGACTACTCAGCATTTATTTATTTATATTGTTAATTTCCGGATGAAATAATCATTACACCATCAGTGCAATTACACAAATGCAACATGGTGCAAGTTTCCATATATCTAATTCTTTGGTTGTTCCCCTTCACTTAGTGACTTAGAATCTTAAATATTGGAAAGATTAATCTGACAGATTACCTTTATATACAAAGAGCACATTTTCTATTGTTTTCTTTTATTCTGTGATTTGTATGTTCACTCTGTTCTGCTTCAGAGAAGTCAGAAAATTATTATTTTATTTATTTTGTCCATATATTTTATATAAAACATTTGCTGTATTATAAGTTATATATATGATGTACTGATGGCTGTGTTATATGTACTGTACGTATTAATGTGGCCCCTTCAGCATCAGCTCCACTTGTCTATTTGTCTACTTGGCAGAAGTCTTTCATCCAGCACGGGAGGAGGGGGCTGTTGAAGAGGTGGGGGTGGGGTTCGAGGGGAGCACCCCTCTGCTCCTCCTTTGGGGACGGGCGTGCGGGCACATGAAACAGCTGGTGTCCTCCAAAAACCAATTATAGAGGCCCCCGGCCCCCAGCCTGGCTGCCTGTAAGGCCGGGCAAGGGAGAGTGTGATCGTTAGCGCCCACAGATGAGTCTTAACGAGGGGCCGTCAACGATGATGGGACTCACAGCAGGCTCGGATATGAATTCTGTCCAGACCTGGATGTATAGGTGGAAATTGGAATTTCAGATTCAGGACTTTTTCATGTTTTATTTACATCATACACTGAGAGCAGAGGTCCCGACAGAGCACTGTATAGATTTGTGTGTGTGTGTGTGTGGGGGGGGGTTCAGGTGTGAGATGCAGTCATATGTTGTTTTGGGATACAAACTTCTTTTAACAAGGCAGAACATTTTTCTCTTTGTGCCGTAAGAAACAAAAATATACAGTAAGAAAAACAGGTTTCATCAGTTAGCAGGTGGGCCTCCTTTCAGTCATGGTACCCAAAAAATTGTGCATCAGTTGTAGTCCCCCGGTTATTACGGTGGGGATTGATCTGTCTTCTGAAGGGACTCAGGTGCTCAGGTGCAGTAGCAGGAGCGAGCCATTGATTCCCCTCCTACCGGGCATTGTTAAAACTTTCCAGCAGGGGATCTGAATGAACCAGCCTCATTAAAATACATTTTTTTTGTCCCTGGTGAGACCATGAGAAGGATGGACTCACATTGATTTTAAGCCTTGCATGTCGTCTTACTATAATGGGGAAAAAATATAAGTGAGAGAGGACTTTGTAGTTAAAATATTCAACAACTGTTTTCCTAAATCTGTAAGCTCAAATAGATACTGAGCTTCTGTTAGTAGAGGACAAATACAGGAGTGTTTAAGTCAGATATTGATTAGATTTGTCAATAATGTGAATTGGTGTAGTTTGATTTATTGACAACATATCAGATACGCTGATAATAATGTTATTTAGTGCCATCGTTATTCCTGGTGTTTTAAGAGCCTGCTATCATTTATCATGATGAGAAAGATATTAAGTGTTCATCTCACAGATTTAGTGTTTCACTTGTACGATAAAATCTCAGACTCGATATGGGCATTTCAAAAGAAAAAGAAACAAAATAGCTGGAGCAGAACCAGAGGTGTCATTTTCTTTGCTCCACTCATCTGTCTTCCTTATCAAACTGGTGCCTACATTACCCACAATGCAAGTCCAACACCGACAGTTTAACATTTACGTATTAGCACCAAACACAAAAGACAGCTGAGTCTGATGGGAATTTTGCATTTATTTGTTCATAAACTAAAGTACTGGACAACATTTAAAATTTTGATCAGATGATTGCAGTAAACTTAATAAAGTTAATACTATTCATCCTAAGGGGAACATGAATGTCTGCACTAAATTTCATGTCAAACCATCCGAAAGCTGTTGAGATATTGTAATAAAAGCCAAAAATAACAACCTGCTGGTGGTGCTAGAGTGAAGAGGATCATCATAGTTATTTGTTTTCATCCTCTGGGGACCATGACCGCCTACACAAAAGTTACTGAGGATCCATCCAAAAGTTGGTCCAAACAACAACAGCCTCTATGACTAACACAGGTTTAAACCACAACTTGTTTACCTTAAAAGCAATTAATAGCTACCAAAAGCAAAAAGAAAAAGAAAGAAAACAAGAAATATCCCCTTTCTGTGTGAGAACAATTGTTCGGCCTTAAAGTTAGAAGGACTTTGATTCGTTTGTCTCGTTGATTGTTCAGTTATCTGAGCGATCAATCAGTGATGAGAACAGAAAGCCACCAGGTGATAAAGTAACTGTGGGACCAGTTGGAAAGGTCAGCGGGGGTCGACGTAATCCCTCGTCACACACCTACACACACGCGTGAATGCTTGCACATAATCCCCACACACACGCTCGCCGCAGCCCACGACAAATATAACAGTTGGTGTGATGAATAAGTGATCAGCAGCACTAAATAATAAATAGTACATATTATTATCAGCGGCGGCGGTGTGACTTTAGCGTTTTTCCTCTGTGTTTAAGGCCCCGAACTGATAGCACGATGGATTAATAATGCAGCGAGAGACCACAGATCTGTTCAGCAGGAAGACGTCAACCTCATCCCGAGCAGCAAAGAGACACACACACACCTCGAGCTGACCGCGTGAGCGGTGTGTCGGTATGTAGCCGCGAGGTGTGAGATGGCTCGACACTGTATGACACACTTTTTTATGGCTCTGTATGGCATCCTGCGCCTTTGGGTGTCCCACACAGTGTTCACAGTCAGCTGTAAAGAGCGTTAATATCCACGCTCTCCTCAAAAACATGCTTTGAGCTGTGAGCTTTACTTGAATGTCTTCATTTCTTTTATCTTTCTTTAATTAGTTTGATCCATTTCACTGAATTTTATATATGCTTGTATAAGTATTTGTTATAATTTGTGTAAAGCCTTTCCTATCTAAATGACTTTTATATCTGCAGCTTCATAAATACACACATAAAATAAAGCCATTAAAAGGCCTCTCTGTGTAGAATATATTAGAAGCTGAGGTACATTTTTCACAGAACAATTTGGACTAATTCCAGCCAACTCATCCCAACTGGACTTTATTTGTTATACTCGTATTTAATAACCACTTAAATGTTTCCCATCAGGCAAATTTCCAATATTTCAATTGGAAGCGTCCACTCAGCAGATTTTTAGACAGTCAGGTGGGGAGTTATGGGCCTTTAATTGTGCTTTTGGTCTCAGTCTCTGAGTTAATTTAATCCAGTTGGACTTCATTGATTTGCAAGGCATCATGTGGTCCACTGGTTCCAAACCTTTTCTTCCAACCATCACTTCCAAAAACACTTGATATGCATGTAAGATATAATGCAGTATACTAACACCATGTAAAATACTATCTAAAAGTATCTAAAATTGGCTCCATATTCATGAACTACAACATTAAAATCCTCTTACATGTATTTATTCATCATAAAAACAGATGAGAAAGGAGCCATTCTGCATAAGGAGCACCGTCACCTTTGACACTTTAAGTACATTTTGTTGATCTTTTTTGAAGTCAAGACTTTTACTTCTAACTGAATATTTTTAGACTGTGGTATTTCTACTTTCACTGAATACCTCCACCACTGACCTTACGGTGCACTAAAACAGAGGATGGTGGCGTTGATTGTCCAGCAGGGGCCCTACTGCAAATATTTGGCTTCAGGTGAGTAAAAAATATCCTTTATATCCTCCTGAGCCACACTAGGTTTGAAAATTAGTGAATTCATTAAGGAATCCAGAGTGAATTTGAGAAATAATGATGATTTTATCCATATAAGGGCTCTAGAAAGACTCTCCATTCAGTAAATTCAGATTTACTGGCACAAACCATATGGAGCATCTTTGGCAATAAAGATCTTGAGTCACAGGCTCCTTCTAACAATACTCAAAAAAAAAAAAAAAAAAATTCCAAAAAATAGGAATATAATATAATATATGAAATAAAAAAACAAGACTAAAATACTGAAATACTGAAATACAATAGGTATTATGGCTCAGACTTTTGAGCAAAAAAGGTGTAAATATCATAAGGTGACTAAAAAAACACATCATCAGTCTTATAGGTGAGATCTGGGCGCCCCCACAGGTGCATTTTCATTTGTTTTTTTTTTTTTTTGCGGTGATCACGTGTGGACACGCCCCGCCTCACCGCCTCCAATAAAACGCACCAAAAGTCGCCGCTCCTCTTCTTCCTTCATGCGGCCAAACCCTCAGCGGCAGCGGCGAGGAAAGGAGCGGGGACGCAAAGCGAAACCAGCGGAGCCACCGTGTGCGTAAAGGCGGTCCACGCCTTAAATTAAATAGTAAGATACAAATAAATAAATAAATAAATAAATAAAGCTGTAACCGGACGCCGCTGCTGCTGATCTGGACTCAACCAAGAAGAGGAGTTTATGTTTTGTGGAGCAAGATCAGGAGGAGGAGGAGGAGGAGGAGGCCAGGTGAGTCTGACCCCACTTTGCAGCCAAACACGCGTCTTTCCTCCCCCTCCAGCCTCTCCGTGCGTCAGCGTTTTTTACTTTGAATCATGCAGCTGATATTATGTGCGTGCGTGTTTATGTGCGTGTTTATGTGTGTGTGTGTTTGTGTGTATCCGGAGGAGAGGGAGGATAAGAGAGAGAGGGGGGAGGGGGGCTGGACTCGAGTCCGTGACAGCCGAGCTCCCCAACTCGGCTCAGTTTGGCATCCATAATTTACAAGCCGCAGTCCGACTCACGGGGAGCTCCGTGCAAAAGGAGGAGGGGGGGGCGAGCATTAAATGCATCCGTGAACACTGCCCCGGTGATTGGATCAAGTCTTAAAGAGTGTGTGTGTGCGTGTGTGCAAAGTGCAGGCGATATCTTTCTGCATCCGCGGCTCTTCATCACCGGAGAGCAAGATAACGCGTCCGAACAGCCTCATTTACGATCAACTCTCTCTGATGCCTTTCTTTTTTTTTATTCTCACCTTCATGACTCGATTATTGCTCCCCTGACACCAAATTTAATCCCGCGTGTCTTCAGTGTTACGCAGATTTAAAACACACACAAACATATATATATATATATATATATATATATATATATATATATATATATATATATATATATATATATATATATATATATATATATATGAGAGAGCGCAAGTCAATCCTAATGGTGCTTCGTGCGTTTTTTTTAAATTATTTTCGCGATCTTTAATCATTTTTTGATCAGATTACGATATCGCCTCGCAGGTTAGTCAGCACATTGAGAGTTTCTGTGTCAGCCTCGGACGCGCAGACTTTATAACGTGTTGGATTAACGCCCCTGTTTCCGCCCCTCTCTTCAGCTTTGACGGGCTGCGGCGTCACCGAGGCGGCTCCGTGCGCACTGGAGACCGGGATCCAATTGGCGGAGGCGAGGAGGGGAGTCCCGGCCTTTTCCACTGCAGGAGGAGCGGAGTTAAGGAAACAGAGAGAGAGGGAGAGAGAGAGAGGCTGCCAAGACAGCAGCAGCAGCAGCCTGCGCACTTTCGACACAGCCTCCTCTGCTGCGCGCCATGAGGGGCTTCACCCAAACTGCGCACCGACTCTGCAGGATGCACCGCTGCAGCTGCGCGCTTTCTTAAGACAGGACCCGAGCTGGTGCCGCTCTCTCCCCCTGCAGGAATCCGACAGGCCGAAGCGGGTCTGTGACGACACCCCTGCTAGAGGTGACCATCCCCATCTCCTCTCCTCTCCTCTCCTCACACCCTCCCGCCGTGGCCCCTGTGGCGGACATGGGAACTGTAAACAGGAGTCGGGCTGGACTTTAAACTACGCACGCGCACATCCCACGTCCTCCTCCTCCTCCTTCTCTTTCTCCCGGGCCGTCCGAGATGGAGCCGGAGCAGGAGGGAGAGGCAGAGCCGCCCATGCACAGCGTCCACGGAACCAACCGGATCAGGCCGTCCTCGTACCGGGCTCTGCGCAGCGCCGTGTCCAGCCTGGCCCGCTTAGAGACGACTTCAGCCGGGAGAAGATCGGCGCAGGGTTCTTCTCCGAGGTCTTCAAGGTGAGAGAGAGAGAGAGAGGGGGGTCATGACTTCTTTCTTGTTGAGCCTCCAGGTTTAACCATCACATCCTCCAGGTCTCCATGGTTACACCAAAGTCCAGCCTATATTTGATTATTTCAGATGATTTGAAGTGAGATATAAACTTTTTTTTTTTTGACAGCTTTGAGTGAGCTTCCTCTTTACTTTATCCCTCACCATCAATGAAACAAAGTGGTATCTATGGCAACCAGTGCATCCCAAACCAAAACTCCAAGAAGATATGATGAGGGGTTGCAGGAGGACGTTTTGTGTGTGTGTGTCATGGTGGAAATTTACCCCTGGCTGTCCCATCTGATGACCCCTCTCCCCTCCACACGTGTTCGCAGTGACCCACATGTTGTGTAAGACAGACGCGGTGTGTTTTTGGTGTGTAAGCGGAGACGGTCAGGACAGGTAGATCTAGCACACGTGTAGGTAACCCAACACGACCCCTCTGTTCAGGAACCAGCCACCTTCCTGCCCTTTTGTCACGCTGCCGCTCACTATCACAGACACTAATTTTGAGTGTCGCCTCGTTAACGGAGGCTCAAAGCTGCCACATGCAGCAGCGAGATGGTGTGAGAGATAAAACAGTGCAAAGAGCTGCCAGCCAGAGAGCGACCTGCAGCTGAACATGCATTATATGTTAATGGGGAGTGTGTTTTAATAGGGAAAATACATTTAAGATGCCTTCAAGGATCACAGGGCTCAAAGAGCTTGAAGCACTTTATCTTCAGCGTCGTAGGGCTTCAGGGCTGCAACTGTTATTTCTATTATTGATCAGTTATTTTGTTAAAACAATCAGAAAATAGTGAAAAATGAGTGTTTATAATTTCTCTGTCCATCAGGTGACTTATTCAGATTTCTTGTTTCATCTGACAAACAATAAAAAAAATTCACTTTACAATCATATCTGACAAATAAATGCAGTTCTGTAGGGCTTCATTGATTATCAGTATAAATAAAGGCAGCAGCATTTAAAATACATCTGAAATAACCTGTTTCTTTTAAGACTTATGGTTAGAACAGGACGTAGACTTGTGTATGGGGTGCGAATGAACATGTGCAAACCTACCTGCTCAAAGTATAGTGTGTAATATATATGTATATATATATATGTGTATATATATATATATATATATATATATATATATATATATATATATATATATATATATATATATATATATATATATATATATATATACCCTTTTTCTAGTTTGTGTGGTTTTCCAAGTTTGAATACTTTTTTAAATTTTGTGTTAAACTGAGGACAATAAGATAATAATAATAATAATAATAATAATAATAATAATAATAATAATAATAATAATAATAATAATAATAAAACCTCAGTATATTTTAAAAGCAGGAATCTTTTTAAACTCAAAAGCTTTGCAGAGAGGGAAAATGTAAATAAAATAAAAAATGTCATTTTTAATCTTGCCTTTTTTATATTAGGGCTGAAACTATTTATTTAACCAATCTATAGAAACAAATAGCAGCTTTGATCTTCAATATTCACCTATTTCCTGCATCGTAAAGATAAAGATCTTTTCTGTGTTTTTTTTTTTTTTTCTAATATGATTTTAAACAAATTTTATTCAGGGTTTGAGCTTGTTGATCAGATCAAACAAACTATTGGAAACACTATTCTTGTACAAAATGAAAATAAGTATTGGTTGCAGCTCCTGTTGTGCAATTTTCTCCGGGGTGGTAAAATAAATACTCAGTATAATCACACTTTGCATGTAAAGGTAATTGCTGGGAGTGATGCTACAGTATGTGAAATGTAGACAGGTTGGTTTTGTTTATTGTGCTCACGTACAAGCAGCCACATGTGCACATCTGGACTTTTTTTTTTTAGGGGATTTTAGAGAGGTTTATGCACATGTTCTGCAGAGTGTAACTGGATATTTTTCCTCGTTGCTCCTGTTACAAACAAAGGTGCCGGTGTGTCATATTTCAGTGCGCGTTC
The DNA here is from genome assembly GCA_023238725.1 of Scortum barcoo. NCBI lineage: Eukaryota > Metazoa > Chordata > Actinopteri > Centrarchiformes > Terapontidae > Scortum > Scortum barcoo. Next base: position 12,192,185 of record CM041532.1, on the reverse strand, counting down.
AGGTCTCCAAAAACTCTCCAAATACGATTTAAATGATTAAAAACGCGTGTTAGAGTAACCCCAAAGCAGAGACTTCACACTTTTATTCAACACTGACCAGAGTCCAGTTCTGTTGTGTTGCTGTTGTGGTTTAATGTCATGTAGGCAGTCAGAGAAACTGTGTGTTCAGACTGAGAGGAAGCCTTCCTCTTCACTTTCAACAATGGTACCTGTAAATTAAACAATCTAAGAGGTATTAAGCACCTGCGATGATGCCCAGATAAGATATTATTAGAGCGCCTTCACGCTGATGTGAGCAAAGACTCACTAGAAAAGGAGCGATGTGTTTTCTTTCTATCAGCTCTCCTGCTTCCTCTTTTCAGGCACTCGTTTGATCTTTGGGTCTGAAGCTGAATGTGTGATGTGGATATACACATATAAGTCAGCTTTTATTCAGCAGGAGTTGCAGGATTTCATACAGCATAGAAAGGTGTGAGATGAGGAAAATATACATTTAGCAGGATAAAAAATTGTATTTAATCGCCAGTTTTTATTTATTTGGCTCTGTATGTGGGCTGCAGCAAAGGAGGATTTACATTATAAATGAATCTGCTGAATACTTTGTTAGTAATATTTTGGTCTGTAAAATGTCAAAAGATCAGTGAAAAATGCCCATCACGAGCTTCTAGAACCAAAATCGACTCTTCAAATTGTTTTTGTTTAAACAGCTTAAAACTCCCCAAAATATTCCATTCACTACTCTTTTAAACAAAGATTAGCAGGAAAATTTCACATTTTTGTTGTAATGAGCAGGGCTTTTTTAAATCATATTTGCTTTAAAATTAGTCTTACAGACTGAATATTGATTATCTTTTGATGAACTAAATGAATACTTGCTTTAGCTCTTAGTAAATGTCTTTACTTTCTGTGTCAGAGGTTAAAACATATTGTGGAGAAGTTCACATGACAACATTTTCTCACACTACAGTGTTTAAGCCTTGTAGTACAGAGAGACGAAATGAAAGATTAGTGGCACACATTTTGATTTTCAGTCAAGTTAAAGTTGAAAACTGGACATTTTGTGTTGTGGTTCTTTGTGACTCTTCTTCTGTACTTCCAGGCCTCTCTGTCTTCTGAGGCCACTCCCTCAGCTTTGCCCTTTGAATGGCCAATGAACATGCAAATGTCACCATGTTTACTGCCGGCTTGTCAAGTTGCCACTTATCTTCAGATCGGCTTGCCCTTTTCATAGCACCATATAAATGCAAAATTGTTACTGCAGCTATCAGTTATATTTAAAAAGCTTGCAGACAGCACTGTATGAGCGATTGTTCCTGTATCCTCGTTCGGTTCAGAGGAAAAGGCCCGACTGTTCTGCAGAAAAGCCTCCTTGGATGTTTATCAAACTTAGCGGTCACTGACATGTATGTGGTGCACTCGCTTGCATTCAGGCTTTGAAATGCATGTCCTGCACTTGGGCTTCAAAGGCTCGGGCCTCCTGCCTGCTGTTGAGCTTCAGTCCTCGGTGCAGATCAATGGAGGCTCGCGGCGGGCAGACAGGCAGCCATTCACCTCTCCAGTGTGCAATTGTGCAAGGTGGAAGAAAAAAAAAGAGTGCAAGACAAAAAAGTGGGAGAAAGGAAGGGAGCACACGTGTCGAGACAAATCCTTCAGGTGCTGTTTTTCATCTTTCTTTTTAATATTCTTCAAAGGAAAGTTCCTTGTGTGTGTGTCTGTGTCTGTGTGCACCACTGCCTTTGGTTTTGTGCAAGACTCTTGCTTTTGTTTTTTTTACCAGCCTTAAACTCCACCTGAAAACCTGAAGGCACGAAAGCAATAAAACCCATCAATCACAAATAAATTGCACCATCTCTCAATGGTTCATTTAACTAAAGGAAGTAATTATTTGTTAATTCGGTTTGTTTCTCGGGGCCATTTGAGTGTTTTGTTTGGTCGATTTCTAAATAGATTGATGTTGCTTCGTCGTTTTTTCCAGCTGTTTCTGTTCTGATCTGTACGTTTGTTAATACATACGCCTGCTTTCTCAGAAGAACAAGGAGACTCAGACCAGGCCTCTCATCGGATTTGGTTCTCATTTGGCCCTCCTCAATAATTTACATGAGACATGGAAATCTCACGTCATTGTTTTCAAAAAGCCACGGCATCTCAGTCTGGCTGCAGGTGACTTTAGTGCTCAGTTTTGGATCAGTTTGGGCCTTTCAGCATCAATCTGACAGCTCGTAGTCAGTGTTGCTATCTGTTAATGTTTCAGCACACCAACGTTGTTTTTGTATTTTGATTAAATGGATCCACTTTTTGGGGCTTTCTTGTCCAGAGCATGAGAAGATTAATAACACTTTTATTTTAACAAACAAATTCCACCTACTAGCACCTCTAAAGCTCACTAAATTAACAGATTATATCTCGTTTACTTCATCTGTTCAAAAACCATTGTGACGTTGTGATTTAATGGGGGTGTTTTGTGCCAGATTTTTTTAACCTTTTGGTTAAAACCTGCTATGTTTACCCTCTGGTTAACTGTCACCCCTTGTCTTTACCTTACAAACATAAGAGTTTTATCAATCTGGACTTTTAGCTCACACCAGGAAAGCTAAAACACATATTTCCCATAATACTGAACTATTTCTTAAAGTATTGTATATATTTTATATGATTAGGACCTTCCAAAAGACTAGATACGGTAGATACGTACAGATGATAACATTTCCGTTTCCATTGGCTTGAAATAGTAAAAATGTGTACATGATATTAAAGTTCAGTGTCATTAAGCATCCACAAAGGTCTGACTGAAAATAAGTTTGCCTAACGATCAGAAAAACTTGTTTAAAAGCAGCTCATTTTGCTGTTTAGACCATTTCTCAAGAGTGCGTGGTCGGCAGATCAAATTTTGATTGGCATTTCTGTAGCTTTTTCAAACCTTTTTGTTTTAATTTGTCATTTTTTCCAGCCTTATTACTAAAACATGTATTGCCTATGGGAGAAATACAGTCATCAGCACTGGAAAATGATGCATGGGGTTTGGGTTAAGAGCAGCGGACATCACTGCCCACAACATGACCACTCTGTCAGATTGGTTCATGGAGTTTATTGCATAATTTTCTGAATAAATATCCGAGCATAACTCAAACTCAAATTCAAACCCAACATCAGAGAAGAAAAACTTAATTGACAATATTACTAGTTCTTTTAGATGCTTTCTCTTACGTATATAAGACCCTAAGTTACGTAGGAGGATTTGATATTGGAAGTGCTTTCTAACATAAATGAATGACTGTCTTGTTTCCTAAATGCGTTTTCCATCCTTTAAATGAAACACTTTTTGAAACCGTTTTTATTTATTTATTTTTTCTAAAAGAGGTTTGAATCAGTTTCAATCTTGAAGTCAGTATCTGGTCACACCCTGTTTGTAGGCTGAGAAGGTCTTACTGTGTAAGTGGCTCCGTATTCCTGATCATTTCAGTGTTTGTCTTGGGAATTGTTCTGAACAGTAGGAGATAAAACTGAAATGCAAATACATTTCCATGAGTCACACAGGGAGAATTTCGCAGTAATTTTACCAGCTGTGATTGGCCTGATAAGCGTGAGAGGTTGTTTTATGCTCAAACATGACGATGATAAGCTGAAGGAGAGTAATTAGACAGAGAGGGCATTTAAAACAGACTAGAGTCCCAAGAGAATAAATACTGTCAACTTGAATGAGGTGTGTGTGTGTGTGGCAGCTGCTTGTGGCAGAGCAGTAAAGTGAAGGAAACTGATTGCCAAACACTGCTGTGGTGCCTTTGGCTGTGTGTGTGTTTCTGTCCATCTGTTAACTAGTCCAAAACAAATGATCAACTTTTTGACTTTTATACAACTTTCATTTCATATTGTGTTGATATGTTCACCTCACCTTCTCATATTACAAAAATATATGATATAATATATATATTTTTTAAAACAAACCTTTGATATTTGAATTAATTATTGAACTTTAATTTGAAAACCAAACAAATACATTTATGTAGATTATAATTAAGAGTTTTGTTTCTCATTCACAGCATGTTGTGAGCACATTTAATATTGCATCATGTAATTTTGCATACGTTGTCACATAAAGCTGCAGGTAGTGTTTAATACCATTATTGATTAATCTGCTTTATCTTATCGAATAAATGATTGGTGTATATAAAGACAGTGTAGTGAAAAATGCTCATAAATTGCTTTAAATTGCTTTTTGTATCTGACCAGCAGTCTGAGATCCAGAAACGCTTCATTTATCTTTATAGAGGACTGAGAAAACCAGCAAATATTCACATTTCTGGCATCAAAATTACTGCAGATATGTTTTTTTGTCATAGATTAATCAATTAATCTTTCCAGTTATTAATGCCATATACTTGTGGATATTGGAAAAATGACCCTCTAGATATTATATTTTCTGCCTTTTGTCAACTGTGATATTTAGTGCCTAAATTTGTGGATAAGTTGAACAAGATTGCATTTATTAAGCTCAAATGCTAAATATTTACTGCTCCTTAAATGTGAGGAACTCTTGACCACCAAAGAAAAAAGGGAATTTGAAGATGTCACTTTCGTCTGTTTGGTCATCAAATTCATGATCTTTCCGAAGAAAACAATCTTCATCTTGTTAGTTTTGTTGCACTTGAGAGAAAGAGATGCTGATTGTGGGACTCTCTCATCAGGACGTGTTGGGATGTGACCTGTTCTTGGGAAACCACTGGAACTCTGTCAGCTCTGGAGAGATAAACGCCAATAAAAGGTGCCAAAAAGGAGTTGCATATGCACACAAACCACAATCCATCATCGGCTGTCGTCTGCGTGTCTGTGATCAGTTTCATTGTTTGGGATTAGGAGGCTCTGTGTGTGTGTGGGTGTGTGTGTGTCCATGCTGCTATTGGATGGCGGTGTTGGTATTCGCAGAGCCAGTGCAGACTTGAACATCGGCGGCTTAGTGTAGCACTTTTCCCTCATTATTCCTCTCCTCCTTCGCTCCCGTCGGGGCCTGTTTTGCCGCCGCTCGCTGCACAAGTATTTCGCTTTGTTTATGTTCTGCGCTGCCACACAAACACGAAAGCGCTGAGCATGTGATACGCCTGTCTTCACTTGAACCGCCGTGTTTATTGCCTAAAATATTTCCACTGGACGAGGAATTAAAATAGAGAAGTATTAGGCAAGAGTTGAGCAATTATCTGTTTTCAGATCCCTCTTTTCCATCATGGCTACCAGTTGTTTTTGGAAATTTACCTCAAGCGACTCTGTGTGTGTGTGTTTACATCAGCGCACAATGAGCGTTTCCTCCCATCCGTATGTTGGCAGTGCTGTAGTCTTTGGCTAAACCTCGAGGAAAGGCCACTCCCCTGCGAGGAGATAAACAAATAGCGCAGTGTTTGCATGTGTGTGTCTAGTCTGTGCCGCAGGAACTGTGAGAAGTTTGTGGTGCAGAAGTCGCTCTTATCTCACGCCCGTCCCATCATCCTTTAAATAACAAACACAAAACATGCTGTTATCTGCTGCTGTATCGAGGCATGCAGAATATCCTAAGTTTTTAGGTATCAGTTTTTGAAATCTCCTTCTGATTCAGTGGAAGTGAATGGAATTAAATGTGTGTTTAAATATAGAGAACAGGACCATACCTGTCCAGAAACTGTGTCCCTGTTCATCTGGATAATCCACAGATCCCACTGTTGACAGTTTTCATTGGAAATACTTTGGATCAGACAGATATATCTATATAAACTGTTTATAGATGAGATGTTATCCTAAAAACAGGAGCAAATTGAAGGGGCATTTCAGCAATTTAGTACTGCACTTGCAAAATGTTGGGGATGCAAATAATGACGGTCAAAATCGACACAGTGAAGGCTGAGATGTGCCAACTTTTAATTCCTAAACTACCGGATAATAATGTTTCCATTAATTACAGTTGTGGTTGACTTTCACAGAACCAGTGGCATTGATTGATAATTGCAGGTGTGTTTTTGGCCCTCACTTCAGTTCAAAATGTCATTGTTCGTAGTCCTTTTCTTTGTTTGTTCTGCCATAATAACAGATTGCTTGCAGCGCTGATACATATGGACTAAAATAAGTATTGCGCTTCACACGCTGGCTTTTAACGCGACAGACTTGCACATCAGCTCACCTAACTGTGCACCGCTTGTGATTCCTCCACGTTGCCACCGACATCTGGGTCATTATACTTTCAAATGCTGCAGGCTTTCATCAGTGGGTCACAGACTTAGTCACCATTGTGTTGCCTCATTCGGCCATAGTGGCTTAACAGACATTTCTTTAAATGAAAATCTTTGAGATTTAAATGATAAGAAAACCCCAAATACTGACTCCCGACCTCAGCCTAAGTCCTGATCCAATGTCTGGGCTCTAATTTAAAATCTGTACAGCTCTCTGCATAGAGATCCGAGATCTCTCTTCTGTAAAGTAAAATGGGTTGGTGTTAATTACTGTGATAAAGAAACTGTTCAGTGAGGATCAGTAACTTTATGGCTGCAAAATCTGTTGAGTGCCTCTTTAAATCACAACTGTCTGTGTGAGGAGATTAGACCAGAGGTAAATGAGGAAATTGGGATGGCGATGATAAACCTGCACAAACCTCGAGTGAGCCCTCATGTTCAGACCTGTCCACGCGGCGGACGACAACAAAGGGGGGGGTGTTCAGCCCAGTGTTGCTGACCGAGTGAGCGGTTGATTGTCAGCTCGTCTGCTACCTGAACTGGTCGCCTCCTGGATCAGGTTGTGTTTCTGAGCCTGGCACAGCGTTGAGGTGAGGTGGGGGGGCGGCGAGGACCTCCCTGCTTTCTCACTGATAGACCCGGCTTGGCTGGGCGCCTCGTCTCCGCTGCCTGCACACTCTGACGCCGTCGCATGCTTTTATAACTCAGAGAAGGGCCTCAGGCGGCAGCTTAAGCCTCGAGTTGTTTTGCGGGGGAAGCTAATTTTCTCGACTCTCCTACACACACATACACACACACACACACATATGTACAGCGTGAGATGAGTTCACCAAGTCGGGGACTTTTACTCGCAGTCCCTTCACACTTCGGCTCAAAGCTCGCTTGTCAAATCAGTTACAGCTTTCCTGTTTTTGTCTTGAAGTGAAGGCTTAAAATGCTGATTCCATGTTAAATTTTGCTTTGGTCTTGTTAAAATGCTGCAAAAGTTGCACAATTAATCATATGATACTTTTCTGATGATACTTTTTTTTTTGGAGGGTAGGTTCTGTTTTTATGCGCCTGGCTATAGACCCACAGGGCTGTAAGGTACTTTATCATTTAAATTCCACAATAACCTGACTGCAAAGCAAAACAATAACATCTAAACGCTGGGCCAAGAGTTGTAGGGCCACAAGACTTTAATTAAATTACAATCCCCGCAGTTCTTTTGGAGACCCCTGGTTATAAAGGTATACATCCAGTGATAACAATGGCCCCTGCTGGTGGGAAGTTTTGGCGTAACCATGAAATCCACAAGAGGGAAAGGAGCCTTCAGAACTGACCCAGTGTCCAGAGGCAAAGTCATTCAGCTGTGTGTGTGTATGAGTGCGAGTGCACGCTGTCGGTAGTGTGGTCACACATGACCACACTCCACCTATGCAACGCTGCAGCAACATGTGATTTATATTCTGCCGACTGAGCTGTCTTTTTTTTTTTTCTCTTTTGCTCACAGTCCAAATTACCACTACATGTTGGACAAGCTCTCGTCCACAAACACAGGGCTGTAGCTGCCACTGAGGACAGAACGGTCACAAGACTCAAAATCCTTAAATTTGACTAGTTACTTGGCTGAAAATAGCAGACTTAGGTATTTCTCTGCTAGAATTATATTTCTGGCTTTGTCAGAAATGCCAGTCAGTAAAGAAAAATGTGCAATGAAAATTTTACTGAAATTTTTACTAAAAGCTAGCTCAGTTTCCAAAGTCCTGGATACTGTACACAAATACTCCTGATACACAAAGTATTGCTCATATTCAGTTTGTTTCAAGCATTACAGGGATTTCCATCTGTCAGTTTTAACCTTTTACACTGCTGAACTTTGAGACTGAAACGCTTTTTCCTGCAATTTCCCTGCTGCCACCGTCTTCATATTTTACCTTCTCAGAGCCTCAACTCTTAAAATCGCAGAGCTCTTAAAGGTCTAACACATCTCTCTTGCCTTTGTGTGCATCCTCCGTCTGCAGCCTGTAACACATCCCTCTCTCCACCTCTCGCCGCGCATCAGTCTGCCCCGTCGGGCCGCCGGCTAATGACAGACGGCGCTGCACACGTTGGCTGCACAGACTGCGAGCAAGAGATGCCCGTGACCTTTCCTCTGCTGACAGCAGCACTTTACAAGGCCGAGTATGTTTGAAGGAGAGCTTAAGGGTGTGTCTGGGCGCACGCATGTGAAAAGTGTGTCATGGGTGCGTGTTTGCTCTGAGTGTCTGAGTGTACGTGTGTATGTGTGTGTAATTGCTCCATATCGTGGAGTAATCCTGACATAGGCGTGGACAGACGCATTCCAGTGGCAAGTCCATGGAGATGACCAGTAAAGTGGTTGGCATAAAGCATTTGGAAAAGAACGCCACACATACCTCGTGGTGTCTCTGCAGGGTTGAGCTTCTCGGATGCGATGCACACACACACACACACACACACGCACACACACCTGAGAAAATATCAGACAGCCTGGAATGATGATTAGTGAGAGGTTGTTTATTTTGTTGTTTTGTCGGCTTAAACACTGTCTTGGACAAAACAGTCAGGCCAAGCAGTGTCGCAATTCCAACCGCTGCTGCATCAGCAGTTGGCTTACGTTCGCACTGTAACCTGCGTCTGAGTCAGTGTGTGTGTGTTTTTATATGTATATGAGTGTGTGTGGCTGCAGCAGTTGGAGGATGCCAGATGAGCATGTAAGACTTTCTTCAAATAAGTGAGAAGGCAGAAGCGGACAAGAGCGATGTAAATCCGCAGCCATGCAGAGCCCTGCAGTCCTGTTTACCTGATAAATCTGTGCTAATGGAGGCAGGAGGAGGCTGTGAGTGTGTATAAAGAATAAAGAAACCTCTTAATCGGCTGCAGAGCTCCAGCCTCCACCGGTCTGCCTCATCCTCCTAAGTGCTGTAAATATATAGAGAGAGGCAGAGATTAGTCCTGCACTCGCTCCACGCTGTCCGGCCGGGTGTTTTTAAATTTCTGCTCCAACTTCCTCTCTGCAAGAGGGAAGCAGCTACTGTAGAGTGAGTGTGTGTGTGTGTTTGAGTATATTTACATGTGTGCAGCACTTGGCCACTGGATGAAGTCCTCAAGAGGCTTTGTGGAGAATGGATTTAGTGCGGCAGAGATTGACTCTCATTGACTGGCCGTTAAGATGAACATATGGCAGCCTGAGAGAGAGGTGTGTGTGTGTGTGTGTGTGTGAGTGTGTGTGTGTGTGTGTGTGTGTGTGTGTGTGTGTGTGTGTGTGTGTGTGTGTGTGTGTGTGTGTGTGTGTGTGTGTGTGTGTGTGTGTGTGTGTGTGTGTGTGTGTGTGTGTGTGTGTGTGTGCATTACGCTGCATTCTAGTCTGGTCTCTAATAGGCTTTGTGGTTTTTCCATCACCACTCTGATCCAGAGCGTAGCTGAGATCCAGGCCAGCGTCACACCGACTTCAGCTCAACACTTTTGACTTCAGGCTGCGACCACTCGCTCACTCCCTTCCTCCCTCGCCCGCTCTTTCATTACACACTCCTGTCTCTAATGAAGACACAACCTGAAAGCCTACAGGGCCAATTCTGCTCTATTATTAGCTCCAGGGGAAATTGGTGTGCAGTCAGGCATTAAAAGCCTGATTCTTGATGCAAACAAGTGTGGGCCCAAAACATGATTAAAGCCTGCGATTATTCACTATTAGTCTTGTAGAGTTTTCAACACTAGTGCTGACATGACACAGAAGTTTTGGTCACAATAACAAAATGTTCGTTTGCAATACTTCGATTTGAGAAATATAAGCATGTTTTTCTATAAAGTCCTTTTTTGTTGAAGAAGTTAAATGTTGCCTAAACACAAACACAAAGGTTGATTTGGTTGTTTTAAATAAAATTCAATTTAAAACAGGTCGACTTAATGTTATCTGATCGCAGAAATGATCACACAAGATTTTGATTCAACCGTCCAGTGAATTCGCTGGGAAAATGTGTGAATTCATGGCCGCAGGAGGATGAATCTTGATGACTTTGGTGTTTGTCAGACTTTTCCTCTGGCACCACCATGAGATTCACGTGTGGCCTTGAGGGAAACGTCTCGACAGCTACTGAGTGGATTGGCCATGAAATTTGTTGTAGAAGTAATGTTGGTTTATGGCCAAAAACCTGGAAAATGAATGACATTTCATCAGCTGTAGTTTGTTTAGTGCGATTAAACAAGTGTTACCGTGCTGACAAACTAAACTCTTTGACTGGCATGTTTGCATTGTCTTCATGGGCATGTTGGCATGTAGCTCGATGCACCGCTGTGCCAGAGTGCAGCCAAAACTCTCGGGCTTGCTCGATATTTGGTGCTTCAGACTCATTTTTAATAAAACTGAGGTTGAGTACTCAGCCATACTGACAGCAACACAACAAATAGGTCAAAGTGAAAGATGATTTTTCATCATGTTATGGTATGTTTAAATTATTATGGCTTTTAAATTATGGTGAGTTCTTTTAAACCTAATTAATTAATTAAACCTAATTATTTTTAAGTTCAAAACAAATACAGATTAAACCCTTTAACATGTAAGATCACAAAAATGCACCAATAAAAAAATGTAAGCTTAAAAGCATTTGAAAAATATTAAGAAATATTATAAACATAAGAAAAATAAAGAGCTGTAAATGTTCTTGCCTCCCCACACTTTTACAGTATCTGACACTGATAATTACACAGACAGTGCTCGGCTTTCTCACTTTAGTCACGCACACACACACACACACAGGCAGACTCAGAAACACCTCTGACTTTTTCTCTCTGCACACTCTGCCAGAGTATTTAGTGCTCGTCTGCTGCTTGTGAGAGTTTCTTTTGGAAGTCAATTTACTTGCCAAGCAAATGTGCTCCCAACGTGCAGCCCGAGGGGGAGAGAGGAGCATGTCGCATCACCATGGTTACCATACCAGACTGAGCCATCGCCATAGCAGCGGGTCGGGGCAGAGAAGCAGCCAAAACAAACGAAGAAACTCGACTGACCTGCTAATGTTTCACTGGCTGGTTTCCAAAAGCACCTGAGCGTTCGTCGCGCTCTGCGGCGTGTCGCAGTTTCATTTTATTGCTTCAGGTGGTGTTAACTGATGTTATTTATGTGTTTTTGTAATAAATCACACTCACTCTGCTGTAGACCTGCTCCGATTAGCTGCACATCTGTTATGTGCTCATGTGTGCTGTGTTTAAAATAATACTTTAAACCGTCACTTTACTTTGAAAAGTGGAACAACCATTAATTTGCTCCAGACAGTCTGTTGTCAAAGTGTTTTTTTCTTTTTCCGGTGATAAATTTCATAATTTCCTTCTCTTGCCTTTTCTTCCTGTTTTTTTTCTACACAAACAATGTTGAATGTGCAGTTTAGAAATAATTTTACAGTCAGTTGTGGATCAATATAAAAGTATTTTATCTGTTTTTTGTTTTTGTTTTTTTAGGTGCAGCATCGTGTTTCGGGTCAGGTTATGGCTTTGAAGATGAACATCCTGGCCAGTAACAGAGCCAACATGCTCAGGGAGGTCCAGCTCATGAACCGACTATCACATCCCAACATACTCAGGTAACTGAAGCATTTCATCCCTGACATGCTTACTATGTTTTTATAGTTTTTCCTCTTCTATCGGGTTTACACATTACTCTTACATAAAATCTTGGATTGCTGTATCTGCTTTTGAAGAGCCTTAACTTGTCATAAAATGTATATTTCTATACATCTTGTTCCCCTTCTAATGTTAAAGTGTTTGTCTGCTGTGCCTCCAGGTTTATAGGAGTGTGTGTCCACGAGGGGCAGCTCCACGCCCTCACAGAGGTAAGACGCTAATTAACCTGCTGCTGAGGGGAAGAGTACGATGGCAGTTTGGGGAATCAGAATCACTTCATTCCCTGAGAGCAGTGCACTAAGCACTAATTGGTTTAGTGATATTTAAACAGCTCCACATTGTACAGAAATACATGGAGAGCAAAACATGAAATTTTCACATATAATAATGTTTTAGATTAGTGGTAAATTGACGGTGCAGACTAAACCCCCCCCGTTACAACTTGTGAGGACATCAATGATGTAAATTATAATTTAAGTTGCTGTTCTTAAATAGTAAATTTCCAGATAAAACCGTCCATATTCAGTATTTTATGACGTCTCTCTTGGACTAATGTGGAGATTTACGACACAGACTCTAGTGAGCGAATTACTTTAAAGTTTCAGAAACCATATTAAACAGTATTTAAATCTTTCTCTGCATTTCCATGATTAGATTGTAGCTCGTGTTTTCACTCTTGAAAATCAAATTCTGACTTAATGTCTTAATTTAAAGTTTTGTTTGCACAACATTAAAACAGCTGCTCTTAATAATCACTCACTGGAATAAATACAAGCTGCTAATTTATCGCTCATTTCTGAGAAGCTCTGCTCACAGATCTGTGATGCTTTTAAAAGTGTGATCTTAAAGGTGCAAATTGGTGGTTAGATCATGTTAAAAGCATTGTGAAATTCACATTTCAATGCTCAGCCCTTTTTTTTTTTTTTTTTTTTTTTAATCTGATTTTATATTTTGATGGCTAAAGAGGCAGATCATTAAAGCAGCAGCTCTCGTGGTTTTATTAATGCTAACACAGTAAAAACATGATGACCATCTAAGGCCGACTGTGTTACTCACACTGAGGTCAGCCAGTTCACGGCATTTCACCTGTTTTTCACATGTGATGTGTTTACCTGACGTTTCCGTGGTAACTGAGCTGCTCAACATTGAAAAGGGAAAAGGATCAGGGGATGAAAGGGGATTTAGTGTGTGTGCATGTGACACGTCATTTTGTTGTCTTGACTGAAAAGGTCGGTCAGCACGTAACAGGCATACAGGGGTTAAAAAAGACGGAGGGTTTTAAAATAATGGATTGGTAATAAATCATTTTTGTGGTCCAGGAGCTGACGTGTCTTTAGGGCGATTTTGTCTTTTAGTCTATAAAATGTCAGAAAAAGGGGAAATTCTGGTCACCATGTGGTAAACATACATATCATTTAACCACAATGTCCCCGGGTTGATTCCAGGCGGTGACCTTTCTTTCATAACGTACATCCCTTCCCACTGTTTCCTGTATTTCTTTCTATCATCACTGTCAAAAAAGCAAACTGGCACACACACAAAAAATCTTATATCAAAAAGACAATCGATTTGCAAAGACATAAAACAGGAACAATAAATCATCACGTTTAAGAAGCTATTTTATACATTTTTTTTAAATAACAAATTAAATATTAATGTAATATTGAAATAGTTGTGGATAAGTTTAAATTTACAGGCACTACCTGTTTTGTACCTAATAGAAATAAAACAATCCCAGCCACACTGAAAACAGATTAAATATTTAAAGATCTAATCACTGACAATGACCACCAAGTTTAACAGCACAGTTTTTACAGTGTGCAACACCAGTGAGACATTTAGGTCCCAATTTCCCAGAACAATATGTGAAGCACCTTTACATCAACAAGCAGAATGAAAGTGAAAAAAGGTGTGTGTTGATTTGTTTTGTGTGCTGATAATGAACTCCTCCCTCCATCCAGTACATCAACGGTGGTAACTTGGAGCAGCTGTTGGGCAGCGACGTGTACTTGTCGTGGAGCGTGAGGCTCAGTCTGGCCCTGGACATCGCCCGGGGACTGCAGTACCTGCACAGCAAGGGCATCTTTCACCGGGACCTCACCTCCAAGGTGACACCACGCAGCACAAACACCTACGCATCAGTGCCCATGTACAGTACACACACATCACCGAGCATCAGAGCAGACTGATCCTCCACAGGGACTCCTGAGGTAGTGCTACATGCACAGCCAACTACATATGGATGCCCAACGAGAAGGAATGAACACACAGATATTTGGTTGTTTAGACATGAGAGTCCAATTTATGCAAATTTAATGATCTTTAATGTAGATGCTGGAAACAACAAAAAGCTCTAGTGCAGATTTAAAGGGTTTGGATCTGTGGGAAATGTTGTGCTGTGGATGAATGTCAGTTCAGTGAAGTTTTTGAATAGAAAAATGAATATGCAAAGTTTACAGTAGGCTACTGTAACAAGAAACTAAACTGACCTAAAATTGACCTAACAGCAGTCAGCTTTAGCAGTTGGCGTTAGTGTTGATGTGCTGCAAGTTTGAGGTCCTTGCATGCAAAGAAAAGGAGGGAAACGGTGGCTCATGAGCAAGCAGAGGGTGTGAAATAAAAGGGAGAAGATTCATTAAAACGTGTGTACAAACCACAAAATATAAAGCTCTAAAAACATTTACAAAAGGTCATTCTGATGCAATTTTTTATTTTATTATTTTACATTATGGATCCAGGGTACAATACCAACTTGATTAGGTAGAATTATATTGAGTACACAGTGTATACCAACAAGTACCCCAGATTTGAATTCTCCCTACAAGATTGAGCCTCATGATTAGGTGCTAAAGCTGGTGTCACCTTCAGGCTATTAGTGTTTTGATTTATAATGTGATGTAGTGGAGCATACAAACTTGCATTTAATTAGATTACCAACTAATTGCCATATGGTGATCCTGGAGTCTTCACGGTCCCTGGAGGACTGTGCCTCCTGATGAGAGCACAGTTTACTCTGCTGATGTCGACTTGTATGGATCAACATTTTAGCAGGAGGAAAGCCCAGTATAATCTTACATATAAATATATCTATATATAAAATTACAGTGTGTACAACAGGAGATTGGAAATGTTGATCTCAACATGAACATAGAAATAGACTGGAGAGAAAAGCCTCCAAAATAAAAATGGTATAAAAATCTAAAAAACTCCAACATCCAATTGCATGTATTCAGATTTAAGGGGAAAAAATCACTCCTATTCACTGTAGTAAATAACACTTTCTTTACCCTTTACACTTTAATTAATTTCATTGTCTAAATTCTTAGTGTGACATTTGGAAGAAATAAAGTAGTGTCTGTGGTATGAACACAACATCTACAAAGGAAATGTTGACACGCTGGAAACTGTTGCAGCAAACCAGATTTGACATGGTGAAATATCCACCTCATATTGGTGAATGGCGCAGAAATAGATGATTTCTAAACTATTTCATGTCGAAATTGCAACAAGTCCGTAGCTAAAAAGTTTGAAACAGTCACCTAAAAAACGTTTTCTTTCTTTTTTTATTTATTTATTATTTTTTTTAAGTAGAAAATGACACAATAAAATCTTCCATCACTGTTGAAATACACACAGAGGGCACACATGCAGCCATTTACACCGGGGATCCTCACACTCTGCAGCAGTAACAGTGACATGTGTGACCTTTGACCCCTCTGTTTAGAACTGCCTGGTGCGCTGGGAGGGCTCGGTGTGCTCAGCCGTGGTGGGAGACTTTGGTCTGGCGGAGAAAATACCAGATTACAGGTCAGTCCATAACGGGTCCATTCATCATAACTTCTATCAACACTCTGTGATTAGATAAGTCACGCTCAATAAATTACATTCCTCCACTTCTCCCTTCTGTCTCATTTATCACTCATGCTCTATCTGTCGGAGCAAAGTGTTAAATAAATATCTCCCACACCTTCTCTTTTTTTTTTTTCCTCAGATGAGACACAATCACACACAAATTACTCACACCAGAACTCAGTTGGGGTTTTCCACAGTATGCATGTGTGCTGCCTCCCCTCGCCATCATAAGTCACTCTTTAGGGAACTTTTATTAATATTGTGAAGCGACATCTCAAAGGGGGAAGAGGGAGAGGTGGCGGGCAGACAGCAGCTTGACTCACAGCGGTGGCGTCCATATTTAATCTGCTCCTCTGTTCCTCCGTCGTCTTGCTGCGTTTCCTGCTCTGTGTTTGCAGCTGTGTGTCTGTTTTAATGTGCGGTGACATTTGCGTGGCGTGTTTTTATTCACCGCCGGTCTGCGCCGACTATAAATGACCAGCGGAGTTACAGCCGTCCAGTTTTATTTCCTTCAGCTGGTTCTGCGTTGACATCATATCTCCAAACGGTGGATGATTAAATTCTTTACTTAAAGCAGCTCACTGAAAGTTTACATTTTGTGATGATTTTGGTGGCTCCTGTTCACCCAACACCAGTTAGCGGCAGACGAAACTCAAATTCAGCCAGAGAAAACCTTAACACCATTTTGTCTTTGTTGCAGAAAATTCACATTTATACCATATTAAGAATAACTATTATAAACTAATAGAAATAGCCAATCTTCTCTCTGTTGGTCTCATTTGCTTATGCAGATCATGTAGAGGCATTGGTATTAAATTGAGATGGTTTCACAGCAAGTCGAAAACTTTATAGTGATTTTTAACTAAAAGTAGTAATACCATATTTTGGAAAATACTCTGAATGTTAAGCTAAGCTAATCAAACTATGCTATGACTGTAGTTCTTTATGTTTCTTTATGTAGGGCACTCAGGGACAGCAGACACAAGCCTTTGTCAGGAAATAATAACCTTTTTTTTAAACTTTTAAATTAGCAGTCACTTATGTGCAGATATGGTCCAACATTAGCCGTAATTTGGAGTCATATTTATCTCAGGAGTTTATGGTAGTGACCAAATACATGGTTAAAAGTGTGACAGGTGAACAAAGTGCTCCGCTGTGTTCACCAGCTAGTCGCCAACCTCGTCCGTCTGCCGTTTGATGCTGAGCAGGTAGTGTAAAGTTTATAGTCTGCAGGTATTCAGAGCTTTTTATTTGAGTAAAAATACATCACGACACATCACACGCTGCGGCACTGAGACTGAATCAAAACATTAAAGTTGTGTCTCATAAAGCCAAAACAATGGGCTAAGAGACGCCGTGAAGAGTTCTGTAGAGCTGGGAAATAATTTTGTGTTTATCTCTACTTCACATGCACATAATCCTTTGAGCCACTGTTGTTAAAAAAATATCCACTTTAGCGACTTCAATGTATAGAAATGAGTTATCACTTCTTTCAGGTGTCTCTCAGCAAGAAAGAGAGTAAGTGCATTTCCCAAATTGAAAATATTCTCATGGAGTAATAGTAGGTCAGATTGTACTGAAGAACAAGTCTTTAGTAAATGGAGTTTGTCTGTTTTATGAATGTTGTTTCTCCATAAATCGATTAACAGTCAGGCAGTGGATCAATAACAATACAGAGCATCAACTGGATGGTCGAGGCCACACATGTATAGATGCACCGTTACGTCCTCGTCCTCCCCTCGCGCCCTGTCTGCGTCATTTAGTAAACTTACGGCTCTTGCTGAGACGACACAGCTGCCACTGTAACCTGGCCTGCCCTTTTCTTTGTGTGTTGTCAGTGTGTGTGTGTGCGCGCGTGGTGCGTTTGTTTCCGCCTGTTTGGCTGTTTGTGCCTCGTCACCTTTTTATGTTTACACAGGCGTGTGTGTGTGTGTGTATCGCCGTCACTGGGGAAACGCTTGCTGATTTTCATGCTTTTCACTTTGTTCTGCAGAATTTTTTGGGCTTCAAATGACCTGAAAATTGCATCAAACTAAAGAAAAAGTTGATTTTTTAAGTATGCATGCAATTGTGTGTCTTTTTTTTTTTTGCATACCTGCAGCTATTGAACATGAAGCCTCTGTTTGCTCCAGCCTCTGTTTCAATAGCAGCTGGTGAATTGTGCTTCCGCTGATTTCAAGGGCATGTTTGCTTTATATTTTAGTCAAACACTGTTGTATCCTGTAGCGGAACGGAGAGCAGACAGACAATGCTGACAGCATTTCTCGAATGTGTGTGTGTTTGTGTTGGAGTGCTACCCTGTGTGCTTGTGGCATAGAGGAGAGGAGAGGAGGGGAGGGAAGGATGGAAGGAGTGTAGGAGAGGAGATGAAGGGGGTTTAGGAAAAGCACTCCAAATAAGGTCAAACTATTCCAGTCCTCCTCCTTTTGCTCTTACTGCCTGGATGTGACTGGAGTCACTCCTGTCCTTTACCCTCCCAGCATGCCTCTGGTGTCGCCATTTAACTCTTTCCGATCAGCTGCTCTCAGTATGTTGCTTTCTGCACGCGCTCCGTTTTTCTCCCTGCTCCTCCAAGTGGTGTTTACGTTGGGAGCCGCGACCGTCTCGGCTCCTCTGTTCTCCCTCTGCCATCACTTCCTGCTCTGCATTTCTTTTTTTCTTTTTTTTTTTTTACAGTATCATAGCCCACAGTAGCAGATGGAAATAGCACACAGAGGAAGTATCTGCCAGTGCGGTGTGTGTGTGTGTGTGTGTGCGTTGTCCTTGCACATTCTTGGTTTCCTTCCTTTTTTTTTTTTTTTTTTTATTAAGCTTAAATTTCACAACAATATCTCCTCATAACTGAAAAACACTGCAGTTTTTTTTATACAGACAGAGGAAGTGCACACAAACACTCGCGCAGGGCCAGGTTTCACCCCATAAAACCCCTCTCGATTGGGTCCTGCGTTAATGAAATGGAGCGTTATGCCTGCTTCTCCGGCCATTTGTTTATCTGCCGCCGCCGTCTCTTCCAAAAAAACCTCCTGAAGGGAAAGTTATGCTTTTCATCATTTCCCCTGCATCAGCGTTGGGACTTTGCTCTGTGAAAGTCTGGAAATAAGCATTTTCCTACGATGCAAATATCTGAATATCTGATGTTGCTGTTGAACACGTGGCCTTTTTACTGCAGGGCAGCAAATACTGCATGTTTTTATTCTGCTGATTATTTTCTCATTTATGCCTCCCCCCTTAAAAAATAGTGAAAAATGACAAATCCCAAGTATATAAAAGCACAAGGTGACATTTTCAGATTCCTTATTTTGTCCAGCCAGCAGTGTATATCCAAGGATATTCAATAAACTCTTACATAAGACTTTAGGAAAGAGGTACAAGCAGAACATCCTTTATTATCATGCTCTAAAAATGACTGAAAGGATTAATTGATTGTCAAAATAGCAACTGATTACCACACAAAATCTCCATAACTTCACTAAATGGATTATATTTTATAAATATTTCACCAGATGGACCTTTTTTTTCCAAGGAGCATCTGAGAGTTCAAATATTTCTAAATGAACATGATCCAACAAAGATGTTCAGATGTCATTTATCTGTTAAGTGGGTGAGGACCGACCTTACTGAAAGCATCACAACTGCTCTGTCCATCTGTGCTGTTGAATAATTATTTGTCTTAACCAGTCAAAGCTCATAAAGATGTACTTATTTTAACCCATAAGAACCCACGGTGACACAGGTGTCACAAGTCACCTAAATGACCTGGAAAGTTCCTTATATAGCTTTATCCTCGATTTTAACCTGTGAAGTCCCTAAATGACCCCTGCTGAACATCTTGGTGGGTCATGTGACAGGTCATGTGATTTTGTGTTCCCACAACAACTATTTAGTCTGTGATATGTCCCCCATAATTTTCCTTGAAGGAGGAAAGGGGTCTGGGTTCTTATGGGTTAACATAGCCATTTATTTTTATTTTGGATAATTGTTCAGTCTATAAAATGTCAGAACAACGAGAGATTGCCCCCATGTCTAACATCATTAGTAATATTTGCAATTTTTGCCAGGTTAACAGACAATTACTTGATTATTAAAGTTTTTTGTCCATTGATTTTCACCATTTTCTCCATTTTCCTTTTTTTTTTTAATAGAAACATTACCCAAATTATCACAAGATCCTTTTATTAAATTCAGATTTTGTGAAATGAACTTGAAGTACAGCCACAGATACATTTACGTTCACCTCTGTTGTGTTCGGATGGAGGCAGAAATCCCAAAACCAGGGTGAATAAAATATAAAAATCAAGTGCCACTCACTTTAACTGATTCATACTCCCCCTTAAGAAACATTATTCCTCCCCAAGTGTGTGTTGTGAGATGGATTTGAGTTGACTTTAGCTCCCCTCTCTCCTCTGTCCTCCCATCCTTCCCTTCCCCCTCTCTGCAGTGAGGAGGAGGACCAGGAGCCCCTTGCTGTCGTTGGCTCCCCCTACTGGATGGCTCCGGAGGTGCTCAGAGGAGAGGTGTATAATGAAAAGGTACTGACTGATCGCTTTCCTCGTTTACCTCCAGCCGCTGATTGTGGCAGGAGTTCAAGGTCCACAGCTGCTGTGATGATGAAAGCTACTCAAATAAACCAAGGCAGTGAAGTTAAGCAATAGATATTCAATAAATCAGTTATTTCAGGGGCAAACAGGAATTTAGTTATGTAAGAGGTGTACTTCTTGGCCCGGGTTCCCAGTATCTTTCTGTGTGGCTTAGTGGAAATCCTGACAGGCCTGATAGGATTTCATTTAAGGGATGGTGATGACATTTTCTGTGTTATGCAGCCCACTGGGGCTTACAAGAAACTGCAAATTAGCTTAAACCAGATCCAGATTAGTGCATATTTTTAGATTATGTTGGGTGAAAATAATACAAATCCACATCATTTATTTAATCAGGTTTGTATTTGTGAACTACAGAAGAAATCTTGCCCATTTTTTAAAAAAAAATGTTTTTATTTATTTATTATTTATCAGCTTAGTGTCTTCCTGTTTTATCTTAGTTTCGCTCTCGATGTGCATCTCTGTGATCGACTCTTCTTCCTCTCTCTGCAGGTGGATGTGTTTGCATACGGGATCATCCTGTGCGAGATTATTGCGAGGATACAGGCCGACCCCGACATCCTGCCACGTGCTGAGGTAGATGACAGTGCTTCCCGAGTCCCTTCATCTCATGCACGTTTCATTTCTTAGACCCCCAGTATTATGTGGTTTGTTACTAAAACTGCTGTTTACAATGATTTGCAAGTTCATGGTCAGTTTCTGCAAGTCATTTCAACAGCACCTCCGGCACATGATTGTTGTGCAAACAGCAAGGTCAACATGACTTTTATTTTAAGCAGCAGTTTCATCATTGCAGAGATAATTTTTTTTATCAGAAAACATGTACAATATGGTGGATATCTTACTTTGAAATCTAAGTGCTGATTGCTGTCTTGAACAAACAGGAAGCTGACATTCTTATCTTTAAAAGAGGATTGTATCACCCAAACATGTTAGTTATCTTGAAACCTTTAGCATATGTTTAATGTTTAATACATAGATCATAAAGGCACAGGATTTAATTTAAGTTGTTGGTGTATATGTTGTGTGAATCTCCTGCACACTTCAGAGATCATTTTATTAAATTACATATTACATACATGTGTTACTGAGTATGATGTGTGTTCAAACTGGAAAAACAGAAACAAAGGATATTCAAAACAAATCAGTACAAACTAAAAAATTATTTGAGTGTGCTGTTGATATTCCCTGTTGTCCCACAATGCAGTGCATGCACAAAGTAGGGGAGTTTCCAGCAGCTGCAGATGGTGATGAAATTGCTCCAGAAACGTCACAACAAAAAAGTATTAAATAAAAATAAGCTTTTCTCTTTGTACAGTGGCACAAAGATTTACAGTTTTATATCAGTCTGTACACATATTACACTATTTCTCGTAGGCACAATAGCAGCACATGACATAATAAATTACATCTTGTACACTTAATATGGATTTAGGGCACAGCCTCAGTGAGCATTTCTCCCCCTTGTGGACGTCTGTTAGTACAGCAGCTGTCTGGCAGTACTAGCTCACTGAAAGGGCTCCTAAAACTAATTAAACGAAATAAACATTTTTATTTATATAAGTTTAAAATAAACAAAATCAGTTTGTAATTGCCTTTTTTTTCATACAGGACTTTGGTCTGGATGTGGAGGCCTTTCAGCCGATGGTGGGAGACTGTCCTCCTGATTTCCTGGAACTGGCCATCGCCTGCTGTAATGTGAGTAACACTTATCTAATACAGACACACACACTGCCCCTCGTTTATGAGTTATTTCCTCCTTGCCTTCTCTGTTTATTCTTGTTTGCTGCAGGGACACTTGCACACATTAGCCTGTTTTCGGTGATTTGACAATGGCGAGAGAGTCTGAGGAGGTTCTCAGGTTGTGCTTCATGTCAGTTAAATGTAGTGCTGCACAATTCAACAGCACCGCTAACTACATCCTCCAAAATGACCACACAGTTGAATCATTATCTCTCTATAACAATGTCAACTAAATCTGAACATTATAACCGGCATGAATGTGGGGTTTATTGCAGGATTGCTGCACTGGAATGCTTTAGTTTTAGCTTCATGCGCCTAAAAAACTGGCAACTGAGTGTATGGCACGTAATAATAGATGACGCAACTGACATAAACATTTATCAGTGTCTACTGCATTGCTTGAAAGAAGGGAAAAGCAGCTATTGCGTTGCCACTTTTATCCCAAATGCCACACACTGCTGGAGCATTGTACATCCTTATCCTTAATGGTGCAGTCATGTTTAAACAGAGCATTTCTGCAACCCGTGTTTAAATGCCTGAAAGCACTTATTACAAAAGATGGATGGAGTCAGAAATGTCCAAGATTACATGTTTTAAAATGGGCTGGCATCATAGTGGGAGGGGTAGATCCACCTTCTAACACCACAGCCAAGTTAATTCACATCTCGTCATTTTGCGCTGCAGTTGTCGTTTTTTTTTTTTTTCTTTTCAAGCAGTCTCCTCTTTCCTTCATGCTCTTGTTTAGTCTGTTGGTCTCTCCCTCCCACCAGATGAACGCAAAGCTCCGTCCATCCTTCTCCCAAATCGTGGTGGAGCTTGAGAGGAGACAAACTGAGAGGAAACAGAAAGAAGAATCAGCAGTCAAAGGTGAGTCCTCAAAAGATTTGAGCGGTTAAACATATTTTATTCCTGCAAATTAATAAGGATTTCATCTTTTTTTAAAATTTTTTCTTCTTTAAAGCTGTTTCTCCAGTAATTGGCCCTCTACGAAGGCGATCCCTCTGCCTCCCATCGGATCCTCGCCTCTCCCGCAGCAAATCCGACATGCTCCACCCCCCGGATACGCCTCCCTCTATTACCTTGGCGACTCCTGCTCGGGTCAACCCGTTCTCTCGAAGGGAGGACCTCAAGGGCGGCAAGATCAAGCTGTTTGACACCCCCAGCAAGTCTGTCATCTCCCTCACCTTCACCCTGCCCCCCCGCCGCCAGACTGCGACGACCCCTCCGCGTCTGAGACCCGACGGCAGCGACCAGCCCAGGAGGCACCGCCGCTGCCACTCACTACCGTGCACGCCTCCTCCGAACCTCACGTCGGCGCCGAACACTGTGCTCACCGAGGAGGAGTCCATGTCGGAAGTAGACACTGTAAACGGCGAGACAAACTGGGAGAGTGAAGAGGAGAGACTGCTGGGAGAAGGGGAGGAGGGCAGGGAGGGGGGCAGGGCTCGCATGTTGGGTGATTCAGGTCTTCCTCTGTCCCTTGAACCTCTGTCGCTGAACCTGCTGGACCAAGAGAAGGAGGACGAGGAGCCTATGGACTGCACCAGCTCGCCGGACACGCAAGACAGCAGCTCATCTCCCTGCTCCAAACTCTCCCCTCCTCCATCACACTCCTCGACTCCCCTGCAGCCATCGACCCCTCCTTTCTCAAACGGCTGGGGGTCGGCAATCTCCAACGGGCCCCCCTGCCTGCCTCCCCTCTCTCACTTGGACAACAACAACGTGGTCATGAGTCGACCCCTGGGTTGGAGCGCCACCACCACCCCCCCCGGCGCTCCCACCTCAACCACCACCAACAACAACGGCTACCACTCCCCTCACAGCGACCCCTGGCCGGCTGCCTGTCTCCGTTCGGCTCCGGCAGCGGACACTCCCTGGACCAGGAGGAGGTCATCTCCTGCCCCGGCTGCTGCCTCGCTGGCCTTCGCTTCCCCTCGATGTGTCTCAGAGCTCCACCGCGCAGAAACCCCTACAAGAACTTGAATGGGGACCACGCAGCCTCTCGCGGGCTGCTTTGTCCGGGACCCAAGGGCCTGCCGCCCTCCCCGACCCCGACAACCACCACCACCAGCCTGGAGCCGGGACTTGCCTTGCCGGGGGCACAGACATAAACTCCAGCTGTTCAACACCAAATACAGACAGAAAAGACAGGTGGAAACTCTGCACCAAAAGCTCTTCCCTGGAAATTAAGTGGGTCTTCTTAGAATTTGCACAGATTTTAACGCAGCAATACCCTGCTTACTTTCCAGACATATATATATATATTTTTTTTTTTTTAGTGCCGAGCAGGCTCTGAGTGTCCACATTGGTTTACTTACTTAAACACACTCCAGGTTGACTTTCTCCATGGAAGCTGTGGGACAAAGCAGTGGTGTTTTTGCTGGCTGCTTATTGCACGTCGCCCTCTGCTGGGCTGAGGGCGACACGACTTAAGATGTCAGCCGTGCCTGCGTAGATCTGTCTGATGATCGGCAGCGTCCCGAACTGCATGTAAACACTCCAGTTTGGGGCCCAGTTGGTTGGATCCTGTATATTTGCGGATGTAAAGATTCTTTTGACAGATGATATTGCTATTCATGATGATGATGCTGAAAAAGAGGAATGTTAAGCTTAGTATTATTACTGCAGCAATGATTTTTTTTGATGTTTGGTGCTGTTTCTGAATGAACAGGCAGTTTTTTTTTTTTTTTTTTGCTTTAATGTCTTTAATTATCAAGAGGTGTATGGTGCACTGCTGGGCTGTTTGTGTGATGGATTCAGTGTGAGAGGCTGAATGTTTGAGAGCATGTGTGTGAGAGGAAAGAGTAGAGAGTGTGCTGTACACCGTTCTTTTGTTGCTGTATGGTCACTATTGGCCCTTCTGGTTGCCTGGTTAAGCACTTCAACTGTATTACTGTTGTTAATAAGGAAACTATTGATGTCATTACTTTTGGGAACGAATGGTCAAAGACCTGCTTAAGAGATGTACAGATTCTTATTATTTAAAGATGGCATTGAATAAAAACATAGACTGCAGTGATGTTCTCCTGACATGTATCTCTTGGTCCAGACTGAAATATCTAAGTTGTTTGGTTCCCAAGAAATTCTGTGCAGATGTTTATCTTGCATAGATGTTTCCTGATGACTTTTCCTCTAGCGCCACCATGAGGCTGACGTTTGTCAACATTTGTGATTTTGAGTGAAACCACTATTAGGGTGGACGTCAAAACATTTTATAAACCATGCGTACATTTTACTCTATGTATTCTCATTTGGTAAAACGTGTGCTAAAAATACTTAAAGGTATAACATGTAGGTTTTTCCACCTTTGAATGTTGTTTACATATTGCAAGAATGAAATCCTATTCATTATACCTTTAAATCAATAAATAATAATCTCATTGCCCACAGCTTCATAAAACCAGGACATGAAAGAGCAATGTTGATGTTTAGATTACGTTATGCGCAGGATTCAGGTAGTTTGCGTGCAAGTTTTGCAGAATTTCAAAAACGTGATTTAGTTGTTTTGTTTCCTTGTTTTGCACGATTTACTATCTTGTTCACACATTCACTAAATTGTGCACATAGTTTACTCAAAAAAGGGCACAAACAAGGAAAAAAATATGATCTGGTCACTCATGGTTTCCATAAAATTTTGTTCTAGCATTTATATCCTTTCACAATTTGAATTGTGATAACGTCTGTGATCCCTTAAGTAAGCATAAGTTCAAAATTTTAATTTGTCTGATACTTTGGTTTTGGTTTATGACCTAACTACCTGCAAAACTATATTGAAATCAGCTGCACTTCATTAGTGCTAACTGGAAAATGTCAGCATGCGAAGAGGCTAAATGAGGACAGTGAACATGGTAAACATTTCACCTGGACAGCATCCAACAAAGACAGTATCTGACTCACTTGACAGGCTTTTAGCGGGGAAAACTACTTTCCAAAATTTTCAGCATTTTGCTGATGTTTGTCATAATTCCCTCCTGATGAAGTCTTACTCTCTTAAAATACAAACAAACATTTCATTTATACATGCATTCCTATTTGAGAAGAGTACAACAAAACAAGACCGACAAAAAGAAAAGACAGGACAGCAAAGTGTGTAGTTTGGGCAAATGATTAAAATGACTCTTTTTCCTCCAACTGTCTCAGACTCTCTAAGGAGATTACAGTCTTTCCTCTCTCTTACAAAATCAGCGGCCTTCAATTAAATCCTTATCTCTCCACCCCTTCCATGCTCCTGTTGACTCCAGCCTATCATTCTCCCCTGCAGCTTAGTCAATCTCCTCGTCAGCGTCTTGCTTTAAAGGGAGTCAGTCACCTCCAGTTCTGTACAGGCTAAGACCATCACGATCCAGAGTTCACCGAGTCGCCATGGGGACACCAGGTGCAACCAGGAGACAAATGCGAGATCAGGTGGGGTTGTGTGTCATGGTCGCCCTGCTCATCAGTGGTGAGTACTGAAGGTTAATGTATCACAGTTGGTTGGTGGGGTTTTTTTTGTTGTTTTTTTTTTAACTTCACTTTCCTGTAGCTGCTTCCTGCATTTCAGTAAGCCTCCTCGATGGCGTTAACAAAGTTGTGACAATTGGACTTAACGGGTCAATGGGCATCTGTGTGAGTGTGCTATTTTGGTGTACGGGTTTCGTGCGAACTTTCCAGGGTCGAGTGGGTTAGTCTGCTACACTGCAGTGGAATCACTGGATTTAGGATGCCTCCTGCGGTGGGATTGTCCCCGTGCCAGTCCTAATACCACCTACACCGTGCAGACAAAGACTCAGGGGTTAGTCCTTTGGTTTGTATGTGTGTGTGTGACGTTCCTATAACTTCACAATTAGTTTTCACTGATACAAAACAAACTAACATGTTTCTGCATACATGTAAAAGTGACTCATACACAATAAAACTGCACCAGTTGCACCTAGATTTAGAGAGTTCAGCTTTGTACAGAGGAGGGTGGAAAAAAAAGGAAAAGGCTGTTGTTTTTTTATTTCAGGTCAAACAACCATTCATCAAATAGTTTTCTGGATCTGGAAAGTTTCAAAAAGTCTGGAAAGAAATATTAATTTCATGGTTTACAGGCCTTAAAACATTTTGCCAGGATCTTGGAAAAAAAAAGCATGTTGCATTATTGTGAAATATAATTGTTAGTTATACAAATATGACCAAGTTGCCATCTGTGTACATCTTAAATGTGCATCTTAAAATCTTAAATAATTAAAATAATGAACAATAGTTTACATTATTTCGTTTAACCTGATCTAAATTCTGAATTTAAATATTAACATTTTCAACATTTTGAAGGCTGGGAAGGCAGCATAATTAATTACAGATATGGCCGGTGGTGGAAGTACTTAAGTAAAATTTTGAGGTGCTTGTACTTTTATTTTAGTATTTCTAATATTTTCTGCAATTTTATACTTCTACTCCACTACAATTATATAATTTCAAATATTGTACTTTTTTCACCACAACACTTTACTGACAGCTTTTGTACCCAGCTACTTTGCAGAGATTAATATTACAAAATATGATCAACAAATAAAATAGGATCTATTATTACAGGAAGATAAGGGCTGACATTCACAAGTTAGGAGAATATAAAGTAATAAAAAATAAGCTATTCTGCATAACAGGTACTTTTACCTTATGCCTAAATTTTGATGCTAATTCTTTTCTACTTTAGTTTATCATTATATTTTTCTCTAAATAGGGCCTTAAATAACACGACATATAAATTGTGATGGTGAAAGGCTGTGATTTTAAGGAGGAAAATTATAAACAAATCTGTTATTGCTCATGCACATACTTTCATATAATGGGACTGTGTACTCTTGTTGCAGGGACCCCTGGCAGGATGTTTCGTGGTGCATTTGGATCTCGTCCCACAGCTGCGAGCTCTCTCTGGCCTTCTCAGACTTTGGGCTGTACAACATGATCCGCCTCGGCGTCCACCTCAGCCCCAGCTTCACCGTCTGGATAGAGCCACGCAAGTTCGACTACAGCGACTTCAGTCAGTGGCAGTTTGCTGTTCCTGTAATACAACAGCCTTACAGACGAGTACAGTCTAGTTTGAGAAGAGATCAGGAAAATAAGTTTGAATAAAATCCTTCTGGTTCTTCACTCATTTTGAACTGTTGCTTTTAACAGCACAATATTCTACGTTTATGTGCATCATCATGTAATTAATGTTAAACTTTGAGATAATTAACAGTTTCTCTCCCTCCTCCGTCCCCTCCAGCCTTCAGCGCTCCTTCTGTCTCAGTCTCTTTGAAAGACGACCAGCTGCTGGTGAAGGTGCAGTTCCCCTGTGCTGCCAACAGGAGGTGCTCTGCAGAAGGATGCTGCCCGATCTCTGAACTGATTGACCCCTGGACCACAGTCACTTTATACAACAAGCTCAATCACTCTGAATACCAGGTCTGACCATTTCATTTGTTGTACTGACATCCATAAAATTAACCTTGAAATAATAAAAGGAAGTCCATAGTTAATTTAAAGTCAGTTTCACTCTATATATTTAGCATACCTATTTCCTGCGAGACTTTCACTGAGGAAACAAATGTTCACACTTTGATGCGACTCAGTGCACCCATTTGTTCCAGCTGTAAAAAAATATTCAAATATTTAAAGACTGAAACTGTTGTTACCCTCTGTAAAATAATGCATATTTCTAAAGATCTGCACTAGGATGCAGCATTATAGTAAACCTTCCTAAAAGCTCAACTTAGACTCTGAGAGAGTCTGAGTAATTCCTGACTGTCATTTGCAAACATGACGTTACTGATATTGCCACTTAAAATCCAGTTTGCGTTTATTAAATTCTCAGGTTTTATGTAAAGTTGAAATGTCATCCTAAAAGTGAAAAATGATTAATGTGTCAGTGAACTGTTTCTACCGTTTGAATCTTTGGTTTTATTTTGAAAAGGCCAGTGCTTTGTGTTCTTGCAGAGCCGTACAGTTTGGACCCAGGAGGTGCTGTCCTATGTGGACTTCACCGGCTTGACTCCAGGGCAGAACTATTGTGCTGTGGCGAACTTCTCCTACCCGACCTTCTCGATGGCTGCCTCCCCGAAATCTGCCCCTCAGTGTGTCCAGACTGTTGCCAAGTCAGGTGAGAAGATGCTCGTATCCAGTGATGAATAAAGGGGTTCACAACAGCAGCTGTAAACTTAAAAACAGGAGGAAAATGTGCAAAAAAGAAGACAAGAGACTATGTAACATATACAAAGAAAGGAGATAGGAAAAATAAATGAAAGAGTCAAATAATATATGTTCATTTGACTTCAGTAGAATAATTAATTTTAATTTTCAGGAACGAGAGAAGTTTTTGGTCGCGGCTCACCACAGCACTGACACAAAGTGTGATGAAAGGTTGCAAGAGGTCACAAGGGAAAAGTTAAAGTCACTGCGAAGCTCCAAGGTGGATTTGATGCTAAGAAACTTGCAGGACTCCTTTTAGTTTCTCTCTAAAACTAGAGAGCCAATCCATGTCTTTCAACAGGGTCCAAAGGGTCAATTAAATCTCCTTCTGGTGGCTCATTTTGCAGCCTCACCATCACTCATGATGTTTACTCTTTGTGTGACATTATGCAGCATTGCTCGTGTGTTTTCTGCAGCAGTGGTTTGCTCAGCCTGTACGTGTTTTTCTCTCCTCAGGGCTGCTGCCTGTGCTCTGTGTGGGATTTGGCCTCACTTCTTTGCCCCTTGTTCCATTAATCATTGCATTTCTGCGAAGACAAAGAAGAGCCCAACCACCTGCTGAAAATCAACCCAAGACCCAAGTAAGATTTCTTTTTTAATTTAATTCTCTGCCTTTCACTTTTGACCGACAACTGAACACATATTTATTTAATTTAGGCATCCCTTCGCAATCCGGTCTCTTTTGTCCCTCCTCCCCTGGACACCGTCGACCCTTGTGACATCCACATTGAATTCACTGATGGCCGAATGTCCAACGAGTCTTCCTCTGGTCTGACCCTGATAAGGACCACCGATCCTTTCCATCAGGACTCCGGCTCAGGTGCAGCGTACTGCGACAGCGGTGGGGTTGAACTGGAGCGAGGCCTGGACTCTGGTATCAGCATCCCACCTGCGTCTCACTCCTCTGAGGAGACATGTGGGACAAATGGAGGCGGAAGCTAAAAGACTGAAAGCCAATCGTACCATGAGTCTGTAAAGGTAGGCGTCAGCAGGGTGGTCTGTAGGGTCAGGCTTCACCACATGCTCTGTTCCTCTGAAGTGAGACCTACTAAAGTCCACTGGAAGTTTCTGGATTAAATCATACCTTGTATTAAGAAGGAAGGGGACCGTCTCTTTGGTAGAGGAAGGGCATACTTTGCAGAAAATGTCACCACTACTTAGTTTGTCCACCAGAGAGCGCTGACAAGTCGATTTGTCAACCGTAAAATTTAGGAATCTTCGTCATATTTTTTAAATAACTAAATTTAAATGATCCTTGTTGGTTTGTTCTTTTTATTCGTGTTTAAAAAAAGAGAAATATCTGTAAATATTTGTTTAGCAGATATTTCCCCATGTGGCTGTGAACTTCGAGGAATGACCTGAAAGAATAGTTAGCATTGAAAGGAGCTAGTTGAGGTTTGGGATCGGATTTAGATGCATCCTGAACACCTCCAGTGATGTAAAGTAACTAAATACATTGCTCAAGCAGCACATTTAAGAACAATTTAGAGGTTCTGGTACTTTACTTGAATATCTCCATTTTACTGTACTTTATGCTTCTACTAGTCACATATACTCGTATGTGTGTGGGGGTGTTTAACAAGGCTTTTAACACAACAGACATCAGAAAAGGTCGATGATTACAGATGATGAAACTTGCGACGTTGGGTCCAAAAACACACCTGCAATAATCAATTATTGCCAAAGGTTCTGCGAAAAAGAACAAAATGAAAATCTTCAAGATTTAAACATTAAAGCACTTAATAGTTAAAACATTATAATAATGATCTGGTAATATAAAAGATAAAGCTTTGACAGATATAATATTACTTTTGATACTTTGAGTTCATTCTCAAACGTCTCGCTGTTAACCGTCAACATTACTTGAGGAATTAGTAGCTTAATTAAAGAATAACCCCTAAAGCTCAGTAAGCCACAGTGCAGTGAGGTTCAAACCCTGTGCTGAAATGTTTTTGAGAAAGTTAATAGATCCAATCCAGCCCCTACTTAACCTCTGACGTTCATATCTTGTGGACTATCTTGTGGATGAATGAAGAGATGATGTGCGACAGAGGTCATGACCCAAGATCGAACTCTAAACCAACAGATGACCTCTAACACGCCACTGAGTTTGGCTGGCATCAAGCGACAGAAATGTGGCTCCCAGTTTTACACATGTAAGCACATTCCACCGGCTGCCCGTCAGATATGAGTCAGAGTGCCGCACGAAGAGCGTCAGAGAATCAACTGGTGAGTGAGATTTACCAATGAAGCAGAGAGAGTTTATCTGACGAGTCCAAAAGGAGCTGTTTTTCTGTGTACGTGCCACTGATCCGGTGAAGAATATATCTGGTTGCGGTTATCCCCCACCCCCCCCCGGCTCTTTGCGCTGAGGTCCAGTGACACTCGAAGGCTCGGTCCAAACCATAAGCTTCATAAACAAGAACTGAGAAAAGGCCTGACCCCCCCACATGCAGCCAGCAGCTCCTTCATGCTGCTTTTTCTCCCCCTAAGTGACAACAAGCCCTGAAATGTTTCTGACTCACAGTTGCCCCCTCGCCGCCTCTTACCCGTGACCGACGCCTCACTCTGCCTCCTGCGTGAAAACAAGGAACATCTTGACATCTCGCTTTTCTGCCTCCTGTTTCGCTGGTGTTGCATTCTTTCCGCAACATTGGGGGAGCCTCTGGGGGTTTGGCCGTCCAGCATTGTTTGTTTCCCCTTCTACCTTTTCCAGAGTCCACAGAGACTTGGGGGGTCATCCAAAGCTGCTCGTACAAGCCAATGGTATGGCTTTTATTAATGAGCATAGTGCTTACATTGTGGAGAGATGATAAATGTATGAAGCAAGAAGCTGGCATGTGTGATTGAGCACCTGACTACACAACAGTCGAGCTGCTGTTCCCCTCAAGTGGTACATTTCTGACCTTTTTTCCGCTATTCGCTGAAAATAACTTGTGGTTATACTTCTATTCTTGATGCGACCTTTGTTAGGCTCGTTTCTTGTCTTAAACACAATTTGTGCGCTTAAAACTCACCTTTTATACTGATGATATGGAGGAGGGGGTTTACTGTTAACTTTAAAGCTGATAACAAACCATGTACCATAAGCAAACTTCTCATAAAAATTCTCATTAATAAGTGTATTTATGTTGCACTAAGACAACACATAACATTAAACTGCATGATTTATAAACCATGTCCAACTTTCTGACATTTGTTTTATTATTTATATAAATATAAATTATTATTGTGCCACAGAAATGGGTAAGTTACGTGATCACAGCTTTTTAAAATTTACACTAATTACGAAATGGGCCTCAGGATCAAACCAAAACACAGAAAGACAGCTAACCATACAGCAGTAAGTAAGTAAGAGAGATGTATCAGGTGAAGGGTAATTGTTTTATGCAAACAAAAAAATACCCATTTTGATATCTAATATTTCAAATATCTATATATTACATAATTTGATCATATCTAATATATAAGCAGCTAGAGTCATGATGGAGGGGATAAAAACTCCTGCTTAGCTTAACAGATGCCTTCTCTTTATTTTTTTTATTTATTTTTTTACAACAGTGAATTTTATGTGATTTAGTGGTTAAGCAACCTTTAAATCACAAATTTAAGTAGGTTAAAATGGCCAATTAATGTATTATTTTTATTTGGACATTAGTGTGAATAATAAGGCAGATAGAAACACTTCATTGCTATAAACCATGAACTGCATGTATGAAGTCCATTCTCTAAAATAAATAAGAACACTGAGAGAACACGTTATTGTTGGATACAGTTCCTCTGAGAATTCAGGATAAAATATCTGCATTTTTTAAGTGTTGTGTGGGTTTTGTGGCAATGATTTTCTGGGTAAAATAATCAGCCTGAAATAAAAGTGTTATATCTGTTTTAAAATTCACTGTCCAGCCTTGTTTTTCAACTTCATAGCCTCTTACAGTCACTTACAATTAAGTGAAATTAACTTTTTGGATCACAACTAAAGTTCTCATTCACAGTAACCTACCTTATTATTTATTTTGTAGTAGTTTGGTGTTTCTTGGTCATTTTGCTACTTTAAAGGATGAGGTCCATTTTTCAAGTCTATCTGTAAACAATATTAAAATGCCCATTACAATGTGTGTTTTTAAAAAAAGTAACATTGGAAGACATAAGATTAAGCTCAACCATGGATTAAGTGGAATTGTGTGTATTTTTTACAGTGTTGTTAGAAAGGAATCTTTTCAGGGCCATTCTGGAGATGTAATTACACCAACCAGTAACTCTTTCAGTGTAGTGATTATTGTGTCAAGACAAACACAATTTCCTGGACCATCAGTCTGCCTCCCCAGAATCTCCTCTGCACTGTTGAACTGGACGCTTCGTTAGATACTAAAATAATAGTATATGTTGACTTTTTAAGTAGTACTTAATAAAATGCCCATTAAACCACTTAAAACTGCATCCATTTAAAGAAAAATACTCTGCTGCAGCTGACTAATCTTAAAAACTGCTTTCATAGGTATCGTTTTCCTGCAAACGTTTTTTTTTTATTATGTTAATCGGTGGCTGCATCTAAGAGAAACTTTACAGAGAAAAACAGCTGACACATCAGAACAGACAGTACCTTTAACAGATGTATAGCCTCAAATCACATGAACTGCCTGGTCTTTCTGCGCCTGGCAGGAAATGCTTAGTCACTCCCTCGGTGACTCACCGACCCTCTGGGGGTTCGACTTGCTTCTACCCCCAGCGTCGACCGTATGACCATCCACAGATGGTCAGCAATGCTCAATTAAGAAACATGATGCGCGCCATAAACGCTGCATGGCAGCACTTGTTTTGGCTAAAATGATGAAAAATAGACACAAACGGTCGATCACTTGTATCAACAATCTTTTATTTGGCCATACATATCATTCATTCATTCATTCATTTAATAATTAATATACATAATATATACATAAGCAAACAAAGACATCCATGTCCTTGTTTCGCCATCTTGCAGTAAAGGTTGGCAGTGCATTCTTGGCCTTTTTAACAGTGTCATTGAGTTTCTGTCTTTCCATCCTCTCTCACACACACACGCGCGCGCACATACACGGCGTCAGTCCGGTCGGAGCCGTACGATCGTGCTTTTCTTTCCTGAATACGTTCGATCCACTTCAGTCTCGTCTCAGCAGTCTGTCTGCTCATCTGCGCCAGTACTGAACAAAGACAGGATGCAATCAAATACGTAAGTTTAGTCTGCGCATCAGCCGTTTATTCTTAATATTACTTCTGACCCCTTGAAGCATGCCAGTTAAATTTAGAGTTAAAATCAACTGTTGGAGACAAAACCGGCTCCAGACAGATAATCCATCAGAGAAAAGTGAAACATGTCAGAATAATTAAACTCTGAGGAGAAACAATATGCACTTAAAACATTTCGCAAGTCACTTTTTTGCTTTCAGATAAAATACTGACTAGTTGTGACCCCATGTCAGAATTATTTCAAGAGGACCAACAGGTAAACCAATCCAATATTTCACATAAGCCTTAGATTAGGCCCAATTTTATGCATCACATTATATCTCTCAGCAGTGCCAATATGATCTTAGTGTGGCTGTGCTACTCTGAACTCTTTAGTATGTGCTGTGTTTGAGCGCACGTACCTGAGCAAATTTGTGTATCTGCTCGACCACAGCTGCAAACAGAGCGCCTACGCTTTCATCGATCAGACTCTGCATGTAATGGACAGCCTCCTCATCCGACAGGTCCAGTCTGAACTTGTCCTGCACCTGGAGGTGAAAAACCATCACTCATACACCCAGTGAGAGGTTCAGGTACGCAGAGTCAACAAAAAAGTATTTGTTGTATTTGTTCTTTTCCAGGACACTTACCTTCTTAACTGTCTTGTCAGGCTCCAGGGCAATGTCAGGAATATTGGCATCCACCATGAGAGAGAACAGATTCAGGATCAGGTTGGAGTATCTGAAGAAATGGTGGGAAGACATAAATATCATGGTTGGAAGGCACCCACTGTGAAAAGGCCCTTATTTGGAGCTGCTGATATTATTTTTTTAATTTTAGTCTGTTGGATACGAACCAACTACACTTCCCATTATTGTAAACCAGTTTTTAAATTGATTTCTGAGTTTGGTTTAAGTTAATCTCAGTTAAGTATTAAAATTAGGTGGCAAACACAGACAATTGATCCTGTCCTTTTTTTTTTGTTTGTTTGTTTTATCCTGCTACTTTAAAACCTCAGACATCAAAAAAGGTATTTTGAGTAACAGTAAAATAAGTAGGAAGTTAAGCTTTGGAAAATGTTTTGTAAAATATACACAATCTGTAGCTAAAATATGGAAAACTACTAGTAAAGCTCTTTAAAACCACTCTTCTATAAAAGTGTTGGTATTCCTGTTATCTTGTATATTCATGTGTCCGGTCTCGTACCTCCTGAGGTGCAGGAAGGCAGTGTAGCACTGCTTCCTGAACTCCTGGTACTGCTCGCTCTGCATGCCTCCCATCCCCTCCACCATCTCTTTGCTCAGCTTCATGGGCGGAGGCAGCGGCTTGGGGTCCCGACCCAGGATGTAGCCGAAGTCGATGTGGAAGAGCTTACCTGGATAAAGATACAGCACTGTTAAAAAAAAAAAACAAAACTGCTCAGCAAACTAGGATGTTAATTAATCTAACAGAGTCTGCCTCACCGGTCTTTGTCAGCAGCAGATTGTCCAAGTGTCTGTCTCCCACTCCGAGGATGTATGTGATGACACAGTAACCAGCTGGAAGGACGCAGTGAAATCGATTAAACCACTGAGCTCACCGACTGTGTTCTGCAGGTAAATAAAGCGCGACTCTTAAAACGGGACTCACCGCAGCTCTTGACGTAGGTGTCCATCACCTCTGAGCTGATGCCGTAGGGTCCTTTTTCACTCGGCGCATGCTTCCTGAAGAAGCTCTGTAGAAACAAAGGATGAGGTTAAAAGGGTCAAAAGAATTACGTCGTCCTTCAGCAGTGTCCAAATTTTCTTTTTTTAATTTTTTTTTCTACAGCTCAGCTCACCTGGATGTTGCCTTCAGTCGCCAGAACTTCAGCAACAGGAACAGACTGGACAAACTGCATAAAACCTGAAACAACAATATCATTCTGTCTGGTTAGAGTGGAAGATACAGCCGTAAGAGATAATAAGAGACATTTTATGCACTTTCAAACATTTATTTTATTTTTTTAGTAATCATATGTGCTACTGCTGTTTTCTCACAAAGAGATTCTTCGATTCAACCGGACTGACATAAAGCCTGTGTTCATGTATTTTTCTAACAAACAGAGTACTGTGTGGTCACGACTTCTTACCGTGCTTGGTGCTGGTGGCCAGTACTTTGTAAGGCGTCAACTTCAAGTCCAAATTCTCTTTTCTCAACAGCTATACACCCAAAAACAATACAAAAAGGTTTTAATTGGATAAAGATATTTGTCCAACAGTATAAGAAGAGCTAAAGGATGCAGCTACTGTAGTTGAAGAAACTTGAAGTACTCTTGAAGAAATAATGTGTTGGACCTTCATTGTTATACAGCCAGAGAAGCAACTCTTGGATTGAAGAACATTGTAACATTTTCATTAAATTTTTATGGATCAACTCAAAGTTATTCAAGATATTGAAGCAAGTGCCTGGTAGTTAAACCAAAATTAAATTAAACCAATAACTGCCACCAAATAAGTTAACTTCCTGTCCATAAATCTGCTGACAGAAGAGCATTCTTACTTTGTCCATGAGCGAGATGATCTGCAGGATGAGCTGATCCTGTCTCAGGTCGTCTCCATGTTTGAAGATGACCGGGTACATGGCTCCATCCTCGGCCTTGAAGATCAGCTTGGCTGGCATCAGAGCACTCTGACACAAACACAGGGAAAAGACTCATGAACAAGCGTGTCATTAAAAAAGCAAAGTAGTGTACAGGTGCTTTAAATATTACGCCTCCTCTTCCTGTATTTAAGGATCCAGCAGTTGCAGAGAGGATGAGAAAGTGATTTGTGAGAAGTTTCTTTTCCTTTACCTTGAAGAGTGTGGCCGTCTCTGGGACGATGCCTCTGATCCTTATCTGAGGCTCCAGAGGAAGAGGAATCGGCTCGATCTCCGACAGATTCACCTTCTCGTTGTCGGCCAGCAGAGCCTGCAGCCGCTCCGTCTGCAGACAAACAGGGAGGGACGCAGCTGTTAAAACAACTCAGCAGTGTGATCAGATCAGTGTGTTCATGAGCTGTTACAGTTAAAAGAAACTGCCTGAATCAATGAAAACACGTGCAATAAATATGTGAGACTCCAAACAGATTAAGGAGGAAAGTAATTTGTGCCATCTGTTATTGTAGCTGAAAACTGAATAAATTCAGAATGATTTTTTTATAACCTGCAATGAAATGCATATTTGCACAATAAAATTCAGAAAAAAAATCTGCATAATTCAAAAAGAAGAGAGAAAATACAGTGTGGGTTTTGCATTTTCAGGTATTCTGTTGTCACCTTCTTCTTGCGATTTCCACTCTCCCTCTGCACAGCTTTCATCAGCTGCACCAGCCGGTCTACAAATGTCTGCTGCAGCCAAGCCAACAGCGACCGTGCATCACCCTCACACTCTTGTCACCCTGGATGGAGGAGGAAGTGGTGGTTTTAAAAAGGGACAGGAAAATATATGTAGTATGTTTTGCAGTTCACTTTGACACAAAAAATAAAAGCAATAGTTTCACATTTCAGTAAAAGTGTTATTGGCTTTCATGCCTGTATAAAGCTTCTATTCTCACTAAATAGCACCTAAAATATTCTGTGTTTGTTTAATTTTGGTCCTACAATATTAAAATATAAACCACTGTATTGAAATATTGACCAATGAACCTCAGTAACTTGTTTTTTTTTTTTCAAATGTACATGACAATGTTTTGTTCTGACCTTGAGTAGAGCCTGACTGAACCTCCTCATGACGTTCAGGTACATCTCGTGGGTCTTTGGGTCTCTCTGCTGGGTGTCCTGATCCTCACACTCCACAATCACATACCTTTGGAGGACACACAGGTTTCATTATCAGATGTATAAATATGAAGACATTTTCAGTAATGAACTGAGCTGCGTTGAACTGTACTCACCAGTACAAATAGTTGGCAAGTGTAGAGTTCTTACAAGCGCGGGAGATGAGAAATGTGCACAAGTCTTGCTATAAAACAGACAAAAATGACACATCAATACCAAGTTGAAACAAACAGATTGTGTTTTTTCCTGTTTTTCAGTTTTCTGGGCAGACAAAGGAAAAGGAATACACAAGTTTCTGACACAATACTTAATCAACTGGTGTTTGTCCATGTGGGGGATTGAAACTGTATGAAACGATGGGACAGTCTCTGCTCTGCTCTTGTTTTCTCTTCAGTGACATCCTGCCTTTTGTACCTCTAGAGTCTCACTGTCAGCTCCTTCCTTGCCTTTCTGTGGGGCAGTGGAAGGTCCAGATGTGCCAGACAGGATCTGGGAACTACAGAAGAGTAAAAAAAAAAAAAGACAAAAATGAATAGTCAGAGAACATGGCAATTAAAAACTTCAGCGAACCTTTACTTAAACTGATGAGATGTTGTTCAGTGTGTGAGGTTTGGTCAGCGCTTGGCCTCCAGCTGACAGCACAAGATTTTGGCCAGAGCTGCACAGAGTTACGCCAGTAAAATCATAATACCCTCAGAGTTCATTGTGGCTTCTGAAAGAAAAATAATCAAATTCTGCAAAGCAGCAAATACTTTGGAACTTCTGAGATAAATTTAGATCTGGGCAGCAAAAAACAAAACACTAATTATGTGCCTTGCTTCTGTCAAAGCTGCCTGTAGTGTTGACTTGTTTATGATCCACAGCCAGAGTAGCTGCTGCACGTTCTGATCCAACTACTGACCTGTCTATTGAGGAGTCATCTGAAAGTCCCTGGCTGTCTCTCTTGCTGCCTGGCTCCAGGCCTCCCTGAATGTCACTGAAGTTCTCATACTTCAGCGCCTGGACCAGCTGGAGGAGATACATCAGCAGGTCCTAGAGAGGAGATGTTGGACTTAAAGCTCAGGTTTATCATTAAATACCTTTGAAATCTTTGGGATCTTTTGTGAGAACTTGTATGAAAAGTTTAAATGAAATGAAAAGCAATCAATAATGAACTTTTGAACAGAAGACTAAAAATGTACACAGACAGTTATCATCCAATCATATAAGTATACCCGCTTCCTGACCGCCCTCCTCCTCTCCCCTACCTCATCATCTGCCTGCTGCAGGCGCGCCACAGCGTAACGTCTGACCGTGGGGTTGGTGAACTGGGAGGACAGCAGCTCCAGAGAGTCCTCCACATCCATCGGCCTCCACTTCCCCAGCAGCTCCAGAGCCTGCTTGGCCTCCTGGGGCAGATCCCAGTTCACACACTTGAGGAACTTTGTCAGGGCCTGCGGCGAGAGGAAGTGAACGAGATGATACACACCGAGCAGACGTGGGTATTGCGGAGGAAAATATAACAACCGCACTCACCTTCTCCTGTGTGGTGAGGTAGTATCTGAACTTCCACACCAGGTCCTGTTCTTCAGAGCTCAGCTGCTTAGTTGGAGGGTAGCTCACGATGATCTGATGGTGCACACAGAAACACACAGATTTACTCTCATTACAACAGCAAACTAAAAGAGCGCTCTGTTGAAAGTGTTTTGATATCCAGCTGTAAAGGTATACCAAACACTTGAAGTGTGAGCAGCTATTTTAACTCATTTATCTGACATCTATTGAAACCAATGCACTTTGAGTTTCCTGGACAAGGGGAGAAAAAGAGAGCTGAGAAAACTCTATGAGCTTTGATGAATGACGGCATTATCTGCAAGTTAAAATGATCATGGAAATCAAAGAGCTTCAACTGAGTGTGACGCCCAGAGAAATGATCCGTTTATATCTCTGTATGTTAAAACAGTTCATTCTGGCACTGAGCCGAGTCACGTTCAAAGCATCTGTTAAAGACCCACTGAGCACACAGATGTAAAGCCAGAGCTCTTATTTCAACCAAACAATCACCAGTGACACTGCTAGAAAGCTTATTTGTTGCTTAATAACTATGATATTTCTCTACTTTTTAGTTTTTGGGACATTAATGCAATTTATGGTCTCATATTGAATTGTGATCCTTTTTAAACTTAAGCTAAAGCAAACTTTAATTTTTGGGTTGTAGCTCCTAAACTTGGGATCTGTGGAAACCTTAAAAAGCAGCTTAAGATTTTGTGTAATTTTTACTCTTTATATTGTTTTTACTCCTCATAGGTCAATATGTTATTTTTGTTATTTTGTTTATTGTGTGTGCGTGTTGCATCTGCTCTTAAAAGATGACATACAAATAAACCTGCTTACTGCTGAATTTGCTTTTATATGGACCCTGGTGACTTACATTTAGCTGGTCACGTGTGGCAGCATTGGGCTTCAGGTCGTGATCTGAGGGTCCGCTGCGTAGGCTACGAGCCAGTTTGTGATGTTTGCTCTCGACCAGGTTCTCCTGAAAAGAGACAAAGATTTAGAAATTACTGCAAATATACATACACAAGATCAAATCCATTAAAATGCATTTTCTCTCCCATGTAAGAGTGTTTGTGTGTGTTTATATGTTTGCATGTCCTCTCACCATCCCCATCTGTGGGTCAGGGACTTTGACGATGTCGCAGCTGGTAAGGACAGGTGATGAGTCATCTCCATCCTGAGCGGGGACAAAGTTAAACAAATTAATCAGCTGAAACCGTTTCCAGTGTTACTATACTGACAGCTGCCTGCTTTATGGATATTAAAACACATAAATACCTTTTCGTAATAGACAATGCTGTATTCCTTGTCATTTGTTTTGACACGGGGAAACTCCACCATGAGGTACATGAAGTTAGAGCTGCGCTTCTCACTCTGCAGAAACATAAACGAAGAAAACTGAACTCAAAAGGAAGCAAATAGTTAGCAAAAATCTAAAAAAAAAATCACAGATGATAAATGCATATTTTATGTGGCAAACTTCTTAGCAGTTCTTAACAGTTCATCCAGCACTTGAGGACCTTTTCCACTGAAAACAGCTGCCTGCAAAAACAGTAAAGTTGTGGGGCGGACAGCTTAACAATCAGCTGTGTATCACACATTGTCATTTAAGACCCTGTTATTATATATTATCTTAATATTGATTATAGCCACAGACAATCACACAGTGTCACATCCGAAGTTCAAAATGAGAATTACTGTCCTAATTATAAGTCATAATGATAATTACTGTCATTACACACATTGTTTCATGATCATGGGTAGGTTCTGAGTGTGCTTATAACAAATTACAAGACTGCAGTCATGTTCAGCCATGTAGCTCTGTGAGGTTATGTACTTTGGCACTGTTGTTGTTTTTTTTTTTTGTTTTTTTTTTTAGCTAAATGGGGACATCAACGTGCCAACATGCTCAAAGTGAAAATAGTAACACACTGATGTTTAGCAGGTATAATGTGCTCACTAGTTTGGTGTGTTAGAAGGCTAACATTAGCTAGCATAAAGTTCAACAGAGGCTGATGGGAATATCATCTGATTTGCAGATATTTGATCACACTTTTTTTTAAGTTAATGGTCTACCAAAGTGATTATAATTCACATGAATATATTTGTATTACGCCCAAAAACAATATTTGTATTATTTTTGGGCGTATAGCTGTTGGGTACATGAATATCTAGATGAAAGTTTATGAAAGTCCATCCAATAGTTTTCAAGGTATTTCACTCAAAACCACAAATGTCAACCTCATAATGGGACCAGAGGAAAAGTCTGGGGATCTTCAACATCAGTACGATCCATCCTCTTGGGACAGTGAATGTCTGTACAAAACTTCAGTCCATTTGACATTTGTTAAGATATTTTAGTCTCGAACAAAGTGACCTTTTCCACTAGAGGAATAAAAAAAGTGCTGTTTTGAAACACAGTCCATCAAAATCAGCTCACCTCATTGATCATCTCAATCTCTCTGAAGGTCAGACGGTCCAGCCAGTCAACCTTCACCATGTGACCCTGTCGATGGGCCTTTGTCAGCTGGATTGACGGAGAAAGGGAGAAAGATCGGAGGAGGGTGGAGGGTAGGGTAAGGAGAAAAAGAAAATAGAAGTTTACCAAAATACAGAAAACGACAGAGGTTGAGGTTATGTTGCAGCAGAACTGGTCACAGCATGGTGGCTGATGTGCAAACAGCTCGACCAATCATGCACAAATCCAGTGCCAGCAGCCAATCCAGCATCTCTGGTCACACACTCAGCAGCCAGTCCACTCATCAGTCAGTGTGGGTGTCAGGAATGTAAGCACACACTTGGCCGTGACCAGGAAGCCCACAACTCAGCTGGTTAGAATTAGTACTCACTCTTTATAACAACATATGAACTGGTAGCAGCCCAGAAAAAAGACTTGAAATATGATTAAGTCAACTTTAAAAATCTGTTTAAGTAATGAAATTATTTTAAAAAACAAGCCAATCCAATCAGATCACATTTAAATGAAATGAACTCCCTGACGTCTTCCCCTGAATAGTCCAAAAAGCTGCAACAAGTTGAAAAACACACTTTTTTGTGTCCACATTAACAAGAAAAAAACATGCACACAGGCTTACACAAAATACACTAACGTATGGCAACAGCACAAAACTTAAAAAAAATAGTGTGTGATGCTCTCAAGAACGCAGGCATACACCTTGACAGACAAGTGTACACACCAAAACCTGGGTCAAAATGTATTTGTAAGAGCACTGAATGAACATCTGATGCCTACATAGAACAAAGCAAAGTG
Organism: Scortum barcoo; assembly: GCA_023238725.1. Taxonomy (NCBI): domain Eukaryota; kingdom Metazoa; phylum Chordata; class Actinopteri; order Centrarchiformes; family Terapontidae; genus Scortum; species Scortum barcoo. The sequence goes on along the minus strand of CM041532.1, from coordinate 12,149,205 downwards.
CTCAGGGATTTGAGGAAGTACAGGGGGTCCTTGGTTTACGACATCCTCTACCTACAGCGTTTTGTGGTTACGTCGCCACTTCCCATAAATTTATTAAGAAAGTCCTGTTCTGTCATTCCGACATACGTCATCTGCGACGTTAAAACAAATACTGTACACTGTTATGTCCTAGATTATGATTTTACCACTGTGTTAGCGTAGGTGAGTGACATAGAATGGGTGTATGAACGGTGTGTGTGTGTGCAAGTTACACAGCATTTTGACTTTCATTATTGCGGCTGTTTGTTTGGCAACACCTCAATAAGTTGTGTAACATCATGTGCAAATGTAAATATGTGTGTGTCCTGTCACATAAGTGAGTTCCGACTTACGTTTGTGGCGAAAATCGCGCTAAGTTACGTCGCATCCGAAGGAACGGAACTCCAACGTAAGTCGAGGACTCCCTGTATTGAGAAGTTTATTAAACTTCCCTGAGACATTCTGAATTGTTCTGATGTGGTAAAAGAGAATTATGCTCATTTGTAAGTTCATTTGCAAATACGTTTGGACCGAGCTTTCGGCTTTCTTCAGACACTCACACTCACACACACACACACACACATTCTGCATTGCCAACACTAACTCCTCCACTTGTACTCACATCACTGAGTACCTCCAGGTCAGGGCCCTGGAACAGATGATGGTTTAGACACGTATCGGAGGGTTTCTCTCCTTTTCCAACGCACACACAATGTTTCTTCTTCACCCTCTTTACCCTCTCTTTCAGCCATTTACTCACACACAAAATCTTCTCCTCAACCCTACACTCCCCTTTCTCCCCAGTCCTCAGCCCTGTTCTCCTCCTGTCCATGCACAGGCAGCACTGTACCTTGGCCAGTCTGCCCATCTGGTCTTCTGTCAGGCTGCTGCTGGTGCGTCCTGGTGTGGTGGTGGGCTCCCCTCCATCCCCCTCCACACCTGGCCAAACCTTCAGGTCATGCATCCCTTGCCGAAACATACTAGAAGAACACAAGAAGGAGTTTCAAAATTACGTATAAGTGTGTTTTTTCTTTGTTGCTGCAGCTGTGAGATGATGTCAAAGTTGGTAGACTCACCCATATTTGCCAAACAGGGTAACAGTGGTTCCCCCGACGGGGACGGCTCTGCCAGGCCCGTAGATGTCCCACACTGTGAGAGCAACCTGGGCACTTTGGGGAAGGTCTGGGTACTTGACTGGCAGCCGCAGCCACTCATTCCAGCTGCACAGGACAGCAGGAGAGATACATACTCACAGTGACTATGCTAACACAGTGATGTGCAGTTGTGTGGTCAGAAACCTTTAGGTCTTATGAGTAGGGTTTTTTTTTTACTGAAAAACAGAAATAGATCATCACTTATGACCCACTAGAAGTGTGTGGCAGTATCTATATCTCTAGATAAACTACCTTCTGCCTTTGTTTTCTTATTTTTGGTGTGTTTGAGACATTTCTGGGCATCAACCTTTGGTGTGAAAACACACAGAAAGAGATTAATACTCACTTCCAACGTGTGCTGAAAGCTTTGTATGACGTGCGAACGGGCAGGGCAAGAGGTTTTCCTTCAGCAAACACCTGACAGGTAACATAGAGGTCTGAGCAGTTCTCCTGGTAGAGGCCAGAGAACCGCAGCATCGGGTCCTCGAGCAGGGCTTTGTAGCTCTTCTGCTCTCGTTTACCCTCTAAACTGCCTCTGGAAGACAAAATAGAGACAGATAGATGAGGTGAGGAAGAGGAGAAACATGTATGATGCTTGCTGATGTTATCAAGAGTAGCCCAACTTGTCTACTCACACAAGTCAACATTTGTAAACTTTTCCTTGAAATGTTTGTTATAATGTTTTCTTAAACCATTTTTAGAGAATGAGCTTTAAGATGATTTCATAGTCTAAAATAAAGACTGATGATTAAAAAAATAATAAATAGGTATTTGGATTACTGTTTCACCCACAAATATGTTATAAGAGGACAAATAAGGACAAATGAAAATATGAAGATGTTTCAACAAAGTATCAACATATTGCTTTAGATTTGTTAATCTTAGGTTAAGTTCTGATTTATTTGATCTTTTCCTTTTGTTCTTAATGTCAGTAAAAAAAACTATAAACAAACTGCATGAATAAAGATTATTAAAATGTATTAAAACATATAAAAGCTGGACATCATTGACAGCTACTTAATTAATTAGACGATTTTAATGCAATAATTAGACTCATGATCTGTGCACATGATTTCAATAAAGACTTTCAAGAGTCCCAACCAGGAACCAACTCCGCTAAGTTATGGTGAAGAAACCAAACATCAGCAAATTGTGGTTATGATGAAATGTTACTCAACTTTGATCAAAGACTGGACTCAGTTTAGTAACTTTATTTTCCCAAAAGAACAGAAACTTTTGACTTTTTTTAACCAAATGATACAATAAACAAAATAAGAATAAAACATATCATCATCATTATTGCAATAAAACAACACATAAGAATTTATTTTTGTAAAACTGTGAAGAGATGGCCTATTAGTCAATTAACTGGAATTTGTTCATTTTATTTTATACATATATTCCAATTCTGATATATTCTGATATATTCTGAAATAAAAATACTGTTTGAGCACAGCTTCACAAATGTGAGGTTTCCGTGCAGCTGTTGGTCATGCTATCCTAAAAATACAATTTCTTCTTCTCATAGTCTAGTCATAGTCTCATATGTTCAATTTGCAGTCAAGTCCTTATATATTAGCTTGATCAATTATCACTTAATTTAATCTATTTAAGCAGTATTGTTAGCTATTAATTTCCTGAACCTGAACTAATACATTAATTAGATCATTGTTTCTGTACAAGAATCTCCAAACTAATTTTAACATGTCTCTAGAATGTGCCATGATATTTACTTGACTGTTGGATTACATTTAGACAGATAAACAGTTTGCTATGAAAAAGGTCAAAACTTAAAGTACTTCTGTACTATATAAACATAGTGCATTCGCTATCCCCTTATCTTGACCCTCAATATCTCAACGAAAAGCCTAATCCCAACCTACACTATAAATCTATTTAATTTTATATATAATTATAGTTGTTTATGTTTTAAGCTTATGTTAATTACTATTTTTACTTTGTTGAGCTGTTGTCTTTGTTTTAAACTGTATGTATTTTTATTTCTGTGTACATACACTGAACGCGTTTTAACAACCAAAGTCAAATTCTTTGTATCTGTTCACATGCCTGATCATTAAAGGTTGACTCTGATTGTGATTATAAACTTAAATCTAACCTGGATCTTAAAACCAAGCCTGAACCCCCAGAAACCCCTTTAAAGGTCTTTCCCAAAGTGAGGACCTCACTTTTCAAACTGTCCTCACTTCTCTGGTCTAAAACTCTTGGTTCTCACAAAGATAGCTGCACAAGAACACTGTCACACACACGGCGAGCATCCTGTCAAGTCACAAGATAGATTAGTTACTCCGCTTGGACACAAAAAAAAAACCAAAAACGATACACCAAGCGCAAAACTTACATCTTAAGTTGAACGTTGATGTCCAAGTCACAGCTGTAGACATAGTTAAACTTATCAGTGTCCATCTTCCGACGGGAAAACACTTATTTTCTACCCAGAAACCGGACAAGTTCAACATGAAATCCCGGACGGTTATATGAGACTCTGCGAGCGGTTGTGTTTGCGACAAGGCCTCCGCTCAACAACACCCCTCAAAACCCGGTTTGAACTGCTGCGCACACAGATAGCTGTGTTATGAGGCCGCCCACAGCCTGAAAAGTGTCACTCCGAGAGCCTGTTCACCGTAAACACATTATTTTAGAGACTGTCTCGCCGGGCATGATTTGATGTTTTTGAGAGCTACACAACAACACAGCATCAACCGACAAATACAGCCAGGAAAAAGCAATCGAGTGTCGATGTGTTGGGACGGACGAGCCTTACGGGGCAATCATCGCATCGTGTGTCGATTCATCGAGCCTGATGAGGACCGAGGAGGAAGCGGAGAAGAGGCGGGGCTTAAAGCATGCTTATTAAAGGGACAGTACACCTAAAATAGTCATGCTGACAAAACATTATTTTGGCATTATAAATATTATTATATATGAAAATAATCTAATATAATGCATTGAATTATATAATAGTAAAACTATTAAAGTGAAAAAACACTAATTAAACTAACTGCATAACTTAAGATGATTAATATGAGTTAAAATTGACACTTGATGAGAAAATGTGGACACCACTCACAGCTTCTTAATGAATTATTAGACCATTTTAATTAAATAATTAGACTCATGAGCTTTGCAAATGATTTCAATAAAGAGAGTGAAGAGTCCCAGCTGAGAACAAATTCCCCTGAGTAATGATGAAGAAGGCAAGCATCCTGCAACAATCTGTGGAAATGATAAAATCTTACTCAACTTTAATCAAAGACTGGATTCAGTTTAGTAACCATATTGTCCCAAAAGGGCAAAAACATTTTGTGTTTCTCACCAAATAACACAAAAAACAAAATGAGAATAATAAACATAAAATGAGAATCCCTTACCCATCATGCATCACAATTCACCCGCACAAAAATTAACAGCATACTGCACTATAAACTTTTTTTAACTTATTTTTCTCAGTTTACAAAGTTAAAATGATCTATTTTACATTTAATATGCACATTTACTCTTCTATATCCATATTCATCCATAATCATATGTTCATACAGATAAATAATTGATTAAAAAAATCAGCTGGTTAAAAGCTACATCTCTTCCATACATAATATGGTATCAGTATTTTAAAGTATATTGCTTATCATTCTTGTAAAATAATGCAGTTGTATAAATATGTTATGTAAATTATAACATTATAGATAACAAAGACTGACATTAATAAATTATGGTCCCAGTCTGGTCTTTACTCTATTTTGTATATACTGAAGAAGCCATCTATTAAGTATCTAAACACCATTGTGGAAAATGGCATCAAAAAAGGAAAATAGAGAACCATATTGTATCGTGTACAGCAACAGTTAAACTCTGACTTTGGAACGCTATTGTCAATTTAAAAATTTAGAGCAAATGATGCTAAAGCAACATTAATTTCATTTTGAATGCACTTTAGATGGATGGGATTGTCGGCATTACATATTTATCAGTACACTATTAAAATAGCTACTAATAGCAAATGAAGTATTTTTATGGTGTCAGAGAGATGTAATACCCTTTTTCCAGTAAAATGAAAGAAAATACAGTGAGAATGATTTGATGCACAACATTTTATGTAACATGGAACTATAGATTTGGCAAACTATAATTCTATGTATGTTTATGATTAATTCCTCACAGAAGTTGATACATAGTTACAAATTGTATACATGAATTACATCAAAGAAATACATGTTTAAAAGCCTCTCAAGGTACAGTGGAAAATATTTATTCAGTATTAAGAAGTCCCAACAAAAATACAGTCCTCTTATTGAGGATTAAAGATACCAAACACGATGACGGCTGCTTGAACTTTCAAACAGAAAATTAAAACGCACTTGTCACCAATTAAGTGCACATCCGTGAAGGGCAGCAGGCTTGTGAAAGGAAAATCCTGATCTTTTGTTTTGATTAGGTCCTCCCTTCTCATCAAAGCTGACGACAACTGGCTGACAGAGCAGGGTGTGAACTTATCATCAGTGTATTGTATGTGAAGAGGTCAACACCACCCAAGCTGAACTTATGGAAGAACATCTGCCATTAAAGCATCTTCTATCCTCCGCAACAACATCTGAATAAATCAGCCTCTGTAATGCTCAAACGATCTATACTATTAGGTGTTATTATTATTTATTATTACTTGTATTCTGCTCATATTTATGACTACAGTGCTTGAACTCCAACATGAATGCTGTACAGCTTTAAAGAGGCAACTGTGAGTCAACGAAGAAGCATCCCTGACTGATGAGGGAGACAGATCGACTCTCTCTGACTACTGTGGGGTACCAGAGACGGTACGTAAAACACCACGTTATGAGGCCCCGGGGCCTCCTGTGAGAGGATTTTTCCTATGATCTCGTACGTCAAGTTGCAGATAACATACAAATGGGAGAAAATGAGCTAATGTTTTGTTGGCCCTGGCAGCGATACTGTGCTGCGTTGTCAAGTCAAATTTTATGTTTTTGACATTTTTCAGGGATGAATTTATGAGAGCCGACACAGATTATACAGAGCCCAGTGATAATGGATTTCTGAGGCTGATGCAGATACCGATATCAAGTATCTATTTGCCAAATTATTATCAAATTATATCTATCTATTGCCAAATTAATTATCATTTTGAAATACTGACTTAGTATCTCAAAATACTAACTTCGCAAGATAATGACTTGTATCATCTTCCCATTATTTTGAGATTCTAAGTTTCTCATTACTGTGACTGTGAAGTTTTTTTGTTTGTTTTTTTTAATCACATTGGCATAATCTAATACTCTATTAACTGATATATCAGCTGTACTCTACCACAAACAGATTGAATATATACATATAATCTATAAACTAATACGGTATGGGGTTATGTCTTTACATGTGATTCCTAAGAGTTTAAAGAAAGTCAACTTTCAGGTTCTTGAAGATGCTTCACCTCTCATGTCATGTGTTCCAGGACTCTCATCCGAGAGGCTTCAACTGAAGAAGCCTTTTGGATGAGAGGTGAAATATCTTAAAGAACTTCAAGCAAGTCCAGTTGATTTTCCTTCAAACTCTCAGGAATTACCATGACCTGGATGACTGAGAATCTTCATATGAGTCTTCTTCCCTGACCATCATTCCTTTGGGGTTGGATGGGACCTGCATGAGGTCACAGATGGGAGTTAATGATGTGACATCATTAATATGATGTAATTCTGCTGAGGTAGGCAGGGTTGCAGGTTACATGAGGCCCCTACAACAGCAAGTGCATATGAATGTATGTGTACATACTGCTGTGTGTGAACATACACATGGAAAAAAACAACATTGTTGGCTTAGAGTGAGTCCCCAGAACAGCTTTAATCTCAAAGATCCTCCAAATCTCTGAACTCTACTGAAGGGATGAATAATTCTTCCAAAAGACATTCCCTCATTTAGTGATTTGATTATGGTGATGGAGAATGTGGCCTAACTGGACAAATGTCTCCACTAATTTTTTCAATAATTTCCTATAATTTGTCTCCTGTGTGTCTTAGTAACTATAGTGACACAGTGTAAGTGATATGTCATAGATTAGGATTTCAGCATGTGTTCCACATCTTCATCTTCAGTTTCTGAACGGCAACAGAACATGAGAGGATAAATGGTGATGAATCATGTTTGATAATTCCATCCCTCTCTCTGTCCTCCCTCCCTCTCTTCCTCATGTTCTCCTTAGACGTCACCCCTTTCTCTCTCCCTGCCCTCCATCTCACTTCTCTCCTTCCCTTCCCTCTCTTAGTCACCGCACACGGATGTGTCATTGTTTCTATCACTTTAGAGGTTCATGCCCGCTGAAGCGCAGCAGGGTGATCTCCTTAGAGTGGCCAAGACAGCACCAAGACACAAGATCCCCCCCTCTCTTTACACCCCCCTCCACACAAACCACCACCTCCTCATTCCCAAATGGATGGCACCGTCAACACCTTCCTCAGCCAGGCCTGCGGGCCACATGACGGCGCTGACCCCACCTCCACGCCACGGTCGTAAAGCCTCAGGATGTATAAATGGGGGAGAAAAGGGAGAAGGGGAATCAGAGGCTGACCAGACCAGATGAAGATGGAGCTTGTCGGGGTTAACTTTGTCCTTACAGCTGCAGGGTTTCTTCTGTGGACCAGTGGTGGGTTCGCTGCACCCATGGAGTGCCACTTCAACTCCAGAGGTGAGATCCCAAATGGTATCTGAACTTACAATATTAGATATATATATATCATCTTTCTGAATTTTTGGCTCCCATGTGTTCCAGCACTGTGTGTGTTCGAGGGGAGGCACTACTCATTGGGCGAAACCTGGATGGACAACGCTTGTATGCAGTGCACCTGTCTGTACCCTGTCGGCGTCGGTTGCTGTGAGACGTGAGTACACAAACAACCTGTGTGGTTTGGTGTCCAGATGCGCTCAGTTACTGTACTGCAGTTTGCTTCAGAGAGACTGGAGTGAATGTGGCTTCATACTGGTGTCTTCATGGGCAAAATCATGATTTAAACTTACTTGCAAGTCACATACTCAAAGTTTCATTCAGAGTATTGGCAGCAAAATGTACCAATAAATATGAAAAAGCAAAAGTAATGTTTTATATTATTATTTATTATTATATTATTTCTCTCTGATAGGTTGTAGTGTAGAAATATAAAGTATCATAAATTAGAAATATTCTAGTAAAGTGCAAATTCCTCAAAAGTCTGCTGGAGTACGCTACCTGAATAAATTTGCTTAGTTACTTTATTTGATTAAGGGTTCAAGAATATTTTGTATGCTTTAATTAAAACCCTTCTTAAATATGTGGACAGTTCTGAAAAATCAACGCCATCACCTCCAACCTCCAGTGATGGTTGTTGATTTTTTTTACTAAGTCAAACAGTGTTTGGACTTTACAGTCGTTACAAAGAGGAAAGCTATAAGAGTGCAAAAAAGCCATATAGTCTTCTCCTTTGCCTTGATGACTGTTCAGGGTGCATCGGCCAGTGGACTTCCCCGCGTGGTGTGAGGTGCGGGTGGAGCCAGTCACCTGCAAAGTGTTCCTGGTCCAGACGGCTGACCCCCGCCTGCCCTGCTCTCCAGGTGAGGACATCAGAGACCCCAGTCACGGATCACTGCAGCAGCAGCTCGAGAAGTAGAAACCTGCTCAGACTGCCTGTTCAGTCTGTCTGCCTGTGAAACCAATACTCACCACAGTTAAAGATCATTAGCCATTTTCATTCACATACTGTAATAATATGAAATTTTAAACTGCAATTGTCATTTTTGGATTGTGTCATCAATGTGAGAGAAATCTGTATGTGAAAATATATTTTTATGTAAAGATATTCCAGCAGTTTTTTTTGTTTTTACACTGAGCAGCAAATTATGTATCACACTAACAAATTTAAGCATCACCTAGATCTTTGGTATATGTTTGATATTAGTTATTATAGGAAGCTGTTTGAGTGTTCATGGCTGATATGAACTACACAGGGAGGTTGATTCGTTTTTTTAGGTTGTTTTTCAAGCTAAAGATCCTGCACATCTAGATTTAGAGGCTTCTTTCTTCAATGTGTACAGGGACATTTATATTAAACCAAAAGTCATCTCTTTCATTAATCCAACAACAACTTATTGTAAATATAAGCAAATATATACGTACATTAATATATAGAACAAATCCTGTTGAATTGGACCTGTTCTCTGCTGTAACTCATTTACCCTCCAAATAAAAATCTTGTTTACAAAGAAAAATGGTTTTGTGAAACAATGAATGACTTCCACACGTAATCAAATTTAAAATGACACTTTAATCAACTCTTTAGTATTTACATCTCGATACAGCCTTTCGCCAAGCTGAAAGAAAAACTGTTAAAACAGTAAAAATATTTTGAATAAGAAAGAGTCGTTGCATAAAATGAGAAAGAACAATTGTGCGAGCGAGCAAAGGAGTCAAAAATGAAAAATAAACACAGAAACGCAGAGACCACAGAGAGTTGCACTTCACAAGATCAACGTGTGTGGTTCTTTCAAAAAAAGGAAAGATGCATTTTAAGTTAAGATGCACTGCAAAATATAAAACATAAGTTTCATACTTTAAATTACTTTGACTATGGAATCCATCACTGGCTCTGCAAAAAGAACAAAAAAAGATGCTCCTCTGTGCTAAGATTTCCCATTTTAACAGTCTCTCACACACACACACAACCTCAGAAACACGTCCGCAGCTTCACACATACAAACAGTCAAATGTTAATGCTGTTGGTCCCTGTAAAGTGGGACATGTAGGACGCCAGGGCCGGGTTGGTAGGCAGGACTTTGATTGGCAGATCCCAGCTAAAGGTGTCCACGTCCACATGCTCTGCCCCTGCCCAAACCGTGACCTCCGATTGGTTCTGCAGAACTGTAGGCGGTTCCATGGGCTCCCGCGTAGTGACGAACTCAAAGTGCAGGCGCCACCTCAGGATCACTGGTGAGTTAAAATTCTGCTTGTTAAGTGTACACAGGATGAATAGCAGTTTGATTTTATCTGCATACAGTAGAAAGGAGGCCCGTGTAAAAAAAAAAAAAAAGATTATTTTTAAATGAAAAGGATGCCAAACTAGTTATTAACAGCTCTAGTTTGCAGTGTACCATGGGTGTGCAAACAATTGTTACTGGATGCTGAGGAAAAAAAAAAAGGTGATGATTCTTTAGCAAGCTCTGGAGGTATACGGAGCAATCTTTTGAAGATATTCAAGCGATTTCTGGACTTTTATTTGGACATCAGAGATAATGATATGCTTGTATAGTTTAGGTCACACTGAATCTAAAAAGATGCACATAAAAACACGGCTCTATAGTTCTACTAGTGGTCAAAAAACACCGCAGGGTCCTTTTACCTAAAGTTGGACAGGTGCTTCTCTGTTTGCGAAATCTGTGAAATATTCCACATATTTATTACATTTCTGCCTTTTGAGACCAATCCGTGACATTTTTTTAATACTAGGATGTGAATGTGTTGTTGTGATGTTATCATAATTGCAAACATGGAAAGAGTATCTGAAATGTGGTGTCTGAAATATCACTTGAGACAAACGTGTTTCAGTCCACTGGTAACTGACCTATGTCTGTGCTGAAACCCGGCGTGACGTTGAGGGGGATGGGGAGGGAGAAGTGGCTGGAGGCGGTGTGGAGGCAGGACTCCAGGTGTCGTCCATGTCCGGTCACACTGAGGGTCTGTCCGGGACGCCGTTGGTACTGCTGCTGGATCTCCTCCTCGCTCTGAAGGCTCACTGAATACTGGAAAACACAGACATATTTATTATGTCATTATACATTATTACTTACACAATGATGATTAAATAGGAAAAAGTAATGTTGTAATATTAGCAATTAGCAATATGTTGTAATATTAGCAATTAGCAATATAAAAAAAACAACAAAAAAAAAAACGGACCTGCAAGCAAGGAATGTCTCCCTCTGAGAAGTTAAACGTGCCGATGATGTCCTCCCCGAGTCTGTAAACAGTCTTGAAGATGCAGAACTTTGCCACTTTCCCGCGCATATTGGTGATATTAAACATGTCTAGACAACACAAAAGGAAAAACAGGTCAAATGTGGACAGTCAAATAAAACACTGTGGAAAATATAATTCAGCAAAAATAGATTAAAAGTAGAAGCAATACTATTTAGAAGTATAGATTTACTAAACTATTATTAGTACTTGTGTCTAGGTTACATTTATGCTCCATGATTTGTTTTTTTACTTTGTTTACATGTTAGTTAACAAAGAGGAAACATATTAATAAGATGAATGAGGCACCACAGTTTTATTTCCTGCTATAAACTTAGTTTATTCCCATGGATGACTGATGACTCAAAAGTTAAAAGTGTACAATTTCACACAATAAATCATAATAAAAAAAGAGTGAGAATGCCACTCACGGGGGCAGCGTCTCGAGGTGGAGACCATCAGCATGTCCAGCGCTCTCTCCAGCGGCCGAGCATCCCTGCGGCTCGCTTCCTCTTCCTCCAGGAACGGGTTGGAGGGGGAAACCTCCTCATCCTGGGGAAAAGGAGGCTCTGGCATGCCTACAGGTTAGACAGGAAACCGTCAACATTCAAGGTTTCACATAGAAGTCAGACAATAGAACTGTAATTTGTCTTTATTTCTGCAGACAAGAGAGCATGTAAATCACAAAATGAACTGGACCTTTTAACTAACCACATGAAACATCAGTATTATCTGTTTAAGAGGCTAAAAAACTCAATATCCAAAGCATTTTAACCAGCTTTTATCTGCTCTCTCACCTTGCAGAACCAGCACTCTGAAGGGGACTCTAAGTAGTTTGATGGGAGAGTTGACTCTCTGGCAGCCGATGGTCAGTTTGTAGACGTACTTCACCGCCTGACCACGGAAACTAGGAGGACCATCAATGGGTACGATCTCACTGTATGAATCTGTGGGGGAGTGAATACAAATGTAACAGTTTTATGACACTCACACAGTGACATAAATAAAAACAGTAGATTTAACTTTTAAACTGTTTACACATATGGACACACATACAGGTTTTGCTCTCTCCGGGGTCGAGGCGCAGGTCACAGAATAGTATCTTAGGTGGTGTGTCGAGCACACACTGCCCTCGCTCTCCTGAGAAAGACAATAGCAATAAGGCTATTAAAACAATGTTATTAACACCCAGAACCTCTTAAATCATTGTCTGAAGACTTGTTGTGTTTTAGTTTGCAGAAAAACAATAAAAATGTAAATGTTTTTCTGAAGGTTTTTAAATGGCAAGCCCACTGACCTCTGCTGGGAATGAGCACTGTGTCGCTCTCAGCCTGGACATCCTGTTTGTTGCCCTGAGCTGGCAGTGCCACTCTGCTCTCACTGGCATGAAACTGGCAGTGGATCTGTGCACTGGCCCATGCCAGCATCTCACTGAGACACAGACAGAAAACAAGAGTTACATAAGGGCCTTTACAGAGTGATTGATTAAATGGTTTTATTTGAGTGTTCTGCATCATATGATCACTGTTGTGTGGAGTTACTCTACAGATGATAGCAAGATGATTGAGTAAGAGAAAAGAGAAGTACCAGTCCACAAATTCACAAGGGAAACATTTACAATTCAAAGGTCCCATTTATAGGGCGGAAATGTCTTGTTAGGAGGAACACAATTTAATAATGTCTTAGCCACCAAACAGAAATGTTTTTTAAAAAGCCGACATCACACAGACAGACGAAGCAAATCAGCGGCCCTTAGGCTGACCGGTTCTTCTTTTTAGAAATATTAGTTTCCTCTGGTCTTTGTACAGAGGGAAACGAGATTTCATCCTCAACAGAACCAAGATCACAGAAAAAAGCATCAATGTTGTTTTTCAAGAATACCTTAACATATTCCTACATCAACTGCCAGTAGTAAGGTACCAGTCCTAGATTGAGCACACAAGAGGAGCTGCAACTTACTATTATTATCATCATTGATTAATCTGTCCATCATGTTTTCAATTAAACAATTAGTTGTTTGGTCCAGAAAATGGTGAAAAAATATTGATCACTGTTTCCCAAAGCCCAAGGTGACGATCCATCAAATCATCTTATTTTGTCCACAACTCAAAAGATATTCAGTTTACTGTCATAGACAACTAAAGACACACAAAAACACTCACATCCGAGAGGCTGAAATGAGAGAATTTGGATAAATTTGGGAAAAGAGTTGGTGTTTAATTTAATAGTTGCCAACTAATTACCTAACCAGATAGAATCAAACCTAACTGTTTATTCATATAGCCTCCTTTAAGAGCCGATGCTACACAGTACTACCTGTAATATACAACCTAAGAGGAGTAAAAACGACAAAAATCACCCAAAGTCTTAAGTTTCTTTTATTCAAGATGCCACCTTCCAATTTCCCTTTGAAACATTTTTAATAGTTTTGTTTGGAAACATCTTCACCCCCTCAGAGAGCAGACAGAGGATGGTCTAATCTTCTTTTGCAGCGCATTTTAACTTCGAATGCATGTTTCCTTTTTTAAAGAACCACACAATTTTCACAAACTAATTGCTGATTGATGATATAATCCAAAAATGACATATAGTGTCAAAGATTTATATTAGTACAGTATCTGTATAAATATGGTACTGATTGGTTTTGGTAAATAAATGTGCCTTTTTTATCTTGGTATCTTTGATGATTAAATCTCTGTGCAAAACCTGAGAGGAAGCCACTATTTGTAAAACTAATTAGCCAAAAGATTTGATTATTTTGTTTGGAAACAAATACATCTTCCTGACAGCAGACAAAGGCTGTTTATTCATTCCCTTGTTTGACAGATGAGGAGGTGAAAGTGTTTTACCTGCTGGCAGAGGTGGACAGGTGAGACATCGGGTTGGTGAAGGTGATGAGACACTCCAGGAGCTCCCCGGCCAGAAACACGGGGCCCCGGGCCATTAGGGCCACCACCTCGATCATCTGCACCCAAACAAACACGAACAAACACCCGCAGAGAGACGACAAGAGGCGCTGGGGTCAAAAACAACCAGACAAAGCTGCCTGTTAACAGTAAACAAACAGCTACTCGCGGACTGCTCCTGTTTTTAAAGCTAATTTAAAGACATACCTCGGCCTCTTACGACACTGCAGCAACACAAATATGTATTTTTATCCCCAGGTGCACCTACATGTGCTTCTCGACTGAAATAAGACAGACTTTTGTTGTTGTTCCAGAGGAAATGAACATATCTTGGCTGGTTAGTTAGCAGCTACATCAAAGTAAAAGTCTGTTTACTGTTCTGCATCCGCTGCAGTGCGACCAATTACTAACCAAGTGATATAAAATTCCGGAATATTAGCAATACATATACATAAATCGTATATTTTCTTTCCTCAATAACTCTGTTTAATATCTTAAGATTTGCTCCAATGTGAACTAATGGATATATAAAACAAGAAAACGACGGTGTAAAACTCCTGTGCTCTTTTTGATTGGCCATAGAGAAGCGTTACCGTGGCACAGTTCAAGAGTGGTAGGCTGTTGCTATGGTAACTTGCAGGGAGACGAGAGACAAACATTTACTAATATTAACAAATTTCTGTCAGCATTAATCTCGCGTATTCAACAGTGACCTTAGTTATAACGATTTTATGTGTGTAAATGGATGCTAATGTGATACCTCTCGATTGCAGGGGAATTTAAATAAGCGGGGTGAATACAACCCCCCTTTTTTTTTTTTACTCCAAATGGTACAATCCAAGCAAAGCCTTACGTATTGTGTCTCTTTTTAACCCTGAGTACGTTTGTCAGGCATCAATAACAGACTGCTCGATTATTATTTTTGCCAGTCCAAAGTCAAACAACAATTTTACATATTTTATTTTTTATTTAAAAAAAAAAATAGAAGCTTTGGTCGGGTTTGGATCAGCAAGTCTTGTGATAAAAAGCGTTCGAAGCAGGCACCCTGAAGAAAATGACTGCCTGACAGACAAAGATACGGGCCCGTAAAGCTCCATAATCTATATAGCGCTAACAGAAGCTACAGTCCTGACAGGTCGGACTGCAGCTGCAGCAGGATGAAGGCGTCGCACCGGTATATAAAGAACAATAAACCTCCTCTTGCCTGCTGTTAATGGAGACTTAGCTGATTTAGTTAACTTCTGCTCAGCGTCTCTAAAACGAAAGGGCTAGTCCAGCTGTTGTAGCTTGATGCATGGTTGAGGGAGCGGGGGGGGGGGTATGTAATGTTATCAGACCGACCATTTCTAGGATGCTTGCTGGCTTGATTGATCGATTTCGGCCCTCTTGCATGTGATCGCTGCTTTTCTTTACGTTGTTTTATCTCTCTGTTAGGTGATTGCCATCCTTGAGACTTCCTGTTGGCTGTCACCCTTCCACCTGACAGAACAGCCGCAGACAGACTCCATGCAAAGGGGGTGGGGAGGGCAACAAGAAGGTGGTCCCCCATCTCTGAAACTCTGAAACGCAGGAATCCAGAGGCTGAGGGTGAAGCAAAGTGCTGCACACCGTCCCCACTGAGACTGCTGTGCTGCAAAGGCTAAATGCTCTTGTGTGCAGTAATGTTATAATGGCACTGGGACCTCCTACCTGAAGGAGCAATTATTATTTACTTATCAGTCCCAGTCCCGCAGGTATTCAGAGCCAGTTGAGTACCGGTTTACCCCACAGGAATGACTCTTTACAGCTTCCTGATCCGCTCACACATTGCCAGGCCTCACATTTATCTCTCTACCTCCTCCTGGGCCTCTGCTCCACAGCTGAAGGCACAATAAACTGACAGTGTTTACACAAGGTGGTGACAACTTCCCTGTCGTCTTTTTGGCAAGTGTTTTGCTGCTCCAGTTTACAACCACAAGTTCCCCCATCACCGGGTGTGCTGCTAAAATGACAGCAGAGTGGGGGGAGAAATCCTCGGCGGACCTCATGAGTAAGTATGTCTCCAAGGAGATGGGGTACGGGGTGCCCAGGGAGGGTTGGCGCATCTGCCTGGCGCACGAGTTCAAGGAGAAGAGGAAGCCCTTTCAGGCGAAAGACGTCTCGCTGTCCAACGTCCTGGAGCACATCGGCCTCGGGGTCAGGTGAGATGTTTGCACAAAACACTGCAAATGCTCTGCTCTACTGTTCCGTCTCACTCAAGTCATTTCCAGTCATCATGAGGAGATGCAGATTGATGAGAGACAGCACAACGTGATTTTCTGTTTTCAGTTTACACCTCCATATGTTATGGCAACTCCTCAGTCTATACCATCTACCCATCTGCATGTTTCCACGTTGCACTACCTGGGGATCCATTAGCCTATAGTGTCAGATTTCTCAGCCCTCAACAAAGAGCAGGTGTGAACTGCAGCCCGACGCTGCCCCAAGTTATCATACCAAATTTTTTTTACACACGTATTGTTAATTTTTTTTTTAGCGCATTTGAAACTGATATGCATGGCTTATTGCTTTTGTCTGGTTACTGGTAACTAAAGGAGTGCGTGAGTTTCTGTGGGTATTTTTATTTTGTTTTAACAGATAGGAGCAGCACCATAAACACCTGATTAAGAGTGTGAAAATTGCTTTTGCAATCCGGTATGCCATTTTCTTTAGTCTCTTTCATAACATTTCACCCTGGTACTACCCAAAATTACACAATTCACAGAGCAGTCTCTGTAAATGTCCTTGTTTTTTAAAGCGGTATATGAGCTCTGGTTCCAGGTCTGCAGTAATCAAAGCAGGAGGGATACGGTACAATGATATGTCTGCTTGTTAAGTTGCCAGCGAGTGCAGCTTAAATCTGCAGCCGAATTGTCACCCTACAGCTACAGGGGGAAAAAAAAAGAAAGAAATACAGCACAGATCTCAACATCTGTTGATCCGGTTGTGTTTGTTTTCCTCACAACCTGCTGACATCTGATATACAAAGTAATACGCTGAGTGGATTGCCGGGCGCACGGCCAGCAACACTTTCTCTCAGTTATCATTTAAGTCCCGAGAGCGAGGCTTCACTGAGGAGTCGGGGTGAGTCAGATGACAGTCGTCCTCCATCTCTTAACGGAGATACTCTTTAAGCTAAGCTTTTAGGTACTTTTAACCCCATCTAAATCACTACAGTCACTAGCTGTTATTAATTTCTATTGTCCCGCCATGTGACACCTGCAGGTTAACCTACAGACACGGCTTGTTTCAGCTCAACAACGTCATTTCCTTACGTCGTGTGGGAAACAACAGCGAGGCCGTGTTATTTCTGTGACGCAGTTCTCCTCTGAGATCCAGCAGGCAAAACATTAACCCTCCTGTTATGTTCGTTTCTCAGGAACAGCAATGATGTTCCTAGGTCAGTTTGTTTAATTATCTAAAAGTGACAAAAAACAAAAAATCCCTATAAAGATTGTTTATATTAGCTCCAATACTAACCATTTCAATCAATATTTAGTTCAATGGTTTTATTTACCTCTCACAGATCATGGTTCAATGAGGATAATTCAGTTGTTTTTCATTAAAAAAATGCATGTTAAAACTTTTTTTAATGTACACTGGAAAGACCCACATATAAAATACAATCGTTTTACATGGCATTGATTTGTTTTAAAATTTTTATTTTACATTTTTATTTTTTTTAGTTTTATGGAGTGATGTTGAAAAATTAATATGAGACAATTCTTTTGTTCAGGGTCAAATTGACCCGCAACATAACAGAAGGGTTAAACCACAAACTTCCTTCACTTTCCAGAAATCTGATCTGAAGTGTTGCCGTGAAGCGAACGGGACTCCTCGCTCGAAGCTCAGGCCAATGCAAAGAATCCCCAAACAAAACGAAGCCTTCCCCCCCATTTCTCCTCTAAGGTGTGCCTCGCCAGGCTTTATCGCCATGGCAACATTTGTTAATCATTGCACAGAATAATGTAACAACCTTTATGCAGTAACTGGGAGTTGTGTAAAGAGTTTGGTTAGTATTAACCCCGCCTTCGGGTGGAGCAACGAAGGATTTCCATGATACTAAAAAATGTTTAGTTCCCATCAGCACGCGTTACGAGTGATTGCACAGACAAAAGTGCCCATATTGCTTGAAGAATCTATAGACAAACTGTAAGTGAGCTTGGCTTTTTATACAGGATATTGTACAGAAAACAAACAGGCCAACTGTGGAACGATAACTTCATGCAGGTTATTAGAAGTGTCACAGTTGTGGGGGTTTAACCCAGATTTGAAAGCTTGTCTTCAACCTTATCTTACATGCAAAGGCAAAGTACGAGGGGACAAAGAGTGCTAATTTATAGGGTGTGGAGGGGCCCTATAGATTTCAGGATTAAGAATTTATTGTCATTACACAACAATTTACATCAGCAATCATTGGTAATGAAATTCAAATTCTTAAATCCTCAGGCTCCCCAAACGATGCTAAAAAATATTAACAAGAATAGAGACACTCAAAAAAAAATTAAAAAAATAATTTAAAATAAATAATAAACAAATAGACCTTAAGTTATACAAATAAAATATAAACTATAAATATAAACAAAGTACAAAACAAAGTTAAAAGTGGTAGTGCTGTGGACTGAGTTCAAGATAGTTGTATTGATGATTTTAAAGTCACAGGAAGGCCTCAGTGCTCGCGTACAGAAATCTGTGCTACACCCCTGCCTGTGATATAAGCATCAACAAGGTGGGGTCAGCTCAGCGTCCTCAGCCTGTATTCACACGGCCGGATCAGGGCAAGGCCTATTGTTTGCATTCCAGCTGAGCTGCAGAACATCAAGATCCTGACAAAAACCCGCCGCGGCTTCAAATAACTCGCTTTAATCGCTCCCATTCATCCCCCCCGAGTGGAGCCGTTACTATTGTTGTCTCCCCGCGCGCAGCTTTCCTGTGAAGTTATTGTTTGCGCTGTGTAGGCACGCACGGCAAATTTTGCAGGATCTGAAACGCTATGAAACATTTTGGTGTGTAAACCCTGTCATAATGCCGACCACAAAGCCGAGTCCTCATTCGCAATAAAAACCACAAGAGCTGGTCTTTGCCGCACACATATTGTGGTCATCATGTAAGCAGGTCTGTTGCATCCTGCTTGTCTCTAGAGACCATTGAAAGTCCACGAGCTTCTTGCTGTAAGTTCAGAAGTCCGAAAGTTCAAATGATGCGGGCTGATTATCAACGCTGCAGCCTGCTCTGTGTCCTCAAACAAGCAGCTTGATGCTTTCTTCTGCACATCGACACAAAATCTACCAGGTCTGAGATCAGAGTTCAGATCGTAAACGGATTACTGACTCTGACGTTGACTGTGATCTTCTGAGCCTTTGGCCCTTGGGAGCCTTGAAACCTTTTTTGTAACACAGCCTAATTAATATTTTACACTGCAACCCTGGTGCGATAGCGAGCGCCGCACAACACTGCTAACATCACTCCGATAAAGCAGACCTCGCGTTCCTCATCTGGCGAGTGCATCCTTCAAGCAGCTGCACAGTTCCCTCTTTTTCTCTCTGCCTCTGTGTGTGTGTGTAAATTGTTCACTGGTGGTTCTTGATCAGACTGCCGAGTGCCTGGAAAAAGCTGCAGCTTCTTTTTTAATGACCCATATTCCTGTGATGGTTCATTGTAAACTTGTGTGAAAATGAAGAACATGCATATTTACAACTCTTAGCACATGGCTGCGGTCGGGATGCCTTCACATGTCATGCTTAACTGTGTCTAAACTCACTCGTAGACTTTTTACTGGTGTGTATTTCTTGCTTGTTTTCAGCCGTGTTGATTCACTTTCCACGTACTTACGAATGTGAATCTTTGTTCACCCAGGTATCTAAAATGGTGGTACAACAAGACCCAGGTGGAAAAGAAAGCTCCATTCATTGACATGTTTCGTGCCCAACCCTTGCGGCAAATATATGGTGAGTTCAGGTCTTTTCAACAGCTTATTCTTCATAAATGGCTGAATTTGAGAGACACAAGTGGTCTAACGTTGATGCATTTTTAAATAAAGCAACCAGTTTGGCAAGATGTTTAAATTCTGTGGACTATCAGTGTAATTCTGTCTGATAATGGACCAAAACCTTTTCACCCCACATTTAGTGACTCTGTCAAACTCATTAATATTCATGATATGTTCTGTAATCTCACGAGGGATGGCCAGTGCTCCACACACACATTCCTCTCATATGACTCTCAGGATTATCCATTAATCCATACTTTAATTTGCAGGTGCTCCGCTCGGCGGTATCGGAGGAGGTACAATCACAAGAGGTTGGAGGGGGGAATTTTGCAGATGGCAGCTTAACCCTGGGATGTACCACTACAAAACTGTTACAGCAAACCAGGTATATAGGTTCTTGAATAGAATGAGAGTTGTATGAAAGGATATTTATCTGGCTTTTTATATTTTGATCCCTTCATGTCCGACAACACCTACAGTTTACATTGTTGATGAGTATCCACTTGTCTCTTGACTTCCTTGGGGCTGTTTCAGGTGTCACAAAAACTTTAAAATTAACTTTACCATTCTGCTAATCCACAGTAAGAGCTTCCAAGTGCTAAAGAGAAAAAAAAAATCCTAGAACGTAGTCAGAAAAGTCTATATTAATGGATCTATTTTGTTCTTTGGTCATAATAAACAAGAGCTCCTTTCTTCAAGTCACACAGGGACGAATCTAACAACAAAGAAAGAGACACCACATTCTTCTCTGATAGTATCTTGAGCTGACTATAATGCAGTGCATGGTATGTTGCATGGTCTGACTCTTTTTGTCTCTTGAAAAAATGTCATCAGAGAGCATTGTGGTAAATATGGAAAGATTAGGCAGGCTCAAAAAGGGCGCTACACTTCAAAAAAAGTAACATGACTAATGTCTAATGTCTCACTTCCTAACCTACATATAAACACAGGATAAAAAAAGACTGAGTTCTCGTGTTCTTCTACTTCTTTTTTTTCCCTAGTTTACAGTATGTTTGCGCCGCGGGGGGCAAACCGTTTACCAGCAGGTGCTATCTGTCGAGCGGCCGCCCACATTACAAGGCTGGAACTGGGGCTACTGCGGAGAGTATGCCTTCTATCACGCCTTGTACCCCCGCGCCTGGATCGTCTACGACCTGCCGGGACAGAACGTCACCTTAACCTGCAGACAGATTTCCCCAGTCATCCCCCACGAATACCAGGTAACTGATCCCGGAGTTTTTACTTTTATTACACCTGTGAAGCAATTCCTGAATTTCTGAATTTTCCTGAATAAAAAGAATTAGGTTCTTGACTATCATTTAACTATCACACTGGTATCAAAGTATGTGTCGGCGGACTTGTCCACCAAAGAGAAAGTTAAGTAAAAATTTCCTGCTTTGTATGCATCTTGGTGAAAAGTCTTTAAAACTTCTGATCTCAGGGATCCATATTGAGATAAGAAAACATTTCTTGGCCAACATATTGTTTTTGGATTTTCTCAAACTAATAGTGTTGGCCTCAAAAATCTACAATCAGGCTAAAATTTACATATTTAATTATGATATCCGCCATGTCTTACCCCCAACAAGTCCATCTGAATTTGACTCAAAAATAACAAGGAAGTCGCTGAAAAGCATACAAGCTTCTCAAAATAAATGTGGGAAACTATGGATTACCTACTGTACATACCAGCTAGTTTTAGCGAAGCAATGAGCTGGGTAAGATATGTCTAAATTACAGTGTACTGATAAACTGGGGGAAAAAAACAGCATCCACATAAAGACAAAAATGATAAAAAAAAAAAGTTTAAATTGGTGCTGAGTTTCTGACATAAGGATTTTTGTCATCTAAGATTTTTTTTACCGTAATAATTAGATTTCATTTTCCTTTAGTGTTAGTTAATTAGTCCTTGAAACACCACAGACTGTTTTGTGATGCAGCACCTGATGGCTGCAGCACTTTGTACTGTACAGTAGAAACACTTTGTTCTGGTAAAGACACATTTTAGACGGTGTTTGCTGACCTTCTACTAAAGTCATTCCTCCACGCGCCTCCTTTCTCTCAGGACTCGAGTCTCCCAGTGGCAGTGTTTGTGTGGGACATAGAGAACAAGAACGACTACGCTCTGGATGTCTCCATCATGTTCACCATGGTCAACGGGTCGGGACAAAAGGACGACAAGAGCGGGGGACACTGGAACGAACCGTTCCACCTGGAGAAGGAGGGGGAGGGGGTGTCTGGGGTCCTGCTGCATCACTGCGCTGCTGCAAACCCGTACACTCTGTGCATCGCAGCCCGAGAACAGGTCTGATTTACAACGTCAGCAGCTTCGAGGTTTTTTATTTTGTAGTAGCTACAGCTGCACAGGGGAACAAACAGGATTTGTAACAATAGTCTCTGTTATCTGGAAGTTGATTAATAACACTCAGCTGATTGTAAAATCTGTGGCGTTAATGAGAATTAGGTTTTAGATTTACTAAGTGTGTGTGTGTTTTGTGTGCACATTTTCAACAGCCTGACAGGGAGGTCAGTCACCAGACAGCGTTCAGTCCAAAGGGAACCTGCAGCGGCCTGTGGAGTGACCTCATCACAGACGGACGGCTGGACTCTACCACAGGTCGGTGCCTCAAAATACACAGTGGAGGGAAGTTATTGTCTACTCACAAGGAGCAGTATCATAAAAGAGAAGTGGAAATAAATTAATTGAAGTAAAACTAACTAACTAGTAAACGTAATAGCTAATACATTACTTGAGCATTTAATATTTTGAGCAGATAAAACAAAACATATGGTAGAATTTGGTATAACCTTTTCAAAGCAATGCCGAATAAAGACGAATGATCAAGCACTAAACCACTCTATAATTTTAAAGTAAAAAAAAAACCATTTGCACCTCTTTTCTGTCTTATTTCTGCAAAGTCGTCTAATGTTTTCTGGAGTTTTTAGTTTGACAGAGAAGATCTGTATGACCTGTGCTAACCTCCTGCTCTCGCTTACCTCTGCAGGATCCAGCCCGCCGACGCCTAAAGGAGAGAAGGTGGCGGCGGCGTTGGCGGGGAGCTGCTCGGTGCCGGCTCAGGGCCACAACAGCCTGGAGTTCTGCCTGGCCTGGGACATGCCCAAAATCACCTTCGGCTCTAGGGAGCGGGAACACATCAGGTAGCTCGTGTTTTCCTTCAGTCATTACGCAAGTCATTGTGAAATAGTTTGTTGCCCTCTAACACTGCCACATGCAGATGTTGCCCCTTTCTGCATGATTTGCTCTGTTTTCACATTTATATCAGTTAGATTGCTGGAGGACCACACTAGTGTCGTCGTTGTCGTTTTGGCTTTGGAGAGTTGAGCTGTCTCAGAGATGTTTTTGCATTTGTCGCAAATTGCAGCCAAACAGTATGAATGATTTAGTGACCAAAGTGCCACAGGCCAGTTTCTGTCACAGGGGATGTGCAAACAAACTTTCAAAGGTGTGTCCTGTTTCAAATCCCAACCTGAGGCTTTGAAAAGGGCATACCAATGACCTCATTGTTGGGTATTGAGGTCATGCAATGCAAAAGTTAGACTTCCTTCCTTCCTTCCTTCCTTCCTCTATTTTTACAGACTTTTAAAGTGTTAAATGAATCAAAATATAATGTTTTCTGCTTCTTGCACTTGTTGCATTTGTTGATGAACATGCGGCGTCATCATCAGCTTGTGGCTTTTTTGTTTGCAGGAGATACACTCGTTACTTTGGGACCAAAGGGGATGCGTCCCCCTCGCTCAGTCACTACGCCCTGACACACTACAGACAGTGGGAGGAGAGCATCGAGGAGTGGCAAAGACCCATACTGCAGGACAGGTTGGCAGTTTATCCAAAACAACAATGACGACAGCAGCTCCTGTTTTCCATCTCTGGATGTTTTTAATAGTTTCTCCTTTCACCTCGGCCTGTACGTTAACTTGCAGCTCTCTCCCCTCCTGGTACAAGTCGGCCCTGTTTAACGAGCTGTACTTCGTGGTGGATGGAGGGACGGTGTGGACGGAGCTGCCGGAGGACAGTGATGTCAGCGGCGGCGTGCGCAGCGAGGACGGCGGACTGCCAGCTCAGCCTGCTGTCATCAAGGAGTACGGCCGATTTGCCTACCTGGAGGGTAAATATAAAAAATAAACGGTCTGTAACAAGAGACACAGCAGTTTGGAGCTGAAGCAGTTAGTCTGTTAATTCATTACTTAGCAGCTATTTTTGGTGATTGATGAGTTGAGGAGAGATGAGTTGGCTCCAGCTTCTCTAATGTGAGTGTTTTCTTTGTTTTTATCACTGTAAACTGAATATGCTTGAGTTTTGATTGAACAAAGACATTTATAGACAAAACAGTCAATTGATTATCCAAAAAAATAATTAGCAGATTAATGATTAATTGATGACATATTTGATGTAAAAGTCATGTACACAAAACAAACAAACAAAATACTACATACCATCAAACTCAGCTAATGAGGTTTGTTTGTCTGCTCCTTCATGCTAATACTTGACAAGCAAAGCTCAAAACTTATGACACTCAACATGCTTTGATTTTTGGTGTGCACATATATTAAAAAAAAAAAAAAGAGATTTGACCCATGAAAGAAAATCTAAAGCTTGACACGCTTTCAGCTATAATACAAACATCAACATAGCCTTACAAATGACAGTAGTTGTGGTTAAAAATGTACATCAGAAATGAAGATGTGTATTAAATCTGTGCTCTATGACCCACATCACTGAGCTATTAGTGTCTCTCAGGTCAGGAATACAGGATGTACAACACATACGATGTGCACTTCTACGCATCCTTTGCACTGATAATGCTGTGGCCCAAACTCGCCCTGAGTGTGCAGTATGACATAGGTGAGTGCTTTCATTTTAGACTTTTAATCAATTATCTAGATGTGTATTTGATAAAGAGCAGTCTGTGGTTTTAAAGTTTTAATCTCTTCTCAGCTGGCAGTGTGGTTCAGCACGACCCAACAGAGAGGCTCCATCTGATGAATGGGCGGTACTCTCCTGTCAAGGCCAAAAATGTGGTGCCTCACGACATTGGAGACCCAGGTAGGAGGAGGGCGATCTCATTAACTGGAGCCCTGAGAGGGGGCGAGGTGGAATGAGTCAGTGTTTCATTTGCTACCTTAAAGGCGGTCATAGATTTCTTGAAACGTGAACTGCCTCTCAGTACGACGCGATGACTCTGTCCCTAGATGACGAGCCGTGGCAGAGGGTGAACGCCTACCTCATCCATGACACTGCAGACTGGAAGGACCTGAACCTGAAGTTTGTCCTGCAGGTCTACAGGGACTTCCATCTCACCCAGGACAGTCAGTACCTGCGGGACATGTGGCCAGTCTGCCAGGTATAACGGACCGATGTAGTCTTAATTTTACAGGAAATCATCTCTTAAATATTCCCTGTGAAGATGTTTGTATCTGGATTATTTGTCACTCAGCTGCTTTATTCTGGTCGGTCTGCTAGGCGGTGATGGAGTCAGAGATGAAGTTTGATCTGGACGGAGATGGACTGATAGAAAACTCTGGATACGCTGACCAGACCTATGACGGCTGGACAGTGACTGGACCGAGGTGAGAGAATGTAAAAAAAAAAAAAAAACAATAAACAAAACGCAGTAGCCCAGGAAATAACACGATGAGTAATTTTTTCTTTCTGAAATGGCAGAACTGTGCAGAATAATGATTAATTTGGGTTGTCTTATATCCTTATTATTATATATCCTTGTTATTTCAGATGTTGTAGTATGATGTAGAAATAAGTACCATTGAGTCATTTAGTTTAGTGCTTTATGATACTACCCAGTAATTATTCATACACAGTCAGCTAATACCATTAAAATATTCAAATGCTATCAATAAATTACGAAACTTGTGGTTACAAGTTGACTAAAAACTGTAAAACTGTAAAACTGTAAATCCTATCACTAACACATCTTTTACTCTTCAAAGAAAGAAACTGCTGCATGGTAATTACATTTAATTGCAACTTCAATGAAGTTGTCTGAACTGGGCAGCAGAAGGGAGGCAGAACTGGAAGGAAATGGAAAAAAGCATGACTTGTGATAAACTGCAGGAAAAATTGAGTCATCTATAGCTGCAGTGCTCTGAATGAACCAAGGTTGAGTTCAGAGGCTGTAGTAAAGCTGACCCTTCCTGTCTGAGCTGGGAAGTCAAACTCTACATTCGTTACAAGGTTACGTTTGACTCAAAGTTCACACTGGGTTTTTAATCATGTTATTAGAAGTCAGACAAGTAAAGCTGTTTTCTCTGGTGTCATTTTATTTATGTACATTTCCCAGTGCGTACTGTGGGGGGCTGTGGTTGGCGTCCCTGTGTGTGATGTGTAAAATGGCCAGACTGCTGGACGAGGAGGAGACACACCAACGTTACAGAGACATCTTGGACAGGGGCAGCGCTGCTTTTGACAAATTACTGTGGAACGGTGAGCTCAAACACCCATTTTTGTCTTCAGCATGGGAGAGTTTACTCAATTGTAAGCTATTCCTACAGCAAAGTTTATTTGACATTTGAAATGCCTTCCCTTTTGTTTTCCATTCATGTTTAGGCAAGTACTACAACTATGACAGCAGTGGGAGAGACCTTTCTAACAGTGTCATGTCTGACCAGTGTGCTGGCCACTGGTTCCTGAGAGCATCTGGGCTGGGAGACGGAGACTACCAGGCAAGTTATAACATGAGGCCCCCATCTTTCTTTTGTAGAAAATGAGAAAGAACTCTGATTTATTTTAAACATAACTATATAAAAAATCTAAAAGGAATTGTATCAAGGTTGTTTTATGTTGGGTGTTGTCCGTGACTGAGTGGGACATTTTACATTGTAAAAGTCAAACTGTCAGCACACCCTGGTGGACAAATTATGTAATGAATATACTTTCCTCATAACGTCTAACCTAGTTTTGATTTCTGTGCTGCAATCTCTTGTAACTTATCAGGCAGTATTTACATCAGTACATTAACTGCAAAAAACTAGCACTGGCCAATATATCTATCTCTAATTGACATTAATATTAATTTGGCAAGCAACCCTCTATTTGGTGAGCATCCCACCCGCCAAATAGAAGGGTGACATTGGAAAATGCTTTTTGGAGCATTCACTACAAATGTTTTAGAGTTAACGTTTTCTATAATATACATGCGTACTACCAAAATTGCATTTGAACACTGCAAAGGGATTTATGTTTTTAAATCCAATTGCACACAACATTTGTTCGGTTTGCATCTTGCCGAAGGAAGGAAGGAAGGAAAAAGATGTCTGGTCATGAGCAGAAAACAAACATGGGTCAAATGTTTTGTGGTCTCTTCATCACTTCCTCTCTCCCTACAGGCTTTTCCCAAAGAAAAAATACAGAGCGCGCTAAAATCTGTCTTTGACTTGAATGTGATGAGCTTTGCTGGAGGCCAGATGGGGGCAGTTAACGGCATGCGTCCTGAAGGAGTGCCCGACCGCTCAAGCGTCCAGTCAGATGAGGTCTGGATCGGAGTGGTGGTGTATGGACTGGCAGCCACGATGATCCACGAGGTAAGTGTGTGTGTGTGTGTGTGTGTGTGTGTTAGCATTGAGTGTACACTCATGAGTAATTTATCATCTAGAGGCCTACCATACAAACTAGTCAAGGCCTCAGGTCCTTGATTACTTTTTTTGTGTGCTTTGTCCATGTTTAAGAGTCTTGTTTTTAATCTAAAATCTTTTAAAAGGAATAATTCTGCATTTTTGGGAATATTCCCTGGAGTTTCATAATTGTCTCCTGACTCCAGCTTCATATTAAAATAGGTGGTATCCATTATCTGACCCAGCTTTCAGCAATGTAGCAAATAAACAAATTTCCCAAAATTTTAGCTATTTCTTAAAGTTGAATAAAGATGACTCTTTATTTTCAAGGCATACAAACACTGCTTTTAAGAATTACTGCACCCTTAAAGTATTTTCATGAGAACTGATAACAAGTGCATGTTTTTAATGGCTGGTTGTGTTGATTGTGTGATACTGAGGGTAATACTGTCTCATGGAGGGTGTTCTTTTTTTTTTTTTTCCTCAGGGTATGTGGGAGGAAGGTATGCGCACGGCGGAGGGTTGCTATCGGACTGTGTGGGAGAGGCTGGGCATGGCATTCCAGACGCCTGAAGCTTACTGTGAGAAGGGCATCTACCGCTCCTTGGCGTACATGAGGCCTCTGAGCGTCTGGGCCATGCAGCTGGCCCTGAACACTTCGCAGAGGGATCCGAGCACGTCAGCTTGAACTGGAGTCACGGACAAGGAGAAATCAGAACTAGGACCTAAGTCTGGTGTGATCAGAAGCCCAGCGAGTTCCTCTTAAACTGACCTCCAAGCTCTCCTACAGCCACAACCCCGTTTGATCAATTACAGACCTTGAATTTGATTTCTCTGTTTTTTTGTTTTTGTTTCAGATGTTGGTTGTTTGAGGTTGTTTGAGGTTTGAGTCAAACAGTTAATGCTTGACAAAGTCGGTAGCTGCAAATGGTTCCTGATTTTTTTTTTATAAAAGTCATGCAGTATAGGGCGGTAGCCAGGAAATGTCAAATGTCAATCATAGGCAGTGTGCATTCCTAATTAAAAACTGACCTTGTGTTGCAGCAACATACTGTCTGTTTGCACGCATGTACACACACATGCAATACTACGTTACACAGTCATGTGAATAATAATGTTTGCATACTTGGAGTTTACTGTGAGTTATGATACCGGCCACATGTAGTCATTGTTGTCTTGAACAGTTGAGTACGTGAGAGGGCTGTTCACTGAATCAAACCACATTTCATGATCAGAAATATAGACACTTGAAAAGAAGATGGTCAGTTTGAACCTTTTTTTCCCACTTACATTTAAATGCTAAGTGTAATACATGATGAGTAGTGTTGGAAATGAAGTCTGAAAAAATTATATATTTTTCTTTTCTTTTTTTTTTTTTTTTTTTAAATATAGCATTTGGTGCCTTGTTGCATGTTGGCCTATATCTACAGTATATAAATGTAGTGGCAACAACATTTACTATGTTTTATAAAATCCAATACTCATGACAATCACGCTAAATAAATGACTGAATAAGATAAAACTGCAGGATTGTTGGTCTTTATTAATCAAAGGTTCTACATGGAACGTTCACAAAATTCTCTCTCGGCCCTTGATTGTGATTGGCTGAGCCGCGTTCGAAGCCATTGTAAAATTCTTTTTATAAAAAGGATCATCTTTGTTCTCGATTGTGATTGGCTGAGCCGCGTTAGAAGACTGGAAAAACACCGGTGACCGTATTACATGAGAATTACGGCGCCATAAAAGTTTTAAAGTGGGCTAAACCTGGGGAGAGGAGGAAGATAAAGAAAAAAAGAAGACGCTCAAAGACGCTAACGGTGGGTGAAATAGACTTAATGTTAAAACTAACTGTATTGACTTGTGTGTCTGTGACATGGCGTGTGAAGCATTTATACACGTTAGCTTAGCGGACCTCTTACTATGCCAATAGCCCAAAAAACTAATCAATTTTGCTGTGATTTAATTGCTATAAAAAACAATAAAAGCAATGCCGAAATAACTACGTCATGATGGAGATTTGTAAAAAAGTCTAAATTCAATCTTTGTCATTTTTATTTGCAAAACCACAAGCAAGCAACTTTTAAAATGCTTGTTTTCTGAATGAAGTAGCTGCTCCAGCAGGACCCAAAAAACGTCATCTAAATTATGTATAAATGAGAAGTAATATAGAGCTAATTAACTAAGCTTTCACACACTAATTGTTGAGGTGTCTTTTATTTATATTATATATAGTGTGTGGCCTAAGAGAGTAAAGACAAAACTTTTACATAGAAATCAGCGCTTTTATTTTACCACCAAACTTCTGTTTATTTTATATTTAAGCCCCATCAACCTGCATTTTTATTTTACTTCTAAAAGTCAGTTGGACTACTTTAAAAAAAAACATGGAAACTTTAATCATGGTGTTTTTAATTTAAATTATTGTTTCACAGCAAACAAAATTTGAGGACAGTGAATAGGGACAAATTACGATTACAGTGATTTTATTCCTTTACACAATCTTTCATACCCTGACTCCAGGAGATGCTGAATCAAGCGCAGAGGAGGCAACTGGCTGTGTGGTCTGCATGGTGGAAGCAAACTGGGAGAAAGAGAGGCTGAGAGGAGGGACCAGGCCAGGAAGAGACGGACAAGCTCGGATAATCAAGAAGATGCCA
The DNA here is from genome assembly GCA_023238725.1 of Scortum barcoo. Classification (NCBI taxonomy): domain Eukaryota; kingdom Metazoa; phylum Chordata; class Actinopteri; order Centrarchiformes; family Terapontidae; genus Scortum; species Scortum barcoo. The sequence goes on along the minus strand of CM041532.1, from coordinate 12,118,873 downwards.
TAAAATCAGGTGTTAGGTCTTCCTCAAGGCCCCCGTCTTTCCCTTCCCCGCCTTCATCCACATCCTTCAGCATGTTGTCTGTCTCCTGAGTCGGGCGTTCGCTTGGCTGTCCATTTTGACTTGGCAGGCAGTCAACACCAAGAAGTGCTCCTATATACACTGCTCAAAAAAATAAAGGGAACACTTAAACAACACAATGTAACTCAATCACACTTCTGTGAAATCAAACTGTCCACTTAGGAAGCAACACTGATTGACAATCAATTTCATTTCACATGCTGTTGTGCAAATGGAATAGACAACAGGTGGAAATTATAGGCAATTAGCAAGACACCCCCAATAAAGGAGTGGTTCTGCAGGTGGTGACCACAGACCACTTCTCAGTTCCTATGCTTTCTGGCTGATGTTTTGGTCACTTTTGAATGCTGGCGGTGCTTTCACTCTAGTGGTAGCATGAGACGGAGTCTACAACCCACACAAGTGGCTCAGGTAGTGCAGCTCATCCAGGATGGCACATCAATGCGAGCTGTGGCAAGAAGGTTTGCTGTGTCTGTCAGCGTAGTGTCCAGAGCATGGAGGCGCTACCAGGAGACAGGCCAGTACATCAGGAGACGTGGAGGAGGCCGTAGGAGGGCAACAACCCAGCAGCAGGACCGCTACCTCCGCCTTTGTGCAAGGAGGAACAGGAGGAGCACTGCCAGAGCCCTGCAAAATGACCTCCAGCAGGCCACAAATGTGCATGTGTCTGCTCAAACGGTCAGAAACAGACTCCATGAGGGTGGTATGAGGGCCCGACGTTCCACAGGTGGGGGTTGCTTGCTTACAGACTGCAACCAACACCGTGCAGGACGTTTGGCATTTGCCAGAGAACACCAAGATTGGCAAATTCGCCACTGGCGCCCTGTGCTCTTCACAGATGAAAGCAGGTTCACACTGAGCACATGTGACAGACGTGACAGAGTCTGGAGACGCCGTGGAGAACGTTCTGCTGCCTGCAACATCCTCCAGCATGACCGGTTTGGCAGTGGGTCAGTAATGGTGTGGGGTGGCATTTCTTTGGGGGGCCGCACAGCCCTCCATGTGCTCGCCAGAGGTAGCCTTGACTGCCATTAGGTACCGAGATGAGATCCTCAGACCCCTTGTGAGACCATATGCTGGTGCGGTTGGCCCTGGGTTCCTTCCTAATGCAAGACAAGTGCTAGACCTCATGTGGCTGGAGTGTGTCAGCAGTTCCTGCAAGACGAAGGCATTGATGCTATGGACTGGCCCGCCCGTTCCCCAGACCTGAATCCAATTGAGCACATCTGGGACATCATGTCTCGCTCCATCCACCAACGCCACGTTGCACCACAGACTGTCCAGGAGTTGGCGGATGCTTTAGTCCAGGTCTGGGAGGAGATCCCTCAGGAGACCATCCGCCACCTCATCAGGAGCATGCAGAGGCGTTGTAGGGAGGCCATACACACACTACTGAGCCTCATTTTGAAGGACATTACATCAAAGTTGGATCAGCCTGTAGTGTGTTTTTCCACTTTAATTTTGAGTGTGACTCCAAATCCATACCTCCATGGGTTAATAAATTTGATTGTGATTTTGTTGTCAGCACATTCAACTATGTAAAGAACAAAGTATTTAATAAGAATATTTCATTCATTCAGATCTAGGATGTGTTATTTTAGTGTTCCCTTTATTTATTTTTTTTGAGCAGTGTATTTTAAAAAAAAAAAAAAAAAAAAGATGGAAGAAAGGGAAAACGGGAAAAAGTTTTTAAACGTTGATGCTTAATTATTGGTTAATTATGTATTAACATTATGATTCTCTCTACATTTATTAGAAGTTGATCCCAAGGCTCCTTATTAAAGTCCCATTGTTTCCAGAAATTGAGGTGTTATCTACTTTTTTTTTTATTATTCTTGAAAATTATATCCCATTATATATTTTTACACCTTTTGGATTATTAAAATTATATTAGTGATTAACAACTTTATATTGCACATTTAAATGTATTAATTTAGTAGACCTCTCTATCCATAATATGTTTAAAAAAAAAAAGATTTTTGTTGTGATAAAGCATTTGTTTTCAATCAGCTCCCTCCATTCATTCATTTAGTAGTAACCACGAACAATATCAAAACAAGAACAGAGCAAGACAACAGAGGGTAGGTTTAGCACCAAAGCTGGGGAACAATGGTATGTTTGGTTGATGTCCACCAGCTGCAGGGTGGTCTGCTGCATGACTGTCCCATTGGCCAGAATATGCCTCCTGATTCTCCTATAGTTCTCAAGGATCCCATCTGGACACTGTGGTAGTCCTCCTCTTCTTGGGACTGCGGTGGATCTCACAGAGCCTGACAAAAATGGTCTCAATCAGGCGGCAGCAATCTGCCCACAAGGCAAGCGGGGCAGTGGTGGTGAGTGCGTGCCTCTTCACACTCTCACACCCCTGGTGTGAAATTCTGCCTTTTCTTTGGAGATCTGAACCTCCCTGTATCCAGCCCTGCTCTGGTATCTGGCAGCAAACACCACTCTCTGCTTATTGTAGTCCAGCAGGTTCTGCCACTACTACTACTGCTAAGCCACATGTTGCTCACCTAAGCACAGAGAACACAATGGCAAGAAGACAAAAAAAATGTGCACAGAGGGACTGACCTGCTGGACCAGGCTTGTAGGAGACAGCGACGCTCAGGTCATCAAGGAGACTTGACACAGTGAGGTCCACTGTTAGGTGTATGTCTTTTGAATTATTTGAATCCTGGCTGGCTCGTCTGACTTTCCAAGATGCACCACAGAACACTACAAGAAGTCGTTCCTGCCTGTGGCCATCAGACTTTACAACTCCTACCTCTGAAACACCACTCTTATTAACTGCATCAAGCATTATACATAAAGCTAATCCTTTTTGTTCAATGTTCTGGTTGTGCAATATACTCGATCTACACTCACCCGTGCATAATAAGCAGCATTTATATTTATAGTTATCTTAATTCCATTTATTGTATATATTCTGTTCTGTTTATTGTATTTTTTATTTATATTGTGTTCTCTGTGTATGAGAGCAACTGGAGCACCAAATTTCCCCCTGGGATAAATAAATGAAATTGATACTGAGTGATTCTGATTCTGAATTGTTCTCTGTTGTTGTCCCTCCATGCCTGAGGGTGGTACTGTTCACCCTCTTCTGTTTTTTTTCCTTTAGTATGCTCTGTTCAGATGGTTGTTGGTGATTGGACAGGAGATTGATGGTGCCACTTTAAAAAGCCAGCCTGGCTCCTTTTCTCTCCCTGTCTCCCAACCAGACTGTAACATGCTGTGCTGTGCTTACAAGTGGATTTTGACTGTAGTCATATTACATTGTTAATGTGCTAAGCTATTGCCCTAATGTGAATATCTAAAAATGAGCAGTCCAGGTAAGTGTAAGGGGGCGATGCCTTTTCTGTTTTTATCCTTTTTCTCCTGTTTATGTTAGGGAGTGAGGCAAGATCCCTGTATTTTCTTATGTTTCCTTTTTAGGAATTAGGCAAGTTAGTTGGTTTTGTTTACAGATCGTTTTGTTTATTATTTTGGCCATGCTCACCCTGATGTCTTTTCATACCCTGATTTTATGAATAAATCTATTCTGTTTGGACTGAACCTGTTGTGGTACTGGTCATTCATTGGACTGGGGAAAGAAGGGTGTCATCTTTATGCTATATGCATCTTTATTTATTAATTTAATTTCTTTGTTGTGGAGAAAAATAAATTAGAAAAAAAAATGCAAAAACTTGTGCAATGGCTTAAAGCTAAGGTGATGTATGATTACATTTCGTATGATTTATGTTATGTGTATGTATATGTATTACACAGCCCACATTTATAATAACTGCATATGTTATCACTGTTGACATTAAAGTGTATATGAAAGTATATACTATAATGTATACATATATACGTATACTACAGAGGATAGAGTAGGGCTGTTGGGTCTCCTTGATACTAAATTTGGCTTCAGTTAGCAAACAGTAACCCACCAAATTATGATTTTGTGAACTGAAAGGAGAACCATAGTTAGACAGGATAAGATGAGAAATCAGAAATGACGGGACTCAACAATAAATATACAGTAATTTAATTTTAATTAATTTTAATTTTATGATGGAGCATATTCAAACTGAGTCACACAAACCATTAATTTCTGGGAAAATATTTACCTTTGACAAACTTTGAGTCTGGATCTGAGTCTAGGGCCACAGACTGCTTCAGCAGTGGTATGCTGCTAAACCATCAACATTACAACATGTGACATATAGCAGTGACATAAGATATATGATATATTTGCTACTGTTAGCTGTCATTCTCACCTAGGCTTTAGGTGGGCTAACTGATTTAATTATTCTTTGGAGGTTCTTTAAATTCATTTTGTTAACTAAGTACCTGGATAGCTAGTTCACATTTACAGTAAAACAATAGGTACTGTAGGCAAACCCACAAAACACCGCTTTTAACAAACACTGAATGTGAACATGTAGGCCTACAGTAATACACTGTGACGCTGCAACACAGAAACGCACACTCACTAACGCTGCTATTATTGCACACTAGCAATCATAATATGTAAGTTACAGTAGCTGTACACAACGTTGGTTAACTAACGTTACCACTGCTGGTTGGACATCTTAAATGGAGCAGACTCAGAGAAAAGTTTTAATATCAGTTTGGAATGTAACTAAGGTCTAACTAAATGAAAACTAGGGTGAGTGTGAGTGTGTGTCTCTGCATGTCTATGTGTGACAAAGACTAAATGGAGGAGCTCAGGTCCTGTGCTGACACAAAGGGGAAACTCAAAGATGGTGGAATGAAAGATGGCCACCTGGGGTAACAATTGCATTTGTGTTTCAGAGACAAAGACCAATGTGTGTGTCATCTGTGTGGGATAGCAGTGCCAGCTGAGCTTGTTTGTTCACATGAAAGACCTAGTTGTTGCTGGACTTAACTTTTATTGTGTCAGTGCATGTGTGAAGCAGAATTAACATCAACTTAGTGTAGCTAACGATCACATGTAAAACACAATAGACCATAAAAACACATTACAACAATGCTGTGCTGTCTCTATTTGGTATAACTCCTTTAAAAGGGGGTTCTCTTACAAAGAATTGTGGTTCTGATGTCAAAAGCAGTCCCTTTGTTAGAAGCTCAGTGCTAACTTCTTTTGTTCCTCCTGATGCTTGTAAGTTAACATACAAACTCTGTGTAGTAGCTTAACATGTTCACAGTGTACCTGTGCTTGATTAGCTAGCCAGGAATCCCAGGCAGGCAGGCCCTCGCATGGTTATGTTAAAGTGCCTGTACTTTGTCCAGGCCACCATGTTGAGGTCCAAGACCAGGTCCCCCACCAGGGGAGAGAGTTCAAGAGGAGAGACAGAAAGAGAGAGACTAAATTTTAAGACTTGCCAATCGAAAACTGCCAATCTTTCCTTTATACAGTGAACCTGATGCTGTTTCCTAAATCTATAGTACGCTTCTCTTGATGTATTTACTTATTATTACTATTGTGTTTCCTTTCTCCAAGTCTTGCTACGGGTAATTTATTTAAAATTTTACTCATATTCAATTTAGAGCTGTGTTTCTCTTAGTACGCAAATGTATAAAAACGTACCTAGTTGCTTTAGCAGAAAACCCTGTGTCCCTGGATGGGAAATTTGGTATGCATGTAAGGGGGTGTGAATAAAAACTTTAAGCCCCTCCCACCTACACTTGCTCATGACAACTGAGATGACGTGTTTATTTGATTTCTGTTGTGTTTCGTTTATTTGTTCTTACCATAAAAATTCATGAAAAGTTATTGGTATGAATGAGACTTCCCAAGTCTGGGCTAAAACCACGAGACGAGTTTGGGCTGCATATGAAGGGGTGTGGCCAAAATGTTTAAGCCCCACCCGCCCATGACTTTTAACGACTGCGTTTCTGCTTTTGACTTGTTGAAATCAACTGCACAATTTGGTTGAAATTTTGAATTTAGCAATGTCCCATGAGACTTCCCAGTCTGGGCTAAAACCACCAATCTTTCAGTGAATAGAGCTGCAGCTTCCTAAATCTGTGTTTAACATCAACTTCTCATCACATGTCCATCTATTATAATGTTTTGTTTCTCTTGCCATGCAAATGTATGAAAACGTACCTAGTTGCTTTTGCAGAAAGCCCTGCGTCCCTGGGTGGGCTCGAACCACCATCCTTTCGGTTAACAGCCGAACGCGCTGACCAATTGCGCCACAGAGACGACTTTGAGAAACATTTGAGGGGGTGTGGCCAAAGTCTTTAAGCCAGACCCACCTACACTTGCTCATGACTTTTAATGACTGCGTTTCATGACGTGTTTATTTGATTCCTATTGTGTCTCGTTTCTCCAAGTTTTGCTGAGCAAATTTCTGAAAAATTACCAATTGCTTTTGCTGGAAAATCCTATGCCCCTGAGTGGACTTGAACCATAATCCCTTGAGTTAACTTGAGACATAAGCAACTCCCACCTCTATCTGCTTTTGACTTTTTGAAATCAACTGCACAATTTGGTTGAAATTTTGAATTTAGCAATGTCCCACGAGACTTCCCAGTCTGGGTTAAAACCACCAATCTTTCAGTGAATAGAGCTGCAGCTTCCTAAATCTGTGTTTAACATCAACTTCTCATCACATGTCCATCTATTATAATGTTTTGTTTCTCTTGCCATGCAAATGTATGAAAACGTACCTAGTTGCTTTTGCAGAAAGCCCTGCGTCCCTGGGTGGGCTCGAACCACCATCCTTTCGGTTAACAGCCGAACGCGCTGACCGATTGCGCCACAGAGACGAGTGTGGGCTGCATTTGAAGGGGTGTGGCCAAAATATTTAAGCCCCACCCACCTACACTTGCTGCGTTTCATGAAGTATTTATTTGATTCCTATTGTGTTGCATTTATTTGTTCTTGCCATGCAAATTTATGAAAGATTATCTAGCTGCTTTGACAGAAAATCCTATTCCCCTGAGTGGACTTGAACCATAATCCCTTGAGTTAACTTGAGACATAAGCAACTCCCACCTCTATCTGCTTTTGACTTTTTGAAATCAACTGCACAATTTGGTTGAAATTTTGAATTTAGCAATGTCCCACGAGACTTCCCAGTCTGGGCTAAAACCACCAATCTTTCAGTGAATAGAGCTGCAGCTTCCTAAATCTGTGTTTAACATCAACTTCTCATCACATGTCCATCTATTATAATGTTTTGTTTCTCTTGCCATGCAAATGTATGAAAACGTACCTAGTTGCTTTTGCAGAAAGCCCTGCGTCCCTGGGTGGGCTCGAACCACCATCCTTTCGGTTAACAGCCGAACGCGCTGACCAATTGCGCCACAGAGATGACTTTGAGAAACATTTGAGGGGGTGTGGCCAAAGTCTTTAAGCCAGACCCACCTACACTTGCTCATGACTTTTAATGACTGCGTTTCATGACGTGTTTATTTGATTCCTATTGTGTCTCGTTTCTCCAAGTTTTGCTGAGCAAATTTCTGAAAAATTACCAATTGCTTTTGCTGGAAAATCCTATGCCCCTGAGTGGACTTGAACCATAATCCCTTGAGTTAACTTGAGACATAAGCAACTCCCACCTCTATCTGCTTTTGACTTTTTGAAATCAACTGCACAATTTGAGGAGGTGTGGCCAAAATCTTTAAGCCCCACCCACCTACACTTGCTCATGACTTTTACCGAATGCGTTTCATGACGTGTTTATTTGATTCCTATTGTGTCTCGTTTCTCCAAGTTTTGCTGAGCAAATTTCTGAAAAATTACCAATTGCTTTTGCTGGAAAATCCTATGCCCCTGAGTGGACTTGAACCATAATCCCTTAAGTTAACTTGAGACATAAGCAACTCCCACCTCTATCTGCTTTTGACTTTTTGAAATCAACTGCACAATTTGGTTGAAATTTTGAATTTAGCAATGTCCCACGAGACTTCCCAGTCTGGGCTAAAACCACCAATCTTTCAGTGAATAGAGCTGCAGCTTCCTAAATCTGTGTTTAACATCAACTTCTCATCACATGTCCATCTATTATAATGTTTTGTTTCTCTTGCCATGCAAATGTATGAAAACGTACCTAGTTGCTTTTGCAGAAAGCCCTGCGTCCCTGGGTGGGCTCGAACCACCATCCTTTCGGTTAACAGCCGAACGCGCTGACCGATTGCGCCACAGAGACGAGTTGTGGGCTGCATTTGAAGGGGTGTGGCCAAAATATTTAAGCCCCACCCACCTACACTTGCTGCGTTTCATGAAGTATTTATTTGATTCCTATTGTGTTGCATTTATTTGTTCTTGCCATGCAAATTTATGAAAGATTATCTAGTTGCTTTGACAGAAAATCCTATTCCCCTGAGCGGACTTGAACCATAATCCCTTGAGTTAACTTGAGACATAAGCAACTCCCACCTCTATCTGCTTTTGACTTTTTGAAATCAACTGCACAATTTGGTTGAAATTTTGAATTTAGCAATGTCCCACGAGACTTCCCAGTCTGGGCTAAAACCACCAATCTTTCAGTGAATAGAGCTGCAGCTTCCTAAATCTGTGTTTAACATCAACTTCTCATCACATGTCCATCTATTATAATGTTTTGTTTCTCTTGCCATGCAAATGTATGAAAACGTACCTAGTTGCTTTTGCAGAAAGCCCTGCGTCCCTGGGTGGGCTCGAACCACCATCCTTTCGGTTAACAGCCGAACGCGCTGACCAATTGCGCCACAGAGATGACTTTGAGAAACATTTGAGGGGGTGTGGCCAAAGTCTTTAAGCCAGACCCACCTACACTTGCTCATGACTTTTAATGACTGCGTTTCATGACGTGTTTATTTGATTCCTATTGTGTCTCGTTTCTCCAAGTTTTGCTGAGCAAATTTCTGAAAAATTACCAATTGCTTTTGCTGGAAAATCCTATGCCCCTGAGTGGACTTGAACCATAATCCCTTGAGTTAACTTGAGACATAAGCAACTCCCACCTCTATCTGCTTTTGACTTTTTGAAATCAACTGCACAATTTGGTTGAAATTTTGAATTTAGCAATGTCCCACGAGACTTTCCAGTCTGGGCTAAAACCACCAATCTTTCAGTGAATAGAGCTGCAGCTTCCTAAATCTGTGTTTAACATCAACTTCTCATCACATGTCCATCTATCATAATGTTTTGTTTCTCTTGCCATGCAAATGTATGAAAAACGTACCTAGTTGCTTTTGCAGAAAGCCCTGCGTCCCTGGGTGGGCTCGAACCACCATCCTTTCGGTTAACAGCCGAACGCGCTGACCGATTATTTACTATTGCGCCACAGAGACGAGTTTGGGCTGCATTTGAAGGGGTGTGGCCAAAATATTGAAAATAAGCTTTTTAAACTGCCCAACTTTCACCCACCTACACTTGCTGCGTTTCATGAAGTATTTATTTGATTCCTATTGTGTTGCATTTATTTGTTCTTGCCATGCAAATTTATGAAAGATTATCTAGTTGCTTTGACAGAAAATCCTATTCCCCTGAGTGGACTTGAACCATAATCCCTTGAGTTAACTTGAGACATAAGCAACTCCCACCTCTATCTGCTTTTGACTTTTTGAAATCAACTGCACAATTTGGTTGAAATTTTGAATTTAGCAATGTCCCACGAGACTTCCCAGTCTGGGCTAAAACCACCAATCTTTCAGTGAATAGAGCTGCAGCTTCCTAAATCTGTGTTTAACATCAACTTCTCATCACATGTCCATCTATTATAATGTTTTGTTTCTCTTACCATGCAAATGTATGAAAACGTACCTAGTTGCTTTTGCAGAAAGCCACTGCGTCCCTGGGTGGGCTCGAACCACCATCCTTTCGGTTAACAGCCGAACGCGCTGACCAATTGCGCCACAGAGACGACTTTGAGAAACATTTGAGGGGGTGTGGCCAAAGTCTTTAAGCCAGACCCACCTACACTTGCTCATGACTTTTAATGACTGCGTTTCATGACGTGTTTATTTGATTCCTATTGTGTCTCGTTTCTCCAAGTTTTGCTGAGCAAATTTCTGAAAAATTACCAATTGCTTTTGCTGGAAAATCCTATGCCCCTGAGTGGACTTGAACCATAATCCCTTGAGTTAACTTGAGACATAAGCAACTCCCACCTCTATCTGCTTTTGACTTTTTGAAATCAACTGCACAACTTGAGGAGGTGTGGCCAAAATCTTTAAGCCCCACCCACCTACACTTGCTCATGACTTTTAACGACTGCGTTTCATTGAAGTATTTATTTGATTCCTATTATGTTGCATTTATTTGTTCTTGCCATCAAATTTTGAAAGATTATCTAGCTGCTTTGACAGAAAATCCTATACCGAGTGGACTTGAACCATAATCCCTTGAGTTAACTTGAGACATAAGCAACTCCCACCTCTATCTGCTTTTGACTTTTTGAAATCAACTGCACAATTTGGTTGAAATTTTGAATTTAGCAATGTCCCACGAGACTTCCCAGTCTGGGCTAAAACCACCAATCTTTCAGTGAATAGAGCTGCAGCTTCCTAAATCTGTGTTTAACATCAACTTCTCATCACATGTCCATCTATTATAATGTTTTGTTTCTCTTGCCATGCAAATGTATGAAAACGTACCTAGTTGCTTTTGCAGAAAGCCACTGCGTCCCTGGGTGGGCTCGAACCACCATCCTTTCGGTTAACAGCCGAACGCGCTGACCAATTGCGCCACAGAGATGACTTTGAGAAACATTTGAGGGGGTGTGGCCAAAGTCTTTAAGCCAGACCCACCTACACTTGCTCATGACTTTTAATGACTGCGTTTCATGACGTGTTTATTTGATTCCTATTGTGTCTCGTTTCTCCAAGTTTTGCTGAGCAAATTTCTGAAAAATTACCAATTGCTTTTGCTGGAAAATCCTATGCCCCTGAGTGGACTTGAACCATAATCCCTTGAGTTAACTTGAGACATAAGCAACTCCCACCTCTATCTGCTTTTGACTTTTTGAAATCAACTGCACAATTTGAGGAGGTGTGGCCAAAATCTTTAAGCCCCACCCACCTACACTTGCTCATGACTTTTAACGACTGCGTTTCATTGAAGTATTTATTTGATTCCTATTATGTTGCATTTATTTGTTCTTGAAAGATTATCTAGCTGCTTTGACAGAAAATCCTATACCGAGTGGACTTGAACCATAATCCCTTGATTTAACTTGAGACATAAGCAACTCCCACCTCTATCTGCTTTTGACTTTTTAAAATCAACTGCACAATTTGGTTGAAATTTTGAATTTAGCAATGTCCCACGAGACTTCCCAGTCTGGGTTAAAACCACCAATCTTTCAGTGAATAGAGCTGCAGCTTCCTAAATCTGTGTTTAACATCAACTTCTCATCACATGTCCATCTATTATAATGTTTTGTTTCTCTTGCCATGCAAATGTATGAAAACGTACCTAGTTGCTTTTGCAGAAAGCCCTGCGTCCCTGGGTGGGCTCGAACCACCATCCTTTCGGTTAACAGCCGAACGCGCTGACCGATTATTGCGCCACAGAGACGAGTTTGGGCTGCATGTGAAGGGGTGTGGCCAAAATATTTAAGCCCCACCCACCTACACTTGCTGCGTTTCATGAAGTATTTATTTGATTCCTATTGTGTTGCATTTATTTGTTCTTGCCATGCAAATTTATGAAAGATTATCTAGCTGCTTTGACAGAAAATCCTATTCCCCTGAGTGGACTTGAACCATAATCCCTTGAGTTAACTTGAGACATAAGCAACTCCCACCTCTATCTGCTTTTGACTTTTTGAAATCAACTGCACAATTTGGTTGAAATTTTGAATTTAGCAATGTCCCACGAGACTTTCCCAGTCTGGGCTAAAACCACCAATCTTTCAGTGAATAGAGCTGCAGCTTCCTAAATCTGTGTTTAACATCAACTTCTCATCACATGTCCATCTATTATAATGTTTTGTTTCTCTTACCATGCAAATGTATGAAAACGTACCTAGTTGCTTTTGCAGAAAGCCACTGCGTCCCTGGGTGGGCTCGAACCACCATCCTTTCGGTTAACAGCCGAACGCGCTGACCGATTGCGCCACAGAGACGACTTTGAGAAACATTTGAGGGGGTGTGGCCAAAGTCTTTAAGCCAGACCCACCTACACTTGCTCATGACTTTTAATGACTGCGTTTCATGACGTGTTTATTTGATTCCTATTGTGTCTCGTTTCTCCAAGTTTTGCTGAGCAAATTTCTGAAAAATTACCAATTGCTTTTGCTGGAAAATCCTATGCCCCTGAGTGGACTTGAACCATAATCCCTTGAGTTAACTTGAGACATAAGCAACTCCCACCTCTATCTGCTTTTGACTTTTTGAAATCAACTGCACAATTTGAGGAGGTGTGGCCAAAATCTTTAAGCCCCACCCACCTACACTTGCTCATGACTTTTAACGACTGCGTTTCATTAAGTATTTATTTGATTCCTATTATGTTGCATTTATTTGTTCTTGCCATGCAAATTTATGAAAGATTATCTAGCTGCTTTGACAGAAAATCCTATTCCCCTGAGTGGACTTGAACCATAATCCCTTGAGTTAACTTGAGACATAAGCAACTCCCACCTCTATCTGCTTTTGACTTTTTGAAATCAACTGCACAATTTGGTTGAAATTTTGAATTTAGCAATGTCCCACGAGACTTCCCAGTCTGGGCTAAAACCACCAATCTTTCAGTGAATAGAGCTGCAGCTTCCTAAATCTGTGTTTAACATCAACTTCTCATCACATGTCCATCTATTATAATGTTTTGTTTCTCTTGCCATGCAAATGTATGAAAACGTACCTAGTTGCTTTTGCAGAAAGCCACTGCGTCCCTGGGTGGGCTCGAACCACCATCCTTTCGGTTAACAGCCGAACGCGCTGACCGATTGCGCCACAGAGACGAGTTTGGGCTGCATGTGAAGGGGTGTGGCCAAGATATTTAAGCCCCACCCACCTACACTTGCTGCGTTTCATGAAGTATTTATTTGATTCCTATTGTGTTGCATTTATTTGTTCTTGCCATGCAAATTTATGAAAGATTATCTAGCTGCTTTGACAGAAAATCCTATTCCCCTGAGTGGACTTGAACCATAATCCCTTGAGTTAACTTGAGACATAAGCAACTCCCACCTCTATCTGCTTTTGACTTTTTGAAATCAACTGCACAATTTGGTTGAAATTTTGAATTTAGCAATGTCCCACGAGACTTTCTAGTCTGGGCTAAAACCACCAATCTTTCAGTGAATAGAGCTGCAGCTTCCTAAATCTGTGTTTAACATCAACTTCTCATCACATGTCCATCTATTATAATGTTTTGTTTCTCTTGCCATGCAAATGTATGAAAACGTACCTAGTTGCTTTTGCAGAAAGCCCTGCGTCCCTGGGTGGGCTCGAACCACCATCCTTTCGGTTAACAGCCGAACGCGCTGACCGATTGCGCCACAGAGACGAGATTGGGCTATGTGTGAAGGGGTGTGGCCAAAACATATAAGCCCCACCCACCTACACTTGCTCATGATTTTTAACGACTGTGTTTCATGAAGTATTTATTTGATTTTTATTGTGTTGCATTTATTTGTTCTTGCCATGCAAATTTATGAAAGATTATCTAGCTGCTTTGACAGAAAATCTTATACCGAGTGGACTTGAACCATAATCCCTTGAGTTAACTTGAGACATAAGCAACTCCCACCTCTATCTGCTTTTGACTTTTTAAAATCAACTGCACAATTTGAGGAGGTGTGGCCAAAATCTTTAAGCCCCACCCACCTACACTTGCTCATGACTTGTAACAACTGCGTTCAATGACGTCTTACAATAATGTAATAGGTCACTTCTGCTGAACTCTCTTCCTGAGTGGGCTTGACCCTCAATTCGTTTGGTAAACTTATAAATATTTAAGCCCAATCAACTTTTATTTTTTTACTTCTACATGTAGCTCTACATCATGGTGGAATCTCTCTTCAAGTGGACTCAAACCATGACCTTGTCAGTTCAGCAACACCCACCTGTATTTGCTTTTGCTGTCTTGAAGTTGGGTTGGGCCACATGGTGGAAACTAATAATTTTCTCTACTTTCTTAGGTTTTCAATGTAAATATTTAAACATTAGTACATAAACATGCAGAATGGAGTGTAAATGTAGTTTTCTAGGTGGTTGAGTTTGAATGAGGAAACATGCAATTTGAACAATGTGGTCCTTGAGTGGATTTTATATTATATATATAAGTAATCAAAAGTAATGAAAAGTTGCTTCAGCACAATACACCTTTACTTGTGCTGTGCTAACTATGGCAATAGTTTTGAAAAAGTAAACTCCTATAGAAAAAATTGACATATAAAGTGTTATATAAGGATTTTGTATACCTTGACCGTAAACGGTACTGTTATGAATCCAAGATCTGTGGACAAAAGCATCAGTCTCTGTGGCGCAATCGGTTAGCGCGTTCGGCTGTTAACCGAAAGGTTGGTGGTTCGAGCCCACCCAGGGACGTTGCTTTTCATTTAACCTCACCAATCAGCTTAAACAAGCTTTGGGCAAACATTAGGACATATTGGGGGAGGGGAAGAGGTATAAACAAGCAGGTGAGTTAAGGGACCTAAGGCATTGATGTTATTGCAAACAGCAGTATTTGAGTCGTTATTCACAGCACAGCATAGTCCAGTCTCATTCTTTTACAGTTTGATTAAAGTACGTCTAACTTCCTGTCAAATGAAAGAGTGCTTTACTAGAAAAAAGCAAACCATGTAAGTAAAGGAACAGCACTGACTGTTTTCACCAAAAAAAAAAAAAACTCTCGTCCCTGGGTGGGCTCGAACCACCAACCTTTCGGTTAACAGCCGAACGCGCTAACCGATTGCGCCACAGAGACAAGCTTGCTGCATGCTGCACAGTTTGAAGCCTTTGTCCATGTGCACTGCAGCAACAGGGGGAGGGAACATGAATGGCAGAGAAACCCACAAGGTATCTTCACAGACGATCCGGTGGGGGAGAGTAAACATGTTGCCCGGCTAGCTCAGTCGGTAGAGCATGAGACTCTTAATCTCAGGGTCGTGGGTTCGAGCCCCACGTTGGGCGCAAATCTTTTATTTTCCTAACCCTAATTATGAGATTTATGTAGGTATTCCTACCCTGCACTTGCACCTACTAAGGCTTCTAGTTAGCTTCATGTTTTCTATCCACTCAGTGAAACAAAGATTTGATGGTGTTGGAGTGAAAAAACGTGGATTACATTTGAAAGATACACCGCTCCTGTGTCAAAAAGAATTGCGCCCAACGTGGGGCTCGAACCCACGACCCTGAGATTAAGAGTCTCATGCTCTACCGACTGAGCTAGCCGGGCTGTGGCTACATTCTGGAAAGTCGGGTCCAAATTCTGACAATCTGTGTGTGAATAATGTCAATATTTTCTGAATTTAGTTTTATGATCAATTTATTAATCTTACCACATTAAACCCATTGCCGGTATCAACAACACTTTAGACACATATACACAGAGACACCACGAAAACTTGAAACTGCCAAGTCAATCTTCAATCTCAGGCCTAGTCTAACCTGACAGCCGATGTTTTTAACCAGCATTACCTTTACCTGCTGCCTCAAAGCTGTAACACCATCCTCTGTAACTTCACATCATTGTGGATACCACGTACTCCCTTTGTCATTCACATCAAAAAACAAATCCAGCCAAATGCAAGAAAAACTGTATCAAGTCCCACAAAAATCAAGCAGCCACAAGAGTGATTTCTCTCGTTGTCTAATAGCTTACTACTTGCTCTACAAGTCCGACCTATTTTTATGACACTCCCACTAGTTTTAACATTCCTGTAATGACGAGTGATTAGCTGGCTATTACTAAACAGGAAAGGAGCCAGAACCGTTCCCTGCGGAGCACCGGTGCTGCAGAGAAGCCGATCCGACTCAAAGGCCCTACACCCTCACAAACTGTGGCCTGTCAGTGAGGTAGTCCAGAATCCAGGAAGTGAGGTGATGGGTGAGGGAGGTGTGAAGGAGGTAGATGACGGCATCATCCACCCCAATGTCAGGCTGGTAGGCGAACTGCAGGGGTCCATGAAGGAGCTCACCAGCGGGCGCAGATGGACGAGGACCAGTCTCTCCAGCTCCTCTGTATTTCCAGACACAAAAGCTCTCCTCTTCTCCTTCAAGAGAGCCTTAATGTCCGGGGTAATCCAGGGCTTGCTGTTGGAGAAGCTCCGTACAGTCCTGGTGGGTACGGTGTTCTCCGCACAAAAGTTAATATAGTCCGTCAGGCAGTGGGTGAGACTGAGACTGTCGATGTCCTCCCCATGGGCGTCACTGAAAACATCCCATAGTGACAGGCAGGCTGCCTGTGCACAAGAGTCTTATACACAGGCATGAGGTGCACAAGGTTGTGGGTCTGCGCCGCTAACTCGTCCATCTTATTGGGGAGAGATCTTACATTCCCATGAATGTAAGATTCAGATTCAGATTCAAAACTTCAAGACAATTGAAGACAAAACAAGACTTCAAGCAAGTCCAGAACATGGTACTATCATGTTCTTTGTTTAATAGCGCCACTTGCTGCTAGGGGGGTCGACTGTGAAAAGGTGTTTATCTGTCTTTGCTGATACCTCTGTATCTAAGCCCAAATGTTTTGAACTCTTGGCAATAAGTGTCTGTCTGAAGAGTGCAACTACACAGGCCTAGTCCAAACGCACACATTTTTTAAAACAGATATTTTGACCTTTTTTAACAAATCTATCTTTGCCAACTTACAACAAGCATGCTATGTCAGTAGGAGGCAAAAAAAAAGAAAAAAGAAGAAAAGTAGTATCTTGAAATAATGTGCTTATTACTGATTTATCTATACTGCCGTCCAAAGGCTAACTGCAGTTACTATATTTTTGCTCAAAAATGAGTTACAACTAAAAATAAACTTCTTGTACTTCTTGCAGTCATTGACCTACTATC
This sequence comes from Scortum barcoo, assembly GCA_023238725.1. NCBI lineage: Eukaryota > Metazoa > Chordata > Actinopteri > Centrarchiformes > Terapontidae > Scortum > Scortum barcoo. The sequence continues at coordinate 12,101,878 of CM041532.1, read as the reverse complement.
CTCTAAATGACCTGGGTCAGTCACAAGATGTACACAAACCCTTCATTCTCACAACTCTGAGATACCATCCAAAAAATGACAGGCTCATCCAAACTCTGGTAAAGTGGAGGTGGAGTGGTGGAACTGCAAAATGAGAACATCCAGGCATGGAAAGACGGGCACTCCATGACAAAACTGAAGAACACCCCTCATCTAGCAGAAATCCATGTCAATGACATGACATGCTCATTGTACAGAGCAACCACGGGCATGAGGTGACACCATTTTACACGTCTACATGTCACCACTGACAATGCAGTCCCTGAAAATCTTCAGCCTGAAAGGAGTTTTCAAAAACATTTGTTTTCAGTGATTAATGCTGAGCTCACTGTGGTGATTACATCATCAAGCTACCGGTCAAGGAAACAGGACCATGTGGTCTCTGTGGCGCAATCGGTTAGCGCGTTCGGCTGTTAACCGAAAGGTTGGTGGTTCGAGCCCACCCAGGGACGACTACATTTTTCATACTAATGAAAACACAATGTATAAAACTATGAGAAAAAAATTCCACTTGAATGTAAAAATAAATAAATAAATAAATATTAACAGTGTAATAATAATAATAAATCTGTTGTCCCTCATGTGGCCAGACCACATAATATTACATTATAATATTAAAGTGGCCTTATTATACCATGAGCATATATTTAAAATGTTAATTATTTTCATATATTATTTTGTTCTTCTGTAATTATCAAGACAATTCCATCAACAGGTTACCAGAGAGGACAAGAAACCCTGATCATAAAAGAGACTGACTATCCCCCAAATGACAGAGAAAAAGCTGTGCGCCCAACGTGGGGCTCGAACCCACGACCCTGAGATTAAGAGTCTCATGCTCTACCGACTGAGCTAGCCGGGCTGATGATGCTACCCCCAGAGGTGGTGTTTAAAAAATGTGCAATCCTAAGACAAATTTCATTCTTTTACTGTTTAAAGGCTGCAATTTAAAAGGATAAAAGGACACTTTTATATAACACTTAGCTCACGTTGTTTGTATCTTTTATAGAACTATGCTGTGTATGCCTATTTTTTGATATGATGTATATTGTTTATTTTCTAATGCAGTGTTTCCCCTACCATTATATTAGGGGGGCGCCCCCCTCCAAACCTGTAAACCTAGGGTAAACACTGTAATGACTTCTATTTCTTTTTTTGAGAAGCCACCTTTATGCAAGTTTATGTAATTGAGTTTTACGCATGGCTATTTTTGTTAGCTAGTTTGTTTAAGGTTAACAGTGACCTGCTAAGATTTTAAAGACTTGGACTTTGTATGATTAACTGATAGAAATAAGCAATCAAAACAAGCCTGTTTAGAAACAATGTAATTTCTACAAAATCACACAATGACATGAAAGTATTAGCTTTGATTAAATACTATCAACTTTGCTGCCATCTGTTCCATATTCATATCCTTAATTAAACCTTTACAATATTTTCTACTTTAAGAGAGAGAAAAAAGCAGTACTGTGTAGTGACAAAGGACTCTTGACTCTTGAAATAAAGCTAAAAAACTCTTAATCTCAGGGTCATGTGTGACAGGTTGTTATAAATTCTGTCTGTAATGTAGGTATGCTCACGCCATCATAACAAAGTGTAAATATATGAAAAATATCAGCTGAAGTACTGGATGTGCAGCAAAATGACTTTGTGTTTCTAGATTAATATTACTGCTGCATTAAGGTGTTTGTTGCATTTTACTGCTACTTTGAGCTCTTTTAAATTACCATATATACTTTTGGGTAGCTTAATCTATAGTAATGCATCAATGTATATAAAAGCATTGTGTGTTTCTGGCATGGCTGTCCTGCGAGAACCATGTATCTCTAAAAAGTCAACTTTTCATGAGATTTTCTCATTTCTTCTGATGTATTTTCCAAGTAATGCATATTTTTCTTATATGCTTTGTTTTTGGTTAAATTACGAGGAGAAGTTCGTCAGAAAAATTCAAACTCAAAAACACCAAACTTGGAGATGCGTGGTTTTCACTTGGCAGAGAGGGAAGCAAAAAAAGATGTGCCCACCCAACCATGACCTTGCCTTAGCTTTGACTCCTGACTCAGTTTATTCAATATAAATACTTAAAACAAAACACTAATACGCACATATAATTAAGCACACAAATTACTTAACTAGCAATTCATTTATACAGTAAGGAGTTATGTTTTTAAGCAAACTAGTCAATGTTGGTGTTTTAAGCTAAGCATTTTTCGTTAGCATATTTACCTCAGCACCATTACGTTACTTATAAATACAGACATAAATATTAATGTTTTACACCTACATTATAAGCTGTTTATACTTACTCATCACAAGTCACTAAATATCAGCAAAACCTACCGTGAAGACGCGCTTGATGAAAGCTGAGCTAGCTCGCGTAATCTGTATCTCCATGGGCGTTGGTGCTCGGTGTTTGACCTCCAGCTGTTGAGTAAAAGTGCTCTGAACAACCCGAAAACAAACTATTTATCGCTATTTACTTTAAAACTACGTGTTAAAGATGAGGAATGTTCGCCAAAAGTTCCAGAATCTTTTAAAGTGCGTCACAACTGCGTCAGAACGCTACTTTGTTGTTTTTCAATTGGGGCGTACCAAAGCGGCGGAGGAGGGGTGTGCTGCTGGGTGAGTTTAAAGATGGGCCTCTTAAATCAAAACTAATTTTACTTTAATATGTTTTCTATAATATCTTAACATATCTGTCGTCTGTTTTAATGAATTTTGTTTTTGCATTTTATTTATATTTCATTATGAAGTTGTGACCACCCCTCCCTTACGGAGATCATTTGTAACGACAGGTCACGCACCTGCGTATAAAAACAATAATTACACCTACAAACTGCGTAACTCATCAGAATAAGCAGTGCTGATCGATATTATTAATACATTACGGTGTAAAAGCTTTAGTTACGTTTCAGATCACATTTTTTCACACCCTTTCTGCCCATACAAAACCACGAGTCTCCAAATTTGGTGATTTTGAATTAGATTTGTTTTATTTATAAACTTATCTCCTTCTTATTTAATAAAAAAAGTGGATTCACTATAAAGTGCATCATCAGAAAACTGAAAATCCCATTAAAAGTTGACTTTTTAGAGATGACCTTATATATCATTTCTGAAGATGAGGCTACCCAACAATATGAAAAAAAGGACAAAACAAAACACTGACATGGACCATTTTACTGCAGAATAAGTACTTTCAATGTTAAATACATTCAGCTGATATATTTTTATTGACTTAGATTTCATTATGACACCTCCATTCACCAGTCAGCATCAGCATTTACATATAAAACCAACCTCATATATAGAAACTGTGCCACTCACCAAAATAAGCAGTACAAATCACTATTACTGATTAATAAACGTAGCACAGATACTTTATTGACTTTTCAGATGCAGTTATATAAAACGTGGATTAACTGGAAAATGCATAATCAGAGAGCTGAAAATCCCATGAAAAATCTCATTTTTACAGATCATCTTATGGGTCATGATGCATTGCTGCAGATACCCAACAGTATATAAAGTAGCAGTAAACATGCACATAACACACATTAATGCTTAATCCATTAATATTAATCCAGAAACATCATATATAATAAAACACTGACAGGGGCCATTTAGCTGATAACACTTACATAACTTTATTAATTCTTATTATATTCCCACTGTGACCATTTGCACACAAACGACCGCTAGATGGCGTTTCTGCACTATAATAAACCACGTGTGGCTGTGGATTTAGAGACAGTCCAGCTGCTGCAGCACACCAAAGGGCTGGTCCTCACTTCTCAGCCCTGCACGGAGCAGAGAGGAGCGGCTCAGGTTGCCCCCCTCACACCCTCCATCACATTTAATCACCTGCGTGGTTGTAAAGCTGCAACAGGAGGAGCAAAAAAACAAAAAAAACAAACGCGCACCAAAACCACGTGATCAAATGCGGAAATTGTCCGGCAGGGAAAGTGTGTTGGAGAAAAGAGGGGAGCGGAGGAGGTGCTGCTGTCCGCTCGTGTTGTGAGCCGCCGGCCGGACTCCCCTGAACAGAAGTAACCGAGGAGAGGACGACAGGCTCGGTCACCTGAACGGCACAGTCCGCGGCGAGTAAGGTAAGCACGGAAAACAAGGAAGACTCAACTTTTAAAGGGAAATTACACCCTGCAAGGACGGCGAGCTTTACGTCTGTTCATGTTAATGCTGCAGGTAATGATCTATTTATATTGTCCCTGCTGCACTGACTAACTTATATAATGCGTTTATGTGTGTTTCAAAACTGTATTCCTCACTCACAGCTGTGTTATGATGTGTTGTTTTGTGCTGTGTTTTAGTGTTTTACAAGTCACTTTTACACCCAAAAAGTATGCAACACCTAACATACATTTATCAGCCTTTAGTAGATCCATTAAACACATCTAACACAGCATAAGCTCACACTGTTTGGTTTTGCAGAAATTATTTAGAGAGCAACCTATGCATGTCATATTTTGTGGGACTCTGCAGGCGTCACACCTCATCCTCACAGGCTTTTTTTTTTTTTCATGTTTTTAATCTCACCAAGCCCAAGCCTTTAAAATCTTAGCAGGCCGTTGCCAGCCTTGAATTAAAAAACTCCAACCTGCTTTTCTCAGCATGTATTGGATAGTTACACAGAAAACCCACTTAACAGAAGAGAGCTCACAAAAAAAACAGCCATGCATAAAACTCAATTACCTGCAATTGTAGCTTAACAAAGCGTCCGCGGGATAACTCTTGCATGAATGTGGCTTCTCAAAACTAAAAGAGAACAAAGTGCACATCAATATTACACAAAGATAAGTCATTAGGAAATAGAAAAATTACATCACAATTAAAATATAGCGATATTTTTATGAGTATAGTCTACAGAGGACACAACCCACACAAGCTCATTTTTACCTTTCCTAAATTGCTTTCTACACAGATCAGAACTCATACGCCATTAGATGTCCTGAATACACTGTTTAACAGTGAGGTAAGAACTTTTTTAAATATATATATGCACAATAACAGTGAAAAAGGTGGAATTGCATGCATTTTGGAGATTTTTCATAGATGCAAGTGAATTTACTACTCATGTTGATAACATTGATTGCATGCTACCACCGCCACTTTAGTCCATCTTACCCTTTTTTAGTGTAACTGTGGGGGATAAAATGTCAGAGACACCTCTCAGTGAGACACGACACACTTCAACAGCACCACTAACAATGGCCTCCAAATGGCCGCAAGATGAATCAACGAAAGCCGAACATTAAGAGCTTCGTGCAGTTATTGAAGGGCTGTTGTTTCAGGACCAAACATTGTAAATAGACATCAAGCTAATGATTTAGTTTAAGTATCAGGTCATTCGCGTAATGTGCTGTAGAGCAGGAATAAAGAGAGACATCGAGAGTTACGATCCACAGTTTATCAAGTGTTAAAATGCAGGACAAGAGATATCCCCTGTACTGTGTATACCATTAACAGTATACTAAAGTAACAACTGATGCTCATTTTTAAAAAAAAATTTGCCCATTATTTCCTGTTTATTGGTTTACTATAGTAAACTATAGTCATATATAGTAAACAGTCATATTTTCCAGCATATAAATGTCAGAAAATTGTGAAAACATCCCTCACAAGTTCAGCAACAGTCTAAACTTGATGATATTCAGTTTACTATCTTAAAAGATGTGGAAAAGAAGCAAATATTCACATTTAAGAAGGGGCCAGATATTTTCCTGGGGGGGTATTTTTGCATTAAAAAAAAATTAATGTACGTGCATTGCCAAGGCAACAACACTAATAACTGGGCTAGCTGCACGGCGTCTGCTGCCTAACGGTAAGTGAATAAGTAACGTTACACGGGAGATGAATCATAACTTCAAGGACAAGAATCTGAGGTCGGCTATATCAAGTAAAATGTTTTCATAACAAGTTGGCAAGGTAATATTTATGTTTCATTACTGTCATTTTGTTTCAGTGTACACAAAGTGAACACCTTTCAGGCGTATTTGCTGAATTTGACAAAGTTTATTGGATTAGAATTGCAGACTACACCTTTATTTTTCTGGTCCACAAGTAACTGTATTGCCTAATAGTTTAAGCTCCAGCAACAGAGTCCATAGCTTATTGACTGATTCAGTAAAGAACAAAGGTAAAGTACAACATGCAGGGTTAACAGCATGGCGAGATAACAGGAACTTCAGATTGAATGTTATGTTTCCTGTCACTCCCCAGCGTGTGGCTGTTTCACACGGAGGAGATCAAATCACTTTCCCAAAATAACAAGCATAAATTCAATGCAGGAGATGGATACCAGTCGCTGCTCTCTGTGGGATGTGTGGTTTTAATTTGTCAACTGTGGCAGAGCTGAGGCAGAGCTGTCAGTCACGAAGCCTGCTCTGGCTTTCAGAATTAAATGAGGTGGTCATGCACGGAGGGAAGTTCAGTGCTCACACCTTTTTAAGGTTACTGTAGAAGGAGCCGACTAATTTATCTGTTTGGTTGAGTATCTCCAGCCACACAAACCTTCACATTTGTTTTGTGGGTCACACCTGACCAGGTCGACGTTGTCAGTTCATCCTCTACATCATGTTATGTTTGTAGGTACAAAATCAACAGCTCAGTAGCACCACACGACATTATCTAGTACATTTTACAAGGTGTATGAAGGCTGATTCCACTAAACAGCTGTCCTACAGGATAAACCATATTTATTACAACTGGAGTTATATTGCTGTTGGTTTGACCATCATTTCTATGGATTATGGTAACTGCAGTCCGGTGGGGCAAGAAACACGAGCAGACAAGATTTGACAAGTTGTAAACAAGTCATTGGATGAGCCAGATTATGTAAAACTTCTCATTTGGAGGTCAAACTGAAACTGAGATGTTTACAGTAATCCCTCATTGCACAGGAAGACAGGTATGTCAGGTCTAATGCTGTGAAGCAAGTTTTCACCTTGCATTACTTCTCAAGTTTGTCTGCTGGAGTATTTGTGTTTATTCACCTCTAAACACAACCTGCAAAGATTTCCCCCCGCTTGATGACCTGCTCGGTGTCAGGATTTCTTGGATAGGCACCAACTACAGGTGTTTCACCTCAGCTGCAGAGTGGCTGTCCACCCAAATTAATCTGGTATACTACAGCAGAATCATCCTAAAATAGGCAAAATTTTTTTGTGATTGTGAATTAACCACATCGTGATGCTGCTTTCAGGCTGAATGACAAGCAGACAGCTTTTAAAACGCTTGTTTCTGAATGGAGTTCACATCAATTAGGCCAAAAGGACATCATCTATATTATGCAGAAACACCATGGTGATGTTACTGTGACGTCAGGAGGATCTCAGTGCTGATAGGCTTTTCGTGACACAGCGTCACATTGCATCATTCGCATCGTTAGGAAAACACCATAAGTTGAACGTTGTGGACAATTTGGATAAAAACTCTTTACCTTTTGCCTTTTTTTTTCTAGTCCAAATGAGTTTGGCTGTCCTGAGGGTTTGTTTGAAGCTTATTTGACTGTCTGACTCTTTATATATACTGCCCTGCTTTTTAATGACGCAAGGATTGAAAGCAAGTTTTATGTTTAAACAGGCTGTATACAGTGGTAGTTGTCAACGGAAGTGAATTGTTTAATGTGACAACAAAGACCTAAAGCGTATATGTAAACGCCCTAACCCTAACCACTGAGCCTGCAAAGTTTTTGCAAAGCTGTGTTGTTATTATCCAATCAGACACCCTTTACGTGTCATACCACTGCTCTCACAGCTGGAAGGCGTGTGCATTTGGATCTCATCAGTGGTTTTTCTAATCATAGCGACCCATTTAGGCGCCCAAAACAGCACTGATATTTTGCAAAGTGGATCATCCTCCAATTCTAAACTATTCTCAGCGGATGTGACATTGTACGTTTTTTTGCTCGGTGGTGTGACACCCCTTCCTCTCTTGCCGCAGAAGGGACTCTGGCACTGATCCTCGCCTGCTGCCTCTTCGTTCCCAGCCTCGCTACATTAAAAGAAGGAAGTGCAAGCCACAAGCGACTCTCTGGGTCACCGGTATTGCACATGTGAGTGGTTCCTGTTATAAAATGTGTTAAAAGAACAATTAAATGGAAATGCCACCTAATTTTTAAAAACATTTCCAAGGCTGTTCTTACAGCAGCAGCATCTAATATGTGGTAAGATCAGATTGGAATAAGATTGTGTTTGTTAAGCCTGGACAAAAAGAAAAAAATGAACAGAACTGTACACATAAAGCTGTCAAAATATCTGCTGAGATCCAGTATTAGCAAAGAGAGAGAGAAAAAGCATCTTCAACCTACCGCCTTTGTCCACAGGGGCCCAAAAAGTTCCATTGAGCTGCTTTAAAGATGCCCTTCAAGCTGATTTTCACAAAGCACCAGTAGGCATGCTTTTGTACTAATAATACCATTAGTTACTAGCCACAGCCCCTACAACACCGCAGCTACAACTGTACCAACTGCAGTCGCTCTGCTGATAATATTAGGGCGAGTTGTGTAATAATGTAATGATTCACCTGTTTTTTGTTATTATATGAAATCACAGTTTGGAAGAAACTTGACAGACTGAGCACTTGAGTTGGTTATCGTTGTGTAACAGCAGTATTACCTGCGAATAAAGCATCTCTCTTGTGTATTGTTGCGGCAGTAGATTAAAGAGGCCTGCCCACCACCCCTTTCACTTATCTGCTGCCGTTACATTGGTATTATGCAGTACGCTGTGCACAAGTAGGCTGTGTATTTTCTTTATTTCCATTTTTATAGTAAGCACCTCCCAAAGATCTGATGAACGTTTTCCATCTGTGCGAAGCCCACGAGCAGCAGCTTCTAGTTAATCCTCTTAGACTGTTTTGTTGTTTTCCTTTAATTGAAGTCTCTGTCGGGAGTCTCCGGTACTCCTGGCTGGACTAGCGCCGCACAGCTGTGCTCTCAGCTGAAATACAGGCTAACCTGGGGGATCACGCATTTTAAAAAAAAAAAAAAGGAAAAATAACCGGGGAAGCTTACTGCGGCGAGCTGCTATTCCTCCCCGTTTTATTTCTCTTGCATGTACAACCTTTGCCGCCCTCCTTATCTTGCAGCACGCTTCTGCTGATCCAATCACTGCCGACTGTTTCTCTCGAGCACTCTCTCGATATTGCTTAAATGCGCCTCCCTCATTGTCTCCCCTGTCCTAACGTGTTTTGCAGGGTCGTTCTGAGGTCAGGCTGCTGAGATGACTTCGCTGTGACAGTGTGTGTCCGAGTGTGTCTGTGCTGGACCAATCCCTGTGACATGGCTGCTGCTAAGAAGAGTGAGTTTTTATTATTATATTCAATTACTGTGATGTTTCCTAACTTTGAACACTTTTAAAAGTTATTTCTCCTGAGTCTTACAGTGTCATTAAGTCCAGTAATGATGTTTTTTTTTACAGTTATAGAAACCTTTTGAATTGGTAGATATTCCTTTGAGGCAGACAGGACAAGCAGTAGTTATTATTTAACATGTAGGGTACCAAGTCTTGTGTTTTTATTGAACCAGTGGCAACAGGCTGCAAAATTCATGGCATACGTTTATTTTAGGAGAAGTGAAAGAGGCACAGAGAAAGTTTGGGAACAGAAAGAAAGGTTTCCCACACGCCTGCTTCAGTGTCTATCTGCTCTGTTTAGTTGTTCATCTCTGTTCTTTAACATTTGATTTTTGATCCAAGTTTAATTAAAATTTAACTATTTATAAAACTTAAAATATAGCCCAACCTTTACAGCTGAATTTAGTACAGCAACTCATTTCTAGCTCAAAGCAACATTACAGTGCACATGAAGGATTATTTCCTGTACATAAAAGCTCTTTTACCCGGCCAGGAAGTGATCATAATGTTTGAATCTGTATCCCATAATCTGCTGTAGGTGAATTAAACTTGCTCGAACTTTCTCCTACATTTAGAAATGGTCTTTTGCGGTTAAAAAAAAAACAAAAAAACACAGGATGACAGATTCTTCGATGTAATTTGTTGCGACTGAGAACCCTAAATTAACCTTTGCAGACAACATGGAGGCGTTCCAGGAAGGTTAATCGATTAAATTTAAATTCACGATCGATTTGTTCTCTCGGGTTGGGTTTCTTAGGAAAAGGGTGTGTTGATGCTGGCGTTGCCAACAGATTTTTGTGAAGGCAAGCAAATTTATTTCCTCAAAACAGGATGGGCTTAGTTTAAAAAATTTTTTTTTAAAAAACACAGGAAGAGAAGAAGGCCTGGTAGATGCCTGTAAATGATTCATCACATTTTTTTTATTACTATGAATTTGCATCTTCTCCTCCCCAGTGGAGTATAGGACCACTGTGCAGGCATTTGTTCTCCTTGATAAGGTCACTGAATGAAGGGCGTCGCAAAGGGAGCCTCTCTATTGACTTTCCATTGACAGCATTGTACAAAATGTATTTTTCATGTGTCTGGGACGAGCTGAAATGTCACAGGAAGAGTGTTTATTTCCTTTTCGTTTATGGGAAGCGGTAGGAATGCGTTTCCACCTTTGGGAGAATAAAATAGTTTTATGAATAAGAGCTCTGACGTTTTTATTGTGCAGTCCTTTGGTCTTGTTTTTTACAATAGGTAAAGATCTTTGATCTCTACAGTTTATCATTCAACCTCAGTCTTCGTCTTAGCTTTTTAAGAACTCTCCCAAGTGGATAAGTTGAAAAGCTGGCCATTACCAGGAGACCAATAGAAGAGATGCAAAAGGAGACGGGTAGACAGAGATGGATTTTTGCAATCCAACTGTAGGCCGGCAACCAGTGCACTTAAAACATAATTGAATTTGTGCTTTATATATACCGACTGGTCACAGGTGTGGTGCGTAATTTATGTCTTCACCTGCTGCAGAAGCTTGCAGTTTAAGTTTACAGGAGAGAAGACTCCAGCTGATCAGGACAGGAAGGAAGCTTAGAAAACATTACCTGTGTCTTTTTGTTTTTGTTTTTTTCATGTGTGTACTGACAATGTGGTAAATGAGTTCAGAGAAGAAGCCTGATAAGCCAACAGAGCTCTGTAATATTCGGCAGAGGCAGATACACACACAGACAGACAGATTAGTGAAGAGACAAAAGTAGGTAGGGAATAATCTGAAATAAGCCAGTTCAGTGGGCCGTGCGTGCTCGTGTGCATATGAATTTGTGCGCGCACATGCGTCTGTCTGCCATTACTGAAAGGGTAAATGGGTGTGTGTGTTTGTGTGGACTCAGGCTTTGTCTGAGATTAACCGACCCACCGGAAAGGCCGCAGATCTCAGTGCTGTGATAGTGAGCCTGACACAGAGGCTTGGCCCCAGAACTCTAATACTCCTTTGATGCTGTTTATGTATGGAAAATACATCAAGCACAACGTAAATAAAAAGACAAAAGTCAGAACTTAGATTAAAATAATGCAGTAAAATGATGCCAATAACAGATGTGTTTTTCCTGTGCAAACACTGCGGCTACCAGCTGCCGCCCCACCAGTTAATAACCATCATGGTGACAATAGAGATGAGACCTGCGGTGGTAGGAGGGGCCGGACTGAGGCAGATGATGCTGCACAGTGGTAAAATCACTGAGCAGTTCAATGACTTGTTGGCCTTTTAGGGTATTAGGAGCATTTTCGCGTGCCAAATGGTTACTTATTCCAACTTTATGCAATATTGTCAACATTATAAAGTTGTGAATAACTTTGCTTGTGTTTCCTCTTACATTTTGTCAAACAGAAATCATATTTAGTGCTCTTAGGCTGAGTTTTTTTTAGGCACGTAATTAGTGAGGCCGTGCTGAGAGGACTCCTGAGGACAGGACAGGATGAGCAGAGCTGCAGTAACTCGATGAATGACAGACTTTGCCGTTACTGACATTGTGAAAGATGTGAAACGGTACGAGTTGTTTTAGATGTTGTGGGGGTAAAAGGTAGTCATTTTCTGAAGACAGTGTAAGGTGATTGACAATTGTGGCGCTTCCAAGGCTCAAAAAAACAAATTTTATTTAATAGCCCGTTAACGACAACTCAAGATGCATCTTGGAAAAACAGGAGCGTAAAACTTGTGCCAATAACAGCGAGCTGTTGCTCTTTTTCAAAAATAAATCACATAAATAGCTCTGATTCACACCTCCGACTGACAGCTTAATTTTTCAGAAATTAAGTTGCGATTGTGTGAGATTATACAAGAAATTCACGCGTATCTGTTTTGAGGAACACAGACGACATCAGTAACCTCGAAGGGAAATTCATCCACAACCAGCTGTTCTTTTGAAGCTCAGTACCAATAAAAAAAAGATACAGTGAGCCATTATAAAGGGAGCTGCCATAAAACAGAGTCATTACATTCTGCTGCAGGTTTAACACGGTCATACATTTGAAAGTAAACTATTAAAAAACACACAGAGAGTGGTTTGATTGCTTGTTCTGTATTCATACACATAACACCGCTGTCTTCTCTCACTTTCTGAGGCTTTTCCCCTTTTTAATGAAACACAATAAATGAGCAGAGCTGAAACATTTCATTCCACTGATGATTTTGCCTTAGTCAGTGTCACATTTCTTCAATGGGGAATATCTCACTTTGACACTTAGAGTCATTGCAAATGAAAGCCACCTCTCTTCAGAGTATACGAATACGAATAGAGGTTCTGAACTATAAAGGGTATAGTGCTCCCCTTTTTAGTTCTTAACTCCTGAAAGTCTAGCTTACAGTGTGAAAGCCTGCCATTATTAAGCTTAGTGTGTGAATGTAATTACAGTCATGGAGTCATACAGTTTGAACTTCCAGGCTTCATGCAAAAAGCCTCTTATAGCAGGAGTGGTGACTTTGAACAGCAGGTCCATCATGTGATGATGTGCTCGCAGCTTAAGTCTCGGTCTCTTGAGTCAGTCAAGAGTCTTTCTTCTCCAATTTTGGAAAACACACCCTTCAATATTTCTAGAATAGATTTAGACAAATAGAGAATATTTTTATTGGTGTTTGATTTTGAATGTGTCGCTTTTTTGGGTGATAAATGTTTTTAATTTTTGGTAGAGCCACTTTTTTACAGCTCTCCACTGAGCAAAACTAGAAAGTGATTACAAAAACAAGCTCCATGTTAAAAGCTGAGTACAAAATGGACTGAGCAGGACTTCTCACCTTTTCATTACTAAGTGTTATCAAGGCTGAAGTCAAGACACCTTGTGGTCTGTGAGTCAGAAGCTTTACAATCTTTTACTTTTATTTGCATCACGTCCTTCACCGTAAATGGTGCTGCAGATCTGATGTTAGATTTTACCGAAAGCAATTGGCTTTTCAGAAAATAGTTGGGTGTGTGGGGAACAGAGTGCAGAAAATAACACCAGTAAGTGCAAGTACTTTCAACACTCGCACCAAGTGCATCTAATGAAAGGGTGCCCGGTCAAAGGTGAGCCGCTCTGTGCTTTTAGATGTGATGTTTCTGAAGTGCGGCGTGAGAGCCGAGGCAGGCGAGACACGACGCTGAGCTGCAGGAAAGATTTACCAACATGCAAGACAAAAATTATTGTTACTGTATAACTATTTAATTGTAGCTGTTAGAAATACCATGACAATAAATTGTCTTGACATTTTAGAGCTGCATAAAAGGATCATTCTCATTTTGATTATTTTTTTGAGATGTCAGTTAATCCCTCAGTCGAACCCAAACACTACACTAATAAATGTTTGTCATTAAAGACGTGGGTTTTTACATACTTTCTTATCAGCATTATATTTTCATACAAGTCTAAATTGCGATTTAGAAAAGACTCATTAGTAATTTTTTACTTCAGTATATGAATTTTCCATCACAGCACACAGTCAGATAAGAAAACTCATTTTCAGATATTAATCCGCTCTGACATTTGATACCTTTTATCTGGATTTGGGAGATTGTGCAGTCTAGATCACAGAAATTAGGCACAAGAACCTGTTTTAGATTAGTTTACATCTTCTATCTTTTAGATCAGCAGCTCCACTACGGGATATTAATAATATCGCAAGGTGTTCTGCACTATAGTTTTTTATTTTATATCGAGCTTTAGATATTAAAACAACATTTTAATATAATATACCCCCACCCCTCATTTCCACATTCTCTTTCAACACAGTTATCCTGCACATATGGAAGATTATGTAACTCCTGAAGTCATTATTGTGACCCAGATTGCTGATAGCAAGGATTTCTAATCTCTGATATGAGTCTTTATAAAAGTTTAATGGAACAGGGCCCATGAGGGACAGTAATGGCCCGTGCCTCATGTAATGCAAGGACATAAGTCAGCATATGGATTCTATCAATTATACACAATCGAATTGGCTCCTCAGTAGCAACTAAAACTTTAATTTATCATGAATCATTTTGCACCCCTTCATATATTTTCCTTTAATTGAATTAAAACCTCCCAAGTTTCCTGTGCTGTTGTTTTTTTCGGAATAAGAAATTCATTATGTCGCTATCTGTTTGATCTTCAAGATAAAAGTTATATTCTTACCCGGCTCCGCTCTGTCATCTTAATAATTAATACAGATGACAGCAGTTTCACCTAATGTTGGCTTGTCATGGCTTGGCAGAGAAACTATCCTCGTCTGACAGAAATCGTGCGTTTGACTTTGTTCTGTTCCAGATATGGAGGGAAGAAATGCCTCTGCCAATAAACCTGAAGGAAAGGAGAGGCATATCCCTGCTTAAAGTTTTGCTGGAAAAAGACATAAAAGAAAGAAATTTCCCCAACTGTCAGGTTGGCAAAAACACCTGAGTAAAGTTTAAACTGGAGTTGAAGTCTGAAAACTTTTTTTTTTTTCCATTTTCAGGTTCTTTAAAGTTTTTGGCACAAAATAGGTATAAAATAAAAACTCTTGAGTAATTAAAGTAATTTAAAATTCAACATAAGCAATCACTGTATTTAAATGAGTAAATGTAAAAAATGAATTAAGTGACTATTGTGCACCAACCTTGTTTTGAAGCCAGTCTTAATTAAGCCAACATGAAGCTCATTGAATTAATAATGTTGAATCCAGATACCTGCTCAGTGTGGACATGCCTCCTGTGTGCATTATGGCGCCCTGCAAGTCTGGATATAAATACACCCGAGCTGGAGATGTATTTGAAAAGGTGCTTAAAATGAGAGCTGGATGCTTGTCTTTGCTGTGTTGTCACGCGGCGTTTGATCGGAGTTGGCAGTCGGTAATATTGGCCGCCACAGCTCCGGCACAGTGGCCATATTGCTGATTGGAGGCACCTTTTTTGAAGTTTTTGAATAAATCGAGAATAATTGGAAAAATGGTAATGAGAAACATGGTGGCCCAGGAAGCTTTTGTGAAGTCTCATAGTCATATTTACACACACGCACACACACACACACACGCATTCATGATCTGAAGAGGTCTATGGAAAATAGACTCTTAAGTGATCAGTGAGTCCCAGTGGCTTTTAAAGGACAACCTCCTATTAATAGAATATTTCCTAAACATGTAATATGTTGTTTAATTGCAGCAGTGAAGAGCTACATATTCTTTTTTTCTGTTTATCTGTTTCTTGTTGTTTAGTTCCTGCACATGTTTCACTCTCCTCTCGAGGTCTGGGAAAGCGACGCTCTATAATCAGGCTCCAAAGCCTTGGAGGAGAAATTCAGACAAATTGTTTGTTGTCCCAGAGAATTATTGTTTTTGGGGAGGAGGGGGGTTTATTTTGAGAAAGAAAAAAAAAGTTTCCATTCTCTCACCCTGGGAAGGAAAGCCTGGGCAGGAGAACAATAAATATCAACGTGGCTCAGTGTCATTGGAGAGCACAAAAAAACCTGAAGGGAAATAATATGTTTAGCTTGTAAGCCTAAACTTTTTTAAATCCTTTATTTTGACGCTGGGGTCCCACGGAGGCATAGCGGGTTTTTTAAAATAAATTTCATTGCCACATTGTGTTTGCCAGCAGTCTAAGATAGCTTTGATAGATGAGTGATTTATCTTCAATTTGTTTATCTCGAGGGTTCAAACTCTATTAAAGCTGCCAGTGACCTGTATTTGGAGCCAATACTCAAATTTGTTAAAGGTTGATGAATTCTTAAGCAGTTGTCTTCGGTGAGTACACTCCATCATATGAACAGGAGAAGGCAATTGCTGACAAAACAAAAAACAAGAGGGTATGTTGGTCCATTTTAAGCTGTGATACCAAGAACCCAATCTCTTTACGTCGGTGTGTTTGAAATTGAAATGGGATTTTTATTGCTGCAGCTAATAGTCGCTTAAATTATTGATGAATCTGATATTCTGTTCAGCGGAAAGAAATGTTTCAGCTCTGCTATTCTCTCAGCTAATTGAATAATTTAGCAATTTTATCAATAAAACGTCAGGAAAAAAATGCTCACCACAGTTTTAAGAGGCCGAAGACAATCAGCGAATCCTCTCATTTGATGGACTTTGATGGATCTATTTTTATAGTCTATCATTACAAACATCTGACTTGTTGAAAATGTCCTGGTTATTGTGATATTTTACCAATAATGTCCACCGCCACTGAAGAACAGTGAGCTAGGTGTTATTCTCCTGGTGACCTTGACCACGGACGCCATGCAGGGATTAATAAAGTTTCACATTACCAATATTAGTCTCTGCTGGACTTTTTCTCAACAACATTATCAGTCTCAGTGGACGTCTTGACTCTTGTGTTGATCTTAAGTGCAGTCAGCTAAAGTTTCATAAACGTTTCTATAATTTACTACTTTTTCCTCCCTCAATTGTCTCTTGTTTGCTTTTTCTCTTAGCCTTTTCATCTCTCTTTTCTCTCCCTCTCTCCCCCTCAGTCCTGCCAACACAATATATATATGATGGGTATTTTGCACTGTATATGTGTGTGTGTGTATATGTGTGTGTGTGTGTGTGTGTGTATACATATGTGTGTGTGTGTGCGCCTGTGTGTGTTTGCAAGCCTTTAAAGCTCTCTGAACATTCAGACTATCAGAGCAGGTTTGAGTGATTGGTAAAGTGCTCTGCTGCACACTCCACTATGTCGCTGAAAGGAGTCGACTATCAGGGTTTAAAGAGATCTAGTGTGAGTGTTTGTGTGCGTGTTCACCTTCTCTCTCTCTCTCTCTCTCTCTCTCTCTCTCACTCTCTCTCAGGCTGTGCGAAGGCAGGAGGCGTGCGTTTCTCAGAGGAACCCCCCGCCACCGGAGCCCCGTCACATGTCCACTTTGACGAAAAGCTGCATGACTCCGTCGTCATGGTGACACCGGAGGATGACGGCAACTTCATGGTCAAGGTGTGTTTAACCTTGCAGTATCCTGATCGGTTTAGATTTCATTTAATTCGATTTTTATTCGTTTCTCAGATTCCAGTTTTACACGTCTTGACTCAGTACTCTCTTACGATCTCTCTACCAAACACTCACTCAGGCCTAAAAGTCAGATTCTGCTGTCGGTATGCGTCTTTTTTGCAATTCAGATCTCGTGACTCTGTGATTTCCACAAAAGAGACGACCTTGAACCACCACCTTATCATCAGCATTATCTTTAATCACAGCACAGACACATCTCGCAGCCGGTCCACTGTAACATGCCGAGGGTGGAGAGGACTTAACGTCTCTAACTGATAGACAGATGTTGAGATAATTCATTTTCTACCCTGTTTGTTTTCTGTACACATCAGTTGTGTGATTAGATCACACGGCCAATATATTATTAGCCGTGTGATCTAATCACACAACTGATGTGTGTTGGCTCAAGAGTGATGGCAACACTCAGAGGTTAAGTTTATCATGTACCACTGCTTCAGTCTAAAAGCAATCATGTGTATACTGAAAACGAGACACAATGGTCATATTTTAGATATTTGAGTGTTAAAATTGATAAAATACTACTTAGATATATACGAATATAATTGGTCCACTTTTAAGACACACCTAGTTTAGATGTAGCTGTTGCTGAAACTACAAATGCCCAGCTTATAAAGGTGCAGCAATCGAGCATAATTATATTTGTTTGCAGATTTTTTTGCTCATTATCAGTTGTTGTAAGATAGAGAAAGCAATAATTGACTTTTTTGCCGCTTTCATTTTCAAATAAATAGCTGAAGCTGTTGATGTATGATACCAAATTAAGATTTTATTATTTTCTCTTCCAATTAAAAATTACTAACAATGATATGCATCAATATTATTTATATGGAAACACTGCAGTGCCAAAAAGGTGTTATTCTGATTGTTTATATGCTTTTTACTCAAGTAAAACTACAAAGATGTATTGTATTTGTTTAAACACAGCAGTTCTTTCACATGATAATCTGGCATGAATCAGTTTAGTTTCAAGCAGCTGCACAGAAATGTTTGGAAGCACTTCTTTATAAGATAATGATCTGGCATCATCACGTGCTCCCATGGATCGAATATTTTCTGCGGTAGTATTTCTGCCAAGCCTGCAGATGTTACTCAGCCCCCATCTGCTTCATGGACGCCACGAACAGCAGATAACACAAAAGTCCAAGTCAGTTGTACTGTCAGGATAATAACATCTCTGTGGATTAGATTCACAATAAAAACATGCAATTACAAAGCCTCACATACTGTATGACATACAAGCAGACAGGAGCAGACAGGACAGGAGTGGTAATCAAGAGCTTATAGATTGATTAAAGGGTAGTCTTCAACTCAAAATACAAAGTTCATATTGTACGGGCACAAGTCCTGTATCATATCGTCCTGAAATGAATCTATCTGGAGGTAGTTCTTCTAAATGAAAGCCACTTCTGAAGCAGATGTTTACACAAAGTTCAGTTTACCTTGGAAAAAAACAATACTGCAGTCTCACAGATTGTTTCTGAGCAGCTCACTGGCCCTGAAAGTCTTGTAATTGGTCATAATTAGGGGCTCGGCCTCCCCGGATGCCATGTTTTTCAAGCAGTGGATGTGATGTTCAAAGGTAGCTCTTTGATCTGGCACATGCTCGGTTCCTTCGAGCATCGACGGGCTTTATCTGTGAAACATCCAGGAGAAGATTAAAGTCTTTTCTCATCACCGTTAATCTCCTCTGTCGGCTATCAAGGCACAGAACAATGATATCAGACTTCTCATCTGTTCTCCGCTGTCAGCTCTTAAACCCCGGAGGTGCTCAACTCAGGAGCTGAACAGTGGCCACAAAACTCCAAAACTTAAACTGTAGTAATATGAGAGAATATAAGCTATTAGCAGAGAAAATATTAGAAAATATGAGGGATTCTTCACAGCAAATATCAATGACTGACATATCAGGACATGAAAGTGAAATGTTTTTAGCCATTTTTACCACTTTGGTCCAAACGACACCCCCAGAGGAAAAAGCCCAATGACTTTTCTGATTCCTTGACTTTTCCTTTAACACCACCATGAGGTTGATACTTGTGAGTTTGACTAAAACGTCTGATCAACTCTTCGGTGGATTACCATGAAATTTTGTACAGCTACTGATTACCCCCTCAGGATTAATTGCAGTAAGTTTAGTAATTCTCTGACTTTAAATCTAGCACGCCGTGTTCATATCATTTTTTTAATTTGTCCATTACTTTGGGGGCAAATTTATTACCCGTTAACAGCTAAACTAATGACAGTCCCATCAGCCCAGGGCTAATAAGCCAATGTTAGCATGCCGTCACCCTAAAACGTGGGTTTCAAAGTTCTTCTGAGACTGTTGGCCTACCCTCAGACAAAGCTTAGAAAAATATGCCTCCCCACCTCCCCTTAGTTTACTTGCTTAGTTTTAATGCCTGGATGCTCAACAATTCAACTAAACAACAACAATTGAGCTAAATGAGCACAATATTACTGTATGACATGACGTCAGAATACACCAATAAATTAAAAAAGGTTTATCCTGAGGTGTTTTTTATTAACAGTAAATTTAGCCCAAACTACTATATCTCTGAACTGTCTCTTTAACCTAATCACACACATTTAGGCTATTCTATGTGGTCTCCTTTTGATAACTAATGTAATAGTTTTCACTCTCAGTCACTGAGCCCCCTTTGAAATCATTTGGAGATGCTCCTGCAACTTTGAAAACCTCTTCCTTAAATTAATTAGACTGTAACCATGGTAAACATTATACCTATCAAACACCAGCATGTTAGAGTGCTGATTTCATGGATTTGTTTCTGGCTGGCACAGAAAATCAAGTGCATCTCAAGTGGCTCACATTTTGAAATGATTTCCTGCCCGCAGGTGGAGAGTATACTGCAATTGTTTATATCAATATTACAGGATGACTTCAGCAGTTTGGTTTTTGTTTGTTGAAGATGTAAGTGCACTTGGCTTCCAGGTTAGCCTCCATCTTCCGCTGTCCCTCAGTTAATACTCCCAAAGGAAAGTTCTGTTCACCCTCACTGTAACTAAGCCTTTTTCCAAGCTTTTAAACTAATTCACAGCCAAATTAATTTGCTTAAAAGCTGTGTGTGTGTGTGTCGATGGACTCCAAACTTGGCTGTTCACAGTTACAGAGTTGCCCGGTTGTGTGAGTGTGTGCGTGTTTCTCAAAGCTCTTGAAGCGTGCTTGAGAGTGGGCACAGAGCACTGTCAGCCCGGCGTCGTGCCTTATCGTGGAGCTTAGGTGGTGGTGGGGGGGGGGGCGTTGCTATGGAAATGGCCGGAGGCTTTGGCGGTCCTCGCAGACAGACCAAAGACGAGGTGGGAGTGTGTGGGCCGGGAGCAGTATGCACACAACAGCTGTATGAATGCATGTTTTGATGAATCTTATTTGAATTTCACAAATGGTGTGTATCCACGCGACATGTGGGGGCATCAAGAAGCAACACGTAATCCTTGTTAATTTTTTCAGCGTGTTTTCTCTCATTTCTGATTAGGATGGTAAAGCAGCGGATGTTAATGAGCAGCTGTCAGAGCCACAGAGATCAGCTGCAGAGGCCGCGTGTTATCCAATGCCTCGGTCCAGCCAAGCCAGTGTTAATGAACTTTTGTCACTAGGTTAGCATGCACGGTAACTATAATCACATTACTCTGGGTAACCAGATTAAGACCTAATGACTGCAAGGATGTGTGGTTGCTTACAGGAAACATTGCCATAGAAAATGAGAGGGAAAATTGATTAATTATATTGACAGTGACTCCAATAATTGTCTGAAATGTGAAAGGCAGGGCTTGTTGTGACGAGCATACATAATTATCACTTGACTCAGCAGTTAACCTGGCTTTTTCAAAGCTCATCTTTAGCTTATTTTGATTTTCTTTTCTTTGCATTTATTATTTTAGTCCAGTCTCACCGCTCACCTCCGCATAGTTTCTAGCATAGTTTTTAGGCAGCTATTTTCAGTGAACAAGCTCCTTGGGAGTTGGTGGAGACCAAAACAGAGCTCAAAGGAGGGAAAATTGGACTTAAATTTATCAGGTGGACACAAACAGGACTCCAAATAAATGCTTAATGTCTTCTTGATGTGTAAAGAGATTAACAAGTTCTCTACAACAGATTAATCAAGTGGTAGGCTATTTCAGTTGTTGTCCTTAATGTTATTTTCATACCACAGTAATTCTTGAAGTTTCTCAGTAACTCTGTCATTTTTATCGAGTCATCCTTAACTTGATCATGATTTTAATCCAAGTAAAATAATCTTCTTAAGCAGAGTTACCATATCAAGTCACACCCAAATTAATTTAATATCCTTGCATCGCCAGCAGCCTTAAACCAGAATTTTAAGGAGCTCACAATTAAATCTTATGTCAGTGCTTCATTCACTGTCCATGAAGGATCGTGGTGACATCTCATATGTAAGAATCTCCAGCTTCTAGTTAATAGAGAGCGTTGTATGTTCATGAATACTGACTGGATTGTCTCAGTGAACTGGACATAAAAGTTCCTTAAATGTGTGGGATTCCTCTTCAAGTTGACTAAAGAACTGCTCCATTGTTTTTTATGAATGCTGAGTCGTTTGTGTCTCTGGGTGAGTCCTACTCTCAGTGTTACACATAGTGCATCTTTAGAAATGACATGTCACTGTCATCATTAAGGGGTACATGCATGCATTGGACTCTTTAACCAGAATGATTTTACTTGATTACTAACTGAGATGTTTCATATTTGTTCTTTGTTTTGGTCTTCATCACTGGAGCATTTCACAGCCTCTCTTTTTATCCAAGTCTGCAGCGTGAAATTCAAACTGAATCCATGTTTGAGAGACAGTTCACAGTCTCTGGACATGCGTGGGACTACGCTCACAGAATGATTATTGTTTTTCTCTGCAGTGCTCCCTCACTGTTCCCTCTCTCCTTTCTCACTTCATGCTGTTTGCAGCCTCAGCTCTGCTTTAACCAGAGGTCGTGCGGGGCTGAAGCTGCCGTTTGCAGCTCTAGCTGGAGGGGCTTTAGGCTTATCTCTCCTCGCCTGCACTTCCCCGCGGTCTCCTCTCTCTCTTTCGCTGTCTCTCTCTTTTTACCTGTCTCCTCTGTGAGGCTTTCCTCAGGACTCCCTCATGAATTTTTCTCTTTGCTAAATGTTAGGCTGCTACCTCTACTTCACTCTCCACTCTCTACCTCTCTGTTGCTCTTTCTCTCCCTCGCCCACCTTAGTCTGACTCTAAGTTTTGGGCATGGGTAAAATGAATTTTAAAAAGTGTGAACTGTGCTGCGCTGTGCAGCATGAACAGGAGATAGGACAGTGTTAACATGTATGCAACAAGCAAGTTATTTTACCTCAGTCAGTCTGAAAATACACATAAAATCAGATGGATGATCTTGAACAATGCAACAACTGATGTATTTATGTATTGATCTGTTGATAATTGTTTTGTTTAATTAGTTAATTGTTTGGTTTGCAAAATATCAAGTGCAAAATGCTGGTCACTTGTTCCCAGAACCAAAGACAAACTTTTTGAATACCGTTCTTTGTCTGATCAACAGTCCCAAAAAATATTCAGTGTTCAGTGATAACAATCAGAAAAATTAGCATACATTCACATTTGACAAGTTTAAACCAGATAATTTTTGCAGTGTTTCGCATCGTCAGTGACTGAAACATTTAGGAAAATTTCTGGCGATAATTGTTGAATCTGAGAACAGTTCTCACTACACAATCTGACTGCAGTGTCCAATTAGATGTTTGGATTTGTGGTGAGTGTCTTGTCAGCTACACTTTCTGAATTTTGAAATCCTCCCTGTCAAATGCACAGACTCTGGTTAGAGCTGCAGCTATGCGATTATTTTCCTCATTGATTCATCTACCAATTTTTTAATTAGTTGGTAATATATCTTACTGTTTCAGAGCAGCACTAAAAAAAACAAAAGATTTTAAGATTTTAAAGTTTATAATGGCATAAAATTCTCGAATAGGAGAAGCTGAAATCATAGGATAGGATCATAGGAACTTAAACGATAAATCGATTATTAAAATTGCAGATTGCAAATGCAGATGAATTTTCTGTTAATTGACTAATAATTGCAGCTCTGACTGCGTGTATGCTGAAGATCAGCAACGGTCAGAGATACTTAAATTTGTCATTGCTACCATGAAGTAAATCCATGCCAACTACTTATTTTCATAGAATTTTAACTCTTTACAATGTTTGAATTTCGTCCTTCTTCTGGGTGTCCCTCTTGGCCTCCATGTTTGGGCGGTCGAGGCCCCGGACTGATGTAAAGGTGTAACCATGAGTAAGATTAAGCTCTTGAATCCTGACAAAGCTTTTCACCTGGGATTAGTATTATTGAAAGATTTAGGAGCTGATTGAAATCCAGAAGGCAAATCAGTTTTATTTCCCCATCGGGCTAAAATTCCCAATCTGGCAGAGGTGAGGAGGATTAAGATCAGCAGAGCAATAACTAATGATTTCAATTAGTCGACCTCCTCAAGGAAAACTCGGCCCATTAACAGTCTAGCGCTTATGAGAATTACTTATCCATGTTACTCATAAAAATTAATCCTTTATTTATTGAGCTGTAATGGACTTCGCTGCACACTGTGAGGCCAAACCAAAGTGTGTTTTTACTGTATAAATCCCCCTCTCCTTAATTCTTTTCCCACCCACCCCTCTCCCCCTACGTTGCAGTCGGATTAGAGGGAGAGAGGCAGCCATTGTTTTTCCCTAATCGCTAAATCTTCACTTGACTCTTTCAACTCTCCAAATATCTCGCTCCCGCTGCAGGTCGGCTTCCTGAAGACGCAGCACCGGTATGAAATAGTGTTCACCTTGCCCGAGGTCCCGGCTCTGGGGAAGGATGTGTGTCCAGCGCCGGTGCCCAGCCCGCACCTCCGCATCACCGATATTGCAGCCTTTTGCACCGGAGGGAGGGTAAGATCACGAGAGGGCGACGCAAACAACATGAATAAACATAAAAGACGCTCCTCAAAATATGAAAGTCTCCTCTTAGTGATGCTCGCTCAGTTATATTAACCTCTGGGTAGGTGGAGGCAATTGGTCCGTTATCGCCCACTGTGTGTCCTGCGTCCTTATTACATCTGCAGCTAATAAGCTTAAATAAAGTGAATGAAAAATAAATATTTCTTTTGCTCTTGATTAAGGGTGTCAAATTCAGGAGCTCGATATCATGGTATTATGGCAGAGGATCTTCATACCCTCCCCACCTCCAAAAGAAAATTCCTGAGAGGTGTAAACAGAAGTGCCGCAATCTAAGCTTTATTTTCGTGAGCGCACAGTAACAACTGATGAGCATTTTCAGAAATTTGAGCTTCTTCCATCTGGACTTCGGATGATTGTACAACACCGTTTAGAGATATTTCAGTGAATTAATTAACATGACACTTTACTCTGAGCTGCTTCTCCAAACTGTGAGTGCGCCGACCGCCATCTACTGTAGGAAAGACACTGACTATCGATAAGTACCTCATGTGACCCCACTTAAAAAAACAGCCAAACTATCCCTTTAATCCCTCCCACACTCTGCACGTTCAAGCCAAAAACACAAATGTCTCGGCAGTGATATTATTCCAGTGTGTTCCTTTTTTAATTTATTCCCTCCCACTGCTCCTGTGAGAGCGTTCCTTCGGTTCCTCCAAGCTGCAAACAGAATTCTGAAATGTCATTCGTGATTTAAATCTCCTTTTAAGTTAGTTTTCTTAACACGTACATATACATAACACATACAGTGACATTCATTCAGAGTGCATCACACAAAAACAAGTAAAGTGTGTGTGGCTGTTTATTTATTTATTATTGCAGGCA
Source organism: Scortum barcoo (assembly GCA_023238725.1). Classification (NCBI taxonomy): domain Eukaryota; kingdom Metazoa; phylum Chordata; class Actinopteri; order Centrarchiformes; family Terapontidae; genus Scortum; species Scortum barcoo. The sequence goes on along the minus strand of CM041532.1, from coordinate 12,076,687 downwards.
GACCTGAGTGAAATACTTTGCGAGTAATTCTCAGCAGCATTGTTACAGCACGCTCGGAGCACCAGATGGCCGAGGATTACAGGCAGCGGACAGTTCAGATAGCGTTATCTCAGCAATCCATCTCTGAGGAGTCATTAAAAAAAAAAAAAAACAACTTTCAGACGCTCTCTCGTATTCCCATCGCATCGCCGCGCTGTCACGGGCCGCGAAACACCTGGCACCTGAGCGGGCTAAAAAAAGCTTGTATGTGCGCAAGACTTTCACCGGACTCACCCTTGCCCCACGTTTATTTGGACTGAAGGTGATCCTCTAATGTTTCTGGGAGCGGTGCCCACTACATGCCTGTAACTGAAGCAGGTTACTGACCTTTACTTTCAGCGTACAGTTACACCCTTTATATTACTCTGTGTGTGTGTGTGTGTCAGCTGATGTTAGCGGCAGGGATGAGTCAAGTCCTGTTAAATATATTTGTTTGTTTGCTCATCAGTCAGCTGTGTTTGTGTATTTCTCCATCATGTTGACATTTTTCTCTCCTGACCGTCTGATTGTCTGTCGCCTCACGCGGAGAGACAAAGAGTGTGTGTGTGGTAAAACTTGGCAATAAAGAGGAAATCCGATCTCCCTCCCCTCTCTCTCTCTCTCTCTGTTTGTGTTTTTCTCTGTGTGTTTTTCTTTCCCCAGGAGGTCTGAAGGTGACGTGCGAGTATATGGCCCAGCAGGAGGGAGTTCTGTGCGAGGAGGTGCTGCTGCTGAGCGAGACCAACGAGGACGTCTGCGTCAAAGTCAAAGTTCACGCCAGAGTCATGGGTGAGGTCACTTTTCCGATATAAGCGATAATGATCTAATCTTTGTGTGTCTGTTTGTGCAGTTTACGTTGCAAGACAGAGTAGCAACACTTCCAGATGACCTTTTGTCGTCTTTTGTGGCTGTTGGGGAAGTTGAAAGTGCGTCTCCACTCACTTTGTCTTTATGGAGCGGTGGAGTGGAAACACCAGAAATATCGCAAGAACTTTTTAACTCTTGAGTGAGGTTGATGGGTGCATCGACAGGCAATGAAAACATCAGATCTCTGTGGAGTGATGTTGAGACTGTAACCTTCCTCAAATTAATATAAGAAACAAACTTGAATGCAATATTTCCACGTTTCTTCTGCAGTTGTTTAATGTGGCCAATGCCTAATATTTCTATATAAGTAGTGAATGAAAACATGCGTCAATTTACATTTTCTTTTGCCGATTGTTTGAAAATGTGAAAAAAATCATTAAATTATTATAAACTGATATACTATCTTTTAGAAGATTTAGCCCACTAAACAATGAGGACACTCTTAATGTGAAACTACAAAACCTTCAAAAAACTATCACAAGATAGTTGTTTGTGCTTTTTTAACATTTTTAATTGACCTTTATATCTTGATAGTGCACTTGCAACTAAGGAATGTTTTCACAATCAGTTCATCTGTCAATTATAATCTCTAATATTAATTTTGTCTATAAACATTAAAAATAGTGAAAAATCACATCTTTAAATATTTTGTTTTGTCCAACCAACATGACAATGTTTTTCATTTTAAGACTTAACATGTAATGGTACATAAAACTGCTGCCAGTACATTTTCCGACAACCGGCTAATTTCTGACTTTCAGCACTACCTTATTGTATTTTACAGATTTCATTTGTGTGTGTTGTCGTCCATATAGTTTATTTTAATGTCAACATTTAGTTGTATTTTTGTTAGGTTTATTACAGCTGACTGTTAACATCTTGGTGCCTTTTATTTCTGCTTTTTCAGTTTAAAACTGAGAACTGGTTGAACTCGCAGTTTTCACTTGTGTGCTGCTGCCACCTGGTGGTCACTCTGTACTCTGGGTCTGAACCACATTATCAGCACTTAACACTAAAACATAAATAAATCACAAACAGCCCTTATAAATAGGAAGTTAAATGTGGTCTACATGTGTCTTTACATTAACACACATGATAACAGTTTATTTTAAAATCTCTATAATAAATACAGTGCAGAGGAGAATCAAATCATTAGCACAGAGCAGTTTATAAGATGCTAAATTATTTTTTTAGGTGTAAGATGGGAACAAAACTGCTCTCCTTCACTGCGGCGTTATTGTTCAGGTCTCTATAATCGTGTACTTCTCAAAGACAGAAGAGCCTGGAATGAATTTGCATTTTCTCCACTTACATCAGTGTCAGTAAGACTGAGTGAGCTTTTGTGTCAGCAGATGGAGAATGAGGTAAAGGGAGCATATGTGTCTTTGCATTTGTGTCAGTGTAAATTTAGCACAGCTAGTGTGTGTGTGTTTTTGTATGCATGCGTGTTTGTGTGTTGGTGGATGAATGGTGGTTGAGCTGGTGAGTGTTTATTTTTACTCACAAAGCGTAGCCAGCACATCTGGCCAGATGTACGTGTGTAATTTAGGCCTGGACGAAGACCAGATCAAAGGATTAAGCTCTGCCTCTGCTGTTCCTCTCTGAGCTGTACGACTGTTTAGACCAGTGACTGAATGAGTAAAGATCTGACATAATACGACCACGGATATGTTATGGTTTAAATACACTTCTCTGTTAAACATATATGTTTAAAGCAAATATTTCAGTTATCATAAATGCATTATATAAAACCTGCTAGTATCTTTGAGGTTGTTTGTTCTGATCATTAGTATTTTGTTCATCATTTTGAGTATTTAATCAAGCAAAAATACAAAAATATTCACTCGTTCCAGCCTCTTAAATGTGGCGATTTTCTGCTTTTCTATTATCATATTGAGTTAAATGAAATATTTGGGTTTGGACTGTTGGTTGGACAAACGAAGGTATTTAAAGGCATCATTTTAAAGGGTAGTTACACAATTTATCGACAATTCAGATTAAACACAAATGGTACATTGGGCAATTGATATGGAAAATAGTCATTTTCAGTAGCCTAAATTATTATAAATACTTTTTTTTTGAAAATGCTCATATTAGTCTGTAGTTAGCCCTTTGCTTGTTTTTCGTTGTTTAAATGTGCAGGAAAAAAGGGTTTGTGCATTGGCCGGGAATCGAACCCGGGCCTCCCGCGTGGCAGGCGAGAATTCTACCACTGAACCACCAATGCATCTGCTCTAACCATTTTCACACCCTCGAGCTTTGATCGTGAGCACGGCACACACTAGTGAGCCACACATTTAAAAAATCTCATTTAAAAGATGAGATTTAAAGTGAAGTGTTTCCCTGACACAAAAAAAGATTCATAGCGTGTGTTTAATTCAGCGTACGGGACTTATTTACCAAAACAGACGTTCATCAGTCATCATTAAGAGGAAGTGAGAGTTTTAACCCCTCCACTTCTATTATCTTCTTCTTTTCATTTGAAAATAGGCGTCTAATGCTGTGCTTCGATCGAGCCGTAGAGAAATAATTTTAAGCCTCACAGATAGTAAACATGTGTGAAGGTGAGAAAGGAGCTTTGAATTTCTTTATAGCTCTGGATCAGCTGGTTCTGTTCACCACCATGACATCTTTCGGAAGAGGCTGCTGGGCGCTGTTATCCCCACATTTAAATAACATAGCGTCTCCTCTCTCTCTGTGACAAGAAGCTTTTCACTCCACCTTCTCGTGTGGCTGTTCAAGTTCCTTTCAAGCATGACCCGACCTTTGACCCTCTACGAGCCTCAACAAATCAGAAGCATCTGCAATCATTTCTTTAAACTCATTTCTACCAGAAGGCGTTTCTCTAAATTTATTGCTCCTTTTTTTCCCCCCATTGTATAAACATTGTGCCTTTTTGTTTTTTACGCTGTTCATTTTATTTTGAAATCTCGTTATTGAACTTTTCCAACATGACATTAGCATAATAAAACATAACAGCAGTGCACAAAGCTGCCAGATATACCGAGGGTGGAGGAAAGACGGGCTCAAGGAACATTTGCTGGTTGTCTTTTTTAGGTAAAAACAGGAGAGGAAATGCTTTGGAAGAAGATGAATCTCCCTTGTCGAGTATTCGCATGGGTGGGAAGTGTCATGGCACACTGAGCAGATTTCCACCGAATTAACACCGAGGCCTTCGTGCCAGTGATCACAGAAAGCTCAAAGCAGCAGAAAGTAGAAGCTCTCCAAGATCTTTTTAATGCAGTTATTAAAAAATGTGATATCAGAGTGGTTTTACAGAGTGGTTTAATCTATACAACAACAGGAACAGAAGTCTATTTTGTGTATTATTGACTGTAATCAACCAGGTCTTATTCAGATGCCCACACTGTTTGAAATTTAAACACCATTTCTTTCTCTCTCTGTCTCTTTTCTTGTAGATCGTCACCATGGTACGCCCATGCTGCTGGAGGGAGTTCGCTGCATCGGCGTGGAGTTGGAGTACGACTCAGAACAGAGTGACTGGCAAGGATTTGATTAAAAGCTCAAGCTCCTGCCCATCCATGACATATACACACACATACCTGCAACTACCAAAATTAAACACACAAACATGTCCCTAAGTAGAAAAAGTGTACACAGAAATGATTTAGTGCCACAGTAGCGGCGTGATTCAGTGCTCAGCTTTGGATTCAGAGGAAACGGGAGAACGCTTACAAAAAAAAAAAAACATTCCTCTGCTGTGACTTTCATAACATGGACGGCATCCAAAAAGGACGGTTTGTCAATTTACCGCGTCTCTCTGCAACCTCATCCCGTTTTATTCACTCATTACTGTCGCTGACCTGTGTTTTCCTTAATGAACCTCTAGATGGCAGTAGCGCTCTTTGAATCGGCGCAGCCTCGCCTCTGTTTCCGCTGCCTCTTGCGCTCCAGTTCACTCTTTTCCTGAAAAACTCCATCCAAAATGGGTTCAAAGGCAAGAGAGCAAACAAGGGCTCTTTTCTCACTCAAGTAGCTTGAAATTGCCCCACGGGAAGGAAAACAAATCTGCACAATTCAGGGGAAAAAAAGAGTTGAACTGATTTAGAAATGCTGACCATGTAATGCACCTATTTAACCACAAGGGGGCACTGCAGACCACCACATGTACTGCTGAAGGCTTTTTTGTGGACAGTCGATGCTGCAGTGTGGTCACATTACTCCATTTAAAGGAAAAGTCCAACCAGGGGACTCTTACACTGTTAGATACACTCCATATGTGCGGTTCAGTGCATTTTATGATTTATAATTAAGGTTTCTGTTAAACCTGATTTACCTTTAACCTGCCCAGAAAACTAGTAGACTAATAGACTGTTTTTTTCTGTATTTCCCTGGAAATTTCGCAGAAAACCAGAGAATAATCATCACAAACTAATTTATTCAGGTCTTTTTTTTTCTTCTGTGATGGGTTCCTCTGTCTGATTGTTAAACATCTGTGTCAAATAGTTCATCTAGAAAGAAGCGCTTTGTCTTTAATTATGAGTAACTGCCAACAACATCTGAGATTTAGTGTCTATTTTAGATTTTTTCTTTTGCTGACACACTTCTTTTTTGTTGGGATTTAAATATTTTGACATGTTTTTTGCCACTTTCCATTGAATTAAAAAAAATTTGCATACAAATCAACAATATTTAATAAGAAAGGAAACATGTTGTGCACTGGCAGCAGCTTTTTTTAAAGGTGCTAAACTGAACTGAAACTATTAGTTGATTAATTGGTTCGTTAATAAACAAAAAAAAATTTATCTGTAGCTATTGATTATTGATTTTAGGTGTTTTTCAAACCAAACAGTCTCTGGTTCCAGCTTTGCAAATGTGAGGATTTTCTGTATTTCTCTATTTTATGTCTTTGAAAGTTTAATATCTTTGGCTTTTTTACTTTTGGCCCAACAAAACAAGACATTTGACAGTGAAAACAATTTTGCGTTTAAGTGTTTTTGGTGGATTTTTCCTTTAAGAAAACCCTCCAGCAGGGTCCGGGGAAGCATTCATCTCTTTTGTTTGGATTCGTGGAGAACATACGCGCGACACAAGTGCCTTTTCGTAGTCCCGCTCCTCATTTAACTCGAGTTCGACGTCGTTTTACCACCGGCCGTACGTCCTGCTTCACGCTGCACCCACCAGACACACACATGGACCGTACCGGGGCAGCGGAGAGGGGAGATTAAAAGAGATCCAGTTTATACCGCCTCCATGTTTGTTGTCTTCTTCCTCCAGCTCGCTTCAAACAGGTGAATCCATCGCTCTGTTCGCAGTGCAGATCAGAGAGTCAGCAGGCTCAGAGATGAATGAAACCGCCTGCTCGGTCTACATTTGTGCTCGCAGACAAAGTGCCATGATCCGGCTGCGCTGTCGTCTCCTTAACATCCCCCTCTCTTTTTACGAAATCCTCTCATTTCCTCTGTTTGAACCAACTTTTTTTTCTTGTTTTTTTTTTCTTTCTTTTTCTTCCCTAATACATCAGCCTTAAAGGAAACGATTCTGTGTGTAATTTCTCTACATAGCCGTTGGTGTAGTGCGGATTAAATAGGTTTATTTGATGTTTTGCTTGCGTGTGGTGCACGTCAAAGTCTAGTTTGTTTCTTTTTGGTGTAAAAACTGAAGTGCTCGATAGGTTACTGTCTCAAGAATGTAGCATTTCTTTTGTTTATCTGCTCCCTGTGTGTGTGATTTGTATTTTTTAATGTCAAAAATGAATAAAAAAGTGTGTGTATGTTTGAGTTTCGTCACTCATTGCGGCTTCCGTCAGTTCGCGGCAGGAACACTTGGTGGCAGTCTACACCAAAGTCGCCCATGTTACACAAAATATCTTCATGTGGTCTCTGTGATTGGATTTTCCTTTAAAAATAATGGCATCAACATTTCAGACGAACGTAAAAGTCTTCTTGGAATTGGGGCTTATTAGGAGATTAACTTTGTGTATTTTTGAACCGTGTTTCGCTTTCTGAACACGATTCTACAGAAACTAATCGATCATTTTAACTTATTGGGGCTGTCTATGATGTGTGCAAAGATTCAAATAGCCTCAGAGCTGTGAGAATAAACATGTTTGTAATATTCAGTAAGTAGTTTTAGGCTTAACAACGTTTTTGTTTCCATTTTACTGAACTTTTCAGTCACTGTACCCGAGTGAGGTAATATAATAAGGCATTTTTTTGGAATTTGTGTTTCTCCTTAGTATTTATGAGTTTAAATATAAACCTTAAAAAACAAAAATAGGATAGGAAATAGGCATATTTGAAATCATTCCATTTAAAATAATCTTATGTTAACATGCCACAGACATGAAAGACTGAAATCTTTTTCATTTGTTATGTTATCTAATATCTAATTTTTTTTCTATGACCACAGTCCAGTGTGGATTTCTTTGCTGCTTTAAAGTGTTAGAAATAAATCTGCATTGAAAACATCATTGATTTTTTTCTAAAAAAATATGTTATTTACTCACTGATCAACCTTCTTTGCTAAAAACAAGTGTTTTTATGCTACTCACACTTATCAGCTTTTTAAGGTCTCTGCTCAGATTCAAATAAGGATGTTTTGCACATCTTGTTTTTCTAGATACGTTTGAAAATGAAGAACTATTTGACGTGAACTCATTAAGGATTATACACACATAGTTTCGCTTCAGTTATTTAAGTTAGAAAATGCATTTTATTGAAATTCAGACGCGTCCAATGTAACAGGTCGTGACAGAAGAAGAATCCAACTAAACTGTGAAATGTGAGATGGTATTTAAGAGGAAACTGGCAACAAACTGGCAACTGGCTTAAAATAGCCTCATTAGAAATAAATAACAGGTGAAAACTGATAAAGGTAAACAAATTAAAGAGACTTCTTTTTTACTTCCACCAAAATAATTAAAGGAGCACATAACAGTCGATCAGGACTCTTTTTTTCTCTGCATGTTGTCAGGAAAGAGAGTCACAGTCTGTGTGTGGATGTTAAAGAAGTTTAGTTTTACATTCACAGCCTGCTGCCCTTTAACTCCACATTACAAAGATAATTATGGATGCTTATGGACACTAGAAGGCATCACATTATGAGGATTAAAACTTGATTTATTGTCAAAAATAAGAGGAAACAATGAGGACTGTGTGGCTCATTTCCAGCCATTATACGACAAATCTCAAATAACTCCATCAGTAGCACTGACCTTTGCCTTTAAAATGTTTATTTTTAAATGTTTGATGTTTAAATATTATTTTTTTGTTTGGTTTTAGCTTGTGGAGATATAAAGAGGATTATCTGCGTGTGTTTGGTGTTTGCTGGAGTTCAGGAGCTAAAAAAGAAAAGTTTGGAGAAAACTGCGCAGCACGTCGATGCTCTGTTTTCCTGCGGGACAGTTTGTGTCCTGAACTAAACTCGGACTCTGCTGCAGGAAGCTGAACTTCACACAGATCAGGAGGAGCAAACTTACACTGGGAGAGGATGTGAAACTTTTCTTAAAGAAGAGGCAATGAAGAGCTGCGAAGGAAAAAGTTTTGTAAGAAAAGAGGAAGATTTTTTAAATTTATTTCCACACTGCCTTATTATGTGAACTCTATTTCTTTATTTAACTGATTTTTATTTCAACAACAAGTATGTTTTGAAAAATGTGTCGTGGAAAAAACGTTTGGCAGTCTATTAATTTATTCTTTAAAACATGTATTGTTGATGGTATCAGTGTGTTTGCAGGACTCGGATGTAAACATGCATTAACTATGAGCTGGCTGCAGCCACAGCGTCTGAATTATTGACGAGTTTCAGTGCATTGGTAATAAATATTGTTCTCTGAGCTGTGCAGGTGAGAGAAGAGTATTCATATTTAGACTTTTACTATTTAAATGTGCAGAAATCTGCAAATTAATGCCCAAAAAACTGACACAAAATGTTTTTTATTTCTGCAAAATTCACCTTGTCAGCCCTGATTATGTGTTTTTATATTCATTTATTTGATTTAGTTACTTTTTGTATGTGTATCTATGATTTGGACGTGTGAAATAAAATAATCCCATCAGCATTTTGCTTACTGACATCGTGTTTCTCTGCAGCTATTAAACTGATGACTTCACTGACAGACAGCAAATATGAATACAAGGACATCAGGCTATTTGTGCTTTTTATTATCACACCCAGCTGGATCATGTACGTCCAAAAAAACAAGGCCAGACACCATTTACGCAACCATTTCATACCAATAACTATCCATATATTTATATATATAAAAGGGCCTAAATTTCGTTAAAATGGAGCAAAGTCCTGCAGGATGGTCCTCAGACATTTTTTTAACCATTCAGATGAACGAAATTATTCTACAGGTTTGCAGTTTTCTTGTACGTTTCCTCATTTGTGAGGCGTAATCTTATTTTAAACAGCAGATCAACTTTAATTGCGCAACATTATTCCAGTCGTATTAAAGTAACCGCAGGACGAGAAAGAGCAAAGCGTATGACCTTTACCTTTACATTTTAAAATGCAGACCTCTATGTGCACATATATGTATATTCTTCATTAATGTGCACATAAAGAGGACTAATTGACTGGCCGGTCTGTGCGTTAATGTGGAGGATAAAGTCGAACAACTGGTGCGTAAAAGCGGAGTGTCCACCGCGCTGCTGCCTTCATTGTACATTCACCCGCTTCCCCTCCTCCTTCCAAGGTTTTATTTCAGCAAAGCAACAAACGCACCTGCACCCTCACTCAGTTTTTTTTTCTGTCTTTCTTTCTCTCCTTTTCTCTCTCCAGTGTCACACAAATCTCCGCTCTTCCAGCAGCAGAAACAGAAATGCCTCTTTGGATACGAAGACAACTTATTTTAATGCGCACACAAATCGCCAAATGCTCATGTGTACTTTCGCCTGCTGCGTTATTATAAAAAAAAGACACATGAAACTGTTTTTTAACGGCTTTTGCAACATTACTGCCTCTTCTAAATTCTTGGAAAGCCTAAAAACGCGCATCTGGAAAAAAATCTCTCCAGCTGCTCCACTTGTTTTTTGTATCTGAGTTTAAACTGCACCAGCTTCTTATAATAACAATAAAAAATGCGTTAAAAGTCAAAATGATTCAATCTTTCGTTTGGTGCGGCCAAATGTTTGCCATTCCTGCACAGATTTGTCTGGAGCTTGTGCTGGATGCGTGAACTCTGAGTGGCCCGCTGCCCTCCTCCTGACCTCTGGGATTACAGTAATCTCTGTTGATTGATCTGATTGATCAGATTCATCTCCACGAGGCCGCAATCCAGCCGCACACGGGGGGACGGAGATGAGGCGGTCGGTGCGTGGTGCAAATAAACATTTTTTTTCCTCCCTCCCTCCCTCCTTCCCTCCTTTTTTTTTCTTTTTCTTTTTTTTTGCCTGTGGTCACAAACACAGATGCAGAGGGAAGAGTGGGTTTTCTCTCTGGCTGTGAGCATCAAGTTCATGCAGCAGGAGACGTGCGCCTTTATCTGCACTAATGTATAGTAATTGGGATTTTGAGTAGCAGAAATATTATGTAAACAAAATGGGATTGGAAGTTTTCAAAGATTTGGTTTAGATTTGATTAACATCACACAAAAAAACACACACACACACATCAAGCACATAATTTTCCTCCTGATTGGTTTCAATATTAAAGTGCATTCAGGTCATCGTGTGGTAATAAATCTACAGTAATGAAATGATCGTGTAGTAAACCTCTCCTCAGGGCAGGGAGATCTGCCATAACTCCTCAGAAGAAGTAGGGAAACTGAAATTAATTATATGAAAAAAATGACATGGGCCATTAATGAGAAGTGAGGAATGTATAGAATAAAATGTGAGTTCACTCAGATGTGGTCAAAGAGGATCCACACAGTCTTAAACAGAGCTGGAAGAAGCAGCCGGCTCCTTTCATAAAGTAAAAGTATTAAAGCTGTAAAATGTTACTGAAGTATTTAAAAAAAAGTATTAGAGGTACTTATAAGTGCAAAATTAGTCTTTTCTGAGTGTTATACTACAAAAATGATTGATACTTAATGTTATTTCCTGTTGGATAATTTATAGCAATACATCAATTTTCATGCAAATGTCATCATACATTATATTTTAGTTAACATGGTGTCATACAAACATGACTTCCATCTGATTTTGTGGGTTATTTACAGTCTTCTTTTGAACTGACTGTGCTATTCATTCTTTTATTTTTGATTTTTCTTAATATTCATTTAGTTATTTTTATTTTTTTTTAATAACTATAATAAATAGATCCTGTCCCATGTGGACCCCAGCTGATGAACAACAAACAATAACTGATAAATAATGTAATAAAAAGTGCAAAGCTTCCCTCAGAAATGTAGGAGAAGTAGAAGGGCATGAATGGAAAAAATAATTAGAGTAGAAGAAGCTTAAAATAGTAAGTAAAGTACTTGAGTGCAGATACGCGATTAATTTTATGGAAGTTCAACAATAGCAAAACAATAATAAATGTGTATGAGTATATATTAATTAATTATATATGCATGTATGTGAATGTTTAATACTTTATATCTACATTGTTCATCGACAGAAGAGCTGTCTGTCATCATTCATGGCATATTTTGCAGCAAAAAGAGCAGCCGGAAAATGCTCCTACGGTTGTTAAAATATTATAATAAAACAGAATGACACAAAAACGTCCCCACATCACGCCTAAAGACTGAAATCAAAATATGAGCAGTCTTCAGAAAAGTTAAACGTGGTTAGAAAAAAAAAGAGATAAAAAAGAAAATCAGGTTTTTTGGAGGGTTTTAGTGGTGCATCAGTAAAGGGACTGGAGGGAAGGAGGAAGAAAAAGTGTGTGTGTGTGTGTGTGTGTGTGTCGCAGCACAGCAGCAGCAATCAGTCCCCTCTTGTCTCGCTGCTGAGTGCAACCTCTGATTGACAGTTTCTATTCATCCTGTGTGAGATTAGGCCAGCTGAAAGGAGTAACGACCCATGGCTGTGAGCAGTAATTACGGCCTCGGATAAGAAAAATAAGAAAAAACACACATGGCAAAACTATAATTATATAATCCTGCTCAAAAAACCTTTTCTTTTTCCTTTTTCTTTTCTTTTTTTTTTTTTTGGAGGGGGGGTGTTTTCAGAGATGTTTCACCTGTAAAGAGGAAATTCCAGCCAGTGTTTCAGCCCGAAATTATCTCACAATCACAACAAACTACAGGCTGCACCATCAGGCAGGAGAAGGACTTCGATCGGGGGAGAGATTCTGCATATAAACAGTAAATGAGTGTGAATGAAAACAAATGGCAACCTCACTTTATCGTGTGGCGCCTCTGACTGATTATGTGTTAACAGCTTATTCATCTGCAGGAGTGCCATCAACATAAACATCAGGAAACAAGGAGGACAAAATAACGGGAACACCTGTTGAATCCAGCAACTTTTGATCTGATCATCTCCACACTTCAGCTTGTGTTGTTGGACTGTGTCAGGATGTTGTGTTCTGCATTTTGTTTTGACAGGTTGTGTTAATATTACAGATGTTTGAGCATTTTCTTGTTCAAAAGTGTCACTGTGACAAAAAAAAAAAACTCTTAACATCTTATTTTGTGTTTCATCTGTCAGATTGAATGAGCTTTTAGGTGCAGAAAAATACATCACAGTTGAAATCCAAACCCATAAGTCCATAGCTCTTTATGGCCACACAGTGACACACCATACTGTGCGAACAGTCACATTTTATTTTTTTATGCCTCCTTAAAATCGCAACTTTATCTTTACAGTTTCACATTTCACAATATAGGACCTCCACTATCCTTAAAACCTTGATTCTTATGTGAAAAAGATGATGATGAATGAAGAAAACATCCCACACCTGAACACATAAACACATAAAGACACTCACATGTGACTGCTGGTAATTTAATTTATATCAGACTGACATGACATCCAATAATTAATAATAAAAGCGTGTTTAATAAGTTCAGTTTTTGAGCTTTCATGTGAGGGTCAGTGAAGATCTGCAGGACTTTTCATTTGATTTTCACATCTCTGGCTCAGAAGTTGCTCTCATGTAAAAAGGTGGAGGTTGTTGGAGGTGGAGGTGAAGTCTCCGGGACGCACCGACCATGTCTCGGTCCCGGTCGTCTCATGTCTCCGGTCCCGGTCCTGGTCTGCGCCGCTCATGCGCTTGTCAAAAACGTGCCCCGGCGGCGGACCAATCGGAGGCCTGCTCTGAGTTCACAGGGGTCCACTGGAAGTGACGTACGGGGTCCCTGCCTCCGTAAAACCGTGTCACTACAAACCGTGTCACTACAAATGTTACCCACACACACACACACACCAGCAGCAGCAGCAGCAGCAGCGTCCCTCCTCATCGGCGCAGCCTGTGTGTGTATGTTTTATTATTATTATTATTTTATTCTCCTTTATTATTATTATTTTATTCCTTTTTTTATTTTTATTTTTTGCGTGATGTTTCATCCGCAAAGCAAATCATAAAAGCTGAGCGGCTGCACACTTTGACCATTTGTCCCCCCTCTCCTTTCCTCCTCCTCCTCCTCCTCACTCCTCATCACATCAACACAGACATCTTTCCTTGTAGGGGGGGGCTCTCCAAAAGCAGAAGAAACACCCCCTCTCTCCCCCCCACACACACACACCTCCTCCTCTTCCTCTCATGTGGTCACCTCACCAACACTCAGTCCCGGATCCGCAGAGGAGGTGACCGGTGGAGTAACAGGCTGCTGCTCCAGGACACAGCAGGAGAAACTTTCCTCCTCAACAGTGACCGCTGCTGTGTGAGGGGCTTTTTCTTCTTCCTCCTCTTCCTCTGTGTGTGTGTGTGTTTGCGCCGCCTCTCACTTTATTTCGACGTGGGTGAGCAGTGTGTTTGTGGCACCTCCCCGCTCCTCCGTGGATCTGCTTTGAAAATCCACCCCCCCTCTCCTCCTCCTCCTCCTCCTCCTCCTCCTTCACCTCCCATTTGCACCTTGCAGGCTGCACCATGCTGCATTTCTCCTGCGCCTCCCGGCTGCTGTAGTCAGAGCAGGATTCCCAACAACACCACCACCTCCCTCCCTCCTCCTCCTCCGTCCTCCTTCCTCCATCAAGCCGACTCTCCCCTCGCCTTGGTTTGGACTCCGGACCGCGCGTCATGCCGCGACACCTGAAGCGCACCCCGGTCCCCCAGCAGGACCGCATGGCTCCTCTGTAACTGGATCTACTTTCTTTCTTCTTTCTTTTTTTTTGAGAGGGGGAAAGAGGAGGGCATGCTCTCCTCGTCTCTGGAGAACACTTGCAAAGAGGAGGGGAAAGTAGAAAGACGAGGGTGAGCGGCGGCGGCAGACGGAGGGAGAGATAATCTTAAAAGAGAGCGCAACTTACTTGTAGATGTTCGACCAGGCCACGACTATGGGCGATGGGAACCACCGCTGTGGACCCAACCCGCTGTGCCCGGACCGGCTGGAGACCAAGTGCCGCGCCGAGATCGGGAGCCGGTCCCCGGTGCAGAGCTCCACCGACACCCCGGGGACATCCGCGTCCACGCCGACGTCCTCCAGCGAAGACGGGCACGACAAACTTTTGGGAGTGGACCCGGACTACTGCCGGAGGATATTGGTGAGAGGTAGGTGGACCGCGGCGACACAAACACTGAACTAAATTCTGTGCGTAAAAGTGAGGATCCCACCGGGAACCAGGGAGAGTTTCTAGGAAACTGAGCTTATTTTTACTCCTGCAGGATCTCATTCACAGTCAGAGAGTAAACAACAATGAAGTTTTTTTTTTCCTACTTTAGACACTTTTATCCTCACACGAACAGCACAGCAGTAATAAAAGAAAAAAATATATAAACCTTAAATTTGAGAGAAAATGGAAAGAAAAAATTTAAATGTGGAGCTTTTTTGGTGCTTCTCCCTTTAAAAAAACAAATAAAAAAAGGTCAGAATGTCAGTATAAATAAAGTGAAATCAGGCACATGTGAGTCTGTTTAAAGTGTCTATAACTTGGACAGGGAGTTTCATTTCCAAACAAAGTGCTCGACAACACACACACCTCTGCTGCAGGGAGGGCTGTGCAAAACACAAGGCTGCCTCCACCGGACCACACCTGCAAATGTTTTAAATTTAGAAGAATAAAATGAAACCTCTCAGGAAAAAAAAAAAGATGGTTTGGCTCAGCCTCTCCATCAGCTGCGACGCCTCCCTTTGTTTAGTTAAAACACACACATCCAGGGGTCAGATCAATACTCAAAAAATGTGACTTCTCTGAATTCCTAACTCTTTATTTTTCTCAGACATGGGGTGATAAATGATCTCAAACACGTCTCAGCCTGAAGGTTTGAAAGCTCACCTGAGAAACAAAAAAAAAACAAAGGAAAACAGTGAAACTCTGTGGCCTTTATTAACAAAGACAAAAATAAACAAACAAACAAAAAACCATTAACACACCATCATAAAGCTGAGTGTGTGTGTGTGTGTTTACTTGATAGCTGATTGCCTTTGTGTGCCAACGTTATGTTAATGAAGGTCAGAATAATATTTAATTCAATGTTCACAGACTGTCCACGCCCTCCTGCAGCAGGCCAGCTGCCTCTGTGTTTTTATAAAAATCCACAAACTCCAGATAAAATCACTGCAGTCAAAAAAAAAAAAAAATTATTATTTAATTTTATGTATCTGATTAAAGGTGTTTTTTGTTTAATTTAAAGTCTAATTAGCCCAACACGTTTTATTTAATTTACTTCAGCATTTTAAATTATAGAAAATGAAGCTGTACAGTAAATGTGTGTTAAATGTTTTAATGGAAGCTGAAAGAAAACAATAACAGAAATATAACACGTATAAATCTGTGTGATTATTTAAGATTTCTTCTATTTTAGAGAATTATTATAAACTTAGAGAATTTATTAGGCTAATCCAGATTGTAAAAAAAGACTTGTCATCCCAGTGAGGGGAAAAAAGGCTGAATTAAAAAAAATAAATAAATAAAATCTCGTGGTGAATATTTGGAGTCATCGTGAAGTTTCCTGCATGAAGGAGATTTTTTTAAATTTTATTTCATGCTTTACAGGAGCAACAAACTCGGCACGTTTCCATTCACGATCTCTTAAAGAAAAACGCACAAATTAAATGTTGTGCCAGATTTTTTTTTTCTTTCATTCATCCATGTTTGTCGTCGTTGTGGCGGTGTGTGACTCTTTGCTGTGGACTGAATCGATACCTATCAGTTCTCGCTTACAGACGGATGCTGTGGATGTGATGGTTTTATCTTTTTATTGACCGTGTGGGTCCTCCTCCGTCCTGAGCCGCATCGAGGCCGCTCGGTTAGCTGGAGAACAGGAAGAAAATGAAGGTGGTGAGGAGAGAAATTAAAAGATAAACGACACAAAAAAAAGGGACGAAGGGGAAGAAAAATGGCGAAAGAGAGAAATTACAGACGTGGGTGCAGATAAATTATGTTTTTTACGTTTATTATTATACTAGGTATATTGATCATCAGTTTATTATTATTATTATTAGTCACCTATATATGTATTTTGTATTAGATTATTATGCTGTTGTCACCCGTCAGATATCTTTTTTTATTAAATGTCTCCTCTGCTGATGACATGATTGTGTTTTTCATGGGAGCCTTTGCAGGAAGTTGTTCGTACTTTCACCGTAAAAGCCTGAAAATCATCGCGGTTATTGCGCTGCATCAGTTCATGTGAGCAGGGAGGGGGTCTGCAGAAACAGAGTCAGGGGTGTTTTTCTTCTTCTTCTTAGTTATTATTTTTTTTGTGGGGGAGATGTTGGTGCACGGTTCGCACCGAGCTGACGACGCCTGCGCTGTCAGGATTTTTGTTTTTCAAGCCCGAGTCTGGATGCGAGAGAGAGAGAGAGAGAGAGAGAGAGAGAGAGAGAGAGAGAGAGAGAGAGAGAGGCCAGGGTCACTCACCGAGAGGTTAGCGGGTCTGCGCGCACACGCACACACACACACACGGCCCGCTGCCTCCCTCCACCTCCTCCTCTGCGTGCGCACGTTTCCATCGCGGTTTCGAGCTGCTGTGTTGCTCTGCAGCACCGTAAAGAAAAAAAAAAGTGTGTTACTGTATGTCTGTACATCTGCAGGGTTTGTTGTATCTCTGCAGCAGAGCCTCGCTGCCCCGGAGACACTTTACGCACAGTCATTACGCGTGCGTAAAGATGGAAACGTTACTTAGCTCAGGCCTGTGGGCTGCCCAAACACTTGAAAATAACCTGTTTACAGCACTGCGATTTAAATGATTGTTTGATACAGAGCAGGGCGTAAATAACTGAGGTGTTTACTGCTTTTTAGGCACTCTTTTATTTCCTCTCCTGTCGCTAAAACAGCCAACACTTTTTCCTTTTACGCACTACTTTTCCTTCCACTACACTTGCAGTATTTAAGTGTCCTTTACATTTTTATTTCCACACTTTAAAATAAATTCATCGCTGTTTTTACAGCTGAAAAAAAAAACTTAATTTTTTTTTCTGAGTGTTTCGGTAGCTCCAGCCGGTGGCCACCTTATAGAGAGACTATGGCTGTTCGGTTCAATCAGTTTTGTTTCATGTTTCATTCAGGACTCTTCATATTTTATCGGATTGCATATTTTATGACTTCAAAACCGCGGACAAAGAGAAGCTCTCGTCTGGGCAGCGCTCCCATTGAAAGTGATAAATACGAACAAATACTCTCGGCCACAGCTCGGCCAGAAACACGAGGACATTTATTGGACGATTAAAAAAAAATCTACATTTGTCTATTACAGAAAAATAAAGTAAAATAAAAGTGCGGTTTTGTATTTATGAATTCAAAATAAATAAGTGCAGACTGTCCTGAGGGCTTAGGGCGGGGTGTAATGACTCACTGACCCTCCCCATACACGATTTAGGATTTAGGATTTAATAGTTACATTTATTATGGTCTCACTTTTAAATATAATTTGCTTTTGTACTCTTAAGTTTTTCTTTACATTTTATTACATTTTACATATTTTGCACCAGGTGAAAATATGAAAGCAGATTTTTTTTTCCATAAAGGAAATGAGATGAGAAGACAAAAGATTAAAAATCAAATAAAAATAAATATGCAATAAATCCAAATGAGCCGGACACACCTGACTAAAATAAATAAATAAATAAAAAGGTCTAATGCCCCATTACGCACACTACGTTACTGTTGTTGTGGATTGATAATGACGCACAGCCTTAATACTTGGCAGAGTGAAGCTTTTGATGAGCTCTACATCCTCTCACTGCTTTGGAGTGAATTAGAGGTCATGTAGAAAATGAAGCCATCTTTTTAAAAGCCGGAGAGCCCAGCAGTGACGGAATTAAACTCGTGTGTTTGTTTTCAGGAGTCTCCAGTCTTTAAGGTTTTTTTTTTTTTAAGGCGAGTTTAAATTCATGAAAACAGTTATATTTTTTTTCCACGCAAAAGTGACGCAGCCTTCGTCTCCAATCACGTGGACCAACATTACGCACAGAGCATCGGTCACGGTTTGGTTCAGGTTTCCCCCCAAAACGAGATAAATTCAAGATTATAAAGCTCGACATTTAAGCACAATTACATCAAAGCGTTTGACCTTTACTCTGCTTGTTGTTGTTCCCAACACACCTGTGTACAATGGTGAATATACATATTAATGACAACAGGGCCTCGACCCCCTCCCCTTTGTGTTAAAAACAACACATGTGGGGCATTAGCCCATAACCTGACTCATGGATTTTACATCCGGTTGGCACCATGAAGGCCTGTGGACTCACATAAAAGGTGTTTATTCAGCCTAAAACGCCTGAAAAAAGTGATCCCATTTAGATCTGAGTGTTGTAATAATCTCACTTCCTTCCACTGGACTGCGAGTGAAGCTTTCTTTTCTATGTTTGCCTGGAAACTGTTGTAAAATTGAGTGTTTTTTGTTGGTTTTTTCCCACACAGACGCCAAAGGCACCATCCGGGAGATCGTCCTGCCGAAGGGCCTGGACCTGGACCGGCCCAAGCGGACCCGGACCTCCTTCACGGCCGAGCAGCTGTACCGGCTCGAGCTCGAGTTCCAGCGGTGTCAGTACGTGGTGGGCCGCGAGCGCACCGAGCTCGCGAGGCAGCTCAACCTGTCGGAAACACAGGTGAGGAAAAAAAGAGGGAAAAAATCATATTTAGGGAAATATCTTAAAGGAATAAAACAAAACAAACAGCTAGCTGAGCTGCTGGGTTCTTATTTTTAATAATCTTCATTATTTTGGTCAGAATAATGTTGGAGGTCATTTTGTTTGATTATTTGAAAATCATTTTGGACACAGGTGTATTTGGGACCTTTAATTGGCTCCTCCACCAATCAGAGGGCAGGATTAGAAGAGATGCCTCGTCTCCTTTTTTAAAAAAAAAAAAAAAAAAAAAAAAGGCTTTTCAAATGGGCACATCCGGGGCCAAAGTGTGTCTGGGTAATATTTTAAAATTTAGGACACACAGTCTCACATAAACAGGCCCTGAAGGTTTGAGGGTTTGTGGGCCCGTGGACGTGTGTGTCTCCAGCACAATTAATCCCTGTGTTAAAAAACGCACAATCACTACACAGAGTCCATTTAACAAAAAAAAAAGTTCAATTTTCTCCACGAAATTTAGAAGTCTGTTCCAACACTGCAGCCTCAAAATCAACACATGGAAACAAATTCACCTCGTTTTACTGTTTCCATCAGGGGGCACTGAACTGCGCACACTTCATGCGCATCTGATTTCCTGCAACAACAACAAAACAAAAACAACTTAATTGACGTAAATTTAAAGCAGAAATAAAACGAATCTTTGACAAAAAAAAACAAAAAACAACCAAAAAACTCTTTTACTTTTATTCGTGCGCAGTGTGACAGTCTGTCGTGTTTCCTGCTCGTGTTTCGGCTCCTCTCCTCCTCTCCACACTTTGCAGATATTTCGTGACGCTCGTTCATCGACCCCGCGCGCTTCGTTCAAAATGCTCGCGCAGCAGCACGAGCCCGGCCCCTCATCGTGGGCGTCACCGCCGCTTTTACGCACAGACCCACAGAGGCACCACGTTCATTTCTCCATCAGTCAGCGTCATTTCTGTCTCATTTAAAGAGGACTAGACTTGGCGCAGTTATAAAACACGAGGCAGCAGCTTTGTGTCGACTTCAGGTCGACTTTTAATTAGTTTTTTAACCCCAAAATGATTAAATTAATGTTTGTAGGTTATTAAAACACAACAATAAAAAGGCGAAATTTATATTTTTAAGCGTAATATGCACATTAGTGTTTTGTCCTCTTAATTTCAGAGTCCAGTCTTGCATATAAGGTGTCATTTTTATCATATTTGACGCTTTCTGAGGCCTCTAAAGGATGAAACTGAGCTGTTTGAGTGTTTTATTTCCAAATGAAAACCCCGCTGACACTTGTTCCCCTCACTTTGGGCGCTGCAGTCCTCAAAAACAGATCGAAGTTAATTAGAAAAAAAAAAAGCAAAAAGAAAACAGGCCTGTGTGTGTATTGCATTTGCTCTACTACAAGTTAATGAAACCACGAGTTTAACGCTTAAAGGGGGGAGGGGAACAAACGTCTCCAAAACTGAAGGAAAGTGAAATAAAACACCCTGAATTATTTAATTAATATTATTTTTTAAATTTTGTGCAGATAAACAGAGGGAGGCTGCAGGAGCTGGAGGCCTCAAATCACCTCTTATGTGCAAAAAAAAAAAAGATAAAAAAAAAAAACACTTGTTGCAGGAACTTTTACGCACCATCACTTTGGACTGTGATGTTAGTATGCACCCACAAAAAAAGAGGAAACAAAAAACACACTCAAACATAGAGATGTGTGTGTGTGTGTGTGTGTGTGTGTGCTCAGATTTGGGGACACAGAGCAGCCACTGTGTGCCTCATTAGTGCTGACACTAGGGGTGTTAATGGGAGGGCCTCCGCTTGCTGCTGCTGCTGAGGAGACGCAGGGCAGCAGAGGATTGGCTGAATGAAAGCGTCTGAAAACGGCCCGACCTTCGAGCGAGAGCACAATGTAAATAATAAAAAGTCTCCCCGGTAATGGAGCGAAATATTAAAGCCATTGCTCTGAATTTTTCTTAACGCCGCGCACAATTGAAGCAGCTTTTAGGCGCATTAGTGGTCGTTTTTTCCCCTCTTCTTATTATCTTCTCTCTATTTGTGGCGTTTGCATATGTTTTTTTTTGGCAAATGCGCCATTCAAGGCTAATCGTGCAAACCCACAAAAGGAAAAATGGAGGCTGTCAAAGTTTATTTATTTATTTATTTTGTTTTCTGCAGTTTCAGCTGACTTACTGTGTTTGTTGATGGGTTTTTTTTCACCTCTCAAAAAGCCTCCACAGCTCACCCAGGAAGTAATTTAATTTTCATGTCCAATTAAAGACTTCTGGGTTTAAAAGCAGCTCCATTAAAGAAGAAAGCATTTATAGGCTCATTTTTCTTTTGCTTTTTTTTTTAAAGAGAGTATTCAGAGGAGAATATCTATCTATCTATCTATCTATCTATCTATCTATCTATCTATCTATCTATCTATCTATCTATCTATCTATCTATCTATCTATCTATCTATCTATCTATCTATCTCAGCTCAATAAATGTTTTCTCTTTCTAGTTGAAAACTTGGAATAAGCTTCAAGTTAATATTTATTAGTACGTATTTTATTTTGAAGTCTTAAAAGTTTGGGGGGGCACTTTTTTCTTGATTTCGATTTTTCGATTTTTAAAAAGGCAATCGAAATATTAACTTTAAACTTGGTGAAAAGTTGACATTTTGATCTCTGTGGAAACATAAAATCAGCTGTCACTCATTTGCACTTGATGCAGTTATTAAAGACTAACAGAAAAAAAAAGTTTTCCTACATTTTCCAAAACAAACAACAACAACAACAAAATAAAAGTCATATTAGCTGCAACTAAAACCTTATAAACCTTAGGTTACCTCACACCTTTATCATAAACTTTTATTACAATCTTCTTTTTTTTTTAAACATCTGACTGAAAGCGTTTTTTAACAATGTTGGGGATGTTTGGGGATTTGGTCGTTGACCCATGGTGTAACTCCAATTAGTTTGGTTAGGTATTCAAACTGATCACGCAATGAGGCAGCAGACAGACACACACACACACACACGCAAACTCAAAAGGGGCTAAAGTCTCCCTCCACATTATTGTTACTGAAATATTTTAAAGACAGCTGGAGAAATAAGATAATTATTGATGATGATTAGAAATTACTACACTGAAATTGGATCGAACATCAAATTTAAATCGTGTTTTTAAATTCTGCCTCCTAAAAGTCTTTATGGTGAGTTTGTTTTTTTTTTTTTAAATCTGTTGGTCTTAAAAAGGACAAACATACTCAAACTTTCATAATTACGCACAATTACGCGTCTAAAAAACGCGTTTCTACATTAAAGAGATGAAATCTAAGGCTCACAGATGAGAGTAAATGGTTCACTGTGGAGGGAAACCTGCTGCTTTTTGTTCCTCAGTTTCTTCAGAAATAACACCGACATTAATAACATGAACATATAAATGCACCATTCAGCCTGCGAGTGTGAACTTTTCTGTTTCACCTCTTTAAAACGCGTAAATGCGCAAATTTGGACCGCGCAGTTCAAGTTCAGCTTCAATGTGGTCGATTTTATCAAGTATTTCCACCTTCAGGATGAGAAAAAATCTGCTTTTCAACAAATTGCAGGTTAAATCATTTAATTTAAATGTGACTGAAAGAGGAGAAAAGAAACGAAATGTGCGCACGGCTCAGTTTCTTGAACCTAAATGCGGCCAAAATTCGTGAATGCAAAGTTATTTTTTGTCTCTGAGCAGCTGCAGCATCGAGAGAGGAGACGGGTGACTGCTCGTGAAGTCAGTAATCCCTCCGATGTAACGCGTTACTGAGTAATCTGTTACCAGCCTAGAGCTCTCCCTTCGTCCCGGCAGGTGGCTCCCCGCTACAGGGTAACACAGCAGGAGGGGCTCTCTGTGTGTGTGTGTGTGTGTGTGAGACTGTACATCACACACACACACACACACACACACACACACACACACACACCATGTACTTTCTGATAAATTTGGCTGCTCACACATTTTTAAAGGTCTCTGGTGGATGTTTGGATGCTTCTGCTCTCATTTTGAAGGTATGTCGTGCTGATTCCTGCATGTGGAGGGACACTTGTTCTATTTTCTTTTAATTTCTGGGACTAATTCATGATTTAAAACTGTGTGAATCCACTGTAAAGGAGTTTCAACAACACCATAAAACATAAGTCTTCATCTTAAGTCATTTAAGGAACATTTTAGAGGGTATTTCTCCTGTTTTTTTAACCCACAATTGCCTAAAACCCACACATCAAAATGAGTCAAACTGCTTTCTTTTTGTGCTGCATGGAGAAGAGAAAAACTTTACACACTCTTGGTGTGTCCTGCCTGCTCTGACTGGCTTGGCAGTGAGACTTGAGGAGGTTTTGGGGCTTCATGCTGTGTGGTCACTCTAAGCTCTTCCTCAGTCCTCATGAGTGGAGTACAGCTGACGGTGTATCAGTCCATTGTTGTTAGCAGCTCTTCCATGGAGAAGCTATGGATTTAATGGTTTTCAGGCTGCATTAATCTGGTTTAATGCAGCAGTAAATGGGAGCGAGCCCAGTGATGGAGTCATGTTTTAATCTTTAACGTCATGCTGGCTAAATAATACACAGATGTAGAGATGTTTGCTTCTGTTTTCGTGGTTTTTGTCATAGTTGTTTGAAGACAAAATGAAACTGGATTTTGATTTGATATACACCTGCTTTTTAAAGTGGATGTCAGGCCTGGATGCAACTTTAAGGAAGTGTTCAAATGCATTTTAATATGTCACAATTGAATCTTTTAACATAATTAAATTTTTAGAGAAAGAAACAGGATTTTCTGAAGTGAAAACCCCCAAATCACAACTATTGTTCTGATTTTGTAGTTTAAAAATAGTGGTGTGTGTGTATTTATTTCCTAATGTATGTCTATGATATAGCTACCTACTGTAATACAGTGAATTGAAGTAGAAGAAGTAGAAAGAATTTAAGATGAAAATGTGAGCGCCTCAATTAAATTGTTTGGGACATTTACTGGGAAACAGGTGTAGTTTGTAAACACACAAATGAGGAATTTGTTATTTAAAATGAACAAACAAGGTGAGAAAATCCTTTAAAAAATATATTTACCATCATTAATTAGAATGACTGAATGAAACATCAGATCTCTAGTTGTGATCATGCAAAATGTTGCCACACACACTTTAACGAAGTGCATCAACCTGTAAATACAGCATGTAAGTGTATGTGTTTTTCTGCTCCCATGGAGGGTTTTAACGCTTCCTTGTTTTATCACAGAAAACATGAATGTTTCACTTTGTCTTGGCTTTTTTTTTTGGGGCTTCCTGAGCTCTCAGGTCGTTGTAGATAAATTTTCAGGAGGATTTGGAAAAGTTATGCAGCCCAAATTGAGCAGAGAATCAAAATCTGATTGTGATGATCTTGCTTTTATACAACAACTAAATCTCAGTTCATGCATTTGACATAAACTCTGGTTAAGATTTATGCAGACGATGATGTTTTAGTTTGGGCACTTCAGCTGGTCACAGATGTAGCACTGAATTATGGGTTGTCTCAGATGGTGTCTTAGGCTCCCCATGATTTAAAAAATGATAACAATGAGCCATTTTTGTGGGCCCCTCCACGTTTTCTTTGTCCCCCCTGTCCTACATCCCTGGATATGATTTTAAAAGCACCACGAGCTGACCTCCGACAGGTGTGCAAGTCATCTGAGATCAGCGTCACACTTCCTCTCATGTTTTGTCTCCTCTCTCAGACGGACAAAGTCTTTGATACCAAACAGCCTCAAGCTGTTTAGTGACGGCTGTGAAAACTTTTTAAACTGCTGCTTCCTGTTTCTGTCTTGTGGCTTTCTTTAGCACAGAGAGGTCAGAGATCAGGGCTCCCAACAGATCAGCTGATATTGTCCTACTCATACTTTTTTTTAAATTGTGTTTGTACTGTATGTATGATCTTTATTTACATGTTAAAACATCTGAGTATCTTGAACGAACCCAGACAGATGGAGGTGCTTTAATAACTAGGTGACCCTTCTGTGACCTCTTATGAAACACAGTAAATCTAAATTCCCTGTTAAGAAGTTACACCTGCTTGTGCAACTGCTTTTGAAAAAACACCCACAGGCATTTTAGATAACATGATGCGAGGATAAAAGACCACACGCTGCAGGAAAAACGAAATGCATCTCTGTGCTGTCTCAGGCGAGAGGAGACGAGATGACAAGTTGTGTTTATGTGTCTACGTACCGTGAATGTCCTTGTTGTGTGCATTGTTCTCCATGACGGCCCAGACAGATGGTGTCTGGCCACTCGTCTGGAGCGTAGAGGACCCGGCCATGACGCATAGCTGTGCAGATGTAGAGGAGAGGCGGCGGCACAGTACGGGGGATTGTCCAAACACTCAGAATGGAGAAAGAGATAGGAAGGGCCGCAGACAGACGGACAGACAGGCGGACACTTGTTGCTTTGTGCTTTCAGTTAAAATGTTTGGGCCTCGTGTTGTGGAGAAACAAACTCTTTCCTCTCCACTCTGCGGTGACCTAAAGGGAGAGCGTCGTCTTCAGAGCGGGAACTTTTGTCCAACTCGCTGATGGTCAGAGAGAAACTGGGGAGGCTCTGATTATCTAATCAGTTGATTAGATAATCAGAAGAACATAATAGCAATTAAGTCATATTTGCCTTTGTCTTTAATCACTCTCTCAGATTGAATTGACTTGTTTCATCAGTTTCTGGCAGAGTGAAGTGTGTGTGTGTGTGTGTGTGTGTGTGTGTGTGTGAGTGAGAGAGAGATAGATAGAGAGGATGGTGTAATTTTCCAAACGTATGGAGGACTGCGTAATCCTTCAACTGATGTGAAAATGGGAAAATCAGCTAAATTAGGTACAAGAGGTTTTCACTTTCCTCTCATGCACGCACACACACACACAGTCACACGCACACACACACTCTGAGTGCCCGAAGTCTGACTCCAGGTTTCCGGACCAATCATCATCGTGGTTCCAGGTTTTGCAGCCACTTTGTGTCAATCGTCAGGTAAATGTGTAATGCAATTACAGCGGCAGATTACCTGTCTGGGAGCTCAGACACCTGCTGGTCGAAAGAGAAACACAGAACAAACAAACCAACACAAACCACCACTGACGTAAAAGCACTTTGTTACACTTAAGAGTGAAAGTACATTACAAGAATGACATATTTCCAGCAAAATCTGCTTAAAATATCAGAGTGAAAGTTCCCCTCATGCAGAGTGCAGTGTTGCATTTCATGTAAGGATATTGTTCGTAATGATGTTGGTGTTTATGCAGCATTTTAATAGTGTTGCTGGTCAACATGGAGCTAAATTTAGCCCTCCTGTTTTCCAGGTTTTGATTAATCAATGCAGAGTTTCTCTGCATTAATGTTTTTGTCCTTGCTCAGCACCTTTAAATTTTCCTTACCCCTCATCCTAACTGTGATTTCTCAGTTTAACCAGATAAAAAGCTGTCAGGAATCCAAAACACATAAAGGACACGGACACTAAAAATGTAAAAATCTTTAATGATAATAATGATAATAATGATACAGAATAGAGATTGGAGTAGAAGTAGAAGTAGAAAAAATAGAAATACTTCAGGACAGCGCAAGTAAATAGTTACTTTCAACCAAAGCCAAAATAATAAAATTCAAATTAGTGTCAAAGGTACAGTCTGTGCATCATTTAACACCCTCTGTCCTTACAGGCTCTTTTTGGATGAGGAAAAAAATCCCTAAAAAGCAGGAAAAAAGGAAGAAACACGGGGAGGAGCAGCTGGTGTGGGATCTCTCTTCTCGAGCAGACAGACATTAAATAGATTTCATCCTCACAGTCATAAATTATCAGGATAAATAAGTGTCACACATTTAAGAAAATAAGAAAATGAGGTAACTGAACTGTGAAACCATCATCTGTTTTAAGACCTCCGTCTTGCTGTGGCAACAACAAAAAAAAAAACTAAACATCCTTGTTGCTTCAGTCAGAGCTCTTGGCATCATGAGGCCACGTGGCAAAGACCCAACGCAGACCTCTTTTTCCGAAGGTTATTTGAGTGACTGCGGGGTGACATGCAGGAAAAGTCATGGACCACATTCAAACCCCAGCTGGTTTCTGTGGCGAGCGAGCGCAGGACATCTGACAGGAGGTGAAGGCTGTTATTTAGACCTGGTGGGGTTCGCCTGCCTGGGGGGCCTGGGGGGACAGGGGGGGGACAGGGGGACAGGGGGGCAGGTGGAGGAAAGGAGGGAGGGGCAGAAGGAGGGATGATGAGAGGGGAGAAAAAACAAAAAGAGGTGGGCCTCATAACTGTCCCAAGTGATTTTGCTCTAAGGAGGATTAGGCGGCCATATCTACCAGCGATTCTATAAGACGGGGTTAACCCCTGGCTGAACCTGGCTGGACATGTCCTACAGGGGTGGAGGACCAGATTCGCAAAAGGTGCTGGTAGGAGGTTTTGGAAGGCTCAGGTAAAACGTGCTGATGTCGGTGGAGATGATAACCAACACAGGTCAGAGAGGGCAGAGATGGGTTGGGATTGATGCAGGATGATGATCCAGGTTGGTGGTGTTGGATGTGTCCAAGCAGCAGAACCACATGAAACTGACATCAGACAGAGGAGGGGTGCAGCCGTGTGCAAAGGGCCGTTTCTCATCTTTGGTTTTGTAATCCTCATGCTGATGTCAACATGGATTTGAGAATAAAAAAACATTTTCTGGTCAGTTTGAACAGTTTCAGCAGGACACATAACTGCTGCAGGGAGCGACGGTGAAACTGCAGATTCACATTTTAAGATGAAACAACACTTTAATGCATCATTACCATTAAAAATTCTTATTTTTTATTTACAAAGAACCCAAGAGCCATGGATGTTTGTGAGGTTTGGTGTGCCATCAGATAACCAGTGAGTAAGTTAAGATTTATTTTGGACTGTCACCAGGATTTTACAAATACTGACCTCTTTAACAAGACGCCAAAAAACATCTATATTCATGCATCCTACATGATTATCTAAATGCTGCTTTTAAACAAACTCCACTACGTAAGAAATATAATTCAGTTGAAGAATTAAAACCAAAACACACTGTATTTCTTCACATTCTGATGTCCTTAATCACAGCTACGTTTTCTTAACAATAAAAGAATGACATACAAAAATGATCACGAGGGCACCATGGTAACAAAAGAGAATAAAATTAAATAAAATAGAAATTGCGCAGAACAACGGTGCTGAAGAAAGGCTGATGTTTTGATCCATCACACACAGTCCAGTTGGTTCCCACTGGCCCATTACATTACATATAGTTGAGCGTCCACTGGTGTGTTACGTACAGTTCAATGGCCGCCGGTCAACCTGGTACAATCGCTGCGGAAAGAGAGTTTTCATTGTGTGCTGCGGATCATCACATGCCTGGGATCAGGGGGTCTGAACAGGGTCATGGAGGGAGCACCAAGCTGCTGGAGGGGTCATGGAAAGTGTGAAAGACGGTCACCGTGCGTCCTTCTTAAAGACTTTACCGTCACAATCCTGCATTGCACTTTGCATTATGTGCATTATGCAGCCGGGCGGGAGTGTTTTATCGCTTGGATGTTAATGTTAATGCTCCCCACTGCAGGTCGGTTCAGCTTCACGGCGTCATGGTAAAGATGTGGAGTACACTGATTTATAAGAATGCAATCAGGACAAATAATTTAGAACAGAAGGGACCAAATTGTAAAACACAAATATCGCCTTTATATGAAGTTTCTTTTGTCGCCTGTCTTTGTTGGGACGCGGCAGAGCTTAGCTGGTTTATTGAGCAGACACATATAGATGCCCAGTTGATCTGTATCCTGGGTCTTGATCTGGCTTAACCTTTCTACCTCTAGCCCAGTTTGCCTGCCGGTCTGTTTGCAGCTGTCTGGATTCACGCAAGGCTCTGATTGGCTGACCTCTGTGTATTCATGCATGTCGGCCTGATCATCTCTCCCTGACTTTGAATTTACCCCACCCTGCCCACATTCACCGCTTTTCTATCTTCCCAAGTCCCACCTCTTTCTGTCTTGTCGTCCTCACGTTTTCCTTACAGCTGCTTCTCGACTCCTCAGTGTGACGTATTTCCAGATAATGAGGCGGGATATGTGGGCACACACGGGGAGGGACTGTCAAAATATTAACCAATCAGATGACACAGTTTCATTTGATAGTATGATGTAATCTAAGAAAAATATGCTGCAGTTTTATAAGCATACCTATGATTACACAGTTTTTTTTTTTATACCTATTCTATTTGGGCTTGCACCGGGACCAGGGTAGCTAATCTCGTTCCATCCCATGTTTAACTTGTGTTGGAATGACAATAAACAATCCTTGAATCCTTATGTTTTTCTAAATGTTTTTGTCCTCTCTCAACACACTTATAAAGCATATTGACACATACATGCACACAAACAGAGCATTTACCTGTAATTATAACTAACTATATTTCCATTAATATGCTCAAACAGAAATACAGTACAAAACGATTACTTTGAACTGGGAAGAGATTTGCTCTTTTCCTCTATAATCCTGATGTTTTGCTGACACACTTTCTTTTTTGTACTAAAAAAAAAGAGAAATTTTCCTTTGTTCTGTCTTTTCATGAGCAACTTGTTAGAATTAGAAACGATTCAGACATTCAGTCGCAAAGATATGTTTAAAAAACGTACTACCATGTAGATGCAAAGTCAAAGGGTTAGGGTTAGGGTCAAGAGACAGACTAGCACGTTGTTGGTTTTGGTGTCTTTATTTGATTGTGCGACAATAAGATTTTACCCTCAGTAGCAGCCGTTTCCTTTTCATTGAGTTGACATCAAATCAATCGACACTTGACAAAAAAGTCGGTGAAAAGAGGACAGATGTTCGATGATCTAACGGATGTTTGACCTAAAAACACAATGACGTGGAAAGTTAATAAAGAAGGTGTTTTAACTGAACTTCCTGTCGCCCTGTTTGTGTCACACCCGTACTTAGACGCCACTCTTGCGTTTGCCACCTCACCTGTCATTTACCCTTTTGCCCAGTCCAGCTCCGGTGGGGGGGCAGAGGGCGAGGCTGGGGCAAATACAGGTCAGGCCAGATCCAGATCCCCATGGTAATCTCTGCCCCAGCCCTGAACCGTGGATCCCATTAAAAAGGATTTACATCCAATAGTGTAGATGTACCAAAGGCAGCTTTGCTTTCTTCTCTTCTCATCATTTAACCCCCTCTAATAAAATCCCTGTAAAACACCAGCAAGTTTTTTTCTCCCCCCCCCAGCAATGGATAGGAGGGCTGCGATGTGAACAGAGCGCCGAGCCACGGCACGGGGATAAAGGGCAGGGGGGAGGTTTCATCTGTAGTGAAAGCTTTTTATGGGATGTGGGTGTTTGGCAGGTGGTGGTTCGTGAGTAAAGGACGGAGAGAGATCTTACTGAGGGAATGTGTGAGCCAACTAAAGCAGCTACACAGAGATAATTTCTGCTGCTTATCCCCCCCCCCCTCCATCTCCCCTCTTATCTCCATCTCCCTCAACCCCTCCCCTTGTTTCTCTTTTGGGTCTTTACAGTAAGACTTGCTGGCATCATTATTCCCCTCTGAGCTGTGGGATCCTCTCCGATCCCATTATTTCTGTAGTGGTCAGTGGCTCTGACTATGATCTCACTTGTCCTCGCTGCCTGTTGAGTCTTCATTTTCAGTGCAGTGATACTGTGGTTAACACCGGCCGGCCTGATTACCTCCACACAGCGACGTTTGGCTTATGCTGCCCAATTGGGTGAGCTCCCCGTAACTCGGGATAAGATGTTTTAGAAGATAAACACTAACTGGCTCCAGCTGCACGAAGGTGCTGAGTAAACACGCTATGGTGAAGCAAATCTTTGGCTGCTAGATTTTTCCACTACGTTCACCGGCAAGTCCCAAACGAATATGAACTTTATTAATCCCGAAGGAGATTGTTGTGTCAGGCTAAAGGAAAAAAGAAAAAAAAAGTTATCTAAAAAGTAAAAATAAGAAAAATACAAATATAAAGTGTCTAAGTAACAAGATGAGATAAGGAGTGCACAGGAGTTGCTGTATAAAGAGAATGAGCCAAGCCTGAGACATTAAATGTGTGTTAATGTCTGGTGATAGGGCTGACAAAAAAATGTCCATAAAGAAAAGTTAAAAATACTTCTTATTAGACAGGTGGGACTTTTATTACTCTAACTGGTGTTGCCAGACTTTTAGATGTTACTGTCTGCCAATCATTTTCCTTTTTTTTTAGATAACGTACAGTAGAGAGGTACTGTAACCAGAAAAAAGGGGTGAGAGAAGGAGGATTATGCAAACTCAAGACGGATGATTACACAGTCACCAGTTTCTCTATTTGAAAAAAGAGAAAAGCAGTTGAATACTTGTGGTGAATTTACAGTATGTGTAACGCCTCCAAAAAGAGTGTTATGCCAGAGTGCTGAGGGCTGCCAAGAGAGAGCTGCACAGTGCAGGATAAAATCTGATCAAATCTGAACCAGTGGACCAGTGATTCGGCTGCAAAACGTATTCTGCTGTGTGAAGAAGTAGTCCGAATTTTGTCTAACCCCTAACTATAAGAGCTACCTTGCAGTGTTTGACAATGTTTTGAAGTAAAGTTGAGTTTAAGTAGTCAGTCTATAACTTTTACCTTCTGTCCAATGTAAAATCTTTGTGAGCGCCGTTTTACACCCACACAGCAGAAAGGACGCTCAAATCATGTGAGCGTCGCAAGTGTGTGTGTGTGTGCGTGACTGTCGGGTGTTCGGTTCACATGTGACCTCTGTGTGTTGTCCCGCTGTGTTTTCGCTGCACCATCACCTGGGCCCTCTCCACCTCGTTCATTTACTTGTAAGTGGGTTAACGTCGTGCAATCAACAAATGGATTGTGAAACTTGTCTTCAAATGAAGCGGCGAACCCTTCGCAGGCTTACACGTCTCTGTCGTTACAGGAGTTTCCTTTTTAGGTCGTCTGCTGCCAATCCCCATTTACAGGGATTAGATTGCTGGAATTTCTGCTAAAAATGGTGAAGAGGCTCATGAAAAGTCTGTAATGTGTGTAAATAACTTCTGTCTTATGCAGCAGGAGGTGAGGACAAGTGGGGGAAAAAGAGGAGAGATGAGCACGCTTCTTGCTTGTTCAGCTGACCTCTCTAGGAACAAATGTGGAGTTTGTGCTTTATTTTTTTTTTTTTTGCTCTTCATCAGCGGATAGATAGGTATGTAGATTGGCTGGAACATTTACAGAAAGGAAAATTTTGACTTTCTTTTCAACGATTTTTAACTTTAACCCAACAACGGCACAACTTTCAGATTTGATTTGACAAACCCATCAGAGTTTAGAATTTCTGATTTAAAAAAAAAGTGTGAAAATATCTCTTTCTGCAGCTTCTCAGTCCAAGGATATGCTGCTTTTTGCTGTTTCTTTTAATTGTAAATTAAACACAAAATATTTTTTGATGTTTGAGAAAAATGGGGCCAGAGAGGAAGAGGTCAGTAAATGGACAAATGTCATCATGTGGTAATAATATATATATTTTTTTACTCAAGATTTCCCCCAGTTTACAAACTCATAACTAAGATTTTAATGCATTTAGCATTTTTATTGCAGCTGTTTATCAGAAACAAGGCTGTAACAATATTTTATTCAAATTCTCCCCAAACACAACAAGTTGAAAATGAAGTACTATCGACCTCCCTGCATGGCACGCCATGAGAGGTACTGTAGTGAGTCTGCAGTGAGACTTGGTCAGGATGGTATACATTTTTCATGTGTGTGATTCCACCCTCTCCATGCAGCGACCTGCCGTGACCCCCCGTGCCCTCCAATCAGCATCCCGCCCAGCCTCAACTTTTCCACATGCTATACATTAAAGCTACGCTGCGCTCCATCAATTAAACATGGCGGACAAGGACAGGCAGAGTTCACCAAGCTTTTCTCAATCTGCTGCGGGTGGCGTGATGGCTCGCGCTTTGAAGTTTGCTGCCGTGAGAGAGGATGATGGTGCAGATGTCAATGGCGATTATGAGTTTTTTGTAAATTTAATATTTTCCCCTAATTCTTCCTCTGAGGTCGGCAAAATCTGCACAGTCAGATTGGTTTGTGGTGCATTTGCATCCTTTTGCACACATACTGGAGTACCTTTTTATTTTCTGCATCTTTTAACATGACTGAGCTAATTTTCCCACCTTTTCTGATAACACCACCAGTCCCCACATGTGCATTTCTGTCCTGTGAGAGCCGTGAAGTGTGAGAAGGAGGTAAAGTGCACGGGACCGACCGTGATCAAATGCGCAGGGAAAAACAACAAAGTTTATCCAATGGCTAGTGCAGGGAGATTACAGCATCTCCGCTTGTTCTGCACAGATTTATGTGTGTATGACCGCTTTACCGCTAACGTGTTGCGTGTTCTCGCCGCTCACAACCGTGAGGGCACGTTAACATGCTACAGCGTGGATACGTGCATCATGCGGAGGTCACAAAGAAGTCAGTCACACGTGTGCTCAACTTTTGGGCATGTAAAGAGTTAGTAGGATGTCAGGATGAGTTAAAAAATGATTTTCTGTTATTAAAAAACCTGTGAAAAGTTTTAGGGCCCTTTCATTTCAGTTTTTTTTGTGTGTGTTAATATGAATCTTCCTGGTTGTGCTGTTTCAGGTCAAGGTGTGGTTCCAAAACCGTCGGACCAAACAGAAGAAGGATACCACCAAGGATTCAGACAAACGCTCCTCCTCCACCAACGAGTCGCTGGCTACCTGCAACATCCTGCGCCTCCTGGAGCAGGGTCGCCTCCTGTCGGGCCCCGCCCCGCCGCCCAACTCACTCCTGGGTCCTCCGCCGCACCCGGCCCACAACGGCTCCCTGCTGAGCAGCCCAGGCGGAGGCTCCTCCACCTCTCCGGGGATCAGCAGCAGCACTCCTCCCAGCTCCCTACCAGGGGGGACTTTCGGGCTGTCGCTGCCCTCGCTGGGCGGCACCCCGCCCTCACCGCGGCTGGGTGTCCCACCGCCGCACTCCCTCTGCTTCTCCATGCCGCTGCTGGGGGGCGCTCATCACGAACTGACATCCGCCTATGGCTGCGGTTCATCAGCTTTTGAGCCGTACATGCGGCTGGACAGGAAGGAGGCAGACCTGGGAGGGAAGAAGACAGTTTCTTAAGTAATGTCTCCCTCTTTTAGGATGCCAGTGGACTGGGATATGTCTTTGTAAAAGCTTTTCTCCTCAGTCGATCAACGTGCCGCCTGTTTGACACTCGAGCGGCAGCAGATGGGACAGAAAGCACCCTGGATCATGAAAAATGTGAAAAAGGAAGAGACCGGGTTGCTTTCCTTGCGGCACCATTTTGTGCCACAGCACTTGTTGGGCACACTGACACAAAATGATGAAACGGACACGGTGTGACGGAGATTCTCCCACGTAAAAAAAAAAGAAAAGAAAAAAGAAACAAACTTGTGAATTTTTGCAAAAATGCTGTGTGTGTATGTTGCGTGAACCCTGACAGACAGATGTTTTTATCGCCACTCTCTTTGCAGTGGTTTCAAGTGACTCTTCACTTTTTGTCCAGTGAGTTTGTGTGTGTGGTTTTCTCTCTATACAGGCCTTCATTTACTGTTCAGGAAAAAAAAAATACTTGACATGGATAGTTCAGACTGAATCAGTGTCTGAATGAGAAGAGTGGTATTTCAAAGAGAGCAGTTTGTACACATTTCGGTACATATTCCCGTACAAGTGGCCATGTTTGATTTTAGTTTAATGTGCTATCACGATATGGAAGAAACACTGAAAAAAAAAAAGAAGAATTGTAGCATTTTAATATCAGTCTGTTTGATGTCCAGCGGTAGTTTTTTGTAAATTCTTTATTTGGATGTGTTTGTGTATGAAATAATATGTAGTAGGATCTGGACAAATGGTGCAAAAATCACATATCTAGATCCGATACTTTAATATAAAAGAACACGAGAAGAAGGAGGAATAGTGAGGAAGGTGGTTAGACTCTGCCAAAGCATTTCTGGATTAAGTTTTGGAGGTGCCTCGCTTGTGTCCTCCAGTCACTGAAGCAAGTCAAGGTCAAATTGACAGATGACCTTTTTTTTTATTCTTAGATTCACAGATTTCCCTTTTTGAGTAAATGTCAAAAAGACATTCTGGTTAAAAAAAACTCAAAGAAAGAGTTTTTAAAGATGTTGTACTCCTCAAGGAGTATTTTAGTCTCAGCCAACACTTAATCCAGGTTTCTGTTTTGTATCTTGAGTGTTTGGGACTAGAGCTGCAGCAATTAGTCGACAGTAATTATGATGAAGTTTTTTTTGTCACTTTTCAAGCAAAAAAACGGCAAACATTTTCCGGTTTCATCATCTAAAATGTGAAAATTTTGCGTTTTTTCTTAGATAATTAAAAAAATAAATAAATCACAGACCACATGATTAATGGAGAAAATAATTTGCAGATTAATCGATACTAAATTAATCATCAGTTGCAGCCCGAGTTGAGTTGAATGTGAAATGTCACAGTGAGCCACAACACTTGTTGAATCTGCTGCTGTTTTACTCCCCTTTTTTTTTTTATTTTTATTTTTTTTTTTTTTAAGTTGGCCATTTTATAGTTTGCAAACAACATCGTAACTATCAGAACTGCTTCATCAGGTCCCATTCATGATCTCATTTTAAGTTTACGCAGGAAACTTTAACTGGGTGCACGTGCTTAGGATGCAACAAGCTGCAGCATCACATGTGAATTTGTCTCTTTTGACGATATTTTATTTTTCTTTAAATCGGTATTTGTGTTTGCTCCATGACTTTTGGCTCGCCCTCCTGTTAGAAAAGATTTCCTCTGCTTGCCCCTCATTGAAAGCACTTTATGTTTGTAGGTTTTTTTTTTTTTTACACTTCCTCCTCCTGTATCGCCCTTTTCTGTTGCTTTTGAATCCATCCAGCTTTTCATTGTGAACAGACTGAGTAACCTCACAGCTCTCACGCCTTTAGTAAGCACACGGTTATGGAGTCGGTTTATTTTTAGATGTTTTTCAGACTTAAAGCCAGAAAATACCTTAGTTATTTCCCTCAGCTGCGTTTTTAAATGATTGATTTGAACCTAAATTGACCTGAGAATCTGGAAATGGCCCGCTCTGACACACTTTTCTCTGCGCTTGTGGATTAATAACATTAATTCATACAGGCTACAATGAAGGGGGAAAGAAGAAGGATCAGCTGTGGTATTTTCTCTCTCTTCCCCACATGAAGCCGTTTGTCCAAATGAAAATGAAAACCAAAACTCACCTGCGGGAACCTGCAATTCACGACTCTTTGCCCCCAATTTGTGTGTGTCACATGACTTATCGGCCCTTTTCATAACTCGTGTCTCTCGCCCGTGTGCTGCTTCTCTTATTTCCCCACGTGTCTATTCATTTCTTGGCTTCGTCTCATTGTGGGGTTTAATACGTTTTTTTTTTTCCGATCCCTTTCGCTGAGTCTAAGTCAAGTCTAAGTCTAGGTCTAAGTCTGAAGGTGACTCGACATCTATTTAAAAAAAAAAAAAAAAAAAGACACTCCCATGACATCAATTTTAAAAAGCCGCTCACAAGCAGAGGCCAGGCTATGTCTAAAACAGCCTGTGTATTTCTGGTGGAGTGCACACAAAGGTTGTGACCTCAGCCCATGAAAAGTTCACATCTGTCGGGGCTCACCGGGCCTTTTTGCACCCGTGTAGCAGCTGATTTGTTGCTGTTGTGTTCAGACCCCGGCAGCGCTGCGAAAAAAACCCCTGTTATCCACTCACCGCTCTTTGCAGCAGTGCACCTGTGCTGTTGTTGAACACTGTATTATTTTCTATAAGCACCATCTATAATTCACACACTGCGGCATCAAATATTGAGCAGAGAGATGGAGCTGAGAGGTCAGGAGGCTCGCTTCTCGTGTAAGGCCGGCGTACCCTTTTACAAATCCACTTTTTCTTTTTTTTTTTCTTTTTCCAACACTCACAACAGGGTCATGTTGCTTCGTTGCTAAGTTGCTTTCCTGCTGTGTTGTAAGCAAAACAGTGTCTGTTCCCCTTTCCAAGCTGCAATGTTTAAGTTTTTTTCTGAAGGCTTTAGGGCTATCAGGATAGTGGATAAATGGGATCTCAAAAACTGCTGTAAAAAGCTCTTAATTGATGTCATTTTCAGTTATTTGTCAGCCAGTGTGACATGAGGAATATCAGGCATTTATTTAAAAAAAAAAAAACAGATTTTGTGGTTTGGTGAAATCTCCTCACACTCAGACATTCAGAATCAGTACTGACTCCATCTTCTGTCACTGTACAGTGGTGTTTTGTCACGTAAATCTGCAGTTCTTGTATCATTCGCTCAGTCATGATGGAGCAGCTACTATGCCAGCGATCCGGCTTTGAGGGAGACGGTCAAGGAAGTGAGACACCACTTCTCTTCCAGGCAACAGAAGCTTTGTAAAGCCTTGCATCAGTTAAACAAAGCCTTTTTTTTTCAAGTTTTGGTTTATTGCTTTCTTTAGGTTTTTTTTTTTTTTTCAGGCAGTTTCTTCTCGTTCCAGCTGAGTGGCTGTGTTTGTGCTTTTGTCATATGCAGTCCGTGACATCTTGCACTTGTTTAGGTCGCCACCATCTCCGAAGCATTACTGGGGCCTCCTCACAGCTCCCGCTACTGCGTCATGGTTTTTCTGATGGGTTAAAGTCCTATAAGATTGTGTGGAAATGTTCCTTTATTTTAAAAATGAACTCATTCTGCTTGGTTTACTTTCTCTTTATGCACATCCAAGGCCCTACATAGGCCATAACGTCTTTTTCTTTAAGCAGTAAAAGTTACTTAATGTCAAGCTAATGGCACCAGCTACTACTTATGAAGAACAAACTCTATGTACATATATAAATTTATATATCAATATATATAAATGGGTCTTTGCACAAGTTATCTCCATGTCCGCTCCATGTGATTTTAACAGGAAAAACAAAATGCGAAGGAAGATTCAGAAAAAAAGACTTTATATATGCTTTACAATTCTTTTTCTCATTAACATTTTGCACTTATTTAAAGAGGCTTACTTCTGGTTCTGGGCTGACAGAGCTGTTTTCATGCTCGGCCAAGATATTGTACAATATGTATATGTATTTTTATTCATATGCATATAAATATATGTCTATGTACTTTGCTTCCTGTGTTCTGTTTTCTTCATTTTCTCACCTGCCTCGAAGCCACACAAGCTAAAATCCGAGCTGCATCTTTTTAGAGTTAATCAAGAAACAGTTATTTCACAAAAATGTGTTAAATTTGAATCAGAGAAGTTATTTAGAAATAAAAATGTGAGTTTCAGTCAACAAAATCTTCAAACATGACTGACATCTGCATGTCTGAGCTCTTTCTATTCACACTCAGGATTTTTTCAGGCAAAAGATTCTCAGGAACAACTCGGCTAGCTTGCAGATTTATTAAAAACCTTGGCTTCTTTGTCCTTCCCTTCTGCATGGCAAAAAAACATCAAAGCAGTGGACACTTCACCTTTTCAGGTCTTTCTGTGGGACAGTTGCCTTTAAATACTTTTAATTCTGTTCTGGTTTGCATGGTGCTACATAAAGGCTGAATCACTGTGCCCTTGGGACATTAATTGGATGAAAATATGAGAATATACTTCACTGCAGCTATTCTGCTTTCTGACTGTAAGAACTAAACCTGACATTTTCATGGAAAGAATAAATATTTTGTTAGAAAGAAAAAATGTAAAAGAGCAGCATGTTATACAGAGCTACACGTTTAATTGACTTCATATAAAGTGAGCAGTCTTTTCTGATTGCCCTTTTTTGGTTCAAAGCAGATTTCATTCTTCTGTTTTTCATGTAAAATTAGCTTTAAAATCTTAAACATCTTATGACAAAATGACAGATTATAGATTATTACAGAAGTTATAGCCAGTTTAGACCAATAGGATCCTAAATACCAAAAGCCATTTATTAATTTGTTTTTTTTTTGTATTTCCAGCACATCTTAGGAATTAAGAGACTTTTAAAAGTGACAATATATTCATTATTTTGTTCTTAAATTTATCAGAAAGAGACAGTCATTTGTATGATACATGTCATTTAAACATCAGTAGCATTAACTCAAGTACATTAACTCAAGTGCTGAAACTTAAGTATTTCTATTTCTTGTTACTCCATATTTCTACTCCACTACATTTATTTGATAACTTAAGTTACTATGCCAGTTCAGATTCTTAATACAAAATATAATCAGAAATAAATTATGATGTATTATTAAGATAATACTTTACTCTAATAATAAAATTTGTAGGTAAAGAGTAAAGAGATGTCACAGGCTATCAGTATTTAAAGTAATAAAAAATAGCTTTGCCAGCTGCAACATTAAAGTAATGTTTGCACGTTAACTCTTCAGTAATTATAATCCAGTAACGTGATATACATTATTCTGAAATGGACCATTTTTACTTTTGGTAGTGTAAGTAAATTTTGTTGCTAATACATTATACCTTTACTTAAGTTAAGTAAGTCAGATTGCTACTTCTAATTAAGTAAAAGATCTGAGTATTTCTTCCACTGCTGTAAACCTGGAATACCTGGAATGACACAAAAACAGCTCAGCCTGGTGACTGAAACCTTAAATATG
Source organism: Scortum barcoo (assembly GCA_023238725.1). NCBI lineage: Eukaryota > Metazoa > Chordata > Actinopteri > Centrarchiformes > Terapontidae > Scortum > Scortum barcoo. Next base: position 12,037,117 of record CM041532.1, on the reverse strand, counting down.
TCAGCTAAATCGCATTTCTATGATTTCTTAACCAAAACAAGTCAAATGTGGAATAATCTGCAAAGAAAGCTCAAGTCATGTGTAGGTTTTACTGAGCTGTAAAGGTGACACACTACATACATCCCCCCTGTTAGCCCAGACTTCAGCCAGGGACACTTGTCCAAGCTGGGACAATTGACCTGCAGGGTGCCAATTATAGTGATTGGCACCTTTATTTGAGCAAGGAAGAGGCGAGAGGGCCAGCAGAAAGGAGACCAGATGGGTGGCCTGTTTTAGAGGTGGGGAGGAGGGCAGGGAGGGGACGGACAGGAGGAACTGCCCTGCAGCGGAGGAAGAAACTGTGGTGGTAAACAGCTTCCAGTGAGGAGCAACACAACTCCACTAATTGGGTTTTTATTGGTCGTTTTAATTAGTAATCTCTCATACTAGCCAATAACATTAAGACTGTGCTTCAGCTGTGATACAAGTGAAATACTCAGCAGTATCTGTATTTTCCTTAAAATACAAAAGATAACTCAATGTAAAAACTAAATAATATTAATAACGATATATTTCTTAATTTACATTTGAAGCAGAATATTTTCCGTCATTATTTCCAAATGTTTTTCCCCCAAAAACGTGATATATAACTACGATTTTTTCGTTAGGTTCTTGTAAAGGGAAGTGTAATTTAGTAATAATATAATGAAAATAGAGACAATTATTCAATTGGTAGATTTCCAATTAATCATTTTCAATTTAGATCTAATGAGTTTAAAAAAGTGAAATTGGTTTACAGGCAAGCATACAATTCAGCATAAATGAAGGATAAAAGTAATCATCACTTATTTTGAGTAGATTCTCAACTCAGAATATCCAAGTAAATGCTGATAAGTGACTTTATTTACTTGTCTCTATTTTCCCTGTAATTAGTATGGAATTATATATTTATTTACTAGAAACTTTCAAAGATTTGTCATTAGGAGATTACAGACATTTAGGATAAAGTGCTGCAGAATCCAACCTCTAGCTACAAATGTTAAGCAATCAATATTTTTTCAAATCAGTCCAGTATCCAAAAACATTGATTATGAAGCAAAAGTTTATAATTCATACTTAAATGAATGTATATTATATGTATGTATTTGAAATTATTTGCGCCAGATTCATACTAAACAGGTAAAAAAAGTTAGTTTATATGTCGATAACACCACAATTTATAGCAAAGCTGGGGCAGCTGAGCCTGCTGCTGGAAACCTGCAACGACTTTGTCAATAAAAACCCCATAATATGATTTTTACTCAATTTTCTTGCAGTTTTACAGGATGGATAAGAATGAATGAATTAGTTATAAATCAAATTTTAATTGGACATGTTTTCTTTTTGTATTTAGCATTGAGATATTTGATCACTTCATTTCAAGTCCCTCTTCATAAGCATTATATTAACATTTAATGTATTCAGAAATAATATGTATGTATGTATATATATAATATGAAATAAGTGTTTATTAATGAATATGGCAACCACTATAAATCCTCCTGTGTAAATTCATAAGTGGACGCTGAATATAACGAATATCTCAGGAAAATTCAGTATGTCTGTGACTTGTGGTTTGCTAGTAAATACTTAATAATTGAGTTAACAGATAAAAAAAAATAAAATAAAACAAAGTCAAGGAATAAATGAATGGAAGGATCCATGTTTTTCTCTGTCTCATACACCTGATGCTTCCCACTGCTGTCATATTTAAAGTGGATCAATTCCACATCAGCACTCAAAAGCTGTTTGTTGTGCGTCAACAAATGAGACTCTCAGCTCCATGTTTTTCTTTTAACAGGCACCGTATGTGTTTGTGTGTGATTCTGGATGGTCCACAGACCTTCAGGAATGCATCACTGTCCTGCCACCCCCACCTTTCCTCCCCTCACCCCCACCACCACCACCTCCTCCTCCTATGGCTCAGCAGCCCATCAGGGGGGCCCCTCCACTAATTAGGGTCACTAATTGGGGGTTGGCCGGGGCAGAGACCCCTCCACACCTGCACGGTCATGTGACATTCAAAGAGGTGCGCAGGGTCAAGGGTCGTGTATTCGGGGAGGGCAGTGGAGAGGGAGGGTTTGGATTAGTTTGACTGAGCGGGCGAAGAGAGGGGTTAAAGAAGGAAAGCGGCACACAGCAAGACAGCGGAAATGGTAAAATAGTTTTTCAGCTTTTGAGCAACCTCTCATTAAATTTACAGCTTAGATTTTACACATTTTTGCTGTAAAGAAAACAGAAAAGTTCTCACGAAAGAAAATACAGGTGACCGAGCCAGAATGCAGGAAAAAACACCCAAAAATCAGCATGAAGCTTCAAAACTTCAAACAGAAGGAGTGGGTACGCAGAGAAATGGTGTAACATGACAGTGTGCAATACACGTTGAGAAATTAGGGCGGGGACACGCTGCCCGGTCAGAGGTTAATTGCCAGGTGACCTTAAGGGCCGCACAGCTCAGCGGAGGCCCCAAGCCTGCCTGCCTCTCTCAGCTCTCGTGGGCTAAGTGATGTCTGCTTGTTTTGACACGATTCACACAAGAGTCGGGCTTAGGCTCGCCCGAAAGATTCACAGCTGCATTCCTGAGAACCAAACCGGCCCCCGAAAATCTTCCAGAGAGAGAGAAAGAGAGAAACAACCGGCCTCAAGGAGTTCCTTAAAAATGATGCAAAGACCGGATATGAGTCAATGAAAGAGGCTCACGTAATGTGTGAAGTATGCATTGAGGAAGGAAGTCGAATGTGTGCATAAAAATGTACTATATTATGCGTATTAAATATTAAAAAGTATGTTGTCTGTGGGTTTAATAGCACTTTCTCATGGAGGACAATTTAAACATGGCAAAGCGGGAAAAGCAAAGTATGCAATAAAATGAATGGCTGAATCCCATTTAGCTGATTCAGTTTCAGGATCCTTGTATTGTACGTTCTGCCTCACTGTCACGCTTTTACCGGGACACAACAGGACAGCCATTGTTAAAGTTGCCATTCACACCTGGGCTTTTCCTTTGTCCATGAGTCAAAATACGATACGTGAAAAAGGCCCAAAACTTTCAAAGCAATGAAACAACCCTGTTTTTTATACAACTATATCTGAAACAGCAAATATGTTTCGGGGAAAAATAACTTTATTCCACCTATTTATTTATTTCCACCTATTTATTTATTTATTTATTTCACCAGTATGACTTTTCTGTCTTTAATTATATTCACCACGGTCAAATGTGTCCAATTTTTTTTTGTTATTGAAATATTATCATTATTAATGTATTTTATGTTTGCACCTTTCAATTAGTCAGCCCTATTCATTTGTAGGTTACATGTATTTGTTGAAATGTTTAGCAAAATTCAGTTAACGTATTCATTGTAAAGTTGAGCTTAAAAATGTGTTCTTGTCCTTGCAAATAGCTCTGAGAAAACTTCGTCTGCTGCTGAGGATGATATGATACCATGAAAAACATAAACATAACATTATGTAACATACACATAACTTAAAGTATGATCAATGGGCCTTTAATAAATAAATAGACTTTTCTCCATTTCCGAGGTCGATGTTTAACGTTTAACGTTTAAAGCATAAAGATGTGTTTTCTGACAGTGCATTTATGTGTCAAACTGAGTGAGTCTGCATCTTCATAGTAAACAGCTTTTCTTGTAAGTTTTCAATTAGAGTGATGCAGTATTTTATACCGCAATTATACATCATGGCGTTAAAAACTGCAGCTGTGTGTTTCCTCGCTGATGGTTCGCTGATGCATTGTCGTGCAAACAGCAAACAAGCTTGCAGCTATGAACGTATTTCAAAAGCATGTTTTCAGCCCCATCTGCAGTGACTAGAATCAAGGCCAAACACAGGTTGAACATGGGGACAAACGGGCTTTTAGACCAAATAATTGTGGGCGACCTGTCGCAGTTGTATTTTTGTGGCATTGTGACACACAATTTCGCAACCTTTCATGGAGCTGAATGAATCGTGCCTCTGTATACAAAGAAGCGCAGCTGAGGACATAAAAAGTTGAGATTACATGTGTAGATTACTTTATTTTTGCCCTTCTGCACAATCAATTTGAGGGGATGGTGCAGCAGGAGAGGAGGCCACAGTCTCTTTTCACTGATCACTCCGGCTCTGCTGCCTAAATCTCCTTTCAAGACACAAAGTCTTCAATTAACACTTTTCTGTTGTTGAAGGATTCAAGGACGCTTTTTGTTTTTGTCTGTGCATCCAAAACACCTCAGCGGGCCACATTTCTGCATCACCTCCTCTGTATTTTTGACCAGTTGTGATATTATGTGAAACAAGCGGCGAGGGCATCAAGAGCATTGGAGCGTTGTCGCGTTTTGTGCTGTGAATCAGTGGATGGGGGCCGCGGATGGATTGGCAGGCCTGGCCTTGGATGTAAAGCAACAAAGCTGCTTTTGTGCGGCAGCCATTCCTGCACTTATCTTCCTTGATTAGGTCAGTGTATTTTCAGAAAGTGATCACACCTCAAGGACACAAGATGGCACCTTCATTTGTCTCTCGGAGCACAAAGCACACAGCCTCTAAAGCGCTGATCTTTCCCCATTAACCACTACAAACAGAAACCTTGCACTCCCCCCTGAGTTAGAGGAAACTTGATAAACTCTGCTTTTAAATCCACCATCATTGCCTTTCACCGTCACTCTGCGTCCAACGAGAATGATGCAGAGTGCTCCCTCGGCTGATGAACGCAGGGCTGCGCGCGGGAAAGCTTATTATATTTCATTATCGTCGCATCCTTCAAGACTCGCTGAACTGGCGAAACATTCGAGGCGAGCCGACAATAGCTAATTACGTTTCGGCGACACTGAGAAGGAATATGTTATTTAGAGTGAAATGGCACAAGAGAGTGCTTTTGGAAAGGTGAGGTGATGATGAGCAGAGTGTGGTGGGAAAATGCGGCGTTTAGCCTGAAAGAAAGAGGAGAGCGGAGACAGTACTTAAGAATTTGTATAAGACAGCCTTTATCAAGTGTGCTCACGTCCTTGCGTGTCTAAATGTCAGTCACTTGCAACACTGGAGTCTTAAGTATCTCATTAAAAGCTTAAGGACACTTCTCTCATTTGAATGAAAGTTTTCTGAGGATATTTGAGTCCCTTCGCTGTGAGTTTAGTCGGATATCGATTGTGCCTTGTTTAATTTCCCAAAGAGGGATTTTCTTTCCACATTATGATCCTTCATTGTACTGTGTTTTGTATGATTTACAAAAACACATTTTGTCTCCATTAAATGCAAACGTGTGTTTCATGGTTTCAATTTTAATCGCCACTTCTGGGCAGATATTTATTGGCATCTTCAGTATTGTTACTTCATCTGTTAAGCTCTCGTATTTGCATGACAGGCAGATTTACCACTCAAAATTCACAGTATTTTTTAAACATTAGGTCTCTGATTTCATGCAGAAGAAAACAAAGGCAGGTTTTTCATTTCTTGCTGGTGAAGAATGATTTTGTTGGTTGATGGACTCCACTCCAATTCAGGGATTTACTAAACAAATTATATGTGCTAGAAATTTCTTCTTTTTCAAGCCTGAAATCGTGGCTCAATGACACACTGGAGCCATTAAGGAACCTGGTTTGTTTCGTTCACTAGCGAAGCCCCCCAAGGTTCGTCACGTTCCACAGGCTCTCTTAGTTTTGGCACCAATCATATAAACACCAGAAAATTGCTGTCACCAATGTACTTTTTAGAAATCTTGCTCACTTCTGACTCGGAGAGCTCCAACAACCAAACACCAAAGTCTGGCTCAGTGAGTCTTTGGCTCTTTGGCTCAGTGGGTTTGTGGTCATGATCAGCTCGTATTCAGTGGATGCGCTACTGGGTTTGCTCGCTGAACAATAATAATCATACACAGTCAGTAATACATATTGCTAACTTGTGTAAATGGGAAAAAAAAAATGATTCTTGGGTGGGTCAGTGTCCTCTGGCTCTGGTGGCTGTACAATTCTGACACAGCTGCTGGATGGAGCATCCATTTTACAGGTTGTAGTGATATTTGACATTTCAACTTTCAGCTGACATGCCCCCAACATTTCAGACCAGAGAATACTGCTCATTTTTAGATTTTGAAAGCTAATTTTATATACTTCGTTTTTTTTTTGTAATCATTCAAATTTGGTTGTGGTTTGACAAACACATACTTTTTATTTCTTTATATGGACTAAAGTATTAATATTAATTGACTAATATAGCTAGTGTACCAATGTTAAGCCAAAAGGCCCCAAGAAAAAGTTACTGATCCACGTAGAAGATATTTCAAGAAGAAGCTACATTTTACTTACACATTTGATTCCAACATAACCCTGTTTTAAAGTGAAAAAACATTTCACAGATCCAATGAAGAGCAAACTAAACTCTGGTGTAGTAGTATATAGGTAGATTTGGTAGGAACAGCTTATGTCAGAGCAGACAATTTCTCACATTTTGCTTGACAGGCCTGCTGTACTTGATGCAAAGCTATTACTGGAACATAAGCTGGCAATGTTTGTTTTATAGTCTGATTGTGTGAAATTGTCTCCAAAAGAAAAAGATGGATTTTTTTTTTTTTCCGAGGACCTCCTTCATCCACTAGATTGTCATTTTGTCAGATGTGGGTATATTTTACAGTGTTATCTGTCAGACAGCCTGTGTGTTATTATATGTCGATGCTGCATCATTTGCATTCTGATCTTACATACTAAACCTTTAATCAAGAGCTCTGCTTTCATCATGTGAAAGCCGTCACATATTAAAATGTCTCATTTTTGAATCTTGATTTCATCCCATCTCTCTGATCATCCCTTCTGGCTCGGCTTGACCCTCTGCAGGTTGCCCTCATTAGTAACAGGGGGTCTCCATCTCAGCCCAGTCCTCCACCCTATTTGTGTTCGTCCTCATAGAGCCAAAACGACCACACATGAGCCAAGGTTCCTACCCGGACTGTAACCTATAACCCCGAGAACTTCAGTCCGTTCTTTGCCTCTATTCATACTTCATTCACTCGGGCTTCAGCAATCCGTTTAGTCAATGAAAAGGGAAAAGACACATGCACACAAGAGATCATTTCCTCACCCTGCCCTCGGCTCAAACCCAGGTCGCCCACACACACACACACACACACTTACACACACACACACTCTTGCATCCTCCTGTGCCCACGCAGTGTGTTTCCTGGAGCAGACTGAAAACAGAGGGAGCCCGTGAGAGAGACAGAGCAGGGGTTCAAAACAGGATTATTGGGGAAGAGGAAGAGACAGGGGGGGTGGGGGGCTGAGGCAGAGGAGAGGGGGGGCCCTCTCTCTCTCTACGCTTTTCAACGGACATGTGAACAAAAGCCCGGTCAAACTGTCGGGCCCGCGGCCTAGGGTGTTTACTGCTCTTGTATCTATAACCAACAAATCAAGGATTCCCCCGCACCGCCGCCACCTCCATCACTGGACTCCCCCTGTTGCCCCTTTTCCCTTGAGCTGCCTGGCTTTATTGGGAACATCAAATTAAGGAACCATCCATCTGGGTGTGATCACCAATTACGGAGGGAAGCTGTCAGCATGCATTAAGGCCTGCAGGGAAGGCGGGCGTGTTAGGGCGGCTTTTATGAAGAGGGAGGCAGGAGAGGGAGTTAAGGAGCGAGAAAGTGATTGGATATGATTAAAAATATCTTCTAAAAATTAAAACATGTTTTTTTTTTATCTCTAAAACACCAAGAACTCATTCCAGCTTTCCTTTATAACCAAAGTGTCTTATTTTGTTGGACTCAGAAAAACAAAGTCTTCTCATTAGTCGACGCTTTGCCGCTCCAAATAAATTTACATCGTTAGCAGAAGCGAGGATGAGCGAGTGCACTTTTCCTGAGCAACATAAAGCGACCATGTAAGCGATATAAATATGGTAAAAACTCAGCGCGGCTTATGGCCGGCCCTCTTTTGTCACTGCTCACTGGCACAGGCCGTGATTCCCTGTAACACTTCTCCTCCGGCCAGGTTTCTCACAACACAAAAGGGCCGTCATTAACTTTTTGCTCCATCGGAATGCTGAAAGACCCCGTTGACCAAACGCACCCGGTCCCCTCCCCTCCCTGCCCCCCCGCTCCACCATGCATCCCGCTTTTCTCTCCGCTTGCTGGTTTTCCAGGGCCCTAATTTGCGAAGGCCAGGTGTGCGTGGACCCACAGTAAAAAGGGGGGGTGGGTGATGAAAGGGGTGAGGGTGGGGGAAGAAGGGGTGGGCGGCACACAAAGGGGTTCCACAAATCATCGGGCATCGGTGCAGACTATCTTCGGGCATATTCGTTTAAGTATTTTAGTTGTTTGAATATTTTTTCTCTTTTACGTGTGTGATTTATTTTATTGTTTGAATTCAGCAACTAAACCATTGGATCCCAACCTCAGGGGTCACAAGATGATTAAAAGAAGATGAAATCATACATGAACATGTGTTTATTATTTGGACTTTCCTTTGTTTTTTAAATTACATGAGAATTTAACATCTTCATACCCCTAAAATTATTTAACTGACCACTACCTGTTGACATTTTAAGGGATCACCCTCCACAAATGTTGCACCGAGACTGTGCAGGAGAAACTAAAAAACTCTAATAAAAGATTTTTGGCCACATTGGGGAAACATTAACAAGCAGTAAACACAAAAGCTCTGAGATATTAGCACTAACATCCTGAAATAAGTGAGGAGAAACATTATCTTTTACTTTCTGATCACTTGGTGAATCAGTTCAACATTTGTTTGCTAACTTTGTTTGTCTGCCTTGGTGCCTTTGCTGCATTGCAGTGGCTTTTTAGAGTGTTTCCTTTTAAAGATAGCTGCCTGTTGTGGCCGAAAACGAAGCTAAGACCAGAAAAGCAAAGCAATGAGTGCTTCGCAGAGCCGAGAGGAGCTGCAAAGTTGGCTGCTAATTCTGTTTCTTTATTCATTATTTGCAACACCCTTTACATGAGGTTATGTACATCATGTCGCTCTTTAATCCATTGTTATTGTAACAACGCTGATTATAGCTGCTTTAATCTTTTGTGTTTACACATTTCTAGGTGCACGTTAAGCTTTGCATTCATGCACGTCCCTCTGTGTCGCTCCTGAGTTGAGTCTGTGGGAGTTTAGGTGCAGAAAACTGCTTTCTATGTGATGTGTCACTTTGAATATGTGCTCTGGCGGTGAGCACGAGTATGAATGTGTGAATGAGTCAGTCATGTGTGTGTGTGTGTGTGTGTGAGGGTAAGTGGAGCAGGGGAGAGCTACAAGTCGCTCCAAAGTTGTTCACCTGCCGGCCTGCCAGGTTGAGCGAGTTGCTTAAAAAAGCTCAGCAGCTCCACTTTTTTTTTTTTTTTTGGAGAGACTCAGCGGGTGGGTGAGGAGGGAGATGGTGGCAGAGGGAGGAGGAAGGGGTGGGGAGGACCAGGACTAATTGCCACTAATTGAATTGGATGTGCTGATCAGATGGGAGGCTGTGGAAGTAATCTGAGTTGTCACAGCAGATAACGCTGGGCTGTCCCAGAGTGTCCGCCTCATGTGACAGCCTGTAACATAGCCTGCGAGAGGGCACACCGGCCCCCTTTGTCACCGCCACAAAAGGGGAGAGAAGCAAAGTTGCCAGTTACAGTGAGAGGCGACGGGCTCAGGGGCGGGAGGAGGCGGGAGGAGGAGGGAGGGAAGTGGAGAGAGAACGAGGAGGAGAACGAGGGGAGGGGAGAGATGACTGAGATGAAAGAGGAAAGCTGAGGAAGATGTGGGGAGATGTTCAGTGGATGAACAGTGGATGTTCAGATGAATCGCTGGGTGCACGTATGTTAGACGCCCCAGAAACTACAAAAGACATCAAATATAACAGCATTTAAGATTAATCATCAAAAAAAATATGACACAACTGTCTGTCTATTACAAATTAAAGTTTGGGAATATAACAGTTTAGAAATATTCATTTTCTGATCACACTTTCTTTGGATTCATCAGCTTACAAATTATTATGTCAGTGAAAATGAAGAAATTATAGGTAAAGCAAAACTGTCAAAGGCTGCAGGTAAATTCAGTGTTTGGCTTTGGTCACAGAAACAAGAGATTCAGGTGCAACAAATATCAAAGTGGTAATTGAACATCCTCTCCCCAAGTTTTTTTCATTTGACTGTCTAAAATATCTATGAAATAATGATTATGATTATTAAAACCTCATTATAAGTCTCCATTGACTATCTTGTTGTTAAGGCACTGAGAGGGATAAATATGCATGTTTGAGATGTCAAAGACATATTTTTGCCTTAAATGTACCAGATGTAACATTGCAGTGAAAAAAAAATGGTAAAAATGGGTCAATGTTTTGCCTTAATACCATTTTCTTTCCCCAGGTTTATCACTGGTTTAACATAAATTGAGGTACTTGCTGATCAAATCAATTTGGGCAGATGATAAACACTTTCAAGGGCCATAATACAGCATTGTGAAAACTTTGCGGTAGATAAAACTGAACTGCAGCGTGTCCTTGATTCCTCTTTCATCCAAACGTTTGCTTGTGAAACTCCTGATGAGTGTGCAGGAGTATAAAAACACCTGTTTGCTGATGCTGTAAAGAATGGTTGCTGATCAGCGATTTTCTTTTTTGTTGGTGCATCTGAGTGGATTCCCGGAGCACACCTGCACTCACAGCAGCTCTGCGGTAATTCAACTACGAGCGGTAACTCAACTGCTAACTACAACCGCTGCTGCTGATCACAGAAACTCAAGATAATATGAGTACAGGTGGACGACAGCAACAGACAAAAAAAAAGAGAGAAGAAGAAGAAGAAGAAAAAGAGAGAGGTTGTGGGTCTTTCCCAAGCCTGCAGCAGTCCAATTAAGCAGGATTTCTCCCACTCTGCATCTGACTCACACACACACACACTTACAACCACAGCAGCTGTGCAGTCAGTTGGTGCTATAGAGGGAGGGGTTAAGTCTTGTCACCATGATGAAAGCAGGCCAGAGATGCGTGTGTGTGTGTGTTAACGTAAATCTGAGTGTGCTTGCATGTGTGTGCATCCACATTTGTGCATTTTTGTGCCAGATATGAGCGTGTGTGTGTGTGCAGCTCAGTGTGTGTGCGTCTGTGTGTTGTGTAAAGGCTGAGTTATGCATGCAGTGGGCATCCTGGGGCACGCAGATGTGTGAGTGTGTAGGACTAAGCCCTGGCGAAGCCCGCTGCGAGGGGTCACGACCTTTACAGAATCAGTGCCTCTGCATGTCAGGACTAATGGAAGGGCCCCACCAGCTGCACAGAGAGGAGGAGGAGGAGGAGGAGGGAGAGGAAAAGAGAAGGAGAAAAGATGAAGAGGGAATAAAGACTGAGGTGGGGGGAAAAAATGGGATGGATGGGAAGGGAAGATTTGGGAGACAGTGGGAGGAGAAATGTTGAGGAAGAGGAGAAGAAGAAGTGCGAGTGAGGAGGGGCTGGAGCGGGAGGGAGAACGAGGGTGGAAATATCTGGAAAGAAAGTTGGAAAGCTGGGAAGGAGCATGATGCAAGGAATACTGGACAAAGTGGCTAGAAAGAGGAAACTAGGGAGGATGAGCAACAGGAAATTCAAGGTAAGGACGGAGAAGGAAGGAGATTAGAGGTACAGGTGGTACGGCGAGATGTTTAGGTGAGAGGGAGGAGTGATGGAGAGATAGAGTGGGAGAGATGGGTGTGGCCTCCGTCTGCTGTCATCCCGTCTCCCCCTTTAACCTTGCATGTCCAGCGTCGTTTCAAGGATTTTCTCAATAAGATTTCAGCGCAAAGCCATCGTGTGCATTAAATCTTTGACCATCTATGACCTTTGTGCAGCACAAGGGAATCATCTGTGCCACGTACATTTGTCAGATGAACGAATGAGTGTGACTGATGATTGCTTTGTAAGGTATTATGAGAATAGACCAGTGGTGCAAAATGCAGAATAAGTGCAGTTAACTTTACTTGAGTATTTCCATTTTCTGTACTATTTCAATGGAAAATGTTTACTGCGCTACATATTTTTTATAAATTATATGTATTTTACATTAGTTACTTAGCAGAGTTAAATGTTTGATTGTTGTATTTTATAGATTAAACCACCAGAAAAAAATGAAAATACATATATAACCTATAAATGAAAATAAACATCTATTTACCTTCATCAACAAATAAATATAAAAAATTGAAAATACAGTGAAAAGCTGCTTAAATGCTGCAATGATTTTTCTGAAAACTCAAAACTCAAAAATTGTTATTGACTGCAATTTTTAACACAGGACTTCTAATTGACTTTTTTTTTTTTACCTGAATCCTTCAACGACTGGGGTGTGCTGTGTTGAGAGTGTGACCTTGTGAGAAGAGACGCTGCGTTTGAGCTGAACAAGAGGGCGAGAGCGAGCGAGCTTGAAATATGAGAAACAGACCAAACGGAAACAGAGAGAAATGACTGTGAGGACGCTGCCGGCTTCCTCTCAGCATCAAAACAAGCAGCAATTTATGTTTTAATCATTCTCTCAATCCATCTGCAGTCTGGTCTTGACCTTTGCCCTCAGAGGGTCTCTCGTGACTTTTTACATAGATGCATATTTATAATCTCCTTACTGCTCGCCCTTAAAGCAAGCCCTGTTCATGCATATTAGTGTGTGAGTATTAAAAATAAGCTGATAAATAATTAATTCCAGATAAGGATCAGATGCCAACTGTCCTCTGAGAAACATTAATAATCAATCAAATGTTTTGCATCTCGTAGCTCAATCAGAACGGTCAATTTGCAGCTTAAAAATGGATGTAACTTTGAGAGAATTGCCATTTCAACATTAATGAGGGTACGTGATTGCACGTAACAGCAGTATTCAGGAGAAATGCGAGTGTGTTTAGAGCAATCAGGTAATTGACGTCGAATGATGTTCCACACTGATAAGAACAAATTGGCTCCGACGTTCATTGAGGAGGAAATAAGCAGCAATCAAGATGAGGTGACTGAACGTGCAGCAAGACGTGATTTAAGAGTGAAAGGTGGTGAATTAATTTGAAAAAAATAACAAAGAAATGAATGCTAATTTATGCTGCTCAGCACTTTGAAAAAAAAGAAAATTCCCAACCAGTCAAACAGACAGACAGACAGACAGACAGACAGACAGACGCCTCTATCAGTATCAGCTGCTGTGCCAGCCGGGCCGGAGTCTGCTGACTGTGTGTGTGAATGCATGTGTCTGTGCAAACACAGTCAGTGTGTGTGTGCTCAGCTGCAGACAGTGCCACTGTGTGCCCACCATGACCAGACACCCTGCTTCCTCTCCTGTCATGACCCGGAGACGGCAGTCGGGGCGCCCGTGCCACTTTGTGCCGGGTTCGGCAGACAGCTTCCCCTCTGACATCATCACAGTGAGACGGTGAGGTAGCTGCCGTTACAGGAGACGAGGGCCAAAGACGGCGAGCAAGGGCACTGACAGCGTGTGTCGTGTTTTGTTGGGCGCACAGTGACATTTTTTTTTCTTGTGCAGACTTGGAGTTCAGTCTGGCATGAGCAATGAAATGAAAGAGGACAGATAGATTTTGTTCACCAAAAAGATCCCTCAAGATGCTGGAAGACAAAGGAAAAAATTTCAAGTAAAAAACTGAAAAAACTCTCACAATAACAAGTAAATCAAACACTATGGGAACAAAGAAACACTCTGCAGATACTTTTCTTTGCCATAAACAGGGAGACAAGATATGTCCTTGTATAACTTCTTCTGTAAGATAAAACACTGCTTTATTTTTATCTAAATTCCAAGTTAATATTTCAGTTTGGAGATGAAGGACATTACAGGAGGAGGAACCTGTTGAGGAAACGTGGCACAGCAACAGGTGGCGGATCACAGAGTTAGAGTGACACCTACAGAGCTCAGGGAGGAAAAACAGCAAGCTGCAACACACACACACACACACACACACACACACACAGAAACATACTGTACACTGGCTTCATCTTTAACACTGAGACAGTGTGTGTGTGCAGAGCAGCTTACAATTACTCAGAGGCTTAGCCTCAAATTCCTGCTTGAGGAAATCACAGCAGCCCTGGTCGTGATAGTTTTAGATTTGTTTTTGTTTTTTCTTTCTGCAGGGATAAATAAGGATATATAAACTGTGGCATTTGCAGCCTAAGCTATAGTTTGCTTCTTCTAAAAGAGGCTTTTATAGAACAACATATACAGGGCAACAATAAAGAAAAATTTGTTTGGCACTTTTCATAATGTTTGGTGTTGTGTTATACAGCAAACTAGAAAGACTAATAAAACAGCAGGGAAATAATAAATGAATGGCTAAATGAATAAATAAAATATTCATGGTGAGTTTATAGTGATCAAACATATAGGGGATATCAGGTATCTTTCTTCAGGAGTTTAATTGTAAATTCATTCTCATTTGTAAGGTCCATCCCTTTGTTTTAAACTAAATCCTGACAGCATATTGTTTAAATTCTGGTAAATTATTATTATTATTAAGATATCTCCTTTTACCTCACATGAGGAGCATAAAGATATTTCTCTACAAAAATTAAATTAAATTAAATGTAATAAAATCAAAATACTCAAAAGGAGAAATTTGAGATAAGCCTGTTTGCAAATATAAAACATAAAAAAAACACTCTACCACACACCCCTAAAAATGCAAAATTCAATAGTCAATCAAAGCTGAAAAGGAAGAGGGAATAAGTTGCAAGAGACAAGAGTTAATGGCAACAGGTCATCCATCGCCTGCCAACACAGAGGCACATCACAGCAGGTCTGCAAGCCACAGGAGCAGCACATAATCCAAACAAAATGACCAAAAAAAGTTTGATTTATATCAGGCAACATTTGATCTTAGACTGAAAATCTTCTGAGTTTGCTTTGGGGACTTGTTTTCACACATTTCGGACAAAGAATAAAGATGTTTGATACCAACCATGGTAAAAAAAAAGACAAAAGGACAATACATTTGGCCCTTTAAAAGAAATAAATGCTATAAAACAATTAACTGTTACTTTAAAATAAATGCACAAAATCCTAAAGCATTTACTTGATGACATGCTTTATCTCTCTTCAGGAGCTTTACTTGGATTTAAAATGATCACAGTGCTGATACAGTTTGCAGGTAAAACCTCTGCAGGATGTTTGCAGGATGAGCAGCCGGTGGATGGTCTCCCGTCAGTTCAGTGGATCAGTGTGTGAAGCCGCCCGTGCATTTTGTGCGTCAATGTGCGCTGAAACAAATCGCAGGAGAATATTGTCATTTACTCACTCTAATAGACTCGGTCATCATCCTCCAGGTCCAAACTAATGCGGAGACAAATCCCCCGCAGGGAATTGACTCACGGGCTGCTATTCTCAGCCAGCCGGCCTCATTCATTTACACCTGCAGCCTCCTACATCAGGAGTGAATCATAAAATACAGTAACATGAATGCACTTTACATCTGTGACTGCGCGGTGATGTAATATCAAGTGGTAAACGTGGCCCACATATTGAATATCCCATTAAGTGCTTATAATAATGATAAAAATGAAAAAAAGCCCAGCTGCCTCCTGATAGATGGTTAAAGGATGGTTTGTGGCCATGGAGGAATGATATCCTTCTGTTTGGAGGTAAACACACACACACAAAAGTGTTTGTTTGGACAAAACCTAAATGGCTTGGACACAGATTTTGTGATAGGAAAAAAAGGGGGGTTGGGTGGTAGCAGTGGGGTGGGTGTCCGGCCCTTGTTTGTTTGTGTTTCCAGCTTACAGTGGAGTCACCAGGAGGCCAGCAGTATCTGCGAGGCTCTTCTGTCACAACGCATCCCGTCTCCCTCCTCCAAACCATCCTTCCTCGCCCCTCCCTATTTCTCTCTCTCTCCTCCTCCTCCTCCCTGAATTCCCAGAAACATGGATCCCCTGTAATCTGTCTGTCACCCAAAAAAAAAAAAAAATAAAAAACACCTTCCTCCTTCTCCGAGAATCCCTCCCTGCCTCTCCTGCCTCAAGGCCTCGTCTTGGGTCACGACCCCGCCGACCTCTCGTTGACCCCTGCAGGGTGGGTTAACCCAGAAGATAATCATCCCCCCCTTTATCACATGCCTTACGACACATCAGATCAGTGCGCATTAAAACACAACGATCTGCCACACCTCAGTCCAGCTCCGAGTATTAAACTGACCAGATGGCAGGCAGGCTCACAAACCGGACCAGAGCGTTCAGTTTCATTAAAGCTCTGTTTCTTGTTGGGAAAAAAACATAAACAGAAAAGAAACAGTGCTGTAGAGTTGCGTATGTGTGGATGATGCAGATGAGGGAGGGGTTGCCAGGATTGAGATTTTCAGGATGACAGGCATGTGTGGCCTCTGAGCCAATCAGAGCAGAGATGCAGATAAAGAGGGCTTAAAACGAGCTGCAGGGCTTGTTATTTATTTATTTCTTCTATTTTTTTTTTACTTTCCTATGATGGAAATGATTTGACTCATAATGACTGTAAAGACCATTAAAAATAAAAATAGGAAGAATACTTCTTTTAATTTGGTCTTTAGTTTTGTTTCACGCCGTTTTGGTTCTTATAGAGCTCAATGTGTTTTTATGTCCTATGTTTTACACTTCAAATGGCCTTCTTGTTAAAAAATATTTTTCTGTTATGCGTGCTTCACTGAAGACATGGCCAAAGTGAAGAGAAGCAATCAAAGCATCTCCTAATTTGTGGTTAAATAGAGTCTGAAGATATATCAAGGAGGGAGCCCACAGAAAATTGAAAAATAACTATAAAATTGGATTTTTCCTTCACTGAAAGTATTTGTCATGTCTGTCATATTTCTTAACATTTTTGTCGCTTTGCTGCGTGGTGTTTTAAAGTCCATCATTGACACAAACAACAAACACTTACAGCAACGCAACACAACTGTGTTATTTCTTCATATAACCTCTTCAATGCACCATCCAGCTCGTAGTCAACTCATTACAAACTATGTCCAACCTCAAAAATATTTTGTTTTAAAAGCGAGTAGAGACCTCAGAGTGTCCAAAGATACCAAGTGTGTCTAGTTCAATTTCTGAAAAATACAGCACAGAAATATTTAATTTGATGGCCTGATGCAACCACAAAAAACATGCAGTTTAAATACTTCACTATTTGAAACAAAAGCATGTAAAACTTACACTGAGGTGATTTTTACAAGCCTTAAAGATAAAAGTAATATTTAATTTAATTTGATTTTTTGGGGGGTGCAGTTTTAAGAAAGCTTGCACTTAATTACCTTCTTTTTCATGTTGTCAAATGATCATAAACTTGAACTTTCACCTTGAACATGAAGCTCCTCGTGGTGAAAGAAAGAGTTAAAGAGTTAAAGAAAGAGTTATCTAACTCACTATATTTAGTGCAATTTTTAGTTTTTCCATTTTATGCAACTTTAAACATCCACTGCACTATGTGTTAGGGGCTTGTGTTGTACTTTCTGTTTCCCTACATTTTTCTGACAGCTTCAGATACTGGTTACTTTGCATACTATAAATACATAAATCAACTAATCATTGTTATAGTTGAAGTTACGCAGCAGAAAAGTAGTTAAAATCAGCTCCACCTTTATCTGCTCCAGTTATAAAGTGATATGTAAAATCGTATATTAAAACATCAAAACACACAAAAACACCACAATATATATATATAATTCCTAATTTGTTTGTCATTATTTTGACGTGCAGTGTGTGTCGTCATATGTCAGGATGGCCGAGCGGTCTAAGGCGCTGCGTTCAGGTCGCAGTCTCCCTCTGGAGGCGTGGGTTCGAATCCCACTTCTGACAGCAACATTTTGAGAAGTCCCGCTTTTAAAAACACCCGATAAAACTGAAAGCAAACAGAGTAATTCACACCTTACTAACGAGAGATATCTGCATTAACCAGTCGCTTCCTGCCTCCAAATTCCACTTTGTATTATCTGTTTGGCGGAGGCTTTTCTTTTGAAAAAAGAATCGTTTAACCTTAACGTGACCACTTCTGCTTAAAACTGAAAGCTTTGAGGCCCAGACTTCAACATGCTGCAGCAACTGTTTAAATTAAGCTGACTTTTTATTTCATTATGCTGCAGCAGAGAGTTTTTAACACTGATCTCTCTTAGACTTTCTTCAGTCTACGAAAACAGAAACATGGTTATCAACAAGGTAAAATAAAGAAATAAATACTCAAGTCAATATATATATATATTTAAATAAATATCTAAAATTTTAGTGGGAGTCAGTGCTGACAACCAGGGGCGTAGCCAGGATTTTAGAGATATCAAAGCCCCCCTGACCCCCTTCCTCATAAGATTGATTTTTTTTTTTTATTTAACCACAAAAATGTTTTTCAGATTTTATTTATTCTGTTACATTTTATTCCTCCATCATTAAAATGTAAAACATGTAAAATGAAATAACTTTATAACTTTACAACTTCATATAATGTAGTTGTACACAGTATAAGGATTTTCTTTAATATATATATATTTTTTATTAATGTACAGTATGTGTCAGCAATTACAATGTCTCCTATTAAAACATATTTTTTCTTTATATACTGCTTATAAATGCTAAATAGGTTTAGGTGTTTTACATAACACATACACATACATAATAGTTTTATGTATATGATGTGAAGTCTTTTTTTATAGGAGAAAAAGACTGTAATGTAAGATAATATTCATGCGATATTAATACAACAGCCTTTATATGTATGACGAAGTCAAAGAACTGTTAAAAAACTGTGTTTTACAGAGTATAAATATTACATTTCTCAGTGTATTTTTCACATAGAGAAGCTGTGCTGCACAATTTAATATCATCTTTTCCCCTCAATGCATACATGGCATTTGTTTTTAAAATGGCCAGCCAGATTAATAGAAATTAGCACACATTCTCCAAGTGAAACGAAACAGTGTCACCGAGGCCAAAGGCCGACAGAGACCCAAAGTCCGGCTTGTTTAGTCTCTCTGTTGTGTCGTAAATAAATCCTGCTGGCTTCATAATCTGTCTACATTTAACCAGCATTTAAAAGGCCCAGTTTTAATGAGGGCTGAGTTATCTGACAATGTCGCCCACTGCGAGAAACACCAGACAACGGCTAATGTTAAGTGACAATTTCACCTTTATTAACATAGTGAAGAATCATTAGTAAAGGTCAGGGTGACGGGCTGGAGGAGGTTTTAGTGCTCAGGTGGTGCCTGTAAAGAGAGCAGCACACAGAGAGAGAAAAGACTCATTAAATCACAAGGACGTCACCGCCATGAATCACAGCAGCTTTTCATCGTTCAGCTGTGCGTTGATGTGTATGATTTCAAAGAAAAAAAATACTGAATGATTATGTTAGATTACCAGGGATGATTAAAAATGCTACATTTTCACACATTTCTGGCAACATTTGTGGCAAATATCTTTATTTAAAATTCAGATTTTAATTGAAAAATAGGTAGTTCTAAGTCACCAATCATACTTTGGCACAAAATAAGTGAATGCTTAATGAATATTTTATGAATCTTATAGAGATGACCTAAAAATGTGTGGTTACTTTTCTCATGGATAGTCCATCTACAGTTTAAATGGAGTATTATAAGACTCATACAGTAAGCATTTTAGACTCCTAATTGTAATAATAATAATGGTTCATTGCAACCATAAACACATCATATATTTTGGGCTCATAGTTTCTTATAGAACAGCTACAGCGGCTGCTAATGTGTCACCGCTTGAAACATAACATAATATAAGACACAATAAGTACACCATAAAGTTTAAAGACACAAAGTGTATTTAAAGGCAATTCAAAGTTTAAGTCTTTAACATAAACAGGTCCCATGAGAAGGCCGACCTAAAGTTATAAATTGATCCTAAGAACAACTAGTCTGTGAAGCCAAAGTGCTAAAAAACAATTGACATTTTACATGTATTTGTATTTACATGCAACTAATTTCCAATAGAGATACATCTAGGGGTAAATTTAATGTTGGATTATGATTTCTATTAACATAATGTGGACATACTGTTGATTAATGTATGTATTAACATACCATAACATGCTAATACTGAATGTGAGAGTAAAATTAAAAACTAAGTATGAATTTTTTGATTCTGCCAGAATATCTGGTCTTGCAATACAACTTCCGTTCATAATGACTACAACAACGAGCGGATACAACACCATACAGCACAGTCTTTTTAAAGTTGTGTGTGCTGCACTTTCTTTCCCCGCTACAAACCCAGATTAAATCCCTCTGACCTCTGTGTGATAGATAAAGTATGTGAGATAGATCCTTATCCGCTTACATACTGTTCTCCATCTGACCTCCTGTTTGCCCTGATGGACCAAACCCCGCCCATGTGGAGCTCCAACCCCTGAGAGTTAAACCCAAGTGGTACTTAACCCTCAGTGTACTTGCAGAAAATCAACTTGCAGCTGAATAAATAAAACAGGAGAGAGAGCGATGAGAAATTTGACTTTTTTTTTTTTTAAATAATTCACAGCGGAAGAATGTGTGTCATCAACATCGCCCTCGTCATCTCCTGAATTATCACCCAGAATTGGAATCTCATGGCGGGTCTGACGTTTCAGAGGTCATGAACTCTGAGTGCAGATGCTAATAGGGGAATAAAAGCAGGGTTACCTTTGCTCCGGCTGCTTGAGTGACATTGAGCTTGCAGTAAAGAGACAGCGTCGTCCCTTGGAGACCACATGCATGGACAGAGGCCACGTTTTCCTCTTTACACTGTATGAAAAGGGGGGAAAAGTTCAAACACCTCATCCTCTAACTTACTTATAACATCAGAGGCTAAAATCAACCAACATTATTAATGTTTACTTAAAAATGCATGTTTTTAGTCATCAAAAATACATTAATGCTCAGCTGATTGAGAGGCTATTTCAGTCAGTCAGTCAGTGTAAGGAAAACGTTCCTCTTTTTTGAAATCATTATGGTGGCGGGGGGGGGTTTAGGCAGAAATTCCTACTTGCTTCCTCCGTAATAAGCTGACTGCTGCTTAGACAGAGAGCAGGTTTTTGTTTGTGCTGGAATGTGCAGCTTAATCCAGCTCACCAAGCAGCCAAAAACCTGAAAACCGTGCAGACGGCAGGATGTGGGTGCAAGATGAGGACAGTGCAGCAGCAGGTAAGACTTGATAGCGAGGATATAAACTGATGAAATACTAAGTTTAGTCTAGTGATGACCTTTGCAGTTTTAACAAGATTTCTCAGTATTTCAATAAGCTGTGTTTATTGTTGACTTGCGGAATCAATCAATGAGTTTCAGTTTCTAAATCTGGTTTTAAATCAATATTGGTGACTCTGTGTAAGAAAAAGTTCAAGATTTCAACAAAATACAATTTTGTGCAGTTCTTCCTTCTTTAAGAGCAGTTTCTATAGTTTCTTTTAAAGAGTGGATGTTCTTTCAGTCATCTTTATTTGATTATTTGAACTCACTAACTTGATTGGTGACATTTGAGCTTTAAGAAATCCAGTAAATGAATAAAATGAATAAAATGTCAGCTGGAATGAATCAGTGCTTCATCACAATGATAACAGGAATATGCTGATTCACTTTCCTGACTTGTGTTTCATGAGAAGATCAACACCACTCTCATGTCCGTCTGTTGAATGTAAAGCTGCAGCCAGAGGTTGTTTAGCTTAGCTTAGCATAAAGGCTGGGGGTTTATGTGCGGGACAGTTTCTTGGCTGGGCGAAGTGACTCCCAAGAAATAGAGCCACACATAACCCCACATAAAACCACAGATTTTGCAGTGTTTGAGCTGGTTAAAGAAACTAAATGTAATGGGGTTAATAATGAGCTTCAGAGGTGTTTGTAGGTGGATTTTGTCACCTTTAGACAGACCCAGTTTAAATGTTTCCCTGTTTTCAGGCTCCATGCTAAGCTAGGCTAAAAATCTTGCTTTATACATGAAGCAAAGGTTTGACAGTTTGGGAAATGTCCAAATGTACTTTCTTGCTGATTGATAGATGAGAAGACTGATGCCTCTCTCATATCAGTTTAGTAAATATGAAGCAACAGCTAGCAACACGTCAGGTTAGCTTAGCTTAGCATAAACACTGGAAAGTAGCGGGGAAACCGCTAGCCTGGCTCTGTGAATAAGTAACAAAATCCTCCTGTCAGCACCTCTAAAGCTTACTAAGTAGCACATTATATCTCATCTGTTTAATCTGCACAGAAACAGGAGTGCGAAAAGTGCACATCGTGGTTTCAAAGGCGACTAGTGCTTGGCTGGATATGAGAGTAACATCAATTCCACATTTTACTCTCAACAACAAAGTGAATGAACGTATGTCCCAAAATGTTGAACTATTTTTTTTTGTTGAAAAAATCAAAGCTATCGGTTTTGCTGGACAAAAAGAAGCAGCAGCTTGAAACTTTCAGAAGCAGGATGTAGGAGGCCTCTGTGATTTCACTTCCTGTTTTTCTCCCGCCAACCTCCCTCATGTGAACTCGTGATGTTCCTCTTGCAGTCAGGATGACAGGATGTGATCAGGAGGATCTCTGATTATCTGTTTTCTGGCCCCTTCGACCGCCCGCCTGTAGTGTGAAGATAAAAGTGTTTTTCTTTTCCCCCAACAGAGTCTGATGGGGAGAATGGGTTATCATCAGAAGATGAGGGAGACATTCAGGTATTGCTGTTAGTGACAGGCAGTAAATTACTGGTTAATTAAAGCCACTTTTTAATGTGCATTAGAGACAATTAACAAGGGAAGAAACGCAGAATATCTTGCTCAAGTAAATGTACTGTTACCTCCTTAAATGTCAAACCTTTTTTTCCCATGTGACAGTAAAAAAAAAAGAATATTAATAGAATTTGGAAATAAACTTGGATGTTTAATCAGGTTAAATTAAAGGGAACAAATAAAGAAAACAACAAAATTGCAGAATTAAAAAGCTGAACAAACCTGATTACAATAACAAGGGCAATTGCAATTTTGGTGCCTCAGATGTATGATTAAAAGGGAATAAAATCAAATACATCAATTTGTTGTTTTTTGATTGATCTTTTTCTGCTGTTTTCACTTTTTTGTGTGCGTGTGTGTGCTGATATTTGATTGTTAGTTTGAGATCCTGGAGAAGCAGAGGGATGAAGCCAATCAGAGGCTGTCTGAACTGGAGGAAGGTGGGAATTGTTTGTTTATTTTCTTTAAAGGGATGGGGATTGTCCAAGTATGCATCACAGGGCAGATAGACTTCACATGTACGGACAAAATAAAGTCTCCAATGCAAAACACAAAAATAAGGAAGGAAGGAAAGAAGGAAGGAAGGAAGGAAGGAAGCAATCTAATCAAGTTTCAGTTTCTTTTGCAGTTGAACTCCTCTCCTGTATGTTTATGAGATGACGGTGACCAACAACTCTCCTTCTTTCATCTCTAGTCTCCAGTCAGCTCTTGAAAGAGATAAACGTGCTGGAGATGCAGTTCCAGATTGAACGCTCCTGCAGAGAGAGTGCTGAGGCGCTGGCTGTCAAAGTATGTCCTTTCCTTTCCTTTCCTTTCCTTTCCTTTCCTTTCCTTTCCTTTCCTTTCCTCTGTAATTTCCTTTTCTGTCCTTCACTCTCCATCCTTCTTGTTCCTTTCTATCCTTTCCTATGTCCTTAACCTTTCATTCAATCCTTCCTCTTTCCTTCATGTTCCTGTCCCCTACTTTGCCATGATCTTTTCTTTACTTCTTTTACTTTCTTAGTATGTCCTTGTCTTTCTTTCCCGTGTCCTTGCCTGTCATTTTTCATACCTAGGTTATTTTGTTTCCTTTCATTTCTTTTATCGTGCCATTTCCTGTCACTTTTTAAAATTGTTCTTTGCTTTTATAGTTTCTTTACCCCTTTTTTCTTGTCTTACTATGTCCTGTCCTTTTCTGTCCTTTTCCATCCTGACCTGTCAGGAGAAATGATGTGAGAAGCGGCTTCACATGCTGCACATTAGTCGACACACTCACCATACCTTTGTCATCTTCACTCGCCGTAAATTAAAATAATGCAAACAGCGACCCCCAGACTCACCACCGCTCCCCCTCCGTTGCCAAGGTGACCAAAGAGAACAAGGTCCTGAAGAGGACGAGCCAGATGCTTATGCCGCTCATCCCTGAGATGCCTGAGAACTTGACCTTTGACCGGGAGGCCGATGCCGCAGTCGGCGGTGACGTGGTAGATCTTGGTGAGGACAGCGGTGAGGAGACGCTGCTGCTGGAGTGTCAAGGAAAGATCGCAGGTTTGATGAAACTGATGATTTGAATGAATTCAAAATGAAGAGTCTAACGGGCATATCAGACTTTTTTTAAATAAGGAATATATGAAGGAAAAGTAACCTCAAAAACAAAAGACATCAGTTCTGTTATAGCTGAAATCCCCAAATAACCATCATGATATATTAAACATTAATTAAGCTAATTAAATTTAGTTAATTCATGTATTTATCATCTGATTGGTTCATGTTGACATACTTCGGTGAACCTAATGACCTCGGTTTTTTGGGATGAGGTCACGCAGTGTTCCCTCTACAAACCTAACAGGGGAAAAATATTAAGTGTTTTTATTCAGGACATGGAGTCTTCAAAAGTACCTTCAAATTTTTTTATTTTTCTGGGCAGACAGTAGATATGTGTGTGAGCAGGAAAATACCTTTGAAGATACAGCAAGGTACAAAAATACCATTTGACTTTTACCCTGCTGCTATCATGGAGTCATGAATTATGTACAGAGTGCTGAAGTCACATACTTTAAAGCATTAATGAGATATCTTAGATGTGTTTTCCTCAGTTGTCATCCTGGGAATCATGCATAACCAAACCATCATCAGAGGGCAAATGCAGCTTTGGGATTTGTGATTTGATAATTTTTTGTAGTCATTAACTTATCACAGACCTCTTTCTGTGTGTGTGTGTGTGTGTGTGTGTGTGTGTGTCAGAGCTGCAGGCGTCAGTGGACGGTCTGCTGGCTGAGAAGCTGCAGCTGGAGCAACAAGTGGAGGATCTGACCAAAGAGCAGGCCCAACTCAGAGAGCAGGTACATCACTCTGTGTGTGTGTGTGTGTTTGTGTGTGTGTGTGTGTGTGTGTGTGTGTGTGTGTGTGTATCTTATCACAGACTTTTCTCTCTCAGCTAGCTCTGGAGGTCGAGGAGAAAGAGGCCATACTGAGGAAAATAAGCAAACAGAGCAAGACCATGAATAAAATCAAACGAGGTGAGTGCTCATTTCATTTACACTGCAACTAATAATAATTGTAATTATTGATTGAATTGAATGTATTGATTATTGTTTTTCTCTTTAATATGAAGTATTTAATATACTACCAATTGTCTTTTTTGTTTCATCCAACCAACAATCCAAAAATTTCACCCAAATTAGAAAAATACATCACATTTTCACACTTCTGATGATACATAGCTACGCAAATAGTTTTGGTTTTGTCTTCTGAGGTTTTGTGACATATACAGAGATTTACATGAAACAGAGAAACTTGAATGCGCCTAAAAAATGACAGAACACGATTAATTGATCATCCAACTGGAGTCATTTAGCATATTTATCAGGCAGCGAATCATTTCAGGACATTTCATTTTCAGTTTGTAAAACTTCACAGTGTGTGTGTGTGTGTGTGTGCACAGTCTCCCAGCTTGTCACCGAGGAGTTCACAGAGATGTCTCAGAAGCTGGAGCTGGAGCAGGGCCTCCGGCAGCACGCTGAAGTCTTCGCCCCACCAGGTGTGAGCGCGTGGCATGTGTGTGTGTGCTGTGCGCGTTTGTGTGTTCATGTGTGTACCATGCACAGGCGCAAAACATTTTGTCATACATTCACACCTATAGATACTGAGGGTGACAGGTGCAAGGTGCCACAGGGATGGGAGCAGGAGTGTTGCCGCTGACCTTGAGGCGGCTTTGGCGAACACACGATGGAGGAAAGGGACACACACACACACACACACACACTCACACTTCTGCTGTCAGAGTGCAGCTGATGTGGCGGGACAGAAGAAGGGGTCTCCATTCTCTGTTTTCACACCGATGACACTTTGGTCAGACCCGGGCTCTCTGTGTGTGGGGCGACACAAGACAAAAGCAGACACATGCGGGAAAAACACCAATTCACTCAAAATCCACATACCCAAACACACACACACACACACACACACACACACATACAGTTTTGGTGCCCCAGCTGCTCCCATAATGAAGGCCTTCTCTTTCAAAAAATGTCTCTCTTTTCCTTTCCCGTCCCATTTAGCCCCTCCCTTCCCCATAATTAGTGGTCATCACTGCTGCTGAAGGAGAATAGTGGTCTTTAAGCACAACCTGTCTTTGCCTGACACCTTTATGTTTTGCCGAGCATATAGCAATTGTCGCCTTTGTGCACAGTGTCCTCCATTTACCGGACAGGCGCACAATGGGCTGCCTCGCAGGGGTCCTTACCTGTGAAAAGGACCCCCAACTGTTCACACAATTCAGCCCCTTTACTCTCAATTCATGGTAAAAGACCCCCCTGTGCTGAATGCCTCTTGTATGCACTACTATTTGTCTGTTTTCATGTGTTTTGAAAACACCAACCATTCACACCTCTTCTCTGTGATGCATGGTGGTATAATGATGCAGGGCCTCAAACAGGAAACAATTTGGAGCTTTTTTTGTGTGTCTGTGTGTGTGTGTGTCTTTGTCTCTTTGTGCAGCTGTGTGCAGTTGGGTCTGTGTGTTTGTGTGTATGAAATAATTGTGCTAATTGCTGTGTGAAAATTGCTCTCTGCTTAAGGGAGACTGGAGATTAGAGCGGTGTAATTTGCGACGTGGAGCCTCGTGCTGTATGTGCTGACACAGAGCTCACCGAAACCGGCTTCGGTTCATCCTCATAGTGAAAACACAGAAATG
The DNA here is from genome assembly GCA_023238725.1 of Scortum barcoo. Lineage (NCBI taxonomy): Eukaryota > Metazoa > Chordata > Actinopteri > Centrarchiformes > Terapontidae > Scortum > Scortum barcoo. The sequence goes on along the minus strand of CM041532.1, from coordinate 12,010,277 downwards.
AAAACTCCTTTTTTTTTTCTCGTACTTCCTGTTCTCTGATCTCAGGCCTACTCCCAGAAACCACCAGAGACAGTTTCTAAATCTTTTAAGAGATCATGTCCTTTGTATTGTTTCTGCAAACGAAGGTGTTTTAACAATGGCAATTACACATAAATTACCCATGATAAGGCTGATTCTGGCGTATTCTGGGAGTCAGTATATTCAAAAATGGTCTGTTTCAGGCAATAAAATTATTTATTGCCTCTTTTATTGGTCTTACCTACAATCAGCTTTTTATTTATTACTTGACAAACTATATTAAACATCTAGTGGCTAGGTGTGCATCAACATCAATAACCTTGTGTGTTAGCTTGTGTTTTAATGTATGTCTGTCTTTCACATGCTGTCTGATGATCAAACAAGTTTCACTTTGTACATTAATAAAGTTGTCTAATCTAATCGAATTGATCAGTAACCACATTTCATGTGCGTACAAAGTGCTGTTTGTGCGACTCCGATCATTTATGAGCTCTAAATCACAATTATTAACCATAGCTGGTGTGTTTATTTCTCACACAATAGAAGAAAGAATCACATTTTCCCAGTGAAGCAAGACAAAGCTTGACATTTTTCATTTTTCCTCACAAGCCACTTATCATAATGTTGGACAAATGACGCTTTGTCTCACAGCTAAATCATCCCGTTTTCATTGTTACCACTCCTCATTTAAGCTGATGAGTGATTCTAACAAGGCTACCAAGTCATTGTTCAGTCAGACACGGGTTTGGGAACATTTTCTCCGCATTCTGACAACCTCCTGGGGGAGAAAATTAACAACCAGCCATTCAGATCTCACTTTATTTTCCCTCTAATTGTGGTTCATTGTCGTTGATGGATTTCTTTTCCAATTTTGTAGCAGTGGATAATCATAAAGATGCGTCGAAGATGTCAGAAGGTGAAGCTGGCTTTGGTTTGTCTCGTCAGATGCTGGTGCAGCAGAAGGCGGCCCAGAGGCAGAGCATGATGCTGGTGCAGAGCGCGGAGACCGGCCTGCAGCTGCAACAGGCGCTCGAGCAAATCTCCATCATCAGCACGGCCCTGTGCGAGATTCAGCGCTGTTACCAGGACCAGGTGTGTGCAGATGTGATGAAAGAGAGCAAAACTGGGCGTCCTATTTATGTTTTTCACCGTGTCCCCTGATTCTTTCATCCCCATTCAGGTAAAACAGAGTCAGAGCGCAGAGGAGGAGAGCAGCGTCCTCTCTGAGCTGCAGAAAATGAGAGAACAGCTGGAGAAGAGCAAGGAGGAGAGGAAGGCCTTAAAGACTCAACTGTCTGAGGCTAAAGGCACTGTTACGCAGCTACAGGAGGAAGGTATCTGCTACTGAAGAAAACATTTCTCCACTAAAATTCAATTCTAAGTAGCTGCAGAAAAGGTTCAAAAGAGATGTCTTAATGTTGAAGTGCCATAGGATACAAGCTCCACTCTCTATGGGTTTTAGATGCCAGCTCCAAAAAAAACTGAAAACACGGATGTGGAGTTTCCGCTTCTTTTAATGTGTGCTGGCAGTGAGTCAGAAAAATAGAGCTCAATTAAAAAAAAAAAAAAAAAAAAGGGCCCTCTTGGATGCCCCTGTGGTAGACACTACATGATAAATTGTCCTCTATGTGATCCCAGTCTGCAAGAAAGCATGATAAAGTACTCTGTAGGGTTCCCTTCGGTGGGGAGGGGTCACATTTTCGAACATGTAGGTCATGTTATATGGCACTGCGAAACATTGGGCAGTGCCTTACAGCTTGCCCTACATGCTAGGAAATTAGTTGGCCTCTATGCCCCCCTAAATTGTTTAATAGCCAATAGTTTCTTGTGTGTTTTAACTACACAAGTGTGATAGTAATACTTTAAATCTGAGACATAATGAAACTATTCTAATCTAACTCAGGCTGACACTGTTAAAACCTCAATAAGATTTATGTTTGGAGACCTGTTTAACAGACTAATCCATACTGAAACCAGCAGATGACGTCACAGTCACCAGTTTGTGCAAGCTGGGTTGTAAAATCCTACTCAAATGCATTGTAGTCGTTTGTTCAAATTCACCTTGTCGTTCCCTATAGCAAACGTTTTCCTGTCACTGTCGCTGTCCTGTCAATATGGATCAAATATCATTTTGGGTTTCCTAAGTTATGATACTGACAGTCAAAAGCGATGTTTTACCATCTCCCCCTGCAGTGAAACAGTTGCAAGGTACGCTGGACGAGCAGGATAAAACGGAAGAACCAGAGGAGATATCCACTCCTGCTCTGCCACCGCCACCGCCTCCACCCCCTCCACCACCTCCACCTCCCGCTACTGTCACCAAGTATGTTTAACCAAAGCCAGAGCTTCGTCTATCATTGAAACAACGGGGAGTTTCAGTGGACAGTTTTGGTTTCACATGACTGTTTCTTTAGTAAGAATTACAATCTGACCTCTCTCTGTCTTTCTCTCTCTTTGTGCCAAGTTCGCTTGATTTCCTGAGAAGCAGGAGGCGAGATAGAGCCAGTAAAGCCGATCAAAGCGGTGAGTTTCACGCTTTAATTCAACTGCGCCAAGGTCACATACAAAACATACTTTTCACCCTGAGGCAGAGGTGGTTTATTCACAAGGTTAAGAAACTGGATGATTGCATTTTTGTCATGTTTTCCTTCTGATTTCTTCAAACACAATATTTCATCTTTGACCTAATTTCCATATAAATGAGAAGCAGTGCAGGCTCGATATTTTCTTGAGGACGTACCGCGGTGACTTTAAAGAACTGCCGTGGAAACAGTCATTCAGAGCAGAAACACCACAGCGATTTGAAACTGATGTTGTAAAGCCGCTTTAAACATTTTATCCCTTGTATAATCTCTAAGAAGCGGCACCAGCACCCTTGTTGAACATGAAGGTGAAAGCGGTGGATGAAATGATGGAGAGAATAAAGAAAGGCATCATCCTCCGGCCTGTGAAGAGAATACAGGTGGATGAACTGTATTCACGCAATTTAATATAAAGCCAGAAATGTAATTATATGTCAAAAGGAGCTGATAACTGACTTCACTTCTTACAGGACGATGACAGCTCGTGGAAGGTCAGTTATCTTTATACCTGTTTGTTTCTATTTTTATTATAAATCAGCTGTGACAAAGTAAACCTCAAACTCACAAATCTTCTCACAGGACCAGAGGAGTGAAAACAGAAAATCCGCCATCCTGGAGCTTAAAGGAATGCTGGTAATGTACTTAACATTGGTGCCATGTAGGAAAAAAAAAACGCGAGTGATGAATGAGCGACTTGTTTTGAACCTTTCTGCACACCAGGACAACATCAAACGCCAGCCCCACCGCCGAGTGCCGTCCAGACGGGGGATTGGGCGAAACGTCGGGGAAGCAGAGCTCCTGCAGGTGCTCCAGAGGAGGAGGAGGGCGATAGGGGAGAGCCGGGACCATCCCTCCTCGACACAAACACACGGTATGCTGTCCTGTCACTCCTCTACCTTCGTAATGATGCTACATTATTATTATATTATTGTATTGCTATGTTTGCTTATGTATTGTCCCAGCCTCTTAACATACTAGAAGGCCTGTTTAGACCGTTCAGACTCATCACTATTGTCAGATGTTACAGCCCATCCTTTAGTTCTCATTTTTTGGGGGGAATTTCTACCTAACCCGAGGATGTGGTAACCTCTTATTCAGACCCCCAGCCTGGTCCAGAGTGGGGCCCAGCAGCGGGAGACTCTCCCTGGGCAGGAGAGCTCGGTGGCGCCCCTGTGCTCCGTAGGCTGAAACAGAACAGGGAGAAGAGAGACTCTCGCATCAGAGCATCGGCACTGATCGTCTGCCACGAAAACTAAGAAGCAGCTACCGGAAGAAATGCGGCTTTTAAAAAGCGCTGTGGTCTAAATTGATGAAGATGGCTTTGCTGAGCACACTGTGCCTGCTTAAAAGGAACCTATTATATATACACGTGTGTTGAATTAATACATGAATGCACTGCTTTTTACAATTCCTGAAAATAAAATGTCAGTTTGGATCAAATAATATATATAAAAAAAACAGTTCTTAATGTTTGTTTTGTCCTTCTGGGAGTACCGGGCAGGAGAGGTACATTGCAAACAAACATCAAATATCACACTCAGGCCTACAGGAAATTTTTAGTGTAGTATTTTTTTCCATTTAACCTAAGTCAGCTTCAAATAGCCAGTACTTGTTGCGTGTCAAAGGAAATGAAACCCACTCAGCCGTGTTTAATGTCCACCGTCATTCTTTTTAGGTGCCTGGGTTTTAGCTGATCTAAGTGCAACTCATGGGATCTTTTTTTCTTTTTACGCTACAGAATATAGATGAAAAAAATATCCCAAGCCACGAAAAACACTTAGATTATGTGAATACCCTTGCCCACTTCTCTCCCGAGGTGTCTGTATCTTAAAGCTCGATCCAGCAGAAAGATGGAGGCTGCCATTTATTTAAGCACATTAGAGCTCTCACACCCGGGGGCCCAGAGGTGTTGTTGAGCTAAGAGCCTCAGGTGATCCGAGCGCTTCCCCCCCTGAAAGTATCCTTAAATGCGGCAGGTCGCCTTTTGTTTTCTCACCTCCGCACAAGATACTGTATATATGAGCGCCTACATGCATGAATGAACACATACACCACACCCTCACGCCATGCCATCCACCCATCCACCTGTCTGCCTTTGTTAAAAGCATTTGAAAAGAGGATGAAATTACTCTCACCTTTGACTCCGACACCATTTTAGTGTCTTCACGCTGTTTCACATTATATATTTACCTTATTTAGCTCTTTTTACCACAAGGACTGGCCCTTTTCACTCCCTGGCATACATTTTTTATTGTTTTCTTCCTCAGTCTCAAAGGTGTTAGCTTTCTGGAGGCAGTAATGTATTCTGCCCCCTCCGTGTTATTGAATCAATGCACATGAAAGCCGGAGCGCGTGTCAGAAAGCGTACAGATGATGAAAGAGAGACATGAGGTCCTGAAACTCACTCTATACTGAAGGATACACACACAAGCAGAAAAAAAAAAACATGTTAACGAGAGACAATAATGTAAAATATCACGTTTTTATCTTATTTAACAACTTGACCTACATCACTACAACACTGACATTGACATTGGTCATGAACGCCTGGACTGCACATCTTTACAATACTTGGCACCATAAGACTATTTTTATTTACCTTATCATTCAAAGTCACCACTATAATGAACACAATTATTTATTACTGATTTCTATTCTTTATTCTTACTCTGTTTTAAAAATATCTTTAACAGACATAGATTTCACTGTGGTTATATCTTGTATAAATATTTTCTATAATATATCGTATAATATATTTTCTTGCCTGAAATATGGAAGCCCATTTCTGTCAAAAAAGAAAATCATAGGTGAAATGTAAGGAATGTCAAAAATAAAAACACTATTTGAAAGTTGTAATCTTAAAGATTTCAATTTTTTGGCACCTATGTTGATAATTGGTATTTGCAGGTGTGTTTTTATTTCTGTAGTAATTTACCTTCTCTTTGTTTGGTCGGCCATAGTAACCGTTTACTCGCAACGCTAGCAGAGATTGCGAGCTTTCATCAGTGGGCCAGAAGCTCAATCACCATTGTGTTTCCTCATTTGGCAACAGATAGTAACATAAAGATGAGGAGAAAGTGGTCTTGCCGGTCCCTTCCCCTCTCTCTATGACGCGCACCAGCTCATTTTTCTTCATTGCTCTTCTTCAGGTTTTCATATATTTCCTTTCTCAGTGCTTGACTGTTCAGTTGTTGTTTATCCGCCATTACGTGCGCTCCGAGTTGAACGGCCTGTGCAGGAGAAGCGATTGATGCTCTGTCAGATAGTCTGCTCTGATTGGTTGGATTCCTGTCAAAAGGCCTTAGAGGCAGCAGGTGGAGCCAGAGGAGCCTGATTTTTTTCACAGATTATCTGTCTCATATGCTACTGTCAGGACAGTTTTAGCAAATGTTACTAAATATCGTTATTTTATAAGTTACTTACTTCTGCTTCTGCTAGATCATTAGGAATAAATTAAGTATGCATACAGGTTTATAGTTTATGATTAGGACAGTAAGTGGTCTCATTTCTCAGGGTGGCCTTGATAAGTAAATCCCCAGCTCCGTCTGGTCCACAAGTCAAAATGTCCTTGGGCAAAACGAAAACACAGAGTATGAATGTGGGTGTGAATGGGTGTAGGAGAGTCACCCACCTGCCAGGCTGCTGCACTTCCACCTCCAACCACAGGTGGTGCTGCAGCCAAAACAGCCCCCCATGTTAACGTCAAGGCCCTTCCTCTCTGCTCTCCTCAGCCTGCACTGCAAACACAGGGGTGAGGAACCAGTTAGCAGCCGGCTAGCTAATTTCTGCATTGTTTTCACATCTTCTGAGTGTTGTTTCATATGCATAGAGATGTGGTTTATTTATTTACTCAGCTGGCTGTCGCTGGTCGTCCAGATATCCTTCGTCACTCTTGCAATAGGTGAGTTTTCTGCTGAGAGTCACCTGCAGGATTTAACACTCAGGCTAGTAGCTGCTTGCTAATGCTAAAGCCTGCACCATTTCACGTTAACGAAGCTCCGGTTCACCGTGTAAACACCGACTGATGTGTTAATAAAAATATGAAACACTAACAGTCACACTGCTTCAACAATAAATAAGTTACGTGTGTTATTTATATAGTTATTTATTTTATACAGGATGATAGCCACATACATGTTAGCTCGCTAGCTTACCGGTAAAGGAAGCTACGAGCAACGAAAACAACTTTTTAACTTTAATAGAAAAAGAATATTAATAATTTCAATGAAATTAAGTTATTTAAAGAGAGTAAACCTTTAGCTAAAAGTTATACTCGTTCCACTTTAATTTCCAAATAGTTTTAATGGGACATTTCTGCTGGATGTGATGTTTTCTTACATGTAGCTAAATTAGCATTTCTCTCTCTTTAGCCTCTTGAGGGTTTATCAGTACAAATCAATCAATTAGTTAATCGACAAGTCAGCATCATATACCATTAATGTTGTGTTGGCTTGCAGTAAAGATTAGTAGCACATATCAGCAGGATTTATTGTATAAGGAGTTATATGAAGTAGCTTCTAATACACCTGACTGTAACTTGGTGCTATTTGGTTGGTTTACATTGAATAATACATGATATTAGTTAAGATGAGTCAAATATATGTTGAGTTAGCTCATAAAGGTTTGCAGATGGTTTGTCCACGTTGCCTTTTAGTCACCTGGCCACGTAGCAGCTGTCAGGCGTGGCTTTCTGACCTCTGCAGGTACTTCAGTTTATTTACACCTGTTCACTTTCTTTTTCTTAAACAAGGCAGAAGTTGGTGTTATATATGTGATACTGTAAATCTGTAACATTTAGCTTATGAGAACTAGCAAGAGATGTGTAATAATAATAAAAAAAGTTAATATTCCTTACTATTATTGTCTTAGTAATAAGCCTAACTTATTGTATTGTAACTAGTTTTAAAAAAGGTTTCAAACAATACTAAGGTTTTCTACTGTAGCAGCAGGAGAAAAAAAGAGAGGGAGAGGCTGGATTTGTTTGTTTCTCTTTTGTTTCCATGCAGGAACAATGATTTAATCTGATAATTTGATATAAGTATGTATTTGGCTGAAAAAAACAAAAACTACATAAGTTAAATTGTGTCGGCACTTTGTGAAAAGCGTTTTTGGGGGGGAGTTTTTCTAAGGACAGAAGTTATCGTATGTTGTACAAAATACTTGGTTATTTGTTTGGTTCATAAAATGCTATAAAATGGTTAAAAAACACCAATGCAATATCCTCAAATGTTTTTTTTTTTTTCTGTCCACAACTCAAAGATACACATTGTACTGTCATAGAGGACTAACGATACCATAATATATTAACAGAGAAGCTGAAATCAGAAAATTTGTGATGCCTCTTCTTAAAAAATGAAGGTGCTGATCGAGCTGCAGCTCCTCTTATCGTTTCACTAATTCGTAAATTTTACAGAAAAAGCTGATGGGCGGTGAAATCGTGCGTTACAGTCGGATACAGAGGATTAATCAACTAATCTGCAGGTCTAAAGGAAACCTATTAAGGACTGATGAGTTGTCACTTATGGCTTTATCTGTCTTTAATAAAACATTCACTAATGCTATATAGGTCACTTATAATCCATCGATAGGAGCAACTTTCTGTTCACCTTGAAAATCCCTGTGTCTGGTTTCTTCTCTTCTCCAGCATTGAAAAGACTGACAGAGCATCTGTTTATTTATTACTGTTTTAACATTCATTGATGAATAAACAAAACTCTCGGTTATTTATCAAGGAATGAAGATTTCTCTCAACCTGGCAACTGTTTTTAACGGTTTATAAATGATCTGTAAAACATTAGCCAATTATTTCTTAACAGCTTTAAAGAATTTAGAAAAAAATTAGATGAAACTTTTGTAAATAGTGTGTTGTTATTTCTTATATAGACTGAACAATTAATCGAGAAGATAATCTTCAGATTAAGTCGTAGTCAGAAATAATAGTTGGGTCCCTGCTCTGACATGATTTATTTCCAATGACTGCCTCACTCAGCAGCTCTCCTTCCTGCTGTTTGTTGCTCATAAGCTGCTTTGTAACATTTCAACAGTGTGACCCTTAAATCAGAACGAGGTCAAAGAACAAGTATAACCCGCGTGTGCCTTATCAGTGCAGTTTCTGCTCTTATCGGCTGACACAGTTAAGGACAGGAGTTTAGACTCGTGCTGTTGAGGACAACTAAACTGTCTTTTAGCTTCACGTGCTTCATCAGATTCACAGCTTGTTTCCTTTTTCCTTCTCAGTTTTTTATAATTTGAAGTAGTTTATTTATTCTTTTTCTGTATTTTAGTGTTCTCCTCTTCCTCTTTTAAATCCAGCAAGTAGCAATCATTAAAAAAAAAAGAGGCCCTGTTTCTAGTTTGTAAGTTATTTGTTGTAGCGAGCTGTCCAGTGCTGAGAGGAGGAAAGTTTTTACTCTGCAGGCAGACAAATACTGAGTTCAAAAGAGCGAGGCAATTCACTGTGGCTCTCCTTCTCTCGCTCTTTCTTTTGGAAAAGTGAAGATTGCCTTTGCGTGATGAAGCTGTCAGACTCTCCCATGAGCCTTTGCTCCGTTAGCTGTCAGGGGCTGAGAAACCCCTGGCTCACATGTTTTGACTAGTGTGATCAATTGCCTGTCTCCTTTTGGCTGTTTGTCCTTCGTTCCACGTCGGCTCAGTGACTGCAGGTCCTGTCTCAGTTGCCAAAGTGTTTTTCTAAACTTATACTCGACCAAACTGATATTATTCAGCCCGTTTCTCTCATTTTGCCTTGGCTGTTGACTGGGGCAACATATTGGACCTCAACACCTTTTAGTTACCGAGTGATATTTGTGTTTAGAGTAAAAGTATAAAACCATCGAGCACTCAAAGTTTGTCTTGAATGTTGGGGAGATGCACATTTTTCTCGACATATTTTTTTAAGGTTTATTGAGTTAAAATCTTTTTAAAAAAGCATGTAAATATTCCTTTTTCAAACAAGTTTCAAACAATACCACGCCCCGCTGTTGATAATAAACTGGTGTATTCTGAAATGTCCCTTCTTTACTGAGACAATTAATAAACCACCTTTCATTTCTTGAAACTGTAAATAGTAGTTGGTTTACATCAAAAATGAAAATTTAGTTAATATAAATATTATAAATATGTATAATTCTGGCTTTGTTTTTCCTGTTTGGTTGCTAATCACTTTATCTGTCTCTTCTCCCAGCTGCTGGCTTGTACTATTTGGCAGAACTAATAGAAGAATACACAGTAGCCACCAGTCGAATAATAAAGTACATGATAATGGTGAGTAAGTGGACATAGAGCATCCTCATGTGCTTGTGTATTTTTATTTATTTATTTATTTTTTTAAAAAGAATACACTGTGCAGTAAAACATGTAGTTTGCGACACCTGTGTCAAACTCGTGTGAATGTCTCCAGTTCTCGACGGGCGTGCTGGCAGGCCTCTATTTGTTTGAGGGCTTCCCAGTGTTGATGGTGGGAGTCGGCCTCTTCACCAACCTGGTGTACTTCGGCCTCCTGCAGACTTTCCCCTACATACTGCTGAGCTCCCCGAACTTTATCCTCTCCTGTGGTAAGTAGGACGGACACCGCCTCCGGATCACTTGTTTATTTCTTAAAACTGGTATCAGCATCCCCAAAGTAAAGAAAGATGCTTTTTTTTGTCAAACTGCTGTTCTTTTAGCTTAATCCAGCTTTTTTTTTCTTTTCTCGTCCTCATGCTGCAGTGTTGGTGGTGGTGAACCATTATATGGCCTTCCAGTACTTTGCACAAGAGTATTATCCATTTTCAGAGGTAATGTCATCTCAGATTTATGATACCATGTTCAGCCTTTTTTTTTTTTTTTTTTTTTTTTTTTAATGAATTTAGGAATTATGTTAAAATTTCTTCTCTTCACCCTTCCTTTACTGCAAGGTGCTGGCGTACTTCACCATCTGCCTGTGGGTCATCATCCCTTCGCCTTCTTTGTGTCACTGTCAGCGGGCTGAAAATGTGCTTTCAAATCCACCATGCAACAAGGAGGTGAGCCCCCCAAATGTAGCTTTAAGTTGTTTGTGATTGGATAATTGATGGAAGGTAAGAGTTCACTTTAATAAGTCAGTTCTTTTAGGAATTTAGAAAAAGTCTTGAAGGCTGTGCTCTGCAATGATAGGGAAAGGTAATGTGGCAGTAGCCCGGCTAGCTCAGTCGGTAGAGCATGAGACTCTTAATCTCAGGGTCGTGGGTTCGAGCCCCACGTTGGGCGCAAAGCTTTTTTTTCAATAACCATGTATGGGATCAGAATAATTACTTTTGTTTATGGAGAAATTAAACATATTTTGCATCCTGCCAGCAATTTTCCAAAGTACATTAGGACTTTTTCGATACATTTCCTACTTTCCAGGTGTTTGTACAGTATAAAAATACACTTACAGACACTTCAGCCCCCTGTAACCCTGCACAGGATTAGTGGGTATAGATTATGGATGTTATTAACAATTTCCCTTTTCATTTTCTTTTTTTTTTTCTTTTTTTTTTTCTTTTTTTTTTTATTTTATAGATGATGTGGTGTCTAATTACTTCACCAAGGGCAAAAGAGGGAAGAGATCTGGGATCCTCCTCATTTTCTCTTTCCTCAAGGAGGCAGTGCTGCCCAGCCGACAGAAGATGTACTGAGGCACCACGGACTCGGGGTGCAGCCTCGGGTGTCGGGCAGTGTGTGTGTGTGTGTGTGAGTGAGTGTATGTGTATGTTGGAAATCAAGGGGAAGCAGGAAGGACTGTGGAAATTTGTTTCTGGATGGGACTAAAACGAAGAAGTGGCCAAAGTGGAGGAAGAGCACACGAAGAGGACGGACCAATGAACAGAACAGAAGACTTCCTGCTAGACGAGCCCACAAGTTTACACAGGCCATGTTCGTCCCTCTCTTTGTTTTTCTGTCTGTCTGTACTGACTGCCAACAACATCTACTAGAGGACTCACCGAGGGGGGGGTCTTGTCTGTAGCGCAACGCTTTCTTATTGCCATGTTGGACTCCTCCATTTTTTAAGCTTTGGTATTAAAATATGTATGTGCAGGGTCTGGAATTAACAACCACCAAATACCTGTAAGTTTTGACTTTGGCAGATAAATCATTATCACTTTTCTTCTTGGGTCATTTGTGTGTCGTAGGTCTCATACTTGACCTGATTCAGTACACAAAGTAGCACTTGAGAGTGTTTAGAGACAAAACTTGTAAAAACTTTTAATGTCTCTTCAGACGATAATGGTGGGATGAAGATAAACAAGACAGCTTAAAGGTACTTTCTGGCTGAATCTTGATATCCAAGCTTGGCTTTTGGTGTAAGGCGATCCTAGAAAGGAAAAAATGTGACAAACCAGCTGCTGGGGGGGGGCGAAAGCCACAGTAGCACTACTTAAGATTAATGGAAAGGACAGTCTGAATCTGACTTCAGAGCCCTCATGTTCCAATTACGTGAGATAAATACTCTCTTTGGTGTCGCACCACATCGATGAGTTGGGGTTAATAAAGGGGCTTGGAAACGATTACTTTTATAATTTAAGCTCCCTTAAAATAAAGCGAGATACAGCTGATATCCTCTGAATCGTTTACATGTGGCCAGAATAACCATGCACCTTGTTTTGTTTTCTTGTCTTGCGTCTACACCACTAATCACCAGCACTGTAGTCAGCAACATGCATGTCTTTTCTGGACTGTTTTTGAAAAAAAAAAAATCACAGTGATAGCAAACTAATATTTTTTGTGTGTCGATCATTGAGTTAACCTGACATCAAAGACAAATGAAAACACTTCTGAAGATCGAACCTGTGCAATGACTCTTGTAAGCTAACGGGTGTCAGGGGGACAAAAGCTGCTCAAAGTGGTTTGATGAAAATACCATTGAAGAGGCCGAAATTCTTTTTTTTTTTTTTTTTTTTACAAACCAATTACTGAGTGCGATTCATCATAGGCTGGTATTCACACAACTGTATAATAAAAAAGACTTGAAATAACTCCGATTAAATGGTTCTTTTCACAGGATGTTGCTCAAGGACATAAAGGCAAAAATACTTGTTCTGATGCCCACCATTTTCAATTAAAGTCACTGTTAAATTTTATTAGCAGTATGATGGATTTTCCAACACCCTAAATTCTGCTCCTCCAAGAGTGTGTGATTGTGTGTGTGTGCGCCACACTGTCTTATGTGGATGGCATTATGTTTTCCAAGTCCCATGTGGCTTGGTCACAGTAGGTGCACCAGGTTGAGGCTAGTGTGCACTTTGACCCCCGCCGAGGTGTGAAGTGCTTTATGAGGTAAAGGAAAAAGACAAAACCGCGACACACACACACACGCACACCTTCAGTTGACAGGCCGCAGCTCGCAGTTACACACATGCTGTTGACAAGCCCTCACCTGGATCCCCGAGTCGGTTCCCTGGGGGGGATCAGTGAAAGTGCAGGGGTACATCTGTGACAGGTGACCCAGTTCACTGAGGTTTTCTCACCTTTCACTCACCCCTCCGTTCACCCCGAGTTTGGAGGCACAGCGTCTGGAGTGTGTGGCATTTTTAATTTTTGTCACTTTGAGCTCAAGTTGTGCGGCAGAAGGGTGTTCTGCTGGCTTGCTTTGTCTCCTGTTGATACTCATGATGTGAGATTGTACAGATATGTGTTTTTCTAGAATCTTCTAATTACAATACTTCTTAATTTCCATGTCGTTTGATACAAAAACTATAAAAAAATGTTAAATCTAAAAATGGCTGTATGGTCTTTCCATTTTAGACAAAGGTTGAATCTATTAAACATTTTAGTATCAGAGGAGTTTTAATACATTAGTAGAGCACATCTACTCATTTCAGGTCTAGTTGAAGCTCTTCTAGTACTGTATGTGATGATCAGTAGTGTCCAGGCTCCAGCACCTCAGCCAGATGCATGGCCACCTCCGTCCAGGGGGAGGTGCTCCGCCCCTGGGGGTATCCTCGATGCTGGACCTCTGCGATGTCCTGTGGCTCAAAGTAGCGGGGGGAGGCAATCCTGGAAGGGAAGGCTCTGGGGAATAACACCCTCTCGAGGACGTCCAGAGGCAGGTCAGGGGCGAGGCGGGGCGTACTGTCCCATTTGGTGGTGTACTGAGGCTGTCTGCTGCTCTCCCTCCACACCGTGACGCAGTCCCGGAGGTCCGGCTCTTTGGGGGGTTTCTCTGGCTGGAGGCCCATGAAGATGGTCCAGGGCCTGGAGGTTGAGGCTGGAGGTGGCTTAGAGGGGGCGCTCCTGTCCTCCTGAGGGGTGACTGGACGTTTGACACGTTTTTGATTTGAGCTATTCTGATCCGAAGAGAGGCACTGGCTGTGGTACTGGCTCACCAGGACTCTGGGGGAGAAATCTTTTAGGAGAGGAAGACCTTTATTGTTTGCCCACTCTGCCATCTTCTCATCTATAAGTGTCTGAAAATGAACAAAAAAAGGGTGATTAATTTCTTAGATGTGTTAGATAATATATTGATCACATAATTATAGCATGACAAGAGTAGTGACTTAAACATGAAGGTGTCTGATTCTGTCACAGTTACATGATTTAATTGATTACATGTAGAAGTTGGATGAATGGATTTCCACAACATACAAACTCACCTTTTTCTTGAGGTAATTCAGTTTGACCTTCCCCACGAGATCACTGTATAAAGCTTGGCCTAACTTCCTTTCCTGCATCTCTTTCTCCTTGTCTCTCTGCCACATGCAGCTCTTCAGATACCTACAGAAAAACACAGTAAGTGTTAAAATAAATTAAAAAAAAAAACACTTTGGAAGAGATTTTAACCGAACTTTAAGTCAGGTGTGAGTTGTTGTTTTAGCTCATTACCTTGCCATCTCTCTGCGGCACCAGATGCGGGCCAAATCCAGAGGAGTGTGTCCGGTGTTGTCCCGGGCCAACACGTCGGCCCCGGCCTGCACGAGGATCTCTGCGCAGTCCAGGAAGCCCTCGGAGGCGGCCAGGTGCAGCGGGGTTGTCCCTGAATCTGTGGTGCTGGAAATAACAGCATCATCTCCAGTGTCATCACCATTACTTTTATTGTCACAATCATCCCCATTATTTCTTTCTCTCACTTGCAGCAGCAGCTGTAAACTCTCACTATCGTCTCAGCGTAATCATAACTTTCTATTTATGCTTTCTATTATAAGCTTCTCTTTTAAAACACTTTGCTCTGTTAAGAAGAGTTTAAATAAGCACACAACATCCAACTGACAGAATTTATAAATCAACCTGTAATAGAAAAAAAAAAGCTGTCTGAACTAAAAACCTGCATAGTAACAAAATAAGGCCCCTACGCGTTGACGTCGGCCCCGTGCTCCAGCAGGTATCTGAGGCACGAGAAGGTGTGGGGGGAGCTCTGGGGGCACACCACCACGTGAATGGGCCGGTGACCCTTTCGATCGCTGCTGTCGACCCAGCTCGGCCTGGACTCCACCAGGAGCTGGACCGTAGCTAGCTGGCCGTAAAGGCAGGCCTTGTGGAGCGCCGCTGGACCCTGGAGGACCAAAATACAAAGACAAGCACAGAGTGTACTCCCCAATATTGTTCTTTACAATACATCAGCCCACTTACATAACCTGTCCTTTAACTTTCAAGACCTGAGCTCAGTCCAAGTGAGAGTGAGGAGGCAATAGTGAGCAGCAGGCCTTTGTCAACAGCAGACATTTCAACATATAGCAGGAGATGCTCAGGTGTAACTAATAACATTATGCACATGTCATTTAGGGGCAATGATGCATGATTTCTCTCTGGCGTGCTTTAATGGGAAACTCAAATGGAGTCGATCCACCTTTGAATGACGTTTCTTAAACATGTGTGTCTGTCTACTGTAATCAGTAGTTACAGTGCTAAGCTTTACTATTTTTCACTTAATTGAAATTTCATTTATTACTTTTTAGCCTGTAATATTAAAATCCCATTTTGACTTACAGGATAACACACCAATAATCTGATAAATTCTTCCCAATGAGTACCTCTGAGACTTGTATACTCACATTTTGAATGCAGATTCAAGTACCTTACCTAAGTACATATTTGTACTGTACTTGAGTCCATTTCTACATCTGCTCCACCACATTTAACCCATAGGAGTCTGGTCTATTCAGGCTATTTGTGTGGTATCTCTTTTTCAGCACAACATAACCTTTTTGACCTGACAGCATTTTTTTTCTCTCTGACATACTGTATTGGAACAACTTGCATCATTTGATCATGCTGACATTATCGGTGACCTGGAAGGGTCAAAAGGGAAATATTGTACTTTTTACTTTAATACAATTATCTGACAGCTTTAGTCAGTTTACAAGATTACACTATAATATATTAAGAAAAACTATAATGATTTTTTTTTAACACTTTCCTACTTTTACTTACATACCTTTACTTAAGTAATATTCTCAATGCAATCTTTATTTTTTTAAGTGTGCGATTTTTAGTAAAGTTTCTGAATACTTCCTTGACTAATGCTGACTTCTCTCATTTATCGATTTATATCAATGTGGTGATATCTGTGTTTGGTAATAATATTTGAAGTGGGCTTCTTAGTTTTATCACTTTTCTGCTTCATATTCTTTAAGCCACAGGTTTGTACAACCAACACACACACACACAATCTGTAAATGAGTCTACTTGTCTGTTCACACTGGCATCAGACTTCTCGGGGCTCGTAACAGCTGGAAACATGTGCAGGTCTGGAGGAGCTCTCTGGGTGAGTTTCCTACAAAATGAAAGATTGTAGTTACATGAGAGGATATTAACACCAAAAGGCACAAGAAAAATGCCATTTCCGAGGAGTGAACACAGTCATGTAACCTTCAAATTTATCCATTCAACAAAGTAAAGAAGCTCAAATCAGCTCGTTCGACCAAAGCAAACAACTTTAAAGTTTAAGCTTTTCAATATACACAGAAAAATAACTTATAAAGTCTTTTTTTACGTTATTTACCACTTTTTACATCTTAATCGTCTCCTTTTTCCGGGTCTGTTGACGGCTTCCATGATCGCCATGGCAACGCGGTAACCAGGAAGTGAACTCTGATTGACGACGGCAACACAACAAAAACAAGAAACGACTGTATAATATTTATTATTAATATATATATATATATATATATATATATATATATATATATATATATATATTTACTTAATACAGAGTTCAAAGATAGATGTTTATTTATCGGAAAAAAGGGGGATAATGGAAAAATAAAATTGACGGGTAGGTTTTCACATACAAGGGTTTTGCCTTGTGCGTAAACATAGTAAGTGGAAAAATATAAGAGAGGATGAAAGCAAGTACTTCAAGTGAGTATCATAAGTCTGAAATGAATGGTATTATGAAATGAAGAAAATATGTGTGATCTATGATGGTGTCCAATCCCTCCCAATAAGATGCTTAAAACAGTCCTATAAGGGCTTTTTCCAAGGTATTTAGTATTTACATGGCCTCCTTCACAAACAAAAACAGTTAATGTAAGAGCAGATGTATCTTTGAGTAGTTTGAGTTTCTGATAAGAAAAGCCTCATAGGAAAGTCATGAATCAAGTGGTCATGACCGACAGTCACCTCCAGTACTGTTTATTTTATTTGGTGGCTATTTCTTTAAAAAAATATAACTGAAAACTGAGAGAGTAGGTGTAATTTAATGTGAGCTTCCTCCTTTTTAACACACTTGAAAACAGTGTCTGTAGATGCTTAAATCAACCAAGAAAATGTGGAAAAATCCCAGAAACTGCAGGGATGGCCACCTGATATTTGACTATTTTTATTCAGCGGCCTCACTGAGCATGCCTCAGCCTTCATCAGCATGTAATTGCTATCCTTTTTCCATCTCTTGAATAAAGCTGAAAGTAAAAGCCCACTTCCTTATACAGCATATTCAATAACACGTGTCCAGTTTGATTCAGGGTGATAGCTTGTGGCAGATGCAGGCTGATGAGTGGCTGCAGGCATGACAGAAATGGATACGTCCACCCTCCCATGTCGCCTCCACAGCTCTCCCCTAATACCTACCCTAGTGTGCTACTATTGATGGTGCATTAGGATTGGCAGCTCACACTTGTCCTGAGTAAAGCAGATCAATCCCGCCGATGCTGTGGAGGCCTCTGAGGGCCCGTTTGTTTCCATTGCAGGCCAGACTGGCCGCCGCACGTGATGCCGATATAAATTGGATCAGTTATATTCTCCATGTCTCTGTGGGGCTGAGGGGTCGATGGGCTCGTCATCGGGCAGCAGGGCTCCCTGACTGAACCGAGTGCAAGGGAACATATGCACTGTGTGTAATGGCAGAGATCCTATATGGCTTTACAGTATTGACCTTTTTGCTAAGTAGACAAGTCAGAGTCAAAAGATGTTCAAAAGATCCAGAAATGCTTCTTTATTCCACTTTATCATCTGTTTGAGGCTGTCTAAGTTTTAGGTTTCCTAGTTTTTGTTTTTCTTATTAATTTCTTCTATATAAAGCAGCTATGTAAACCAAAAATGAGATGAGTCAATAAAGTTAATGCTGCTGGTGGCCTGTCGCACTGGATTAAGGGCCATCATGCAGTTGTTGGTTCAGTTCTTTAACTTGTGACTTTCCCGTTTATTCTCGGTCATCCTCTGTCATCCTCTGTCTCTCAAAGCTGTCAAGGTCCGGCGGTGGGTCAAGGACAGGGCATGAACCCCTGGCTTTCTGCTCCACGCGCCAACCCCCCAGAGCCTTCGCAACATGGTCATACTGCTGCTTCGGTGACATGTGTGTGCACAGAGAGAGTGAGTACGAGAACTGTGGGTGTGTGTGTGCGTGTGACCCTGAATATATGCATAGTGTCTGTGTGTGCATGCGAGTGTGTATACGGGTTAACAGTAAGAGAACAACATGGCCCTGCTGTGGCCTTGGTGGTTTCCTTCAACCTCGATCACATGTCATGGAGGTTGTACAGAGCCTTCGTTGTAGAGCTCTTTCATGTTTGACTTTCAGTGCAAGTCCCTGGACAGCAACCCCCGCCATGACCTCTTTCTACTGACAGTTGAGTGTGCATGTGTGTGTGTATGTTTGATTGCCCACTGTCAAATTCAGTCTGAATGAGAGTGCATGCTTCTTGAAAGCTTTCCATCATATGATGTCCATCACCCAGTATGCAAGAAATGT
This sequence comes from Scortum barcoo, assembly GCA_023238725.1. Lineage (NCBI taxonomy): Eukaryota > Metazoa > Chordata > Actinopteri > Centrarchiformes > Terapontidae > Scortum > Scortum barcoo. The sequence continues at coordinate 11,991,554 of CM041532.1, read as the reverse complement.
AGATTAGAGCAGGTGTCAATGCAGATTTTGACTCAAACATTAAAGATGTACCATCCAAGTGTCTCCCTCCTACCCTGAAATGCTCACTACATTCAAAAATTACATTGAAATCTCTGTGTGTGTGTGCATGCAGGCAGCGAATGTGCACACACGCATTAGCTACGCCACATCCAGTTGGTGCACAGCAGATTAGCAACGGGCCGATCAGAGCTGTCTAAACCTGCTTAGGGCGAGGATGAAAATGAGATCATGTCCCAGCAGCCTCGTGGCGGACTCTCCCTTTGGTCGGTTACATCATCCAATAGCGTCCCATCTGTTTTTATTGGTGCCACATTAGAAGCTTCTGCTGCTAGCTAGTGACACCTGACCATTTGGCTATCAGTGCACATGGGATGGAAAAACAGTCAGTATTGTGTATTCTGTAAACTTAATTTATTTGGTTATGTATAAAATCTTATTCCTCTTTTTAGAGAAAATAAGGGGCGATCATTGGTCAGAATCAACAGGGACATTAGTTATGAAGATGGTACGCCGCTCTGTACATTTGGAAAATGCTGTGAATCCTTGGTTTGATGAAGCTCAATCAAAATATATTGATTGATCGATTGATTTACTGTAAAATAAAGACAGTTGTCTGCTGCATCTCCTGAAAAAAAGAACCATTCTGGAAATTTATATGCCTTTTTTGTTGTATAATAAGTTTTTTTCTCTCTGTTTTAGAGGGTCTCAAGCAGCGATGGAGAGCAGAGAGTGAAGAGAGAGAGAGAGAGAGAGAAAAGAGCTTAAGAGAAATAAAGTGAAACTGCTGGAGAGAGAGAGAGAGAGAAGGAGAAGATGAGGAGTAGATACCAGAGTGAACACACAGCCTTGATAAGCCTTCATATTTGATGAGCCACCTTACAAGGACCCCGTGCCCCTGGGGTTTCTGAACTTTGCTTGTGTAAGTGCGCTGATGCCCTCACTTTCCTCCTTCCTCTCTCTCTCCCCTCTCATGCTCCTTTCCTCATCCTTCTTCCTCTTTGTCCTCTTCCCTCTTTTGCTTCCCCATCTTTTTTTTCCCTTTCATTTTTTACTCCATCCCGTAGCTCCTCCTTCTATCTCTTCTCCTCTTTTTCTCCTCCTCCTCCTCTCCTCCTGTCCTCATGCTCAGCCAGGCAGCAGCGCGCTAATGCACCATGGCACATTCTGCAGCTCCGAGTCACAATGCGACCAGGCTTTGCGCAGTGACCGCACGACGACCTCCCTCAGTATCGCTGCACAGAGGCGCTGTGCTGTACCAGGGCCGGTTTAGGGCGAGGATGGAGGCGTTGAAGGAGGGTGGAGGGAGGGGTTGGAGGGTGGGGGCAGTTTGGTTGAGAAGGAAGGAGGAGGGTTCTGCCACTGACAGGTATGATCAGATCAAATGACTGTGAGATAAATGGATGGCAATTAGAGAAAGGCGGAAGCACCCTGAGCTAGCCCAATGTAAAAGACGTTTTTGTGCCGTGTGTGAATTATCAAAGTGTCAAACCGGAGGAGGTACGAGTGCAGTTCATGTATGCAGATGGAGCATGTGCAGCACGCAACATGACTAATGCCCCTATGACCAGATTATTCTGTAACTCATGGATGTTTCTTATATGGCAGAAAGCAAAGCGATGAATAAAACAGCTGCCGGTGGACATCTAAATTCTCTCAACGGTTATTGAAGGTGTTACTCCTCCAACTGAGGGGAGGAAGGGAGGTGGGTTTTCTGGACTGTTTTTCTTGCTGCTGCAGGGGTTTCATATCCCTTTTTTTTTTTACCTCCGCTCTCCTTTCCCAACATCAGGCTGTGCTCTTTAATCCCCGAGATCCCGACAGACACCCCGCTATCACACCTTCCCATGATCCCGAGCGTTTTTTCCACGTCCCTCGGACACGTTCCTCTCAATCCTCACAGTTCAGCTGAAAACGACCAGAGGGAAGGAGAGAGAGAGATAACAGGGCCGGGACAGTGAGAAATAGCGAGAAAAGGAGAGGGGGAGTCTTTAAAGGTCAATGTTACGAAGGTGGGAAAAAAACGAAGATGGGCAGGAGAACATGGGAGGATATAAAGCTCAAACTCAAAGCTCCAGCAAGCTCATGGCAGACCTGTCCTGTTTTATTTAATAGTGAGTCATGATTACTCTCAAGAAGGCAGCAACGTCTCTCTCCGTCATACCTGAGGGGGATTCTGTCCATCTGTTGGTTGTCACATCCTCCAAACCGGCCTGCCAAGGGCTGTGCACCTAACAACATCAAGCTCCTCTCTACTAAAAGTTGTGGAATTAAATATGTTTATACGATTTACTCTGATTCACTTCACTGATTACTTCACATATACGTTATATGCTTAACAACTATGAACAACCTCTGTAAATTGATATACAATATTACTATGCTCAGATCTAGAGGAATTAATCCTATAAATTGGCATGACTTTCCATATCTGCAAAGAATTTCAATAATCAAGAATCGAGTCATTTATTGTCATCATGTTTTCACATGACAAAATTAATATTGGTGACTTCCAGCTTTAAACGTAAATATAGTAAAAAATAGTAATAGTAGGTAATAGTGAAAATATGTAATATGTACACAAATATCCAAAGTCCAAAGTTGCAGCAGCAATGCACAGTAGGGGGGTGGGTCAGTTGTTCAAGTGCAGTCAAGTGCATGTCTCAAGTTCTCAATAGAGGGAAATGTATTGTACAGCTCTGGGGAAAAGCTGTTTTTCAGTCTGGTAAATTTGGTCTTTATGTTTCTGTACCGCTTCCATCTGGAAAGTACGGTACGAACAGTCCATTTCCCGGGTGGGTAGGGTCGGACGGCAATATGTCGGGCCTTCTTCTGGATCCAGCCAGCGTATATTGAGTCCAGGTCTGGAAGAGGACTTCCCACAATCCCCTGTGCTGTTTTCACCACCCGGGCTAAGTCTTTTTCGGTCTTGTGCAGTGCAGCTGCCATACCACACTGTTGCACTGAGGCAGAGGATGCTCTCTATTGTAGCCCTGTAGAAGTTTGTCAGGAGTTATTCATAAAGGTTAACACCTGTCTCACTTTCTAATAAGCCATCATGTCTGCTGTGTTAAGTCAAAAAGATTGCACATTTCTCAGTTTCTGACATCATAAATCATCAGAAATTAGATGTTAATAACAAACTTTTTTTTTAACAACAGTCCATTAAATTTTGTATTGTGAATTTGAACAGTTTGTTGGCCAATGGATCCAGATGGTCTGAAGCACTTTTCCAGAAGGGCAGAGGACAAATGGGCCATTGGATGCTACTTGATAAATAAAAGAACTAAAAAGACTAAGCTGGGAGAGGATTAACACCTTTCAGAGAGACTTATAACAAACAGTCGACCTAAAATTAGTTAGCCAGTACTTATGGATTATAACTGACCTGAAAACCCTTAAATAAATAAAATGGCAAATCCAGGCTCAAATACGCCAAAAACCTTGTTGGACTTTTGTTTTGAGATGTAGATGTAAGATGATTAGGACACACTGTTAGATTGTTAAAGTTTTAGGGGCAACATCATTAGAAGGCAGCCAAAAATCATCAGGCCATCCAAAGTGACACTAATTAGATTTTTTTTTTCTTCTTTAGTATTTTTGCCTTTTAATCTCAAGAGAGTGGATGCTTACTTGTTTTCCCTCATGAACCTCCTGGACTTTGCTGCGACCTGTGCTGTGAACTCACACTCTGCTTGTGCATAAAGCTGCAAAGATCAAGCACTCAGCAGCACCATTAACAAGGTCACATTTACATGTTCTCCGTCCGATCCTTTCCTGCCAGGAGACTGCGCTTGAACAGTGGCGACAGTGATCCCTGCTTTGCACTGTTAACCTTCATTTGAACGTAAAGCTTTGGAGAGGCGAGCTGAAACGCAACTGCTGGGACACACGCTACTGCTGCTGCGTCATGCATGTGTGCGAACGCTGCGTGTGCATGCAGACACATTTATATCTTATGCGCGTTTCATGCGTGTGCGATTGCTTTCCCGTTACACGCATGGGTGTGGGCCTGCTGACACTGTGACCCCTCCCAACATGGCGGCCTCTCCCCGTCTATCCAGGTCACGGAGCACTGGCACGTCCCCGGTTCATCAGCAGGGCAGCGCTCCACAACACCCATTGTTCTCGTGAAACGCATCCCGATTATAGTCACAACACGTGGTGTTGGTAGAGATAGCAGGACTTAAAAATGCAAATGCCATTAGGACAGCGATACCACAACAGCTTCGGGACAGACAGCCACTTTACAATGCGCACACACTCTGCCCAGACAACAAATACCGTACGACAGGAAGTGAAAGAAACACACACACTCTCTCATACACACACATACATACACAGTCTAAATGGTATTTTTTGCCTGAGGTTTTTCATCCATTCAATTAAAGTGCTCGTATTTTGCTCATTTTTTTAAAGCTGGGGAGCTGGAATTAGGCCAAAATAAACACAATGAACAGTAGGGGGCGGGGGCTTGGGGGAGATTTATCTTTCAAACAGACGGATGGATAGACAGCTGATCCGATGATCTGCCTCCCAAAAAAACGACAACGCTCTGACAGTTACTTTGCTCTCCGGAGACACACAGCAGCCACAATCACCTAATTACCACCTTAAATAATTCAGCGGGGTGGCAGCTACATGCAGAAACATTGAAATCCATTTGGACCGACAAGACTAAAAGGATGTAGCCTCATACTCTGTGTACGACATGTTGATTGCTGTATTATTGATGCTGAGTGTCCTATCAAGCTTCCCTAAAACTGAAATAGACCTAAACTTAACCCCAAAGACCTTACATTTCATAATTCACATGCAAATCAGCGCACAGGACTAAATTAGTTGAATAATAGGGATGATTAATTGATGCACATTGTTTGTAATGGGCTTCAGAGCTCTGAGGAGTGCTATTTTGAACACATGCATGTTCTTTATCACAGCAGTCCTTCGTGAGATCAGCCCATCTTACTGTCATTAATAATCAGTGTGTGTGTGTGTGGGGTTGTAAAATGAGTTGAGGCACACCTCACTTGTGTAAATTTCTTTATTTGACTGTTATTTTCTAGTTTTAAACCATTTAAGTAAAAGGGTTTGACTCTAAATATCGTTGATGTAGGCATCGGAATGTCAGCTTGACAGCGAACATTTTTTGACATTATCAGGCTGATTATGAAAGGGGTTCATAAGTTCAGGAGGTTGGGATAAGAGTTCCCCTCTCAGCAGATGTGAAAATCCCCAGTGTTGGAGTTAAAATGCTGTTGAGGTTCCAGGCTGCAAAACAACACAAAGTTCAAACAAAGTTCTCCCCATTTAAAAAAAAAAACAAAAAAAAAAACCCGTCACTTTAAGTCAAATGAAGCACCCAAAGACTGTAAAGCATCTGAAGATTCAACACTGAACAAACCAGTGTGCCTCTGCTGCGTGTAAACAGGCAGCACAGGTTGACTCAATCTGCTGCGGTTGAAAGGTTTTTTTTTTTTATGATTGCTGGTGTGTCTGGTTGAATCTAATCTTTTCACTCTTCTTTTCTTTGGAAGTGGAGACAGCAAAAACATTTTGATGGAGCACTAAGAGTAATTTTGCAATCAATAGCCACTGTAGCTGTTTGTCAGTGTGGTGTCACAGTGCCTTAGTTTTGCCAAATATTCACCTGAAAAGGGAAAAATTCTCTGAAAGTGACTAAAAGTTTTCTACAGATATTTCACACATTTCATGCTGCAACACTTTTGGCCACTTAGAGTCAGAGCAGACAAAGAGCAACATTATTATTTATTTTGATTTATTTGGCAATCTGATTAATCTAGATTCATTCTTATTTAATATTTAGCTTTTTTGGCCTCCACCAGCTCCTAAGGGAAATATCAGACTCTTTAACTGCTAAATGCTCCACTGTGTTCATCGCTAACTTTTTCTGTGTGACATTTGGTGCTGGACAGGACGTGTACTGTGGGTTTTTGAGAACGGTGAAGAAAAAACAGTAATGTTGTGGGCCACAAAACCAAAACAATGAGCTTAAAGATTATTTCATTTCATTCAGTATTTCTCATTTCTTTCTTCTTTTCATTACCGGCAACGCTTTTCACATCACACAAGGTCGTCTGAGCCAATATAAAAGTATTGATTAGAGTACAGTTAGTAAAGAAAAATTACTCACTCAATTGGGAAAAAAAGCCATTACATACTTTCTCAGAGACGCAGTAAGAAGAACCAGTCTCATTTCGCATTTCCTCGCTCGCATGCTATACATGCTATAAGAGTGTGTGTGTGTGTGTGTGTGATCCTCACGTCCCCTGGCATCCCCCACAGTGCCGACACTAAGGTCTGCCACTCTTCTTGTCCGGCTCTTCTTACTTGCGGGGGTCGCCACATCAGCGGGGCACAGGGCAGCGGATTCTGATCCCGTCTGGCATGTTTGGGCTCCGTCTGCATTTTCAGTCAAGCCTGCATGCAGCAGACGCCTGCTGTATTTATGTGCGTTTATGTGTGTATTATGCGTGTATTATGCTCTCACAGCTCGCACGTGTATGTGAGTATAACACACCCACACAGCTCCATGTGTTTCTCTGTTGGCACACATGTACTGTGTATACGTGTTAGGCCATAAGGCTCAGATACTGTCAGTTGTACTGTATATCATCAGATGTGTGTGCGTGTGTGTTTAAAGCGCTATATAGGTCCTCCCTTATATGATCTTATTTAATCTAATTTGAAAATGTGTGGATGCTCTTCATGCGCACACATCTGTCTGTTTTCATTGGGTGTTGGCGTTCGAGTGTGTAGGCCTTCATGTGTGTCATTATGTGCTGGCTCGCCCTGAGGGAAGCACCCATAAAGCCAGGCCGTGAGCATGCTCAGTGTCTCCGAGTCGGGTGAGGGCATCTCCAGATGCTTGACCCGGGGTCGGCTTCACAATTGTGTAAGTGTGAAAAGAAGCCTGGGCATGAGAAATCAGGGTTAAATCACACCCTGGACCAGAGTCTGGCTCCTCTGGTTCTCAGGTGTCCTCTCACCTCAGATAATGCTAATGTGCAGCGAAGAGTGGAGATTTGAAAGGATCATGAGAGGCTGTTTTCATGAAGGCAAAGGACAAAGACAGGGTGTTAAAGGGGACCATTGTTCTCTCTCATCTCCATCATCTCAAACACCAGTTTTTCAGAGTTTTAAAAGCAATGTAAAAAATCCCCCTCGAGACATTCAGAGGTACGGTCGAATGAATGCTGAACAGCAGGAAACGGCTCCACAGATGCAAATATGAATATATACACAGAAATTTGAGTTTGACACACTGCACTAAAATTTAGAAGTGCCACTGTGGTTAGTGCAGACCAGAAACAGTGAGGGAAAAGGACTGTTTCTTTGTTATTTTCTGGTTAGTCTCAAATGCACATATTTAATTTATCTCACTCGGTTGTCTTTAGGTGAAGGTGCTGGACAAGATAAAACTTTACTTTTGGATATTTCACCACAGGTATCTTTCATAATGTATGAAAACACTTAACATGATATACCATATAACACCAGGTTGAAAAAGATGCATTTCACTGCTTTGTGTGGTTTTAACTGCTGTTAAATAGCTAACAAAGGTTTCAGTTGCACTTTGCCATGCATTGCACTCATCTACATACATCCTGTATATAACATGTTTGTGTTGCTTCATAGTATTTGCACTCCTTGAAAGTGTTAACAAATCCTGCAGGTCAAACAGCGGGTGATAAAAGGTTAAACACATTCACTAAGAACTGCTTTCTGCCAAATACACCTGTAAACTGTCTTTTTCCACCTACTCATGTAATATATAATCTATTATATAATATTTTTAAAGAGTTGCTCTTGAGATTTCTAAGGTCGATATTCTTTAAGCTTTCAGGACCACAGAAGAAGAAAATACATCTTCAGACCTCTATTCACACTGTTTGATCACACTCTGTGTGAGGGAGTGAACTGTTGTATTAACTCAACCTATTTTTGGTTTTGAGGATTTATTTTTAAGATGAATGCAAATGCAAAATCTCAGATTTGCGTTGACGTATAGTTCAAACAAACAAAAAAAGATTGTGTAATGCAGTACAGTTACATAAAACCTCCAGGGGTCAGAGGAGGAATCTAGGGGGATTATGATGATTTACATGATACAGAAAAAACATTTATTCCACAGAAAATTTCTGTTTCCTAAGCTTTTAAACTTAATTTTAAACATTTTCAGGCATCTCAAAATTATTCAGATAGAGAGACAAGGAGAAGGAAAATCCCTGTCTGCTGACATGGTCAAAATATATATTCAACCACTCGGTCGGTGATGACGGGGCACAAGTAGACATTGTTTCGATTCAGGGGACAAAGGCTGGGAAAACACTAATCTTAAGTGCTAAGTGCTATTATTACTCATTGTAAACATAGTTATTTATAGTGAATGAATAAAAGTGGACATAATTGCTTTAGAACTGGTATTTTAAATATTGTTGCTGCTATAAACTGTGCTTCCGTCAGTCACAGCTCTATTTGCACACCTTTGGATAAACTGTTTGTCCACACAGATGTTAGTATCTTCCTCATCCTCATCATCACCTGCTCCCCTCTCCAGGTCTCTCCACCCTCCAGCAGCTGCTGAGGAGCTGCATGCTTTTATATCACTGCGACCGTGCTCTCAAGCACTGAGAGGAAATGACATCTCACCTCACCCACACAGCCAACAACACGGGCTTTTAAAAACCTCCCCAGTCCTTCCCTCGGACGTGTCCTCGCCAATATTACACCACCAGCCTAAGAGCCGCGCTCCCTGCTCCGCTCTGACCTAATGGGCTGTGAAGCAGCGAAGGGACGGGGGTGGGGGTTTGGGGGCTGGTGACTATCTCTCACCTCTATCTGCCTTTTTCCTCCTCTGCATGTGTGTTTCTGCTTATTTTTGGTTTGATTTTTGTAGTTACTCTAAAAACAACATTCATTTTAGTGCTAGATCTGTGGGATTCAGCTCTAACTCTGCAGTGTTTTTTCTCACTAAATGTGCTGGTCTACAAACAGAACCTGGAAAATGTGTTCACATATGGTTGCTTATTCCAGAGATCTGGAGCTTTGTGAACCAAATCATCCATGACAGTAGACGCGGGAGGCAAACGATTTTGAAATATCAGGATTACATGTCTGTGTTACTGGACTGCAGTCAGTTCCCATCACATACAAGAGTCACACATGTACACTGGAGCGGAGGTGAATGTTTGCAGCTCAGATATCCAGCTGTTTGCACACTTGAAGTGCTCAAAATCAGACCGTGGTCAGCCTTAGGGTGATGGAGGGGGAGAGCTGACGAGAGCAATGAGAGAGAAAGAAACAAAGGCTGAAAGGGATAAAAAAGAAAAGATGAAAACAGAATTATGATTAGAGAGACAAGTGGTGTAAAAGAAGGAGAGACAGAGAAAAGACCTCTTCAGTTACAATATTGGTATCGATTTCATACTCAGTTTTTTTTTATTCCTTCTTCTGACTGCTGTGGATTTATTGATGATTGAAGAATCAAAACAAGAACGTCTTGCGGCTAAAGTGTATGAGGAACTTGTCTTTCTGATAGTTGTGTGTGTGTGTTGTTATATGGTAAAATGGGGAAGCAGCAGTAAAAATCAGTACCTGAGTGTGGCATAGACCTCGACTTCGGTCAACAGTTTGATATTATTTTTGACATGTCATTGACTTAAATCAGTCGGTCATAGCTGGATGCTGTAAAAAAAGGGACTTTTACTACTCTGGAAATCTGATGGTTTTTAGCTTTGTTTCAAATATATGAATACTTTAAGATGACTGATAATGGCAGAACTAGTCTGCAGTTCCACGTCTGTTTTCATGCTTACAGATTCCCTACTGATCGTAAAAACATACTGATTACTGACTGCTTAGGCTTAAGACCTAAAACACACACTCAGACTCGCCTTTAAAAAGATGTGATTTTGCACAGCTTTACCATCTTTCTGCTATAGATTGCTCAAATCCCACAGCTGGCATCCGGCCTAAACCAGTCCAGTCTGTCACAGCTCTGTGATAGACTGTCTGTAAGTCAGAAATAGATGCTTTGCCATGACAGCTGTACATCACTGTCATGGGTCTGAAGAGTCGACCTTGCACAACCACAATTCATAGATTGGCGTGCAAGAGCGGCGATGAAGGGAGAGGCCCTATAGTGGCCTTAAAACTGAACCGCATTCATAGAAGGCAGCCTCTCCCCTCTGAGTTTTCAGATGGCTGGGCAGAGTGGCAAAGATAGCATCATTAGATTACTCAGCTCAGCCGAAGACATCACGAAAGAGATCTCATGATGGACAATAGTGGGACTGAAAGCTCAGAGCCAGGGACGTTTGCCCGCAGGACACAAAACAGCAGTGCCTCGGGAGCTGGTCCAGCTCGGTGGTCAGAGTTCGAGGACGTTGCCCGGCCGAAGGAGCCCTCTCACATCAGCCAGTTTTGTGAGAGATCTGCGGCCTAAAATGACCTGACAGCGTTTTATGCATTTGCTGCCTGGCACATAAGCGATCTGAAAACGCGGAGCTATTTTTGCTGATGTTAATTTGCTCCGTGTTAGGGCCCCGGTTCACAGCTCGGTCAGCCTTCCCTGATACTATATTCCCGTTTGTTTCAGTAAAGGTTCTCCCGTCACATCGCATTTAGGTCGAGATGCCTGTGAACTGTGAATGCACTGCGCACAGGGACTCGGCCACGCTGAGGCTCCCGGGTCATACAGTCTGACGTTTTCTGTGAGGTTCCCCCCCTCCTCACCATGTTGATGTTAATAATTTAAGTTTTCTTGTATGGGGATGGTGATGAATGAAGAATGCAAACAGTTAAGTCAATTTAAAAAAGACATTTAAATCCTTCAATTTTATTACTCTTTTTTGTGTGCACATGTAGGGAAATCAATCTTTGAATCATCTTCAAAATCCCACCTGACTAAGAAGCCTCTAAAATGGTTTAAATTTTTTAGCAATTAATAAAATATTGACAAACTGTAGCATGCGATGAAATATATGAATGTAACTAATTTATATTTCCTACAATCGGATAAGTTATAAGCTTAAAGGAAATGATAAAAAGAAGTATTTGTAAACACAGGATACATTTTAAAATGTAATTTTGTAAAATCAAAGATACGTAAAAATGTAACAGTAGCTGAAAAAAATTATCCTGCTTGAGAAAAAATAGACTATTTTTAAAAGTAATTTGTTAAATAAATGAAAATACAAAAAATTCTAGCAGTATTTGTATAAATGACTATATTTATAAGAGTAAAAAGTACCTGCTTTGTGCAGTTGTATCCACCACGCAGCAGCAAACTGAAGGTGTGTCTTCTCAGAAAAGAAGCAGCAGTGTCTCCTGTCTTTATACCAATCCCTCCTCAGTGGGCAAGCTGATCCCTTCATTCCCCATCTTGTTAACTCTGATTTCATGAATAATTCATCACACAATCAGAACCACAAATGAGAGTGCTAATTGCAGCCTTTTTTTTAATCATCATCATTATTATTGTTATTATTCCCATCTCCGGTGCGTACACGATTAAACATGAAATTAAATTAATGTGATGGTGAGAAAAATATTTTTCTAATAGTCCTGCATTAACCCTCTTGTTAATTTGAAAACAGATTTAGGGAAATTAATTTTGAATTTGAACGCAGTTTGTGAGGGGAAGAAAAAAAAAACCCAAGCTAATTTAAGTATTAATTTGTGTAATAGCTCAATTTGTTTGCCAGCAGAGATATGCTAATATTTTTGTTCAAACCAGTACAGAGGAGGAGAGATTTAACAGAGGTTAAAATAAAACAGTAATAAAACTAAATGGTGAGCGGAAGTTCTGATCAGCACCATGATGTAGATGTTTAAGAAAAAAAGCCAGAAGTCATTTTTCCACAAGAGTCACATCAGCCTGTAGCTGAGTTACTGTTTCACACCCTCTGTGGTACTCTTTTCATTTCAGGTCCATTGGTTATGTTTTTAATTAAATTGGCATTCCAGGGGTGTATACACAACACACAACAGTAACCCTTACGGCTGTATTAGTGTGTGTGTGTGTGTGTGTGTAATAGTGTGCCCCTTTAAAACACCCTGAAGGAGAAATGTGTGCTTCACAGTAAAGCAGTTAAACGGAGGTTAACACGTGTTGAGGCAGTATACAAACATAATTAGGTCACATTAAGTTCATGACTGAGTAAATATATTTCCTAAAAGTATTTTACCCTTCTTTCACATTTTTCAGATATCACTGGGGTGCACGATTTAAATCGAGGTCAAGGTTGTTCAAATAAAAAAATCCACTTTAAAGTTGCATTTAAAATTGATGGAACAACCACACTTGTGCGTCATGCTAAAGGCCCACTGGTTTACTACTTTTTCCTTCTGCATACACACAGTGTCTGCATGAATACCTTCATATGATACAGGTATGCAGTGAGTTTCTTATGTTTCATTAATGATGCCTCTTTTTTCCCCCAATAAATAAATAAAACGTTCTGCTGTAACTTCATCTAAATAAAAGTTTTTTTTGATGTAAATCAGACCCCAGAGCTCATCATTTGGACAATTATGTTCAATTACATTAGAATATTCTATTTGTGACAAATGAGTATAAACTCAAAGGGCTAGCCATTGTATTTTATGTCACTTTAAAATGTTGCAAAATTAGAATATTAATAACAGTTACTATACTGGGTGTTAAATCCACCCCAAATGTTCTGTTCTGGAGTATTCCAGAATTACATTTCTAGAAAGTATCCTAGAATAAAGTTCTCAATTCTATGAAGTATTCTAGGATACATTTCAATCCAGGTAAAATTCTAGAATAGAGTATTCAGGTCTAATCAGGAATAGAACAGTTTAGAGTATTCTAGAATAAAAGTTTTCTACATTCTCTAATATTTTATTCAATTCTAGAACAGAATTGTTCCAATTCCAACCATTCCAGAGACAATTTTAGATTAAAATTACAGACATTCTAGAGAATCATTTTGGATTCTAGAGTATTCTGCAGCGTACGGTAGTGGAATTCTCAGTTCTTGAAAGTATATATTTTAACAGAGTTTTGCAGAAGAAAATATTTAAAAATCATCAAATACATCACATGAGCTTCAGAATGTACTACTGGTGTGAGTCTACCACTCTGATTGGTTGATATAGCTGTGGTCTATTGATGCACAGTGCTGCACAGAGGCCACCTCTATGGACCCCTCTTTCCCTCAGGAATAAGTGAATAAGATGCGTTCCGATGTGTTGGAAAAACACTGGTAATAGTCCAGGTCTGTGAGAGGATTGTGGTCCAAGACCTGCAGTGCTCCTGAAAAGCGGGCGTCACTGCTCTTCAGTTTGCGTCAAAACGCATTAAAATGCACCTGCAGCGATTTAAAAAAAAAAAGAGCCCGTACTCTGTCTCCCTTTTTTTTCTCCTTCACTCTCCGTCTGTCAGGCAACAATGACAGCAGCAGCCAGTTGCCATGGCAACAGAAGCAGATGTTGAGGGGTTTCTCCTGTGTGATGGGATGTGAACTATTGACCTCTGCCTTTAAAAAAAATAGAAATGGCAGTAATGGATATGGATTTATGAGTGTATGGGCTGTAGCTACACTGCCTTTAACGCAGCTTGGCACACCATATGCCACTGTATGCATTTTTTATAATGTGGGCCTGCTTACTTGCAGTAGTTGAACGATTTACTTCGCTCATGGGCTCTGGGGCTTTGCAACAGTATACACACATACAGTACGTTGAAACTATACAGCATAAACTTCACCTTTACCTCCTCCCTATATAAATACAATGCCATAGGCAGTTGTGTGTCTTTTCTAAGCAACAGGTTCTACAACCAAGACAAATCTCACTCCAGACAGGGATTCAAAGAAGTAATTTAAGTATACTGGAAAGAGCACACTGAAGACCTACATAGGAGTAAAAGGGCTTAACCTTCTACATGTGACTTATACACACAGATAAACAAACTGTAAACCTAATTTGACAGAATACGATGCATATATACATTAATAGCTTACAATGTGAGTCACAGCGCTGCTGCAGTAACCACAAGGGCCTACTTCTGCATGCTTTCCACAGGCTACAACATGCAGGCTGCAGGCTTTGATGCTTAACATACACAAAGACACTCACTCTTGACCTGCTGTTCTTGCCCGACTGTCTCTTGTTGTTTAGCATTTAAGTCGCTGTTTTTGCAGCCAACACCAACACGGTAATGTAGCACTTTGGGGACATAGAATTGTTAAAAAGTTCAAACTGGCCTTAAGCTGCACCGTAGGAATAAACTTGTAATTTGTTTTTTAGATTTTATTTACTTCAACCAGGATTGTATGTTAATGTTGCAGTCTCTTGTTTTAGAGAGGCCGGGCTGAATTGGCTGCATGATGATTAATAATTTATTCATTAAGGTTATTTAGCCACAGAGAGGAAGGGGGCATCAATGAAGAAAATACATAAGTAGAGATAATACAATAAAAAAACATGTTAGAAATAGTCTCAGCAAAGAACTAAAAATTTAGATTAAACCAAATGTAAGCGGTGATTTTCTGCACTTTTACTGGGGTTTCCGCCGTCGCTGCATGCAACTAATGGAGGGATTTGTGTCTCTACTTTGTGCTTGTTTAATTGCCAGTATGGTTGGTTGATTGGAGGTTGGATGATTGTGTGGACAAAGAGAGACCCATCATCTCTGTCGTGGTCCCGGCCACCGAGCCAATTATTTCCTCCCAACCATCAACCTCCCCGGTGGAGAGAAGCAGAAAATACGGGACAGGCCGTGCACCATTTAATTGAAATGTGGCTGTTTGATCTTACATTTTTTTGAGCACATGTTGAGGGGCAACATCTTGAGCAAAGACATAATAGAAGACATGCTGAAGCAGTGATTACCATTACAGGGCTGCTTCTTTATTCATTTAGTCACCTTACGGGACCTGTTAGACCTGTTAAATATGACTTTCTTTGCCTTCCTGACGGTGGCCTTGAAAAGATCGAAATAAGAAGTCAAAATGAGATGGTGTTTATTTGGAAAAAGTGGAAAAATTCCCAGAGTGCAGAGGAGCTTAGAGCTTTGACAAAACCAACATCAAGCCAAAGCATCACATGTCAGGGTTTACAGTGATTTGTAGGATACAAATCAGTTGTGCATCATATTTTTTAACAAGTGAAAAAAACCTCAATAAATTAATAATACACCCCTATAATGACTATGTCACCATTTTGCCCAAAGAACAGCCTCAATCCTACTTGGAATGCTGTAATTCAAGTCATGGACTGTATTTGGACATTGGACCTTTCTTTTGAGGAAATGCTTCCTGGAGTTTGAGGAATAAAGAAAAAAACGCTGTCATATTCGGCTGCTTTCCAAGATGGGTGAGGTCTGGTGACTGCTGAGGCCACCAACAATGTCTAACTTTATTCTGGTGTTCATATTAAGCAGGATTGTGGGAGCAATGTGAGGAAAAGAGGTCCCGTAAAATGTTTCCACACCGTGTTGTGACCACGCAGAGAAACCATCTGACCCATAGTCATCTTCTGGCAGTGTTGGTGTGGGAGGAAACGATGACAAACAACTAATCAGATGATGTTTGTCTGCCTCAGATTCAAGTTGTTTCCAAAGACCCAATAACACACATTTCTGATACTGATACACAGAGCTGGTGGGTCAGTGTGATGGTTAATCTTGCAAGTGTAGTCCATTGACTGTTTCTGTGTTTGTCGACATGTGATCGCTAAATCATGCGGTCAGTTTGGCCCTGCAAAAAGCTTCATTTTATGAGTAGTTTGTAGTTGTCCGACTAGAATCTCTTATAAAAAAAACAACCCTAAGAATGTACCAGATCAATAAGATTACTTCAACCTTTTCTAGACATGTGTATCAGTAGGTTAAAACAAGACAAAATAAAGCAATTTTCTGCTCTAGAATCAAGAGAATTCATATAACACTTCTTCTCTTTTACTTGTTTTAAGACTGTTTGGACTCAATAATGAGCTAAAATGACCTGTTGGATGGAAAATTTTATGTCTCTACTCTATTAGTTGACTAATTTTAATCTACTCTCTAAATCCCTAAACTCAAACACACCATAAAATCTACCTGTGGTGTTCTGGTTATTGCGGCCACCCCTTGTATGTATTTATATCTCAAGACAGCATACAGGCCTCAAACATTGCCCTGTACACACACATGCACACATCGACACTCTTGACCCAAGCGGACGAAAAATAGTCCTTCCAAGATTGACTTCATTATACATACACAATTAATCTTTAATCTCACCTCACCTCCACCCAGAGCTGTGGCTCCCGCTCTCTGCCGGCCCATCAAACTTTCATAAGAGTAATCGAGATAAACCTGAAATGGAATAACCGCTGCCTTCCGTACAGTCCCAGAGGAAAGGTGAAAGAAAACATTTTCAAGGTGTTACAAGGTGCCAGACGGCGCTCTGAAGTAGCTTTCCCACCCAGATGTGCGGCTTGGACGGCCGTTGAATGCTATCGAGTGTAAGTGTTTTCAAGTAGAATATTCTACTGTGCCTGAGGGAGTGGTTCAAAGTGTGTGTGTGCTTCCTGATGTCTCTGGGTTAAGTCTATCCTGCGTAAATCTGGACATTTTGTACTAAAACAGTTTCGGTCATTTTCCATTACAATAGAGTACCACCTCAGCGTGGGTGGGTAAATCGTCATAACAGCAACGCGGCCGAAACTCCACTTTGATGTCATTTGTAATGCGACACAAACACTATGGAGGCCACCAGACGAAGAAATGTCTGCATCTTGTTGTTGCTCCACGGGGTGGATTTCTGTACAGCCATCTCTGTACAGAATCTCTGTTATTCTATTATGTTGTGTTTTTATTATGTTATTATGTTATGCTATTCTCTGTTGTGTTTTAAAAATGGCGCAAGTTGACTTTTGACTCTTAACGAACGAGTTGCTTTCCTGACTCATCTAGTGACGTCATGCCCTGGCCAATCAGTGGCCTGCCGTCTGCCTTAACGCATCACATTTTTTGGCTCGACTCAGCTCTCGCTTGGAACCCCGGCTGAGTAGGTACTGAAAAGAAAAGTACCTGGTACCAGGTACTAACATGTAATGGAAAAGCCTAAAAACCGAAGTCGAGTTGAGTCGAAAGCCGAGTAGGTGCTAGTGGAAAAGCGCTGTGTGTGTGTGTGTGTAATAAGTTTATTTAGCCATGTAATTCCTGGCAAGTCTGTCATACGAATCTTTTTTCTCATTCTTATATAATGTAGTTCAGATAAGGTGAATTGGTCATTCAAGGATCTGCTGGATTAAGCTCTCTCTGTGTGTCTGTGTGTGTGTCAGTATACAGGACAGGACATTGTAAAGAGCAAAAAAAAGGGTAATTTATGGACAACACCCAACCGCATGATAAAAATACACTAAAATAAACATTGCCCTAAGGAGTGCATTCAGCCGTGCATGCATCTGCACAATGTATACATACGCATGCATTAAATAACGAGGAAAAATACAAGAGTAGAAAGTGTACAGATGGGACACTGAGTTCACCACCAGAGAGCGCTCCTCCTCTGTGAACTTTTGATACCCGCTGCTGGGCATTCAGAGAATATCACATCTGTTATTACGTGCTGCAGCTTTGATTAATTAGGCGTATGCGATGGTACACACTGACTCTATGACTCTCTCGGTGAGGGCAGTGCCCACGCCGCCCACGCAGGGAGTGAAGTGATGCAAATTGACAAACTACGAAACGGAGGAGGAAGAGAGAAAAGAGAGAAATGGGAGTGTGGGTGGAGAAGAAAGAGGGGAGCTGACGGGAGAGATCTCGGATGCAAGTGTGTCTTGCAGACGGCAATTGAAGATGAGCTGCTCTGACTGTGTGGATTAAACTACACAGCAGCCGTCTGTCCGTCGCAGCTGACCCCAGATCTGTGTATCTATCCTGTCCTCTGTCAGTCTGTTACTCTTTCATCCCTTTCTGTCATGGATGGATTACTGACTCCTAGTGCCTCCTTTTCAAGTGAATAAAAATCAAATCAAATGACAAAGAGACAAAGAGACACAAAAGAGACTCTGTATGACTACAAGGAGACGCAAAATAATTACAGACACAACGGGGCTTTAAGATAGACACAAAATGAGCACAAAGAAATGCCAAACTACCCAAAAGAGACACAAAAGAGACACAAAACTACCATAAAGAGGTGAAAACAACCACAGAGAGATGAAAAGTGAGCACAAAAAGACACAAAGTAAGCACAAAGAGACAAAAAGTAAAAAAAGTAACCACAGAGAGATAACAAGGACAAGGCACAAAATGACCACAAAGAGATGCAAAACAATTACAGAGATGCAAAACAACTACAGAGAGACAGAAAGTGACAACAATGAGGCGTAGAGATGCGAAATAACCACTGAGAGCCCTGAACTCTACACAGAACAACAAACAAAATGACTACAAACAACTACAAACTCAAAATTGGTGGCCATTTCGCTGACTTTCATTCGCTTTGAACGGTAGTCCCCCGGAGGCTCTTCCTCCTCCCGCTGCTCTCTTTTTTTCCCCAAAGTTCTTTGGCCTTCAGGCATCTGCCACCATGAGCTGATCAGAAGACGCTCACTTATGACCAGAAATGCTCAGCTCCCGCTCTTCTTGCATCCTGACCCTCAGATGAACTCGCCTCACAGCTCCAAGGGGGCCACTGAGAAAGCAAAATGTCAAAGATGGGGTGAAGGTTTGACTTTTTCACATCCTTTGCTGAACTGTAGTACTTTTTTAATGTCCTGAACTTGTGTTGCGCCTCTTGGTCTAGTTTCTGCCTTGATGGAAATACTTAAAATGTGTATTTTCACTTAGTGTTTCAGCTATAATAGTCCTATTATGCATACGTTTTAAATATCCCTCAAGTGAAGATGTTCCTCTGCAGCCAACGTCCAGATCGTGTTGAGGCCCGCTTGTTCCAGTCAAAGTGGAACTAAAAATATTTGTAGGACATTCCAGACGAGACGTTCTGCCTTTTGCACGTCGTAAAAAATACAATATTTTATTCATGCTGCAAGATACGCAACATGCCGCTCTTATTGTCAAAGGCCCTCCTCAGATATCACACTGAATAAATAAAATCCATATGTATATATTTTTTACTCCCGTCACATTCGGATGATGTCTCCGCGACATCTTGGTGTGTTTCACTTCGAAGGGACATCGGAAAAAAGAGTGAATTACAGGCCTGAAAATGGATTCTCCGTAAAGGCATCGCAACTGATTCAGGCTTCTGTAGATAGAGAATTAAATGGGGTGTGTGAAATTGCTTTAGATGCAGGATGAGTAAAAAATGTACCACTGTAAATGTTTAAAAAACGTTCAAAAATAGAGAAATAAGATGCATCATCTCAAAGTATCTTCTTCATCATCTGCACATGTAGTCGCATCAAATACGTGTTAAATAGACTGAAGTAAAAAGACGGTTTTGTCCTCAGATTCAAACAATAGTTTTGTTTTTTTTTTATCATTTTGGGAACTTCAAATGTTAGTTTGAGTATACATTTCACTTGGCTCATTTAGCTTCTTTACTGTGTGCCATGCTGGATATGAATACTGTGGGTTTGATTTGCAACACGCTCTGACAGCCACTCGCACACGGCTCCATCGGCCAATCGCCTCGTCCGCCGCCAGCCTCTCAGCCAGTAGAACGAAAGGAGGTCTCATTAGCTAGATTCCAGGACCTGGCTCTGGCCCACTGGACGCACTCAGCCGGAAAGGATGCAGTCCAGAGGGGGATTCATCATCTGCAGCATCGTCTCCTCTTCCACGCTGTCTCTCCCCTTCCCTCTTCAGGAGAGGGGAGGGCAGTGGAGGCGAGAAAGTGAAACACACAGGGAAGCACAAATCTGCTCAAAATTGTGTAATAAATCCATCATCCAACAACTCCATCTAAAAAAAAT
This sequence comes from Scortum barcoo, assembly GCA_023238725.1. Lineage (NCBI taxonomy): Eukaryota > Metazoa > Chordata > Actinopteri > Centrarchiformes > Terapontidae > Scortum > Scortum barcoo. The sequence continues at coordinate 11,971,610 of CM041532.1, read as the reverse complement.
CTTTCAACACTAAGCTAATTAAAAACTATGATTTCCTCATTTCACGCATCAGCAGTCACTAAAGATCAGCTGAAGTTTAAGCGTCTGTTCTCGCAGACATCTGCCCACCTCTTTACCCCAGCGGGAACATTTTGTACTTTTGTGGCCTTCCTTTGCGCTACATTTTTATTATTTTCAGGGCACAGGCTCCAGAGGGCATGTGTTTATGTAACTGGCTATCTAATTCTAAAAGGCTAACGTTATCTAAATGTACTCCCTGGGAGGTGGCCGATGTGGGGAAGAGGATGGGGAGGTAGGGGGGGGCAGATCTGGAACTCCTTATGGTCCATCAGGTTCGATATAAATCTTCACCCGCGAGGGACCAGCCTTGACCTTTACAGTTACCATCATGCAAATACCTACCTGTCCACCACACCGGATGGCACTGCCAGCTACTTCCTGAGCGGTGAAGTCTGCTCATAAAGTTATGTCCCACAATACTTTGGTTAGTCTGTATAATATGAGAGAAAACATACAAGTTATTATTCCTTATAAGGCACCTTTTTAATCTGTAACTAATGGTTTATTGACTTTCCTTTACTACTTATTATATTATATTATAATATATATTTATTATATATATATATATTAACTTCACTATGCTTTGTGAGTATTAATTCGAACAATTCCATTTGTTAAAGCCACGATGGGGAACTTTTATTTTGCACAGATGGTGGCTGTTCATGTGGACAAAAGCAGACGTGTTTCACCACCACCTTGTGTCATAAAGGTCGTAAAGATTTTTTTGGAGGCCAGTGAAAGAAAGACGCAACTTATTTTTAATACTGTTTTTTTTTTTTAAACAGATGTTTGCAGGATGCATAGCAATGGCTATGTAAGATCAATAAAATGATAATGGTGAGACAAAATAAACCACCTCAGAGTGAGTACAGCAGGAGGCAGCTCTGTAGATGGACCTTCGGGTAGCAGCTCTAACACTGGGGGTGTGATCCAGGATCACACTGACTCCCCACCAGATCAGCAAAGTTTCTGTTGCTGCTGTTACAGAGGTTAAAGTCAATGCTGCCACTGGCTACCGGCCCACAGTGAAAGTTGGAATTCAAAATTTATCTAACTAGACAGGTCTCCTAAGTAGAGTCTATGAATAGGAAAACTAACTCTAACCCTGTCTTGATAATAATAAGGCAACAGTTAAATAACCACAACTAAAATAATGCTCCTGCTTCCTTTTAACAGGCTAACATCATACTCACTGCCATATTTTGAAATTTTACCTGGGAAAATGTAAACAGGCTCTTCCTGTCTGCATGTTGTAAATCCTTTCACCTGATTTCATGGAAAAAACTGGCATTGAAAGGAGCTAGTGTGTTTGCTTATGTAGGTCATATAGAGGTATCTGTGTTAGATTATTTCATTAAATCAAAAAACAGGTTATTAACATAAACTTATTAAGTTCTTTTACTTAGTTCATCACGCTTAAATCTGTTCTTATTCATGTCTTACAACTGAAAGAATTAATACTTTAAGAATTAATAAGTACTTATTAACCATTAATAAAGATATTGATTACAGCTTATAAACTACTTGTTAATCTTGCTCAATTAGAGAAAACAAAGGAATTCACACTATGACAAACAGAAATACAAGGATTTGATTAAAATTCACACAAACTGACATCTCACTTTCAGAAAAATCAGATTTTGCGATACAATCCGTCATTCGTAAGCACAGTGAAAAAAGTAATGTAAAGTATTTGATGACAAAATCATTTTTATTTTACAAAATATTGACTTCCAGGTATTGTTTCCTCACCCTGTAGCTATGTATTCTTTCTAATGAAACCCATAGATTATAAACCTCCCTCCAAACGCACAATCAGAACAGGATTTATCATAAACTGGCACCAGACTGCCATGCTAATTACGGTGAGTCAAAAATAAACCTGGAGTATTAAAGCCACTTGAATATTAATGGAGGTGTTAAAGCGGAATCACATTTATTTCCCTCCTGGGTCAAGTACTGAAAAGAAAAAACATTGTAGGAAAGACCATTATTCAAATGAGAGTGCATAGACCTTAATAGAAATCAGCCCAACCATTAACTTCTGTTTTAACACAGCCTAGTAATTTTGTTTCCAACATTTGTAGACATGATTGACTGCACTGTTCCTGTCTATCGTAGAGCATGTAAATGTGGCCCCATCCATATTTCCCAAAAAGCCTCATTCAGGACCTTAAAAGGCTCCAAATAAAGATAAATTAGGGTTACCATGTTGCCTTAATCTGAACTAATGCCAGCTAAAACCAAAATGAGTGCCCAAGAGTGGTTTCATCATTCCCTGTTTGCACCTTTCAGCGCCACAGTGCCGATGTGGAGCAAGGATTCACCTCTGAACTCACAGATATAGTGGTGATTTTTGTTTCCTGAATGGCCTTGAATGGAAACAAGGAAGAGTGTGATGGCTGTTGGGATCAAAGTTCAATTAAAAAACACATTTTATGCGCTTGTACTTTTTAAATGCTGATGGCTAAATCTCTCTGACCTTGGCGTTAAAAAACAAACTTTTAGATGATCTGCTCTTTTTGCCGAGGTTAAACAATGTGTTTTTATAAAAGAAACATGGCAAACAACTTGTCGCAATGTCCTGCATCCATGTATCCTGTAACTTCTTGCTCCAAATAGGCCTGTATTTTTAGGTAACATACATCAAATGAAAACACATTGTACTCTGAATGACTAATGCATCATTTTAAAGCAATAATTTGACATTTTTGCATATACAATTATCCTTATTAAGATATCCAGCTGCAGGGCTTCACATTAACCATGGAGAAAACATGAAAATATGAAAGTGGTATCGATCTTCTGATCTAACTGCAAGAAAACTAATCATCATACTCTATTCCTATTTACAGCCTTTTAAATTTCTGAATGAAGTCTGATGCACTCTGTCTGTGCCTTAGTATATCAAGCTAGCTTAGCTTAGCACAAAGACTGGAAACGGGGGGAAAACAGCTAGCCTCACTCTGTCAAAACTCAACAAAATCCTCCTCTAAAGCTCATTAATTGACATTCGGCATTGACTATCTATCTATCTATCTATCTATGGTTGTCTGTGCAACATGCATCTTTAATGACATACTCAAAAGTTTTTGTCTTGCAGGGTTAAAACTTCAAACAGCCTTAAAACCTTTTTAACTAAACCACTAACAACCCCGTCTTTGAATTTTGCAGAAAACCATCATGCACTCTGTAATCAATCCAAGCTTATAATCAATAAATCAAGTGTTGTGGTACTGTAAATGAGATACGTGATGCTAAATCTGAGGATTTAAAAATGAAATAGGGCGTTGCTTATGACATATTATGGCTGAGTTTGTGTTGGATACCTGATATCTTTCAAACATTATGCTAAAATGTATGAAAATTATGTCTGCATCAACTGCAATTTGACATCTTTTTTTTTCTCTTCTCTTAATTTCTCCCCAGACGCTTTGAAAACAGTCACACCCCGCAGAGATGATCAAAGAAGCAGGGATCCATCTTGACACAACACCCTCTCATCTCGCCTCTAAAGGCGGCTCACATTGAATGGACAGATTAAAAAACATTGCTGCCATGTTAGATACAGACCAGCACTCACACTCCATAATTTTTAGCCTGATGATTGCACACGAGTGTTTTTGGCTGTTGCATCTGGCTCTGCGGATGATGGAAGTTGTTGTATGTATCCACCCGCATTTTCCTGGCTGTCAAAAATTGCATTCTGAGAAAGCCGTACTCCTCTCATCAAGAGTCATAATTTACTTGTCAAAGCAGGAGTCCTCTCAGCGTGCGGGAGGCTCCCTGGGGTTATAATTGCGAGACGGTTTGGTTCTCCTGAAATGCCTCCAGTCAAGACCGAGCACAGGCCAGCTAGTCAGCCTTTGTGTACTCTTCTTTTTAAAAGTAGCCATTTACACAGAAAATTGTAAAACACGGTTTAAAAATATATATATATATATATATTTATATTTGACTAGCTTCACTATACTATACTTTTCACCATCAACTCCTTGTCATGAGTGACTTTCAACACTGATTACTTTGGTGCTCAGAGAGTAATCTCTACGCTGACACAAGGTCCCCATCTTGTGGAGAGAGTATGAAAGTCTTTATTACACTGCTGGTGACGGTGCAGGTCAGATGAGGTTCGCCTGAAAGATGATGTTGGGTTTGCAGCTCGTTCAGAATTTTTCTTTTTTTATGAAGTTATGAATATTCATATGAATCATTCAGTAAGCAGGATGTTAAATTCGGTGGTGGAAAGAAACATTTTCTCGAGTACTGTACTTAAGTATAATTTTGACATTTTGACATACATACTTTACTGGGGTATTTCCACTTTTTGCTGCTTACTACTACTACTACATCACATTTCAGGGGGAATTCTTTTACTATTACTTCCAATACATGTTTTTGACAACCGTAGTAACAGGTTACTTTTCAAATATAGAAGTAATGAATAATATGCTAACCAAATACAATGCATTGTTCTATATTAAATCATTGGTTCTTAGTGTTTTTAGCTTTTGACCTCTTACAAAAAAGCAGTGTTTAATTGCTGCCTATTGTCACATCATCTTGAAACGCAAAAAAAAAACATATTAGAGAAAAGTTTTTTTTAAAAATCAATACAGATTTGTTTAGTAGAATTATTTTTTTCCTCTTTATACCCCCTTTCAACGTCTCACAACCCCTCAGCTTTCTCTTGTGACCCTTTGGATGAAGCCCGACCTCCCAAGTTAAATTTGTATGTACTTTAACTTAAAGACAATTTACTTTGTGATTTTGGTACTTATTATATACTTATATACTTAATTAAAAAAAAAGAAAAAAGAGTATTTTTTCCAACAATAGTTACATTTATTAAAAAATATTTACATAATATAATAAAAAAACAGTTTTTACATGAAAAATTTATACAGTCTCATCACAGTTTTACAAATCTACTCTCCGCTGTTCAAAGCTACCATGTCCTCTATCTTCTCAAATAATCGCTCAATCATAGAGTTGCTTTTTTTGTTGCTCAGCACGTGATACCTGCCCCCACATCTCTCTACGAGCCCCATCAGCTCCCCGTTCCTCAGGATGTGTTGCTCTACGCTCTCCCCCAACATTTCACCCCACGTGAACAGCACCAGCGTGCGTCGCCAAATCGCCTCCCCGAGCAAACTCGCGTGCTCCTCCACTGCTCTCCTGTACTTCTGCGTGCACGTCAAGAAGGCCGGCATGAGCAGGAGGACGGCGTGAGGCCCCGGGTGACACCAGTTGATGCTGTCGATAATGCTTTTCCTTTGCGCCGCGTTGGCTGGATCAGGTCCATCCCGCCACCTCAGGCCCAGCGGTTCTACGAGAGCAAGGCGCCGTCCGGCTATGTGACCTCTCCAAGACCTGAAGGTGGACCCGTCGAGTTTTGGCGCCTCTCCGCACAGGATGGTGACTCCGGCCAGGGAGTGGGAGGACCAGGACTCCCCCAGCACCACCACTTGCATGTCTGCCTCTTTGTTGTTTGAGCTTCGGTTGACCCCGACTTGCAGATAAAAACTGAAAATCTCGAACAACCTCTGATCTTTCCGGCTCCTTCCTGCCTTTCATCTTCCTCGTCCCAACTCCTCTTCCTCTCACCCTTTCCTTTTCTTCAGCCGTCTCTATCTCCTCTGCGTGACAGTTATTGCTCTCTGCTGCTGACCGTGCTCTTTTCGTCCTCTGATCCTCCCTATCCCTCGCGTTTTCTCCTCCATTGCTTCCTCCTTCCCCCTCCCCTCCCTCACTGACCTCTCTGTATATCAACTTCAACTCGTCGTCCGAGCTCTCTGCAGCCGCGAGGTCGACAGAATCTCTCACGTCCTCATCGACCTCATGCCGTCCGTTCTCTAAATCTCTTCGCTTCTCACGCAGCCCTTCCTCCCACTCTTTGAGGTTCTGCTCCCATTTGCTCAGTTTCTCGAACGATGCTTTGAAGCGCCTCTCCTTGTCACGGAGTTCCTCCTTCAGTGACACCAGGTCTCTCCCCATCTCGTCCAGTTGCTGCGTCGTCGAGTTCACGTGCTCGTTCCGCATCTGCAGCTCTGACTTCCAGTTCAGCAGCTCCTGCTCCTCGTTCCTCAGATGACACTCCTTATCCTTCAGCTCTTTGCCCTGGTCTTTCAGCCCTCTCACTTTCTTCTGGAGATCTTGACCGTGACAGCTTAGCTCTTTCTGTTTGCCCTCCAGAGCTCTAAGCAAGCTGTCTAACTCCCTCTCCTTTTTCCTCATGTTTTGCACCCTCGTGTTCGCGTCTTGCTCGTATCTATTCTTTTCGTCCTGGTGCTCTTTCTGCAGTTTTTCTAGGCTTGCTTCCCATTCACTAAGCTCTTGCTCTTTTCTCTGCAGCTTCACCTCTTTTGCATCGAGCTCATGGCCTCTTTTGCTCAGAACCTGTTCCCTTTCCCCTACTTCTTCCTCCCTTTTCAAGAACTTCCCCTCGATCTCCTCGTCTCTAATTCTGATCTCACTTTGTTTCTCCATCAGCTCTTTCTGGAAACGCTCTCTCATTTCTTCCACCTGCCTTTCTGCCTCACCGTCTCTCTCTTTCTGCTTTTCCATCTCTGCCTGCAGTTTGTCGTTTGCCTCCTTTAATACCCCGACCTCCACCTCCCTCTCCTTCAAAATACTTTGGAGTTTGGCTTCCATGCTCTGTACCTGCTGTTCATATCCCTTGAGGTGTTCTCTAACTTTTTCCTCACTCTCCTTCAGCTCCTCGCACTTTATTTTGAGATTGTCCGCCTCTTTTCTCATCTTCTCATTTTGCTCCTGCAGCTCCTCGACTCTCCTCCGACTTTCCTCGTACTTTACTGTGATGTCCGAAACGTTTCGCCGGCTTTCCTCCTCAAGGCGACTCATCGCGCTGTCTTTCTCCTTCGTGACGGATTGCATGTCCTCGTCTCTCCTCGCAATTTCCCTTTCGTATTCCTGGATCATGCTTGTCATCTCCTTCTCCATCTTATTGGTGAGCGCCTTCAGCTCGGACTTCGTTTGCTCGATCGTCAGCCTCAGCTGGACGATCTCTTTCTCGTTATCTCTGTCTCTCTGCTTCAGCCGCTCGAGTTCCTCGTCTTTCGCCTCAAGTTTTTCCGCCATCTCAGCGTCTTTTTTCCTCTCCCGCTCCGTGTGACGCTGCTGTATCTCGATGAGACTGGAAGTTTGGTTCTTATTGCTTTCTTTCAGATCTTTAATTTCTTTTAAGTAGCTTGCGCACGTCTTTTGCGCCTCATCAATCTCGCTGTCTCTTTCCTCGAGGAGACGTTGCGCTTGTGCTGTTTCTTTTGTTTTCGCCTCAACGATTTCGAGCAGTTGGTTTATCTCGTTCTGTCCTTTCTTGTCCTTCTCCCTCTGTTCCTCCCTCCATCTCGTCTCCCTGCAGTCGGCCTGTTGTTTGAGGCATTCGATCTCACTTTCCTTTGCGTTTAGTTTCCTCTCCGTGTCGTTTAAAAGCTGCAGTTTCATCTCCTCCATCTCTCGCTCTCTGTCTTGCAGTCGTTGCTCTGCCTCTCGCTTTTGATTCAGAATAATCTGTCCTCTCTCTTCCTCTTTTCTCTCCAGGATTTCGTCAATGTCCTTTATATGCTGATTCAGTTTTTCTATCACTCTTTCTTTTTCTTCTAGTTTTTGCTCCATCTGTTTCCTGTAATTTAAACTGTCTTTTTCCCTCATCTCTTCTGTCTGCTGTAGTTGTTGCTCGAGCTGTTTTAATTGTTCTTTGATCACCTCTGTTTCTCTCTCTCTTTCCACCAGTCTTTGCTCCATTTCTGTTTTGTGTTTTAAATGATCGATCTCTTTCTCTTCCTTTTCGCGCAGCTTCTCATTAGTTTCTTTCACATTTAGCTTCATCTCCTCAATTTCCTTCTCTTTTTCTTCCAGTCTCTTCTCAATTTCTTTCTTATAATTAAAGTGATCAGTTTCCACCTCTTCCTTTTGTTGCAGTTTTTCCTTCACATCCTTGACGTTTAATTCCATCTCCTCAATTTCTCTTCTTTTTTCTTTCAGATGATGTTCCATTTCTTTCTTGTTCTTTAAATAATCTTTTTCTTTCTCTTCCATTTGTTGCAGCTTTTCTTTCACTTCCTCGACTCTGAGTTTTATCTTCTCTATCTCTTTTTCTTTCTCCTCCAGTCTTTGCTCCATCTCTTTCTTGAGATTCATGACGGCCTTTTCTTTTTCCCTCTCACTCTCTTGCATCTTCTCTTTGATTTCACTAATGTGCTCACACTTTAACTCTTCTATTAATCTGTCTGCCTCTTGATTTTTTTGCAAAATGTAATTTTTATGATTTTTGCTCATCATTAGCTTTTCTTTGTCATTTTCTAGCGCAGTTGCTTCTAGTTGGGCGGCATACTTTTCCTCTAACTCTCTTATCTCTCTTTGTCTTTCCTGCAATTGTTTCTCAGTTTCTTCTGCAAACTGTTGTTTCAGCTTTTTCATCTCTTTTTGACTTTCTTCCTCTATGCTCCTTATTTTTTCACTGTACTGTTGTTGGAGCCTTTCCACATCTTCCTCCTTTTCTTTCACTTTTCTATCTATTTCCTCCCTTTGTTCAGCTCTGCTCACCTCCATTACTTTTTCCATTTCATGAATTTTTCTTGCCATTTCTTCCTGATGCTGCAGTCTCAACACCTCTACCTCTTTTTCTTTCTCTTGCATCTTTTGTGCAGTGTCTTTTTTGTGATTGAGATTAATCATTCCTTTCTCTCTTTCATTTTCTTGCATTTTTGCTTCTATTTGAGCAAGATACCTTTGTTCTAACTCTGACATCTCTCTCTTTTTGGCTTGCATTTGTTCCTCTCTTTCTTTTGCAAACTGCTCTTTAAGCTCTGTGATCTGTTTTTGTTTTTCTTGCTGTATGTCTCGTTTTTCACTGTCATGCTGTTTTCTGAGCCTTTCTATTTCGTCTGCATTGTCTTTCAACTTCTGATGAAGTTCTTCTCGGTGTTGAACTTTCATTGTCTCCATCATTTTTTCAATTTCGCTGATTTTTCTTGCCATCTCTTCCTGATGTTGCTGTTTTATACCCTGTATCTCTGTCTCTTTCTCATGCATTTTTCTCTCTATCTCGTCCTTGTGTAGTGATTTCATTTCTTCAGCTTTCCTCTCCATATGTTTTTCATTTTGTTTTGCGTTTTCAAGAATTATCTGCTTTTCCTCTGCTGCTTTCTTTCTCAGTTCCTCCAGTTCTTTGTCTTTTTCAAGCAGTTTTATTTCTGTCTCTGTTTTTAGTTTTTCTTCCATCTCTGCCATCTCCCTGTTTTTTTCTTGTGTTTTCCTCTCGAGCATGTCATCATAGTGTCTTTTAGCTTTGTCCATTTCTGTTTTTAAAGAATCAACCTTTTCCATCCACTCTGCTTTCTCTTTCTGTTGCAGCTCTATGTTTTCCTCCAATTTCTTTACCTCACTCATCCACTCTTGTGTCTTCGCTTTAATGGTTTCCTCCCTCAGTTTTCCTCTCATGTTCATTATCCACGCTGGCACGTTCAAGGTCGAGCAGCTTCAGTTGCTGCTCATCAGTTCTTTCTTTCAGCTCCTCAATCTCTCTCTCTTTTAGCTCCAGGTCGAGCATCGCTTTATCCCTTTCTCTTGTACTCTGGTTCAGTGCTACGCGGATTCTCTCTTTTTCTATGATCAGGTCCTGAATTTCTCTCTCTTTGTCCTCCGTCAGCCATCGCATCCTCTCCTCGAGCTCCCCAATGTCATTCTTCTTTTCTCCAATCCTCCTGTCCTCATCCTCCTCCTCTTCCCTCTGAATGTCAGCTTTTCCGGGTGATTTCACCTTTTTCTTCCTGTCAAAAATCCACCGGATGCTCTTCATCTCCCTCTCCCTCATGTTTTTCAACTCCGCCTCCTGTCGAGCCATTTTATCTCCCATCTCCTTCAGGCGCTGGTTGAACTTCTCATTCCTCTGCCGGCTCAGATCCCTGACCTCCTGAACCAGGCCGGAGAAAGCCTCGCACCTGTTCATGACGGCCATCTTTTCCACCTTCTGCAGGAGCTCTGTCACATCACTGGTGCCCCCATTTCCTTTCCCTCCTCCACCTACGCTGCTAATGACGTGATACCTCCCTCTGCACTTCTCTAGTAGCCACTGGAGGTCCCTGCCCCCACCCTGGATGTGCTGTTCAATATCCACCCCTGCTCGTAGCTGATCCCCGTGGGTAAAGAGCAATATCGTGTGTCTCCATACGCCCTCGCCCAGAAGCTCCAGATGTTCCTTCACATGTCCTGCCATCACCAGCGTATCCACCCTCAGAGTCAGCAGGAGTGCATGAGGCCCCGGAGGACACAAGGCCACACTATTAACAATCTCCCTTTTCACCCTCTCCGGCGTGGCCCCTGCTACGCCACCCTCCCAGCCTGGAGTGTCCACCACCGTCACCGCCCGCATTGCCACCTCCGCTTGCTGCCTCGTGCACTCCTCCGTCACCTCCTCGGCCTGGAAGAACCCGGTTTTGCCCAAGATGGTGTTCCCGGCAGAGCTCTTTCCCGTTTCACGCTCGCCCAGGAGAACCAGCCTGACCTCCGGTAAGCGTCGGGGAACCTTTGAGAACGACTGGTGGGCGTCAAGCTCCGAACCCTGAAGACCGTCGCCTGGAGGGGAGAGAGATACAGATACAGATTTGTAGCTGATATTGAATGATATTAATCCATTTTCTGACCTTTAGGGACCAGAAAAACATCAAAGGAGTTCACCATTTTCCCACTTTTGTCTGTCTTACAGTGGTGGATTGGATTTATCAAAGCTTTACTTTCATAAATGTCCTACTACTGTTGACCAAATTGGTGAAAACAACAGTAAATGTACAGTAAAAGGAGCTCAGTGCTGCGGTTTGGACATAAAAGCCATTACCTACAGGTCTAGCATACAAAGAGCAACATTAGCATGCTAACATTAAATGAATGTAAAGCCAGTATTCACACTTTTAGCTCTGTTTTGGTCTTCACAAACTCCTGAGGGTACTATCTGACTCATAAAGTTGCTAAATATTTTACTTTCTTCACCAGTTAGTGGCTAAATTGTTTGTACTGCTGGGTAGCATTCAGCTGGTTTATCAGAGTGTTTTGCTGGAAATGGATGCTTATGTTTTCTAACAGTAGTGAGACAACCATGTTATTAAATCCAAAAACCCAAATAATCCAGTGAAAGAGGCTAAGAAGCTCTGTCAGCTGTGCAGTTAGCTCAGCCACATTACATTCATTTCTAGTCACATCTCTGTCTGTTGTCATTGCCACTAACTCCTGTGGAAAATATCTGCCCCTTTAGCTGCTAAATGAACCAATATGTTCCCCAGTTAGTCACACAAACTTAGTCTGTTTGGCACTAGAAAGGCCATATACATAGGATTTATCAGAATTTTTTTGTTGTTGTTTTCTAACACAATTATACCACAGACCCTGGTCCAGAAACTCACAACACTTCGGACTGAGCTTCACCCTGTGTAACTGGGTCCTGGACTTTCTGACAGACAGACCGCAGTCTGTGAGGATCCACGACGTCTCCTCCTCCTCCATCACCCTCAGCACCGGCTCCCCCCAGGGCTGTGTGCTGAGCCCCCTCCTGTTCACCCTGCTCACACACGACTGCTCAGCGATACATCCGAGCTGTCTGATCGTGAAGTTCGCGGATGACACAGCTGTGGTGGGACGGATCGCTAACAACGACGAGTCCGACTACAGGCAGGAGGTGGAACAACCTGGAGGGTTGGTGCAGACAAAACAACCTCTGCATCAACGTGAAGAAGACCAAGGAGATGATCGTGGACTTCAGAAGGGGCAGACACCTCCCCTCTCCCCTGTACATCGGAGGGACTGCGGTGGAAGTGGTCTCCAGCTTCAGGTACCTGGGCGTACACATCTCTGACGACCTCACCTGGAGCAAGAACACTTCCTGTCTCATTAGGAAGGCACATCAGCGTCTCTACTTCCTCAGGAGGCTGAGGCGCGCCGGGCTGGGGAGCTCAGTCCTGACCTCCTTCTACAGATGTGTGGTGGAGAGCGTCCTGTCCTCCTGCATCATCGTGTGGCACGGCAGCTGCTCGGCGGCAGAGAAGAAGGCTCTGCAGAGGGTGGTGAAGGCTGCACAGAGGACTGTGGGATGCAGTCTATCCACCACCACGGACATCTACACCTCCAGATGCAGGAAACGGGCCTCCTGCATCATGAAGGACCCCACTCACGCCGCACATGCACTGTTTGTCCCCCTCCCCTCAGGCAGGAGGCTGCAGAGCATTAAGAGCAGGACCACCAGACTGAGGAACAGCTTCTTCCCGGAAGCTGTGAGACTGTTAAACTCTGGAGGACCCCTGTAGCCCCTGCTGCCCCCCCCCCACCCTGAAACCTTTCCACCCCCCCCCCCCTTCCCTTCCCTCTTCTGACAGCCACCTCAAAGACAATACACATCTGCACACTGCAACACCTGCACAGAATGCAGTTGCTTTTGTTTTTCACTACCTGAACATTGCACACCACAAATTTAAGACACTTTAAAATCTGATTTTGCATACTACTACCTCAAGAGATATTGGCTGTTGTATGTTTGTCATATGTTGTATATGATTTTGTACACTGTCATACCTCTATCTTCATTGCAGTTAATCCTATTTATTCTGTTTACTCTGTTTATTTATACTTATCCACTCATTTTGCACTAGCTCATTTTTGCTTATTCTATCTTGTTTATTTTGTACTATTCTACTTTTTTTTTATACTTATTCTACTTTTATATTTATTCTTATTTGGGCTTGCACCGGGACCAGGGTAGCTAATCTCGTTCCATCCCATGTTTAACTTGTGTTGGAATGACAATAAACAATCCTTGAATCCTTGAATCCTTGAATCCTGTCAGTTATTTCTGGAAATGACACTGACTCTGAGAATAAACAATTAAGTTGCTGGCCGGAAAGCTGTTTCTCTGTGGGTGGGTTTGACACCTTGGTCGACGCCTTTCACATTACATCTTTATATGAGCCAATCTTAATGAAACAGAGGAGGTTAATGCAGTTTGAAGCATTCATTTTTCCAATAAGAATGCATTCAGCGGGTTTTCTGTGCCTGATTGGTGATGAATGAATGATTTCATGTATCTGAAAGGACTTGAGAAGTTTTACACTCACTCATTAGCGCGGCTTTGATGGTCCCTCTCTGCATCTGGGCCTCCATCTCCCTTCTGCTTCTTCCTCCTCTCCCTCGCTCGCCTCTTCCCGTCCGCTTCCAGGCCCTGCAGAATCGAATTATCCATCTCTAAATGGCTGCTTCCATCCTTCTTGCTCTCCACCATCCGCTCCACCTTCCTTATCAGCTCTTTGACCTGCGTCCCATCTCCTTTGCTCCGATTATCCACGACGTGGTATCTGTTCCCGCACTTCCGGAGCAGTCTCTGGAGTGCCGGGCCGCTGTTCAGGATGCGCTGCTCCATGGACACCAGGCCCAGTTCGTCTCCTCTGGTGAACAGCAGCATGGTGTGCTCCCAAACTCTTTTCCCCAGTGGATCCAGGTGCTTCTCTATCTCCCTGATGTAGTCCTCTGTTATTGAGGCGCAGGAGCGAACAACCAGAAGCACAGCGTGGGGTCCGGAGGGGCAAAGTGACACACTCCGTAAAGTCTCTCTCCTCACCCAGTTGGGAGTGCTGTTGAGCGGGTAGTACCACTCCCACCCTGGAGTGTCCACCACTGTGACTTTTCTCCCCTCCACATCAGCTCGCCTTTTCACGCACTCCTCCGTGGGCTTCCCGCTCTCGAACCCCCCCACTCCTCCCAGGATGGTGTTGCCTGCCGCGCTCTTCCCTGCGCCTTTCCTGCCCAGGAGGACCAGTCTAAGTTCTGGGAGAGCTGGAGGGGCGCTGAGGGAGGCAGGAGGCTGCTGCGGGTCCATGGCCATCTGCAGGCTCTCGTCTGTGAAGAAAGGGAGAAGTACTTCCTCAGTGCACAGAACCGGATAATCTGTGTGACACAAAACACAGAAGTGTGACAGAAATCAGTAATTTAGTCTCTACATCACATATAAAACTGTGCTTGATTTTCTTAGTCTTACCTCAAGAACCATAATTACATTGTTTACTTCCAAATCAATCTAATCTAACTATCTTGAAATACCTAAAAATGAATTTGCTATCAGAAACCATACACTATTCCTTTACCTTCACGCTAATGCGCCTTTAAAGAACTTTGTATACATTTTTTTTTTAGATATTTGAGAAACTAAGAATGAAAGAGCTGCTCGATTAACTCACCACCATTCGCAGCTGTAACTTGACTGCAGTTACTATCTGTTGTCTCCATCACCTCTCTCCGTCCACTCTCTTCCTCTTGTCCTTCCTCTTCTTCTTTTCAGTTCCTGTGTGTCTTTTTACAGGAAGTATTTCATCAGCGTCATTGTGACAGAGAGCAGAAACACCCTGGTAGCTTGTAAATGCGAAACGAGGTGCCGTGCTGCGCAAAGTGAACACACACACACACACACACACACACACATGCGGTGGAAGACTTGTCGTGTCACATGACCTACCTACGGTGTTTTTTTCATTCAAGATGACAGGAAGTCAAGAGATGGCATGGTGAGCCTTTGTGTCACGTTAACATGCACATGCTTGCAAAACAGGCGCAGAACACACACCAATGCACGTATGCATGCTGCACACGTTTGCATGAGTTCATTCACGTATGCACATGTTGCACACACAGAAAATGTTCACACACATGCAGGTTTCGTGAAGAGCGCTGCAGAGCTCTTTACCGTCAGACGCTGTCCTGTGGTGAATGTGTGGCACGTCTGCTTCCTTTACCCTCATGCAAAATGACACAGAGCTAACTTGGTCTTGTGGTAACGAGTTCATGCCTCAAAATGGGTTGTCAAAGTACTCTAAAGGGCAAGTTGACAGCAGCAAGCAAACACCAGACACAACGTAAACTTTTATACAAAGGGGAAATTATGACATACTGCAGTAACCTATGATCGGTTTGACTGAATTTTACTCTAAGTTACAACAGAAATGAACTCACAGAGTACACTAGAAGAAAAAGAGAGGAAGAACAGCTTTTAGTTATCAGAAAGTTATCAAAAGCCAACTGAATGTGCCTCAATTTAATTCTTGTTTCAGTTTAAAATAAAGACAGTAACCAATAATAAACATGCATTCATTTACATTACACAAATATTACGTTTAAAAGTTCATTCTTGACCTCGAAAAGGAGACAACATAACAACATCATTTCACAATAACATCCCTTTAACAATCATTGTGGATCAAAGATGATGATCCTTTTAATGACTTGATAAATGCGACTTACACGGAGTAAAGTAAATTCAGAGTACATGTAAGCAGTCACATCGGGCAAACAAGTCCAAAGGGTCAGAAGCAGCAGGGCCAGAATCCAAAAGGCAGGCAGAGAGCGTGAAAAAAGGCTGGAAGCTGCAGCTGGGATAGCACAATAAACAGTGTGGCAGAGAGTTGGGTGGGAATGGGCTGTTACTTATTCTGAGGAGATAATTGTGGAGAGAAGAGCAGGTGAAATCACAAGTAGGCTAGAGACTGGTGGCAAAAAATGGCCGTGGGAGTTGGCAGATATCTGGATGGTTCACTGTGATGATTTTGAAGGTTAAGAATAAACTTTTAAGCCAACATGGGAATATGAACATCAACATTTCTATTCCAGCAGGGCAAACTGATGTGATATGGTCCAATACACAAATACCTTGATATCAAGTTTTTAGTGCGAGGAGTCAATGTGCTACTTTGCTTTTTATGTGTACAGAAACATTTATTTCAGCCCTCCTCCATTTAGTATTTAGAAGCAGTATATAAACATTTAATAAATGCTTTATCATAAATTAGCTGCTATAAGAATTTATTTACATATGTGTGAATGTATAACTCCTGTGGGGACTCATTACTGAAAGGCTTCTGTATGAAAAGACAATAAATGACAATATAGTGACAAAAATAGTTGTAATAATATTATATATACTATTATAATAATATGAAATATAGTAAGGGGGTTTAAAATACAACAAATGCTGTACATTAATGAACACTTTAAAATGTCCTCATATCTTACAAGTACATTGTAGTGTGTAATAAACTGTAAATATATAGAAATGCTTATAAATGCTAAACGGGGACATTAAAGTAAAGTGTTTCTCTTCTCTATCTCCCTCAGATTTGGTGTTTTTATTCAAACATTAAATATTTCCCCTCAAAGTGTGAGGGAGCAAAACCTAAATCAACACAGGTGCAAATGAGAACAGCACAGCTAACGACGAATGACGAGTCTCTCGGCTGCATTTCGTCATAATCTAAAATGATGATACATTTACTTTTTAACAGTCGCCGTATTGTGTAAAGAGCCAGCATCCTTTCATCGTGCCCGCCTGCTGTCACCCACCGTGCCTTGGCTGTGCGGCGTCCCTGGCTGCATACATGGTACAACATGTTCTCATGTCCAGAGCAGTCAGTCCCATGAAAACACACAAACACACATTAGATCATGGCCTTTATGATTCACCCTTTCCTTCACCAGTCAGGGTTAATGAAAACAAACCCTGTTTATGGAAAGGACTGAATCAGCCATATTGATTTGGCGCCATTAATCCGAGTTGTTTTTGAGGTCTGTTAAGTGTTCTGTGAATATTACCATGATGGATGCCTTTTTAACATGTGTGCTGCTTTTTGTAAATGTCAAATGAATTACTTTTTATTGGACTCCCTGTAGCAGCAGCACTTCCCTCCAAATATGCGGCTGCCTGCCATCTAAAAGACTCCATATCATGAATAAAAAACAGCCCAAAAAATGAAGCCCACAGTTGTTCTTTCTAATGTAACATATAAATTTGCATTGGCATTTGCTGATTAGTTTGCCCCTAAAATTAACTGGTCAATCAAGAAGATAAGTGCTAGTGGTGGAAATGGGAAACCCACAAACATTCAGTACAGTTTCGTCTGTAATTTTATTCTGCTCTGGAGCTGGGGGGGGATTTTTAGCTTTGCTTCCACATCTGTCGCTGACTTGGAATCAGTTTTAAAGTTAAGGTCGCACATCCAATAAAACATTTTTTTTTAAATGATTTCAAAACATTCAAAGTTTGCATCTTTCTGCTTCAGATGGAAATTAAACTGTTTAATTTATGTTCATGGTTTGGGTAGTGCTGATGGAAATTCTTTCTCGCAGATGATTATACAAATGAATGAAAAGGACATCTTGTGCATGAGCAATGATTTCAACGCAGCATCAGTGCCAGTATGGAAACTATAACCGTGTATGTGCTAAAGTGAGCGTAGAAAACAGTCTTAGAAGTGAAGTAGTGGTATCACAAGGAGTACTGTGGGAGTCACAATAGCAATAGTAAGAAGAAGAACGGGGTCAGTACTGTATAGTAGAGTCACTGGTGGTGTAACAGCAATATATGTAGATATAGTATCAGTAGTAACAGAAGTACTTACAGTAAAAGTATTAACAAAAAGCATAAGCAGTAGTTGTGGTTTAACATCTGCAGCCAGATTTGAGATGACTGCAACCATCTGTTGGCACATTCGGCTGTTTTCTGGCACCATAAATCCCAAAATCTA
Source organism: Scortum barcoo (assembly GCA_023238725.1). NCBI lineage: Eukaryota > Metazoa > Chordata > Actinopteri > Centrarchiformes > Terapontidae > Scortum > Scortum barcoo. The sequence continues at coordinate 11,953,980 of CM041532.1, read as the reverse complement.
GCCATTTTGATAAGTTAGTTTAAGGTAACCTGTGGCATTTTTGACAAGAAATGCTGTGGAGTAAAATTTCACAAGTGGGTCGATGTCTTATTCAGCCATGCAAGAAAAATGGGCCAAAAAATTTAAAACAGCAGAAAAGAAGAGGACAGTCGCTAAGCAAACAAGGGTGCTAACAAAAAAACCCAAAACTTTAAATGCCTTGAAAAACTGGTGGTGAAAGAAATATATCCACCACCTTTATGCAGCCTCAATAAGTGCATTTTGTGGGGCGGAAACACCAGAAATTTGAAAAAAAAACGTTAAAATATATTTTAAAGAAATGTTTCATTTGGCTGAGGTGAATAAGTTGGTGACTTGATGAAAACAAAAAGCAACAAAGTGCAAGTGCATGGAAACAGATTTAAAATATCCTCTAAATTTGGATAATGATGCAAGTGATTTTTGTGTGTGTTTTGCGAGAAACAGTGAATAAACATGTTTTATTTAAAAAAAACCTTTAAGTGGGGGTGCAGTCTAATTTCAGTTGAGAGACAGCTCCTGTTTGCCTCAGGCCAGCTTTAGACCGGTGTCGGCATCCTGCATCAGATCAGTTGGGTTTATTAACGTCATTCATCACAAGTCCAGCAAACAGGAGCTTATTAGTGAAACTCTGATTGTAAATAGCTTACCGGGAACAACCAGCTGAGACACAGGGGCCTCAATAAAATGGCCACAACAGTCGGCATGGCTTAACTTCCGTAACTCTTTATTTAGAACAGAGACTAAAACCCTGACAGGAACATACCACGGCCGAGAAGCTACTGGTGGGAGTGTCCTACCTGTGTAAAGATAACACAAACCAAAATCAACACCTCAAATAAAAAGCATTGCGCTCATAAACACACCACCGCAAACCAAACCACCATCAGAAGTGAGTCCCAGCACCCCAACCACACCCGTGACTGGAGGCTGCCGCGACCTGCACGACCAGGAACAAGACAGACAGAATTCAAACCATATACTAATCAACCCCGAAATAAGCAAAAGCAAATAATCTTAAAATAGACATCAGTCAGAGCTTTTCCTGCTAACAAACAACACAGTTTTACATTCTGGGTACAAGATAAACATGATTTATCAGCAACGCTAAATTAATACATTACTTACTTTGTGCCAAGTGACAGATAATCACCTTTCTTCAGCTTCTCAACCACAGACCCACAGTAATAATGATGGTTATATTTAAATATGGAGCAGCGGTTTCAAAATGCTCACACGCTGATGTTTAGCAGGTATCATGTTTACCTTGTTCACTATCTTATTTTAGTATTAACATTTGCACATTAGCACAAAACAAGTCTCTTTGTCACATTTCATCAACATACAGGGCTTTATCATGGTGAAATGTGTGACCTTTAGCTTATGAAATGCAATAAAAATATGTACAAATCCAATAGAAATTAAGAATATAAATAAGTCATAAATAATCACGTTAACTATAGTAGTGTGACTTTCAGAATAGAATAAGTAAAATAGTCTTAGTGCAGTTCTTAGTCAGTGCCTTCATTTGGATCTTAGTGGTCTGAGGGTTGAAGCTCTTCCTGAGCCTTCCTTTCAGTGCTGGCCTGGTGTGTCCGACATCTTCTACTCAACACCAGCAAGCAGAAAACAAACAGACAGTCGCCATTGGTGATGCTTGTGGTAACGCCCTGAGTTGCCTGTAAGTTTCGATGAGCTGCACAATGGCCAAGAACCACAAGGTGCAGCTGAGGCTGATGGGAGTGTTTTTATAAACCCATAAAATGGAAAAGTTAACATATGCACCTGATGATGGCGCTACATTAAATGTTAATGGATCATCTAAGTTACTGAAATTCATCCTCTGGGCGTCATGAAAGTCTGTACAGAATTTAATGGCAATCCATTGATTATTAGCTAAGATGTTTCAATCTGGACTAAAATGGTGGGCCAATAAAAATGCATCAGAAAATCAGACAAACATAACAAAGAAAGATGTGTCTCCTGTTAATCATCAGTAATATGATGAAGATAATTCTCTTCGTCACATCAAACGTGCGCGTATATCAAACTGTGTCCCATCTGACAGCTGCAGGACTGAGAGGCTCAGTCAGTCAGCGACTTTATCTCTCTGAGCTCCATCCAGCTGTGGCTTGTACGGAGACGGCAGATTCCACATCCTGTTCCTAAGTTGGACCGACCAGTTACACAACACTATTACACCGCAATGGTCTTGAACACACATACACACACACATATACACACTCTGACACACACTCGGATTGCTTATCCTGCCCCTGTGGGGTATATAAGGAGGGGCAGAAGTCTCCCAAGACGGAGCAGCAGCAGCAGCAGCAGCAAACCGACTCCGACAAACCAGCAGCTTCTCTTCAAACTTCATCTGAGGTGCGTCCACTCTGCACTCAAACTTACTTCACAGATATGAAGGTCGCAAATTAAGGTTTTTACTTTCATGCAAAAAATGTGTATTGCACCAGACTTCCTCAGCAGCTTGGTAACTTTCCTTTATATATTCCAGATGTGTAGATGCAAATGAATTTGATGATGCATCTGAGAGTCATTTAAAGCGTTCTGCAGTTGTTGTGTAATCTTTGGGAAATGTTTTGGTGGAACAAACAATCTCTAAATTACTCAAACAAAGCCTTTTTTACATCACTGTATCATGCACATTTTATGAACTCGATTTGATTATTTCATTTTTTTATATGCTCTCTTCTCCCATCTCAGATTGATTCAATGGCTTCATAATTTCCTAAACATTTTACATGAATATTAGTAGTAACAGTAACAGTGGACTTATAACACAAGGGATTATTACCTGGGTGTTATAGTTATTGTAGTACCAGCAGTAACAATAGAACAAAAATAGTTGGTTTCTAGATTTATAAATGTAAAAACTCATCCTGAAATGAAACATGTTTGATCCTGAAGTATCTGAGCAGCAGTTTCTGCTTCAATAAAATCTCTCCAAACTATTAAAACATACATTTTTGCTTCTAGAAAGCATATAACCACAGGCTGTACAGAACCTGGTCCATTTAACTTTTTGCTGGAAGACGTCTGGTCTTGGCAGAGACTTTTATAGGAGCACAAAACCTCCTAAATCACAGACAAACTCAGGTCTGTGTGGGGCTTTTTCTCCTGAGTCAGCATTTGCCAAAGTTTTATTAGAGACATGTGTGCATTTGTCTCAAGTGTGAAATGAAGGTTTTAGGTCACCGATATGCAGTGGCCTGAATGCATTTACTCAAATAAAGTACTGCTACAGGGACAACATTAAATTACTGCGTCCGGATTCCTTCAAAATCTGAAGTGATTAATGAGGGAAGAAAAGAAGATAAAACAGTTCTTCTGCACGGTTTTGTGTTTATATTTTGGAGTCTTACCCATTAGTTTAAATAAAACCATCTGATAAATTATTATAGTGAAAATCACTCTTGGCAGAACTGCTAATAATCTGAAACAAACATGACCCCGACTCGAAGGTCTCGGTCCAGAAAAGTTGGACACACTGTTTTAATCTTTAACAGCTTTTTTAATCTGAAAAGTCTGAAAAATCTGAGCTTTAAAAAAAAGAAGTAGTAGATTTATTTATTATAAGTATGAAGTAAAATAGTAGTACATAATAGCACAAGCATCTTCAAACTGTACTTATTGACATCTTAAGTTTGGTAGTTTCTTTCCACCACTGTGCTGCCATCTGTCTGTCTGTCCATGTGTTGCTCTGTCTGTCTGCAGAAGCTATCTGCTGTCTATCTGTGCCACAGATATTTGAGGTGAAAACAGAGCGCTCACTGTGTATGATGATGACTCATGCAGTTAAACACAAACTTCTCTCCTCGTCCAGCTCACACCCACATTATGCAACAGTGAGCCTTTTTCTCAGGCAGGCCACGAACCTGACGCACTGTGCAGCCTGTTAGCATCTTATGAAAACAGCCGCTGTGTGTTTAATGGTTAAATCAGCCTTACCACATACTTATGTAATTGCAATGGCAGTAACTTCACGCCTCCCTGACCTGCAGTCGCGGCCTGCTCTGGGTCTCAGGTAGACCCCATGAGGGCTGAAGGGTTGATATAATTTTAGTTTTCCTTCATGAGTCACTCTGAGTACACTCAGGGTCGTTGTTTACATCAGTCTGATGTGTTCACACCCACGGCAGGTTTGAACATGCTAGTGGTCAGCTGTGTTTGTTTTTAATTGTTTTCACCATTATACAATATTTTTAATCACTCTGGTTAACCACGAATGGAAATAACTCATTTTATGATCCAACTCCCATCAGACATTACTACTTTGACTTGAATTATGTAAGTATCATGGGTATGCTGATCATCACTTCCAGTACCATGCTTTTTTAAAATCATTATTACATTATCACTGTTTTTTTCTCAACTTATCCATAAAATGTCAGAAAATAGTTTTCCATTCTCTTGATTTGTCCAATCAACAGTCCAAACCCCAAATATATTCAATTTAATGCAATGAAGAGGCTAAAACAACAGCACATATTCATATTTAAACCACAACATTTTGTCTAAAACATGCAAAAAGAGCCAATAGGAGTATAGCTGGTAATGCCTTTTAGTTGTATCTCCTCTACTGCTAATTCCATCAGTACTTCAATATCAATTATTTTATTTCAAAAGTATTATTATTTCTTCAATTGGTTGATCTTTACTTGACTGCATGCAGTATTACACAGTACACAAATATGTAATGTTCTCAGTGGATATTTACATTGCATGTTTGTGTATGTTTAAAAGCTTCTTAAGTAAACTGAACGTGTGAGCTGGCTGTTATTTCCTCATAACATTCATAATAACATAATTTCACACAAAAGGGGACCACAGAGTCGATGTGGTTTCCCTCCAGGACCGGGAATGACTTCATTATTTGACTGTTTTAACTAAAGTAAATTTGTCTTTTCATGGACGTGATTAATGCTCCATGTTTCTCTCTCTGTGCGACCACAAAAAGACAATATTTGTCAACTGAAAATAAATACCCAAACACTAAAACTGTCTTTCTTTTCCAGCGTCTTACAGGAAGGGGAGTCACTGCAAACTCCAACCTCCGCCCAACCCACAAACACACACGGAAACCACTTCCATGTGCCTCATCGTTCATGAGCTTTAATATTTTCATGTGCTTTGCCGTAACAGCTCTTCCAATTTGAAAATCGTTCCCTCTGGAGTAAAAGGGGAAAGCACACACTGACTCAAACACACACACACACACACAGGCATCAGTTTTTCCACAGATGTAAGGCAGATGGGTTTGAAAACAGCTCGCCTGCCATCCAGGAATGAACCAAGCAGGGTGGAAATTCAGCTTTTAGAAACTGCACAGATGAACAGACACACACATGATATCACAGTCATGGAGGGTAAATCTACTACTATCTACTAAAAATGCACCAGTTATAACAAAAACATTTGTTTCTCATCCACTTTCCTCTCCCAGTCCTGTGACCGATCATCCACCCTGAACTATCACCACCATGTCTGATCAAGACACCACCCCGACTCCGGCCCCGACTCCCACTCCTTCCTCCGTCCCCCCTGCTCCCACCGGACCCCCTCCCAAGGTGACGAGCCACGGCCGCTCCACAGTTCCCATCGCCAGCTCCAACTCCGACACTACGGACGTACCTGAGTTTGAACCCTTTGTGTTACCGGGCCCGAGAGGATTTCCACCTCTGACTGGTGAGGGTGCACTCTGTGAAACATCAGAAATAAACTAAGTACTCCTCATTAACTCAATGTTTTAATGCCAACTTAATTCAGCTTAATATTTCTACTTTCTTTATAAAGTGAGTGCTCACTCAGTTTGAAAGAAACATTCCCAGGATGCATTGTTTGAGAATTAAAACTTGGTACAGTTCCTTCTTTCCTTCAGCACATAGTTGATGGAAACTAATGAAAACACTGTCAACCATGATGAAAGTTACTCAGTTCAGTCCCTTAATTCAATTAGTTTTACAGACACTTAGGAGATGAACTCATTATGCAGCTTAACTTCAGTTGACACACATTATTAAGAGGAAGTTGAGTAAAAGAAATGAAAAAAAAGCTTAAAATATTTTTCAGTGTTTTATGTTGTCTGTAAATTTTGTGTTTAATTTATCAGGCAATAAAAAAAGGTCAAGCAGTCAAATGTGCATGTTGGGAAAAATGTCCATGTGGAAAAGTAATTTCTAAACTACAAAAGCAAATAGAAGTAGAAGCCTGTTAAATTTGCCAAACAGTTGTTCTCATCTCCACAATATGCTTTGTCAAAAAAGAATTGACGGGCGGATGACAGAAGTGCGTCTTGGTTTGAGGAGATAAAGTCCCGAGAGTTTCCCGAGTGACGCAGTTTTCCAGAAGGTTTTGCGCAGGACTGACAGATGAATGACGTCCAAAGGGGATACATTCTGCTCACTTCCTGCAGCTTGTCGACACAGTCCTCCGCATTTTGTTGACAAAGAGCTGCGCAGTCAGAGATATCCACATGTGACGGTTGAATTGGTGAAAGCGAGGACTGGAATTTGGTGTGTGGTTCATTATGGCGACGCCAGAAAAGCCACAAATGAGTGTTGTGCAGGGATGACTTACTGCACTTACACGTCACGTTTGATATGTTTACAACTTTTGACACATTTAGAGAGATTTGGTCTTCACCACTGAACTAAACTAAATTTAACTTTGTTAGATTTGTATTAATTTATTATTACTTTATAATGTACAGGGGTCAGGTTTATGATAGGATTCAAAAGTATCTTCATTCGTACCCCGTCCTATGTACATAAGGCTAATTTTTTCAGGTTTTAGATTAAATAATTTGCACTGTTGTTCTGTGGCTCAAGTGCTGCCCAGCCATCAGATCTCATAGAAATCCATCCAGATGTTTTTTATGACATCCTGCTTTCCCTTGTCCCTCGCTCTTTCTGTTTTTTGTTCTCTGCCCATTCAGAGTTTCTTGACGTCTGGGAGGTGGACATGGTGAAGAGGCCCGAAGAGATCAACAAGAGGGAACACCACACCATGCTGTACAACTCTGACTATCTCATCGTCCGTCGTGGACAAGAGTTCCAGGTCAAGATCACCTTCAATCGTCCCTACAACCCCGCTGAGGACAAGTTTGCTGTTGAGTTTACCATCGGTGAGCTGAGCATGCTGCGGCCTTGATGGTCTGAAAAGTGATAGTTTCCATCCTGTGGTTATTATAAACTGTAATTAGACTTTTATTTATGTTCAGTTCATGTTTTGTAGTTTATAAGGACTTCAAAAACTTTTAGATATGGTATCACATCAGGAAACTGAAGTGTTATAACTTTTCATCTCATAATTACGACATATATTCCCTTCTCTTTATCATATTTAACTGTTTGTGGAAAGTCCATATGGTGGAGATAAAGTTTGTAAAAAGACAAACTTTCAACAGATGTAAGCCTGCCTTTGTGTATTTCCGTACTGCCATTTTAAGAAGAAAAAGTCTATGTTATTTCAAAGTTTCAAACAGCTGTTCCTTCGTGTTTGAGATGCTTTCTTGCCAGCTAACATGCTACTACAATTTTTTATTTATCTTTGCTTGAAACATTTGCCTTTTGACACTTTAAAGAGTAGCTGTACTGTGACCACTCGTCACTCAGTCAATTCAAAAAGTCATTTTCTATTTTGTGACTCCTTTATTTGAAAGAGAAACAGAATTTGATCTTTTTTTTCTTGTTTGGTAGATTGGAAACACAAAAAACTTATTATTACTTACTTATTATTTAGGTCAGTATTGCTCTTAAGGATACCAGTGACAAAACTATATTGTTTTAATTGTTGCTATAATTATAATATAATGTTTTATTATAGTATTTTTTTAATCAAAGCTTTAAGTCAGTTTAGGTCTCTTTTTGTCTCATTTTCAGGATATCCTTGTTAACTGTTTCATTAATTGTGACATGACCATTGTACCATACAAAGCCAAGTGTTTAATCTGCCAACTCTCTCTCTCTCAGGCTCCAGCCCTCAGTACAGCAAGGGCACGTATATTCCTGTCTTCCCCACCAAGGAGCGTCAGAGCTCCTGGGAAGGCCACATCAAAAACACCGCCGACAACACGATCACCATGGGCATCACTCCTGACGCCAACTGCATGGTGGGGAAGTACCACATGTACGTTGCTGTGGTGACGCCCTTCGGCATCCGCAGGACCAGACGAGACGAAAGCCGAAACCTCTACATCCTCTTCAATCCCTGGTCATCAGGTTGGGTTTAAAATTCTTGACCACAATTTTTTTTTTTTTTTTGCGATTTAATTGAAGAGTTTGTTGAACAGCCGAGTTTGAGCGATGTTTCGCGTCGCTCCCACACGCTCCATCAACATCCACATGACTCGTTGTCTTTCCTCAGATGATGCTGTGTTTCTGGATGATGAGACAGAGAGGCAGGAGTGTGTGATGACCGAGATGGGGATCATCTACCACGGAGCGTATGACGACATCGCTGAGAGAAACTGGAACTATGGACAGGTAGTAGAAAAAACAGTCGAGAACTTCAGGACTGATTTCCAAGATACTTTTAATTAACTTAAGTTTGTGTTTATCCTAGTTTAACTATGGAGTGCTGGATGCCTGTCTGTACATCATGGACAGGTCTGAGATGCCGATCACCAACAGAGGAGACCCAGTCAAGGTGACCAGAAAGGCCTCTGCCATGGTGAGGAAAAAACTTTAAGACATCCTCTAAAACACATTAAAGTGCTTTGCAGATACATCGACATATGTAACATTACTGGGCAGTAAAATATATCATTTTGCTAATTCAGTGAATAAAATTACACCATCGAGTCACTGTTTTCTTTCCACGAGAAGTTAAAACTCTGACACCAGCTTGAAACAGGACAAGTTTTGTCTCATAAAATGCTCTTTTAATGAAATACAGTGGCTGTCAAGTGCAACAAATTTCAGGAATTAGCTGCACCCCATGATACTATATTATATCGGCACAGTAAACGTTTGTTTTACTCAGCTGAACTCTCGTGACGAGGACGGTGTGCTGGTGGGGAACTGGAGCGGCGACTATACCTACGGAGTGGCGCCCACTTCCTGGACAGGCAGCACAGACATCCTGCTCACCTATGCCTCCAGCAAGATGCCCGTTTCTTATGCTCAGTGCTGGGTGTTCGCCGCCGTCTTCAACACCTGTGAGATCTTGACCAGATCCAAGTGGTAGACAAAAGAGTTTTTTTTCCTTGACCTGAGTTTGAAAAGGTCATAATGTGATGGAGGGCAGCCATCATCCTTAAACTAAACTCACAACAGGTAATGTTACCTTGAAAAATAAGATACTGTAAATGATCTGTCACACAAAAAAGGAATTGTGGGGTGTCAATAAAAACTCCACTTCCTTCCACTCCCAGGCTCAAGGAAAAGATAGAGGCACCTTTTCTCAGCTTTAAACTCTTATCGGGGTTAATATAAGCTACCCATGGTGAGTTCATGCTAGTCATTAAATGTTTTGCCTCTGTTTTCAGTCCTGCGCTGTCTTGGCATCCCATCACGGGTGGTCACCAACTACTTCTCCGCTCATGACAACGATGGAAACCTGAGGACCGACATCATCCTGGATGACAATGGCAGAATCGACCGCAGTCGTACCAAAGATTCTATCTGGTAACATATTTTCTAAGTAGCTAAGCATTAAACAGAGATCCTGGATTTGTTTTGGTTTGCTTTTGAACTAGTGATGAGATATTCATGGGTCCCAAAAGAGTCTTCCTAATGACTTTGGTTACATTACTAGTCTTTCTGTCAGCACCAACATTTTCATTTCACTTTGGTCTTTCCTCTTCAAGAACTAATCAAATGAATTTAATAACATTTGTCATGAATATTTGTGGTCTCTAGTGGATGGATCTAAACATTTTCGGTGACTTCCTGAGGCTTCATGGTCACCATCAGGCAAAAATGTCCTCTTCTTTACAGAAAATATCAAAATCGAATCAGCAGTTTGATATAAAATGTAATGAGCACTTTGACGCTGAATACATGAAACACCTTCATCTTACAATTAATTTAATTTGCTGGACACATTCAGGCTTCCTTAGAGGAACTTCTATGATTTTAATGACCCCAAAAGCTTTTCTAGACAGCACCAACGTAAGGACAAATCAATACTCATAAAGTTATGAGATTCAGATAAACTGCAGTGGTTTTTCAGCACTGTGTTAACAGTGTGGAAAAAAATGACAGAGGAGAAACTTTTTTAAAGGCCTCTATTAGTAACACAAGTTTAAATAATATCAAAACAGGACTTATGCTAATTTTCTGTTGTTGTTGTTAATAATGTCATTGTCGTTTTCAGGAACTATCACTGCTGGAATGAGTGCTACATGGCAAGACCAGACCTCCCAGCTGGCTTTGGAGGCTGGCAGGTTGTGGATGCAACACCGCAGGAGACCAGCGATGGTAAATATGGAATAAATACTGGCTTTGTAATAATGATTTCATATATCTAGGTTATTAAGGGTCCTAATAAGAAAAAAATGAGAACTGAAAAAATGTAATCTCTGAAAAAATGAGAATATTTTTTTTCTTTATGTTAATTCAGGATAAATGTAATTATACTGGACTGATGGCACATTAGTATTTAATCTCTTCCTCTATTATCCATAAAGGCATGTACAGATGTGGTCCTGCATCAGTCCAGGCCATCAAACATGGACAGACGTGCTACCCATTTGATGCTGCCTTTGTGTTTGCTGAGGTGAGTCTTTCAACAACATTATATTGTTTAAATTTAAATTGTTTAAATTGTTTAAATTCTGTAAAAACCTTCTTATTTTTTTGGAGCAATTTTCAGAGAATCTGTATGTCTTTCCCTTCCCAAGGTCAACAGCGATGTGGTGTTTTATTCCCGACAAAAAGATGGGACCATGGCGTCAGTCAAAGTGAACCGCACTCATGTGGGCCGCATGGTTTTGACCAAATCTCCAGGAGCCATGACCCGCCGCGACATCACCGACCAATACAAGTTTCCTGAAGGTGAGAGACTACATCTAATGCAGGTGACAGTGTTTTAAAAGGCAGACTCAGCTTCTGATTTAGACAAATGGAGTGGAGTGTACATACATATTATACATTTAAGAAGAGCCATTTAAAATGAATCCACCATCACAACTGAAATGCTAAAAGAATAAAAATATGCACCAACATGAACACATTTATCGTGGATACATGTAACAGTGAACACAGTATGAGGCTTCCAGTGATCGATTATGATGCAAAAGCAGTCTCTAAGTCAGCGTCAAGTCTATTTGTTTGTCATTCTGTGCAATAATGCCAGGTTAATTCAGGATGATGGTGGCTGAGTGTTGGTACAGTCGGTTCTGTTCTGGCACCAGAAGACCGGCAACAAGGTTTTTGAGGTGTGGATCCTTTTGGTCAGCTCTGTTTGGCATCATTTTGGCTTGTTTTGGGCCAAAGCTGACACTCAGAAAAGGACCAGAATAGTTTGTTTACCACAAATGTGGCAAAAAGGATTTTTGCTTCCAGGACCTTTCTGGATAAATAAGCTGAGAGTAGTTTCCTCTCAAGAAAAAGTCCTGATCTTTCCAAATTTGCTGACTTTGGGTAATAGATAAACAGCAGGAAAAAAAATCATTTTGGATCACAGAGATGTATAAACACACTCATATATTTATTGCCTATTTAGGCAGTAAAGAGGAGCGGACTGTTTTGGAAAAAGCGGAGGAGTACGGCTGCCAACGAGAGAAGTCCGAGTTTCCTCCTGCTGACGTGGAACTGGTCTTGCCGACCCTGGAGGTCAACGTGGGCAACGATTTCGAGCTGAGCCTGGAGATCATAAACAACAGCAACCAGCGCCGCACCGTGGACGCCTACATCAGCGGGAGTGTGGTGTACTACACGGGAGTCAGCAGCCACGAGTTCCTGTTAAGGGACCCCACAGTGAAAATAGGCCCCAACCAACGTGAGCATGCCATTTATTAATTTCTCCCTGCAACTGAAAGAGAGAAAGAATCCAAAAAGGTCAATGCAGAGAGAGTCATGTGCTATTTCTGTGCTCTACAGGTGTGAAGGAGATGGTGGTGGTTGAGTCAAAATACTACATGCCACATCTGGTGGAGCAGTCCAATCTCCACTTCATCGCCACTGGGAAGGTCAAGGAAACCGGGCAGATCGTCACCGCCATGAAAGTCATCACCCTGCACAATCCCAAACTCAACCTTGTGGTCTGAAATTATGCTTTATCTTATTTAATTCTACTCAGTTCAGTCAATCTACTTTGTTGGCTTTGTAGTCCTTCAAATAATTTCTCTTACTTTTCTGTCCAAATCATTGTTTTGAAGTGGATATGTCACATTTTATTTAAATGTTCCTCAGGTGTCCAAAGGTGGAAAAGTGAATGAAGAGATGATGGTGACTGTTGAGTTCACAAACCCCTTCAACTTCCCCTTGGAGGGCGTCTACATTCGCATGGAGGGACCCGGTATCATGCCGCCCAAGTTCAAATATTACAGGTGAGCTCAGCACAAAAGAAACAGGTGTAATCTTTATCTTTTTTCCATATAATAGTGGATACTAAAACGTATCAAGTAACAAAAGGTACTAAAAGACAGCACCCACTTTAGCTACAGCTTGTTTACTCTGCTGCCGTCTGACAAGCAATAAAAGTATTCGCCATATTAGCAGCAGCTTTAGGTTTTTTGTGCGCGGCATTAAGGGACTACAGCTTGTATTTTGTTGTACAAACCAGTGCTATATACTGATAGCAGTGTTTCAGCTGGATGTTTGGCTCTTTGTACACACCTAACTCTTACCCTGCTGGTTTCAGTCTGATCCCAAAAGGCTCCTCCCTGGTCTGGCCCGAGTATTTCACCCCGCAGAGGGCCGGCAGCACCAAAGTGATCGCTACTCTGGACTGTGCTGCTCTCAGGCAGGTCTCCGGCCAGGCGTCTCTCACCATCGAGGCCTGAGGATCCCTGCAGGATCATTCAACCTTCTCACACTTCGGTTGACATATGGGTCTATAACAAAGTGTCATAACTGGGGGTTGAACATTCAAGCTTCAGCATTTATGATAACAACGGCGATATTCTTAGTGATAAGCAAAGATAGTACATTTTTTTTTCCTAACCTGTAGATTTAAAAATACAGTCATTTCTAAAAGCGCAAGATGTAATACAAGTTTAAAAATAGGCTAATCAACATAATTTTTGTATCAATTTTGGTAATATATATAAAAAAATTAGAATTAAAGGGCAAACTGATTGATATTTTATGATTTAAAAAGAGTTCATCGAAGTCAGAAAATAACGCCTACTGATATTTTTTGAGGGTGAGAAAGCATATCTTTGGAAAATCTATTGTTGCTACTAAAATTTCTCTTTTTAACATTCAAAAACCTTATTAATTATTATCAACTACAGAGTGAGTATGGCTATATTTCCCTCTTTCAATCATTCATTACTCTATAAATAAGACAATATAGAGTGGGCAGTAAATGGAGATTTCGGACATTTATAATCATCATAATAATCATCATGTGTCATTACTGATGACTATCCTGTCCCCCAGATTGTTGTTTAAAACACTTTGTGCTGCATTGTGAGGCTGTTTTCAGAAAGTAGGGTAAATGCAATGGGTATCATTATTTTCTTAGTACATAAATTTCACACTGGAATAAAATGGCAAATACATACAGGGCACTATGGAGTTGATAGAAAGAGATTTAAGGCACAGTATATGTTTATTTTAGTCCAAAAGAAGCTGAAAGAAACAAACTTTCCTGACAAACTGTTTTATGAAGAAGGAACATTGTCCACCAGAGCCATTTGGTGTCTAATGTACTTAAGGCCAACATTCACTCTCTTTTTAAATCAGTTTTACTCCTGATAAAAATATATGGGTTATTATTTGCTAAATATTAGATTGTTTTCAGCAGCTAGTTGCTAACTTTGTCTGTCTGTCCTTTGGTGCCTGATTGATGGAGTTTTGTGGGCCATTAATGCATTTCATTTTCTAAATTTACTCCCACTGTACAACTATACCAGTGAGCATTATAAAGATCATCTATACAATCTGTGTCTTAACATTTTTTTTCTTTGCACAAGAACAAATGCAAGTACCAATCAATAAAATATTAACAACTGCATGATTTACTAAATATTCCCTGTGAGTGTGTGTTTATGTGAGTCAGTGGTGGTAGCTTGTCGTGCTCTTGTCAACTTTACTTCTCTGTGAGTCTAAAAATTCAGAGACATCATCAGTGATTCAACACATTTTATTAATATTCAGATTGATAGTGAAACCACACTTTCCAAAACAGACTGTAAATCAGACACAATTAATGAGGTAAATGTTTAATTAACCAAGCAAACAGTGCAACAGTAAAACTTTTTATCGAGGATCACCCTACAGGCATCCAAGCAGCTAAATTAAAGTTTGTGCAGAAATATCTCTAACTATTCTGTGAGAATAATTTATCAAAAAAGATATAAATATGATCAACCTACAGTAACAATTATGACCTGAATCTGGTACAGAGGAAAAACAGGAAAAACTTGGCTTGGTGATTTCATATGATTGATAATATTGCTATGTAATTGCTGAAATTGGAAATAAAAGACAGTTTGCTAACAAGTTCAAGTATACCAACTTAAAAGTAGATGATACCTTTCATATATTCACAACCTGTTCCTGCTGATCCCCAAAAAGGCAGGTTTAAATAAATGTTTTGTAACCTGATTATAAAGCGTTACCGCCCCCTGATTCAATAACTTTGTTGCCCTTGATTATCTTAAAAATGACATTAAATAAAGGACTTTAAATATCCAACTCTCATCCTGCTGGTTTCAGTCTGATCTCAAGAGGTTCCACCCTCGTCTGCACCAATGTCATTCAGCCCTCTTACACTTCAGCCTAAATATGGTAATCTATAACAAAGTGGCATAACTGTGGGTTAAACATCTTAACAGGTCTAGTTCCATCTTGTAATCTATAACAAAAGTGCAACAGAAAAGCATTGCCATTCCTCGAGGAATCATCAAAAAGTTAAAAAGTTCAGGGAGTGTACATAAATCTCAAACTTTTCCACTAAAACAAAAGATTTAAATGTAAAATGTTCCTTCTTGTTTCTTGTTTCTTGACTCCCAAACATATTACAAACTACATAACTATAACTTTATAGCTCTTACTTTGATGTTTACAGATGAATGTGTGTGTGTGTGTGTGTATTGTGTGTGCCATAAGCTATGCAGAAACTGTCAGCTCTGTTTTGGCTTTAATATCTGTGTCTGTTGTTGCAGTTGCTGTGCAAGTCTTACTGTTTATAGAGCTCCATAAGTATTGAATTTATTAGTTGTTTTAGACATAAGGCCTCTGTGGTGAAATGTGTGTACACTGACATGTTAATGCAGTTTATTCTGTAGCCTAAATGTGCTCTTTAATTTTAAAGGTCATCATCATGTAAGATTTTTACTTTGTAAAAATATTTTTACTCAGACTACACACTATATTTTAATGGAGCAACTTGTTACTTTTATCTAAGTAGATTTTTTTAAACAATTATACTTGTACTTGTGCCTTTAGTTAAATATTCTAGTGTTATCTCCTTCCCTCTTTAAGGACTTCTGTATTTTCCTGTAATTATAAACTTGCACAGTGGAAAATTCATACTTTTTCCCTCCCAATCACATGAAGGTGATGAGGTAGTCTGGGTACGCTTGGTTATCATGAAACACAACATACATCCTGGGCTTGTCTGTTCTGTTCACCAAACTGTCGTAGCGGTCGTGGGGCTGCTGGTCACTGAGAGGAGGAGGAACCGTCATGTCGCTTTGGCCCTGAGTGTAAATGCCAGTCAGGACTCGGGCCACAAACATTAACTGAGACCCATCAGCAGCCAGCTTGGAGTAGGTGGGGTGGGCTGAGTAGCTGGCGTTTACAGCGAAGTAAGTACCACGACCATATGAAGTTGCTGAGAATAAAAGGAAACAGGGAATTAAAAACAAGTCCTCACAGCTAAACAACAATCGGTGCCTTCCAAAATAGTCAATGTGATCATTATACCTTAATTATTGATGCATTATTCAACAGAACTACGTGACAATGAAAGCAATATGGGTGGGAAATGAATGCTATGCAATAACAAATAACAAATAATTGCTCTCATCTCTTCTGACTTTATCTGCTGTTAACAAGCCATATTATTTTCTATATATAGATTATCATACATGCTGACACAATTCAGGCGGATACGGGGCCAAACTCACAAAAGGTTTTTTTGTGTGAGTTTGAGCTTTCTCTTCTAAAATCCAATAATATGAATTTGTTCCAAATCAGGATGTGGAGGAAATGCATGTGCATGTTGCATTATTTTGGGCCAGACCACTGCTGAGGCAGTGATTGCTTCGAAATTAGACGAAGAGATCTTTACCGTTTTGCCCAGCAAAGCGCCTGTTGAATCCAGTTTTAATGATGGAGTCACAGTTGTCCTGGGTCGTCCCGTGATAGAGAAACTTTTCACCTGCTCCAACCCCCGTCCTGTTCTTATCTGAAATGTGCTTCTTTTGCGCTTCATAAGCACGTCGAAGATGAACATTTTGTAAACGTTCGATCTGTCAACAATAGGAAAAAAAAAGACAATAGTGATTTGTCAATTTTGCTTTGTAAGGATGTAAATATCTGGATTATTTTCAAATGCATTTACATGTGTTCATTGCACATTACGAACACTGACATTATGCAATTATACTGTGCATATAAAATATAGTGCCATAATGAAATATTGTGTACGTCGTATCTACAGACAATGAAATGTCTTTTCAAATGAAAGCTGCCCACCTTTATTACAGTCTTGCGGACTGTTCGTTTGAAAGCTTCCTTCACTGTCTGGTACTCTGCAGAGGAAGGCTGCAGTGAAACTTTCTTCAAGACTTCACCATCACCCATGTTGTCCCAGTACAGAGGGAGAGTGAAGTCTAGAAAAGTTGGAGGACGAAATGAATTGGAAAATAACTGATTTTTGTAATAAATGGGTTTTGTTTTCTAAACTGTATTACAAGACAAAATGCTGAAGCAGAATGTTGTTGGTTGTTTGTCTTATAATTTAACATGAAATGCTGACATAACATTTATTTTCTTTTTTATTTTGATGATTCTCAAGTATGAGAATCTTTAAAAAAAAAATCATCTTTATCATATTGTATAATAGGGCTCTCTTTAGCAGGTTGCATAACTTAAAAGAAGAAATAAATAACAAAATAGTGCAAGAAAAACAGCAAAGTTGAGGGGAGAGCTCGAGACATGGCAGCCATCCTCTGCGCCATCTTGAACATATCATAACATAATAACATGTATGTTTCTTAAATTTTGATTGTTCTCAGGTATTAATATTGCCCAAAACAACAGTATCAATCAGTCTCTTATTTGTAAATATAAATATCTATTCCCATCTAGACATATCTTCTCACCTGGCAGATTCACAAGTCTTTTCAGCTTCACTGTCTGTCCAGTTATTCTGTTTGTGGCCTCCAACCTCTGTAGATTCACACTCCACATGGAGCCCTGTGCGTCCACTATCCCTCCTGCTATATCTTTATTTTCCAGGTTGTGATTGGCTTTTTGGGGGAGTCTCTCCCAGTTGCCATTGAGTCCCAGGATGCACCAAGCTACACGGGCGTACAAATCCTCCTCCTCCCTGACTCTCAGCTCTCGTTTGAGGGACCTTTGCAGAGAGGCATTAATCATCTGCATTACCTGGATGACCCCATCTTTCAACCCACTCACAGTTATGGAGCCCTGGCTGGGCTGGTTCTTCTGTATGTACAGACCCTGGGTCTCCATCAGCTGCTTCAGATCCTTCGGGTCATCTTGGGTGAGGCCTGCCAGCTCCTCCTTTTTGAAGGTTTGGGTGGAGCACTGTACCTGATACTGATTCTTCAACTTTGTAATGGCATCGTCAACATCCTTCCTGGAAAGACCCATGACCAGGAAGACAGATTGCTGACTTGTGGAGCTGGTACAGAGGAGACTTGGGTCTGCACTCACAGATGAAGGGAGCTGCTGTTGTACACGAGGCAACTGAGTTACTGCCACTGCAAGGTAGGTGAAGAGACAATCAGTGAACAATCTTAATGAAAGGAAGAAAAACAGATTTCAAAGTAATCACAGATGAAGAAGGCTGTGTGTAAAATTCCTATCACCTCTTTTGATTACAGCAGTGGGAAACATTTGCATTGCTTCCTCTTTAAATGCCAAGAAGACATTGATCTTAATCAGGACGAGGACGGATGTTGGTGAGACAGGAAAGAGGAGTGGATGATGTGGCAGCCTTGACACCTCGGAGGATTGCACCTGCCACAACACCAGGGTCCAACCCACCAGCTCCTGCATGAACAGTTTGAATTTTTACTGGAAGAATTAAATCTGGCACTCACTTGAACTACAAAATTGACATTTAAGTATGTATGTGTGTATTTTTATTGAACATCTTGAATGTCTTACTAAATACGTACCAGCACAGATGGCAGGAATGGCCACAGAGTTGAATCCAGACTTCTCACATTGTTTTATGATGGAACACACCAGGTCTTCAATGACTCCTGCATCCTTTTCTCCACATACATGTAAAATGGCTTTACAGGGGAACGATCCAGGCTGGGATACAAAAACGCCTCCTCGCTTCACTTTTGCTACACACAACAAAACATGAGCATGAGTGATGATGCTATTAAGTGTGTTACTTGAAAATGTCTGGCTGGTCCTTTTTTCTCACCGGCTCTTAGTTCAGCTTCCACCTCAGGTCCAGCCCTGGTTAGAATGTCTTTGCACACACCATCTGCAGAGAAACAATTATGTTTATAATACACCAAAACAAGACTAAGACTTAACAGCTGTACTAGCAGCTCTGTGCTGTGCATAAAGTAACTTGAGCTATAATAAGAGGTACAACATGGTCTTGTGCTCAATAGGACACCAGTAGCTCTGATTTACCTTGCTGGAAATTTGTGAAGTCGGTCGTGTTCACTACAGCATCTGTGGTCTCATTAGTAATGTCGCCAAACACCAGCTGTAGTTTAATCCCACCTCTCAGAATCATTGTGATGTCATCAATGTCACTGGTGACTGATCTAAAGATTGCTGAGGGGAAGGAAAACCACAACATAATAAATATTTTTCTGATATTTAATCTGAATGTCAATGGTTAATGGTGAAATACCTGCTAATAAATGAATACATAACACGATAAAAATGTTCTTCTACTGCAAAAAATGATTTACTATTATTCTGCTGGGTTTATTGCAACATAACTCCTTTCACATTTTTCAAGATAGAAACTCCATTCAAACATCAAAATATTCAGCTCAGTTAGGAAATTCCTGCTGTTACTTTTATCATTCATAATATATTTTTCAAATGAATGGTTGGGAATGTTCAAAATTCAGAGTTGTACAGAGTTGAATTCTATATTCAACTCTTCGTACTCTACTATTCGAAAATTAATCCCAAACTTCATGCATATTTCAACTCTTAACCACTCATTCATAATTTTAGCCAGGAACTTTAAAACTTTATTGGTATGATTCAACTTTTGTATCCCATTCACACAAATTAGACTCTTTTCCAAAGATTCATACTTCCATAACTTCATCTTAATAAAAATAAAACTTTAAAAATATTCCACATCTTCATCTTTTTAAAAAACAGCAATCCAGTTTAGTGTCAGCTTTTCAACAGCCAATATTCACACACTTGGAAATTGCCTTTTCTTATTGTATTTGTAATTGACAAAGTTTTCAAAGTAGCAGCTGTCTATTCTACCTTGGCCTCCCCAGTTCATGTTTAAGGTGAGATACCTGTAGACATCATGGTAGCACTGTAAATAAAGATACCAGAATTAAATATTTCCCCATCAATCAATCCTGCATGAATGCATCTTATAAACCAGATGTTCATGTGTTCATAGTCACCTCCTCAGAATCAGGATAGTCAGGTTTAATGACAATGTGGATGGTGGAGAGAGACCCAGAGGATGCAGACAAACCAAACTGGCGAAGTCTTCTCAGTCAGCACTTGAATGGCTTCACTCAGCGGGTATTTTAAAGCAATTCCAGGTCCAATAACTGGAAAGGCCACTGAGCAGAAGTGCTTCTGTACACAGAGGTCCAGACACCTCTTCAGACCATTACCAAGGGCCTATGCAATAAAAAATCAGACATTTTCTTGGTGTTTTCAAAACTTGTCACTGTATTGCACATTGCTACATAACTGATGTTTTGAAAATTATTGTTCTTTTAGATTTAGGCCCCAAGCCCATACAGGAGCACGTTCAGTTACTCTAATAGTTCACCTATTAGACGACTTTCCCAAAACAATCCATTTGGCCACACTTGTAAAAACTAGTTTGTTTCCAGCATATAAAATGTGGGGGAGTAATGGCATCATCCTGATCCGAGAATGGACACTCTCTCTGAATCTGAGCTCCTCTGTTTTTAGTTTTGGTAGTCAGGACAGTCGCATGTACATGTATATTTCCTTTGTTGGTTTTATGTCAGTCAGTGGGTCTTGAGTTTGAAAAATCTTTTTCTTTACACAGAGAGATTGCTCTACAACACTTTTCAGTCAATCATTTCACTTTACCTGAACACTCTGCCCTCTGACTCCATCCCAGGGCAAGCACTCAATGAAGAAGAGTTTGGAGCAGCCCAGAGATGGAGGCGCGTCAACCTGCAGAACATCACCAGGGACGAGAGAAGAATTCGCTGCCACCAAGTCGAACATTGACTTGATTGCCTTCCCTGCCCTTTTCAACAGACATTTACCAATTTTTGTGGAATTTAGCTGCTTGTTGAGCATGGGCACCACCAACACTTTCACCTGCGAAAATTATGTGAAATAGTATCAGTGTGAGTTTTACATGGTGGATGTATAAGTTTATCTGAAGTAGAAGAGAAATTAGCGAACCTGCTCATCCACCAAACTGCCAAGCTTGATCTCCAGGCTTGTCTTGTTGATTACAATGCTCGGAGGAGTGGCAACAGACATTGTGATTACACTGCTGGGTCTGGAGCTTCCCATATTTAGGGAGTGCACACCTTGCTTTTCCTTGATAAGGACGTGACAGGAGCTCTCTACCAGTTCCTTGTTCACTTTACCCTCTTCTTGAAAGTATCGCTGAGCCCCTGGTCCATCGAGAACCAAAGTGTCTGTTGTCAGACCGGCTAGAGTTGCATTTAAATCTGTCTGAACCTCTTGGACCAGACAGCGGGGACCAGACACAAACACACATGGATGTGGGAAGTTTGAGGCCTTTATGGTTACCTTGGTCTGCTTCATGCCAAACAGGTCCAAGATTTTATCAAAACAGTCGACCAGTTCAGGAAGCGGTAGGTTCAGCACTTGTGTCACCTGTGTCCCAACCTGGTTCATTTGGTAGTCATGCAGAAGTTCTTTGAGCTTGTTCACATTTTCACTGTAGCCCACAAGTTGCACTTTGGTCACCGTGGCTCCTCTGGATTCTGAGATGAAGTTGACGTCCACTCTGAATTCTCCACAGTTTTCTTCATTTTTGGCTTTGATCATTATTTCTTTCACTATTTCTAGTTCTGGAGGTACAGCTGCAGCTCCCTGCAGCTGTATATTGGCGACATCCAGGTCTCTCACCATTGTTGCCTGAGCCTCATCCAGGGCCTGAGAGGACAAACTGGACAGGACAAGATCTGACCCAACCTCCAGGGAAACAGGATCTCTGAAGTTTAGCAAGAACTGAGTCTGGTACTTGGAGATAGCACGGCTGGATTTTATAAAGGTCATTAAACATGTAGGGAGCACTACTCTCTTTTCTTTTTTGATCAGTCCAAGTTTTGAAGCTGCTGTCTGGTTGATAATCTGTAAATGATTTAAAAACATTAGCATTAAACTTGTGTTTTGTGTTGTCACAACAACAGCCAGCACTATGATGAACAAAATGTGATTATCAAATTTAGACTTTAGAAAATTGTCCAACCAGATTATGTAGCTCTCATGTTTGTGTTTGCAGGGTTTGTCCTGGCTAACAATGTGGTAGAGGTGATACCTAGTAATGTATTTTAGGAATTTCAATAATTACGTGATTGAAGAAAATGATGGATCTCTGATGATCCATGAGCAAGAATACAGGTGAGCAGCCTTCACAATACGTCTTTTAGCAGTTGATATACCACTTTATTAGATATCGGTTATTGATTGGACTGGGTGAAGACAGATAATTAATTAAACTCAGACAAAATCACTCTTTCTATTTGAATTCTTTGCTGATTCACCATCATGTTAAACATCTGTCTTAATTAGGTAGCTCTGAACAACTTTCTTCATTTATTAGAAAGATTTTTATTTCCATTATTTGTTATTACCCCCCATTAACTTGTATTATGGATACAATTTAAGGGAGAGAGAGTAAATAATTTATCTTCATTTATCCCTATTGGGATAAATGGAATATTAGATAATCAATTTCCAATCGTAATATTGATAAATACAGATGCAGTGAATGAATAAATATAAAGGCATTCTCACAGAAGAGATGGTTCATGTCTCTCTCAGCAACACACAGCCCACAATATAACTGCAGAGTTGAGGTTGTTCTTCATGTACAGGTGTTTGTTAAACAGGTAACAAGCTCTGCCAATGATAACTATGTGTCTTTGTTGGTATTAATTCAGCACACAAATTCATTCAAGAGTCTCTGCAGCTGCTAAAGCCATCAACACAAATGGCTCTGATAAAAAAAATATTTAGTCATTTCCTTGTGTCTCTTTAAAGGAGGGACTAAAGTGCAAGAGGCAGGAGTGGGCGATACTGCAAAATTTGGTATTGATCCAAGAATCCAAGTAAATACAGGGCCAGTATTGCCGATACCAATATTGATACTTTTTACTTAGAAAAGCAGCTTATCTACTTTTGTTTAGGGGAGAGCAATGTGTCATAATTTATGAAGTGAATGCATCATCAATATGCAAATTTGACTGAAAATGAAATGTTTGAATTTTCATTATCATAAAATAGTTTTGTGATTTTTCCTTTAATCAGTTATCATGAGTATGATCATAATAAAAACACAGAACAAAGATTTTAAGCAAATAAAAATACTTTTTATTGACTGACTTGAAATTTTTTACATTTAAATTAAACTTATTTTGTTTTTTATTAAATGTTCATTTCCTTAAGATTTTTGCAGTGTTTTTGTCTGCAGCTGTAAAATAGCTCCAAACAGCGCTCCTCTTCCTCTCTGCCACCATGCAGCCACTGCACGCCGACAACACTCACAGTGAAATGAGAGAGAGGAGCGCTGTGATTTAACGAGAGTTGTGTACTGAACGTAGAGAAGAGAAACTGAAATTACAATTGATGCGCCCTTTTCCCGTAAGAGCCTCGTAATTCTCTGAGCAGAAAAAACCCCACCCTAATCCTAAGAGAGTCAAAAAACAAGTTTCTGCTCACATGTGATTCAGTCGTGGATGGCTGATCAGGGCTCTGCCATGAACTGGTTCGTCTCCCTGTCAGATGAAGCTCTCCACCAGGAGAGATGGTGTGAACCTTCTTCTGCAAAACCCTTTCCTTGTCTAAAAAAAAAGAAAAAAAGAAATCAAACTGCAAATTACATTCTCCCAGTAACTCATTTTACTCCAATGAGATTGCCTACCTTCTTTTTTCTCGAAGCAGATTTTGATGTGTTTTGATTTTGAAGTGTTGCCTCCAGCTTTTTCGATCTTCCCACAATCCCACAGACTTTTTTGGAAGGGTCTCCTAATCGCCGCCTTCTCTGTGTCTGCCAGATGTTTAACTTCAAAGAACAGCGGGTGTTTGTATTCATCCATTTTACCGACAAATCTGAACTTAAATGAAGGAAAACTTATATGGCACACAGTGTGCCTCAGTGCCTCTTGACCGACTCTGAAGTGTTTTTATTTAGTTTCAGTTTCATTTACTCTCGGGTGGACTTTTATTTTGGACGCACCCACTTCTATAAATATGTTATTGCTTGAATTAGTTTGGTATTTCCCCGGCCGGTCTAGTGACGGTGGCATGATCAGTGTCAGTGACATGATGATAACACTGACGACAATGTTTACATCTAGCTTCATTAGAGTGTTGAGGACAAAGCAAAACAGCAAATAAGCCTGTCTGTGATTTCTGATTATACTTTTATATTTAATTATATTTCCTTACCTGCCAGTACGTCCATCAACAGTCCTATATGAATAATTTTATCTAGCATTATTATTAATTCTTCAATAAGTTGGTCCCAAAAATGAGGTATGAGAAATTGGGTAATACATTAATAGGTAATAGTCTCTATGGGTATATTGCATGTTTACAATGTAAGTTTTGTGCGAAAAAAACATGATTTCACATTAAATAAGTAAGTCTCAGTTTCCTTTCAGTACTGAGACTGATTAAATTATTTGCCCATTTTTTTATTGTTGTTTTTTTTTATTCAATGGGATTAATGTCTCCATTTAGGACAAGAGATTGAGGTCGAGATCACCTTTGACAGTCCCCACAAACCCTCTGAAGTTTATTGTGGAGTTCTGTGTTTTTCTTCTTTGTAACCCTAAGTAAAAGCAAAGATATCAGTATTGCTCTTAAAAATAGGTGTAATAAAACTGTATAGATTTTAACTATTGTTAGTACACATACACTGCTGTGGTAACACCTTTCAGCATCCGTAGGACCAGACGGGACAACGGCCAAGACCTTGACCATCATCCTCTTCAATTCCTGGGTGGGATAAATTGGGGTTTCTTTACCCCAAATTACTTTGCAAACATTTTATTGTCTCTTGCCTCAGTTTATCATATAAGCATCCATTTGACAGCTGATACTGTGTTTCTGGATGATGAGGAAGAGTGGGAAGATGGAATGATCTACTATGATGACGTCGCTGTGATGGTCCTCTGACTTGTTCAAATATAGGTTTATGATGCTTATGTTATATGTTTTTGTTCTTGATAATGCAGCAGGTACCTGGGAAGCAGAGTCGGCTCACTCTAAGTGGACGCACCTGATGTTCTCAGCTACCTGCTTCTCCTCTGCTGCGCATTGTTTTGTTTTCAGCCATCCAACATACTCCCAAACACTACACCGGACACTCATGCACATTTACCACTGACCTGACTGACAGTCACATCTCTAAATACACTGGTAAGCTTTGGGTGCCCTCACCTTTCTTCAACTGAAACAGCAACTGTATCTGTAAAACATCATCTTATACACAGCATTGACAAATACGTAGGTGTACTGGCAGTGATGTGGTACACTCATTACATTAATGACAAAATTGCTGCCACAAGTTGACAAATAAAGGTAAAATGCTTAGTCTTCAATGCTTTATTGAACATTTTTTGCCATTCTTAATATGATTGGGTCTTTGTATTTTTCCAAAATACAATTTAACCTTTAGTTCCTTCATGTGTGCTTGAAAATAGTATTTTCGTGGTAAGGCAACTTTGTTTATCATTTGAAAATAAGTTAACATTTGTTTACAGATAAATATTGTCCATAACATGTTTAAGGTGCAGTGGCAATTCTTGGCCACTAGGTGGCAAAACTACATACAAAACAAGCTGACAGACACAGACAGCCCTGACACTGCCAAAGGATTAAGTCAACAGGGCAGACATTGCAAACATTGTTCTAGAAGCACAACAGACACAAAGAAACATTATCAACCCAACAGAATTGTTTTCCGGCTGTCTAACATATTCAAAGCCAAAATTCACTCTCCTCTTAACTCTCCTGAGGACTCCTGAGAAAAATACTTGCTTCATTATTTGCTCAATGTTAAATTGTCTTCAGCAGCTAGTTTCATCTAATGTTTGGTTCCTTGTAAGTACTGTATAGTAGATTTATCAAAGACCCATATTACGATATAATATACAAAATATTGATTAAGGCAGCTGTAACTAAGTTTTCCAGATTTACTCCTACTGTGCATCTTCACCTGTTAAACTGAAGTATCAGCTTCTAAGAGTTAGAAGAAAGACAACTAGACTTGCTTTAGGTTTTTGAACACCTTGCACCTCTCATCTGAAAGCCTTCTTCAGTACAGAGCTTGATGTCAGCTGATATTCTGGCTTAGCAGTTTACTAAAGTCCAACAGTGCAATATAATCAAGAAGTTAGCATTACTGTACTTTTGTATAGGTTAAAAAAATGTTTTATTTACCCTAATTAAACAGTAATTTAATACACCATTTGTCTAGCACGCTAGCTGAACCAAATCAAACACATCCCCAATGCTCTGCAATCACAACTAGGACAGGGCTTAATAGTTCAAAGGTTTTTAAAAACGTTGTGAATTGGTTATATTTTGCTTGGACCAGTGTACAGACATGTGGCTGAAGTGGGCTGTGTAGATGTTGACCTTTCAGTGCAGTTTAGCTGTAGCCTTATATTCTCTGTTGAATAGGTCACTTATCTAACATAATCATACACAGTTTTTTCATCCCCGTAATGTCACATAAAGGTGATGAGGTAGTCTGGGTACGCTTGGTTATCATGAAACACAACATACATCCTGGGCTTGTCTGTTCTGTCCACCACACTGTCGTAGCGGTCATGGGGATGCAGGTCACTGAGAGGAGGAGGAACCTTCATGTTGCTTTGGCCCTGAGTATAGATGCCAGTCAGGACTCGGGCCACAAACATTAACTGTGATCCATCAGCAGCCGGCTTGGAGTAGGTGGGGTTGGCTGAGTAGCTGGCGTTCATGGCAAAGTAAGTACCGCGACCATATAGAGTTGCTGAGAAAAAGGTGGAAACAGGGAGTTACAATTTTAATTTTAATTTGTTCTGAATCAGGATGTGGAGGAAATGCACATTTTGGGCCAGAAGCAATGATTGCTTCAAAATTACTCAAAAAGATCTTTACCATTTTGCCCAGCAAAGTTCCTGTTGAATCCAGTTTTCATGATGGAGTCACAGTTGTCCTGGGTCGTCCCGTGATAGAGAAACTTTTCACATGCTCCAACCCCCGTCCTGTTCTTATCTGAAATGTGCTTCTTCTGCACTTCGTAGGCACGTCGAAGATGAACATTTTGCAAACGTTCAATCTGCCAAAAAAAACAAAATAGTGAGTTGTTAAATTTGCCTTGGAAGGATGTAAATATCTAGATTTATTTCAAATGCATTCACATGTGTTCATTACAGAAAACATATTATGCAATTAACGGGTACCCTCCTATAAAAAGTTTAAAACATCTACACATAAGCTATTAAGCTATCATAGATATAAACTGGAAGGTACCAAAATGAAAGTGAAAGCTTCCCACCTTTATTACAGTCTTGCAGGCGGTTTTATTGAAGGCCTCTTTCACTGTCCAGTACTCTGCAGAGGAAGGCTGCAGTGAAACTGTCTTCAAGACTTCACCATCAGCCATGTTGTCCCAGTACAGAGGGAGAGTGAAGTCTAGAAAAGTTGGAGGACAAAGTGGATTGGAAAAACATCAGATCTTTGTCATAAATGGATTTGGTTTTGTTTAGTTGTTAGTGTTACAATTCAATACAAAATCATAACATAATAACATGTATGTTTCTTAAATTTTGATTGTTCTCAGGTATTAATATTGCCCAAAACAACAGTATCAATCAGTCTCTTATTTATAAATATAAATATCTATTCCCATCTAGACATATCTTCTCACCTGGCAGATTCACAAGTCGTTTGAGCTTTGCTGTCTGTCCAGTTTCTTTGCTTGTGGCCTCCAACCTCTGTAGATTCACACTCCACATAGAGCCCTCAGCATCCACTATCCCTCCTGCTATATCTTTATTTTCCAGGTTGTGATTGGCTTTTTTGGGAAGCCTCTCCCAGTTGCCATTGAGTCCCAGGATGCACCAAGCTACACGGGCGTACAAATCCTCCTCCTCCCTGACTCTCACCTCTCGTTTCAGGGAGCTTTGCAGAGAGGCATTAATCATCTGCATCACCTGGTTGACCCCATCTTTCAACCCACTCACAGTTATGGAGCCCTGGCTGGGCTGGTCCTTCTGTATGTACAGACCCTGGGTCTCCATCAGCTGCTTCAGATCCTTCAGGTCATCTTGGGTGAGGCCTGCCAGCTCCTCCTTTTTGAAGGTTTGGGTGGAGCACTGTACCTGATACTGATTCTTCAACTTTGTAATGGCATCGTCAACATCCATCCTGGAAAGACCCATGACCAGGAAGACAGATTGCTGACTTGTGGAGCTGGTACAGAGGAGACTTGGGTCTGCACTCACAGATGAAGGGAGCTGCTGTTGTACACGAGGCAACTGAGTTACTGCCACTGCAAGGTAGGTGAAGAGACAATCAGTGAACAATCCCAGTGAAAGGAAGAAAAAGATTTCAAAGCAATCACAGATGAAGAAGGCTGTGTGTGAAAATTCCTATCACCTCTTTTGATTACAGCAGTGGGAAACATTTGCATTGCTTCCTGTTTAAAGGCCAAGAAGACATTGATCTTATTCAGGACGAGGCGGATGTTGCTGAGATGGCGGATCTTGGAGAGACGGAGGATAAGAGCGGATGGCATGGCAGACTTGACACCTTGGAGGATGGCATCTGCCACGACACCAGGGTCCAACCCACCAGCTCCTGCATGGACAGTTTGAATTTTTACTGGCACAATTGAAACTCACAGTGACTTGAATTACTAAATGTACATTTAAATGGATGTGGACTTGGTATTCAAAATCTAGAATGCCTTACAAAATACGTACCAGCACAGATGGCAGGAATGGCCACTGACTTGAATCCAGACTTCTCACATTGCTTGATGATGGAACACACCAGTTGTTCAACAAGGCCAGCATCATTTTCTCCACACACATGTAAAATGGCTTTACAAGGGGAACGATCCAGGCTGGGATACAAAAACACCTCCTCGCTTCTCTTTTGCTAAACACAACACAACACAGGAAGCCTGAATAAGGAGGCTGTTCGGTGTGTGTTACTTGAAATTGTCTAGCTGGTCCTGTTTTCTCACCGGCTCTTAGTTCAGCTTCCACCTCAGGTCCAGCCCTGGTTAGGATGTCTTTGCACACACCATCTGCCGAGTAACAATTATGTTTATAGTACACCAAGAAAAGACTAAGAGTCAACAGCTGCACTAGCAGCACTGTGAGGCTGTACTTAGGAACAGTGGTCTTTGAACAAAATACTTAAAGACCACTATTCCTAAGCACACTCACATTGGCAACGCAAACATGTTGATGTTATGCTGAAGCCATGTTTACCATTTTCATTATTACAGTTTAGCTTGTTGGTATTCTAACATTTTCTAATTAGCACTGAGCATGATTTGCTGATAAAGATGATAAATAGAATCTGATAAAATTTTATGGTAATCAGTGCAAAAGTTGTTTAAATATTTACCAAATAAACAGGATACATAATCTGGAAATCACGAATGGCTGTACCAAATTCTGTACCAATCCATCAAGTAGATACTGAGATATTTATCTGACTTTTACCTACAGTGGGACAAAAAAGTATTTAGTCAGCCACCAATTGTGTTCTTAAGTTCTCCCACTTAAAAAGATGGGAGAGGCCTGTAATTTTCATCATAGGTACACTTCAACTATGAGAGACAGAATGGGGGGAAAGAATCCAGGAAATCACATTGTAGGATTTTTAATAAATTAATTGGTAAATTCCTCTGTAAAATAAGT
The DNA here is from genome assembly GCA_023238725.1 of Scortum barcoo. NCBI lineage: Eukaryota > Metazoa > Chordata > Actinopteri > Centrarchiformes > Terapontidae > Scortum > Scortum barcoo. Next base: position 11,924,273 of record CM041532.1, on the reverse strand, counting down.
ATTTGGTCACCTACAAACAAGCAAGATTTCTGGCTCTCACAGACCTGTAACTTCTTCTTTAAGAGGCTCCTCTGTCCTCCACTTCGTTACCTGTATATATTAATGGCACCTGTTTGAACTCGTTATCAGTATAAAAGACACCTGTCCACAACCTCAAACAGTCAGACTCCAAACTCCACTATGGCCAAGACCAAAGAGCTGTCAAAGGACACCAGAAACAAAATTGTAGACCTGCACCAGGCTGGGAAGACTGAATCTGCAATAGGTAAGCAGCTTGGTGTGAAGAAATCAACTGTGGGAAGCAATTATTAGAAAATGGAAGACATACAAGACCACTGATAATCTCCCTCTGTTGTGGTTTGCATGTTGCCTGTTGTTTCTTGTGCCCCTTGTGTTATCCTGTCTTGTGTCCATCTCGTTTCATTTGGTTTCCCTGTCCTTGTATTTTTGTTTGTCTCCCTCATTGGGTTCTGTTAGTTCTTGTTTCTGTCTGGCTGTGTGCACTTCCTGTTTTATTTTGTATTCTTCTTGCCTCTCCTCACTTGTTGAGCACTTTACTTCCTGCCCTTTTGTGTTTCCCTCCCATTTTGATTACCTGCTCTGCCCCAATTAGTTTCACCTGTCCTCACTGTTTCCACTTCCCTGTCCCCCACAGTGTGTATATATATCGGTCCGTTCCCTTTGTTCTTGGTCGTGTTGGCAATGTTGCCAGCCCATGTGTGTTCCTGTGTTCCTGCCTGCCTTGGTCCTGTCTGCTGTGTTCCTCCGGTTTGCCTGTGTTCCTGTGTTCTGGTAATAAAGAGTCATTCCACCTACTCTGCCTCCTGTCTCGTCTGCATCCTTGGGTCCAAAACTTCACTTCGCCCTGCACCTACCCTGACAGAATCCTGACACACCCCCAATCTGGGGCTCCACGCAAGATCTCACCCCGTGGGGTCAAAATGGATCACGAGAACGGTGAGCAAAAATCCCAGAACCACACGGGGGGAACCTAGTGAAGTGACCTGCAGAGAGCTGGGACCAAAGTAACAAAGGCTACCATCAGTAACACACTACGCACGCCGCCAGGGACTCAAATCCTGCAGTGCCAGACATGTCCCCCTGCTTAAGCCAGTACAGGTCCAGGCCCATCTGAAGTTTGCTAGAGAGCATTTGGATGATCCAGAAGAGGATTGGGAGAACTGTCATATGGTCAGATGAAACCAAAATAGAACTTTTTGGTAAAAACATGTTTCGTAAACTTGTCGTGTTTGGAGGAGAGAGAATGCTGAGTTGCATCCAAAGAACACCATACCTACTGTGAAGCATGGGGGTGGAAACATCATGCTTTGGGGCTGTTTTTCTGCAAAGGGACCAGGACGACTGATCCGTGTAAAGGAAAGAATGAATGGGGCCATGTATCGTGAGATTTTGAGTGAAAACCTCCTTCCATGAACAAGGGCATTGAAAATGAAATGTGGCTGGGTCTTTCAGCATGACAATGATCCCAAACACACCGCCCGGGCAACGAAGGAGTGGCTTCGTAAGAAGCATTTCAAGGTCCTGGAGTGGCCTAGCCAGTCTCCAGATCTCAACCCCATAGAAAATCTTTGGAGGGAGTTGAAAGTCGTCTGTGTTGCCCAGTGACAGCCCCAAAACATCACTGCTCTAGAGGAGATCTGCATGGAGGAATGGGCCAAAATACCAGCAACAGTGTGTGAAAATCTTGTGAAGACTTACAGAAAACGTTTGACCTCTGTCATTGCCAACAAAGGGTATATAACAAAGTACTGAGATGAACTTTTGTTATTGACCAAATACTTATTTTCCACCATAATTTGCAAATTCTTTAATATCAGACAACTTCACTTTCTAGATTTTTTTTTCTCATTTTGTCTCTCATAAGTTGAAGTATACCTATGATGAAAATTGGAGACCTCATCTTTTAAGTGGGAGAACTTGCACAATTGGTGGCTGACTAAATACTTTTTTGCCCCACTGTACTTCTGTTCCATGGCAATCCATCCAATAGTCACTGACATATTTCAGTCTGGAACCAACCTACTCACAGACAATGCTGTTCCTACAGCCACTGATGTAGCTAAAAAAATATTTTAATAAAAACAATCTTGTGCTCAGTAGGAAATCCAGCAGCTCTCACTTACCTCTCTGGAAATTTGTGAAGTCGGTCGTGTTCACTACAGCATCTGTGGTCTCATTATTGATGTCGCCAAACACCAGCTGTAGTTTAATCCCACCTTTCAATGTCATTGTGATGTCATCAAGGTCACTGGTGAGGGATTTGAAGATCGCTGAGGGGAAGGAAATCATAAAATACTTTATAATTGTCTATTTATGAATCACAATGGAAACAATAAAATATTGAATTGCCTGTAACTTAATACCCAATACAATACAAACAGGTCATTTAAAAAAAAAATGTTAGAAATTGAGGGGATCATTCCTCAGTGTATTTGAAATGAATACTTATTCCAAGTAGTTGGAGCAGCTGTCTATTTTACCTTGGCCGTCCTGGTTCATATTTAAGCTGAGGTTTCTGTAGACATCATGGTAGCACTGTAAATAAAGAATTAAACACTTTCTCATCAATCGGCCCTGCATGAATGCATCTTATAAACCAGATGTTCAAGTGTTCATAGTCACCTCCTCAGAGTCAGGATAGTCAGGTTTAATGACAATGTGGATGGTGGAGAGAGACCCAGAGGATGCAGACAAACCAAACTGATGAATCTTCTCAGTCAGCACTTGAATGGCTTCATCCAGCGGATATTTTAAAACAATTCCAGGTCCAATAATTGGAAAGGCCACTGAGTCTAAGTGCTGCTGTACACAGAGGTCCAGACACCTCTTCAGACTATTACCAAGGGTCTATACAATAAAATTCAGATATTTTGTCAGTGAACATTATTTAACCATAAAGTTTCACATTCAGAAAACTAGTCCATATGGTAGCATGTTCAATTAGTTAGATAGCTTGCATCATTGCTTTCTAAACACAATCAAACAAAGTTCTTGTTGGATCTTTGAACAGCCTCTGAAACCCCATCCTTGGCTTCATCCTGCAATTTTTTGTAACGTTCCAAAACCAATAATTTCACACTCATTTGATGAATGATGACTGAAGGAAGCTTGTAAATAAGGATGTATATTTATCCTAAATCATCATTTGTGTAGATAAATTCATTTTCTGTTTGTTCATAATTACTGATGTGTTAATTTCTGGAGCTATTTCAGTTGCTCCATGAGGTCATGTAAAAGGTTTAAAGTCCTCTCTTTTCCATAATTCTCTCTCACCAACACTTTTTTAATCCAAATATTTCACTTACCTGAATGCTCTGCCCTCTGACTCCATCCCAGGGCAAGCACTCAATGAAGAAGAGCTTGGAGCAGCCCAGAGATGGAGGCGCATCAACCTGCAGAACATCACCAGGGACGAGAGAAGAATTCGCTGCCACCAAGTCGAACATTGATTTGATTGCATTTCCTGCTTTACCCAACAGACATGTACCGATTTTTGTAGAACTTAACTGCCCGTTGAGCATGGGCACCACCAACACATTCACCTGAGGAAATTACGTGAAATAATATTAATGTGGGCATTACATTGCAGCATCATTAGTTTATGTGAAGTAGAACAGAAATTGACGAACCTGCTCATCCACCAAGCTGCCAAGCTTGATCTCCAGGCTTGTATTGTTGATCACATTGCCTGGCACCACTCCTCTGAGCATTGTGATGAAACTGCTGAGTCTAGACCTTCTCACATCTGGGGAGTGCACACCTTGCTTTTCCCTGATAAGGACGTGACAGGAGCTCTCTACCAGTTCCTTGCTCACTTTACCCTCTTCTTGAAAGTATCGCTGAGCCCCTGGTCCATCGAGAACCAAAGTGTCTGTTGTCAGACCGGCTAGAGTTGCATTTAAATCTGTCTGAACCTCCTGGACCAGACAGCGGGGACCAGACACAAACACACATGGATGTGGGAAGTTTGAGGCTTTTAAGGTCACCCTGGTCTGATTCATGCCAATCAGGTCCAAGATTTGATCAAAACAGTCAACCAGTTCAGGAAGCGGTAGGTTCAGCATTTCTTGTGTCCCAACCTGGTTCATTTGGTAGTCATGCAGAACCTCTTTGAGCTTGTTCACATTTTCACTGTAGCCCACAAGTTGTACTTCAGTCACTGTGACTCCTCTGGATTCTGAGATGAAGTTGACATCCACTCTGAACTCTCGAGAGTTTTCCTCATTTTTGGCTTTGATCATTATTTCTTTAACTCTTTCTAGTTCTGGAGGTACAACTGAAGCTCCCTGCAGTTGCACACTGGCCACACTCAGGTCTTTCAACACTGCTGCCTCAGCCTCATCAAGGGCGTCAGAGGAGAAACTGGACAGAACCAGATTTGACCCAACCTCCAGGGAAACAGGATCTCTGAGGTTCTGCAGGAAGTGAGTCTGGTACTTGGAGATGGCACCGCTGGATTTTAGAAACATCATTAAAACCGTAGGGAGCTCAACTTGCCTTTCTTTTAATCTTTTTACCAGTTCATTTAATTGAGTAGCTCCCAAATGGTTGATAATCTGCAAATCACAAAAAGATTAACCTTTTAAAAAAAAAAAACTGTCAACTTGTCAGAGCAGCCAGCAAAAAATATTTTGATCAGATGTTGGCTTGGCCTCGAAACCCCCACAACTGGTCCAGCCAGATCGTTTGGCTCTGATGTCATGCAGCATCTGAAAGGTGATAATTCCTCACCTGTGATTCACTCGTGGATGGCTGTGCATGGTTCTGTAGTACGGTGGTTTGGCTGTCTGTCACTGTCAGACGTACTTCCCCACAAGGAAGTGAAATGGTATGCAACATCTTCTCCAAAACTCTTTCCTGGTCTATAAAAAAAACAACAAAGTCCCAAAGTTCCCATCAGCGGTGTACATTCAATTCAAATGGCAAATTCTATTCTTCCTTATAATCCAATGAGATTGCTTACCTTCTTTGTACTTGAAACAGATTTTGTAGACGTTGCCTTCAGCCTTTTCAATCTTCCCACAATCACCTCCCCCAGATTTTCCTCTTGTTTTAAAATATCTCCTGATCTTCTCTTTGTCTGTGTCTGCCAGATATTTTGCTTCGAAAAACAAGGAGTGTTGATATTCATCCATTTTACCTGTAAATTTGAATTTAAAGTAAGGAAAACTTTAAAGAAGTATGGCACACAGTGTGCCTCAGTACCTCTTGACTGACAGGTGTGCTGTGAAGTGTTTTTAGTTTCAATTTCAAATGCTGTAGGGTTGAGTTTTGTGTTGGACACACCCAGTTCCGTAAAGACTTTATTGCTTTAATTAGTTGGGTATTTCTACCATCAGTCTTGTGAAAGTAGCATGATCAGTGTCAGTGTTGTGTTTTCATCTACAATGTTATATAAGAACAAAGCAGTAAATAAGCCACATAAATGAACTGAACTGGTGGTAACATATTTCTCTAAGTTGTCTCACTACTATAATTATTAAATTCTATTATTACTGATTATACTTTAGCTTTGTAGTTCTTCAACTACCAGTACCTCCATCAAGAGTCCTGTATGAATTATTTTATTTATTATTATTATTAATTCTTCAATCGGTTGGTCCTAAAAACAAGGTATGCAAAATCTGGTAATACATGAACAGGTAATAGTCTCTATGGGCATTTATATAGCATGTTTACTATATGAGTTTTGTATATTTAAGTAGTTTGAATACATAATCTCACTGTTATATCATCATAACATTGATAAAGACATTATTTCACAAAGAAGAGGTAAGACTGTAATTTCCATAACTGAGACTGATTAAATCATTTGCCAGTCCAACAACTTTTTTTTTCTTTTAGCCAGGATTAATGTTGTTCTCACTCTCGTCTACGTCGCGGAGTTTCAGGTCAAGATCACCTTCAACCATTCCCACAAACCTGCTGAAGTTAAGTTCACTGTGAAGTTTGCCATCAGTAAGCCAAGCATATTGCAGTCTTAATGGTCTTAAAAGTAATATAAACCTACCCAGTTTGCTTGTAACCACATGTCACATGTGTGACATGGCATGTGAGCTGGCTAAAATTTAGATAAATTTAAATGAGCACAAAATTGTTAAGCAGGGCTTTGTTTCCTATTTTGTAACCCCAAGTAACATCAAAGACTTCATGGGATCATCTTCCATGGTATCCACATTGCTCAGAGAAACTGGGACCACAGACGGGAGTTACAGTCGTGGCCGTACCCTAATAGATTCACCAATGTTTCCTCGAGTTCCCAGTGCTCCCCTGTTTATCAGTGTTTCTGTTGATGTGTGTTTGTTGGTGTTGGCTTTGTCATCCTTTCCTCGCTCTCCTGGTTGTCTGCTCAGCTCCTCCTACACACATGCCTGCAATCGGCTCATCAGCCTGCAGGAAAGCAAAATTCCAATCCAGTGTCTACACCCTTCTTCTGCGTGTAACACTGTGTGGTGTCACACATGTGGCTGTGGAGGGTCTCTACTTTAAGGGTCTAAAGCTTTGGGATGTCCTCGCCTTTCAGGAATGGATATTGTAAAAGATCATCATCATGTGGTACACTTATTACATTAATAACATAATTAGCTTGCAAAAGGGGAAATCGATTCCTATTGAACCTTCTTTCTTGCCATCATTAACCTGATTAGGTCCATGTTGTTTTTCCAAAATACAATGTAAACTTGAGTTCCTTCATGTGTACTTTAAAATAGTCTATTAAATGTTTTTTTGTTGCAAGAAAACTTATAACGTATTATTTTAAATTAACTTAACATTCATTTACATATAAATTTTATCAATAATAACTTTAAAGCTGTATTTCTCAATTTTCGGCCACTAGGTGGTAGAATTTCACACAAAACAAGACAGACACAAACAGTCCTGACATACTGCGGAAGTATTACATCAATATTTCTAACATGTTGCATAAGTCATGTAGCCAGAGGATGGATGATTTATTGAATATATAAATGTGTGTTTCTGTGAGTCAGTGGCAATAACTGGTCGTCTTCTTGCTATCTTTACTTTGTAAGAAACAAAATCTAAAAGAGACACCATCAATTATGTCATCAACACATTTTATTAATGATCACATTGTAAAGTTGTAAAGTAGTAGTAAAGTAGTAAAGACTCAAAATGATGATTTCCAAGAGTAAATTAATAATTAAAAGTCTCAGACAGTATATCTTGTGTGCCACAGTAAAATGTCGACATTCCTGGAAAAATGACCTGCAGGTACCCAGCACCGAAGTTTTTGCAGAAAACATTTTTCAATTAAATATTAAATATTGCAGATTTAGATATATTTATATTTGTATTAAAACTTAATTTTCATTTTACTAATTCTAAAACGTGCTGTACATACAGTATAAGTATAAATTTGAGAACAGACCCCAAAAATGAGAAGCGTATCTTTTTTGAAGTAACAGATTTCATTTAGTCTCATTTAGAAAGTATGTTTTTGTGTACTGCTTTTTTAAAATAAGTTTTGTAAACCAGTGATTTAGGACAGAGCTTCACGTCCAGAGAGGTGACACTCTTAGTAGTTGACAGTACAACAATGCAATATAATGAAGTTAGCATTACTATACCTTGACATAGGTTAAAAAAAAACTAAACTAACTTTTCTTGTTCATACAGCTGTTGGTTTAGACATAGAGTACATTTTATTTTGTTGCCTTATCAGAATCAGAATCCCAGGAGGAAATATACTCTTCAGTTAGATAGGTCAAACATATAACATCATCATCATCATACACAGTTTTTTCAGTCCCATCCCCCTAAATGTCATTTGAACGTGATGAGGTAGTCTGGGTACGCTTGGCTATCATGAAACACAACATACATGCTGGGGTTGTCTGTTCTGTCTACCACACTGTCGTAGCGGTCGTGGGGCTGCTGGTCACTGAGAGGAGGAGGAACCTTCATGTCGCTTTGGCCCTGAGTGCAGATGCCAGTCAGGACTCGGGCCACAAACATTAACTGTAATCCATCAGCAGCCGGCCTGGAGTAGGTGGGGTTGGCTGAGTAGCTGGCATTTACAGCGAAGTAAGTACCTAGACCATATGCAGTTGCTGACAATAAGAGAAAACAGGGAATTAAGTCCTCATAGATGATGATCCACATGATTATTACAAAAACTGTTCATGAGTGTTTTTTTCATTTTCCACTTCAATAGTTAAAGGGGAGTCTATGAGTTAAAGGGGAATGAAAGAAGGGAGGAAAAAAGTAGGAAAGAGAGAAATACAGCATAAAGAGAAAATGTAGTGCAGAAGGAAACATTTTTTCTGACTTTTTCCAATTACAAATCTACGAGTTTCTTAGTAAATGTCAGTCTACTTGTTTTTTATCAGGGTTGTAGCCAGGCTTTTAGAAATCCTGAGATCATCCCATCAATACAATCACACTGTACCAAAGATGTGAAGAAAAATTATGCAGCCACAATCTGCAAATGCCACTGTTACATTATTCCACTGCTAAAGCAATGGCTATTTGTTACTGTGATCTCTAAAAAAACTTTACCGTTTTGCCCAGCAAAGCGCCTGTTGAATCCAGTTTTCATGATGGAGTCACAGTTGTCCTGGGTCGTCCCGTGATAGAGAAACTTTTCACCTGCTCCAACCTCGTGCCTGTTCTTATCAGAAATGTGCTTTTTCTGCACTTCGTAGGCACGTCGAAGATGAACATTCTGCAAACGTTCAATCTACCCCCCCCCCCCAAAAAAAAAATGTATTCACCTGTTCATTTAAAAAAAATTATTATGCAATTAAAGGGTAACCTGTCATAAAAGGTTCTATTTATATAGACGAAAGCTATTAAGCTATCATAGACCTAAACTGGAAGGTGCCAAAAAAACATAGTGCACTGTCAAATTAACCATGGAAGGATGTAAATATCTCAACTCTATTCAAATGCATTTTCATGTGTTCATTGCACATTACAAACACAGATAGAGTGCAGTTTCACTTTACAAAGATATAAAATGAAAACCAAAATACCAAAATTAAATTTTGTGTACTCCTACTCCATATACTAAACAGAAATATAAAATGCAGTGCCATAATGAAATATTGTGTACGTCGTATCTATAGACAATGAAATGTTTTTTCTGTTGAAAGCTGCCCACCTGCATTACAGTCTTGGGAACGGTTCGTTTGAAGGCCTCTTTCACTGTCCGGTACTCTGCAGACGAAGGCTGCAGTGAAACTCTCTTCAAGGCTTCACCATCACCCATGTTGTCCCAGTACAGAGGGAGAGTGAAGTCTAGAAAAGTTGGAGGACAAAATGAATGGAAAATATATTCACTCAGATATTCTGAGTGAACGTGTTCTTGTTTTCCCCAAAACCAACGCTTCAATGCAGATGAGCATTTTCTTATAGTTTGTCTTCTGATTAAGTCCAAAATTATTTATGTTTTTTTTTTTTTTTTTTTAAATTTTATATTATCTAGATATTAAGTCTCAGTATTGCTATGGCTCTCAAACAAAAGCATCTTTCAGACTTTTTTTTTTTTTTTTAATATTCTCATCTAGAACTATCTTCTCACCTGGCAGATTCACAAGTCTTTTCAGCTTCACTGTCTGTCCAGTTATCCTGTTACCCTTTGTGGCCTCCAACCTCTGTAGATTCACACTCCACGTGGAGCCCTGTGCGTCCACTATCCCTCCTGCTATATCTTTATTTTCAAGGTTGTAATTGGCTTTTTTGGGGAGTCTCTCCCAGTTGCCATTAAGTCCCAGGATGCACCAAGTTTTGCAGGCGTACAAATCCTCCTCCTCCCTGACTCTCGTCTCTCTTCTGAGGGAGCCTCGCAGAGAGGCATTAATCATCTGCATCACCTGGTTGACCCCATCTTTCAACCCACTCACAGTTATGGAGCCCTGGCTGGGCTGGTCTTTCTGTATGTACAGACCCTGGGTCTCCATCAGCTGCTTCAGATCCTTCAGGTCATCTTGGGTGAGGCCTGCCAGCTCCTCCTTTGTGAAGGTTTGAGTGGAACACTGTATCTGATACTGATTCTTCAGCTTTGTCATGGCATCGTCGACATCCTTCCTGGAAAGACCCATGACCAAGAAGACAGATTGCTGACTTGTGGAGCTGGTACAGAGGATACTTAGGTCTGCACTCATAGATGAAGGGAGCTGCTGTTGTACACGAGTCAACTGAGGCACTAACACTGCAAGATAGGTCAAGAGACAATCAGTAAACAATCCCAATGAAAGGAACAAGGACAGATTTCAAAGCAATCATAGATGAAGAAGGCTGTGTGTGGAAATTCCTATCACCTCTTTTGATTGCAGCAGTGGGAAACATTTGCATTGCTCCCTCTTTAAATGCCAAGAAGACATTGATCTTAATCAGGACGAGGCGGATGTTGGTGAGACAGTAAAGAGGAGTGGATGATGTGGCAGCCTTGACACCTCGGAGGATGGCACCTGCCACGACACTAGGGTCCAACCCACCAGCTCCTGCATGAACAGTTTGAATTTTTACTGAAAGAATTAAAACTGACAAGGACTAGGATTAGTAATTAGCATTTAGAGGTGAGTGTTTTTAAAATTAGCATTTAGAACATCTTACTAAATACGTACCAGCACAGATGGCAGGAATGGCCACAGAGTTGAATCCAGACTTCTCACATTGTTTTATGATGGAACACACCAGTTGTTCAATGACTCCTGCATCCTTTTCTCCACACACATGTAAAATGGCTTTACAAGGGAACGATCCAGGCTGGGATACAAAAACGTCTCCTCGCTTCACTTTTGCTACACACAACACAACACCGGAAGCCTGAATAAGGATGCTGTTCAGTGTGTGTTGCTTGAAAATGTCTAGCTGGTCCTTTTTTCTTACCTGCTTTTAGTTCAGCCTCCACCTGAAATCCAGCTCTGTTTAAGATATCTCTGCAGACACCATCTGCAGAGTAATGATTATGTTACTGTCTATAGTTACAGCTCAGTTTTCTAGAACAAAGTCATTAACCTACTGACTACTCATTACTACATACAGACTTACTGCTACGTCCATGCCGCTAACAGGCCTAGAAATAACTTCTACTCACTAAGACATCTTCCCTTTTTGTAATCATCCTCAGCAACAGCAACTCTCACCCACCGCTCTGAAAATCTGTGAAGTCGGTCGTGTTCACCACAGCATCTGTAGTCTCATTGGTGATGTCCCCAAATACCAGCTGTACTTTAACTCCTCCTCCCACTGTCATTGTCACGTCATCAAGATCACTGTCTAGGGACCTGAAGATTGCTGAGAGGAAGGAACACACACCAAAACATCTCATTTTTGTCCAATATTTATTCTGACATGTGAGAATGCCAATGAAACACTAAAAATATTGGATTACAAGTAAGTAAATACTTGTTTTCACTGATGCACATTATTCATTGTATTTGAAATTAATACTTATGCAAAGTAATTGGAGCAGCTGTCTATTTTACCTTGGCCGTCCTGGGTCATATTAACGCTGAGGTGCCTGTAGACATCATGGTAGCACTGTAAATAAAGATGCCAGAATGAAACATTTCATCAATCAATCATGCATGAATGCATCTCATAAACCAGATGTTCGTGTGTTCATAGTCACCTCCTCAGAATCAGGATAGTCAGGTTTAATGACGATGTGGATGGTGGAGAGAGACCCAGAGGATACAGACAAACCAAACTGGCGAATCTTCTCAGTCAGCAATTGAATGGCTTCACTCAGCGGGTATTTTAAAGCAATTCCAGGTCCAATAACTGGAAAGGCCACTGAGCAGAAGTGCTTCTGTACACAGAGGTCCAGACACCTCTTCAGACCATTACCCAGTGCCTATAAAATGAAAATCAGACATTTCCTTAGTGTTTCCAAAACGCAAGTCTACATGTTTTGAAGGTTATTGTACTTGAAAATGACACTTAACTATGCAAAGTGCCCTGTTCAAAGAGCTAACCCTACTTGCAGGAGCATGTCTTTAATGAATTACTTAACTTGCATGTTAGCTTTCTAAATGCCTTAGCATGCTTCAAACACTTGTTGAACTGTGTCTGAAACCAATCCAGAAATTTTGCAACTCAAAATTCAAATGTGGCCATATGGACCACTATTACCTTTAGACATGGTGGAACGACAATTTGTATAAACCAGTTTGTTTCCAACATACCCCAACCTTAAGATCATGAATGCCGAGATCATTCTGTTTGGATCAAATCACTTGATTTCGGTCAACCAGTAACATTTTCTGTGTTGAGATTCAGCCTAAGAATAGGTCCTATTTTTAAATGCTCAATTTCAGTCATCAAAACTAGTGTATAACTGCTGTTGTTTGCCATTAATATTGCATTTTCTGTAATTTTCTGGAATTGAATTTTCTGTGTTCATAGTTACAGTTGGCCTTTACATGCAAAAACGATATTTCAGTTCTTTGAAGTCCACTACATTGGTTTTATGTCAGAAAGTAGATCTTGGTGTTTGAAGTCATCCTCTTTCCATAATGTTTTCTCTCCAAAACTTTTCAGTCCACCTAGTATTTCACTTGCCTGAATGCTCCATCCTCTGACTCCATCCCAGGGCAAGCACTCAATGAAGAAGAGCTTGGAGCATCCCAGAGATGGAGGCGCATCAACCTGCAGAACATCACCAGGGACGAGAGAAGAATTCGCTGCCACCAAGTCGAACATTGACTTGATTGCATTTCCTGCTTTACCCAACAGACATTTACCGATTTTTGTAGAATGTAGCTGCTTGTTGAGCATGGGCACCACCAACACATTCACCTGAGGAAATTATGTGAAATAGTAGCAGTGTGAGTTTTACATGGTGGATGTATAAGTTTATGTGAAGTAGATGAAAAATTAGCGAACCTGCTCATCCACCAAACTGCCGAGCTTGATCTCCAGGCTTGTCTTGTTGATCTCAATGCTCGGAGGAGTGGCAACAGGCATTGTGATTACACTGCTGGGTCTGGAGCTTCTCATATTTAGGGAGTGCTTTTCCCTGATAAGGACGTAACAGGAGCTCTCTACCAGTTCCTTGCTTTGTTTACCCTCTGCTTGAAAGTATCGCTGAGCCCCTGGTCCATCGAGAACCAAAGTGTCTGTTGTCAGACCGGCTAGAGTTGCATTTAAATCTGTCTGAACCTCTTGGACCAGACAGCGGGGACCAGACACAAGCACACACGGATGTGGGAAGTTTGAGGCCTTTATGGTCACCTTGGTCTGCTTCATGCCAATCAGGTCTAAAATTTGATCAAAACAATCGACCAGTTCAGGAAGCGGTAGGTTCAGCATTTCTTGTGTCCCAACCTGGTTCATCTGGTAGTCATGCAGAAGCTCTCTGAGCTTGTTCACATTTTCACTGTAGCCCACAAGTTGTACTTTGGTCATTGTGGCTCCTCTGGAGTGTAAGATGAAGTTGACGTCCACTCTGAACTCTCGAGAGTTTTCCTCATTTTTGGCTTTGATCATTATTTCTTTCACTCTTTCTAATTCTGGAGGTACAGCTGTAGCTCCCTGCAGCTGTATATTGGCCTCACTCAGGTCTCTCAACACTGCTGCCTCAGCTTCGTCCAGGGCATCAGAGGACAAACTGGACAGGATCAGATCTAACTTAACCTCCAGGGAAACAGGATGTCTGAGGCTCTGCTGGAAGCGAGCCTCGTATTTGGAAATGGCACCGCTGGATGTAATGAAGGTAAGTAAAGCCGGACAGAGCTTAACTCTCTTTTCTTTTACTTTTTTGATCAGTTCATTGAGTTTTGTAGCTCCTGACTGCACCTCCTTGTCAGGGCCCTCCAAGGTGATCATGCTATTACCTCTGTGGATTTTAACTTCTGCGCAATGCGCACACATTTCTCGACTAAACTCTTCTTCTATCAGTTTGAACTTCTTCTCCACAACGGGTATCTCCCTCTTGGTTTGCAGGCTCTTTTCCAGGATTGCAATCCTCTCTTTTACAGCCTTATCTTCTCCTACAACCACAGCATGACCAATCTCTGTGTACACTCTGATGTCATCAGTTACAAAGGAGAGGTCCTGTAGCAGGATTTTGAGTTCTTTTGGCTCTATCACATGATAGCATGAGTATCTCTCGGTAAAAGTGATGAAGACCTGATCCACCTGCATCTCCCATTTCTCTGCAGCTCCACCACAGGCTCCTCCAGGTCCCTTCTCAATATCACCCCTAACCACAGCCTCCTCTTCATCAAAATTGAACTCCACAGTGCAGCCAACAAAAGAGAGCTGTTTCTGTAAGACTTCATTTGCTTTAGGGCTGTCCCTCAGGAAGTACAGAAGGAAACAATCTGGCTTGAAAGTCTTCTCAAGGCCTTTTATATTTGCTTTTGGGGTTGCCTAAAGAAGAAAAGCAATATCAAACAAATTAATGAACACATAAGAATGTAAGCCTACAAATAATACTACAGTTGATAATTTGTAAATTGTCAAAAAGATATAAGGAAAAACTTCATCTTTGTGTTGTCACAACAGTTAGCACCATGGCGTACAGAAATACTTCACTCAGAAACCCCCTAAACCAGTTAGGGCACATTTGTGTTAATCATGGCAGTGCCAGCCAGTGTTTCAAAAAGGTGATATTCGCTCACCTGTGGTTTTCTAGTGGACTGCTGTTCAGGGCTCTGTGGTAAATTAGTTCGGCTCACTGTCAGACTTCGTTCTCCTCTAGGAAGTGAGATGGTGTGACGTGTCTTCTGCAAAACTCTTTCCTGGTCTATAAAAACAACAAAATCTAAGGTCTCAACAACATCGCACATAAACTAAAACAGCAAAGTATATTCTACTCATAACTTCTTCTTCTTCTATTCTTCCTTATAATCAAATGGGATTGCCTACCTTCTTTTTCCTTGAAACAGATTTTATAGATGTTGTCTCCAGCCATTTGAATCAGCCCACAATCACCACCACCAGATTCTCGTCTTTTCTGAAAGTATCTCCTGATCTTCTCCTTATCTTTCTCTGTCATATCTTTCATTTCAAAGAACAGTGGATGTTGGTATTCATCCATTTTACCTCAAAATCTGAAGAAAAACCTGTATTAAGTATAGCACTTCTCAAAAAGCCTCTGTGCCTCTCAAGTGAACGGTGTTTTCTGAACTGTTTGTTTCACTTTCACCTTACCGTAAGCTTTGTTTTACATATCTTCTAATGGACACTCCCTCTTACATAAAGAGTTCATTTATAAGCAGGGCAACACATTTTGGTGTCAAATGATAAAATAAACATGTACACAGACTTAAACTATATCACCCTGGAGTTAATTATAGAAAACTAACATCGAGCAGAAGGTTTATCAAAACTCTTTTGAAGGAAGCAGCTTCCTGCTGCTGCTGCTGAGCTTCTTGAGAGAGACTGAAGCAAAACAGTAAAACTAAAATGATGAACTCAAAAAGGCTAAAAAGCTTCATAGTGCTGCAGACTTGAGTGATATACCTCTCTGTGTGCATCACTACAAACCACCACTTTCACATTCAGTGTATTCATTAGATTCAGTGTTACAGGAATTATAGAATTATAAATATTGATTTATGCAGTTTTTGTTAAATGAGGCAGGCAAGGTTGGACCCAAATGCAGACAAGATGTAGGCAGAGCAGAGGAGACTAACAGGGGACAGGTGAAAGAAAACAGGGCAGAGCAGAACAATCTAAGGGCAGGAAGTAGTTCAGAATAGACAAAACACACAATGGCAGGAATTAAAGTGACAGACATGTGAGGAGAGTAAGAATACAAAATAAAACAGAAAGTGTGCAAAACAACTGAAAAAAGACAAATACAAGGAGGGAGGAAAAAACAACAACAAACACAGGACTCAGTGTTTCTACTTCTTTCTGTTAATTTATCTGACCTCAGTTCACAGTTCAGTGCTTTCCGTTTTCCAGCAAATTTATCAGATTTAATTTATCATTAAAAAAAATGAAATCTCTGTCACAAAAACCCTATACAGCCATTTCTTAAATGTCTTAAATGTAATTTAAATGTAATTTAACATTAATTTTTGATTGATCTTGTAATGTAAAAATGATAAAATACAAAGTGTGGTAATTTGAAGAGCAGTTTGTTAATGCAAGTGTGGCCGGAGGTCTCTTTCCTCCACGCCACCTACATGGCACTGTGCCGCCCTGAGCTAGGGCGCACTGACAGATCGGTGGCGCCAGAGCAAGGTATTTAAATCCAGGTGGAGCACACCTTGACCTCTTTACCTGGCCTTTCTGGTCGCTGCAGCAGCGTGACGGCGTGGCGGCCCCTGTGTCACAAACCTCTCTAACTAGGTAAGATGCGCTGCCGTCTCCTCATCCATTCATGCACGCAACATGCAGACTGTTGTGTCCTTCCTCACCGCAGCGCGGCGGATCGCTTGTGTGTGCGGGGGGAGTGATCGCGTCGCGGGCTGCTCAGGTGTGGCGCCGCAACTGCGCGGTGAGCCGCCTTGTCCGTAATTCTTTTGTGTAATGTGGCTCCCTGCTGACTTTTATATTATGCTGCAGAGGCATTTTGCCGTTTGGCGCTCCATCTCCTCTGGCGCTGCACCAGTGGTATGTATGGGTTTCACTTTTGATTATGCAATTATCAATCAGCATTATTTTATAATAAATTTATTTGTTCTACATTTTAGCCGTCCTGAGTAATTGCCAACCCTCCTGTGGGTTTATTAATCCATGGCCAGCTCTGTTTTTTGGGCTCTATCGAGCTTTCCTTGTTTTTGCTCTGAAAGGCTGTTCTGGCTCGTAACCCCCCCGTTCTGGCTCTGCGGGCCTGCGCGGCTCCATCGGGCCCTCCGGTTCTGGTTCTGGTTCTGGCTTCACGGTGCCGTTCATGCTCTCCCTCTCTGGAGGCGTTTGGCCCTGCTCTACAGGGGCTCATCCTCCGAGCCCTGCTGAACTGTTTTTAGTCCATTAGGTTTTCATTTCTTTTGTGCAATTTTGTTCTGTTTATGGTGTTTTGGTTTATTTGTTTGGTTACATTTAGTAGATTGTCCTGTTTATTTTTGTTTGTTGTATTGTTTTAGGTTTGAGATTGTTTGTGGCTTGATTTTTAACATTTATTTTGTGTGCAGGTGCTGTTGGACCGAGGCAGCATCCCCTTCCCTGATGGTGGTTTTCTTCTTCACGAGTGTTTCATTTGGTGTAGCACGGGTGGTTTACTGCTGCGGTCATTAAGCCAGCCGCCTCTGTATTTAAAGTGCGCATTTACTCTGAAGTTTATGGTGAAAGCAAAGAAACAGCTCTGGAAAGCTTTTAGAAATCACTTCCGGATTCCCTCACTCAGTCTCACAGATATGAGGCAGAATTAAGGGAATAATTTAACAGTAACTGTCGGTTTATGAACCTAAAAAACATTGAATCAATTGAAAGTTTCGCACGGACAATATTAAAGCCTCGGTCATCTTAAAGATACCGCTAACGCCACCAACGACTACTTCCGGATTTCAAAATAAAGCATCTCTCTTTCTGTGTGTTGTGTTGCAGTCCCTTGCAGATAGTAATTAGAAGTATTTTCGTTTAACTTTAAAGAGCAATAAAATTAATTTCCTTCCATAAGTAGTTCACCAAACCTGTACTGTTGGACTTAGTACTTTATCACCTACTTGCACAAATAAGATGAAACACTTTTACTGTGTAGTTTTCCAGTAATTCACTGTCAAAGTCCCTTACAGATAGCAATAAGAACCATTTTCTTCTAACTTTAAAGTGCAATAAAATTAATTTCTTAAATAAGTAGTTCACAAAACCAGTACTGCTGGACTTAGTACTTCATAAACTACTTGCACAAATACTATGAAGTACTTTTACTGTGTACTTTTGGAGTAATTCAATGTCAAAGTCCCTTATGGATAGCAATAAAAGCCATTTTTGTGTAATTTTGAAGTGCAATAACATTCTTTTCTTCCATAAGTTGTTCACCAAACCTGTACTGCTGGACTTAGTACTTCATAAACTACTTGCACAATTATTATCAACTATTTTTACTGTGTAGTTTTCCAGTAATTCACTGTCAAAGTGCCTTACGGATAGCAATAAGAAGCATTTTTGTTGAATAAAATCAATGTCTTCAATAAGTAGTTGACAAAACATGTAGTGCTGGACCTAGTACTTCTTGACAAAGGAGCAGAAGATGGCAGTATGTGGCAATCAAAGTTGATTATCACAATGGGAAGATTGGAAATTACCATACCTGTTCTGGAGGACCTACTGCAACTGATGTGGAAGGTGAGTCTACTGGACCCTGTGTTAATATCAAAGTCTGCTTTATTGTCAATTCTGCAGCATGCACTTACTGGACAAACAGAGAATTGCAACTGCATTTTTTTCAAACATTGGTGCATGAAATACAAAGAAATAAGCCAACCACAACAAAATAAACAAAAGGAGTACAATCAAACTGGAAGAATAAAGAAGAATAAATAAGACGTAATAAATAGACAAGGCAAATTACAGTCAGTGCAAATATATATGGTTATAGTCCAAAAAGAAGACTGAGTAGCTTGTGGTCTGGTTGAAAGTGATTAAAGTGGGTGTGAGCTTTTCATTTCATTTCTTTTTATTCCTGTTACAGATCAACTTTGACAACTACCAAGCCATTCTGTCCTTTGTAAATATTGACAGAGCCCACTGGAAGTTGCTGGTCTGTGATAGTTTCTGCAAAGATCAGTTTATATTAAGGTATGTTTATATGATTTATAAAGTTGTTCTGAATCTTATTATGTTTTATGTGATTTATATAAAACTTTTTTTTCTAGTACATATTTCCTGCCATAAGATCAGTGTTTTTGGTGGATCCAGCATCTAATTCATCTGAGGAGGCAGACTCTGGAAATGCAGCAAAAAGAGTGCAGTAAGTCAACACTTTAGATATTAAGTATCAGTAAAAAATGATGATTAATTTGGCTAAAGAGGTGAATATCCCAAAAATAAAATAATTAAAAAAATAATTTAAACATGAGAGTACATGTTTGATTTATATTTAATGGTTTGTGTTTAAGTAAAAATGTATAAGCATAGTTGGCACAAGTTTCCAAACCCAGACCATTGAAGCACTTAGTTTGCTTGTTGGTCTTAGCTGTCTTTGTTCTTACACCTTCCAGTCACACCATCAGTACCTATATACCATTTACTAAATGAGATATCTCAGGAGAAAAGGTAACCTAGATGATATTCCAAGGTCCATACTGATAGGATGCAGTGGAGACTAAGACAGAATATATTTTACAAAGGGAATACTTCAAGATGAGGAGAACCTGCTATGGCAAGGAGGAATGGGGCAACCATCCACCATCCAGTTCAACAAGATGACAGTAGTTGTGGGGTCATAGTCACCATGGTATATTTCTGTCTTGCATGACTGTGTACAAAGTTCACTGTTGTGCATGTGTGACTAACTGTCCACCTTTGATTTCAGTGTCTTTTTTTGAAAGAATAAATTATTACTAGATACATACATCCCCAGAGTGCCAATAAAATGCGGTGTTCTTATTATGTTGACCGCATAGTTCAAAAACAAACATAACAACATACTACACACTTGAATTAATGATATGAACAGCACATGGTAATGATTATAAAAAATAACATCAGTCAGTGAGGTCCTAATTATACATTTATAGTTACATTTTTGGGAGTATTTAAGTGAATGTTATTGAAGGGCTGTCTGGTTGTTGAAAAAGCCCATGTAGTGTGCAATGTACATTAAACATGTTGTGTTAATTACCTCTTGACAAATATTAGTAACAATATTACTATGTATAAAGATTTAAACTAAATAATACATTAATTCAAATTTAAATAGTTTATTGGGAAAACAGTGTGTGACTGATGACTTTTCAATTTATGTGTTGGTGTAGATGGCGAGAGCTATGATGGAAGCCTTTCCTGCCTTGCCGCTTATGACATTTGACACATCTAAAAAGAAGATGGCTCATGAGAGGAGAAAGTTTGCACTCTCCATACTCAGTGAATCAGGTTTGACAGTCATTTTTAATATTCTTTACATCAGGTAAGTTTTTCCTCATGCAATACAGACACCATTTATTTCAAGAAAGTGGTGTCAAGGAAATTAATGGAGATTGAACAGGCAGCAGTTGAAATATGTTTTATTGAAAAAAGAAGCTTATAGACAGGGTGGTAGGTAGACAAATAAAACCCCACAGGGCAGAGATAGTGGCCCAAACAGGCAGAGGAATAAATGTAGAGAGCAGGTATACAGAATGTTCTTCTCATTTCTACTTTTTGTGCATCCATGTCTCCTCTGTTCTCCCTCCTTTTCTTGTAGTGTTTGACATGGAAAACAATTGTGCAATGTGCTCAGCCTCAAAGCCTCCAAGATCTGGGAAGATCTGGGAAGTGTTTGTCAGTATTTACAGTTTGTTTTAAATTTTAAATTTAATCACCAATATTAAGTGATTTAAAAATAAAACAGTCAAGGACATTTCCCTAAGATGTATGTCAATTCCTTTTACACAATTTACAAATACAATGTACACACATAAACTGAATAAAATGACATGTAGAAATGTAAAATAATAATAATAATAATAATAATAATAATAATAATAATAATAATAATAATAATTTGAAGCAGACATTACCCTGACAATAACAACAAATGATTCTCTACTGCACATTTACCTCTTTATTTGCATTGTAAATGCACGATTAATCAAATGTAAATTTTACTTATGTTATTGTACAGATACAGTATGATACCTGTGAAAGATGGTACCATGAGCAGTGCCTGGGGATGAATGTGCACCAACTCCAAGAGGCCAGGGCAAGCAATTGGAATTGTCTTTGTACATGGTCTGCATGTAGGACAAAAGATGGAAACTGAGGATTCCAATTGTATATGGCAAGAAACCATGAAGATTGTCTTCTTGTTTATGTTTTGTTTTAAAGGACAGCAGGGGATAACGTGTTTAGTTTATTAAAGACTGAACAATACTATTCTTTGCTGTAATGTCCAGCTGTTACCCCATTTTTGTAAGATATTTACAATCACTGAATGACAGTGTGCTTAATTTAATGATGTAAATTGTATTTTATGAGTTTTCATAAGTATGTAAATAGTGTAGATGTGTGTTTGTGAATATGTTTACATATTTTCATGGCTAACAATTTTGAATATGTAGATAGATGTAAATCGTTTAACATGTTGATATTTAATTATTTACAAATATAGATGTTATATTTATATTGGGTTATTATTATTTTATTACTATTAATATATTAGATATTATAATTGTAACAAAAATGTAAATAGTAAATTTGTGTTTCAAATAGATACTTATAATTTAAAATATACATGTATGTATGTGTGATTATTGCAAAACCAAAGCAAACATAGGATAAATGATAAAACACTAGTGCTGGCACATGTGCTAATTATGTTATGATTTAAAAGGAACGATTTTCAAAAATCAAAAACATTTCATTGTTACCTGTTAAATGTAGACGAAAATGGTTCTTATTGCTATCCTGTAAGGGCACTTTGACAGTGAATTACTGGAAAACTACACAGTAAAAGTGCTTCATATTATTTATGCAAGTAGTATAGGAAGTACTAAGTCCAGCAGTACAAGTTTTGTGAACTACTTATTTAAGAAATTGATTTTATTGCACTTTAAAGTTAGGCGAAAATGGTTCTTATTGCTATCCATAATGGGACTTTGACATTGAATTACTCCAAAAGTACACAGTAAAAGTACTTCATAGTATTTGTGAAGTAGTTTATGAAGTACTAAGTCCAACAGTACAGGTTTGGTGAACTACTTATGGAGGAAATTAATTTTATTGCTCTTTAAAGTTAAACGAAAATACTTCTAATTACTATCTGCAAGGGACTGCACACACACACACACACACACACACACACACACACACAGAAAGAGAGATGCTTTATTTTGAAATCCGGAAGTAGTCGTTGGTGGCGTTAGCGGTATCTTTAAGATGACCGAGGCTTTAATATTGTCCGTGCGAAACTTTCAATTGATTCAATGTTTTAATGTTTTTTAGGTTCATAAACCGACAGTTACTGTTAAATTATTTCCTTAATTCTGCCTCATATCTGTGAGACTGAGTGAGGGAATCGGAAGTGATTTCTAAAAGCTTTCCAGAGCTGTTTCTTTGCTTTCACCATAAACTTCAGAGTAAATGCGCACTTTAAATACAGAGGCGGCTGGTTTGACCGCAGTGGTGGACTGGTTTGAGAGTTCTCCCCTTTTTGGTTGATGTTGCTGTGGTTAGCCCCAGCCCTATATTTTAATTGATCTTGCCCAAACGTTCATTTTTGATTTAGTTGTTTCTTTTCATTATGTTAAATAAAATATTTTGATTAAGTTGAACTGTCTCTGCCCTGTGGTGTAAATGAACCTGTGTGCCTAACATTACATTACATTTCTTCTTTCAACTGCACACCCTCGTCCCGCCACACAAGAATTGATTCAAGTCCAAAAACAATGTTGACTAATTGTTTTTTGAAGGTGAGAAAGTGTATTTTGGGATAATCTATGATTAAGTTTCTTTGTCATTTTTTGTTTTAACATTCAAAAAGTTTCAGTTTGAACTCTAAAGTACACAAGGATGTGGTTCCCTTGTGTTTTTTTTTCTTTTTAGGGCACTAAGAACTGCTTAAATTTAATACTCAGTTTTGACACTCAGACTAAATACAGGGCACTACAGAGTAAATACAGTTGGGAGCAATGTCAACAAACTTGCTGCAGCAGCATTTCTTAATTTTCAGAGTAAAGTTACATCTAAAATCATCTCAGTAGGGCTAATATAACACAAACATCAACCTGTGCAATAGATACAGTGCAACATTATCAACCCACAAGAGTTGTTTTCTGGTTGTCTGATGAATTTAAAGCAAATTTTCACTCTCCCTTAACTCTTCCAAGAACTCCTGAGAAGAAACGTGTCGTCATTTGCTAAAAGTTGTGTTAACAATTTGTCAAAGGAGATGACAAAACTCAGTAGTTGGGTGATATTTTTATCAGGATATGTGATATGAGTGACCCCTTTGATGTTATTAATTCATTTAATACACAGCATATTGAATAAAGCAGGTTAAACAATTTTCTAAATGTTCTCCTACTGTGCAACTATACACTTTTTAAACTGAAGTATAAGTATTTATATTTGAACAATATAAGAAAAGTCTTAGATTCTTTCACAAGAACCAACACAAATATCAACACTGTCAATGATTCAAAAGATTTTATTAATGCTCAGACTGGCAGTAAAGATTTCCACATGATCATTTTCAAAACAAACTCAAAATCAGACATCACTGTGGACAATGAATGAATTAAAGATCTCAAAAGCGATTATAAACTATAAATAAAAGTGCCATTATGAAACATCCTCAATTACCTGGCAGGTACCACAGCAGCTAACATAAAGTTTATGCAGAAAACAAAACTGGACTCTGTTTTGACTTTAACTTAAACATTCAGTAATGAGGATTTATATGTACTGTATATTTATGTACTTATTTATGTACTTTTATTGTTTTTTCCTAACCCTCAAACATACTGCCACGTATTGTATAAATTACTTTAAACATGCCCAAAAATATATCTAACTATCACAAGCTAATCTTTTCACTTTGTGCTTAAGAACAAAGGTAGAACTTCAGAGTAGAAATAAGTGAAAACATGAAAAAGAGGTTGGTTACGTTTTACTTTGAGGATGAGCGAACTGAGTAATTAAACCTGGAACAGGACTTTGCTTGAAGCTCACAGAATGATGTTCAGCACGACAAACACACTGATGGATGTGACTCACACTTCAGGGGAGAGGTAGTGTTGTTTTCAGTGTTTATACGGCTCAGTGTTTGAATTTGTTGCTGGTTTGAAGCTCTGTGGTGTGTATATGTTGACATATTATTGGAAAATGCATAAAAATTCCCAGTTTTTACAGTTTTTTCATTTCCATCCCCTAAATGTCACTTGAACGTGATGAGGTAGTCTGGGTACGCTTGGCTATCATGAAACACAACATACATGCTGGGTTTGTGCATTCTGTCCACCAAACTGTCGTAGCGGTCGTGGGGCTGATGGTGATTGCGAGGAGGAGGAACCTTCATGTCGCTTTGGCCCTGAGTGTAGATGCCAGTCAGAACTCGAGCCACAAACATTAACTGAGATCCATCAGCAGCCGGCCTGGAGTAGGTGGGGTGGGCTGAGTAGCTAGCCTTTACAGCAAAGTAAGTACCGCGACCATATGAAGTTGCTGACAATAAGAGAAAACAGGGAATTAAAAATGTCCTCATGCCTAAAGAAAGGTGCCCTCCAAAATTATCCATATGATTGTTACTAAATATTCATGAGTGTTTTCTCATCTGTCTCTTCTATAGTTAAAGGAGAGTGTCTGAATTAAATGGAAATGAAATAACTGAGGAGCAGGAAAGACAGAAATACAGCAGAGATTAAACACAGTAGTTAAGTTTCTATCCAAATGTGTTGCAGTTTCTAACCGCATTTCAAGAATATCAGCTGAGAAAAATGCAAATGAATGCCTGTTTCTGTCCACTACTATTATGCAATACTTAGGAGTTGGTTTATCAAGATAAGTACTAGGTGGCACTGATTCTCCAGCCAGTTGCCATTAAGGCACAAAAGTGCAGAGAGTGATTCTCAAGTGGTGAAAAACACACTTAATGTATACACCGCTCAAAAAAAATAAAGGGAACACTAAAATAACACATCCTAGATCTGAATGAATGAAATATTCTTATTAAATACTTTGTTCTTTACATAGTTGAATGTGCTGACAACAAAATCACACAAAAATTATCAATGGAAATCAAATTTATTAACCCATGGAGGTCTGGATTTGGAGTCACACTCAAAATTAAAGTGGAAAAACACACTACAGGCTGATCCAACTTTGATGTAATGTCCTTAAAACAAGTCAAAATGAGGCTCAGTAGTGTGTGTGGCCTCCACGTGCCTGTATGACCTCCCTACAACGCCTGGGCATGCTCCTGATGAGGTGGCGGATGGTCTCCTGAGGGATCTCCTCCCAGACCTGGACTAAAGCATCCGCCAACTCCTGGACAGTCTGTGGTGCAACGTGGCGCATTGGATTGGAGACATGATGTCCCAGATGTGCTCAATTGGCATCAATGCCTTCATCTTGCAGGAACTGCTGACACACTCCAGCCACATGAGGTCTAGCATTGTCTTGCATTAGGAGGAACCCAGGGCCAACCGCACCAGCATATGGTCTCACAAGGGGTCTGAGGATCTCATCTCGGTACCTAATGGCAGTCAGGCTACCTCTGGCGAGCACATGGAGGGACTGTCATGCGGCCCCCCAAAGAAATGCCACCCCACACCATTACTGACCCACTGCCAAACCGGTCATGCTGGAGGATGTTGCAGGCAGCAGAACGTTCTCCACGGCGTCTCCAGACTCTGTCACGTCTGTCACATGTGCTCAGTGTGAACCCTGCTTTCATCTGTGAAGAGCACAGGGTGCCAGTGGCGAATTTGCCAATCTTGGTGTTCTCTGGCAAATGCCAAACGTCCTGCACGGTGTTGGGCTGTAAGCACAACCCCCACCTGTGGACGTCGGGCCCTCATACCACCCTCATGGAGTCTGTTTCTGACCGTTTGAGCAGACACATGCACATTTGTGGCCTGCTGGAGTCATTGTCATTTTGCAGGGCTCTGCAGCAGTGCTCCTCCTGTTCCTCCTTGCACAAAGGCGGAGGTAGCGGTCCTGCTGCTGGGTTGTTGCCCTCCTCACGGCCTCCTCCACGTCTCCTGATGGTAGCGCCTCCCTCCATGCTCTGGACACTCTACGCTGACAGACACAGCAAACCTTCTTGCCACAGCTCTCATGCACTGATGTGCCATCCTGGATGAGCTGCACTACCTGAGCCACTTGTGTGGGTTGTAGACTCCGTCTCATGCTACCACTAGAGTGAAAGCACCGCCAGCATTCAAAAGTGACCAAAACATCAGCCAGAAAGCATAGGAACTGAGAAGTGGTCTGTGGTCACCACCTGCAGAACCACTCCTTTATTGGGGGTGTCTTGCTAATTGCCTATAATTTCCACCTGTTGTCTATTCCATTTGCACAACAGCATGTGAAATTGATTGTCAATCAGTGTTGCTTCCTAAGTGGACAGTTTGATTTCACAGAAGTGTGATTGACTTGGAGTTACATTACACATGTGTTGTTTAAGTGTTCCCTTTATTTTTTTGAGCAGTGTATTAATTTGAAGGACATTACAGTCTCCTCATCACTCCACACAGATCATATGTTTTAATGTGCCAACATATGCATCTTTCATAGACATTTAAATTTGTTTTAATCATAAGCTCTTGCATCTTGTTTTAAGCGACCGACCAACTTTTTCAGCCAGGCATAAAAATTATGTTTTCAGTTTATTTAATGCACAAATTGTAATTGTGCAAAAAATGGATTGATAAAACACAATGGCACAATAGTGAGGTCACATTCTGACAGTGCAACCACACTGCACCAAAGACATTTATATCACTGTTGCATTATTCCACCACTGAAGTAATGACTATTATTACTGTGAGTTGGTCGAAAATATCTTTACCGTTTTGCCCAGCAAAGCGCCTGTTGAATCCAGTTTTCATGATGGAGTCACAGTTGTCCTGGGTCGTCCCGTGATACAGAAGTTTTTCACCTGCTCCACCCTCCCATCTGTTCTTATCTGAAAGGTGCTTCTTCTGCACTTCATAGGCACGTCGAAGATGAATATTTTGCAAACGTTCAATCTGTCAAGGAAAAAAAAAAATGAAAGTGAGCTGCCAGTTGGACTTGGAAGGTTGTTGATATCTTGACTCTTTCAAAGTGAACTGTGTTTATTATATGTTAAAAATTATACTTTATAGAGGTATAAAGTGTAAGGGGCACCCTCTCATAAAAAGCGGTTACATTCATTTAAAACACTATTGAACGCTATTAGCTTACAGACAATGAAATGTCTTTTCAAGTGAAAACTGCCTACCTTTATTACAGTCTTGTAGATGGTTTGTTGGAAGGCCTCCTTCACTGTCCGGTACTCTGCAGAGGAAGGCTGCAGTGAAACTTTCTTCAAAGGTTCACTATCAGCCATGTTGTCCCAGTACAGAGGGAGAGTGAAGTCTAGAAAAAGTTGGACAAAATGAATACAAAAATTTGATTAAATGAGTCTGGATGTTTACAAAGGTTAGCTTAGCTACAGTTGTGGAACAAAAACTAAACAAGAAACCATAGGTTTTTACATTATTTAACAAGGTTTTATTGACCAAATCATATATGATGAGTTAGGCTATTTCATTTATGGAAATTGTTTGACCTTGTTTAAACTTGAAATGGCCTTGTAGGCTGCAACCTATTACCATTTTAGAATAGACAATGCTTTTATGAATATAATTCAAAATATAAAATAGCCATTCTTCTAATAATCATTTAATGCACTGGCCCAATCATGTATTGTTTTTGATGCATTCTTGCTTTTAATAGCCCCCTAAATTAAACTACTCTAGTGCAGGTGGCTGTATTTTTTTTTTTCATGCGTTAATGTTATGTTAAATAATTTGTTTAAATAATCTTCAAAGTTGAACAATTAACAGTTTTCTTATAGTTACTCTTACTGTCATCTTGATTCATATGATTTATAATTTAAATGTAAAATATCTTTCCCAAGAAATGTTTGTGTTGTGTTTTCATAATGTCTAAACTGATAATGTGATAATGATCATGATAATTTTGTTTTTATTATTCTTAAGTATCATTATTGCATTTGTCTGAATCCACAGTATCAATGAGGCTCTTTCTATAACGTCAATTTTCATCTAGAAACATCTTCTCACCTGGCAGATTCACAAGTCTTTTCAGCTTCACTGTCTGTCCAGTTATTCTGTTTGTGGCCTCCAACCTCTGTAGATTCACACTCCACATGGAGCCCTGTGCGTCCACTATGCCTCCTGTTATATCTTTATTTTCCAGGTTGTGATTGGCTTTTTGGGGGAGTCTCTCCCAGTTGCCATTGAGTCCCAGGATGCACCAAGCTACACGGGCGTACAAATCCTCCTCCTCCCTGACTCTCACCTCTCGTTTGAGGTAGTCTTGCAGAGAGGCATTAATCATCTGCATCACCTGGTTGACCCCATCTTTCAACCCACTCACAGTTATGGAGCCCTGGCTGGGCTGGTCTTTCTGTATGTACAGACCCTGGGTCTCCATCAGCTGCTTCAGATCCTTCAGGTCATGTTGGGTGAGGCCTGCCAGCTCCTCCTTTGTGAAGGTTTGAGTGGAGCACTGTACCTGATACAGGGTGTTGATCTTTGTCATGGCATCGTCGACATCCTTCCTAGAAAGACCCATGACCAGGAAGACAGATTGCTGACTTGTGGAGCTGGTACAGAGGAGACTTATGTCTGCACTCACAGATCGAGGGGACTGCTGTTGTACACGAGGCAACTGAGTTACTGCCACTGCAAGACAGATTAAAAAACAGTGAACAATCCCAATATAAGAGAATTCTGATAATAAAGATACAGATTGAAGTTGTGTGTGAAAATTCCTATCACCTCTTTTGATTGCAGCAGTGGGAAACATTTGCATTGCTTCCTCTTTAAATGCCAAGAAGACACTGATCTTATTCAGGACGAGGCGGATGTTGCTGAGACAGTAAAGAGGAGTGGATGATGTGGAAGCAATGACACCTCGGAGGATGGCACCTGCCACGACACCAGGGTCCAACCCACCAGCTCCTGCACAAACAGTTTGAATTTTTACTGACAGAATTAAAACTGACACAGAGTAGAGCATCAAAATTTTAATCAAAATTTAGAGGGTCTTTTAAAATACTTACCAGCACAGATGGCAGGAATGGCCACAGACTTCAGTAGATATATTTTACAATGTTCAATGATGGAACACACCAGTTGTTCAACAAGGCCAGCATCATTTTCTCCACACACATGTAAAATGGCTTTACAGGGGAACAATCCAGGCTGGGATACAAAAACGCCTCCTCGTTTCACTTTTGCTGCACACAACATAATAAGTGAATAAGGAGACTGTTCACTGTGTGTTACTTCGAATTGTTAGCTGGTCCTTTTTTCTCACCTGCTTTAAGTTCAGCCTCCACCTGAGGTCCAGCTCTGTTTAAGATGTCTCTGCACACACCATCTGCAGAGTAAACATGATATTTATTGTACACCAAAATAAGTCTAAGAGTCAACAGCAATACTAGCAGCTCTGGGAACTGTACAAAGACGCAGTGGTACACTGAGCAAAACGCGAGGTCAAAATGGCAACGCTGACATTGTGATGTTGAACAGGTAAAATGATCGCCATCTTACTTTAGCATGGTAGCTTGCTAGCATTGGCTGTTAGCACTAAACACAAAAGTTGAAGCTGATAGGAATATCAGTTGTGCAGAGAAAGCAAAAATGAAGGCAACATTAGAACAATTCATTCTCAGGGGTAAAAGGTGCAGCTCACAAAGTTGATGTCGTTTACAATAGTTGTCGCAACATTTTTAAAAAAGCACAAAAGTCAGTCTAAAAAAAACCAAGGGGTCGACAAAGTCATCAGGATTCATCATCTGAACCACGAATGATTTTGCTAAGTTCTTTACTAATGTGCATGTTGAGATATTTCACAGAATAAGTGAAGTGAGGAGATCACACCACTTTAGTTTGTAGATACAACATGGTCTTCTACTCACTAAAAGACTGCCTTTTTAATCGTGGTCAGCTATAGCAACTCCCACCCACCGCTCTCAAAGTTGATTGTGTTCACCACAGCTTCTGTAGTCTCATTGGTGATGTCGCCGAACACCAGCTGTAGTTTAATCCCATCACCCACTGTCACTGTCACATCATCGAGGTCACTATTTAAGGACCCGAAGATTGCTGAGAGGAAGGAAACCACAACATGTTTCATATTTGACTCATATTAAACTGAAAAATGAGAATGCCAATAGAAACTGTCCTGAAAAAAAGTCCTGAATTGCCAATAAATGAATACACAATACAATACAAATGTACATTTTTTAAAAATACAAATAACGTTTTGAATGGTGCACCTTCCTGATGGTATCTGTACTAAAATTTAGTCAAAGCAGTAGAGGCAGCTGCCTGTTTTACCTTGGGTGTCCTGGTATAAGCTGAGGTGCCTGTAGACATCTTGGTACCACTGTAAATAAATATGCCAGAATTAAATACTTTCTCATCAATCAATCCTGCATGAATGCATCTTATAAACCAAACCATGTTCATGTGCTCATAGTCACCTCCTCAGAGTCAGGATAGTCAGGTTTAATGACAATGTGGATGGTGGAGAGAGACCCAGAGGATGCAGACAAACCAAACTGATGGCGAATCTTCTCAGTCAGCACTTGAATGGCTTCACTCAGCGGGTATTTTAAAACAATTCCAGGTCCAATGATTGGAAAGGCCACTGAGTCTAAGTGCTGCTGTACACAGAGGTCCAGACACCTCTTCAGACCATTACCAAGGGCCTATGAAAACATTATCAGTCATTTCTTTAATGTTTTCAAATGTTAACCATGCATTACACATTGATACAAACCTGATGTTTTGAAACTTATTACTCTTCACTCTGCATCCAGCAACATTTGTACAAACATTTGTGACAACATTTGTCACAAATGCCAATGTCATTGTGTTTGGATCCAATAACATTTACTATTTAATTGTTAGTATAATCAATCCCCAAGGGTTAGGGTTATCATCAAGAGTTATGTATTAGTGATTTTGTTTACCACTGATATTGCATTTTTATTGTGTTCAGAATTACTGCCAGTTCCTTTCATTTAAATGCAAAAACAATATTTCAGTTGTTAGGCTTTGAAGTCCACTACATTGGTTTTATATTCATAAGTGGAAGTCAGTAAGCAACTTATCCTTCTTCCTCACCCATAATCTTTTCTTTTCCTAATCTGTTCAGTCCACCTAGTATTTCACTTACCTGAATGCTCCATCCTCTGACTCCATCCCAGGGCAAGCACTCAATGA
Organism: Scortum barcoo; assembly: GCA_023238725.1. NCBI lineage: Eukaryota > Metazoa > Chordata > Actinopteri > Centrarchiformes > Terapontidae > Scortum > Scortum barcoo. Next base: position 11,893,236 of record CM041532.1, on the reverse strand, counting down.
AGAAGAGCTTGGAGCAGCCCAGAGATGGAGGCGCATCAACCTGCAGAACATCACCAGGGACGAGAGAAGAATTCGCTGCGAACATTGACTTGGTTGCATTTCCTGCTTTACCCAACAGACATTTACCGATTTTTGTAGAATTTAGCTGCCCATTGAGCATGGGCACCACCAACACATTCACCTGAGAAAGTAACATGAAATAATATCAATGTGGGCATTACACTGTGGGTGTATTTCTTCATGTAAAGTAGAATAGACATAGTCAAACCTGCTCATCCTCCAAACTGCCGAGCTTGATCTCCAGGCTTGTCTTGTTGATCTCAATGCTCGGAGGAGTGGCAACAGGCATTGTGATTGCACTGCTGGGTCTGGAGCTTCTCATATTAAGGGAGTGCTTTTCCTTGATAAGGACGTGACAGGAGCTCTCTACCAGTTCCTTGCTCACTTTACCCTCTGCTTGAAAGTATCGCTGAGCCCCTGGTCCATCGAGAACCAAAGTGTCTGTTGTCAGACCGGCTAGAGTTGCATTTAAATCTGTCTGAACCTCTTGGACCAGACAGCGGGGACCAGACACAAACACACATGGATGTGGGAAGTTTGAGGCTTTTAAGGTCACCCTGGTCTGATTCATGCCAATCAGGTCCAAGATTTGATCAAAACAGTCGACCAGTTCAGGAAGCGGTAGGTTCAGCATTTCTTGTGTCCCAACCTGGTTCATCTGGTAGTCATGCAGAAGCTCTCTGAGCTTGTTCACATTTTCACTGTAGCCCACAAGTTGTACTTTGGTCATTGTGGACTCCTCTGGAGTGTAAGATGAAGTTGACGTCCACTCTGAACTCTCGAGAGTTTTCCTCATTTTTGGCTTTGATCATTATTTCTTTCACTCTTTCTAATTCTGGAGGTACAGCTGTAGCTCCCTGCAGCTGTACATTGGCCTCACTCAGGTCTCTCGACACTGCTGCCTCAGCTTTGTCCAGGGCGTCAGAGGACAAACTGCACAGGATCAAATCTGACTTAACCTCCAGGGAAACAGGATGTCTGAGGCTCTGCTGGAATCGAGCCTCGTATTTGGAAATGGCACCGCTGGATGTAATGAAGGTAAGTAAAGCCGGACAGAGCTTAACTCTCTTTTCTTTTACTTTTTTGATTAGTTCATTGAGTTTTGTAGCTCCTGACTGCACCTCCTTGTCAGGGCCCTCCAAGGTGATCATGCTATTACCTCTGTGGATTTTAACATCTGCGCAATGCGCACGCATTTCTCGACTAAACTCTTCTTCTATCAGTTTGAACTTCTTCTCCACAACGGGTGTCTCCCTCTTGGTTGGCAGGCTCTTTTCCAGGATTGCAATCCTCTCTTTTACAGCCTCATACACTCCAACAATCACAGCATGAACGCTACTTGTGTAAACTCTGATGTCATCAGTCACAAAGGAGAGGTCCTGTAGCAGGACTTTGACTTTTTCTGGTTCTATCACATGATAGCAGAGGTAGCTTTCAGTAAGACTATTGAAGACGCGATCCACCTGCATCTCCCATTTCTCTGCAGCTCCACCAAAGGCTCCTCCAGGTCCCTTTTCAATATCACCCCTAACCACAGCCTCCTCTTCATCAAAATTGAACTCCACTGTGCAGCCAATAGAGCAGAGTTGCTTCTGTAAGACTTTGTTTGCTTTTGGGTTGTTTCTTAGGAAAGACAGGAGAAAAATGTCCACGGGGAAAATCTTCTCAAGTGTGTTTGCTTTTGTGATTGTCTGAGGAAGAAATGCAATTTCAAACAAAGGAATGAATGCATGGCACTGTTCAATGCCTGATATGCCAAGAACTAAAAATAATAGTGCCAAGTCTAAAAATAATACTGCATTTGATAATATGTGTATTCTAAAGATATATCATAAAGTTGGTCAACTTTTTGTGTTTTCACAACAGTCAGCAGCATAATGCAGAAAACATTGTGTTATCAAATGCTGACTCACTCAGAAACACCTCTAAACTAGCCTGGGAAGATCATTTTGGCTCTAATGTTTGCGATAATCATGGCAGTGCCAGCCAGTGTTTCAAAAGGGTTATATTCACTCACCTGTGGTTTTCTAGTGGATGGCTGATCAGGGCTCTGTGGTGAATTGGTCCTGCTCACAGTCAGACATAGCTCTCCTCTAGGAAGTGAGATGGTGTGAAACTTCCTCCGCAAAACTCTTTCCTTGTCTGTAAAAAACAACAAAGTCTATGGTCCCAACAACACTGTGCATTTAAAATAAAACAGCAAAGAATATTCTTCTTATAGCTCCTTTTGATTAAATGGGGTTACCTACCGTCTTTGTCTTTAAAACTGATTTTATAGGTGTCCTCTCCAGCCTTTTCAATCATCCCACATTCACCTCCACCAGAATCTCGTTTCTTCCCAAAGTGTCTCCTGATTTTCTCCTTCTCTCTGTCTGTCAGATCTTTCGCTTCGAAGAACAATGGATGTTGGTATTCATCCATTGTACCTACAAATCTGAACTTAAGGAATAGCAACTCTTTGTGCCTCTGTGCCGCTCAAGTGAACGGCACACTAGTTAGTTTCAGTTTCATTTCACTGTCAGCACTGTGTTTCCTGTTGTTGTCCTCATGACCATATATTTGCAAAAGGACACACCCAGTTACATCACATGGGCTCATTTATGTAGTTAATCTTGTTGTGCAGGTACTGTGAAGAGTATTAATCATTAGAACGATAAAGACTAATTTTGGTCTCAAATGATAAAATAAACATGCACACAGACTTAACGAAATCACCCTGGAGTTTATAATAGGATACCAACATTCAGCAGTTTGTTTCAGAGAAACAGCTGCCTGCTGCTGGGCTTCATGAGAGAGACTGAAGCAAAACAGTAAAACTAAAACAATTAACTGAAAGAGGCTGAAAAGCTTTACAGAGCTGCAGATTTGGTTGATATTTCTCTTTGGTTCATCACTACAAACCACCACTTTCAAATTTATTCAGTGCTACATTTGAATTATACATAAATATTGATTAATGCAGCTATTTTTTCCTAAATGTAGTCCCTCAATTTCATTGAAGTTTCAGTGTTTCTGTGTCTTTATATTCATTCATTTATGTGAATTCAGTGGCTTTCCGCTTTTCTTTGTACAAGACTGAATGTGACTTTAAACCAAATAAAGAACTGAAAACTGAATAATTATTTGAAACTATAGTATCAGATGTGAGAATTGGTTGTTGTCTTGTCTTTAGAACCTGAACAACTTACTAAAACAAATTCATGATTCAAAAATCAAAAGCAATAATAACAGGGCACCGCTACTTAGAGATGACACCTCTGGATCTTATGAAGCTAAGTAAAGCTGTGCAGAGCTTAACTGTCTTTGAATTGTGAGAACTGAATTTGAACTAGGCCACCAGGGTGCCCCCGTATCAGTGGTTCCTTATAGTTCCCTAATATCATGGGTTGTGATTTTGCACCATAAAAAACAAAAACAATGCAAAGGAGAGGGGCACCATCATTAGCTCTGACGTGAAACTGACATGCTGCAGCATTACTAAACAAAACCACTAGATGTCCTACTGAGACTAAAAACTCGACTGATACTCTGGCAAAAATAAAACAGCAGATTTCAGTCTTCCTCTATAATAAACCTTTTCAGTCTCATATAGTGACATTACAGCCCCATAAAATTTGTACAAAAGACCATAAACAGATTTTATCCAGTTATTTGCACTAATATTCACACTGTTTTTACAGGAACTTTGTGTCATTCTTGTTTTATGTGGTTCAATCATTTATTATGTTTGTTTCCATTGAAACAAGAAGTGTATGCAGTTAAAATGTTTGACTGCATCTCATCTAGACAATTTACTGTGGCAAAATAATCTCAACTCAAAAGTCTACTCACAAGCTTTAGTCAGAGCTTTTATTTGGATAGCAAAAGGAGTTGATCTGAATGGGTTTATTCACATAAAATAAAACACCGAAGACCACCACTGAATCAAGAAGGTAGTTTTAGCCTTGCATACAACCAAGACGTTAGATATTTATCGTCATTGGTACAGTCAGAGGTATGGTCTTAAAAGAAGTGTTTAAAACCTGCTGCCATCCTGACTACACTGGGAAGTTCTCTGCACCAGTGTGGGACCAGAAAGGCCAGGACCAGAGTCTTGAATTGGATGTGAGGTGCAACAGGGGGCCATTGTAAAGGAGAGGAGTTTCTTTCTGTAAAAACTAGTACCAACACAGTATGTAGTGGGGACAGACAGGTCTCGGTCAGTGCTTCCCTTTTAACTGAAGCAATGAAAGCTCAGTCTTATATCATGACATCCTATATATCATGTCAGACAAACAGTGATTAATGCATCCACCTGAGTGATATAGATGATAATATACAAGTGAGTGCATCAATTAGACTGTTGTAAAAGTTTCTTTCCTCTGAGAGAAACTCATTTAAAACTCAAGAGAGAGAATTGAGTGGAGACACCACAGTGACATTGGGGGCACTTAGGAGCCTAAATACAAGAGGACCAAATGGAAACTTGTGTGGACATTTTAGCTGACCACAGGAACACCTGGACTGACCGGAGGTGTTCCTGTGCCGGTTTAAAGGACACTCAGCTTGACCAGAGGAAAGCTGACGGTGAAAAGGGGTTACTAGTTGACCAGATGGATACCGGATGGATCCTTGAGCTGACCAACAAGAGGAGCCTTTACAGGGTTTTTAGAAACTTTTATTTAATTTACAACCATAATATCATTTACAACTAGTAGGGATGTTGAGAAACAACTCAGCCACAATGGGTCAGCTCACTTAGAGAAGTTCTTTGTGATTGTGCAGTGACATTTCCCCTTTATTACTCTTGCAACACACTTTCGGCCAACTTGTAAGCTTTTTGAACAAAGACCAAAGAAAGAAAGCAGCAGGATTTGTTTAAATTTGGTTTGAATGGTCTTTAGTACTATTTTCTAAACATTATGGAGGGCTTCACATTTTTTTAAATTATAAAACTATGAAAATTATGAGGACCCTAAGATGGACATTGAGTTTACTGCTGAATTTGTAAACCACAAGATGCACAGCATGGGGAGGGTAGTTTTAGAGTTTTTATATATAAATATATTTATTATGCTTAAAAATAAAATTTCAATTAAAATTGTAGTAGGCAGCCATAATTTATCGATTTAAATTTATCTTATCCAGTACAAGGCTTGCATTCAAAAAGTATGTAAAAGTAAAAGTAAGTAAAAGACCTATCAGTAAAAGTATCCAAAATAAAAGTATTCTTTCTGTTGTAAAATGGTCTCTGTCAGTGTTTTACTTTTCTGAACTTTACTTTATTGCTAATTTGCACCACTTTATATACAGTTGGGTAGTTTAATCTACAGCAATGCTTCATAGTCTAGTCATAGTATTAAATGGTCATATGTCCCGTGAGGACCATCTAAAAAGTCAACTTCCAACTTAAACGTGACATGAGAGTGTTATCCATCTTCTCATCTAACTCTTGGGAAGAATTACAGTGAATAAGCACATTTATTCAAATGTGGAACTGTTACTTTAACAGAAAATTGTGGCCTTTCTGAATATGACTTCTGAAGAGTATCGAATATCTTTTCCACTACATTCATGTATCTCAGACCATCTCCTGCTTGTCTGTTATTACTACCCACTCTAGCATCATATATACTCTTGTGTGTTTCAATGAACTTCAAAAAGTTGCTGACTTGAGCCCTGTTTTACTCTCAGAGCACTCATCATTGCTTCCAGAATCAACTAACAAGGGTCACACCTGTAATAGACAAACTGCAGGATACGATCATTGAAGATTAGATCATTCACAACACTTGAATGTTATATTTATACATGCTTTTTTGCTTTTGAAGTAATGAGATACTTTCTCTCATGAGCAATACTGAAGCCACATGCATTATTGAAAGATTGTGTCTATCCCGGCAGACATTTGTGCAGAATTTGGTTGTAATCCAAATTCCCAGTTGCACAAGAGCCAGAAAAAACAATGTTCCCCTTTAGACAAGTATGACACACCGTGAGAAACTCATTCATTAACGAAGAGAGAACAATAAGGTTTTTATGAGGAAAAACACGTAAGTAAAAAACATAGAGTTCCAGTGGGGATTACAGTGTTTTCCTGTTTTTTTAACCACATCGTGTCCACCTCAAGGTGCATGTATAAAAGACTCACAGTCAAGACGATTATACACAGCAGGACAAGAGTCTTCAAATCTAGGGAGACAAGGTTACTGCAGAAATAAAAGTCTTTAGGTTTGCGACTCAGAGGATACAGGGAATCAGCAAATCCTCTCTGAAGACCACTCACAAATTTCTACCATTTAAGACAAGGATGAATACTGCAGTCCGTTTTATCATTCTCCTGGCCTGCACTGTTGTTTGCACTTTGGCGTGTAAGTGTGCTCATTTATTTGAGTAATTTGGAAAGTGAAGTATCTGGAGGTCCACAGACTCACAGGAAATGATAGGAAATTAGATTATAGCAGGATGTTCATATGGGGCCCTGGCTGCCAATAGGATGAGTTAAGGATCCTTAATTTGGTTAACTGATGTGGGGGTCAAAGGTGAGAAAAACAACTTCACTATATAAACCCATAGAAAACATAGGAAGAGAGGGGATTCATAATTGGCAAGGGAACCTCTCACAAGCAATGTGCACTGCTTGTATAGATGCTGTGTCTTCTTGCAATAAACTTTATATGTAAGTAATACAGCGTCGGCGGAGTCTTCTTCCTTCATCTTCACATCAACATCACCTCAAGAGAACCATCAAAAGCTTTTTTTCTTTCTATTTTTCTGCATTTATGTTGCTTTAAATGAGCCAAAGTTTGACAAAACATATCCCACTGTCTGTTTCTTTTGCTGAGCCAACATATCAAGAAAGCTTGAACTGAAACTGGAGCTGTTCCACAGATTATATACACTGTTGTGTTCATTTTTCCACTTTCTTGCCTGTGTCAAACACCCATAAAGATCAGGCCATTTCTCATTACTGATGTCAAGGTGTTTAATGGGTCAATCTGCAAAAAACAAGTAATGTAAGTGCCTGCAGTAATGTGAACAAATTAACAACAACATTGTTCTTTTTATTTTTCCATGTTGATTAATGTTTCTCATTCAGACTATTTTTTAAGTGCTGTTGAAAGACTTGTTTTACATTAAAGCTTTCTCGTTCTCCTTAGTGCCATACTGAAAAATGGTTTTGTGTGTCTTGACCCCGAAGAAAAATTTACCAAAGTAGTCCTGAAATTAGTGGAAAAGAAAAAGTAAGTCAAAATAGAGGGATTTGTGTTCTACTTGTTATTATAAAAAGGAGGATGAAATCATAATGTACAGTACCAACTCTTGCCATGTCATGCTATTAATGAGGAGCTACACAACTGGAAAAAATCTGTGGATGGTCGGACGCCTGACCATTTTACCAGCAGGGACTGTAATGACATTGTATTCAAATACATATACTTTAAAGAGTTGGTCCCACTTTTGCAGCTATAACAGCTTCCAGTCTTCTTGGAAGGCTGTGGGAATTTTTGTGTGTGTGTGTGTGTGTGTGTGTGTGTGTGTGTGTGTGTGTGTCTCCATTGCACATCTGCTTCTCAGTCCCCTGTGAACTTCAAGCACCAGGTCAAGCAGGCCACAATAATCTAACATCATTAAAGTACAACAGATAGCAGATGCAAATTCTGACCTTCAGGCTGTCTATGCCATTGTGCCAAATAATTCGCAGAGCTTTAAAGAAATAGTTCAACATTATGGGAAAAACGCTACACTACAGTTGCTTTCTTACTGAATGAAAGTTACTTACTGAAAGTTAATACAGCATTAAGCTAAAGCTCACAAAACAAACATGGAAATAACAAGCTGCTGTCTTACCAGCGGGCTTGGGCTAGACTTCTTGGCTGGTACTTATTGCAAAGCAACTACAGAGAGTCCAGGATATAGTCTGGCCCGTCTCCCCCTGCCTCCAGTCTGTCGGTGTTGTTTATATGCTAAGCATGTCTGAATATCATTTCCAGGCATGCTCTTATGCTTTCAAAAGAAGTGATGGAACATCGGACAAGCATGCAAAACCTCCTCCAATGACGGCAAAAAAAAAAAATTCTTAGTGTTGCACCTCTCTGTAATGTTGTCCGTTTAGATTATATGTTTAGATTAATAAGAATGTGGTGGGTGTAAGATTGTTGTGTTTCTGTTCATGGGATGTGACAGCTGCTTAACGGGGGTGGAAGATACCAAATACCATAGTACTTGGCTTAAATCCAGTTCCCAGATTCGGTATCACCCACATCAATATCCAGAGGAGTGATGAAATACTTGTTACATTTTGCAGTATCTTTTTATAGTGATGCAAGTATTTAAATCACTTTTATCCCATTTTTGTTGTAGTTGACTACTAAAACTACAAACCATTTTACCATTGCTTTTCTGCTGTAAATAACCTCCCTTTGACCAGCCGCACCCCCTTTTTCTTTCATCCCAACCACAGAGAAGGCATGCAGTGCAATGCCTTATTTAGTTTAGTTTTTAATGTTTTGTATCTGAATTTGTAAAACTAAACTTATTCAGCGTCATATGTACCGATTATTGCTATTTATTAACGTATATTCAGAGAAGTTGTTGTTATTTTAAAAGTTACCTGCTGACTAAGCTATCCTTATTTGCATATGGGATGTTTTATTTTTGGTTCATGTACGTGAACAAGTGGGATCTTCTTGCAATAAACTCAAGTGAGTGGTACTTTTTTGTGTTTGTTTTGTATTTATTATATTTTGTTGCTATTTCATATCACATTGCTAATTTGATCATTTTGCAAAGTAGTTTAAATTACATTTTCTAAGTAGCTTTACTCAAACAAGCTAGATTCCTCCTGAGGGTAACTTTGCTGTAGTTCAACTTCTTCCAGTGTGAAGTAATTGGTAGCTTGTAAAGCTTTTAAAGCAGCTTCCTCAAAACTGTCAATAGCAATACCGATACTCTTTCATATTAAAAATGACAGACATGTCATTACTTTTGAGGTGAATGCATCATCTTACTTCTGAATAGACGCTGATTACCACAGAGCGTAGAGTGACATGAAAATAAACAAATATTTGTGTGAGTTCTCTCAACTGAACAAGATGATGATGGGGAAGCACTTGGGTGACCGTAAATGTCTCCAAAACATGATCTAATGTGAGTCAGATTACTTTTTTGGCATGGATACTATTGGTACTAATATCAGTACTTAAAATATTATGTATTGTTGGTTGAACTTTGGGTAGTAATTGTGAATTTTACTGAAACTTGATGGGAAATTTGATTTGTTGACCTGTCTGTAGGTGGCAGTATTAAAAAAAGTAAATGGTCCCTTTTTCGAATTCTCACTGAACAAAGATCATTTTAATTAAAGTCCAGAGTATTGGTAGGATTAGTGGTTGCAAGCTAATATTACCTCAGACACCTCTGACAGGTTGAAGCTTCCCCCTAGTCTTCAAGCTCTTCCTCCTCCAAAAGGGACGTCTTGAGAGTTTGTCAGAGTGCTCTTTCCACCACTCAGCAATAAACCAAGTGAGAGTCAGCGCCTTTTTTCTTCAGATCTTCAGACTTTCCTTAAGGTGGTCCGAGGATATCTGAAGAAAAAGCTTCCCATATTTTCATTTTCTAAAGACATACATGTGGTCGAGCTTGTCATTTTGATCCACCTGTATGCTACCAGAAACACTTTAGGCCACCATTAAACAATGTGGGATTAAATTAGACACAAGATGACAGAATCAAAATAAATCAGCATCTGTTTTATTATATTTGTATAAGCAGAGAAATTCTGAATGAATACACAAAAGATCAGAGTATAATTTCACTGATTTCTACGTAGGAAAACTAATCTAATCTAATCAAATCTGTGACATTAATAAATACCACACTCTGCCAGCAAGCGTACAGTTGCATTCCTCAACATGCAGGAAGTCTTTAAAAGGAAGTGAAAGGTGACGGCAAAAGTGGATTCTGAGGAAAAGTGGAGAGAGCTTACAAAAGAGTATCAGTGTGGGAAACAAGGGTTTCTGTTTTTTTAACCACTTCTCGAGAAATTCATCAACATATCTGTGATAGTATAAAAGGAGGAGAAAACATAGGACAGTCTTGAGCTCCTAGGCAGCCAGAGGAGAGAAAAATTATTATATAGCAGGGCACAGAGGAGGAGATCTCTGCAGAAATAAAATACTTTTGCTCAGTTTGAGACTCAAAAGATTCAAGGATTGAAAATCAGTCACTATCACCATATTAAGGATGAATACTGCAATCTGTTTCATCGTTCTCCTGGCTTGCATTGTTGTTTGCATTTCAGCAGGTAAGTAATATGCAAATCTGTTGCATTGAGGAAAGCTTTTTTGCTGTATTTCCATATTTATGTGGCTTGAAATGAGCTGAACCCCCTTGCAATTCAATAGATCATTTATACTGTTGTCCTAATTTTATTAAGGACCAGTTATTATGGACTGCCGCTGTTTAAAAACAGTCAGTGCCATAAACCCAGCTCTCATTGCAAAGTGTCACTGAGCTACCTCCTCGTCCATACTGCAGAAGGACAGAAGTCATGTGAGTACCTGAACAAGTACATAAACAAATGCACAACACTGTTGTTTTGTTTTCAGCAATGATTCATGTTTTTTCATGGACAGTAATTTGTAGGTGTTGTTTGACTTTAAAGCTTTCTCTTTCACCTACAGTGCCGTACTGAAAAATGGTGACCAAAAATGCCTTGACCCCAAAAGAAAATTCGCCAGAAATGCCTTGGAAGTAATGAAAAAGTAAGTCTGAAGACATGCTATTCCCACACAGTGTGTTTTAATTTACCATTGTGTATCACACCATGTTCTAATATACTGTGTAAGTAGATGAGGGAAAGCTTGCTTTTCAAAGTGCATGGGCAAACTTTGAGCAATATCAAGTTTTTCTGCAATCAGAGGACGTCAGCAGTTGGCGGTCACTCTGCACATCACTGAGTGAGAAGATTCAAATTTCAAATTAAAAGTTGATTATGGTCTGTTTTCTTCACAGGCTGAAGATAGCTCAAGCTGCTAGGATGAACACCACCAAGTCCAAAATGATGGCAGCACTAGCCACAATATCAGCCACTTCACCAGCCACAGCAACGCCAGCAACAACGTTGTCATCACCATAATGCAAATTGCTTGTGTGTAACTTTGATACAGTCAAAACGAGGGATGAAGAAGAAGAAAAAAGATGAGCACACCTTCACAGAGTACGGGTATGCTTGGTGTAGTTCCCCCTACAAAGAAGCAAAGAAAGAACTGTTTCTACAAGGTAAAAAACAGGCAGTACAAAGAAGAAAGAAGAAGAAGAGAACTGGTTTTACTTCACTTGGTTTGAGCTTTACACAATGGCAGCTAAAAATGACAACAGGACATAAAAGTATGAAACATTTAATTCTGACAACCATAACTGAGCATTTAAGAGACTCCTCACGAGGTCAGTGAACGTCAGATGTGTCCATAATGAAGAGTTCTTGTTCATTCTGTCTTGTAGCGCATTAAAACAGTCTGTCATCTTAAAAACTTTCTGCAAAAGTATTGTGATGTAACTCAAGCAGGTGGATAATAATGTGAAGTTCAGGTATGTCTTTTTAGTATATTCAGAATGATGATAAATGTCAACTGTGTTGATTTAATATTTTATATATGAGTACTTCATCTGTTTAAGTGACCTGAAGAATTTATTCTCTTTTTTTATTATAAACAACTGTGTATTCTTGTGTACTGGTTATACTGTGTGTTTGCTTTTTTTTAAAGGCAGAAATTAAAATGTAAGGTACACACTACATCCATGTGATGCTGTTGCTGAAGATCTGCAAAAATGAAAATAAATCTGAGGATTCTGAAAAATTGATATCTTGGCTCTTTATTATAAATAAATAACCAGTTTCCAGGGAAGTGTTTGCTTCCAGCCAGCTGTATTGTTTTACATATTTGCAAAAGACATTTTTAAGCTGTGTTTTAAATACAATTAATCATCTGTACTTGCCATGTTAACAATCTTAGTTTAGTGTGTCACTCACACCCACATCCATCTCTACCCCCTTACTCTACTTTGGCCTGTAGTCAGCATGGAATTAAATTTTATCAGTAGACACTAACAAGGTCATAAAATTTGTTTTCTCATATCTTTTTGGCTCACAACAACATTTCAGGATTCAAGCACTGTCTTCAATCACTGATGAGCACTTTAGGGAAGAGCAAACTGAAAAAGCCCCTTTGAAAACCAGAAACCACAGTGTCAGAGGTACTCGAGTATTTAGATTTGTAATTAACTACATTATTATACCAATACATTGTACCCAAGAATGTACAAAATGAAAGTGTTTCTGTCTCTGTTTTAGTAAAAATAAAAGTCCCCTCAGGGTTGTTTCTTTTAAATGAAGACAATTCTGCAAGTCACATTGTGATATATCATTTCATTTTTCATGTGGCTTTGCATAATGGCTTGAGGCTTTGCATGACAACCTACTTTTATCCCAAATTTATGATCATGTTTACATATGTAAAAAAAAAAAAAAAACATCAGTGGTTTATATAATCAAGTGAATATACACTGCTCAGAAAAACAAAGGGAACACTTAAACAACACAATGTAACTCCAAGTCAATCACACTTCTGTGAAATCAAACTGTCCACTTAGGAAGCAACACTGATTGACAATCAATTTCACATGCTGTTGTGCAAATGGAATAGACAACAGGTGGAAATTATAGGCAATTAGCAAGACACCCCCAATAAAGGAGTGGTTCTGCAGGTGGTGACCACAGACCACTTCTCAGTTCCTATGCTTTCTGGCTGATGTTTTGGTCACTTTTGAATGCTGGCGGTGCTTTCACTCTAGTGGTAGCATGAGACGGAGTCTACAACCCACACAAGTGGCTCAGGTAGTGCAGCTCATCCAGGATGGCACATCAAGTGTGAGCTGTGGCCAAGAAGGTTTGCTGTGTCTGTCAGCGTAGTGTCCAGAGCATGGAGGCGCTACCAGGAGACAGGCCAGTACATCAGGAGATGTGGAGGAGGCCGTAGGAGGGCAACAACCCAGCAGCAGGACCGCTACCTCCGCCTTTGTGCAAGGAGGAACAGGAGGAGCACTGCCAGAGCCCTGCAAAATGACCTCCAGCAGGCCACAAATGTGCATGTGTCTGCTCAAACGGTCAGAAACAGACTCCATGAGGGTGGTATGAGGGCCCTGACGTCCACAGGTGGGGGTGGGGGTTGTGCTTACAGCCCAACACCGTGCAGGACATTTTGACATTTGCCAGAGAACACCAAGATTGGCAAATTTGCCATTATTTGCCACTGGCACCCTGTGCTCTTCACAGATGAAAGCAGGTTCACACTGAGCACATGTGACAGACGTGACAGAGTCTGGAGACGCCGTGGAGAACGTTCTGCTGCCTGCAACATCCTCCAGCATGACCGGTTTGGCAGTGGTGGGACATCTGGGACATCATGTCTCGCTCCATCCACCAACGCCACGTTGCACCACAGACTGTCCAGGAGTTGGCGGATGCTTTAGTCCAGGTCTGGGAGGAGATCCCTCAGGAGACCATCTGCCACCTCATCAGGAGCATGCCCAGGCATTGTAGGGAGGTCATACAGGCACGTGGAGGCCACACACACTACTGAGCCTCATTTTGACTTGTTTTAAGACATTACATCAAGGACATTACATCAAAGTTAGATCAGCCTGTAGTGTGTTTTTCCTTTAATTTTGAGTGTCACTTTAATTTTGAGTGTGACTCCAAATCAGACAGACCTCCATGGGTTAATAAATTTGATTTCCATTGATAATTTTTGTGTGATTTTGTTGTCAGCACATTCAACTATGTAAAGAACAAAGTATTTAATAAGAATATTTCATTCATTCATTCAGATCTAGGATGTGTTATTTTAGTGTTCCCTTTATTTTATTTTTTTGAGCAGTGTATATTATTTTTTCCCCACCCTGCTTTTTGTGGCTGCACAGCTTGTACAATGGTCTTCTTGTGGTTAATTAGTTAATTTCTTCCAAAAAAAATAGATGCTCTATTTGGCAGTAATAATAATATGATTTTATATAATATATAATTTCACTGATCTCTAACTAGGAAATTTAATCTAATCAAATCTGTGACATCAATAGATACCACACTCTGCCGGCAAGCGTGCATTCGTTGACATTCAGGCAGTCTTTAAAATAAAGTGAAAGGTGATGGCGAAAGTGGATTCTGAGGAAAAGTGGAGAGAGCTTACAAAGGAGTATCAGTGTGGGAAACAAGGGTTTCTGTTTTTTCTAACCACTTCTTAAGAAATTTAGTCTGTGATAGTATAAAAGGAGAAGAAAACATAGGACAGTCTTGAGCTCCTAGGCAGCCAGAGGAGAGAAAAATAATTATATAGCAGGGCACAGAGGAGGAGATCTCTGCAGAAATAAAATACTTTGGCTCAGTTCGAGACTCAAAAGATTCAAGGATTGAAAATCAGTCACTATCACCATATTAGACAAGGATGAATACTGCAATCTGTTTCATCGTTCTCCTGGCCTGCATTGTTTGCATTTCAGCAGGTAAGTAATATGCAAATCTGTTGCATTGAGGAAAGCTTTTTTGCTGTATTTCCATATTTATGTGGCTTGAAATGAGCTGAACCCCCTTGCAATTCAATAGATCATTTATACTGTTGTCCTAATTTTATTAAGTTATTATGGACTGCCGCTGTTTAAAAACAGTCAGTGCCATAAACCCAGCTCTCATTGCAAATGTCACTGAGCTACCTCCTCGTCCATACTGCAGAAGGACAGAAGTCATGTGAGTACCTGAACAAGTACATAAACAAATGCACAACACTGTTGTTTTGTTTTCAGCAATTAAAGCTTTCTCTTTCACCTACAGTGCCGTACTGAAAAATGGTGGCCAAAAATGCCTTGACCCCAAAGGAAAATTCGCCAGAAATGCCTTGGAAATAATGAGATGGTAAGTCTGAAGACATGCTATTCCCACACAGTGTGTTTTAATTTACCGTCGTGCATCACACCATGTTCTTATATACTGTGTAAGTAGATAAGGGAAATCTTGATTATCAAAGTGCATGGGAACACTGAGCAATATCATTATATTATAGCAATATAAGTTTTTCTGCAAGCAGAGGACGTCAGCAGTCAGCACATCACTGAGTGAGAAGATTGAAATTTCAAATTAACAGTTGATTATGGTCTGTTTTCTCCTTTTCTCACAAGCTGAAGGTAGTTCAAGCTGCTAGGATGAACACCACCAAGTCCAAAATAATCACAGCACCAGCCACTGCACCAGCTACAGCAACGCTCACGTCAACATCACCATAATGTAAAATGCTTGTGTGCTTGCTTGTATGCTTTGATACAATTAGAATGAGGGATGAAGAAGAAAAGAAAGATGAGCACACATTCCCTGAGTACTTGTATGCTTGGTGTAGTTCCTGCTTGTGTCTACAAAATGACAGCAGGACGTAAAAGTATGAAACATTTAACTCTGACAACCATAACTGAGCATTTAAGAGACTCCTCACGAAGTCAGTCAACGTCAGATGTGTACATAACCTCTATACAGCCCCCACATCCATCTCTACCCCCTTACTCTACTTTGGCCTGTAGTCAGCAAGGAATTAAATTTTATCAGTAGACACTAATAAGGTCATAAAATTTGTTTTCTCATATCTTTTTGGCTCACAACAGCATTTCAGGATTCAAGCACTGTCTTCAATCACTGATGAGCACTTTAGGGAAGAGCAAACTGCAAAAGCCCCTTTGAAAACCAGAAACCACAGTGTCAGAGGTACTCGAGTATTTAGATTTGTAATTAGTTACATTATTATACCAATACATTGTACCAAGAATGTACAAAATGAAAGTGTTTCTGTCTCTATTTGAGTTAAAATAAAAGTCCCCTCAGGGTTGTTTCTTTTAAATGAAGACAATTTTGCAAGTCACACTGTGATACATCATTTCATTTTTCTGCAGTCATGTGGCTTTGCATAATGGCTTGAGGCTTTGCATGACGACCTACTTTTATCCCAAATTTATGACCTGAACGTCTGATACAGACACATGCCTTCAATCATAAGGGAGCAATATTTCTCAAGTCAAGTCTGAAGAGCTTTGTCATCAAAAATATTATTTCCGTGGTCATCTTTGTCTCTAATTATACTATATTAGGCCAAATAACCATGTAGGTTTTAGAGACAGGGAGTAATCCAAGTCTTTGTCTTGTATTTTACAATGCTGAGTGTGGTCAATGGTGTCTAAATGCTTTTTTTGCTTCTTCTTGAAATCCCATCTTTCCCTATAAGATGTATAAAAAAGACATGAGTGGTTGATATAGTCAATTGAACATATATATAATTTTTCCCCACCCTGCTCTTTATGGCTGCACAGCTTGTACAATGGTCCTCTTGTAGTTAATGAGTTTATTTCTACAAACAAAAATGGATGCTTTATTTGGCAGTAATTTACTTCATTTTAATCTAATTCAATATAACACACATAGTGGAGATTATGGGCATTAAAGGAAATGACAGTTTGGACAGTTTGAACATCATAAACTAATATAGAAATAACACATCAACAACAACTAAACTACCCCCTAAACTACCAAAAAATAAAAAAGGCCGCTTTTATCTCTTCTTTTTGGGACTACACAACTTCACAACAAGCTAAACATCACACACATTTGACTTGTTGTATTACGGTCTTTATAAAGTTGTTATGGTCATGCTTCTGGAAATATGATGACTTTTTTTCCTTCTTAACGTCTCCAGCTTCTGACATAAGTATCTGCTACTTTTGGCGGCAAAATACTCCACTATGTTTGCCTGCCGGTTGCTAACTTTATCTAACACCTAAACTGCCAAAAAGCTATGCTGATAAAAGTGGTGAGAGTGAAGCAAAAGAGTGAAGTTGTGTGGGGCTTAATACCAAAACAATGAGCTGAAAGAAGCTAAAATGCACCACAGAGCTGAGGTCAACCATAATAACAATAATTGAGTTTGCTGCTACGAGCGACCTCCTTCACATTGAGCCATGACTTTCCAAAAGATATTAATCAATGTTTCTTTAATCCTTGAATTTCTCCCCAAATTAGTAAATACTTTCCCAGGAAACATCTTAAGTACAATAAATCCACACAAATCCAAATTAAATGAAGATGACTGATGGACCAAGGGTGGCCGGGCCTTTTCTGTTAGGACACCCACTTTCTGAGGAGATAAGACAAGCAAGCTTCTTATCCTCTTTTAAATCCCTCTAATTAAAAACGGCATTCTCTTGAACCTTCCTTTATTGTTTTCTGATTATTTTATATTGTTTTTTTATTTCACCCTTTCTCATATGTAGCTTCTTTTTCTTAATGTTGCATTACAAATGTTTCATACTTTTTTAAAAATCATTGTTATTCTACCATTTTTATTTATTATATAATTTCACACAGTAACTGTATTGTACTCTGTAAACAGGGTCAGAACAAGCCCAGAGGAAAAACAGCAACAACGTTATCTCACAGTATCATATGCACAGTCACCAAAAGTAAAACTGTTTGTGTGCAGAAGTGTATCTGATGATCATTTTATCAGAGGGGAAAAACAGAGTTGAATACATCTTGCAGATCTATGACAAGCAGAAGAAAACTGAGGCTGCAGCCTGAGCGTCCAGACAGACACACTCCGTCTGTGTGACTCACTTCTCGGGCCGCCAACCGCGAGCGTGCTGCCTCTGAACCACAGCGGGGCCTCTGGTCTCTCCCTGAACCCACCGTCCCATGACTGCCTCACTGCTGCACACGTGAACATGCCAAAGTGAAACCAACATGCACGCATAAACATGCACATGCTTTGGTTATTTCTCAAATTTCCGTCAGCAAAGTTCCTGGACAGCACATGATCGCTATATGTATAAATAGTGGCGTGCAGGATGTGTATGAACAGTAGCAACAGCTTCAGGATATCTGTCTGAGTTGAAGAACTGAAGTAGCATCTGCGGAAAAAAACAAGATGAAGCTCTGCATCCTGCTGATGTTTGGGACCCTGTTTGTCCTCACTAACGGTAAGAGAACAACTACACAGTGGGATAATTTCCCATATCATGCCTCAGGAGTTTGGAAAGACTGGTTGTTAGGATTTTTAAGGATTAGGCTGCTAAAGTAGCTCATAAAAAAATGATGGGGGGTTGAAGGGTTTCCAGCAGAGTTTAAGAGAAGAGAAGACAGGATTAAGCTTTAATACCAAACATTATTCCAGGAAACACATAGTGATGTTATCTTGACATGAAAAAGTCAGTGTTATTAAAACTATAATGTTAGAGGGAACATGGTTAGTTGTACCTTGTGTGAAGAGTGAATTTCAGTCCATACAAAACTTTTTTTTTCTTTTGCCTCTCAGGGCCTCCATATAAATGATCCTTTGGAAAGCATAGAAAACATCCCAGACCGTGTTGCAATATTGTGAAATATTAACTTATTATATCTGTGTTTTTGCAGGTTGTGGCTCATTTACTACAAAAAACACATTCTTAAATGATCACTGATTACACCAAGCATGATGCTGTTTATTCAACGGCGTAACTCAACTCATTTTTCTTTAATTACATTTGCTTGTAATTCAGCCGAATATAATGGGTGTCTGTGGACATTTGGGGATTTTCACTACTCTTGTAGTTTTCATATTATTGCAGGGTAAAGAACTTATAAGTGCAGACAAATTTGTCTGTGTTGCATCATAGCACAATGCCAAGGCAGCTTGTAGACAATAAATGCTGACATGATATTTACTAAAGAGCATTATACACAAAGATTTCAAGTCTGCAAATCAATGCTCATATTGTGATATAGTGAAGGTAATGGCTACCTGAAACATGCTGGAGATCTGTAACTAAATGAAACTTGGCACAGTAACAGTTAAGTTTTTGTGGGAGAAGACACAGATGTGCAGATACTTCTGTCATTGCCTTGGTATTTACTGTTTATTTCAAGCACTGCACATGTCTATATTGTTTAACCCAAGACAAATTGTGTATGTGTATCATTTTGTGCATTTTATACAGCCAGACATATTAGGACATTCTGGGATTTTGCTTAATTTAGTTTTGATTGAATAACAAACCCTCTGATGGGCCTGTGGAGACACATGCATGCATAAAAAAAGTTGTTACACAATGAAATGGAACAGTGAAATGTGTTGAAAGTGAAAACTCTCCATCATACCGTTTGCTCACTCATTAATATCTGATATCAGTACCACATGTATAACTGCATTTATCTGATGACCTGATCATTGTGACTTTAAATTTAAGCTGTAGTGGACAGGAAGCTGGCTGGAAGAGAAAAATGGGGAAGTGCCTCTTTTAAGGATGTCACAATCCCAAGGCTGAAGGTTCTGATGAAAGTGCTCAACCAGAGAGTGCTACTGCCAGCATTTAATTCACTGATTATCCCTATCTTACACAGTGTCACACTACCTCTGCATACATCAATGTCAAGTTCCAAGTAACATGAAATGAGGAAGGGAGGTGATTGCAGTGGCAAGATCTTTAGCGTAGGAGGGTGAACACATGATTGCACTCCTAACATAGACAATTATCCAAGAGAACAGATGAGAACTTTTGCTAGCACAGCCATTTTTCTTCTCAAGTTTAAATTGAAAACATCTGTATAGTCTGACCGTTCAAGTAAAACAGCAGACAAAGCAGTAATCTTTTGGAGTTCAGGTTTATTTTCACAGGTAATTTAGAAAAGCTCCAAGCCAAAGAAAAGAAGACAAAATTTTAAGTCTGTCTGCTTAAACTGGTTGGATCTGTGCTCTGACTGAATGTCTTTTGATGACAGGTATGCCGCCAATCGGCAGGGACTACAATTCTCACTGCCGGTGCCTGCAAGTGGAGTCGAGGATCATCCCTCCAGACAACCTGAGGAGCATCAAGCTCATCCCTGAAGGGCCCCACTGCCCAGAAACAGAAGTCATGTAAGTTCAATCACAGGCAGATAATAACAGTCTTATATTACAAGAGGGGCCACAGCCAATGATTATTTTTATTACCCCTTAATCTGTTGAGAGCTTATTTGATAAATTATTGAATCTTTTGGTTTACACAGCAACAGAAAATTGTAAGAATAGGCATTACAATTACCCAGAGCCCAAGATGATGTCCTCAAGCTGCTTATTTTGTCCCAAACCAAAAGATATTCAATTTACAGTGATATCAAAAAAGATATTAAACCACTGCTGCAGGACATTGGAAAAACAACTTTTGCACCGATTTACAGTTAGTATTTCTTCTTGGCTATAGCTCTATGTTATCCAAAAAAAGAGAAGACAATCCTCACATTTGAGAAAATAGAACTGGCAAATATTCAGCATTTTTGCTATCAGAATTGTTGCCAAATAAGTTTTCTGTCAATCAACATGGATTAACAGCTCCTCTTTGCCCTGCTGTGGCTTTTTCACATTGACCTCTGTGAACTGAGGAACATCACTGGTGTTATAGCAGCATCTGGATCCTGCAGCCAAACCAGGCAAAGACAAAGTCCCCATTGTAAAGTACAACTGAGAGCTCTCTGCTGTGGGGCACCTTGATAGTCAGTTTGAACAGACTGTGAACCTCTGTAGCAAATCTTATGTCAGAAACCAAAGAAAAGGCGAATGCAAATCTTACAAAGCTTAACACAGCTCCCTGTTGTGAAATACAAGGACACAGTCTGCACCCATAAAACCTGCCAGTAAAAGTGCGTGTTGCGCAATTTACTCTGATAGTGCCAAAAAAAAGGAATGTACAATGAATAACATCAGGATTGCAAATACAAATATGTTGGGGCTGAGGGAGGAGGATGTGCTGTGCCGTTATCAGGAAAAATGTCAAATGATTGTATCATATTATTAACGTTATACAGATTATTACACATCTAAATGATCTAGCTAGAGCACTTTTGCTTTCCTTCCTCCTCTTGTTTTCCTTCACAGCATTGGAGCCTGCTCAGATGGAAACAATATTAAAAAACATGTTTTAACCACTTTAAATTGATGTTTTATGAATATCTGGCAGGAATGTTTGTGGATATTCTCCTTATGTTTTTTATTAGGAATGGGTTCTTAGGAACATCACAGCTCAGACAGGCAGACAAACAAATGTCAGCTGTGAATGAATAGCATCATAAATTATGTTACAGTCACGGTCCTTTAATTGAGAACAGTAAGAAAGTGTTTTAGGTATTATTACTGGAGATATGTGGGCCTTAGCTGAGAATTTACTTTCTAATCCTTTCTGTCCTATTCTATCCTTAGTCCTGCTATTTGTAAGCCAAAAAATACACTGTACTATGACAGATTTCATCGTTCTCCATCTAAATTATATTCTGACATTATGAAGAGAGTCACTCAAACACAGAGAGAGCAACAATTTCTTGAAATTTTTGGATTGTTGCATTCTGTAATGGGTCTGGTGAAGACAGCGAAGTAAAGTCAAAGTAAAGGGACCTTTTACTAGAAAACTGAGGCGGTCATACTCAGGCAGGCATGAGACATGAGCGAGGTCAAAAAGTGAACAGGGAGCAATACGAACACTTGGAGAAATGCTGGAAAGCAATGACCTCATGGGGTGGAGCAAAGACAGTCATACCTGACAAAAAAAAAAGTCGTAAGGAGTTCCCCAATGCCTTGTTCTCTGACCTATTTTGTTCATCATAGCTATTCTCCTACTAAGTCAGACGCTAAAGAAAACAACAAAATATCTTAGTGTCATATTGTTGATACAGTGAGTTGGTACGTTGAACAAATATGAAGACATATATAAAAGATTAAAATATTCCTTGCTGTTGTTGGAGCTAAGGGAGAATGCATAAAAAAAACTAGTTTCAATTTAACATCCACGTCAAGACAAATACAAAATCGACTTTCTACCACCTTGAAATTAAACAAGAATTGTTGGATTTATGTCTCAGCAACACCAATCCATGCTTATTTCTTTTGTAAGCTTCACTACTGTGATGGTGTCTACCCATGTCTCTTCAAAAAGTCAATTAGACAAAAGTTTCTATGCACCACATATTTGGAGCAAACTCTGAGAACATTCATGGTTTCCCAGAACTTAAAATTTTACATTTTTAAATTGAAATGAAATTGCCTTGCCTTACCTTTGAAACAGGACTGAGTTAATTGCATGGGAAGATAATATGAAGTAAGAGGGTGGGACTGTTCTTGGACTCATGATCTCATGAACTTCTTAAACCTTGGCAAAGGCTCTAATTGTTTAACTCTCTTTAATCAGAGCTGGACTGGCGAGCGGGGACAAGGTTTGCCTGAACCCTCGGTCCTCCTGGGTGAAGAAGCTGATCCACTTTGTCCTTGAAAAACAACTTCATCAGCAGGGTGGGGCCTCCCCCAAGAATCAAGCATAAAATCATAAAGCAAAATTAAGACCTGCTGCAATTAAAGCTGCTGAGAGAAAATCCTTTCTGCAACTACGAGCCATGCTGTTTTACTTTAATAAATACAGATCTCACCAAGTTTGTGTAAATTAAATAACTTCTTTATCATTTTCTTTTTCATCATTTAAGTATTATTTCACCTTATTTAATTGTGTGTCTAATGAACATCTGTTATCGGATATTTTACATGCATTTTCTAAATAACGTTGATTCTGGGTTTATACTGTTGAAACATAAGAAAGCACACAAAAGCTGCTCGACGTGGCTGTGCAAAAGAGCAAAGCAATGAGCTGTAATGTAAAAGTGTTGGAAGACCATTTGTGCATGAAAAAGTCACATGTGTGTTGAACTGCAAATAATTTCTCTGTGTAGAAAGTTCGATTGTATCGCCTTTTAAAAGCAGACGCTGTCATGTAGCACGCGATGTGTAATATTTCTCTGTGATACTTGTTTAATAAAGATCCTCCAACAATAGCAAGTAACGATCTGTTCTTTTGTTCCCTGGACTTCAATGAAGGACTTTGATAAGAAAAAAAAATGACAAATGTAATTAGAGATTGAAAAGAAGAACAAGAAAAGCATTCAGTTTAAAAATACGAAATGTGTTGCTCCTTCCATTCAGTACACCTACCTTCGCTCTGGATGTGAACTCTATTATACTCTACCTGAAGCATATCTAGTGTTCACAGCTACATTCACTTTTCCAAGGTTCTGTGCTGTAGACTTTCACGCTGAGACTTATAAAACACTGAGCTGAGAAGTTGGACCCAGACCCGAGGCTCTCATCCAGATATTCACAAAAGGCTTGCTGACTCAAAAGCCAGGGGTGGAAATGGGAATGTTATTTTTCTGAAGAAGTCCTGTAGCCTTGTGGATGACTTAAGTGCATGAACTTCATTTGGTGTGTGTATGGGTGTGTGTGTTTTAAAAACCCAGGCTACACATGTTTTAATGAAATCTGCTGGGTTTTTAGAAACAATGAAATAGTTTAAAGAAGACCAGTTTGATTGAGTGGATGGTGCAAAAAACACAGAGATGTCCATTTTTACTAATTAACCTTTTATTTTTTGATTATTCTCGTTCCCTCGGTTGCACACTAAACATATCCAAATTGGTGCGCTGGAGAAACATCTAACACACATCTTTCCCTCAAGGCCACGGTTGCTTTATACACAGGGCCAAATCATGAGTGCCAATAAAAACACAAACCAACTACGAGCCATGCTGTTTTACTTTAATAAATACAGATCTCACCAAGTTTGTGTAAATTAAATAACTTCTTTATCATTTTCTTTTTCATCATTTAGTATTATTTCACCTTATTTAATTGTGTGTCTAATGAACATCTGTTATCGGATATTTTACATGCATTTTCTAAATAACGTTGATTCTGGGTTTATACTGTTGAAACATAAGAAAGCACACAAAAGCTGCTCGACGTGGCTGTGCAAAAGAGCAAAGCAATGAGCTGTAATGTAAAAGTGTTGGAAGACCATTTGTGCATGAAAAAGTCACATGTGTGTTGAACTGCAAATAATTTCTCTGTGTAGAAAGTTCGATTGTATCGCCTTTTAAAAGCAGACGCTGTCATGTAGCACGCGATGTGTAATATTTCTCTGTGATACTTGTTTAATAAAGATCCTCCAACAATAGCAAGTAACGATCTGTTCTTTTGTTCCCTGGACTTCAATGAAGGACTTTGATAAGAAAAAAAATGACAAATGTAATTAGAGATTGAAAAGAAGAACAAGAAAAGCATTCAGTTTAAAAATACGAAATGTGTTGCTCCTTCCATTCAGTACACCTACCTTCGCTCTGGATGTGAACTCTATTATACTCTACTACACTGGACACATTGTTGAATATTGTCATAAACATCTGTATTGTCTCAGAGGGGAAATTAGTTTTACATCCAGTTGTAAAACACAAGATACACAGACTTGAACATTAGATGCACACAACATGATAAGATTTAAGACAGGCATGTAGGAAGAGGACTAAGGGTTAGGTTAGGGTGTGATCTGTGCTAAACTGAATGATATTTCACTTGGAATCAGAAATGTCGATCTCATGGTGGCGATCCAGTCATCAACGTCTTCTCCCACGAAGTTTGCACAATTTTCTTTTGCACAATACCATTTCCCATAGTTTGGATGTGGATGACCTGCATGGTGGGAGATTTCGAGATACATTTTCTAACCCCCTTGTTGTTGGTGGGTTTTTTTATAAATCACTTCCATGCAACTGAGCACCTCAGGCCAAATTCCACCAAGAGAAAATAAGAGCAGTGCAGTGCTTAGTAAATGTTCAGACAGGCACAGCTGTATCTTTCTGACACAAATCTGGCACAACACAGCTTCATAGACTGCCACCCAAGAGAAGCAATAAACCCTCTCTGCAGACATGCACTCTAAGCATCAATGTTATTTCAAGTGTCACCTGAAGCATATCTAGTGTTCACAGCTACATTCACTTTTCCAAGGTTCTGTGCTGTAGACTTTCACGCTGAGACTTATAAAACACTGAGCTGAGAAGTTGGACCCAGACCCGAGGCTCTCATCCAGATATTCACAAAAGGCTTGCTGACTCAAAAGCCAGGGGTGGAAATGGGAATGTTATTTTTCTGAAGAAGTCCCTGTAGCCTTGTGGATGACTTAAGTGCATGAACTTCATTTGGTGTGTGTATGGGTGTGTGTGTTTTAAAAACCCAGGCTACACATGTTTTAATGAAATCTGCTGGGTTTTTAGAAACAATGAAATAGTTTAAAGAAGACCAGTTTGATTGAGTGGATGGTGCAAAAAACACAGAGATGTCCATTTTTACTAATTAACCTTTTATTTTTTGATTATTCTCGTTCCCTCGGTTGCACACTAAACATATCCAAATTGGTGCGCTGGAGAAACATCTAACACACATCTTTCCCTCAAGGCCACGGTTGCTTTATACACAGGGCCAAATCATGAGTGCCAATAAAAACACAAACCAGCTGGACTGACTGTGACTCATCAGCCAAAAAACTCCAATCTGCCCAAACATCCATCTCATTAATCCTATCTGTTTCTTAAACCTTCCTCTTAATTAACTGGAACTGTCCAAACAAAAAAGTTTTTACCAGAGAACTACAAGTATACTAATAATACATGGTGCAGGTGGCTCGATATATATACACATATTCTAATAATATAAAAAGTTCAAACAAAAGAACACACATTTTCACTTTTAAATAATTTAACTAAAATACCTTAAGAAAAGGGTTCATTCTGGCTCACAACAACAACAATAATAATAATAATAATAATAATAATAATAAATCACATAAGAAACATACAGATTTCAAGCTCACACTTGCATCACCTGTGGGGGGAAAACAATCATTTTCTCATTTTCACAAAAACTTTCCATGCCAAGACTGTGTGACTGTGAAAATGCCAGAGGAAACAATATCCGTCAGCACAAACAATAACACACATGATACAAGATTTTATGTACTAACATAGTCATGTACTAACTGACTGGATAAACAGTGTTTTACAATATAATATCTTAAGGGAGTACATAGAGTACAAATGACTTTATTTCTCATTGTAAAGATAATTATGGCTTTGTCATTTTAATTACAAAATCTCAAGGATTTCTCTAATATAAACATAATAAAAATGGACTGTCTCTTCTCTTAAAAAAAGCAGAATTCCGTTACCAAACTCGACAAAAGTGATTCCTGAGAAACAGTAAAAGTCCCATAAAAGTTTGTCTGTTTTGTTCATTTTGTCACATGATGATGAAATATGACATATTTTGCCTGCCATGTCAACAGCACAGAGGAATCTTAATTAACAGCACAGAGTTTTTCCTCAAACACTCATCAGGTTGTGTCAACTCTCCTCACTCAAGTAATTAACATGAACGGTCATGACTCAACAAAAGCTTCTGTATAAGTGGCAAATGAACAAGGAACCGATGTGCTAAGTCCGTGCTGGAAAGACAGGAAGTGGTGGAGAATCGTCTGACGCAACGACAAAACCCTTCCCCCGGGGAAACCATGTCTGCAGGGCCTCTGTCCAGCTGCCAGTCTGGCAGAATGTCAACAAGATGTCAAACACTGTGGGTGGAGAGAGATGTTAAAAAAAAAAAAAAAGGAAAAAAAAGCATAGAACATCTTCTTTTTTTCTTGCAGATCAGCAGTTCTTACTCACCCTGATTTACAGACAGGATCTTTGAGTGAAAGTTCTTGGTGTTGTTTTTCTTCACCATGTACTCGTCTATGGGCAGCCTCGCCGTGCAGACGCTCAGGTCGCTGGCCCTCGAGAAGCTCAGTTTCTGCAGGAGTCGAGAAACCAGTGGTAGAAATCCAAAATATTACACAACACCACATGTGCACTGATATAATCCCACTGCGCTAAAAACCAAGGGCTACTGAAAAGAGGATGAATTACACATGGATTTAAAAAAAAAGAAGATCTAATCAGTCAAGTTGAATAAGCTGACATGCAACGTTCTGCACTTATAATCCACATTAATGGGTAATACCTTCTGGATGCTTTCATCTACGAGGCCACCGAGGATGTACACCTTGTCAGCGTCCACTGTTTCTAAAGCTAAAAAAAGAAGATAAAAAAAGTTGTTTTTTTCTCATTTTCCACATATTTTTAGCTTTTTATTAAGATTTTACCCTTTGATTAGCTTTGTGTCTCACTATGTGTAAGTCTGAAAACATTATAAGTTAATATTAAAGTGCCAGCAAGTGTTTCAATGGTTGCAGTAGTATAATTTGTCGTGGTCGCTCTGTATGAGCGCAGGTAGATGCATGAACATGGTCAGAATACGCCATCTGCTGGCTAAAAGATGCATTTCGACTACAGTCTTTTCATACATACAGTATCTGTGAAATTTACTCTAAGTGTTTGTCTCCTTTACTTTATTCACAAATGCCACTCAGACAAATCAGACCTTCTTCGGCATCTGGTGTGAGGTAGATGATGGTCTCTGGAGGGAAAAGGTCCAGGCAGCTTTCTTCTGTTATGTCCATCTGAAACATGAAAAGTCTGCTGCTAAATATTCAAACTATTTCTGCTCCAAATCTCTGAGCAAGTTAGTAAAACTAATAAAGAAACAATAAATGTGCGAGTGTTCAGTGATCAGTGGACGTTTATGGCACAAATGCAATTGAAGGTTCATAGAAATGTCCAAGGAAGTTCATAACTGTTTGTAGATGTTATGCAATCAGGTTTAGACTAAAATAAGACATAAAATACCAAGTTAACTTTAAAGCTTTTAAGTGGGAAACTTCTTCAGAGGTTTCCTGCTTTCTCCTTCCTTTTAGATGATGTGGACAACAATAATTACCGCGTAGTTGAGGAAGCCGTCGTTCATTCGAATGCACTCTCTGTAGACTCGACTGTCCTCTCTCAGGTCGGTCAGGAAAAGGTGAAACGGTCGAGCCGCCTTCTTGTTCGACCCGTACAGCCTCCTCAGCTGACCAGCCAGTCGACTTATCTCCTGGACCGCACAAACATACCAAGTTAAAGGGAATTCAGGCAGGCAAATGTCTCTTTTTACTGAAAATCTTCCATTATTTGAGCTGTTTTGTACCCTCAAAGTTCTTAAAAACACTCTGATTTTCACAGCTTACCTTGTCAGACATGCTGTCCGTCATGCTGAGATCAATGCAGAGTTTGAGCCCCGTGGACTGAGCCTCAGCTAAACGCTCTTTGGTGATCGCTTTCATGACCCGTTTGGTGAACTGAACATTATCTGTAGAACAAAAACACAGGAGAGGACATGTGTTGTGGTTATAGAAGCTCTGGAGTGAATGTACATTACTTTCACCTCAGTGTTTGATTCTCCTGATTTTTACCCGACTCCTGCTCGCGGTTGAGCTTCCTCCTCTGCTTCTCTTCTTTCCTCTTGCTCCTCTTCGCCGCCAGCTGCCTCTCCCAGTTTCGCTGCTTCCTCAACACGTTCCTCTGTTCATCAAAAGAGACAAAACACCACAAACAGCAGCAGATTCACTAAAGATTGTGTACAGATTTTTATGAGATTGTTTTATTCATTCATGAAGAAAAAAGACCATCAACTGCAGGTGTAAACTTCAGGAAAACGGGTTGGCTTTAAGCTCGATGACAATGAATTTTGTTATTGTTTGAAGGACTTAAAAAAATATTTTATCAGCCCAGTGATTTTATGAAATCACCCTAAGAAAATCAGTTTACATTCACAGAGGACTAAACAAACCAGATTATATTCACATATGAGAGGCCGAAATCAGAGAATACATACACATTTTCTTTAAAAAAAAAAAAAAAAAGGGCATGAAATGATTAATTATCAAAATAGTTGGTGATTCATTTAACTAATCAATTAATCGACTACTCATTGCTCTTTTACACTGCAGATGTTTTTTTATTTTATCTTGCTGTGTTCATGTTTTGCAATTTTTTATACTGTACAATATATCTCTTTTAGCTTTATTTTTATGGGTTAAATGAGAAACTTTGGCTCCGGAAACTCATAACGTTCACATATTTTAACCCTGTACAGGATTAATAATTCTGTAGTGAAAATAATGGTAATTTAAGCTGCTAAACACTTAAAGAAGTAGACAGACTTACTGAATATGGAGCATCCTCCCTCCCTGGCCGGTCCTCCACCACATTAGCGTCCACCTGTTATCTGAAGCAGATCCATCACCTCTGACACTTCACACACATCTGAGTCACTATGAGCCATTTCAGGGTGCTGCTCTGCTTCACCTGCATCACCTGCAGAGGCAAGAATAAGACACTGATTTCTTCTCCAGAACAAATGCAGACACCTCTGGAGATCTGGAGAGAGGAGAGAGTGTCGCTTCCAGGTTCTGTGGCCACGTGAGAGAGGCGCGTTTTGATGATGTCAGAGTAAACAAAAAAAAAACAAAAAAAAAACGTACATTTCCACTAAAACTCCAGAAGAGGGCAGTATAACGCTTATTAATTATTATTAATTATTAGAACGCTAATTTTAATAGTAATAAGCTTTATTTGTACAGCCCCCTTTCATAAAAGAACTCTTTACAATAAATAGATTACAGCACTGACTGCTTCATATGAAAAAAGACATAGATAAAGCATAAAAAAGGGATAAAACTAACATAAATAATGTGAAATTAGATCAAATAAACATGGAAAAAGACATAGAATAAGCATAGAAACAGGGATAGATACATCACACTACATATAGGCATGATATGAGATGGAAATTATGATAAAATTCACTGATGATACTAACAGAAGTAAAGTTAAAAGCAATAAGATAAAATGCACTAGATTAAAAAAAGTAAATATAAAATAATGCAAGATATAACACTTTAAAAGAAGTGTAGCAGGGCGTAAGTGTGAGTTTCAAGTCATGACTGGTTGATGGCCAAAGTTTAGGAAGAAGTTTTTAGCTTTATGTAAAACACATTTACAGCAGGACATACTTCATATTACTGCTGTTACATGTTGGACAGATCAGTGTAACTGTAATGTTACCCCAAAAACACAGTGTGTGTCCCATAAGGAAAAAAACTAGAACCTTTTAAATATGTGATCACTGACTGATTCATCAGTGGTATTCAGGATGGTCTTTATTGTCATGTGATCAACAATAACATGGAAGCAGTCTTTGTCAATTAAATTCTTAAATCTGAGGCTCCCTCCAACAATGATCAAAACATACATATAAAGACAATCACTGAACCGAAAGGAGACCTTAAGACAAAAAATATGATATAGTGCAAATGTAAAAAGTATCTAACTAACTATAATGCAGACCTTCATGCTATTTCTTTATTGCTTTATTTCTTAACATGTGAACTGTGTCCTGAGGATCATTGTATTGTACTTTTGCTCCACTAACTTTTTTCATCTATCTTTTTTCCATAAATCTTTATTTACACATTATTTTACGTATTGAGATTTAGTATAAGATTAAGTATATTTTTGTGCTAATACTTAATCTAGACTGAATCTTCAACTCTTTTAGTCAACACTAAATAGTAAACAGTCAAAAATAAAATAAAATAAAACTTTATTTAAACTGTCACGCCCTGTTTTAATTAAGCATGCGCACAAAGGCATGAGTTACATAAGGCCTATTTCACCGTAATTACCTTACAGGTGGTGAGTAAATTCGTTTTGCATCATTTTACATTTATTATATGTGTAGTTAAAACATTTTTAACATGTGTAGAGTTTGGGCCTTACTCTCTAGATTTGTCAACAAGCTAAAAGCCAACATGTTTTATTAAGGATTAATTGACAGTGGGAATAAGCCCAATTATTTTCCTCACCTGTTACAAACCTTCACAGCTTTGTTGTTGTTGTTGTAAAATATGTAAGTTTTATTAAATTTATGCCAGAGTTTGTATTTGAAATTTAAAAAAACGCGCTAAAAGCCGAGTTAGGTTTGTGTTGGTGCGCAGGAACTATCGCGTAATCTCGTTTGTTGTCGGAACCCAAAAAATGCTGCACACTCTGACTTTCTAGCATTTCTTAACGTTAAATTGTAGCTTTGTCCTCTTTGTTCACTTCGACATTAGTACCATGTTATATTATTTTATTCTGTTTGACAACAGCACACATATTGAGGTTTATTTAAAGGTGTCGTCTCTAAAATCGCCGGATATAGTCTTGTGGTTGTTAGCGTTTGAAGCTAACAACCAATGAGAGACGGATACATCACCAGAGAGCATTATGGGAAATCTAAGAAAAGCACATTTACCTTTTATTTTAGAGCTGATTGGTGCTTTTATCATATTAACTGCTCGTTAATGTAGTTTTTATTGTATTTTGAGCAAAACGATGTTACTTTAGAGGCAAATTGTGTTTTTGTGTCGCGTTTAAAATATTAATATATCCTGCTGAGACATTCAGATGAAGTCAGATAATGTGGATTTAATCGGTGCACTCCTCCTTTTTGTTGTTTGCGGTTATTTCCCCGACGTAAACAGCCTGTGTGTTGTTGTTGTTGTTGTTTGTCTGTCAGCACCGTGACAGAGGAGCGCATCGCGGTCACGTTAGTAGTCGGGGGAGCGCAGTGTGGAGTTAAGACTATACTTTCAGGGATCATTTCTATAGTCACCGACTTGAGAAATGTGTTTCTAAAGAGTTTGGTCTCGCTAACCACGATGAAGAGGCGGTGATGTTCTTTTCTGAGCGCGAAGCGGGCGGAGAGAGTTGATTCACTTCAACGCGCTCTCCGCCTTTGATGACCGTTCTATGTCTCCTCTGGGGACACTGAGGGAAGGAACATGATCAGAGTGGTAGTGCTACAATGTGAACGATAAAAGGAGGTGATCAAAGCTTTAGAATGGAACATGGTGCTTCCAAGGGAGAACTCCTCTTTTAGGATTCTCATTATTGTGACAGGACATTCTTTTTGTGTGAGCTACATCTTAAAGATTAATATGTCGACTTCAAATTTCTCTTAATTACACTAATTATTTTTGGTTTCTTTACTTCACTTGTACCAAAGAATTTACTACCATATTATGAATTAGAAGCAAAAGAACATTCTTATAAATCAGAGTTCTTTGATTGTTAAGTGGTATGAGCTGATATATTTTCACATTAGTGTACAGTATATTCCTAAATCACATGCTTTAAATAACATAAATAGGAAAGTGCCTTTTTGGTTTTTCACTATTCAGCATATCCAGTGGTGGAAATGAACTTTTAGTCAAGTGATATAAGCACAGTTTATAGAGTATTTCACATTTTCTGCTACTTTATACTTCTACTCAAGTGAGAGGGAGTAAATAATTTTAGACATTATATCTCCATTATTCAAAAAGAAGATATGTTATATAAGCCATAAGAGTCCAAAATCTCAAAAATAAAAAAGTGAAAAATGTAATTTTTCTTACTGTAAAAGTAGGTAACTTATTTAAAATGAGTTACCTACTTGTGAGTCATATTTATATTAATTATATCCATATTTAAAACTGTCACTCTGTCCCAACAGTCGTACGAGACGGATAATCTGTGGAAAAAAAACTGACTCCACCTGCTGGAGTACATTTAAAATAAAATAATCCTTTCTTAATCCCTCAATGGGGAAATTTAAAATGTTACAGCAGCAAAGGGGCCAGTGCAGACAGTGCATAAGTTTTAAAAATATAATAAATAAAAACAGTAAAAATCAAACTTGTTGAAATGAGGCTGTTGCAGTGAGTGTGTGATTTGTTGTTTGGTGAAGCAACATTTTTATCACTACATTATTACACCATTATTATTTCCCCAGACTCTCTATATGCTCTGTGTGTGTGTTTATCAAAGTACAAATGGCTGCTGATCTTGTGGTGGTGGTGGGCGGGTTTGTGCTCCACCTGCCAAGAAAACCTCCGGGACAGATTCAGCTCTGCAGCCTGCAGAAACACTCAAAAGTGTGTGTGTGTGTGTGTGTGTGTGTGTGTGTGCCAGTGATTGACGTGAGAAACCGGAGGAGGGTTTTCGGTCGGTCCTGGTCTCGGGAGTCTCGGCTCCATGTGTTCACAAACTTTTATACGAAGGGAGGAAATCATCTGGATCTGTGTCGTTTTGTTTTTTTTATTTGTATTTCTTGGGAGTTTCAAGTTAAATTGCATCTTTTATTAAAACTTTCAAGTTTTATTAAAACTTTTCAAGGCACGTCTCCTCCTCCTCTTCCCGGTGAAAACATGACACACAAATGATGTTCAACATTACTCTAGATGGAGGCTCATTTTCTCAGAACTTGGAGGACTTCGACTCGATCCGAAGTGTTCTCCTGTACAGGTCAGTAAAACTATTTGAGGCGCCATTGGTATTTTATTTTTTTCTCTCACAAACTCAAAATGTCTTGTGTTCGGTTGGAGGGACTTTGCCAGAGGTTTTCTTAATACCGGATTAAAAAAAACTCGTGGAAAGGGAGGTGGAAAAGTTGAGGAAACTAACGTGAGAATTTAGAAATGCATTATGAAATTAGTGCAGTAATGTGTATAAAAGTGAATTAATGGCGCTGTTAATGTAGCATGAGTCGGTCTGTGTCGCTGCATTATTGAACGGGATGAGAGTGAAGACCCGCACGGCGAAGCTTCTGCGTTGTCAGGGGCAACCGAGGCCCTCCGCCAATCAGAGAGCCGCATCCCGGTCACATGACCGCGCAGGAGAGCTCGTCCACGCTACAATATGGCGAAGGGGCATCACCGTCTTCTTTCATGTGAAAGTTGAGCTTTCTTTTTTTGTTTTGTTTTGGGGTTTTTTTGCGGTGTTGCGTTAGAAATAAAACCTTTTTTAATAACAAAATGGCGCTCGCAAATGCTCCCGAAAAGCCTCTTTCTAGCGTCGGTCAAGCAGAAGAAGAAGAGGATAGTGACTGTGAATCCGCGAGTTTCAGCAGCTCCGACTACTCTGAGTAAGAAGATAGTTTCACTCCGAGACCACAAACTAACAAACTGCGACCTTCTGCAGCTGCTGAACATTGTGAAGCATGCACAGAAAAGTTTTTTTTTTAGCAGGAGAAGCTCTAACTTTACACTTAAACAGGCGTTGTAATGTTTTTTCCTCGCAAATGTAAAAACCCAGGCTGTGGGCACATCATTTTATTTACACATATCATCCAGGAATAGTCGTTTCCTGGATGTAAATACTCGTACATGTCAGGCAGTGGCCAAGGAGGGAGTGTCTCTCCTCCCTGCTGCTTTTCATGGCTTTCAATTTGGGAGGTAAACCTTCATAAATAATTGCATGCTGCTGGCCTTCCCTCACTGAATTTATGGATATCGTGTTAAAGCTGCCCACCACAGGTTCTTCAAAGCAGGTTTAAAAAGGAGGCAGACCAGATGAAAAAATATCTAGTTTGCACTC
This sequence comes from Scortum barcoo, assembly GCA_023238725.1. NCBI lineage: Eukaryota > Metazoa > Chordata > Actinopteri > Centrarchiformes > Terapontidae > Scortum > Scortum barcoo. The sequence continues at coordinate 11,858,915 of CM041532.1, read as the reverse complement.
CCACCCTTTTGGTGAAGCATGTGATTACACTTTGTACATGTAGTAGTTTTTAGTTTGACTTTTTTTGTTTGTTATTCCAGTATGCACGTGGGAAATACTCAGTGTTTCCTCTCAAGCATGTAGAAACAAGTTGGGCACAACATTTGTTCAAATACTGAAAGTGTGCATGGATAATATTTTATTAATCTCAGGGAAGAAACAATCATCATAATCATATATGTGAGTCAAGGACGTTGAGGCATTTATTGTATATTTCACTCAGAAAAATAAATACTAAAATAAAATACAAATAAATTGTGCCACTTAACTTCAGTGCAGCTTTTTAGACAACTTGTAAGCTGTCACAATATCATGATAACCAGAAACTTCAGATTATATTAAGTCTTGTGCCATCATATTGATAAGTATCACTATGTATGTTTCCTCTCAGTGACTTGGAACCAGAGTGGCTGGATGACATCCAGAAGAACGGTGAGCTTTTCTACCTGGAGCTTAGTGAGGGCGAAGAGGAGGCCGCATTGGCCCAGGCCGCCGCCAACCAAGGCGTGTCCACCAATCACGTGCGCTTCAGCGAAAAGGAGGCGGAGATCATCACGGAGCAGAACAAGAAGCAGCGATGCGGTTCACGGGTGAAAGGTGAGCCCGCGCTCAAAAGGCTAGCCAGGATCCTGAGGAGAAAACAGCGGCCCTCGCAGCGCAGAGGGGGAGGGAAGGACGGGGGTAAAGACGGCTCTGCCTTATCGACGCCTCCAGCATCCATCCTGAAGAACCAGCCGGGTCAAAGGCAGGGCGTGACGGTTCAGCAGCAGCAGCTGAAGGAAGTGTGTGTCTACCTCAACCCTAAACGTCTCGTAGGTTCAACAACGCCTCTCTCTGACAGTGGAGGCCTGCTGGAGGCGCTGTTGGGGGTGGTGCACCGGCCTTCCTGGAGCAGGGGGACACTGGGAGACCCTGCAGTGGTTAGACAGGAGGAAAGACTGACTGTTCATGGATTGATACCCAACAGTCCAGCCATCAAATGTGGCCAAATCCTAATTGGTAAGACCATCATCCCAACAGTCAGATGTTAGTAATCATCATACAAAACTAAGAATAGATATGTTCTGATTTAGTTTCTCATGTCCATATTTATCTTAAATCCCTTCACAGTATTTTCCTACAGTTTTGAAAAGCCACATAAATAAATCCTACTAATAGGTTATCAGTTAAACATGATATACATGACTACACCTTACAAGGTCGTGCACAAGTTACTGTACAAGCTTGGTCCCTCATTGAAGTGCCAGTCAGTAAAATATTCTCCCAATTTTACAAAATAAATGTGCCCTCATTTATATAAATCTTCCATTTTTCTTCATCACTCTTCTTCTGTTTGCTTGTTTTTTTGTTGCTTGGTTGTTGTTTACCTGCTGTTACGTCTGGTCCGAGTTAGCTCATGTGCAGTGGAGCGAAGTCTGTGCAGGAGCAGCGATTGAAGCTCCGTCAGATACTCTGCTCTGATTGGTTGTTTTGATTGTGGTGCAGTAGAAATGACCTTAGAAGAAGCATGTGCAGTTGGAGGAGCTTGATTTTTTTCACAGACTGACTGTCTCATAAAAGTTATTGTCATTGTCAATATGTTACCTACTTCTTCTTTAAGGGTAATGAATGAAAGGATGTTTTCAGCCTTACAGACAAAGTATGATTTATCCACTCTAATGTTGAGGAGAGGTCACCATCTATCCTAACCTGTTAAAAGGTTCTTGGCTCACATGCATGCACACCTCAATAAAGGCTGGATGTATCTGAGACTTTTGAGCTTTAAAAGAACAATCTGAATGAAAAAAATGAATGAACAAATAAAGTACTTTTTAGGACTGATCTTTTGCAGAAAGCTCTGTCTCCATCCTGAAAAAGAAACCTATCGCCCTCAGGATGGGGAAAATGCAGCAGTTATTTCAATAACAGTCATCTGTAGAGTCATGAACCAGCTCTGACTCATTCATTTCCACACCACACTAATGCACTGCCAAAGACGGGCTACAATTATTACAACATAGTCATAGTTTCTTTAGAAAAAGAGCGCAAAGCCTAAATAATGACACCTGATCAAGTAAAAAAAATGGTTGAAAGAGACAAGCTATGATTTGTGAACGTAACTCGATAGGTTTGTTATTCTTCTGGAGGAAAATGCTGCAATAACCAGCCTACATTTGGCAGTGAGGCTGTTTTATTTTTGTGTCCATGCATCATATTGTCTAGGTAAAGCCAAGTTCTTCCAGTGCTTTGAATCCATAGTAACGACTACAAAGTAATACAACTCATTATCATAGTTTTCAGTTTCATCTCTGTGTTGTAAAAGCCACAAAGTTCTTGTTAAAAATGCGCGTAGGACGTTTAATAGCTACTTCTTGTGGGCCAACTCTGAGCAGCAGCTAAATTCAGCCGTAGTGAAAGTTTCAGCACAGGTTTTACAGCGTGAACGAAACTCTTAAATCTTGGCCTGGTCCTGTGGAAACGGTAATCTGCCTGTTTGAGAGCTCGGCCTCTCTGAAGTGATTTTCTTCAATCTGGGCTAATTGTCGGACAGTTTTTACCAGCAAACAGAGGAACGCCAGTCGTGCCCCGCCACAAATGACTGCCCACATGAGTTACTGTTTAGAGAAGCTTTCATGCAGTGCGGCTACATGCTCAAACAATTAGAGTGGTTAAATACCTGAAATAGCTCCGTTACTGAGATGATGGTGAGCCTCCCTGCACACAAGCAGGTGAAGTTCTTTATCGTACCTTTACTGGGTCTATACAGAGTGTAGGTCAGAAACACAGCACGAGTGATACAGTCAGTCAAGTCTTATATAACAAGTGCTTTTACTCACCATATAAGCCAAGTCAAGACTTACTTACTAACCAAACATTTTATGGTTAGATGAAGCATCAGTCAGTTTGGATCGTTTGTGTTCTCTCTAAATAACATGCAGATAAAGTTTGAGGTGCTTTCATTTATTTTTGAAAAGGAAAGGGACCAGATTGCAAAAAATAAACTTGTGGACTGCATCATCTTTACCTGCTTTTTGATAATTATTTATTTTGTAAATGTTCCTTCTCTGGGTCTTATGTTCAGGTGATGTGCTTGTAGCGGTGGACGATGTGGACGTGACCTCGGAAAACATCGAGAGGGTCCTGTCCTGCATCCCAGGACCGACACAGGTGAGTGAATCTACCAAGAGCCAAATAAATGCTCAGCAACGACTTTTGTGCACATTCACTTTTGTGGCTGTCTGTATAGTCAGTATGAACAGCCACTGGCAGTCATGATCTCTGTTGCCATTTATTAAGAGTTGCACAGTGTCTCAGCTTGGACCCGTCTCTGTATTGGATTAGCCGTCCGAATCTGTATGGTAGCGTTTAGGCCTTCAAAAATCTTGGCTTGTCACAAACAACAAACCTGGCCAGCAAGTATAGACACTGAATTACTCTGAAAATGCATTTGGTTCTTCTAAGCTGCTAAAATTCAAATAGAGAGCAGAAGTCAGCACCGTTTAACATTAGAAAACCCTCAATTACTGAGAAATGATCCTTTGATCAGTAGCTAAAAAATCCGCCGTCTGAGCCTCAGCCGTGGATTTCCACCAAAAGGGCAGACCATGAAAAAGGAGGAATTTGCAAATGACAGAGTGCGTCCGGGTTGATGGCGAACACGGCGGATAGACGGGACTGCGGCGTGACGCTTTTTTCGGTGCCACAGGAAGTAGTTGTGGGATTGAAAACTCAGCTGATTAGAAGATGTCGCCGGAAACCAAATTACATTGCAGAGGAAAGAGAGAGGGAGAGTTTTCGGAAAAATACAAGGTTCCTCAGGCACCACAATGACTCCTAAAAAAACTTGAAATAGAGTTGTATTGCTGACAGAATGATTGTTTTGTGCGAGTGATTGGAGGACGTTTTTTCCTGCGTGCCAGCCAGCAGACGGTGCTTATTATGTTTGGAGGTAGAAATATTAGCATCAAAGTCAGTCTACCGTGTCCTCTGCTAACTTCGCTAACAGTTACTCCTTCATGTGTGTCCATCTATGAGCGAGGGCTAAATGACTGACATCAACAGACTGGAATTCCAGTGAGAGCGCTCCAGTCTGACCACATCCTTATTATTTATGATGAGAGAAAGTGCTGCAGTTAGCCCATTCAGCCTCTTTACCCAGCGATTTCCCAAATTTAAGGTTTGACTCAGTCTAGAAAGTTTTCTAACAATTTTCACATCTGAATTTTTTCTCAGCTAATAAAATCTATTCCTTACATCCGTTGTGAATCCCAAATAGTTAAGGATGTGGTAGCTGTAAATCCATTTCATCGTCTTTACCTATCACTTTTCTAGGACTGAGTGAGCCAGTCAGTCACCCAGTTGAAAGGTACATCACATGGTGTACCACTACTACTTGGCTCTTCTTTAATAATACCCCTAAAATTGGCCAAAATGGCTGGCAGCCCAGATGCAGGCGCCTGCTGGAAAGGCGGGTGGCCTGTGGTTAGCACTGACAGGCCTTGGAGAGTTCTGGGAGTGATCGTTGGATTAGAAAAATACAGTTTCAACGTTTTTGACCAGGGAATATGATCTTTTTTTTTTCCCCTTGAAAATATTTGGTAAGCACTGTGTGATCTAGGATTGAGAAAAATACAGACCAGCCACCTTTTTTGGAAAGTAACGATCACAATATTTCATTTACTTCTTTGAACATACTAAATGCACTTACTAAATTTCTTAGGTTAGTTGCAGTAACAAAAAATGCCTCTGTTAGGATCTGGACTCCCTTGTGGGTCGTCCAGCCCAAAAAACTGTGTGTAAAACAATGTAAGTGGTCAGGGAGTATTCAATAAGTGGCATTTTTCACATTCTGTGTTACAGCCGAACACCAGAAAGTAGTTGGGGCGTGTCCAGTTAAGATGTAGTGGTTTGAAACTCCGAGCTGGATCTGCAAGGTCGCTGGTGGTTTGAGGTCAAATCCCAGAAGAAGCCTCCGCTGCTCGGCCTGCCTTTCTGCTCTTTAACCAAACGTCTCAGAAAGGGAAAACTCCTCAGATGCACTGTGTTTATAGGATATCCCCTCCTGCATCAAGCTTACACTGCATTATGTATCATAGAAGGTTTAGATTAAATAAAAAGTGTGTCTCAATCCTTCCTGACCGGTGATTTCAACCACAGATCTGAAGCACATCCTCTTAACCTTTAGGATCCAGCAGCTCTTTCTCACATCTGGACTCTGCTTCTGATTATCTTGAATTAACATCAGTTTAGCTCCACATACGGCCTCTCTTACGCTGACAGGTTTCAGCCCAGAGTCAACACAATGTGTGGACAGGTATGCCGCCATGCCGCGTCCATAGAGTACACCATCTGTACTTTGTGAGTCTTTTGCCATGAGAAATAGTTCCTAATTGGATCGTGTTTCCACCGAGTAAGTTCAAACTGAATATCAGTGTATGTCGCCATGAAATTTGGGGTATTTGACGCACAGTATGTACATTTTTGACGTCTTTGCCTCCACTCAGCTTCTACTGGATGAAATCTGGCGAAGTGTACAGGAACTAAATGTAGCTGTGACCAATTGTTTTAACAGGAACGCCACAGAGTTTCCGTCTCTCGTCCTTGCGTGTGTCTTGACTACATGTGTCTCCATGTGCGTGCCCATTTGATTTCCATGCAGCTCTGTTTCTGTTTCCACTGTGACTTTCTGTGAATGGCAGCGCACCGGGGTATAGTGAAAAACATACTGCGTGAAGGACAGAAGATAGCCCGTCTGTTGTCTTGCCACTGTTTCTTTGGGGTCTCAGCAATCTGGTTTTAATTTTGTCAAACAGACATACACACACAAAACACATGCACAGATCGCTGCTGTGTGTTATGCTGCGGTTTGCTCTGGTGTCACTTTCTCTCTGACAGTCGCCATCTTCCTCACTTTTCAGCCTTTTCCTGAATGAATGTGTAATGATTGAAGTTTCTCTCCCCTTTGGCAGCCTGGTACATGTGCACACCTCTATTTTCCTAAAACAGACACGTGAGCATCGTTAAAATTTCTTGCCAAGCATAATCATGTGGAGCCATAAAGGCTTATTTTTAGAAATGAATGAAAACTGAGAGAGGGACTGGTAGGCAGGCTGATGCAATGCTATTATAGCAGACGAGCGGTTTCTTTTTTTCTCATCCCTATTTCCTGTCCTCTTTTTATTCTCTTTTACTGCTGCTCATTTCCCCTTTTTCTTCTCCAGGTGAGGCTGACCTTGGAGACGGTGGCTCTGGTAGACGGCAGCAGCGACACTTCATCGGTCCGTAAGACGAAGGCCTCTCCACCGGTCAGCCAGCTGGTGCGCCTGCTGTGGGGGGAGGACACGGCCGAACTTCAGATGTCCATCGGACACATCCCGCACATTGTCATGTACCTCTCACTTAAACTGGACTCTGCATCGCCACAGGAGGAGGTCAGTGTGTAGAAAACGTATCCTAGCACATTTATAAGTCATTACAACATTCACATTTTAACACAGCCATAGTTCAGATTTCTGCCTTGTTATCCAACCTCGTTTTTTAAAGTGAAAAGTAAAGGCAGGTGAGTGGGGCTTTAAGATTGAGGTCACACTCACTCCCATTGTTCTCTGTGGAACATTTGGTCAGCACTTTTGGCTGTTAACTGAAAGTTTGGTTTTTTGAGTCCACACAGAGGCTTAAGTGTCCCAAATCATGACACCCCCTGGCCCCCACGTGGCAGGCAGCAGCTGTGTCTCTGTGGCGCAATCGGTTAGCGCGTTCGGCTGTTAACCGAAAGGTTGGTTGGTGGTTCGAGCCCACCCAGGGACGTAGACTTTTGTGTTTAAATAGCTTACTAAATTCACCTGAATGAAAAAAGCTGGTTTCTCTGATCAGATGTAAAGGTCACAGAAATCAGGAGCATTAGTTTAATGGTGACAGGTCAACAAATAGGACTCTTTATGACTAGCGGAATATGCCTTTGACCAAAATCATTGAATTCAGAGTCAAGAGTTCAATAGGTGATAGCAAGTGCTAAATTTAAAATGCCATGTGTCAAGTTTCCGTCACATTGCTCCGTATGCTCCATCAAACTTCTACAAGCAAAAACCACTCCTCGGATTAAGAGGCGTGGTCATATGATCCAAGCCCCGCCCCCTCAATCAGAGCAGTCTCTGTGGCGCAATCGGTTAGCGCGTTCGGCTGTTAACCGAAAGGTTGGTGGTTCGAGCCCACCCAGGGACGTGGACTTTTGTGTTTGAATAGCCGACTAACTTTACATTGATAGAATACTTGGTTTCCATGATCCCCACTAACTTTGCCTTCCCCTAAATGAAAAACCTCTGAAACAGGGAGCAAAACGGTGATCGTGACAGCAGAATTAACAGGACTCTTCATCATCAATAGCAGATTGTGCTTCTGTTGACTGATTGAATTCGAAGTCAAGAGTATGATTGTCCTGGGGTTGGGGCTCGCAGAAGCGGGCGCCTGGTGGCCGGGTCTTTGCCCACGGGACCCGACTGCCGGGCTCAGCCCTGAGGAAATGGCGGACGTGGGCCCGCCTTCCAGTAGGCTCACCACCCAGCAGGAAGGTCCATGAGGGGCCGGTGCAATGTGGTTTTGGGTAGCAGTCGTGGCAGGGGGCCTCGACACTGGACCCAATCCCTGGACCAAAACTCTGGCAATAGGGACATGGAATGTCACCTCGCTGGGGGGGAAGGAGCCTGAGCTCGTGACCAACTGGTTTGGAGAGTCGGGAGGTTGGGAGGTCAGCTGGACCCTCCAGTGATTTCCGGCCGAGAGGTACTGGGTGAGCAACCATGAGGCTGTGCAGGGCTAGAGATGCCTCTGTCAGACCGGAGGGGACTCATTGTTCTAGTCTTGGGCTCACCTCCACTCTCGACGCATCTGGGAGGCATAGCTTGGGCTCTGGAACCTAGGCGGACGTCTGGATGAGTGATCGGAGGCCTGGGCGGTCCAGCTCCTGGGAGGGGCTGAGTTTGAGAGGGGCTGGACCCTCCAGGGTCTGGTGGGGAGCTGGCCCTCTCAGGGAGGTCTTCAACTCTGGCTTCTCACAGTTGCCCAGGGTGAGGTGGCTGGGAGCCTGGGCTGAGCTACCGGGTGGCTCCTTGGATGGGCTTGGATGTTGGGCTGTCTGGCTGACACGCCTGCTCCCAGGGCCACGTGTTGACAGAGCCCACTCTCACCCCGGCAAAAACTGTGTCGGTGGGGAGGCCTGTTGGGGAGAGACTTGGGTTGAAGGAACTTTGAGGGAACACACTTGCTTCCACCTGGGGATTGAGGATGACTACTGAGGAAGGAGAAGTCGGCGTGGATGAGGTGGACTGAGCTCCCCAGCTCAGCCGCCTGGAGGGTGCGTGTTGGAGTTCACCTCTGCAGCCCATTGTTCTGGGTGAACTGGTGGTGCTTTGTTCGGGAATTGCAGCCTCATCCCAGGGACCCTTGTGGAGGAGAGGGTCGGGTTGGGGAGCGGTTTTCCCTGCTGGACAGGGTGCAGTACTGGGGACTCCATTGTGTTCAGTGGGGACTTCCCGTGCACAGTGATGCTCGGGGCGTGATCGGGAGGAACGGCCTCGGGACTTTGTTCTGGGACTTCTGTGCTAGGTCTTGGACACTGCAGTAAGTCAGAAGGGTGTCAGTGGGCCGACTCCGGCATGTTGGACTCCGGCACTCACCGGTCCTGTTCATCTATTGTGAGGGTCTTTGAGCTGGAGCCCTCTGTCTGGTGGTGAGGTCTTCAACTCCACCTCCGGAAGAGCATTCTAGACAGGGACCTGTGATCGGGACCCAACCAGCGGAACCCGAGTCCTCTGTAGCCAGGGGCCAGGAGGGAGTCAGGTTTGGGAAGGCCAGGCTGTTGGATTTCATTGTCTGCTGATTCGAACCGGCTTTTTGCCTCCATCGGATGTTGTCCTGTTGGTCATCAAGCCAGGACCTTCTGGGAGGACCAGGCACCTGGGCCTCCGAGTTTGCAATGGCCTGGGATTCAACTGAGGTTTGTTGGAGGGGACCAGATGAGTGAGTCTGAGGTGGAAGGTGGCTCTGGAGGTGGGCTGGAGTCCATGGGAAGGGTCTCTGTCGAAAGGTGACTCTCTAACCGAGGGGTGGGTGGAGAGGTCTGGAGCCTGGAGGAAACTGGGGTGGTGGTCCTCTTTTGCCTCGGTGGAGGGGGACCTCTACAGAGGGTCACACTAGGTCTCGGGGTGAGTCCTGGAGCCATGCGGTTTTCAATCCGTGGAGGGAGTTCGAAGGTGGACCCAGAGGTGCTTGTGGTGACCAGGCATGTTGAGATCCGGACCCTCGTCCAGTTGTGTACCGGACCGTCGTGGTGACAGAAGGAGCTGAGGAAAGGGACTCTCTGGGAACCACAGGATTTACCGGTCATCAATTCCGTCAAGCCAGGACCGGTTTGGGACCCTCTGGGATGAGAATGGTCCGAGGCCATGGTTCTAAGGAGTGCTGAGAATCCTCAAGTTTCGGCCGGAAAAGGGTGGTTGCCCTCTCGGAGGCCCTGCCAAGTTAGGCGAGCAATCTTTATGGTGTGTAGTGCGGACCGTCAGTGGAGTTGAATCCGAGTCAGGACAGCTCTGATGGTCAGGCGAACTTTGGGTGAGTCGAGTCGAGCCGAGGCGAGCTGAGTAGGTACTAGTAGAAAAGGGAGAGAGATGACAGATGCTAGAGGTTGTTTCCTCCACACTAAATTTAAAATGCCACAATTCAAGTTTCCTCCACATGCTCCACCAGAATTCTACAAGGAAAAAGCAAATGCAGTTGGTGGGCGGGGCCTGAAAATCATAACCACGCCCCCTTGCGCATGCATTAGTCGTGTCTCTGTGGCGCAATTGGTTAGCGCGTTCGGCTGTTAACCGAAAGGTTGGTGGTTCGAGCCCACCCAGGGACGCAGGGTTTTCTGTCAAAGTCAAGAGTATGATTGTGATTGAAACTTTAAAAGGAAAATTTACTGATAAACACTTACATTTACAAACATGGTAAGCAACATACAATTTCTTTACCTAGGTAAACTTTTCTTCCACACTGTGTGGACTGTAGAGAGATGACAGATGCTAGAGGTTACTAAATTTAAAATGCCACAATTCAAGTTTCCTCCACATGCTCCACCAGAATTCTACAAGGAAAAAGCAAATGCAAGGTGGGCGGAGTTCAGCTTATTTTCTGCTGTGCAATGCTGATTTAGGGCCTGAAAATCATAACATTCTTCCACATATAAGCTTGTGACACATGACAGTGAAAAAGCAAAAGAATCCACGCCCCCTTGTGCATGTATTAGCCGTGTCTCTGTGGCGCAATTGGTTAGCGCGTTCGGCTGTTAACCCGAAGTTAACCGAAAGGTTGGTGGTTCGAGCCCACCCAGGGACGTGGGGCTTTCTGTTTCAAACACCTGGGTGAGTTCAGCTAAATGAATAACCTGGTTTCTGTGACCAAGGGTAACCAGAAGGACATTGGATCAACCCACCCAAGTTAGGTGGAGCCTATGTATCCCAGAATTTTATATTTAAGTTCTCTATAAATGGATTCGACCAATTCTTTTCCACTAGTAACAATCCGGGGGCCAATCAGTGGCCTGATCTACCATCTGTACGATCTTCGACAGTGTCACATTTTTGGCTCAACTCAGTTTTGCTTGCAATCTTTTGAAATTCCCCCGGCCTTTGGAGTACGTTCTATTTCACTTGAAAGTACCTGGTACTTTTAGTTTTCAGTCCTACAAGTACTAAAATGCTTTTTTAATGTTTGAAAGTTCATTTTATTGCATTTACAAACTGAGCTTATTTTCTCTGTCACAAGTCGAAAGCTTTGTTCTGAGTTTGTCGACACTTAGCCCCTTTTACCGAGCTGAGTAGGTACTAGTAGAACTTTTCTTCCAACTGTGTGGGAGAGAGATGACAGATGCTAGAGGTTACTAAATTTAAAATGCCACAATTCAAGTTTCCTCCACATGCTCCACCAGAATTCTACAAGGAAAAAGCAAATGCAGCAAGTGGGCGGGGCCTGAAAATCATAACCACGCCCCCTTGCGCATGCATTAGTCGTGTCTCTGTAGAACCGAAATTGGGCGCAATTGGTTAGCGCGTTCGGCTGTTAACCGAAACTGTGGCGCAATTGGTTCAAACCCACCCTAAGGCATACAAACCAAGTTTCCTCCACAGCTAGAGGTTACTAAATTTAAAATGCGTTCCACATGCTCCACCAGAATTCTACAAGGAAAAAGCAAATGCAGGTGGGCGGGGCCTGAAAATCATAACCAAATTAGTCGTGTCTCTGTGGCGCAATTGGTTAGCGCGTTGTTAACCGAAAGGTTGGTGGTTCGAGCCCACCCAGGGACGCAGGGTTTTCTGTCAAAGTCAAGAGTATGATTGTGATTGAAACTTTAAAAGGAAAATTTACTGATAATACACTTACATTTACAAACATTAAGCAACATACAATTTCTTTCCTGTAAACTTTTCTTCCACACTGTGTGGACTGTAGAGAGATGACAGATGCTAGAGGTTACTAAATTTAAAATGCCACAATTCAAGTTTCCTCCACATGCTCCACCAGAATTCTACAAGGAAAAAGCAAATGCAGGTGGGCGGGGCCTGAAAATCATAACCACGCCCCCGTTGTGCATGTATTAGCCGTGTCTCTGTGGCGCAATTGGTTAGCGCGTTCGGCTGTTAACCCAAAGCAAAAGTGTGACTCCCGAACCACAAAGCTTTCTTCCACACAGTATGGATTGAGATGATAGAGTTTAGAGCTTTGTTATGTTGTTAGTCATGATCTGCGTATAAAACTAATTATGGATCCATAGTAGAATGTTAAATTTCAAATGCCATGATTAGAGTTTCCACCATATTGTCCACCCCAACTTTACCAGTTAAAAAGCTACTACGGGGGGTGTGGCTTAGATATTCAGGCCACGCCCTCTCATGCTAACCAAGTCTCTGTGGCGCAATCGGTCAGCGCGTTCGGCTGTTAACCGAAAGGTTGGTGGTTCGAGCCCACCCAGGGACGAAGTGTTTTTGTGTACACATAACTCACTCACTTCAAGTAGATGGAAAGCTGGTTCCTCTGGTCAGATGTAATGGCCCTTTTCCACTAGTACCTACTCGGCTCGCTCGACTCGACTCGACTCAGTTTCGGTCGTTTTCCATTACAATACAGAGTACCACCTCAGCGTGGGTGGGGTCGCCAGTGGCAACGCGGCCGAAACTCCAGCGGACGTCATTTGTTATGTGACACAAACACGAAACGACTACTCGGAGCAATGGAGGCCACCAGACAAAGAAATGTCTGCACCTCGTCGTTGCTCCTGCGGGGTTGATTTCTGTGCAGCCATCTCTGATCGTGTTTGTTGTTGTTATTGCGTTTTAAAAATGGCGCGGTTGACTCTTACTGAACGAGTCGCTCTCCCGACGCATCTAGTGACGCGTCAGGCCCTGGCCAATCAGTGGCCTGCCGTCTGCCGACGCGTCACATTTTCGGCTCGACTCAGCTCGCTTGGAACCCCGGCCGAGTAGGTACTATGAAAGTACCTGGTACCAGGTACTAACACGTAATGGAAACGCTGCAGTACAAACCGAAGTAGCGAAAGTCGAGGTCGAGTTTAGTCGAGCCGAGTAAGTACTAGTGGAAAAGGGGCATAAGTGTCACAAAAATCAGAAGGAAAGTGTGATTGTGACAGCAGAAAATAAGCTTCCACTCTTTCCAAATAACAATAAAATGAACTTTCAAACAATTAAAAATTACAGACTGCATTAGCATCATTACATGTTGACGTGTAGGACTGAAAACTAAAAGATTAAAAGGTCAGAACATTTAAGAAGCGAGACTTCCTCCAAAGAGGGAGTGAGGAATTTCTTCAATTGACCCAAGATACAAAACTCAGGATTCATAAACTTTTAATCTACACTGTGAAGATTGTACAGAGATGGTAGATCACAGAGCTTATCGCTGTGTTGTATTGTTAATCAGTCTATGTCTGTAAAATGAATTGAGAATCCATTTATAGAATACTAAATTTAAAACTAAATATAAAATTCCGTGATACATAGGCTCCACCTACCCAGCCTAGACAAAATAGTGACAACTTTAAGATATATAGATTAAGTCATCTATTTTAAATTTTATTATGTGGCCTGGGTGGGTGGAGCCTATATGTCATGACCACGCCCCCTTATTTTGTACATGCATTGTCTCTGTGGCGCAATCGGTTAGCGCGTTCGGCTGTTAACCGAAAGGTTGGTGGTTCGAGCCCACCCAGGGACGTGGACTTTTGTGTTTGAATAGCCGAGTAGGTACTACGAAAGTACCTGGTACCAGGTACTAACACGTAATGGAAACGCACACATACAAACCGAAAGGCGAGTCGAAGTCGAGCCGAGTAGGTACTAGTGGAAAAGGGGCCTTGGTTTCCATGATCAGATGTAAGGGGGGCAGAAGCCAGGAGTGATTGTGATTGAGAAGAAATAGGACTCTTCATCAGTTGTAAAATGTGCCTGTGTCAAAATGATTGAATTCAAGGCGAGGAGTCCAATTGAGACTTAATACTTACCATTGGCCTCTACAAGTCTGCTTCCACTTTGTTTAAATAAAAGGAAAATTAACTTAAATAATTTTACTTAATATAAAATATTTACATTTCCCAACCTGTAAACATTTCCTCTGTACTGTGTGGATTTGAGAGGGGTGATAGATGAAAGAGCGTACTAAATTTAAAATGTCGTGATTTAAGTTTCCACCACATTGTTCAGCTCCACCAGACCTACAAGCAAATGGGTGGGCGGGGCTTAAATATTTGAAGCCACACCCCTTTAGTCCAGCAGTCTCTGTGGCGCAATCGGTTAGCGCGTTCGGCTGTTAACCGAAAGGTTGGTGGTTCGAGCCCACCCAGGGACGAGACTTTTATGTTTCAAGCAGCTGGATGACTTCAGGTAAATGAATAACCACTTTTCTGTGGTCAGGAGTAAAGGTCAGAGAAAGTTGGAGCAGAAGTAGACTGCTCTCCCATCGTTGGCATCAGTGCTGCATTTAAACAGTCCAAACTTTGACATAGATAAAAACAAAAACATGAAGGCTGTTGTTGATATCTAAACCCTGGACGACCATATATTTTTCCATCCAGTAGGGAAAATATTGGGTCTTCAGGAAACCTGATCATGACTTTGTGGTCAGCGTCATACTGACTCTGAACAGCCCCATAAAACACTGAACTGCACAGAGCAGATGCGTTTAATCATCTGCATTTTAAAGCCCAACTCTACGTGGCTGCGTGGCGTAATTTTTATGCAGGGTCCTCTGAGGACACCCTGCTGTCTACAAGCTTAGAGCCTTGATCGTATCCTGGGTGTAAAGTATGACCTGAGTTGTGTAGGAAACCCCAGGTCCAGAAGTGGAAAGCTTTCTCTGAATTTCTGTGACATGAGTCAGGCTCTTAATGAAAACTACTGCTCTGGACGCCTTCCAACACCTGCGGGTGCCTTTAACAGAAAACAGAAAGTCAGGGGAGAGAAGAAGTCGAGGCGCTCTGCCCGCGAGCACAACTCCTGTCAATGAATGATCTGTCATTTTAATGCTGTGTACTTAACTCTCTCTAGGGTGAATCCACACATGCCCCTTTTTTTTGCTGACATGTGGCAGCCTATAAACAAAATAACATATTTCCTTTTTTATAATTGGATCCATGCTCGGTGCGCTCTTTTATATCCCATAAGGACGGACACAGTCAGCTTGTAGTTAAGTGTTAATCCCAAAGTGTGTGTTTTCTTGCTCTGAGAAGCAAACTGCTCGTTTGCTGACCGACACCTCCTACACTGTAATCATTTTTTCCCCGTGGAGGAATATTGGCAGATTGTTGTTTTCTTTATGGTTGTACTTCATGGTTCTGCAGTTCCTTTTTGTGTACCTGCAGAGCCAGGTCTTTTTTTTCTTGCCCTAAACGGCAGTGGAGATGCAGAGTACGGGTTGTCTGGAGCCACATCAGCCAGCAGTTGATTTTCTAAATGACAATGCCGTGCAAGAACCCGCTAAACTCTTACTTTGATTTTTTAGTCCTTTGATTGCATGGTAGCAGGAGTTGGAGAGGCTCAGCCGTGGTATTTTTGAGTTTTAACTGTATGATGTTTTTGTGATCAGAGCTTTTTTTTTTTTTTTTGCCTGTATGTACAAATAAGATGTAACTGAAGTATTCAACTGTTGGTATTTCTTCTTGTTGTTTCTTTGTTCTGGTTGCCAAGGTTTTAAGGGCCCATTCATTCAAGGTTTTTATCCTCTCACCCACCACTCGGTGCTCTGATCCCCTCAGCAGCTCGGCTCTTATCCTCCCTGTACCCTTTAAAGTTGCCAGCATGCTGGGAGGAATGCTAATATCACAAACAATACACTGAATCTGCCCAGAGCACTCTCTTGCCTGAGCTTTGTAGTTTGTATAAAAGCTTTTTTCTTTTTTCTTTTCCATGACATTTGGTCGCGTAAGCTATTTGAAAGTGTGTGCGCAGCCAGTTCCCAAAGCACAAATAAGAGTTTCTCTGAGCTTCGGTTAAATTCCTGTATTTCCTGAATCTGCTTTTCTTTACTCTGGAAAGTCAAACATGTGAAACATTTTAGTAACATTCATCTTTAAAGTGACATTTCTTTGTTTGTTCCAAAGTGAGAATGGCTTGGGGAGTAAACCAAAACCAAACTAACATTGTTGAGGTGACAGAATAAACAACCAGCGGTTCATCCATTCTTTCCTCTTCGCTGTCCACGATTCAGAGGAGACTGTGGCATTCAACAAGATAGTTCACATTTTTCCGTTGATAGACTAACCACAGATTGTTCTTCCTGCTGCGTGTGTAGATTTCACAGCACAGATTTCAAAAAACACTGTGTTTGTTTGTGCCTCCAGGAGGAGATCTTATACCAATACCCGATGTCTGAAGCATCCGGCCAGCTGAAAGGAGTGAGGGGGATCTTCCTCACTCTGTGTGACATGCTGGAGAATGTCACAGGAGGACGGATCATCAGGTGGGAGTTTAGCTACATGTGGAGTTTTTAATCACCACAATGTGTAACTGTAAAGTAAGTTTAAATCTACCATTTTTGTCGACCAGATTACAACAAAAAGTCGGTGTTTAAGCGTAATAACTATTTTGTATGTAGTTGTTAATCTGCAAATTAGAGTCTAAATAAACAAATTGGTCTAGAAATATGAGAAAACAGAAAAAAAGTTTTGTCTGACCAGCCATCCAAACCAAAATATAGTCAATCTACTCCCATGTAAGTCTATAAAAAGGGGCCAGTCATGCAGGAAACACTCTTAACATTTCACTGTTTCTAACACCTTTGCATCTTTAATGATGCTCCTGTACTAATATAGCTTCAGGAAACCATAGTGGTTATATACTGCATACTGATAACTTTTCTTAAAATGAAGAACACATTTTCTTTAAAGCCTTCAACTTTGTCAGACACAGTACTCGTTGTATCATGAAGGGGATGTGGAATCATTTTGTCCTTTTTTAACTTCTTTCTCACTCTGCCATTGAAAAAAATACACTCCGGCTCCATGGCAAAGAGTTGTCTTTTATAACAGCCTTTAATATAAAAAATATAATAAAGCTTAAATAAAGCAACCTTTAGCTGTCGGATGTTGGACAAATTTATCACTTACTGTGCATTAATGCTCTTCCTTCTATTTTCTATTTGTCACTTGTCCTATCATTCCTCTCTTTTCTCCTCAGTTCTTCTCTCCTGCTCAGGAAACATTTGGTACATGTCGGCTACTGGAAGGAAAGCAACAACCTGTTGGTCATCGGTCTTCCAGCAGAGAGGTAAAGGACGCTGATACTTGTGTGGTAATGCATTTTCTGATCTTGTCGTGTGCTCGAGAAATGAATTATTTTGGGAAATAGGAAACATATTTAAGAGCATGACTTGTAAAAGCAATTTAATCGTCAGATTTTCTCAATTTCAGTGTGCACATGTGCTTTTTTGGCCTTTTTTTTAGCAGGGTGAAGACTTCTTTATGGAGCATGTGGTTGTTAAATGAGTCATTAGCCACCTTTTCATTTTTAGCAACCAGATCAGTCATCATCTCGGCTGAGAAATAATCTCATTCATGCTTGAAAGTTATATTTTTGAGGAACACGCACATGTAGACAAAACAGTGACTTCTGAGATGTTTTTCCTTCTTGGCTCCCGGCCGTTAGTCCAAATATTTGATAAGCTTTAGATTTATCCAGACGTTTATCCACGTCTGTGCCTGACATTTCCTCCTTTTCTCCAGGGTCCCGCTGCTATATCTGCAGACGGTGGTGGGAGACGTAGTCCGGACACTAAAAGTGATGTACGGCTCTTTAGACAGGTGGGTCGGCCTTAACTTTCCTGTGGTCCCGCTGAGAGAGCTGGTTGAAACTTCCCCTCTCTGGCGGTCATTTTGTATGCTTAATGCAAAATATACTTAAATAAAAATTGTGTGTTTCAGCAGCTGGGTTATACACAAAGTCTTCATTGTCTCACTCCCTTTGCTTTTTCTTGAAATGTAATCATCCCCCTGTTCTACAACTTGCCTCTGCGTGTTATCATGACCCTCACTTCCTCATCGTGTCCCTCACAGTGCTTTCAGTAAGCCGGACCACGCTCCCAGGCTGGACCATTTCTTCTGCCTCTTCTTCCAGCAGCTCATCCAGCCGTCTCGCTTGAGGGACAGCTCCTCTGCCCCGCCCTCCGACGTCTCAGGGACCCTCTTCCTCGACGGACTGCCGGCGGTCCAATGGCTCACGCTGCCTCCAGAAATCAAGGTCTCTGTGTGAAAAGGCTGGGACAAGAATAATATTTATTAATGTCAGGGCAGAAGTTAGTAGAGCAATTTCTATATGACACTGTTCTTACATGTGCAAGTGTTTGAAGGTGATGTTATGTGGCTGCGGTGCCATCTAGTGTCAACTGTTAAAATGACACCAGACAACAACCTTGATTTAAATTAATAAAAAATTTTTAAAAAATTTTAAATGAATGTAGGGGATCAATTCAAAGGTAACAATAATAGATAATACTATAAGAAACTGTACAAATTACACATAAAAATTGGACATTAAAATGAGTGAAAATGTAGTATTTTTGACGTAGTTACCACGTCTGACTGCGTGCAAACAGATGCATACTTTTTATACATATTTGTTATTGTAAATTTATATTATTTATATTATTGGGATCTTGACCTTTTGCAGTACTTGTTTTTTATTTATATTTTCATTACTATGTTTATTATTATGTACCAAAAATACAGTAAATCTTATTCTGATGTACATTTTTTTAATTTAAGGCTATTAGAAGCTTATATTTGATTTTCTTTATCCACAGATGGAGGTGGACACTGTTCTCTCTGATTTTGAGTCTTCTGATTTTGGAGAAATGGTGAGAAATGATGAAAATCATACACTTTTATCTTAATTAAATAACCAAAAACACTGGCAGGTTTTCTTGTCTTTCACAGTATAAAGTTCTTCTGAATTTATGCCACCTATTAGGCACAGATGTTTAAAGTTATATTGACAGATCTCGCTTATAACATTTGTTCCTGTCCTTGAAGAATTTCTCCTAACAGTGTTGAGATGTCTGAACAAAATGACCAATTACAAATAAGTGCAGTTACATCAGTGGATCATGTGGTGTTATGATCTCTTATCCCGCTGATCATCAGTTGGGCGAACACACACGTTAGCCGAGATGCCATCTGTCTTGTGTCCTCAGGCAGGGAGAAGAGAAGCTTGAATTATTTTTAGAGGCGTGTTCATTTGTGTGTGCACTGTGTGTATTTTTAATGAGACACTAATGGGGTCTGGTTTGTCCTTTGTACATGCAGCGTTAACTGATGAAGCTGAAAGTCTTTATATTATCATCACACCAAGTTTTGTTTAGTGTACTTTCTTCTTCTGTTCATTGATTTCAAGTTTTACCATTAAAATAAGACACACGACCACCATTTGAATCATGTCTGCTGTTAAAAGGCAAATTCAGCTTGCATTTTTTACAATTTAAAATTATTTGTTGGGAGAGTTTATTTCTGTAGTCACTCAGAAATGATTGGTCAAACCTTTAAACGATGTCAGTTCCTTCTTCATCCGATGCAACTGTGAGCTTTCACCAACATCTGCATCTTTGTTCACTTTCTTGTATGTTCTTTATTTTTCTATTTTCTTTTTCAACAGTCTGAGGACTTTTTTGGCCTGAGGCGTCTGTATGTAATTCTTGGCTCCTGTTTGTTTTACAAGGTAGGTGTCCTTGTCAAAAAACAAGCACACACACTGTCTAGCCAGCTATCTTTCAAGGACAACAATAAAAGACCCAGCTAACAGTCAGTGTGCACAGACGATGGCCTTTCACACAGGATAACATGTCGAGCCTGTTCTGTGGCTCGGTGACAAATCAGCAACCTGATTATTGTGTTAATAATTAACTGAGGACGACACCGAGCAGCAGACTGTCGTATCTTCTGTTACAGTGAAGGCGTCTCTTTTTTAAGTTTACTGCCATAGAGGAATAAAGAAACCAGAAAATATTCACATTTGAGAAGCTGAAATCAGAGAATTTAGACACTTTTACAATGGACTTAATAGTTGACAATCAATCGATGAATTGACTAATTGTTCCAACTTTAATATAAATGTATTTAGCAGGACAATATACTCAGAGAAACAATGTGGGACCTTTAGGAAAGATTAGTTTTATATAGATAATGATTGTAACAGATGTTTCAAGGGACTGAAGCCAAATTGATGTACTGTGTACTGCTGTACCATGAAGAGGAATGAAAATTATTCTGTATTTTTCCTTTAAAGTCAAAATGGATGCTGTATCATTGGCTGAGAAAACCCACATTTAGTTACAACAATAAGTTCTGAGACTTGATTTATTTAGGGGGTTTATTGAGCTCTACATGATTATTTCTCACTTCCCTTCCAGTCTTACCTGATCGCCAACCACCTGCCTAAGGAAGACCTGCTGGACGTGTGCCTGTACTGCCAACACTACTGCCTGCTGCCGCTGGCGTCCGAGCAGCGGGTGGGTCAGCTGGTCATCTGGAGGGAGGTATTCCCCCAGCAGAGAGCCAACGGCGGCGGCGGCTCAGCGCCGGGCTACAGCCAGCCTCAAGGACGACACTTCCTCCTCATAGTCGGGCTGGTAAGGAGGCGAATCGCACTCTTTGTTGTGAGGTGTGTGTTAGACTTCTTTCACACAGCGGTCAGTACTTTTTTTTTTTTAGAGTGCGTGCACAAAAATCACACTTGAGGCAACACCGTTCATTACATGAACGTTCATCGTACCAATGATCTTCTCTCTGCTTGTGTGTGTTGTCTCTGCACCACAGAGGCACTTCATGCAGTGTGTGCTGTTGGAAGCAGGCGGCTGTACTTCACCAGCTTCAGGCTCTCCTGGACCTGACTGTGTTTACGTAGATCAGGTGAACTACTTCTTACTTCATTAGCCTGCAAACAAGAGAATAAAAAATCAACTGCCTTATAAACTAAAACTCTCTCACGTTCAGGTTAAAGCCACCTTGCTGCAGCTGGAGGTGTTGGAGGGAGGCATCGAGGAGCGTCTGAATGCTCCACCTGCTCCTTGCCTGTCCTGTGCCGACTGGTTCCTCCCTGCCGCCACGGCCCGAGACCGCCTGGACAGCCTGGCCTCGTCCTCCCCGGTGTTCAGCAAGCTGGCCGGGGTGGTGAAGGGCTCCTCAGCCGGGTCCCGAGGCCGCGGCCTGTTTGGGGAGAAGGCCCGGAGGTCCAGCCCCCAGAGGAGCCTGTCGGACAGCGGGAGCGAGGGACAGATAGACGCCGGGTCGGGGTCTGGCTCGTCGATGGCTCCGGGTCTCAGTCCTCATTCCACCCCGGACTCGGCGAGGAAGCTGGGGGGGCGACGGGACTCGCTGGGGTCTGGAGGGTCCGATGGGAGTGGAGGCAGCGGAGGCCTCTTCAAGGTACGGATGTTGTGTTTTATTAAAGCAGGAATGTTTGTTCCCGTTTGGTTATTTCTTTGTTTCCAGGTTATCTATAAAACCTTTTGAAGCATTTCCAAGAGTACAATCTTTTAAGGATTTCTCAGTATGTTACACTTTTACATTTTCACTACACTTTTTGCCTTAAAAGAAATGACAGGAAATGAGGTAGAGATGAAATAGAGTCCCCAGAACAGACACATGGCACATGTATCCCAAAATACTTAACATAAAATTTATTATTATTAAAAATAAATCAAACATTTTAGATGATTGTGTAGCCGTGTTTTCTGCTCTTTGCCTTGTTTGCCAAGACTTGGTTTTCAAAAGAGGAACTTGTTGACCTCCAGTTTTAGGATAATGGTAAAGAAGGCAACATGATTTTATTTTTCTATTTAAAGGGCAGAATAAGCTAAATTTCTCAGCAAAAAGACAGCAGGATTTATTGTACAGGTTTTATTGGACCTTGTTTTAACATAATCTTCAACATTATCTGTAAGTATCTGTGTGTTTGATTTGTTCCTTGACATCAGATTCCCAGGATGAAGCACCCAAACCCGTTCTACCTCGGCACCCTGAAGAAGACCCTGACTGAGAGGGAGACCGAGGAGATGTATAACACCATGAAGTGGGTGATGGGAAATAAACCCTTTCTTTCAGTCTAATTGCATGCATATTTTAGGTTGTCTGAAATGTGCAGAGAGCTATAAACAGCGAGTTTAATCTCCCTGTGTTTGTGACAGGCTGACCTCGGGGGCTGAGAACACCTTGTTCCACTACGTCCTGATGGAAACTGTTCAGGGCATCTTCATCGCTCCCACTCACAGAGAAGTGGCTCAGCTCAGCGGCTCCATCCACCCTCAGCTCATCCGCAACTTCCACCACTGCTGCCTCTCCATACGGGCCGCATTTCAGCAGAGCCTGCCAGCCAGGGTGAGTCTGTCACACAGTTATTAACAGCATAGTTTCACCACCAGCCCCCGTCTCACATACTTACACAAGTCACCTACACCTGTCTGGGCACATCACGTCAAGACCAGTTTATATCAGTTTCAAGTCGAGACAGACGTTTGAGCATAGATCAGATCAGGTGAAAAACAAAACCACAGCATTGCAACAGCATGACTATTTTTTGTTTGAGTGCCAGCAGAACGAGACTTGAACATTTTCAGCCCGAGGGGGAAATGTCGCACAGTTGCAGTGCAAAAGTAGGAAAGAGTTCAAATATACAGCGCAGATCAAATTAAATATGTGTAAAAAACACACCAATATGTACATGAGTAATCCTGGTGATGTAAATGAGGGTTGAAAGGTCGTTTCCTGAAAAAAAAAAAAAAAAGGAAACTCCCCGTCGAAAAAGAAAAAAAAAAAAAACTCTCGTCGGGGAATCGACCCCGGAATCTTACCCCGGTCTTCCGCGTGACAGGCGGAGATACTGTCCACTATACTAACGAGGAAGGACAAAAGCAGGCGGAGATACTGTCCACTATACTAACGAGGAAGGACAAAAGCCATGTGTTCATGACTGGAGGTTTTATATCGGTGATGTCACCATGAGATAACCTGTTATATCACTTCTAAAGACTCAACTTTTTTTAATATTGGCTTTTATTGACGTATTCATCTATTCTCTCTTACTTAGTTTTATCAGTTCTATTTTTATGTTGCTTCAACAAATCACTTTGTAACTGTGGTTTTTAAAAAGTGCTGTATAAAAGCAGTCATTTATATTATAGTTTTCTAAATTGTTTCAAACAAAAACCCAATAATATTTGATTAACAATCAGACAAAATCCAGCATGTGATCGCAGTGAGAAAGCAGCTGAAGGAGGATTGTTGCTTCCACAGTAAACTTATTAAATATACAAAGCCTCTTAGCAGGAAACAACCTTCAGCAGCAACGCCAACACGCGATAAAGATACGATTTACAGCTCCTCAGCAAGTGCGTGCATTTTTGTCTCGGTGTGTGTTGAGCAGGCTGAGCAGAACAATTGAAGTGATTGTTGGTGTGATCGTCTCTCCTGCAGGGGGGTCGTCGGGCCGCAGACCGGCCTCAGGGTGGGGGATGGGGTCTCGGCCCGGTGAAGGAACACGGTGTCCTGTTTCAGTGCAAACCCGAGAACTGGACAGACCAGAGGAAACCTGCACCCACCATGACCTACTGGGTCATCGGGTACGTCTTTTTACTGACAGGATTTTTATGGTTTTACAGTTTTATAATGATCGGAAAGAGCTGATGGTGTCACGGAGGGGGGAGGAGGGAAATTTAGTTCTGCATCAGTGGATTGACTTGCAGCTCCAGAAACATTCAGTACAACCATTCAGCCTCCTGTTTCAACCCGTTCAGAGTGAATTGTCTTCAGTAAACTGATCCTTGTGAGAAAAATTGGATTGTGTAGCAGCCAAAAGCTAATATAACTGAAGTCAAGAATATTGGGTTTTTTAAATATTGTCGTCTTAATCCTCTCCCTTTGTTAACAGTGTAATAAAAGGAGAGGATAAAGGTGAGTTTTAGTTCTCACAGTATTTGAAGATTTTGTGTATTTCAATACAAAGCTCGGCCTCCTAATCCACCGAATGTCTGAAATCACAATTTCCCATCAAGAGATTTTAAGATAAGATGAAATATCAAAGAATTTAAGATAAGATGAAATAAGAATTTAGCTCTAGAAGAAATGACTGTGCAGTAGTTCCAGTACAAAGCAGGAAACAGTGCTCATATAAAATATCAATAAAGATATAAGTAGAAAAAATCACTAAGCAGATATCAAAGATGTACACAAAGCCAAAAATATAACAAAACTACAGTTAGGGTTGAAAAGAAACTCCCCGTCGGGGAATCAAACCCCGGTCTTCCGCGTGACAGGCGGAGATACTGTCCACTATACTAACGAGGATTGGTGAAACACACTGTCATGACTGTCACTTTTATATATGATGTAAAATTACATGCTGTGAAGACATAGTAATACAAATGATTATTTATTCATATTGATGAATCATTTTCTCGCCCTGAGAGCTGGACTTGAACACAAAAATGGCACACTGAGGCTTTCCTGGACTTTGGAGTGACTAATCTGAGGATCAGGGCTGCAAACTCTTTAATTTCTGCTTTTTCAACATAACTTTTTATTGATTTGTTCATTCATTTATCTGTTTTTTCTAACTTACATCTATTTTTGTGTTTTGATAGAGCACATTGTCGTTTATATTTTTTTCCTATATTTTTATTTCTCAACAATAGTTTGGGGTATAAAATGTATGTACTATAAAATGATACCATAAAAATAAAAATACTATATGTACTATAAAAATGATTATGATGATTTTCTGAACTGTGTGATGTAATCAGATGTTTTGTTCTGTCTGACCAAAAGTCAAAGATCTTTCAACTCACAAACACATCAGACAAATAAAAGCAGAAAAACCTCTCACAACTGTGGAAGTAGATATTTTGATTTTTATCTCTAATTACAGTCATTTTAAGGCCAAATATAAGTGCACTGTTCGCTGCTAAATCAAATCCTTTTTCTTTGTGTCTTTCAGGCGGATGCTGCTGGAGCCCGTCCCTCAGGAGTTCTACGTTTGTTTCCATGACTCGGTGGCCGAGGTTCCTGTAGAGATGGCTTTCAGACTCTCCTTTGGTCTGGCCTTGTGATGCGTCATCTTCCCTCATAAAATGATACAGATGGACACACACACACAAAAAAACAAAGAGTCACTGAACTGTTGAAGCATCATTTCTCAGGAAAACAGTCCAAACCACAGTGCCTATTGAAAAGTGTGTTGTCCCACTTTCTTTGGAAAAATGTAACCTGGAGTCTGAATCTTCCAGTATGCCTCCACATTTCTGCAGAAAACAGCAGAGCGTGGCCACGATTTTGCAGCAGTGATAAGCAAATAGCATGCCAAGCGCTTTCCAGTTCAAACCGGGTCATTTTTTGTGCCGTGTTGCTCACCAGACGCGTGTGCAACGGCCTTTGTGTGTGTGTTTGTGTAAATGACTCAGCCAGTGAATACCTCAGACACGTCGGTGTAAACCTCTGATAAGACCTTCCAGCAGCAGTTTACTAAGCTGGACCACTGAAATCTGCTGTACACATCTCCATGTCGACAGAGCAAATACGGTTGTATTGATATTTTCAGAGTTTGTACGCAGTGTTGAAAAAGCTTTGTAACTTAATTTAACATGTACAGTTTTTGAACGGAAATAGAGTCATTTGTTACAAAAAGAAATGAACACTGAAATGAAAGAAGCATGAAAGTTTCTCGTTTATTCTTTCAAAAACAAACTTGCTTGTTGTTGTCGACTCTGGTCAGCCTCTAAACATAATTTTTACATTATTGACAAAATGGAAACTAGTTCAAGCTACTTCTGTCTCCAAACTTGTACAAAAATATGTATTTTCTGCAGTCTTCAATGAGTGGACAAAGCGGCAAATATAAGTCATAAATATTGAATAATGTTTGAATGATGAGTTTTACAGCTTAAAAATTTTACAGTGTACATAATTGAATAGTGTAACCAGCATCACAGCAGGGGAAAACATTATTATTAATATCACACAGCCAATGAGAAAGCAGATAAAAAGTAAATCCAGATTGTGTTTGGATTCCTGAAAATGACTCCTTCCACATCTGTGCAGCCAAGAGGGTCCATGTAACTTAAATTTTATTAAATGTTATAGTGTAGTTTAAACAGAGCTACAACTGAGTCCGTTTTCTAAAATCAAGTTCAGGCAGCGCTCTGAACCAGCAGCTGGTTCCTCTTGTAGCACTCGAGGCTGCAGAGAGGGACTCCGGTCTTTGAGCAGGAGTACTTCTTGAGGTTTGTGCAGCCGTCGACGCTGCAGTTCACCGGGGCCGGCCGCGGAGGGCAGGGAGGCGGCGGGGCTGGAGCGGGAACCCCAGTGGGGAAGGAGATGGCCATGCCTTCCACGGAGTCGGTGTAGCGGATCATGGGGCACTGGTTCTGCTTGGACTTCCTGTCTTTCATGCTTTTGATCTTGGCCTTGCTAGTCTTTGTCAGTCTCTCTATTGTCTGGTTCTTGTTCTCCTCGGCCTTCTTGGCGGCCTGCAGGCGCCTCTTTCGGGCTCGCTCCTCCCGCTTCTGCATCATCTCCACGGTCATCTCCTTTTCCTTGTAACCCATGGGGAGCTCCAGGAGAGGCTGGCTCTGCTGCTTGTGGAGCAGGGCTTTCTGTACAGGAACACAAAGAGAAAAAACACTCAGATACATATTTGTAATTATTTTCTGATCGACAGCAGACTGAAGTAAACTTTTCCTCCCTTGGTCTCTGATCCTCACCTGTCTGGCTGTGAGAAGAGACTCGTCGATCTCCTTCTTCAGCTCTCCGTTGTCGTCGAGCTCTCCCTTCTCCAGAGCGTCCAGCCACCTCTCCTCCTCGTCCACGGGCCCGCACAGCATGGAGTCCGAGTCCATGTCCGGCAGAGGGGACGTGGCCAGGTTGCTGTCTTCATCTGACACAGAACGAACGAAATGAATTTATTGTTCAAAGTTTATTGTCCAAATGAGGACAGAAAACTGTCTCGACCGTGGTGCAGCAGAAAAAATTCTAATGTGATATTAATTTGCATTCACTATCCTCTTCAAACTAACAAATGAAGTGAAATGAAAGAAAATTGGATTGGATTTAAGCTTTGATTTAGCATGCAGTGGATGTTGTGTTAAAACTATTAATCTCAAAATGATCTGTTGGCCAGCCATAATAGATCACCACAGATTAATCACAGACAGACTTCATAAGGACTGGTCCAGTTTATTTGCAAGTATACATATAAATGATGTATACTATGTGATAATGTAATATTTTCTGCTGTATTTTCCTGCTGTTGTAGGGTTTCATTGGTGTCCATCCAATCATTCACTTCCTTTTTGACCTTCATGAACACTTTCTATGAAATATAGTTAACATGTGACTCCTGACCTTAGCTTGAAGCACACTCATTGCTCATTTTCTAACCCTCAGATTGTGGTATTTAAAAGTATTGTAGGAGGCCAAAAAAGATAAAAGTACCCAGTAAATGTCAGAAAAATAAACAAAATCTTGCTTTCTTTTCCCTTTAAATCCTCTTGGGACCCCTTAGATTGGTGTTCCTGACCCCTCAGTAGGGAACCTCAGTCATACAGTATGAAATCAATCAATCAGCAGAGCAAACTGGAAAAAAGTCAGTCTGAAAAGGCCTGTGATTATGTGGTCTCTGGAAAAAATAAGTCATTGGTATCATTTAAACGCCAGCCATTCAGCTGTTAAGACCAGGAAGAGGAAAAATATAAGCTCTATATATGATACATGAACCCTGAACCTCGCATGACATCCACTCTAATAACAGGATGTGATTTTTCCAGGCCCACTATAGAATATATACAGGCTATTGTTGTAAATTACCCAACCAGGCCCGATACTGCTCCAGAGGCACAGAGGGCTCATCGTCGTCCTCATCATCGTCGTCATCTTCATCGTCATCAACATCATTATGAATTATCATCAAGGGAGAGGGAGGTCGAGCCACGCCGGGATGCACGGTGAAGGTGGGAACACTATTGCAAACGACAGAAAGACAGAGAGGCGTTTTTTGATGAAGCTGAGCACAGACATGTAGAGAGCTTCACTCACAGACCGACCACCTTCGACGTCCCGCCTCACCTCTTGGTCCCCAGCGTCTGCCCTCCCAATTTGATCTTGAGCCGGAGCTGCGGAGGAGGCCGGGGAACCGCCACGGGCTCGGGCTCCGGGGCCTCTCTGCGAAGCTGTGGTGCTTCCTTTTGTGCTTCTTGTGCTTTTTGTGTTTCCGCTTGTGAACGCTGTGCAGGCTGGAGCCGCCTTCATCTGCAGCGTACGAGAGGAAAGCACAAACAAGCACAATAATCATTAATGAATTTTTTAAATTATGCTTTTACATCAAAATGGCCAGTGTGATTTCCTAGAGATGCACCATGTTGATAAATATGTTTTTTGGTTTCATTCCTCATGACTATGATGCTTATAATTAACTGAAACATTTACTCAAGCACTACAAAATTTTTAGGTACTTTTACCTTAGTTGGGTGTTTTAATCTCAGGCTACTTTATCCCTCTATCCCACTACTATTCAGACTACATTTACCTGACAGCTGGAGTTTATTGTTTATTAAGATTTTCTAAACAAACGTGTGTTACTGATTTAAACCAGTATGTAAAGTAGTTGAAATGTGCTACACCTACTGTACAATTAAAATGCTGCATTATATGTCTATATATATATATATATATATATATATATATGCATACAAAATAACACATGTAGTTTTTCTTAAACAGCTTGTTCCTTTCCCAAATTAAAGTTGCATTAAAACCAAAAATAACAAACTTATGTTGCACTGAAATCCATAAACTGTGTCCACTTAATACGGTAACTTTATTAGAAACTCAGCTGTCAGCTTATTTGTACACCTGGTTGAAAAAACTACTGTTGTATTAGTTTTTACTTAAAAACAGCAGCAGAGTGTTGCATGTTTCAGCATGACTCTTTCCATCAAAGTGATTTTATTGAATGGCAGTAATTGCAAATACTCACTCAGAAACCTGGGGTGAATCATGTCTTTCCTTTTCCCCATTGAAGCGGCGACAGAAAGGTAAATACAGAACAGAGGACAGCCGGTGTGCAGCTCTACATGGTAGCAAAAACCTCAAAGTCCTGCAGAAACGTTAAACTATTGAATAAACCAGATACTGCAAAATAAAAACACACATGTACTTACACACACGCAGACCTGCATTTAATGCAAAATTGATCAAAAGTATATTGATTTAAGTGCATGTAAGGTTTATGGTTTTATTTAGCTATTTATTCTATTTTATGCTTAGTTTATGTAGATAATTAGTAAAGATAAAATATTGATTTAAAAGCTATTAACAGTTTATTTAGCCACACTTGCTCAGATGAATTCAACACTTACAGCCAACGTTAGAAATCCCATCAGAGATTAGACTCGAGTTCTCGGTCTAAAATAGTTAGAGGTAACAAAATACTGTAGTTTTTAATTTTAACAGATTAAAGGTAATAGAGAGTTTGTCATTCGTAGTAAGCGATGCTAGGCTAGGCTAGGCTAGGCTAACAAACACGGAAGCTCGCCTCGCTTCTTTGACGTCATTTCCACTCTGACGGTCGACGGTTGGCTGCCCTCTCGTGGGGAGCGACGGGAATAAACAGCAGGCGCTTTCTTACTGGTACGTACTTACAAAACCTTTTGTTTAAACCTTTCATAATCTTACTCGTTATGTGACACCGATTCAAACAAGAACATCTTTGTTTTTTAAAATGTAAGCGAGGCTAACGTCTAAAAAGCAGAATTCCGTGTTTTTAAACTTGTGTTTGGGTAATGTAGTCCACACAAAGAGCAGCAGCTGCCGATATGTATACGCTCTGTACATTAAGACATACATTAACCAGAAGCCCCCGGGGCGGTCAGGCTGGGATACGCAAGGTCAGTTACGCAGAGTAGCATGGTCAAGCTAACCGTAAATACCGTTAGTTTTGTCCGGTAAAACGCGTGTTCACCTGCCCGGTGTGAGGTCCCGAAGAGAGTGTGTGTCTGCCAGCTCACTTTAACACAATTTGACGTCGATTTACATTAATACAACGTTACTGCACCGCTGAAACCAGCCATTAAAACTCCATTACAGCGTGTTAAAATCTGAATTATTTGCCAAGTTGTCTTAAAGCCACACAGGACCTGATTAATAAGTTGCCAGGTTTTATATAAGACGCAAGTTAAGACATATAAAGAGAACAGGTGCCTCCTTCTCTGTGTTTTCAGGCTTTCAGCAACAGGTGGAGGTTGAATGATAAATGGATAAATACATAAATAACCTCAGCGTATTGTTTGTGAGAGGAAATTAATATTTGTGCTTTCATGATCTGGCAGGAATCATGAATTATGCTCGGTTTCTGACAGCTGTCAGTGCAGCCAGGAAGCCCTCCCCCATCAGGATGCTGAGTGAGTACTTTCAATCAATCAATCAATCAGTCAATCAATACGCTTGCTTTTGTTGTTAAAAAAAACATTTACGTAGTATTTTCTGACAGAACATAAAGATGACCTGGGGCAAGTTTTCCTCCCAGTCTCAGTACCGTCTCTGTTGTGAAACCTAAAAATGTGTTAAATGTTAAACTTGTGGTACTAATGTGAGGATCTTTTGATTGGACAACACAATTAGTCGATTAATCGATAAGCTAATGACAATTAAAAAGGCAATTATTCTGACAATCTTTTTTAAAAAGATTTTTATAAAAGAGGCAGAGTTTTATAAAAGTTCTCTGACTGGTTTCTCATGTGTGAACAATTTTCTGGTTTCTTTTGTTCCTTTATGAGAGTAAGCTGAATATCTTTGCGTAGTGGACAAAACAAGATGTTTGAAAACATTTTTTACTATTTTCTGAAATTGTCTGTGAATCAGTTAATGGAGAAAATGGATGCCACATTTATCAATAAAGAAATGTATCATTACAACACAACACAGACGACTTAAGGAAACAGAGATGGACATGTCTTACTATTGTCTTACATTTTATAGACCAAACAATCAATTCATTCTGGGAATAAGCATCTCATTTATCTTCTGTGTCTTCGCCTGCGTGAAGCCGAGCTGCAGCAGCGCTCGCCTCCGTCCCTGATCTCTTTGGCCGGAGGAGCGCCCAACCCCAACACCTTCCCCTTCCA
The DNA here is from genome assembly GCA_023238725.1 of Scortum barcoo. Taxonomy (NCBI): domain Eukaryota; kingdom Metazoa; phylum Chordata; class Actinopteri; order Centrarchiformes; family Terapontidae; genus Scortum; species Scortum barcoo. The sequence continues at coordinate 11,828,195 of CM041532.1, read as the reverse complement.
GTCGGCAACCATCACGGTGAAGAACGGACAGGCGGTCACCTTCGATGATGCCGCGATGAAGAGGGCTCTGCAGTACTCTGCCTCCAACGGGTGAGTGAGAGGAATCCCTAAATCAGTCAGGTCCTCACAAGATTAAATTGTGATTTTTTTTCAAGATATAGTAGGCTATTAATCATTAATGAACCCCCCCCACTAATTTTCTTTCAGCATGTGGCCCTCTGCAGTAGTGATTAAAGTTTAAAAAGTGAGTTTGAAAGTCTCTTCATACATTTATATCTCAGCTTACATCAGAGAAGTGTGCAGCAGAGTGTGGAGGTTATCACTCTGCCGCAGCCTTTATCTTTTTACTGCCCACTCTGTAAACTTCACAGCATCAAGAGACCCCGCCTGCAGATTCAAATGGTTTTTGCTGAGTAATCAGTGATAAAATTACAGTGACAATGATAATAGTTTATCCTGGGCACCTCAGGATTAAGACCATGAACTTCATCGAATTATAGGGTCATTTTTTTGCCAATGTGGAGTGGTAGTGATCTACTTATAATTAAACTTGTAGTTTAAGTTAATTTTGCAGCAGCTTTCCGGTATATTTGCAGAGTGATTCAAGTAGTGAAATAACTTTTTTGTGAAGTCAGGTACTCAAACTACAAACTGTTTGGGGGCATAAAAGGAAAGGAATTACTTTTTAGTATTATTTTACCATTGTTTCTCTACTGTTACTGAGCTCCCTTTAACCAGCCCCTCTTTTTCTTCCATCCCGTGAAGTCGTCCCCATCAAGCAGCCACCAACACACACTTGACCTTTGTGAAGTGCATCATCTTTGCACTTTCCCATGAACAGCAGGATATTTAATTGGTTTATTTATGACCTGTGAACAAGTGGGCTCTTCTCAGTAGTGCTGAGATTGAAAAGTGGCCGATGGCACGCCTCCAATGGTTCAGCGTCATGTGCTGTTCCCTCGAGTGGTACGCTTTATAAACCACAGCACCAAGTGCCATACCATCAGCCACTTCCCAATGACGGCGTCACACTTTTTGCAATAAACTCAATGGAGTGGCATTTCTTGCTGAATGTGACTTTATTGTTTTATATTTTGTTATCATTTTGTATCGTCAATTTTAACATTTTTTTACTGGAAGTAGTTTGAACTACTTTTTCACGCATTTTTTCCAGAGAACCAACCCAGCAACAACACCAATAACAACTTTTATAAGTCAAGCAATGGTTGGACATCAAAGTACTAAGAAATGTAGTATAATTACATAATAAAAACACACATTTTTACATGTCAACTCTGCTGTTCTGTATAAGGTCTTATAAGTTCCACTCTTAACGTAGAATACCTGAGCTGCTGACGTGGATGATGAACCTGCAGAAGAACCTCCACAACCCGCCGACTGCCGGCTACGCCCCCGAGAACGGCCAGATGGACATGTGTGTGACCACGGGCAGCCAGGAGGGGCTCTGTAAGGTACTGACGCCACCAGCTGCAGCTTTCACTCCTGCTGTTGGAGGGCCGGACAATCTGAAATGTTTCCTTTTTGATTGATTCCCAACGTGCTTCTACTATTGTTCCTTTTTTTGTGTGTGTTTTAGGTGTTTGAGATGCTGGTCAACCCTGGAGACAACGTTCTGCTCGATGCACCCACGTATTCAGGCACACTTGCAGCGGTGAGAGCTTTTCTCTTATAACAAGGCACACGTTTACGTATTACTCAAACTTCTGTAACCTTTTAAGTTTCTGTTTTTTTGCAGCTCCAGCCACTCGGTTGCAACTTAATCAATGTGCCCAGTGATCAGCACGGCATGATACCCGCAGCCCTGAAGGAGGTTTTGTCTCGGTGGGACCCCTCGGAGGTCCATAAACCCGGCAGCACCACTCCCAAGATCCTCTACACCATCCCCAATGGAGGAAACCCCACCGGTGCCTCCATGACGACTCAAAGGAAAGCAGGAAGTGTATGAGGTTTGACCGCCCCCCCCCAAACCTCCTTGCACACACTGCAGATTTCATAATTCACTCTGAATCTCTGATTTATGCAAAGCTGTTGGTGAACGTCTGACTCGTCTAATTAGACTTTGCTGTGAAGCTGATTTCCCCACAGATTCACTCTGTCGTTTTCCATTAACATCTTTTTAATAGCTGGCCAGGCAGTACGACATGCTCATCATCGAGGACGACCCCTACTACTTCCTGCAGTTTGACAAGGTGCAAAAAGAGTTTCGCTCACCTCCTCTGTCAGTCGAAGAAAGTTACTTTTCTGTCATTTAAAAAGTGAAAAAGTTCAGCTGTCTCCTTTTTGCTGTTTGATTTCACTGGGAAACAAACTGAGTGGTGTCATGTCGTCATTTATTTGGCAGCCATGGGCTCCCACATTTCTCTCCATGGACATTGACGGGAGGATCATCAGGACGGACTCCTTCTCTAAGATCCTGTCGTCAGGGTGAGCGTCTGAATGTGTGCATGTGTGTGTGTTTGAGATACTTAAAATTTCATTTACTCTGGTGCAGCTCTGTGTTTGTGGTATGTAAACCGGGGATGTTTTCACAGTCTATCATGCGGTCGTGTCTGTGCATGATACAACTGACGATACTCTAGGGCTCAAATATACTACATGGCCAAAAGTATATGGACACCAGCTCAGCTTGAAATTCTATCAGTTTTACATTCAGCAGTGTAATGCATTTGAACTTTCAGTCTTCTCAGGTAACTCACTTCAACTTCCGGGTTTTACAGTATTACAGGTTTGTACTTTTGTAGCAACATTTTTCAGCTCCTGGCTTCTTTAGTTAAAACAGTTCAGCTGTTAGTCTGATCAGCAGTGCACTGCAGTGTAGTGCAGTCCTTTCACAATTAAATCATGAAATATATAAAACTGTAAGATCACACCCACACTTTCCTGTTATGTTGTTTATAAACACTCTTCTAGGATCTTCAGGATCGTCAGATCCTAATTAGTATCTGCCTTTATTTGACCTTCACCTCACTTGTTTAGTCATTTTGAAATTGAATGAACAATATCAGACTAAATATTCCAGATGTTTTGTACATAACTGCACCAGCATGTTTCTGTTTCTGACTGCTTGTCTGTGTGTCTTCTTGTTTCAGGCTGAGGATGGGTTTTGTGACCGGACCCAAACCTCTGGTAGACGGGGTGGTGCTGCACATCCAGGCCTCGACAATGCACACTAGCACCTTCACACAGGTGAATGAAACCTTAACTCTTCACCACCACGCCCTGCTCAATCAATTAACCTGCATCACAGGTTTAGTTGGAAACAGCTTTCAGCTGTGAGGAGTAATAAATGTATGAATTTATTCCTGTGACAACTCTGCTGTATTTACTGAATGACATAACATAAAACATAAACTCTGTTGTCTACCACAGAAACAACCTTTTAGAGTACTCAGCATTGGTTGGCTAAAATCTTTGACGCTTTCTTTGTAGCAGCCTCTATCAACCCAGTATTTAAATAATCACAAAAGTACAATATGTAAAAAGGGACGCATACAGCAGTGGTTCAGTCATGCTTTTTCCTTCCAAACTTATTTGAGCAGACTCCTATTAGACTTCTGTTACGGCCTCTGATGCACACCAGATTTGCACAACTCAAACTCAAACTTGAGATGCTGTGTGTTGTCACACAACAGCCAAAAGCTAAATAAGACATTGTGGTGTGTGTGGATCAGCAGCAGATGCAGAGGAGGTTTTAATAAGGAAGAAGAGGAAGATTAATTAGGATCTGCTGTCACTCTCCTCTGATTTAATCGTCGCCTCTGCTGTTTCATCTTAAATGTTGGCAGATATTTAGCATGGGGGCATGCATGTACAAAATCTTAATTTTCTTTCATGTGATGACAAGGGGACATGAACGGGTCAAAACAAACATTTGTTGTGCTCCGATGTGCTGATAGAAATACAGATCGGAGGTGGATTATCTTCTGCAGGGTCATTTTACAGTCAAATCATTTGGTCTGTGCCAGTCCTTTCATTATATAACCTGCTTCCTTTCAGCTCATGGTGTCTCAGCTTCTGCACAGCTGGGGCCAAGAGGGTTTCCTCAAACACATAGACGGGTACGTCACTTCCCACAATGCTCCTGTAAACCACATCTGCTCTGCTTGACTGGTCTGACTGGTTAACAAAACACCTAGACTCATTTATAACACCTATAGCGTCGGTTAAATAAGGCAGCCACTTAAAAAACAATTTTCCTTCCTCTTGCAGGGTGATTGAGTTTTACAGGAAACAGCGTGATGCCATGATCAGCTCTGCAGAGAAGTGGCTCAAAGGTTTGTGACAAACGTGGGAAAACACAGAGCATTATGAGTTAAATAAATGTACTAAAAGTTAATGTCAGTTAAAAATTGTGTGACAGATGGATGCAACATGTGTAGGCACTAACCTGACAAGCTGTCAGATTAAATACAGACAGTTTCGAAATATCAATATGTGAAAGAGTTTTATGTGGGACTGCTGATGCTGTCTTGATCAGGACTTCCTGGAAGAAGAGATTGTGAATCTTAATGGGATTTTCTTGGAATAATATAGGATATTTTTTTTAAATCAGCTTAGCAAATGTTTATGAGCAAGAAACTGTGCCGGATATATTTTTCAGGTATTAAAAACAAACTGGATTCATTTTGGTGAGAAACGCTGAATTTAAACAGCTTTTGTTTGTTTACTAGTAAACTCTAACTAAGATTCTTTAAATTACATAAACAAATCACCGAAAATTAAGTCATTTGTACTTTATAGACACTGGACATCAAGTAAAATGACTGTAGTTAAAGACTTGATTAGGTCATTTCATGTGGCTGAAAGCTCCAGAAACCAATTAAGTATGCGAAAATGAAATTAAAATAAATTAAATGAAAATAAATTCGATTTTTTGTCAAACTTAAGTCGTTTACATTAATACAGACTCAGTGAATTATTGTAATTCTGTATACTCTGACATTTTTGAAGGCTGCTCGTTTGTGTTTATTTTAAATAGCAGAAAAAGAGCAACCATGGCACTGAGACTTACATCAGAAGGAGATAAATCAGCCATCAAGATCAGTACCTGTTAAAAAAAAAAAAACAAGACATTTGTAGAGAAAATTCACATCAGCATTGTCTGAGTTTTCTTGAAGACGCCGCCTGGTGGTCATTTAAGGAACAACACGCTAACGCCTCTGCATTATATGATTCATGTCACTTGTAACAAGAACCACTAAATGTCTGATGCTGTACACAACTGTCATACACTGTGTTTAGTCCAGATTTAGTTACACTGCTAAGAATCTGTGGAGAGGCATCGTCAGAAAAAAAACACAGGAAATCGTGACTGTGGTTATGAGTCAGAAAGTACACCCGGGCTGTTCTTTTTTTTTCCTCTTCCTAATGTGTTGTGTGTGTGTGTGTGTGTGTGTATGTGTAGATGTGGCAGAGTGGCACGCCCCGTCGGCAGGCATGTTCCTGTGGATCAAACTAAAGGGCATAGCAGATACCCAACAGCTCATTATGGAGAAAGCCTTGGAGAAAGAGGTCAGCACACAGCTCGCTCCTTTTTCTTTTTCAGATTAAGCCCTGCCTTGTTAAGCTCTTTTTGTGAATCATCATGGAACAAACCCCAATTAACTCTGTACACCAAAGGTTAGCACATACATGCTGTACTCTAATATGACTGTAGCAGGTACCCAGAGTGCATTGAGGTCCCTTTTTTCTTTCTCTCTCTCTGTTTGTGAGCAGATGTTTTTGCACCAGGGGCAAGCCAGGTTTTGTGTCTGAGTAGAGTGTAGGACGGTGCATGTAAAGCGGCCATTATGTGCACTGTGAGTGGGTTTAGCAGCCGAGTGTTTTCCCTCCCACACATACGCAGACACACACACACACATACAAAGCGTTTATAAATCCCTGCCAGCGAATAGCTGATTAGACGCGTATAAACAAGAGTGGGTACAGTCAGGCTTTTCCAAGGCCTGCACAGTGGGCGTCTCTCCTCTGAGTCCAGGATACTTCAAACTTCACACAGCAGATAGTAAAGACTCCCTCGTCTCTATCTTCTTCTATCAGAGGGAAAAAAACCCAGCACTTTAGATTTAAATTAAATTGAATGAAAGAGGATCCCTGTCAGTGCTTCCTTCTTTCCCATGATTCAAAGCTGTAATAATTGCCCTCAGGACTCTGTGTTTTTGCAGTGCAGGTTTTTAAGTAGGAGTGTTTCTGAATAGTGTTAAAGGAATAGTTTGATTAAAATATTGGAGAGATAGATGAGAAGATTGACAGACAGCAGCTGGTTAGCTTAGCTTAGCAATAAAGACTGGAAACAGGGGCAAACAGCTAGCCTGGATCAGTCCAAAGCTGAAAAAAAACAACAAACAAGTCAAGAATGGCCGTGTTTAATGTACTTTTCTTGTAATAACGGGTTCTTCTATCTTGTTATATTGAGAAAACACAAAGCAGAGAGTCACTGAGAAACACTGAAGCCACTTTTCTGTTTAAATTCGTAAGAGCTGACCTTGACACACACCAACACACACACTGCTCTGTGACGTGGGTTTGAGAGTTTTAAAGTTAAACTGTATGAACTTTTTATGACCTTTTGAAATTTGTTGTAAGAATTTGATTTGATATGAGGGTATTTACACTGGGGCTAATGATTGTACAGGCTTACATACAGCAGTCATCTTAAAGCAGACGTGTTACTGCTCAGTCAGCCACAACCAAAACACCTAACACTGACATCTGGACAAAAAAACTAGACACACTGGTGGGTGTTTGAATGGGCTGATAAAATAACACTGCTTAGTTCAGAAATCAGGTGAGATCAAATGAACCAGACCCTCATTTTCAACCATAATTATGAGAAATCTGTATTTTGTTTTCCTGAAGGAATGAGGTAAATTGATCCATTATTAAAATAAAACTAACTTGTAATCTTGAGATGATGGCATTAAAACAATTTACCTGCACAGCTGCTCTCAGTTTCCATATTAAATCTCAGTAACTGTTTTTCTTTGCATTTTGAGAAATGATATAACAAAAATAAATATGAACAAATGAATAAAGAGCTCACTAAGTTTAATTGCCTAACAATACTTTGGGGTTCACGTGCAAGACTATTTAAAAGTTTAAAAGTTTCTGGCCAGTTAATTTCTATTCTCTGAAAATGTTCACGCAACACAAATAGCTGCTGATAAAAACAAACACCAGTTTTGTTCTCACAAAGAGGATTAGTCAGTGTTTCTTTCCTTAAGTCGAACCCTCGGTGCATGAAAAGGTCAGCTGTGTAAAAAAAATGAGTAACACGAGTCGTGTGTTTGTGCTGAAGGTGCTGCTAGTCCCCGGAGGCGTCTTCATGATCAACAGTAGCGACCCCTGTCCCTACGTCAGAGCGGCCTTTTCTCTCTCCACACCAGAGCAGATTGACGAGGTAGAAACACACACACATAGAAACAAATACACACACTCCATAACTTGACTCTAATCTCTCACAAATCTTTCAACAGGCATTCAGAAGACTCTCTGCTCTCATCGAAGAGGCTTTATGATCAGAGATTTATGTTTCTCTGGAAGATGCTGTATTTTTTTAACTTATTGTTGAGTAAGTTTGAATATATTTTAATATTGTGTAACCTCTGACGTTATCTTACAGTATTCAAGAGGAGACAGCCTGATGTCTTTTGTCCCGTGTATGCTGCTGCATGTACTTGATATTGATCATGGAAGGGCTTTGAGAGTAATGAATGAAAACAAATACAGCTGTAAACCTCCATCTTTGCACTACACAGAGAAGTTGTCTGTATCTTTTCACGCACAAAAAAAGTAAATACCTTTTTTATCATTCTGTGTTTTGTCTTTTGAGTCTCCACTAAAACCTCTAAACACACTTTACTTTTTCAAGTAGCTACAACTTAAACCTGCAGTTTTCTTCAGAGTTCACACAGTTTGTTGGATGATGCAGAAAAAAAGACATGAATGTGTTTTTTTTTTCTTCTAAAGGCCAAAAACTTTAGCAACACTTTCTTTTTCAAGAGCAACTGAATTTGTGAGACCAACTCGAGGTTTCATAATAAAGTCTTCTTAAAATGGCATTGAAGTGTTGCAAGCATTTTAACTGCATTTCCCTCTCTCTGTGCACGTTTTTGAAGTAGGTCAAATTGCCCCAGAAGGTCTGACTCCACTTCTGTTTTTACATTGGTTTATAATTTTGTTAGTGTATAAAAAAGTGGTGCCTTCTCTGGAAGTGTAACCTGAAATGTAAACCATGTTGGTTTCTAAATACATAGAAGAAGAATACAAAGAATAAATAGGTCATGCATCTGAAAATCTATCTTCATTTTATGTAGATCACATCACATCTCAACCAACCCATACAGTCAGCGTTTAATCAGCAAATTATGTTTTAGATTTACACTTCTGTCTGGCTGTTATGAAGTGGTCCTTTTTTGCAGCCTACAAGTTATGAATGCTGTCAAATCAAAACACACAAATTAAAACAGGGCGCTGGTGTTTCCCCTCTCTTTGTTTTCTGAAAAATCACAAGTTCAAGTAAAGACAAACAGGGCCGGGAGCAGCATGTCTTTGTGTTTCTTTCTTAGTCCTGCGTGTTCAGATCACATAACGGCACCTGCTGACTGGAAACTGCTTTCTTTTCCTTTGTACAGACTTTCTCCTCCCCGCTGCGTTCATATGTAGCTCTTTGTGAGCCCGAGCTCTCAGAAGTGTTTGTGTAAAGCTGAAACATTCACCCATAAAGGATAAACGAGGTCAGACGGGAGGCTTCAAAATCATTATTACTGTATTTACTGTATTTACTATACTTATTTACTGTAAAGTCCTCTCAGATAGACTTTGATATCACAAGTGTCTGGACTCCTGCATTTAAAATTTAACTTTAACATTTATGACTCCTTTAACTACTTGGGTACTTAAAACTAAAGCATCATATTTTACAAGCTTCTTGTTACCAAAGTTCCTCTAAATTCTATTAAATTTAGTGTAGAAATAAGTACCATTACCTCTAAACAGTTAAACAAAACACAGCCAGGCACACACATTGTCTTAAATATATCCACAGTTTCTATACATAGATGGAGCATTATTGATTTGAGGCCTTGGTACAGAGTGTTTTATTTCAGACTGCTGCTTCAAGGTCAGTCAGTTATCAGCTCTGGCACACAAACAAACAGCACGTACAGCCCGGATGACCCTGAGCTGGGCCTTATTTAGAGGTGCATTTCTTCCAGGAATGTTTTTGTCTCAATAGAAAGTTTCCTCCAGTTTTTCAATGCCTCCTGATTTATTTCTTTTATATACATTTTTTGTTTCCACAACACAACAGTGCGTCAAGTGTCTTTTCATCGTCCAACCTTTTAGCTTTAATTGATAATAAACGCAGAAGGAAATAGGTTTTCACCGCAGTCCATTTACCTGTCACTGTTATCTGCGTCTTAAAGCTGCACGGCACCGCAAAATTAAAAGCACTTTACCTTTCTGTGAACAAGGTTTCCAAGTGCATTACTCTCTGCTGCCGTCTCCCCGTGGGAGCACCAAGACCTTATAGCTTATGATTCACAGCAGTTTTATACTTATTAAGCCACTCAGCGACTCCCTGTGACCTGTCTGGAAACATTCATTATGTTTCTGTTAATTAGTCACCTGTCTGTATTTAAGAGGAAGAAAACAAATTCTTGCTTAAAAATAGAGATCAACCAACTTTCTCCTGTTATGGACCTTAAACCATTCTGCACAAGTTTTCCTGTTCTTAAACACCTTCCCCGCTAAATAATCTTTACAGCTGCACTCATCAGTTATCAGTGAATTAAACGACCAAGTGTGAAGTGAAAAGGGTCGATTGTGATGACAAACCTACAGGAAATTAAAACCAAGCTACAGTTTTCAGCAGCATTATGGAGGATTTTTGCATCTTTTTGCTGCGTATTTTTGGGCTTTTTGACTCATCAACCAAATTTACAGTTGCATAGCCACCATGAAATAATTGCCAGAAAATTCAAATTTATTGAAACTGGAGTATTTATTGAACCCTCTGACAAATTAAAAAGAAAAAAATGAAATATCAGTTTGCATATATGATTTTCAATTTCCATCATTTTTGCTACATTCAACATTTCTATTTATTCTTTGGTTATTTTCCGGCATTTTGATTGCACGCATCAGGTTTTTCAGGAAAGAAAATATCACACTGATGATGTAGAAGTCGTTAAAGGGTTAACTGTGCACACCAAACAGCAGATATAACATAATTCAAGGATTCAAGGATTGTTTATTGTCATTCCAACACAAGTTAAACATGGGATGGAACGAGATTAGCTACCCTGGTCCCGGTGCAAGCCCAAATAAAATAAAGAATAAAGTATAAAAAGTAGAATAAGTATAAAAAAAAAGTAGAATAGTACAAAATAAACAAGATAGAATAAGCAAAAATGAGCTAGTGCAAAATGAGTGGATAAATAAATAAATGAACAGAATAAATAGGATTAACTGCAATGAAAATAGAGGTATGACAATGTACAACATACAACAGCCAATATCTCTTGAGGTAGTAGTATGCAAAAGAAGATTTTAAAGTGTCTTAATAATAAATAATGAACCATTTAGCAGCTAAAGAGCCAGATATCATCTTTGGGAGTTGGTGGAGACCAAAATGGAGCTAAAAAAAACCAAAAATTAGACTTATAGTTACCAGATAGTAAGAAACATGACTTTAAATTAATGCTAACATCAACTTTAAAGGAGATAAAGTGTTTGCAGCTTGTTGTGCTGCCCCCTAGTGGCCAAAAACTCGATGATTGCAGCTTTAAACCTTTACTTCCTCCTGAAAATGCTCCCATGCGGTGTTTATATGAATGTTGAGGTATTTTAATTAGACTAAATGGTTAATTTAAGGAGGATTTATTCACTTCTTTATAGCTCCACCTGCTCTGGTAGTGTGACCTCAACAACAGCAGCAGCCCGCCCCGGAGCGGAGACTGGCTGCCGGCGGTGACATAGCGGACGACCGGCGGTAGGAGGAGGAGGAGGATGGAGATACCGGAGACATAGCGAACGACGAAACCCGGGTGTTTTCTTCCCGTAATGGACACGAACAGCGGCAGACCATGATGTGAGTACGAAAAATGCGCTTTTACGAGCTGAAAATGCGGATTTATTTTATTGTTTTTAATCGACGTTCAGCGGCGGGCGTCGAGTCGGACGTTACCGCATTTTAGTCTTTTAGCTAATTTTAGCATTTTATTCATCGCGATATAATAACCTTAAATGTACATAGTCTACTTCAGCTTCACGTTAAATATGTTAATATGCGAGAGCTGCTTGTAAACAGTCTGTTCAATCCTGAAAGGGGGTCCCGTGATAGAAAACCGCGGTCCAGGACATAGCCGAGTCCCACGCCCTTGTTTTTTGGCGATATTCAGCGTTTAAATTGTAATATTAAGGTAGCGATATCTCGACAGCAACCCTCATAAAACATTAATATTATACAATAAACTACACGCGTCGTTGTGAGCTCGTAATTTACTTACATTTGGTAAGTAACGATGCAGTGTTGGGTTGCGGTATGTTTGGTAAAAGGGCGGTCCAGGTAATAGACGGAGCCCACACAGCGCTCCGTTATATGTTAGTGTGGCTTTGTTTTCATGTGATATTATTTTACATCCATGTTGTGTTATTATTATTATTATTATTATTATTATTATTGTTATTATGTGTTAGTGCGGCTCTGTGCTGGTGTTTTGTAATGTTAGGTAACTGTTAATTCACATGAGTGAGATCTTTATTTTGGTGAAATGGTATTTTTTTTATAGCTGACTAAGACTTGTTGGTGATTTAGCTTCAGATAAAAGCAGATTTTCATGAGTGACAGCCTCATAAACACCTGCAGGACTTTAAGGAAATGACCAAAAGTACAGTGTCCTTAAAAATACAGGATGTCATTTATAATAAAACACAACTAAATAACAAGGAACTGAGAGAATTTGTGGAGTTGAAACCATCAGATTATTGGTGTATTTGCTTTTAATAATGAACAAAACAGTAATACATATGGAAACTGAAGATAAAAAGAAGCTATTACACTATAAATTGGCTGTTTGTTTTTTTTACATATCATTTTCAAGCTTTTTCTAGCTTCCTAAATGTGAATACTTCCAGTTTCTGTTTGTTTTATATCATTGTAAATTGAATACCTTTGTATTTTGGACAAAACAAGCAAATGTGAAGACTCTGGGGAAATAATGGGGAGCATGTTCACTAGTTTCTGGCCAAATGATGAATTAAAGATATAATCTCTAAGGTCTTCATTGAAATAAATGTCTTTTAAGTCACTGTCTGTCGCCAGATGAGGCAACACAAAGCTGATTAAGCCCATGGCCCACTGATTAAAGCCCTCACATTAGCAGTAGTACTATGACAGTGTCTGTGGTGAGTTTCCCAAGTGCCACACAGTTTGTCTTTTAACCAGCTTTTAAACCGTCTTTTAACGCAGCAGACTCACTCTTTAATTTGTGTGTGTGTGTTAAGTGGAGTTGTGAGAAAACAGTTATTGTGGCCAAACAAACAAACAAAAGATGGACGACTACCGACGATAAAGTCCAAAAAGACACCTGCACTTACTGATTATCGCCACATGTGCTGCGAAAGAGAATGAAATGAAAATCTTCTATATTTTAACTAACGATGATCATCAGTCGTAGTCGTGTGTGATTTTAGGGTTGGTTATAAAATCCGTCTTGCTATCTGGTCTTTCCAGCTGCTGAGCGTCAGTCTGTCTCTGATTAATAAATGCCAATTACTTTCTTGTTTTCCAGTGAGATGTTTCAAGCCACAGAGCTGAAGACCAAATTGCCTTCTTCTATCAAGAGATAGCCAGTCTGCTGGATGGACGCCCAGGAGGAATGACAGAGTCTCTTCCCCTTTGGGTGACGCACCGACAGTCGGAGAAAATGCACTGGGCCGCTGGTGGATACGTTTTCCTGCTCCTGGCGTCTCTTATTGCCTCTCACGCTGCCGGGGCCTCGTCGGCGGACGCAGACAACGGGAACCGCACGGAAATCGGCAACGCAACAGACGGCGGATTTGTCCCAGTTGTGTTCACAAAAGTGAGCCAGATAATTGCCCGCGAGGGGAGCTGCGCACTGATTGATTGCAACATCACCGGAGACCCGTTCCCCAGTGTTCAATGGTTCAACTCCCATGGAGAGCGTCTGGACACGGAGATGGGCGGTGAGCCAGATCGTACTGTCACTGTTAAACCTGGTCTCCTCTTCGCTTTGTCACCAGCACTGCACCTCATATAAGTGCTGTAGTTATTTAGTGTGTTTAAGGCTTGTGAAAGTTCAGCGCTAACATGGACACTTCAGGGTTTCCCCCAGGAAATGGTGTAGCAGACATGGTACACCACCAAGATGGCAGCCGAAACAACAGACAGACTTGTTAAATATGTGACGTGTGATACAACTCTTAAATTTCTCTCAAAATTTTACGTCAGAAGAGTGTGTGAATCTTTATTGTGTTAGTGGAGGTGCTCTGCTGTAAAACACTGTAGGAAGCTCTTCACTAAAACCTAATTACTGTGAATAATCAGATTAATAATACTGGTCTGATTTTTGTTGTGTCAGATATCGCCCCCCAAGCTCAGTGTGGATCCACACGGCCCACATATTGCATTTCAAAACTTTTAAGACATACCCTGGGGACAGTTTTAAGATGTGGGTACGCTTTATAAAAATAGCCATGTGTCCTTCTTATCTGCCCTTAAAGGCATGAAAACAGACAAAGAAGGAGTGGTGCATTACTCAGCGACATTTCACAGATGGAGCTAATTGTTTGCAGTGTAGTATTGGGAAGGAAACTAGTCCAGAGAAGAGTGAAAGAAATGTCCAGTATGGATAAAATCATCTGTCACTGCATGTGGTTCTCTCTGTTGCAATGGCAGAACATATTGTGATACGTTAAATTAATGGAGAAACTGTTAATGTATGATTTGTACACAGTGTAGAGATAATAATATACAGAGGACACCACGCAGAGACTGAAGTATATCCGGTGTGCTGCTTCCCGGATGTTTTTGATTCGAGGAGAATCGAGAAAGAATTGCCGGCTTTCTGTGGCGTTTTGTGTCCTTTGACAGCAGGAAACAGGACGGTGGTGTTTCCTGATGCTTTGATGCATATAAAGAGTGTGTGAGCCCGCACAGAAAAACAGTTGGTGTTTTAATGCACGTTAAAACGTTCCAGGGGGCGTTGAGATGTCGGGACATAATGGAAGTTAACACTCTTAAACAGGAATGAAAGGGGAAGAGAGAGAGGACGAGACGGGAAGTGAAGACCTCATGGACCTGGTTCCAGTCTGATGATGCCACAGACGTTTTTTTTTACCTTGACCCCAGACCTTGAGCTCCTGGGGGAAATTGGGCTAGATTATTGCGTATTTTGTCCGACAGTGGGGATTATTTTCACGCTGTGATCAGTTAGATTCTGGAAATCATTAAGAAAGTCTTTTCTCTTATAAACAATTGTAATTCAAGCCTCCTGTGTCTAAATATCTGAAGGAGTGCAGAGTGTTTTCATCTCCTCTCCTGAGCCGACTTGTTGAAACCTGCAGAGGCAGCGTCGTTATTATGACCCACAAACCCAGAAAAAAAGAAGACGCGTCTGAACGGTGTTTTTCCCCTCTAGAGTATCATCAGGGAGGGGGGCGGACTTTATCCACAGCAGGCAGCAGTTCACTTAGTATTAAAAAACACACCTTCCCTCGCTGCTTTCGTCTTGTAGTAATGGGCCACACATCAATCGCATCACATGATCCAGTGGAGGTAAATTTAAGTCGACCAGGATACATTTCCTTGACTGGCCCTTTGTCTCCTCCAGAGGATACCGGTGCGGGAAGTGGATCGTAGTGAGTGCGAGTGTAGGAGGCGGCAACGATGTTTTTACGGTCTCCTCCAGACTTCAGAGTGCAGATTTAGAGACGCCTCCTGTGATGTCTGTCCATCTTCACTCCCACGCAGCAGACACGGCGAAGCGTTGAGGAGGAGCTGCAGCTGAATTCACTAGAAAGTTGTCGATCAGCAACCTTGGCACTGCGCTGTTGTGGTTTTAAAAGGCAGCTTCTCTTTGTTTTCCACACTTGAAAACTTTGGCAGGAAAAAACCTTAAACACTGAATTTATTAAAAGGAATAGTTCCCCATTTTGGGAAAATACCTCTCTATATGAAAGATATAAAGCTCACTAATGAATGCATTATATCTCCTTTGTTTGATTCATACATAAACCAAAGTGTAAAAATGATTATTTGAAGTTTATCCAGGAGTTTTGACCTTTTTCTTTTTTGGCATCCGCCAGGCAACCAGAGACTCTGCAAATAACTAGTCCCAACCAGGACGTAGTCTGGCTCCCCATTAAATAGCTAATTGTACTGGTCAGCTGGTTGTATTGGTCCTCTTATTCCACTCTTCTTATCTGAGTGTCAAACTGTGTCTTTGAACTGTACGAAGGCTGTCAGATCACCGTATAGATCGATCAGTTTATCAGCCAAACCAGCTGATACTGATAACCAAAGCAAATATTCAGACTGTATAAGTGAACGTGTTTGATGGCCACGGGAGTAAATGTTTTAAACCAGTTTGCTTCTGTCCTAAACATCATCATCAAGTGAGAAAACACTCGATGTTTTGGGCTTTTTTGGGGTTGAACCAGCCTTTAAGCATCTTAAAACTACAGGAACGTGTTCATATTCGACTCCAGTTTTTTATTTAGTTGTAGTTTGACCCTTTAATGGTGTTTAAATGCTTGTGTTACTAAACCACACCAACATGTAAATAGATAGTCCCTGTTTTGGTTACACAAACCTCAGCATGCAGAGCAGTCACGCCACCTGTGTAAATATTGAAGGAATAATAAGGTCACTGCTGCACAGAGTTAAAAAACCATCACCTGATTTATCTGATTTATTTATTTTATCTACAGGAAACATGCATCGTACGCTGACATGTTACTTGCAAACATGAAGTGAGATGAGCACAGATGGAGGCTCTGCTGCTGCTTCAGGACAGAAACAAACGGCTGCAAGGCTTTAAGGCACTGGTGTTTTTGTTCATTTGTAAAAAAGTGAACCAAAACAACGAGTTCTCTGGAGCTGTCAGACTCCATTTAAAAAAAAAAGAGAGAGAAAAAAAAAGAAAGACCTAGAACAGAAGAAGTTCAATGTAAGCAAATCTGAGTAAGCAAGTTCCTCTTCAGACGCAGCGACAGTGCAGAGAAACAGATGCATTAAGAGGATTTTCAGACATTCTGACATCAGAGTGCGTTAGTGGGCAAACTGCATCCGTAGTGTCACAGAATAATCCTGTTTTTAAGAGCAGCTTGCCAAAGTGCTTTTTTTTTTAAAACTGCAAGTTGAAGTATTTTCACCCAACTTGGGTTCTATTTTCAGCCAGAACATTATATTCATTGAAGTATGTGCTAACGTCGCATTTTTGTTTGTTTTCCATATTTATGACTCTTCCTGTAGGGGGGAAGTGGTGGCTGCTGGAAGGTGGCGTCCTCAACATCACCAGCATTGAGTTTGCAGACCGAGGGAAGTACACCTGCATGGCGTCCAACGTGCACGGCAGCTCCAACTGCACGGTGACGCTGCGCGTCGTTTTCACTAACGGTGACATGGGCGTGTACTACATGGTGGTGTGTCTGGTCACCTTCACCATCATCATGGCCCTGAACGTCACGCGCCTCTGCATGATGAGCAGCCACCTGAAGAAGACGGAGAAAGCCATCAACGAGTTCTTCCGCACCGAGGGCGCCGAGAAGCTGCAGAAGGCCTTCGAGATCGCCAAGCGGATCCCCATCATCACCTCGGCCAAGACGCTGGAGCTGGCCAAGGTGACACAGTTTAAAACCATGGAGTTCGCTCGGTACATCGAGGAGCTGGCTCGCAGCATCCCGCTGCCGCCGCTCATCATGAACTGCCGCACCTTCATGGAGGAGATCCTGGAGGTGGTGGGGGTGGAGGAGATGAGGCACACCTTTGTCAGACAAGCACCCGAGGGATGCCGCGACGCCGCCGGCAGGGTCGCCTCGATCGGGGCGAGAGATGTCTTCACAATTCTGCAGGAGAGAGAGCGAGGGCGGGAGAGGGAGCGCAGCGAATCCCCTGCTGCTGACTCGGACAACTCCTCCGTTCACGACCAGCCACAGCACATCGCCATCCAGGTGTCGGTCCACCCGCAGCTCGCCATCGGCGGCTACTGCGGCATCGAAGCTCCGCCTCAGCCGGAGGCCTCCTCGCCTCCCCCGTCCTCCCCACCGCCGCTCGCTCTTCTTCCCCAGGAGGAGCAGCCCGAGGCGGAGGAAGAGCAGAACGCCGAGCAGGCCGCGCCCGAGACGAAAGAGGCAAATAAGCCCCCGCCCTGCCAGGTGTTCTACGAGAGCCATGTGTGACGAAACAAAGCAACCCTGGAGGAACGTTATCCTGCTATGCATTTTCACTTGAAGACTTAAAAAAAGGTCAACAAAACATTTTTAATTTCACATTTTGGAAACTGAACAATCACATTTTTATTTATCTTTTCTGAGCGGAACAATGTCTTTAAGCCTTTGTTCTACTGAGATAAATCAAAAGGTTTTTAGACACTTTTTTCTCACTCTGGACTTTCATGCTTGAATGTACACGGGAGGGGTAATCTATATAATTCTTAATGTAAGAAGCAGCGAATTGTAAAGGGACATTTCTTTTGTTGAGATTTTCATAGTTCGGATCATTATTTAAAAGGGTACTTCAGGCTTGAGGGGGTTTGGGGGGGGTGAGTTTCTCAGTTTTTAGTTTCTTACAGTGCTAGGGTTTTTATGACTAACTCCAGAAATCTGCCTCAAGCTGCTCTTCAAACCATGAAAGCAAAGCTTCCTTCATCCGCTCAAGAATTTACATCCAGCTACTGTTCCAGTCGATCCGCTCTTATTGTACGACGTTCTGCCCACCTAGAGATGCATGCTGGACTGAACAAAGGTCTGAGAGCGCGGCCACCATTTCATGATTGTACGGCCTGCTGTGTTTTTAGAAAAGAAACAAAAAAAAAAAAAAACGACCGAGCCAGGTAAATCTCAAATCTGTGTGTTCAGTATATTTCCTGATTGGGTCACACAGACACACTTCTGGTTAGAGCTTATGTCTGTTTTGTTTGAAATATTTTAGAGTATTATTATTATTATTACCCATCGTGGTGTGGTTTTATTTCTCTTTTAAACACGCTTTTTGTCTTCTTTCTCCTCAGTAGAGAAGAGTAGCTTTGTTTCTCCTCCGCCATGTGGCTGTTTGAGGTTCTTTTTTTTTTTTTTTTTTAATTCTTAATTTAATTCCTGACCCGATCTCGGCATCGTCTTGCTTCTGCAGAGGCTTTACAGTACAGTCGCGTTTCTGCTGCATGTGGAAGTGGACTGTGGAGATGTTTGACATATTTCTCTGGGACTGGAAAAAAAAAAAAAGACTCTTGTTTCTTCCCTTTGCTCGGCTAACGGTCCGGTGTGTGGCGGAGATGGACGGGATGCTGTTCTGCTTTTACCGGTGCTCTTGAGATGCCTCTTTTTTTGTAGTGGAATAAAATGAAAGTGCTGTGTTAAAAAAAAGTTTGGTCAGTTGTGTTTTTATTTGTTATTTTTGTATTTATCAGCACCCAGACAAACACCGATACTCCCACACCCGTTATTCCATGTTATTCCATGTCTCACCTGAGAGTTTATTTTGGGATAATTAACTCTTTTTGCTTAACTACATATTTCTTTTCTTTTCTCTTGCCTGGTATCTCCTCTTGGCATCCGCTAAAAAAGCTAAAAGTTAAAATTACAGTATATGTTGAATATAACTGAATAACTTTTTCTTTTTAAGGTACTTTAAAGCCCTTTTTTGTCTTTTAAAAACTGTAAAATGCATCAAAAATATGTTTTATCCGAGTATAACATTTCCTACAATATCCTTCACAAACGGATGTACAGAAACAAAACACACCTGAGAGTTACGACGTTTGAACGTTTTTAAGTAATCTGGTGATGTCTGAACAGCTAATATCTAACTCTACTTTTAATCTTAACAAATATAATAAATTTGTTCTCTCACCCTTCTTAAACCCTTTGGGGGCCTTCAGCGTGTTAATAATGTAAGCCAGACTCTTTTGTCATGGCGGCGGTCTCCATGGTAATGAGCCGGTCTCTGCTCCGATGCGACTCGAAGTTGAAGGAGGAAGTGGGAGAGCGGAAGAAAAGAGTTAAATAAAGAGAAAAATGTTCTCTTACTTCAGACAGTCTTGAGTGTCGCAGCAGAAATAAAAAAGCCAAAAAAATTAGAGTGTAGCCTTTGAGTTTATAAAGAAACCTTGAAAATCTGAATTTTACACTTACAAAAAAAAAAGTTCTACACCAAACTCCATGTAAAACTCACAGATTTTTAGATTTTACACTGGTTAGTTGTATAAATCTTGTTACAGCCTTTGAGATATGTGAATTTGGTGTAAAACTGAAGCAGCCAGCAGGTGAAATGTAAAAAAAAAAAAAAACTGGCTGACGGAGGTTTTCAATATTAGATGTTCTGTAACAGGACACCAGACGTGAAGCGGTCCAGCTCTTTCAGCCACTGTCGTTTCTTTCAAACTCTCACAAAGGCCGCTCTGTGTTCGAGAAGTGGCAGCAGAGAATCCGCCCCGTCAGCTCCTCTAAAACTCCTCCACTGTCGAGCTCGAAGACAAAAACAAGAATAGATACTGAGTGTGTGTGAGTGTGTGTGTGTGTGAGTATGTTCGGACTCCAGTAGGTGTCGTTTTCACATATCTGGACCGGCTCCTGTCGGCCTTTGACCAAACTACAATGGGATGGAAACTCTTCTTCCTTTGTGTGAAGTATTTCCTTTACAAACAGGAAGTCCAGGCAGAGTAAAACAATAGGACTCATTTGAAGCTGTAAACCAATTGTGAAGAACATGAAGTCTTTCATTTGAAAAAGGGTGAAATTATAATTAATTTGGTTTTTGTTGCCTTCTTCTTGTTGATTAAAAAAAAAATATGCAAAACCGGTGAGCTGTTTTTCAGGAGGACAAACGTGTTCTTAGCACAGAGAATCATCTTAATCAGGTTTATATCATCTCTTTATTAAATTATTCCTGATTGAAAATAATAATTTTGTTCATTCTTGACTAATTTTTTTAAGGATGAAGTTTGTCTTTGCTTGGTTTAACTTTTAACAATTAAGAATTTTGGATTATTTTAAAAGAAAGAAAATAAAAACATGCTTGAAATAGCAGCAGGTGAAATAGTCTCCACTCGAGGTCCATTTACTTACTTGTTGGTGGAGCTTTTGACACTTTCTGTCACTTTTTTGGTGTAAACTTTGTAGAAACGGCAGCAAACTAAATAAACATTATCTGCTGATAAAGAGAAAAAAGGGTCAAATGCTCCAGAACAAGGAGGCGAGTGACAAAAAGAAACAATATTTTTATTTTCTTTAAAGAATTATTTTGATATCGTTATGGTGAAATTTAAAATGGAAGATTTAAAATACCCTTAAAAATCTGCCAAAAGGTGTGCTATTTCTTATTTATTCTACATGAATAAATAAGAAATGAATGAACCAAGACCCGCCCTGCGCAACTTGAATCTTTTTTCTTTTTAATTTAAAACAAAATTTAATCTTTACATTTTGTTTTAAATGTACAATCAAACAATCAATGTAATCATACATAAAATTCTTCATAATAATGCACAACTCTATCGACACTACCCATAAATTAATTTAAAAAAAAAAAAAAAAAAAAAAAGGGAAAAACATCGAGATCAGTATGAAATACAATGTTAGGCAACACCACGGTTAACAAAGACGACGCCCTGCAGGAGCGCTCGCTGCAACGGAAACAAGTACACAGGATGAACCGACCTTCCTCTCACACACACACACACACACACACACACACACACACACAGGTAAGGTGCTACCGTTTGACCTCCGTCTCTCTTCATTTCCCTTCGTTATTTGTTCTAAAAAAAAAACGACCATAACATTTTATGTGTTTTGAGGAAAAAGAGGGGAAGCTCAGCGGGCGAGCTGGCGTTTCTGTGTTTGGAGGTTTTAGAATAAAATCCAGGTGAAAAAGCCTGAAAGAAAGTCGACCTGTGTGCTTTTTTATTTTCACTTCACTGTTTGCTCTCATCTTGTGAAGTACTGGATAGATTCACCAGGATTTACAGTGTCTGTCTTTTTAACTGTTCACAACTCTTTTATAACCATCAGGGGTTTGAAACGAAGCTTTTGAAGGCATCCCAAGCCAAAACAGTTTAATCTATCTGTGCTGGTTGGTTTTTTTTTTTTTTTTTTGCTGCGAAAGAAAGTTTGAAAAAGTTTGAGCTCTTCAACTCTTGTGATGATTCATAATTGAGGAGCTGCAGCTTTACTCCGGTTTACGTCATTATGATTCAAACTTTGTGTTTTGGACTCGGACCCAACAAGCAATTTATAATGTTTTCAATAAAAAAATTGATCAAGTTTATAATTTGTTAAATCTCACTGTATTTTTGTTTGAACATTTAGTGAAATTGTTTTTTTTTTTTGTTGCATTTTCAAAATCCTAATCTGAACTGTCTCATCTGAAATACTCGACTTCCACCGATCTGGCACTAAATCATCGTCAGCTGCTGGGAAATACGATTAAGCTAGAGTGAGACTGAGCGCAAACAGATAAAATCTCTCTTCATATTTTGAAATAGTTTACAAGTCTCTGCCCAGATGAAAAATGTGTTTTTTGTTGTGTAAATCAGGTTCATGCGTCCAAAGATGGATGGAGTGTTAAACAATCTGTCCGGGCTTAGAGAGAAGACAAAGAGGAGGAAAATATAAAAGACGTTATTTTCTCAAAGACGCAGTCAGATTAAAAAAACAAAAAACAAGAAGCCATCGTGGCATCGTCACCCTTCTCCGACATCAACAGATCACTTAAAAACAGAGCAGATTTCCAGTTTTGTTTTGCTTCAAGCCGTAAAAACTTAACTGAGTGTATAGTGAGATCGAATTTTCTGAAAACAGTAATAAGAGAAATAGTATAATTTTTTTTATTGTTTCCTGTAACAGAGAGCACAGAAAAACTCAACCTGGACACTTTTTTTCTTTTCCTCTTTTACAGTCGACCTGCCTTCACTTTGAATGATTCGACGTGGACGTCTCTCACACATACACACACACACACACACACACACACACACACACACACAGCTCAAGCTGGCTCAGAAATGAAAACACACACTCACAATCTTACTTTTTCACTTTTGTCCTTCTGAAAGGGAACATTTTTGTTCTTGAAATACAGTACCCATCTATGTCTCTCTCTCTCTCTCTCTCTCACACACACACACACCTCATTCAGACCAGCATGCACCCTGGGTGGGGAGGCGGGGGGTGTGCCGTGCAATCATGAGAAGTTGCCACGTTTTTTTTTTTTTTCGGGGGTGAGGAGCAGATTGCACATCCTCTCAGTTCCCATGGTAACCTGGCTGGAATGTAGTAGCGCCACGCACACACAATCTCACACACACACGCACAGTTAATTCACAGGTAAACTGCATTTCTCTGGAGGACGGACAGGTCTGGTGTGTGTGTGCAGCGGGGTTGGGGGGGGTGTAGTGACAGTTTGTTTTTTTAGGGGCAGCCTGGAGGGTTCGAGGTCCCTCATCGCGTCCCTCATCGGCGGTTCATTCCGACCTTTGACCCCTGCCAGGTGACCACGACATCAGCGGAGACAGGACGAAGGGTGAGGCACATGAAGAGTGCGGATGGGTGTGTGTGTCTTTACAGGTTAGGGAGTCTTATATCTGTGTGTGTGTGTGTGTAGAGAGCATGCATGTTTGAGGTGTCTGCGAGTGCAAAAGTGTGTTTTGTTGTGTGTGTGTAAAAAGTGCATTCCTCGTGTGTGTGTGCGCCTTCAACCCGTGACCTCCGTGTGTCCTCAGCAGCCAGAATGATAACAAAGTCTTTTATCATCTTTTTTTCCCTCCTTTCTCACGGCCGTTTAAAGTCTCTGTTCTGGGTGTGTGTGGGGGGGGCAGCCTGAGGTCTACAGAGCTGAAAACTAACAACAAGAAAAAAAAAAACAACAACTCGGGATCCGTGTGTCAGAGACTGGAGCCGTCCAGGAGGTAATCCAGGTGTACCTACCACCTCCTCATCGTCGCTGTCGCCTCCCCCCCGGCCGTCCTGGAAGGAGCGGATCAGTTGAACATGATGGACTCGGGATCTTGGTTTGCCATTTGAGCCATGTGACGGAGGATATCTTTTTTTGTGATAATACCAAGAAGCCGCCTGCAGGGGGAGACAGAAGAGAGGAGGAGGAGAGAGAGAGAGAGAGAGGTTTAGAGGAGTGAGGAGCTGGAGCGAAGGAGAGAGAACATCCTCGTGTTTTTGTCAGCGGGGTTTTTGTACTTGGATGTCGAGGAAGCGTTCAATCAGAGGGAGGCGGTTTAAATTTGGTTCGCCGGGTCGTAAAAATCTGAGATCTGACAAAAACACGAGTCGCCTGAGGAAGCAAAAGTCAGCAGGAGGAGAAGTGGAAGGGGTGAGTAACCAGAGGAGGAGGAAAAAAAAAAGGGGAGGCGAGGGTAGGTCTGAAGCAGCAGCAGCACCCGGTTAACGGAGAGCCGGGTGTCGCTTCAGACGCCGCCGCCTCGCCCCGTTTTTTTATGTTAACGGTCCAGGAAGCCGCTCAGGAGGAAAAACTGGATCCTACAAGGAGACAGGAAGGAGAGAAGAGGACGAGGAGAAAAGTTAGAACCTCTGAGGAGGAGAAGAGGAGGCGTCCTCGTCATGGGAGTCACTCAAGAGGATGGATGATGTTTTTGTTTGTGTCCTACTTTAATTTAAATTTAAAGAACAATTTGAGAAAATGAGGAAAATCTGATGCTTTCTCCACAATTACATTATTTAGAAACACGTCACCTCCATAAGATCAGACGTGGTGAAGGGTTTCTACTTTTAGAAATGAATAAAGTTGAGTTTTGCAGCTGTGATGGGACAATCGACATTTCAGTGATGTATTTTGTGACTCGTGTGACGGAGCTGCCTCCTCCCTCTCCTCCTTCTACTACAAAGCACATTTACCTGAGCGACCCAGCCGACCAGACTGGATCTGACTCTGTGACAAGCTGCTAAATATTCAGTTAGTCTGAGATTGTTCCCGCTGATTCAAGAGCACGTCACGGGCCGAGGTAAACCGGGGATCTGCCCGCTGTCTGAGCCGCAAAGTGCTCTTGAATTCAGCCCGTGGATGCGGCCTGAGGTCAAGTGAAGAGAAGCATCTGAAGCCAAAATAGCCGACAGCTGCAGAGAGTGGAGCTGCTTTCTCTGAGTACAGTCGAGATTAAAAACAGCAAGTTCACGTGTCGTTCTTTAGACGTTCAGCTTCATTTGAACCCTGGAGAGGCGGATAAAGTGCAACCAGAATGAGTGAAGCAAACATCAGAGCCTAGGTCTGAGTGAGGGGAGTTGAGATGACCTTTTTTTTTTTTTTTTTTTTTGGGAGGGGGTTTAGAGCGAACAGCTACTGAGCAGCAGGAGGCATGAAACACTGGTGAGACGTCACACATATCAGACCCGGGTTTCCCATCAGCGACTGGTCTCGTTCATTTTAAAAGCAGCGAAATAAACACAGACAGTCGTAGATGGCTGGGAGACCAGATCAGATGTATGAAGGGTCGGATGGTGGTGTGTGTGTGTGGGGGGCAATGTTTCCTGTAAGCCGGCAGCGTCCTGCACTGTTTCCTGTTTGATGTGATGTTTAGGAGAAACTTAGAAGTCACAAAAAGGCAAATGAAATCCATTTTGAGTGCTACCCTACGACTGAATTTAAGGCCTGCTTACAATAAAAGACATTTTACTTCCACTTAACTCAACTTCTACTGCAGGTGAAGGTTTCCTACATTTCCCAGAATGCCTCAGCAGCCACCAGGAAACGGGTATAAAGAGCTGAATTAAGTATACGCTGGCTGAGAGAGCAGCTGTGTTTGTATTTGGCTTTAAAGTGCAACAAGTTAAAATGTAAAATAAAGATGCAGAAAATTTCATCAAGACAGTTGGTGATGTTTCAGAGGTGAAAGAAGAGAAAAAATATATGAAGAGTACAAACTTATTTTTTAATTTTTCTCTGATTTTTGCTTTTTATTTTACTTGTTAAATGGTGGATCAGTCTTCTAAAAGGTATGATTTGTATGAAATTCTTATGCATTTATCTAAAATAATGTATTTTTATCCATTTATCCATTAAAATCTTTTTTTTTCTAAACTTATATTATTTTAAATGTGTTTTCTTTCCTCTCTCTTACTTTTTAACTTTTGTGTTTGTTTAACCTTATTTGTCTACTCCTTTACATGCAGTTTGCTCATATAGAGACAGATCGATGACTCTACTCTTCAATTCATATTGTTTGTCCAAAGTTAAGCCTGTTTTACACACACATATCTCATTAGTAATAAATACAGGTAGTGTGAGTATTAATGTGCTGTCTTATTTAAGGCTGATGAAGCACTGCAGAAATTGGAGCAAGCCTTCATGTTTTTTGTGACCCTCAACTCCAAAGACACACTCCAGTTTATTTAACAACATAAATGTGACGGGACACTGCTGGCTGAGAGGAAACGTTGACAGGTAAAAGCACGGGATTAGTAATTTACTTCATTAGGGTCATTTTTTTTAATCAGCACACTAACTCGCTAGGTCACTACAGCACTACTGGCACCAATCAACACAACAACGTCACTCCACCACAGCATCCACTGCCACTACTGAATGAGGGGACGTATGTGGGAATGAATCGCATCGCTACGGGTCTCCTCCCTCCCTCCTACTAACAAACACCACCCGCTAAAAGTATCAAAAACAACAGCGGTCCGCTTTCCCAAGGCGGCTAGCTACTCGCCGAGTGGTCGTTAAGGCGACGGTTCAGATGTCGTCGATCTGTGGAGACCCAGCGGTCGAGAGGGGAGGGATGTAAAAAACAAAAAGAGGAAAAAAAAGCAGTCGTTAATAAGGGAAGAAAAGTTCTCAAAGTGAAATGAGACACTACTGTTGTGAGGGGAGGATGGGAAACACACAACAGGCATCGTAGTTATATGACTGCACGCATGCTGAGAAATAGTATATTATCATTATACAGCATATAATCTGAATTACACCGACACACAGCTAAGATATGGAGGTACTACAACTCAGGAGATTAAGCTGTATGAGCGTCTTATTGAATTAACGCGATGCAGCTGACGCGACAGTGAGCAGAGCTGCAGGAGGTACAAATGGAGATGAGCTGCAAAGCTGCACTCGGGGAATCTAAGGAGCCCTTTTCAGACACGCCGACTGTCACACTGCTGGCTTTGTCTCTGTGTGAAATGAACGCTTGTTTTTACATGATCAGGGTCAGTGGGAGTTTGTGAAATGATGAATGTGAAAAAAAAAAAGTCGAAATAATGACATAAGCAGTCGTTCCTCAAAGATTCTGAGGAAAAAAAAAAAAACTTTTGTGAAGATTCAAGTACATTAACATGAACTTTTCATAAAGCTGAAGCCCCCACACTGCAAGTATTTTTTTTCTTGTTACTTCAGCTGGATTTTTTAATGAAGTGTTTGCAGTTTAGGTCTCAGTACAAGCAGGATTTTGATAGTAGGGAGCCTCTTGTGTTCAGTTGATTAACTTTTGAATGGAAGATATTTGCATTTCATAGGCTGTGGATTTTTTAGTGAGAGATGTAAGAATATGTTACCAGGTATTTGAACTTTTTGTGGTAAAGAAAAACCAAATCAAACCGTAATAAGTCTTCAAACACATCTGGAGGGGATCTTTAAAGACAAATCTTTTTTTGGCCCGTTTTTGCAGCCAAAAGAAGCCAAGTGCATTTTCATCTTACAATCTTCTTCTTAACATCATTTAACCTAAAAAACATACTGAACCTGATATTAGTTCATAAGAAACGTCCTTTACGTAAATGTCTCTGCTCAAATACGACCTTTGAGCCGAGGATTGAGCTCCATGAAAACGACAGTGAGTTGGACGATAATCATATGAAGGAGGAAAAGTTACATCAGTGATGGATTTTAAAACGTTTTTTTTATTCTCTGTGGTTTAATTAATGACCACCATCACCATCAAAGGACGCTCTCTGGTTCTTATCAATGCAGTTTTCTGCAAACATTTTTATCATCAATGTAATCATTTATCAGATAGAATAAAGAATTCAGCTCTTTTATAGCCTAATATGTAAGAGAGCGCAAACAATGATAACATGCTGAGATTATGACTCTTAATTTAACATCACAAGTCCAACACAACCTTAAAACTGGCTCAGTGTTTCTTGGTTTATTCTGAATAACTAATCATATTTCAAGCATGCCAAGATTGACTGACCTCTGATGGTTCACTTATTTGCTTTTTCTGGAGCTCCATCAGCTCAGTTTTCACACTGACGGATCTTTTGACACACGAGCTAAGGAGCTTTTATAATTTCATCAATAACGTTTTTAGGTCTTTTCATCCACAATTCCTTAAAAGTGACAGTTTTTATCTTGATGTTTTGCGACAAGAGATGATAATTAAATAGCACACTTATTATATTGCTCCAAAAGTGCGGGACAACATTTTAAAGCCTTTATGTTAACTGAGAGGCTTCACAGAAATGTTGTGACATTGTTGGATTACCTGTTAAGAGTTTAAAATAACTTAACACCAGCGTGTTTGAGTAATGAAGCAACGTGTCTGAGAGGGGCTCTGGACTCTGGACTGATGTGGGTGACAGTTCCCATCGAGGTCCAACGTTACAGGACCCTCAAAACAGACAAAAAAAAGTTTGTTTTTTTTTTATTTGATGACGCCGAATCTGAAACTGCTACCAGCGATGAAAATGGAGGACAGAGGACGTCTATCTACGGGTGCTTCTCTGAGATGAACGACTCAGTTAAATCCACACCAAACCAACCCACGAACAACAGAACGGGAAGCAAGAGCAGAAGAAGAAAAGGAAGGTTTAATGTGTATCCGGGAACTGTCAACAGCTTTTTCACACCAAGTTTCATGCATCCCTCTTAAGAGGTGGAGCGAAAGGTGCGAAAGTGTGTGTGTTTGTGAGAGTGTGTGAAAGGTTGTGGTGGTGGTGGGGGGGGGTCACGTGTGTAAAGGGGCGGGGCTAGTCACCAGGGGCTCCGTGTGCTGCTTGAGCTCCTCCAGATGCTCTAATATATTCTTCTTTGTGATGATGCCCAACACAATCCTGAAACACACACCCGTTACTCGGTAAACTGCCCAAAAACAACGACAAAAAAATGAACAAAAACAACAAAAAAGAGAGACAGAGAGAGAACAAACAGCAGCAGCACAAAACATACATAACAGGGTGTAACTTAAAATATTAAACTCAAAATTACACAACTCAATCAACACAAAAACAACAAAACTGAGAGTTATAAATTCATTTAACTTGTTACGACAGATAGCAACTCATCAACCTTAGATTAAGTGCTTTAAGTTTGTGTTTTGACCGGCGTTATTTTAAAGACATCATACTGACTTACAAAATAATTAGCGCCACCTACTGTGTATCTTGATGCCATCAACTACAATTATTCAACAGTAGTGGGCAGAAATTCACACTAATTTGCACTGTTTAACTTTAAACTAATTTTAAATTAGTTATTAAATGTATTATATATTTATTAAACTAATTTTAAATATTAAAAACACCAATCAATTGAACAAATATGGGCACTGTAGTTTATGTCAATCTTACATAGAAAGTTTTGCTGTTGTAGATACACACTAGTGTATAAATCCACAAGAAAATAGTCCACTTGGGGCCAGACTGTTTTAGGAAATTACTCAGCCTCTAAAAATAAGATAAATCTATATATTTTTTTTTTTTAAGATTTGCTTCTTAAATTTAGATTAGATTTGTTGAAAATAAGAGACGTACAGAGTGACACCAGCACCAAAATGTTAATAAAAAAAAAAAAAAAAACAGTTAAACATAAAGATGTAAATAAAAACAAAACACTGCTGCACAGCTCCTCTCTGGTGATTCTCACAGCAAACTATAAGAGAAGTGACTGAGCACAATCTGTCTTGTAATTCCTTGATCACACCAGCAAGCGTCTCTCTGCAAAACCTCAACAAGACTTTTCACTTCTCCGTTTACAACCGCACATCGACAGATTTTACGGACACACTTCATTTCCCGACTTGATACCTGTCATGTTGTCGTAGTTAGTTTCCAGCAGCTCGGTCTCTTCTACAAACGAGACCGTTTGTTATTGATCAGTGGGGGGGTTAAGGAGGTGCAGCACAGCGGTTAGGCCAGGCCATGCAGATTACAGGGTTCACCCACGGACCCGAGAGCCCATGCAACACCAGGCAGTGTGTACATGTGCGAAGTTTCTCCACCTCAAAATGGGTTAGTTGATCACAACGACGCCGGAGAGAGCGACGTGACGTTTTCGTTTCCTACTTACCCGTTGTGAGTGACGAGGCACTGGCGCAGCCCCAGCTTTCTGAAGATGTCCACCACGATCTCCATGGGCGTGTGGTCAGTGACGGTGAAGGGGCTCATGTCCAGGATGGAGCGCAGTTTGAGGGGCCGGGGGCTGTCAGCCGGCAGGGTGGGCGCGTGCTGGGTGAAGTAAACCCTGGAGTTCAACATGATGCCCTCCTGCTTGCGACGAGCATTTTCTGTTAAGCGAAGGAGCAAGAAAATACAGAAGTTTGAGTGAAATATTCTGCTCTACACATTTGGAACCATTTGGAGTTCAGTGTGTTGCTGAATTATTGTTGAATATGTAATAATAATGTCAACATTTGGTAATTTCAGTGATTCAGGGTGCAATTTTCTTTGTGTAAACCTTAAAACAAATCTAACTACAACTCATTTAGCGGAGAAACGTGGGATAAACAACTTTGTGGAAACTGTCCTGCTCTGTAGAGTTACCTATAGCGATCGTGATGTCCCTGCGCAGAGCAAAGCCCACCAGCCTCTGGGACTCTTTGGACACTATCACAGGGAAACCATTATAACTGGTTTCATTGATGGTGGCCTGCAGCTCCTCCACTGTCAGGTCGTCCTGCGTCAGCACTGCCAATGGCGGGTCGCTGCGTCTAGGCCTCATCACTTCCCTGGCCAACGTGGTGTGCGTGAATTCCTCCTTGGCGTCCAGGAAGGGGTAACCGTTCAGACGGATGTGAGCTTCATAGATTCCCTCGCGGCCGAATGCATCGCCCACCCATTTGCTCGTCATGACGGCGGCCATGAGTGGGACGATGTACTCCAAGCCGCCGGTCAGCTCGAACACAATAACAACCAGGGAGACGGTCATACGAGTCACACCGCCTGAGGAGACAGGAGAGAGAGAAAATATTCAAACAAAGAAACAAAGAGGTTTCATATTGTCTTATGGTAAATAACATGTTATCACACTGACACAAACATCACTTTGCTATCTGCTGACTCACCCAGACATGCCGCGGCCCCCACCATGGCGTAGAGCCCTGGGGTTATGCAGTCGGCTCCCACCTCGCACCACTCTTTGAACAAGAACCAGTCGTGGTGATAATAGGCGAGCTGCTCCACGGCGATGCCAACGATTCGCCCTGCGATCGCCCCAATGGCCATGCTGGGGATGAACAGACCCGATGGTACCTGAGGATCAGAAACAGGAAGTGGTTTTAGTGCTGATAAAGACATAGAGGGTAAAAAATCTGCTCTCTTAGGAAAAAATTGATCACCTTGAGTCCAAAGGTGAATATGGTCATGAAGATTTTAAAGACGAGCGCCAGGCCGAGCTGCCACATAGCGGCGTAGACGCCAGACCCTGCCGGCCGGTTGGGGTTGTCGGTAAAGGCCTTACTGCCGTTCATCTGGCTGCGGTACTGGCAGAGCTGAGAGGACTCCAGCGGACCACAGTCAGTGAACAACTCTTTAATTAGCTCGCTGGTGTTCTGACGAGTGTACGGGTTCGGGAAAGCAGCCACAGCCGTGATGGCCGCCACCAAGATCACCTCCAACACCGGGTACTTGCCTGAAGGGAGGGACAAAACAACGAGTCAGACTGAGGAGGCCTCTAAAAATGATCTGAAATAAAAAAAGCCTGATGTGTATTGGGAAAGTTACAAAGCATCAGATTTATGTCTGTTAAAACAAGAGCTGCTAGATCTGATAGAAAGTCTGACAGAAGTGATGCAACATGAAATACGAACTGAAACCCAAATCTGTAAAAGTGCCAGAAGCTTGACTCTGTTAGTTTGCTTTGTTTCTGTGTTTCTGAGTGAAGACTCAAATCATCAAGTTAATCTTTGACATGGGGGGGAAAACAAGATACACGAGACAAAAGATACTGAAATAAAAAGTTGTCCTGTTAACTTTACTTCACACACCCGACAGTGACCGCACAGGCTTACATCCTTGTTTTGTAAAAGCCTTTGTCTCCTCCTGTACACTAAAATGCCAAACTAGCGTTCTGAGACCTTTTTGGGAAATATGCATCACTGGGTGAGAAAACAGAATGGAAACAGAGAGAAAAAATGTGTTTGTGTCGTGTTGTGTTTTTACATTCACACTGTTGTATAACAGGACATTGATGAAGAGGAAATGGCTCCTAATTCCTGAAATGGTTTCAGGGTCCCTCAGGTGCCATTTTTCCTGTAACCTGGAGCTAAAGGGCTGGTTCAGGTGCCCATTTCAACACAGAAACAGCTTTTGCTCACTGTAATTGCTCCTCCTGCTCATACCGGCCATTAAGAGATCCTAATGTGTGTCTAATATAGGTGATGAGGGCAAAATCCACAGCCATATGATACTAGGAGCACCTGACTATCCTTTCTTTTAATATAGATAAAAACCTTTTCATCTCCCCCGTTTCCACCATGCTTAGTCATTCATCTTTGCTTCGTAATGATCAGAACATTAAAGATGGCTGAAACGATCAAGCTGCCATCCTGAACCTTTTATTCCCACATTTAAAATCTTGCTGGCATTTGACTTTTCTCCGCTGGTACAAACTGCTGATAGTGATCTGCCAGACAGCCTCATCAGTTCCACCGACTGTGTTCACCTTCAAAAACACCCGAGCTGGCTGACATATCACAAGTCTGAATCGCAAGTCAAATCAAAGCACTTGCCGAAGCGCGTCGACTTGCGCCGCCGGCACCAGGCAATGTTGGCTCGGATGAAGAAGGCTCCCCAGAGGCCTCCGAAAACTCCCAGGAGGATGAAAGGGATGAGCTCAAACAAGTACCACGGCGTGTGGTACTCCACGTAGAACAGCACCAGGCGGCTGTTACCGAACGGGTTGATAGAGCGTAAGACGAAGGCCGCCACCAGAGCAGCGAAGAAGGAGCGCCACAGCGTTTTGAGAGGGAAGTAGTAGCTCACCTGAGAGGAGAGAGAGAGGAGGGATGTGATTCAAAAGTTTAATCCATTTTGAAGTATGAATATGAAGCTTCAGAGTCAGACAGATGCGAGTTACATACCTCCTCCAAGCTGAAGAGCACTCCTCCGATCGGGGCTCCAAAAGCGACAGACACCCCCGCCGCCGACGCAGCTGAGAGAACCTGAGAGAGCGAAACAAACGCACCTTAGCAAGCAACTGCAGTGACTCTAAAACACAGCCGTAAATTGTTATAACAGAAAACCAGAGGCGGTGCTTTCTCCTCTCTCACCTCTCGTTTCTTGGCCTCGTTCTTGCTGTACTTGGGGAAGAGGTAAGAGAAGATGTTCCCACAGCAGCAGGCCACGTGGACCAGGGGGCCCTCCTTCCCCAGGCTGAGGCCAGACGCCACAGCCAGCACCAGAGTGATGGTCTTGATCATCAGGGTCCACTTGCCCAGGTAGCCCCGGATAATGAACCCACTCAGGATGGTCTTAATCTGGGGAGAGAGGAAAGTTATAGTTAAGTCTAGTTATAAGAGTAGGTTTGATGCCCGTCACTTACCCATGTCAAATATCTTTTGTTTGTAATTGTCTATAAATCAAAGACCCAACTAATTGCTTCAGCAGTAAAAATAAAATATTTTCAAGTTGCATTTGTGACCACTTAAAGTAAATTCACTCATGTTTTGTTGCTTTCAGATGCACCTCTACCTCCTGATCCTTTTCTCTGTTACCATCAACGTGCCCAAAGTCACCGTCTACCACGCACAGTTTCAGCTCTCTTGTTCCCATGACAACAAAAAGGGAAATTTAATTTTTCTTTTGAGAGCTCAGAGCGCTCACCTCAAAATGTCTTTTTCTCAACACGGTGAGACCTGTCACATCTCACCGCTTCCCACTGAATTAACAATTTTAAGCCACTTCGAGACATTAAAGGGAAACCAAAGAGCATGAAAAACACAGCGTGTGGATCCCACAAAGTGCAAATAAGTGATTACAACGCTTTCATGGAGAGTTAAGAGGCTGCTGCAGAGATTTATAGACTTTCTATTTCATGTGCTACTTGGACATCCAGAGCAAATTGATCAGACGTGAGAAAATGGGAGAGATTAAACAGAACATCAATAGTCTGCAGAAATCCTGCACAAGCTCTTTAACTAGCTGTGAAACAGAGAGACACACAAAGATGGAGCCCGCTAACCTCATTAGTTTGATAAAACTGATAAAACCTCTGGGGCAAAAAGCAGTTTTGGGCTCTGTGACTGACCAAAGTCTGCAGGGAAAAACATGTTGCAGCATGAAAGCTGACTCTCAACTCTTGGATGTTGAAGTTTCCCACAAGAACTTCAATGCACCATTGATTTCAAACTAAGTATAACCACCTGAAAAGGTTTTTGTAAAAGTGAGATTTTCCTCACCTCAGGGATCCCCGAGCCGCAGGCGTAAGGAGCGAACACCTTGACCAGACAGACAGCCAGGAAGGCGAAAGACAGAGCCCAGTAGATATACATGAAGTAGTTCATGATGTACGAGCCAGGGCCCTGCAGAGAGGTGAGGAGGAGGAGAGCAGACGTAAAAGAGTCAACACCTTGAAAGTCAACCAGAAATCATACATATAATGATGTGATGTATGCATGTAAATTACCTCAGAATGTTTCTTTCTCCGCCTTTCTCCACTATGAGTTGAGTTTTTGTTGTATTTTATTGAAGCCACAATTACATAAATGACTAGAGCGTAATCTATGCACATATTCATGCAACTTTTCATAGCTCTGGCAGTGTTAAACGTCTACATATTGCTCGTATCCTGCAGGCTGAACAGTCGGTGATGAAACGTTTAAACTGTGAATTTGTCAAAGACATTTCTGCGAGCGCCTGGTCATTATTCTCACTTTAACGCCGTCACGTCGGACACATTTTATTGTCTTACTGTGAGTGATTATCTCAATCCTCCATCATATTTTTAAACTGAAATGATTAGTACATAATTTGTACTGTAAATCTTATCACCAGCATTAAAGGACAGATGAAAAATTTGTAATTCACAGGACAAATACACTATAACGTAAATTTACACAGCACTACCTATCCATCAGCTCAACAGCAGAGTCATGTCATGCTCACCTCTGTTTGTTACAGGTCTTTTTCAGTAATTATTTTCAATTGCTCTTTTTTCTTTTTTTGCTATAGCTAGCAAAATATTATATGGATGCGAGATATATGGATGCATTTCAAAATAAAACCTCTCAGGAAAGGAAATATACCCTTTGTGCTGCTGGAAAGCTTTTACTGTAAAACAGCAGTGCAGGAAGTGCTGATGATGAAAAAAACAGCTAAGTTCATAAATTAATAAATTAACAGCATCTATAGAAGAGCAACTCAAAGCAGTGGAGTGGTGAGTTTGACGCGACCATGTTGTTGTACGGATGTAAATACTATAAATGTATGTTTTTTTTTTACTGTAAATGAAAATATGGAGGCTGAAATACATAAAATATACTCATGAAACAGGGGAAATTAAAAATAAATAATTGTCTCTATGTTGACATGAATTAAAATTTAAATAAAAGCCTGGGCTGCAGTCTGTTGGAGACGTGTTAGTCTACCTCAGCCTGCCCCAGTATTAACTCAGCCCAGCTCTTCCACTGAGGACACTTGTCCCGCTCAGCGAAGGTGGTCTCATTAGACGTCCAGCAGCACTGCTCGTGGTTGAACCACATGGCGCTCAGACACACGCCCTCCTTCAAGGTCGTTCATCCAATCAGCAGCAATGTCAATCAGGCCAGCCAAAGCACCTGGCAGGAGGAGGGAACCAGGAATGAAAAACAGAGGAGCGTGAAGGCGTGAAAGACGTGAAGGCAGGAGAAGAAAAAGAGGCAGAAGCAGTTAGCCCGCTAGTTATGCTACAAGTTTTTACATGAGCCGTTTCTCTTTTAAATTTAGAACAGCAGCAGTCTGCCAATGTTGCTCCAAAGTTTAAAGAAAATATAAATACACAACAGTCAGTTCAGGCTGCAACACGGAGGCCTTCAAAACTCTCACTCTTTCATCTGCTTCCTTCTCGTAAGATGTAACATCACTCCTGACAGTCAAAGATCAGCTTACAGTTACACTCCCTAAATATTTACCTACAGAAATACAAAACATTTCTGTAATCAGATCACTTCAGGAACATCACTCTATATCTGAGAAATATCGGCATCAGAAGGCAGGCACAGATTAAAAGTCAATGATGGTCTGAAACAATTAAAATCCTTAAATTTTATATTTAGGGCCAACACGATCCAGGTCAGATGAGCCTTCATCAGTTGTGCCAAAGGCTCATTAAGCAGAAAAATGTCAATGTTTACCCCAATATTAAATTTTTTAAGTAAAATAAATGATTATGATACAAAAGCATGGGAATACGTTTTAAACCTGAAACTTACAGCAGTATTTCTTAAAAAAAAAAAAAAAGGCATTTTACAGCGACTTAATTTTGACTAGCTGGTCCTCACATGGTGGCACAAAGACTTGTTGGTTTTTCTTTCTAAAGGTCGTCACAGAAATGTAAATAATTTGTGTTGATTATGCTGCTTTGAGTGCTGGACTCGGTCTGGTGAGGCTCATGGAGGAGACAGAAAAATGCTTCTGTGTTTGTGTTTGTGTTTAGCCAGAGGTTAAACAAGAGCAAAGGAAACCGAGAGAGAAAGACTGAGCGTGAGCTGCCCGAGGCAAAGCATGTGAGAGTCACCAGCAGAGGAGATAACGGCAGCTTGTTTGTACTGTGTGTGTATGTTACCTGAGGCCAAGCCGGTGAGCGTCACCACCAGCCACCCAGACCAAGCGTCGTACAGG
This sequence comes from Scortum barcoo, assembly GCA_023238725.1. Classification (NCBI taxonomy): domain Eukaryota; kingdom Metazoa; phylum Chordata; class Actinopteri; order Centrarchiformes; family Terapontidae; genus Scortum; species Scortum barcoo. The sequence goes on along the minus strand of CM041532.1, from coordinate 11,791,937 downwards.
CTCTTTGTGAACTCCCATGCTGACTCCTTTTTCTTACTGTTGATCTAAAAACACACACCAGTTTGTCACTGTCAACAAGTGTTAAATGATTTAAACTGGCAATGAAAGTGTAATGAACGTAGGTCAGAGGTTTATATTTCTACTACAGTGGCAGGATTTCCGTTTAGTTTTTTTGTTTTTTGCTTCAATTAAATGATCGATTAAAACCATCTTATAAAAACAAAGAAATAAAGTAACATTAAAATTCTTGGGTAGCATTTCCTGGAGTTTTGCAGTGAATCACTTCTGGAAAGCGGATGTCAAGCCGAGTCAATATTTGGATAGAAGTGTTGAGACAGAGCAGTTGTATCGGTGACAGGGAGATGTCGTAGTTGATTGTGTGTTCATTCACGACTTCTGTACAGTGAGATCTGCACACTGAGAATGAAAGTTGACCTTCATCCTGCAACTCAAGACTGTGAAATGTAGTCAAAAGCTTTTTTTATTCATGTACCTCTGCAACAAGATTATCTTAAAAATATCAGCCAACTCAAATAATCACAATTTCTTTTATGTAGCTTTGATATTAAATTCTTTGTCCTTGCATTTACTGGTGAACAAGTTTTATAGTCGGCTGCAAAATTTCTACATCTCTGAGGTTAAAAATGCTGATCCAAACTTCTCTTGGTTGATCCAAACAAACTGTTGCTGCACAGGAAACATGTACTACATTGCTTCCTGTGCAGTGGTTTATTTTTTTCGCTGACGCCAGCTAATGTTGAAAAGCTTTACTGGTGATGTGCTGAGCTACGGGGATACTTGTAAGAACCGAGTATCAATTGGAAGCTTCTTGAATCTTTAAATATTGATATTCTGTCCGTGTTTTAAGACTAAAGGCCTCAGTATGCTTGAAATTCTTGTTGTCTGAAGGCGGGTTATACTACAATAGAAGCAGGATGGTGGCAAACAGGCAGATTAACGGTATGTATGTGCCACACCTGACCTAAGAATGGGGGGCGGCACGTCTTTTGTTTGCCTTTAAACATGGTCAAAGGATGCCAAACTAAGTAGCTTGTTTGAAGCACACCGAGATCTTTAAGCCCTCCGTCTCCTCACCTTTCGATGCCTCTCGCGGTCTTTGCACTTCTCACGGACCCAGTCGATGGTGTGGAAGTCGTCGTAGGTCCCCACACCAGGGATGGGCTCCTCTAGGAAGTCCAACAGGTGGGTGCTGCTGCTGGGTGCCCCGCCCCCGTTAGACATGGCGTAGTTAGACCCTGAAGAGGACAGACAGGAGAGAGCGCTGAGTGCATCTGCTACATCTGTCTTGTAGATTTAAGCATATGAAGTCTTCAGAAAAGGCGAGGAGCTTCATATAAAATAACACAATATGATGAAATTTGAAAAAAATGAAATTTGTGCCTTAAAATCATCACTGTTGAGACACACGTGGAAATAACTGACTTTCCCTCAGAGCCATTGTGCTGGAGAAACCCAGCTGAACTCTGCTTGGCACGTCGTTACCACACAAAAATAATTCAACAGTGTTAAAAGAAAAAGAAAAAGCAGTTTCAAGCACTTTATTTAAAATCCAAGCACTTTTAAAAACTTGAGAAGATCACATTGAAATTTAAGCATTTCTAAAGATTTCCAGCACCTGTACAAACCCTGATATAAGGAGCTACAGCGCAACATGTCAACTCTCTCTCTCTCTCACACACACACACACTAACAGAGCAAGGAGAAGCAGCCAATTCTTTCAGCCTCTTATCTGGGAAACATCACAGGATTTGCACGGCTGCCATTTGGCTTTCCTGACTGAGGCGGCAGCACGGTGACATATTGCTTACATGAAAGGAAGTGCGCTGCCACGTGTTTAATCTGGCCCAAAGTGCGTTTGATAAATTAGGGAGAGCCCGTCCTCTTGCCGGCTGAGTGAATTTTAGTTACCGGAGGGGAAATTTATTTGTTTGCTGGTTCGGTGCCATCCGCCGCCTTCTTCACCCGTCAGCCCCACCTTTTACCTGGGCTTGTCAAAGTTACCTGTTTTTATTTTGTACTGCTCGTCCTCTGTGGTTTCTAACAAATAAACAGCGACCTCCGCCTGATTACACTGGCTTATGTTCGTCCCTTGACCCTAGACTTCACATCGGGAGATCCTCCTATTTGTGACGACACAAATATATGAGATGATTCTTCACCTGTGACACAAAGGCGGCACGATGTAGGAAGGACAAAAGATGATGACGACGTGTTCAGAAGAGCAAAGCAAACTGTGGTGTTAAGTACTCAGAAAATTGACTGTTAATAATCTTTAACTTCTGTAACGAGACACGTTTTGACCTGAAGCGGAAACAAACAGGCGGGATATCATTCAGAGAGATCAGAAACCAGAGGATGAGGTGAAATTTTGCCGTGCATACTCAAAAGATAACAGAATAATCTCCACAGAGACAAAACATAAGAGCTAGTGTCACTGTCTTAAAGATTAACACCAAAACAAAAAGCACAGTTTCACTGATCAATATTCAAGGGACACTGAGGATGTGACGTCACTGTCCAGAAAAAGTTATATTTTCAGATGGTGTTGAGTTCCTCTTGGAAAAACTGCAATTTTACATTTCTTAAAGACAAAAAGGGAACACAACATAAGGTCTATTTTCCTCCTGAAAACATGGAGGATCGGCTCATAACATTTTCTGTATTTTTATGCCTGTAACATCAAGCAGAGGCGACATAAACGCTGTTATAAACTCAGTATGAAACAGTTCCCTGCCATAATTATTCATTCATTCATTCATTCATAATCACATTCCTGCTGAATTTTCCAGCATCCTTTGATAAGACGGTGTTGGCAGCAGGCTAGAAAGTCCCTCCAGTCAGACTTTGACAGATCCTAATTCAAATATTTCATCAGATAAATTTAACTTCAGAATAAAAAAAAAAGAAAAAAGGAACCACCGGGTGACAGCTGGTTTTCTGCCAAAGTGCCACTTAGGACTACACAAACAAAAAGAGTATTAATTTCCCACCGTGCAAGCCATTTCTTCTTGGTGTTATCTGCAACAATATGAAAAAAATGCACCTCCACATGCTTTCATTTTGTGTGAAAAAAGAAAGGTGTGAATGCAGAAACGTAGATGAGAGCAATGCCAATCGGGCGGCACACCACGCTTAATACTGCGGCCATTTGAACGGCAAACATGCACATTCCAGTCCCCCATACATTTTTTAATCTCCTGTGTGTAACTTTGACTGGGGCAAGGTTGTGACTGTCAAACAAGGTCCTCTTCATGAAGTTAACCCATCGTGATGTGTGTGTGTTTTTATGTGTGTGTGAGTGATGGGGAGGTGGGAGGACGATGACTCAGTTGTTGACTCAACAAAACCAAGTCTGTTACGGAGGTCTGGTATTCTGGAAAGCACTGGGATATGACAGGACGGACACCTGAGGGCAAACAGAAGACACAGCAGAGCTCAGAGCAGCGACGCAACTTTCTAATTAACTGTTTTAAAGGACTTTTGTGTGTCATGTGATCAACTTTCCTTTGAGTCATCAATATGTACATCTGCACAGAACGCACAAGCTTTCAGAAACACACAACATGTTGCGTGGCTGCTTTGAATTCTGGTCTGTTGAGGAATAATTGAAACACCACAAAAAAATGATCAAGTGAAATCTTTGTCACTAATAACAACCACTGCTGCCATCGTTCAATGGCAGTTACAGTTTAACCGACATCTCTCACTGCAGAGTTTGCAGAGTCCGAGCCCACATCCTTTTGAGATTGAACTTGGCAAAAATTCAGGAGTTCAAACTCCCACTGTAGCTGTTCAAGCTCCACCAGACTCTTGCTGCAGGTGACAAAATAATGTTAGCTCAAAGGTCTGGTTTCAGCTTCTCAGGGCTTTGACCTGCACAGACTGTAAGATGTGACAAGTATTTCCCAAACGTGGCATTACATTGTCATGTTTAAAATGCCACAGACAAAACAGTCCCAACATTAAATTAGCGGCTGGCTTTCCCAGCTCCAAGACAAGCAGCCGGTCTCTGGTGGCCTGTGGGTTTCAAAGAAGATCTTCAGAAACGTCTGAGCATTTCTTTGATGAATCAAACATGTTTTCAAAATATAAAGAGTTAATATTCTGGAGAAAAAAAAGATAAAAACTGAACTTAACTGGAAAGTTTTGTGAAACCATGGACTGTATATTAAAAACTTCAACAGTTCTGAGTCACCATCCCACGCTTAATACTGCGGCCATTTGAACGGCAAACATGCACATTCCAGTCCTCCATACATTTTTTAATCTCCTGTGTGTAACTTTGACTGGGGCAAGGTTGTGACTGTCAAACAAGGTCCTCTTCATAAAGTTAACCCATTGTGATGTGTGTGGTCAACATAAAAAACCCCTAAGATGTCTCAAACACGGGTCATAAAACAGATTATAAAATGAAACAGCATTTTTTACAAGCATTAGAACCATGACAACACCAAGGCATTACATATATCTCAGTTTAGAGTACAGCTCATGCACATTAGCATCATTTCCATTCCCAATAATTGAGACATAAGCTGAAGATGCACTCGATTTTCCAAAAGACTTCCCACATCAGGAATGTGGGCCACGACAGAGCCTCTGAGAGGGAAGCTTATTAGCTCGTATCGCTGCCTCTGATGTTTGATGGGACGTGGGAAGAGGAGGAATAAGTCAAAGCCCTTTGGTGAGAATTTCTGTAAGGAGCGGGGCCAAGCTGTGGCTTTCATCTGACCGGCCGATACGTCCAGAGGAGAGAAAGAAGAAGTGAGCGTGCAAGCTGCTGCTGAAGCTTTTGTAGAGTCAGCAGCAGCGAGAGAGTCAAGCCTGGCACAGAGGCCGATGCTATCACTCTCCATTTGATTTCAGAGTGACGGCTACAGTCTGGACTGTCCAGGGATAAAGTGTGCATTTGTGTTTTTATGTGTGTGTGTGTGCGTGATGGGGAGGTGGGAGGGCGATGACTCAGATGTTGACTCAACAAAACCAAGTCTGTTACGGAGGTCTGGTTTTCTGGAAAGCACTGGGATATGACAGGACGGACACCTGAGGGCAAACAGAAGACACAGCAGAGCTCAGAGCAGCGACGCAACTTTCTAATTAACTGTTTTAAAGGACTTTTGTGCGTCATGTGATCAACTTTCCTTTGCGTCATCAATATGTACATCTGCACAGTAAGCAGTCTAATGCACAAACCTTCAGAAACACACAACATGTCGCGTGGCTGCTTTGAATTCTGGTCTGTTGAGGAATAATTGATCATTTTTTTGTGGTGTTTCAAGTGAAATCTTTGTTACTAATAACAACCACTGCTGCCATCGTTCAATGGCAGTTACAGTTTAACCAAGATCTCTCAATACAGAGTTTGCAGAGTCCGAGCCTCACATCCTTTTGAGATTGAACTTGGCAAAAATTCAGGTTTTCAAACTCCCACTGTAGCTGTTCAAGCTCCACCAGACTCCTGCTGCAGGTGACAAAATAATGTTAGCTCAAAGGTCTGGTTTCAGCTTCTCAGAGCTTTGACCTGCACAGACTGTAAGATGTGACAAGTATTTCCCAAACGTGGCATTACATTGTCATGTTTAAAATGCCACAGAGACAACAGTCCCAACATTAAATTAGCGGCTGGCTTTCCCAGCTCCAAGACAAGCAGCCGGTCTTTGGTGGCCTGTGGGTTTCAAAGAAGATCTTCAGAAACGTCTGAGCATTTCTTTGATGAATCAAACATGTTTTCAAAATCTAAATAGTTAATCTTCTGGAGAAAAAAAAAAGAAAAAAAAAAAGACACAAACTGAACCCCGCTGGTTGATTCAAAATGTGCACTGGGGTACTTGTCTGTCTCAGTTTTCTGAGTGAAAATGCCACCTCCCACATTCAGTTTTTATAGGAGATGTGTTTAACTCAAAGCACAGCTGTGGAGCTACCACACAGCGAAGTCAGAGGAGGGAGACTTAGGCAAGTTGGCATAATAAATATCGCTCTGAAGGGACCAAACAATCTAGTCTTTATTCTGCTAAGTCAAAACAAAGAGCAGAAATGTTTTCTACATAAACTCGGGGACGGGTGTCAACTGAAACTGCATTTTATATTGTTTTCTTAAAAAAAGGCCTTAAAATGAGTCCATATTGGTGCAGCTTCAGGTGTGTGTCTTGGTGGAAGCTAGTTTAACAAATTTCACAACGTACATTAAAGATTTGATTCATCGCCCTGCTTGTGCTGAGCATCCTGTTGTCACCTTCTGACCATTGAGAATGTTTATAATGTAGTTGACCCCAACAACCTTATTAAATTATCTAATCTTGGCCAATTATCTGTGGCATTTGAAGAATAGTGAGCATTTCGTAACCAGGGTCAGAAAAAATCACAGGGTTTAAGCAAAAATACTCCAGTGAATTCAAGACAGAGTCGTTAATTGAAGACTAATGCTAAATATCCACATGTTGGTGGGATTAGTGTCCCTCATGGGCCCCTGAAGGTGATTCATGATTCACACAAAACAGCAGAATATTCTGTGGGAAGCACAAACAAATGGCAGCCACAGTAGCAGCAGCAGCACACAAACAAAAATAGGGTACCAATAAATTAAAATACAAGCCAAAAAACAAATGAAAAAGTCTGCTGTTAGTGCCCAGTCAAACAAATCTTAGCAAAATAAACTAAGTGCTTTATGCTGCAAATGTATGATCTCATTCCTTCAATAAACAAAAATGCAGATGAAGAAAAATGTGAAAAAAGACCGTTAAATGACGACAAACCAGCAGTGTTGGACTATGAGGACCAGAGAGCACAAAGACGAGACTGCGGCTTGACACTGCGGCAACTAAAAGAGAACACTGTAAGCTTCAAGTAAAAATGAAAAAAAGGGATTTGACAGACAAGATGAATCAGACAAGCTCCTCCTGTTGATGCTGCATCACTGGCACCCATGAGTCCAACGGGGGAGTGTGGAGCCAAGCGAGGGTGACGCCACGGAAAACAGACACCTGAGGGGAGGGGGATTGTGTACGAGCGCATCACCAGCATCACGCTTCAGCAGGTTCAGCAGGTTCAGCAGGCGAGCAGACGAAAAAGCACCGTAAAAACAAGGCTTTGGTTTCTTCCCACCCTCCTCCTCCCCCCAGTGCATTAGTGGTGACGCTGCGATTCTGTTCGGCCTGCATCAGGGCAAAAAGCCACAACTGTGCACAAGAAGAAGTTCACTGGCCGTCAATAATAACACTTCTCTAAATTAACAGCGTCTGATGTGAACCTTCCCACGTAAGTATGATTGACGAGGCGGAGAGTGACCACTGCTTGTTTAGTGGTTTCTAATGGGTTGAGACGTTCCAGGTTCCCAGTCGAACAGCCTTGCATTAGGACTACTCTACTACTAAATCAGATCACAGGGGTTTAGAGGGCAGCTGGGAGTAAGTCTGCTCAGCTGTCATGTGATTGGCATCATAAACTTGCCCTCGACGACCTGCTCGTGGCCCTGAAGAGCCTGGCTGCCGACCGACGCCGGCCTGACGACCAGATGGGTGGAATCTGACAGATAAACAGGCCAAAGTCCAAAAAACTTTGAGGACTCATGTGCCCCCTTTTTACACAAACCTCCTTTGTGTGTTTACATGCAACATGTCAGGTCTGGATAGTTCAGACGAGGCCACGGTGTTTAAAGGTAAATGTCCTTAAAGTGACCTAAAAACTTTTGTTTATGTCCAGTTTCTCAGCCTGGAAACTGGCAAATGAAGCGATCTGGATTATAATTCCTGCAGCCGCGACATAAAAAGCTGCCAGAAGATACCTTTGGTTGGGTTGAGCTGCTTCGGTGTGAAAGAAATGGACGTACAGCTGGACTGAGGAATTCAAGAAAGAGGATCACAAACTGGACTGAAAAGGAGAGAGGATATAAAAGCTTGAATGTATGGACGTGGCTTTGCAGACAGTGGATGTGGGCAGTGGCGGATCTGTCCTAAACTCACTGGGAGCCTTTTGTCTCTGCTCACTAACCATAAAATGAAAATCTAACAAGGCCTGGAGGAACTAACATACGCAGCTGAGAGGAAAAACTCCCTGAAGTCCACGCAGGAGAATCAAACAAAGAGGCGCGAGAGCTTGAATATAATTTAAAACTGCCTGCACCCCGAAGAGCCTGTTATGTGACGTGATGTCCTGGATCTGGCCAACAGGTGTCGTGAAACACCTCGCAGCCTGGATGCACGAGCGTCCGGTCCACACATACACAGCAACCAGAGCCTCACTGAGGGGGGAATTAAAATGGATGCCCACAATGTTGCCTTTAGTCACCATCACTGCTGCTGCTGCTGCTGCTGCTGCTAACAGGCCCGAGCTAAAATCAACCCTTTATCTTGTTATCTCTAGCTGACGTGCACACACACTCACACACACACACACACTGCTGGTTAATCATCAACAGGAGGTGAGAGGTAAACGGTGAAAGAAGCCGGCCAGGTGGCTGTTTTGCTCCCACAGAACATGCGGTGCTGTGATCAAAAATGGCAGCTCTTGATTTAAATTCTGGCATTTCCAGCGGAGGAGTTTGTTTAACCTGTCTGCGGGCCATATGGGCGACGTGCACTCACTGTACGAGGAGGAGGAGGAGGAGGAGGACGGCCTCTGTCATCCCGGCAGCCTGAGGAAAGGAGGGAATCGGAAGAGGAAGGGGGAGGAAAGGGGGGGAAAAAAAAGAGGGAAGGGGATATGGCGTACCTCTTTTAGGGATCTCCTGCAGGGGGATGGTGTCCCCTCCCCCGTCGTAGGGCAGATAGGGGTCGGCTGCCCCGTCCTCCTCCTCCATGTTGACAGCTGAGACGAGGCTAGGCTAGGCTAGGCTTCACTACGCACTGCTCCCTGCGTGTGTGTCGCCGCTGCCATGTTTACCAGAAGACGAGCAGGGCTGCGTGAGAGACTGCGTGTGTGTGTGTGTGTTAGAGCGCTCACACACAGACACTCAGTCCTCTCTCTCTCTCTGCCTGTCTCTCGCCCTCTCCCTCTCTCTCTCGCTCTCTCTCTCCACTGCAGCAGCTGACTGGTAGAGCTGATGATGTCATCACACACACACAGTCTCAAAGGGAAAGACGATCACACCAGGCTGGTCAGCCTCGCCTGCTTGGTTGCTAAGAGAGATCAGCAGCCCTGCCTGCATGGGAGAGACCACGGTGTCGGGTCACAGGGGAGCTCTGAAGTGGAATATTCCACTCTGAGGGGGGTTGAAGAAAAATACATGCAAGTTTTTATAGCTTAAAATTACAGGTGGATGAGTACTAAGTACTAATACCACACTGTCATATTAAAATCCTACATTTAAAATATAAAGTAAGTATAATCAGGAAAATCTACTGAGTGTTACCCAATGCAGGAAATAGCCCCCTGTGCCTGTTAAACTGTCATATATTATACTTCACTACATAATTATTACTCATGAATTAATGTAAAAGCAGCTCTACTGTTGTTAGTTGAGGTGGAGTTAGTTTTTTAGCTGTTTAGGACTGCAACTAATGATTATATTCATTATGGATTAATCTGAGGACTACTTTCTTTGCTAACTGATTGATTGTTTGGTTTATAAAGATTCATAAAATAGTCATAAAAGACGTCACAAGTAGCCAAAGTGATGCCTTCAAAATGTTTCATTTGGTTAAAAAAAAACAAATTGTATGAAGCTGGAAGCATGGAATGACGTATTAAATTATTATAAATAGTTTACATTTAATCTGTTGTCAATCGACTAATTAATAATTAATTGACCAATGGTTTTAGCATTACTTGTACGGACTGACTGGCAGTTTGATTTCTAACAACACATATCTTATAAGCTAAAATCTTAATTTCTGAAGTAAATCTGTCAGCTAAATGTAGTGGAGTAGAAGTAGAAAGTTGCATTAAACCAAGATGTTCAAGTAAAGTACAAGTATTCCAAATGTGTACTTAAACACAGAACTTGTAGATGTACTCACTATGTAATAGAGTGGAGCCTGCTGACAGGTGTGTCCCACTGTCAGGTGAATTATAATATTATTAGTATTAGTCAGTTACTTGACTGATGAGAAATTAATTTGCAGCCTTTCTGATTAGAAGTTAATATATATACTAATAAAGTCATTTTTCAGACAGAAATAAGACATTTTTTGCCCGCTATAGCCCCTAATATCAGACCAGATGAGGACAATTGTCTGACATCTTGTAGAGTGAATGATTGATAGGGAAATTTATTCTGCTGAATAATCAATATTGAAAATATTATTTAGCTGCAGCAATGATTTGTTAGGTGAAATGGTGGCTGACATTTAATCGGTCAGATATAAAACATAAAATTGCTTTTGTGCTTAAAGTCAGCTGAGTTTTGAGTGCCACAGACCTCATGTTACATTAAAATGGTCCCAATGTGCTCAGCCAGTGAGGCATACTGGTTTGAAATTTCGGAAAAAGAGACTTAATTATTCAGTATTTGATCAATAACTCGTATCTGCAGAAACCCTGAGTTGGGGTATCGACGTTGGTGTTGGGAGACAAATGTCAGATGACTCCATCTGTGGTTACTGATAAAGGAGAAAACTTTCCACGGTTTTTGCCAATATACCTCATTCACAGACGAAATGAAAGAAAGCTTTGTGGTTGCACAAACAAGACATAATGACATGCCCATGGGACTTATTTGCCAATTTCCCTTGTTATTCTTTATTATTTTCGAATATATTCCAACTGCGGCCTTGCCAGTGTGCAAAGAGAAAACGAAACACTGGTAAGAGAAACTGCAGTAACACAGAACAAGCAACTAAGTGGGTCCAATGTCAAACACACAACCTTCCTCTCTTGTATTCACTCAGCGGGGAGGATATGAAACGTGATAACATCTGGACGTCTCACAGCATCTGTGCCATAATGCAAGACAGACTGACTCTGTGCGAGTACATGACCCCCCCCCCTCCCGACTTTCCACCCTTTGCACCAATCTGAACTGAAGTGGGACCGCAGAGTCCGTGTTTAGTAAACTTGGTGTAATCATGTGTTATTAAGTGAAACAATCCCGCTAAAGTCGGCTCCTTCAGGCCGAATCAATGAGACCCAGACATTTCAGACGCTGTGATTTTGTTATCACTGTAATTTAAAAGCCTTAGACCTCCCCTTACCTTTTAGCGGGGCTCCTGTTGCTAGGCAATGGTACAGGTGATGTCAGCCATTGTTCAACGAGTCCCAGTCAGGACGTCAAAGCAGCAAAACAACATGAAGTCTGAGACTCTCCCGAGCCTCTGTAATCCAGAGAGTTTAAAAGGAAACAGAGTAAGTCCTTTTCACTTCAAGGACCCACATTTTTCACAGCATTCCTCCACTCGTCTCCTTTACACGCCTGCTGAACAAACAAAAAGTTTCTGCAAAAAAAAAAAATCTCCACGGGGCTACAGTGAGCCGGCCCCTCGCTCACACTGAAGTTGCAGCCCAGGGGAGGGCTTTTAAACGAGCTTTCCCGTGAACCCACCCCTCACAGTTACATAAAAATAGCACAGGGAGGCACCGCTCCAACTTCAAGGAAGGGCATTCATTCAAAGATTTCCTGAAACGCTCCCTCGCATCAAACTGGTTCTCGGGAATGCTGGCACACGTCTGGGCATCGTGCAGAAATCAAGACTGACGAGTCCGGGAGGTGGAGCCCAGACGTGTGGTTTTTTACGTTACAACACAGTCCAAAATACCAAAAGGGGGACTGTAAACAGGACAAATAGTGGTTGTAAAAGACAGTTAGCCTTTTTTTACAACACGGTTAATATATTATATCTGATAGTTGCAATATTTAACTGAGGCTCGCCCTCTGTTTGCAGCAGCAGAGACAGTATAAGTGGTGGCAGGTTAAGGTTACTCTGCTTTCACCTTTAGCGCTTAACTGCCCAGAGGTCCAGTTTCAGAGTCAAAGAATAAGAGGCTAATCACCAGGCAGAGACCGGAGAAGCGTACCGACTGAAGCGTAATCCCTACTGGATAAACCACATATACAGTACGTAAACACAACCTCTACTACCTCCGTAAGTAAAGTGACACAGGATATAAAATGCATACATATGGAAAACCAAAGAAATGTGATAAATGTAAAAAAACTGAGTTTCCCCTGGTGGGATTAATTATTAAGATTCAGTAGTTGTTAAAATCACTGTATGCCTGCAAACATTAGCTGAATGCTGATAAAGTACAGCTCACACAGCATCCTTTTTTAGTCAGGGAACAACATGAAGAATTACCTCCAGGCCAAACTAGCATTTCCGGCTCACTAAATAGACTCTGATCTTATTCTATATATACGACTTCCCTCCTGTTTGCATCCTGCTGCTCTGCACATTCAGTTAAGTCATCAATGTGTGTCCTACTGAAAGACCTGGTCACACACAGTCTCCTTTTCAATAATGAATGAGCCGAGTCTAGACTCCAGAGCCGTTATATCACTGCTACGCTCTACTACATGTAGAAATCATCACACGAGTAATTCACAACATCGTCTATGGACGCAAAAGACTTCATATAAGGCCTTTTTGTGTCTTTCTCAATCTGTTGCTAAAAATGCATGCATGCTCCTAACTTGTGTTGTTTGAATCCAGTAATAGTTTAGTAAAAGAAATTCCTGCAGAAAATAAAAGCTTATGATGCTCGAAAAGATGTCTATTCGTTCAAAAGGCTGAAAACAGAAGTACTTTCATGTAAATTTCTCCTTGGCAGCAGACCGTTAGCTTAGAAACGTCTCATTTTAGATGGTTTGATCCAACCTTTTTCTTTTGAGGATCACTGCAACCTTCCCACGGAAATGGGAGCATTTTCATACAAGCAAACTCTACAATAAACAGGATTTTAGCTTCGGAGCATCAAGATGTTCACTTTAACAGATATATTTTGGTTTTTAAGCAAACCATTACAGCCTCGTTGGTGCGAAACAGGAACAGCTTTGATCAGACTCACACAGATGTAAATTGCATAACAGAAAAGGGAGATGACAGATGATGGTAGCATGAGTCAGTGGGGGTGGAAAAGTCCAGTTTACCACTGCAAACTTCCTTCCTCTTTATTGTGAAATGCATCTTCATTCTAAACCCTGTCAGCAACCCAAAAACAACAAGGCAGTTAATCCTGATTTTTCAGATCAAATGGACATAAAATATCTAAATAAACATCAGCAAACATTTTAACAGAGTTTAAACAGAACACATTTGTCTTCCATGAGCTTCTTCCTCATTCAAAGGTTCATTATTATCATGGTGGATTTCACACAAAATCCAACCAGTAAATTTCCAAAATAAAAGCGGACACCTCTGGCACAATCTCTCAGCACGTTTTCTGTTTTATCAGCTGCAAGTCAGGAATAAAAAAAAAAAAAAAAAAAGGAAAAGAACGAGGAAACAAGAGCAGGATCAGCATTTTTTCTCAGACAAGAACAAACTAGATGCGGCAGATATGAGATGTTGATATAAGCTGTCAGAGTGCCACTGAAAAGCTGAATGAATGAGGAACAGGTGACTGTAACGACAAGAACGACTACAAACAGGCAGCGTGACAGATCAGACAAACAGTGAATGAGCTGAACTCACCCAACTCGTCTGAAAACACACGCTGTTTAAAAACCGCACAAGACGCATGTCACTGTTTTTTTTTTTAATAAGCTAAAATCACGCTCTACTGAAAGCCCAACTTGATACCACATTCATAAACACAAAGAAAACGCAGGTCCAACGAAAAGCGAGGCCACAAAAAAACAGGAAGAAGAAAAATGTTTAAAAAACAAAAACAAAAAAACAAAAAAACACATGACCAGGTCAAGATGGTGGAAGCTATTAGAAATAGCTGACTAAAAACGAAAGAAAAAGATTATGTTTAAGAACTCACAAGTATTTTAAACAATGCAGCTTTTAAAAAGTGTATTTATATATTTTTCTATTCATTTTTCAGCTCCGTTTGTTAACGAAAGCTGTGAGGTTTGTTTGAAAGTAGCACTTCACATCTCAAAACTCATTACTGGCTTAACATGACATGACTTAAGGGTCACCTAAGACAGATTTACTTAAATTTTTTTTTACTTTAAGTTATGTGATTTTTCTGTCTGTAGCCATATTTCTTTTCCATTGAAATAACAACTGTTTTATAACCATTCATGAGGCTACAGGAGCAGAGTTAAGATGGCTGGAGGTATGAATGAAGATGAGGAGGGCTGCGCCACAGGACAGCAACACACGAGTGAACACACACAAACGAACACACACAAACACACACTCTCGGTGCATCTTGACATCAGTGGCGTGACGATAAACTCTGGACATGCAGGTCGCGGCAACAGTCTAAGTGATTGGATTCGTCAGAAGGAGGTCAAGGCTCAAAAAAAAAAAAAAAAAAAAGGACCAATCAAAAAGATAGGGGGTGTTAAGAGGCGTCCCGTTCTTCCTACCTGGGGAGGCAGCGTCCCCGTCCAGCAGGTTGTCGTCCTCGGTGGTGTGGAAGTCCATGATGACGCCGGCTCCATCCAGCAGCTCCTCGTCGCTGCTGGCGCTGGCGATGCTGTTGTAGCTGTTCCTGCAGTAGCCTCTGTGGTACAGCTGCTCCGACTCCATTTAGCAACGCGCCGGTGCCCTGGATGATGAGAAGGGAGGGGAGGGGGTGGTGGAGACACATATACTGTTGTTGTGAGGATGCTTTATCAGAGAGCCTACAGGGTGAAGCGTCTGGTGGGTCGTTAACGTGCGTGCTAACTCAGAGATAAATGGCAAAGTGAGAAAGACTCATTCATCCACTTTATCCTTTGAATGGCGAGAAAGCAACATTTCTTTCCAGTTGTATTTGGAGAACAAAGCAACAGGTGCCATCACTAAAAAACCAGAAGAGCAGTAGTAATGTCTTTATTTTACAGAAACACAAAGAACTTCCCAAGAATTTTACTTTTCTTCTATCTTTATCGTGTGTGCAGGTTTTTCTTGTTTTCTTATCATTATCAAAACTCACACAAATGATCACCAGTTAAAAATATACCCAGTATTGTTTTCAATCACTGACTTATATATTTGCAAAGGCGCCACAGACCGTAACCTTATTAGATATTTTACATTCAAACATCTCCAGTGTTTCCTTTCCTTTTATGTCCAATGATTCTTGGCAAAAAAAAAAAAAAAAAGGTGATTGCCACCATTAAAACTGTTCAAAATGACAAATACAGACACACAAATACAAATGTGTGCTGAAGTATTAACTATATTTTTGTGGTTGACACAACCTTGAGAGAAATACTGGAGCTGCTGGGCTGGACGGTGATGGAAGATGAAGTAAAACAAAAGTGGAGTGGAGGAAATGAAGAGAGAAGGTCCATTAGAGTCTGAGATGAATGTGGGCTGTCGGGGGAGATGGAGAGAAAGATGTTTGATGGTGTTGAAACCAAGTGGACTCGAGAGCCTCGTCCCTCTGTGTGGACAGTGAGGTGGAAAGATTGAGAGTTACAGTTCTCAATGATGAAGAAGTACTTTTCCATATTTTTTAGGGCTTAAAATCCTCAATCTAGTAAATCATTTTTTCTCTAAAATTAGTGCCAAATTACATTGAAAAACCTAAAAAAAAAAACCTAAAAAAAAAAAAAAGCTTTACCTTCTATTATTGAACTATTAATAAAGTACTAGTAGATTCACATGTTAACACGTAGTTGTTGTTGTGATATTCTTGAAGCAGTGAAACAAAAGAACTGAGATCTTGTTTATTGAACTCGCGTGAACCCGCCGGGTTGAGGCTCCAATTCAAATACGGAAAACTGGTCTGACTGGATGAATTTAACTGCTGTTCAGTGACCGGAGTTGTTCTGCAAATTTCCATAAAATTAAATTCAGTCATTAAAACAGAATAAAATGAGTAAACATTTGAACTGCTGTCGGTGGACTTTTTTCTCTTTTTTGCTTCTTAATTTGTTCTCTTCACACGACGTTTTGCCGTGATGTTAAAATGTTCTGTTCAGTGCACAGCCGAGAAGTATATTTATAGTCCGAGGGATTAAAATGACACATCCTCCCTTACGAGGGGATGATTATGATAATAACAATAATACTGTTGGACCAAAGAGAGAGCGGAGCGGCCTTCAACACGAGGCACCTCACCTTTGCTCAGACCTCGCCCCCCTGTGGAGAAGGTGGAAACTACACCAGACGGCACGAACGTGACTCGGGCGGCGTCAGACGTGGCCTAAAATGATCCCCTAAAGGCCGAGCACAATGACAGCACGATGACTCCTGAAAATTACAGATAACCTGGAGATATTTATAGAAATATCAGGCTCATTGTACAATAAGTCACGAGGTAATAAAGAGTAAGGGAGTTCAGGACAAAGACAGACTGATCTTCACTAATCCTTTACGGTCTAATAGGCAACTCCATATTCCTCCATATCTGTGGAAAAAGACCTGGGCCTAATAGATACCTAAGCTTCCTCCATATCAACCTGAATGGATTCAATTTAGTACTTTATCTTCATTTTTACTCGTTTTTTGTGCTGCTGACTTTCAGAAAAGTGACATGCAGAAAAGGAAGTGAAGGAAAAGAAACACTAGAGTCAGCTCGATGTGCCCCCCAAAAAAGCACTGTTTATAAAAGTGAATAGCAAGGCATAAGACAACAAACTGTATCTTCAGTTTACATTATAATTTATTTATAATTATTTCCACAGTTTCAGAGCCAGTTTTCTTAAAAAGGCATCAAAGATTTGATTTACCAGCTAATAAAACTGCTACATGTTGTGTTTTCTATCTAGTGTTTGCTTATAAAGAGTAAAATAAGCATAAAACTGCTTCTGAACTGCTTCACTGACTGACATATGTACAGAAAAAGATGATGCTTTGTGCCTCGCTCACACATATGGATTCACATGACTTTATTTTTCTTTATTCTTTTTTTTTTTTTTTTTTTTTAACTTCCTTGGTCAGAAGAGAAAACTCACAATTGGTTTCACCTTGCTGCCGCACATCAAAGGACATTTGCATAAAATTTAATCTTTTTAACGTCCCAACGTTGTACCGCTGGGCGACCGTGGAGCGTATAAGTCAATGCTGATAGTGCGAGCATGTTTCTTTTAAAGGTTCAATGAGCAACGTCTCCAGTGAGTGAATCTGTTGAGACAGCAGCAGCAGCTTTCTGCCGACCGACCGAAAAGGATAAAGCCTGACGGACACTGGATTTTTGAGGCTGATACTGTTACCAATACTTAAAAGTTAAAAAACTCATTTTACCATATGTCAGCCAAAATACATTTAAAAAACTATGTTTTAATCCCATAAACTTATTTTTATTTTAAAAATTTGGTGTTTTGTGTTGTTTTTGTGCCACAAACATTTTGGGAGTTCTTTTCTGTAATTATCTGCCAATTTATCACCAATATATTGGTTAGGTTCTGATTCAGACATGGCTTTCCACAGTGCTGAGCCTTTCCCGTTTGATGTGGGCTGCTGCAGTGAAAGTCACTCACCTCTTACAAACAAAGTTAGACACTTTGGTATGATAGTAAATTAAACCACCTCAAGGCACGAGCTGTCACGAACAAAAGCCTTCTGCGAGCACCGACGGTGAAACTGAAGGCCCGTAATCCTCTTTGGCACCAGCTTTATAAATGTGAGGCAAAGAGGAAAGAGAAACTCTCCCCGCGCCAACAACCACAGCAATTCACCAGGAGACGGGACTTCCCTTTGAGCTATATCGAATCAGCGAGGCCAGGAAATTCAATTCAGCTCGTTTGCAGAGTCGATGTCCAGACAGAGCTCATGCGATTTTTGTTCGGCCTCTAGCTGCACCACAAGGATCGTCATTACCAACTACTTGTTCGGCTTCAAACTAAGTTTTTGTGTTGGTTCTGAGATTCAAGGAAAACACTCTTTAGCGCAGCAGGGGGCGCAGACTCAGGCAGCATCCCGAATTAGTGCGAGAGCACAAAATGCATGTTAAAGGTGTGCAATTATCTTTTCAGACAGAAAGCTCCGATATCTAATGAACTGTGCTGCTGAGCCTCTTAACAACTGTCCGTAGTTAATTAGACATCATCTTTCCTGCTATTTCTCTCCGCTGGTGACATCTGATAGCTGCAATCACGGCGGCCACGTTTCTTCGCGTTTCCCCTCCGACTTCGCAACAGTGATCAAAACAGTAATGAAAGCACGGTGACTAAAGCGTGTTGATTATTGAGGAGCTGCTGTCCTACGAGTCAGATTTCATTTCGACGTTTGAAACACCAAGCAGAGGGAGGAGTGTGTGTGTGTGTGTGTGTTAGGGTCGATAACAGCAGCACCACCAACAAAACCCCACAACTGTAATTGAGCAGCGAAGGGCCTTATCTTTCCTCCGGCTGGTCACCATGGATGGAGGTGTTGCCCAGGCGACCGTTGCCGGGATGTGACTCAGCGTTTTGCCCTGCTCACACCTTCTCCTCAGGACGGGGCCGATACGTTGACACACATCCTTCAAGAAAGAAAAAAAGAAAAAAGAAAAAGAAAAGGCGGCGGCGGGTGCTCGATATATGGATCGCTTTGTAGCAAAACATCCAGCATGACGGGAGAGTTCACTCCTCACAATAAACAACACTTCAGCAGCACGAAGCCAATCAGAGGACGGCCGACTGTATCACTGAGTAACTGCTGACGCTGAGCTGTCACGTAGAGAGAAAATAATACTGATAGTTGATGGAGGAAAACATGCAAATACCATGAATAAAACAAAAATAAGAACGCTCTCTTTAAATTTAATGTCAGATTAATAAAGCTGTAATGTTAGCTTTCAGTGATTCAACTAATAACAAATTTCTAAATCTCCCCATTCAATTACAAGTATGATCATATATCTGATGCATTTTTATTACTTTTATTTGAAAAAAAAAAAGGTGCAAAAAAATATGAAGCAATAATCAATCAAGATTTAAGAGTTATTTCCATTAATTTGGCTGAAAGTTTCACACTTTTTTACTGAAATCATTTTTCCAAGCCCTAAAAATAAAAAAATCATGTATTGTACTTAATGTGTCTGTACACTGTGTTTGGTGGAAAATTGTTCATCTGCATCAGATTAATAAAGGTTTTGGTTTTTATATAAGTACTAATAAAGACATAGAAATTAAAAAAATGTACTGCAAGCTTACAAAGATTAGTCAGCTCTGCATTACAAAAGCCAAAATGTTGATTATCAACTTGGGCGGATCAACTGTACTTTTATACTAGATTATCTTAGAAATATCAGGCGTATGTGTCATCCAGTCAGTTAAAAGAAAGTTAGTTACTTATTAAAATTTAATCCTGATGCCTCTATATAACCTACATTAGCAAATGAGACCAACAGCAAGAAGACTGGCTATTTATTTTAGTCCCTAAAATAATTAATTCTTAATGCCTGCCTTCGAGTCGTATTTTTCTTTCTGCATCAGACTAAACAGTGCTGGGTTTTGCTCTGAATAAAGTTTAATAAACATAAGTTGAATGAATAAGTTTCTTCAGCCGCTAAGGTCCATATCTGGAGCTTACTGGAGCAAACTGGCTAAATAAGTTGTTATTTGATAGATTACAAGATGTCATGACTAAACAATCGATCACAAAAACTGAAAGGCACTGGTGAAATGATTGTTAGCTGCAGTTTGTGTATGTATGTTTGTACAAGTCTCTAAAATTGAGAGCTGTTATGAGGATCATCAGTCAGTCACACGCTGCTGAACAGAGGAAGTTCATACTTACTAAATTAATGCAGAAAGATGAATAATACATCTCATAGCAGGCCTGCAGCGAAAGTTAAAAAAGCAGCCATTCAAGAAATCCCCCTCTGTGTGTGTGTGTGTGTGTATTATCAATGAGCCTTTGTCAGCTATCAATTTCATCCAGCCTACGCCCTGTCTGAGAATATTATTCTACTTAGAGACAACATCAGATAATAACAGAGGAGACTAACTCGAATCTACCAGACTGGTGGTGGTCCAGGCTGATGTTTTTTTTAAACTAGAAAGATTTCATTACACGTGTTTTTATCTGCCTTTTCTTTAACGTGGCCTTCTACTTCCAGGCAAACAGTACAGCAAGAAAACATAAAGGGAGGCAGATAAACACTTAAATCTGTCTGTCCGTGAGTTAAACTGGAGGTCATGCTCGGCGGACTGGAGTCAAACACTCCAGACAGACGTAACACAATCAGGAGCTGCTGATTAAACCAACAGCAAATTAAATAAGGAGCGCTGCAGCGGTGTCTTTGGTTTGACCCGTCTGTAACCGCTGGCTGGAGTAAAAGGTAGTAAAAGGTAAAGAGACAAACAGAAAGGGGACGTGAACTTGAGTTTATGTTTAACTTTAACTCTACTCAAAGTGTCACAGATATCTTGCTGACATGTGCGGTCTTGGTCAGTCAAAGGGCGTATAACATGTGGAATAAAGTGAAAGTACATGAATACATGAGTACATGACACCACAGTTTCTGTGTTTTTATTTGCATTTTTTCCCATAAATGTGAAGTTCGAATTTTATGAATCATCTTTAGTAGTTTAAAGTTACACTCAAAAGTAAAAGAGCAGCGTACATAACCTGAAAATACAGCAGTACTAGTGCTGAAATGATAATGCCACTGAACAAAAATTAACATTTCGATCATGAAAGTCATTCTATAAACAAAAAATCCAACTTCTAAAATGTGAGTACTTATTTCCTTCCTCTTGTTTATATCATAGTGAGTTAAATATCTTTCAGGTTTGGACTGTTGTTCAGGCAAAATAAACAATTTAATGACATAACTTCAACATGCACTGAACATCTTTATATTTTTATTATTATCAGCCAAACAACTCAAACGTGTAATCACCTGATTACTCGATACTGAAATTAGTCATTTGCTGCATCACCACCATCTGCACTGGCCATCATGTATGTTTAGAGCTGAAAAAATCACATAATAATCTGTTTATTTTTACACGTTACAATCAGACCTCAGCTAAAGTAACTGGATGACTACATGTAGTTTTATTTAATAGTACAAAAACCTCAATATAAGAAAAAATATCAGGGCTTCAATTAACACTTGCTTTCATTATTCCTGTGACAAGTGTAATTTTGACATTTTACCCTAAAAAAAGGCTCATTATGAGCCAAATAATCTTCTGCTGATCAACTAATTGATTTTACTTATTTTAGGATAGGCTGCATCTACTGATTATTTATCTAATTTATTGATTAGTCTTCTGATTGTTTCCTTTTCTTTCATTAATCATTTGTTCTGTAAAACATTATAAAAATGCCATGACAACATATGATGATCCCATCAAACATCTCGCTTTGTCCGACTACATCACAAAAATATTCAGTTCATTATAATACAAGACAAGAAAAGTCGCACATTTTCACACCTGACAACCAAATATCAAATATAATTAAATATTTGGAAAACATAATAAACTATATAACTAAATTGAGTGATCAGCTCATGATGGCAGCTCTAATACAATGTTAAAAAATGGTGAAAAACACCCATTAATATTTATATTATAATGCACATATCTTATATTAGCAAACTTTATGTATTAAAATTGCTTAACTTATGCACGCAAATGTCCAGAACCCAAATATATTCATTTTACTGTCACAAAACACTAAGAAAACACCACATATTCACTTTTAAGAAGCTATATTTTAACTTTTATCCCTCTAAAATGATGAATTATGTGTCAAATAATTTTCTTATCGATTAATCCATGCATCATATCAGCTCTAGCAGTAAATGTCAGTGAACTAAACACTGATGGAAAGTCATTTACAGCTGATATTTACAAGCTAATGTAAAGGAAAAAAAAGCATCTTAATAACTAGTGTTACTTTACACAGAAAAACCTCAATATCACAGTAAAAAAGAAGCTATTAACTTCTTATTTAGACATTAAGTTAAGCCCTGGGTACATTTAATTTGGTGTTATGTTTGTTTTTAAGGCAGAGTGACTTGTTTTTTAATGCTACTGATTAAAAAAACAACCCTGAAACAGGAAGCCTTTACCAGCAGTTAGCCATGTATGCTTTAACATTGCACACCCAGATAAAAGCACCTGACTTAAAAGAAAGAGACAGGGTTATATTCGGCCACTAAAGCGTCAAATAAAGCAAGAAAACAGCCCCAAAAATGTTCAGTTTTATTCCCACAAACTGGAGACCCTGTTAGCATCCGAGCTAGCCTAGCTTCGCAGCTAGCCGAGCATGCTAACACCTGTTCGGGCAGCAGGAAGGATGTGAGTGGATGAAATGTGACAGACAAGAGGGGGGATGAAGGAGGGATGAAGAGCACACTAACACTAAACACAGCCTTGGTAGCTTTGAAATAAATTTTAAAAAAGCTCACGTACCGTCCTGATGCCTCAAATCCAGCTCGGACACGACAAGTCATCCTTGATTTTCCTGGAGGTGAAAGGAGGATTTCTGCTCCCTACTCGGCTAGATGTGACATCCTCCTCCTCCTCCTCCTCTCCTCATCATCATCATCATCATGGTGGTGGTGTTTTATTTTTTCAGTCCCATTCCTGTGTCAGTGACGTTCACTTCCTGTGCCCCAGCATCATCATCATCATCCTCCTCCCTCCATCACCAATCATCTGATCAAAACAGGAGAATGATCAATTACTTCAAATTATGTGCCAGATCATATTTCTGATCGTGTTAATTGGCTTATATCATATTAGCTCTGCAGTAAATTGACTATATGATGATGGTAAGTCATTTTGTGTCACTCTCAGCTGTTATTTAAAAATAAAAAATCAACTTAATTACAAAGTGTGATGTTATTTTGCACAAGAAAAAACATGCAAAGAACCAAAAATACTCAATTTTGTGTCAATGTGTAGTGTTATTTTAAACCAGAAAATCTCAATGTTAGGAGACACCACAGTAAGTATGAAGCTTTTATCCAACCAAACTTTACACTTACACACTGAGTGACTTATTTTTAACACTACCGATGGAAAAGTAATTGCTAGTAAATAAGTTAAAATTCTACTTGTTGAAGTGGTTGTGATGAGAATAATTAAGTTTTATTTACATTTCATCCAAAAAGATCAAATACAATGTGCAATGTGCAGAAGACAAAGACAGCACACTTCAAGACAGATGTTCTAGTCTCTAGTTTGAAATGATATAAATTCTCAGTAATCAGCTGATGTATGTGTCTTTTGCTTTAATGATGAAAGTGAAAGTGAAAGCACTTGGTTTCCCTTGCTAGCTGAATCCACCTCCAAAGTGTACGGCAATCTGCACAGTAAGGCCCACACAAACAGACACCCCAGAGATGGTTGTGACGGTCATCGTAAGTGAGGACGGTTGAGGAAAAGATGAACATCGACCTCTGCGACACTGAGGAGCAGCTTAAGAGCATCACTGTGCTGCAGCTAGCCTGGTTGCAGTGTATGCTCCTTTGAATGCGGGCTTCTCTGTTCGACTTGTGATGAGCTGTGAGGCTGCTATGGGGGTCAAGAGCATCAGTATGGAAAAACTGACTGGTTTTTGGAAACAGGATCTTTTAAATAAGTACCCTTTCTCCCTTTCATCCGACACCCTGCTTCCAGCTTCCCGAAACAGTTTTGACTCTTGTAACCCAAAAATGAAATGACATGAGCTGAAGTCTACTGTTGCCCCTACTTTCTGTACACTTTGGTGCTTATAAGTCATCCATCCATCCATTTTCTGTACCTGCTTATCCTGTCTCACAGGGTCGCATGGAGCCTATCCCAGCTGTCATTGGGTGAAGGGTGGGGTACCCCCCTGGACTGGTCACTGGTCAGTCACAGGGAGAAAGGATGAGGGGATGATATGCAGCAAGGAGCCCTGGATTGGGACCGAACCCGCTGCATAGGCGTGTGCTCATCTGGTTGAGCTATCCAGCTGCCCTGCTTATAAGTCAGTTTTAATTTTTGTGAAACTCACATTAGACTAATCTAAGATCAAAAGGAAAATTGGTCTAACACCAGACTGAAATGTTTTTCTCTAATCTCTAATCTAATTATTTGTCTTAGTTGTACTGTGTTCTTTCTTTCTTTAACTGACATGTTTAATTGTGTCATAATGTTTGAAGGTCAAAGGGTCTACTGTTTAATCTTAAAACGTAAAGAAATAGAAAAAAAAGATGCATTGTATTTTCTTTTCTTTTTTTATACATTATACTGTTAATTCCAATATGTACTGAAAATACACTGCACAATAACAGTAATATAATGTAACATAGGAAGTCATCAAGTGTAGTAGATTTAGCAAAAATGTAAGATGTAAGATGAAATGTCATAAAATATGATGCAAAGTTAAAGGCAGGTATACTATTAAGTTGTTGTGCAGTTATGGATGAGGTCATTGTAAGATGTTGAAAGAGATACTGGAAAAGAAAGAAAACTGACGGTGATGTTTTTTCAGATGTTTATAATACTTCAGTACATCAACAGCATTTTACTTAATCACAAAAAAAATACAGGAGAATTTGTACTTATTCATTTACTACCACAGATTAATGCTTATCTGTAAGTTAAGTAAGTATGTAAGTAAGCTGCTGCCATTTTTATTGCTGTTTCTTTATACATCTTACTACCCAACAGCACCATCTACTGACCAGTTCGAGTAATATCATTTCTTCTGAGCTGATGACACACAAAGCTGTGACTGAGCTTTACTAAAGGGAAATGATATTATCTCCTGCAGTGAATCATAAAATCGGCGGAAACATCTGAAGCAGAGACAACTGATTTCCACCTTAACTGTCACGAGTAGCTCTAATAATCTACATTTCACACTATTTTTTTATCCCATCAGGACTGAAACAGCTGCTCCATGTTTGCGCCATTACCATGGCTTTCATTCATAAAGAGCCTCACTTGACAAGGTTGTATGCTTCTTTCCTCACACAGTAAACTATCACAGTCGCGTCCTGCTGTTTCTGATTGGTGGAGTCTACGATTCTGGAGAGCCCTGACTGATCCAAACCACATTAAGAAAACAAGCATTTGAAAAGTTAGCTTGTTGTCTTTTGTGGACCTTTTGCAGACCTGACAAAGTGTAAATTGATCCTTTTTACAAGTCTGCATCATGATATAGTTATTTTTGCATTCTTCCGATCTGTTTAGTGCAAATCACATTGAAATCTGTCTATTTCAACACCTGTTTCATACCGCTGCAGTAAGCCTGATTAATTTAGCCAACCTGTGACCTGTGATCGATTCTGACACACAAAAAGAAACTGCCATTCACTGGAGACAGAGGCGTCCGAGCCACTTCGATATTCTCTAAATTAGACAAAACAGCATTGGATTAGAATTGCAGAATAAACCTTTAATCAACTTGAAGTGCTCATGAAGCAGCGTGACAAAAGGGGAAACAACCTGAGAGAAAAAAGAGAAAACCTGATTAAAATCCAAATTAAATGTCTTATCTTGTCTCCTGTAGGATATTAATGAACCACAACATCCTGTCCTGTCATTGTCCTGTATTCAGCCTGTCCTTTCAGTGACACACAGTTTGAACTCTTGTGGTCAAGTCTTCTCCAAGCTGTGATAGAAATCGGTGTCTCTGCGGTGCTCTTGGACAGGCATGTTCCTCCTGGTGCTGCAGACCTTCTCCAGGTCGATCTCCACCAGCACCATGCCAGGCTTCTCCCCTCCGCAGTCACCCAGCACCTCGCCCCAGGGGTCCACTGCCAGGCCGTGGCCGTAGGATGAACGCTTCTCATGGTGCCGCCCGACCTGAGCCGCCGCCAGTACGAAACACTGGGTCTCGATTGCACGTGCACAGAGTAACACCTGGGAATAAATACATGAAGTTTGTTCTTGTTTGGGTTCATATCTTATAGGTACCCTTTCATTACTAAACTAAGTAGGCAAACAAACAGTTCTTTGTCTTATCATGACTCATCTCACCTCCCAGTGAGCTGCTCCTGTTGCCACAGTGAAGGCTGATGGGTATGTCAGGATCTCAGCCCCGTGCCTTTGCAGAGCCAGAGACAACTCAGGGAATCTCAGATCATAGCAGATGCCCAAACCAAGCTGTGGCAACAATATAAACACAGCCAAAACAAAGACAGAGAACGAAAAGAGATATTAGTGGTAAACTACAGGCAGAAAGCCCAAAGCGGATCCTAAACATACCTGAAGATTTAAGCAAGGAAATTTTTCTCCTGCTGTATGTAATTCCTGATTAAAATTGTGTTTTTTTTCTAGTAAACTCACTCCAATACCTGACAGTAAAATAAATACAATGTGTCTCAATGGTCTGCTCAAGAACACTTGGACTTGTTTGCTGGCCTTTTTGGGGATATTGAGCATTTTTCATGAATATTTCAGACCTGAAAAGTATTTTTATATTACTAAACTACTGTACTTTCTTGAACTAATTATCCGTTAAGAAGATTTCAAGTGCATGTTTCAGATCTACTTTGTGATGATTATTGTATCATACAATGACACCTTGCCAATGGGCGTTTGGACCGGGGCCGCGAGGGAAGGTCCAGGGATGGTGAAGGCACTTTCTTTGAGGGATACTCCTTTTTCTGGCAGTTCCACATCAAACAAATGGGACTTCCTGTAGACTGAAACAATGTCACCTGTGGATGTCATAACAACGTGTCAGTGTCAGGGAATATCTGTGTCTGGATCTTTCTTTTACAAGTATTAGTGTGAAGAGAGATTATTAAATGGACGGTGCCTTTGTCGTCAACTATGATGTGACTGTTATAGATCCGTCTGTCAGACTCCCAGTTGTGTCCTCGTTCGTGAAATCCTCCAAGAGAAAGCCATACTTCCAACTTCCTGGAAGAAAGAGAGGTTAAAATCTTTCTATCTATCTAACTCATGAAACCAAAAGTGTGTTTTGGCAAACAAAAGTTGAAGAAGTAACATTTTAAGCTTGGACAGAACTAGAATTTGTGCAAGAATTAAAAAAACTTTTAATAGCAGACTATCTTATATCTACTAAAGAAAATATTCTAGCACTGCATGACGGAACAAACTTGAGGGACGCAGAGTAAAATACCAAGAAGAAAGCTACAAAGTGGGACCTATGTTAACTTGGAAAAGAAATAAAAAATTGTTTGCACCTGGCCAGCTGAGTGTATTGCGAGATTGTGTCTCCTGTGAGGCTCTCCGACAGCGACAGCGTCTCCTCTCGGCTGGATCCGATGTAGTCGAAGCCCTCGGGCAGGAAGACCATGCTGGCCCCTCGCTCCTTGGCCTCCTCCACCAGCTGTTTACAGGCGGAGAAGTTGCCCTGTTTGTCCGGGGTGGCTGTCAGCTGACACACCGCAGCCACAGGGTGAGGTGAAGTGGACATCCTGCATGGAGGAGAGGGTGTTATTGTACAGGCATGCCAGGCAAAGATATGAGAACAACTTTGACTGATCATTAACTGCACTAGTTATTCTGTTATATATTTATTGCACAATATTGTACAGCTGGTGATCTTACAAGAATATAGGCACATATTCTGCTCCAAACCATTTAAATAATACAATAAAATGTAGACTACATTTTATGTTCCTTGTTTAGAAGACTACCTGTTAGATAAAAATAGATAAACAATATATTCCAATGTCAGAATAAAGATAAACATACCTGTTCTGCAGGTTGATCTGTGGTCTCCAAGCTGGGAGAAAGGCTAGAGACTTGGCAGATGTTCCCAAAATGCACCTCACTGTGAACATTGATCCAAGTGACCCAGACAGAGAGTCAAATTCCCTGTTTAGTCCATATTTGTAGCATTAACTTTGGTTCGCTGTGCAGCAGGAAGGAACCAGCCGGCTCCTTTCTTCTTCTTTATTCTTTGTCACACGGGGGTAGAAACCAGCATTAAAGCTTAAAGCACACCATCTCCACCTGCTGGAGAGTGTTTGTCTTAGAGAGCTGAGTGTAGAGATTTATTTCTTTATTTATGCAATGTGTAATAACAAAGAAGGAAATAATAATTGTAGAGTGGGTTTATATAAAATCACTAATCATCATTAATAAATCAAATACAGCCAAAGGTTCAGCTGTTCAGAATGAGTTCTGCATATATTTTGTTATATATTCAGTTTTTCATGACAACACCAGATATGCTGATCCAACAGATTTTGGAGGCTATTTATGGCGCTGCTGAATATTGTATTGCATACGGAAAAGTGTTTGTTTTAAAAGCTTGCATATTTTATGGAGCCCCTCTATGGCTGCAAATGCTTTGTCATCTGAGTTTAAGAGAACTGGTGGGTTACAGTGGTTTCGTCACACAGGCAATGGAAGCCCATTTCTAGTAATGTGATCAATTAAAAAGATCCTATAAGGCATAATAATGAGAATAGATCATTTTTAAAATAATGTCTTGTTGATTGAGAAAGTGTTTATTTTGAAATGTGTCATTATTTTGAAATAGTGTTTCATTATTTTGAGATTTGTCATTACTTTGAGGTATTAGGTCATTATTTTTGATAGACCAAATGTTATTTTGATATATTAAGTCATACATTTGAGATACTAATTCACATTTTAAGATATAACGTCATTATTTTTTAGGTATTAAGTCATTATTTTGACATACTAACATTATTTTGAGAAAGTCATTGTTTCGTTTCTCATATAATGACTTACAGGATTCGTTTTACATTTTTCATCACCATGCCGTAAATGGCCTCCCATCATAACTCCAGTGACTGTCTTCATATTTTAAAGAAAAAAAAACACAATAAAAACATCCTTTCAAAGTGGAGTTGATTTTCACACAGGCACTCTTCATGACCCACCTCCTTCTCGGGGTCCTTCCCAGCAACACCCTTCCAAGATGGCAGCCAACAGCAGCAGCACGGGCAGCAAATCCAGCAGCTCCGGAGGAAAACAGTCCGGTCCCTCCGCCGAGCAGGTACTTCCATCTCACGCCGCAGGAGACGCCTCTCTCCCGGCCGCTGTCTCCCGGTCGTGCCCGGTGAATCTGAGGCGTTAATGGGACTCAAAGCCGGCCGAGGCTAACGTTTAGCTCCCCATGGCCCTCATGATGAGCTCCCTCAGACTGAGACAGAAGAAATACTCAAAGCTTCTCACTTCTCTGTGCTTCTAATAAACACTTATTAAAGTATTTTTAATTAGTATGAACCTCTAATGTGGTTTGGCGAGGAGGTGTCGCCCAGTTAAACATACTGGGAGAAGTTATTTATATCAAAAGTAATATTCCCACCCAGTCCTTTAAAGTATTATCTTACAAGTACTACTGTGTAATACTCTTTTACTAACATCCTCATTGGAAAATCTACTTCTGGCTACTATTATCAGTAAAATATATTAACAGTAAGGCTGCAACAAACAATTACTTTCATTTTTATTTCGTTTTATTAATTAGTAAATTAATATTTAGTCTAAAATGTCAGAAAAAAAGGAAAACCTCCTACAGCCAGTGGTGGAAAGTAACGAAGTACATTTACTCAAATACTGTAATTAAGTGCAATTTTGAGGTACTTGTACTTTATTTGTTTTATCCTCCTCCATTTTTTACACCACTACATTTATTTCATAACTTAAGAACTGCAACTAAAGATTATCTTATTTTTTATTTAATTGTATTCATCAAGTAAATTAATATTTAGTCTCTAAAACTTTAGAAAGTACTGAAAAAAACTCCTACAGCTGGTGGTGGAAAGTAATTAAGTACATAATATGTACAGTATTAGAGTACATCTGCTTATTTACTTTCACTTTCACTTTTCACGTAAGTACAATTTCTTGGACTATGTTTATTTTTGTGTACCAACATCAGAAGTCACACTTGGCAATAAATTTGATTCTGATTCAGAAAATACCAGAAAATGGTGTTCAGTGTTTTCCAAAGCATCAAGATGACGTCCTCAAATGTCTTGTTTTGTCCTCAACCAAAAGATATTGAGTTTACTCTCACACTAAAAAATAATTCACATTTGAAAAACTGAAATCAGAGAATTTGGACACTTTTTCTGGAAAAAAAATACTGCAAATGATTGACTCTCAAATCACATGTTGTATACCATAAATCATGACCTTAAACTAATCATTACAGCACTGATTAAAGTTGAGATTAAACAGATGTGTGTATTTCTTTATGGCAGGTGGTGGCGACGTTTCAGAGGATGCGTCAGGAGCAGCGCAGTATGGCCTCAAAAGCTGCCGAGCTGGAGATGGAGATCAATGAGCACAGGTTGGTAGCAGCCCGCTGACCCAGCCAACACACATCTGATAGTACTTTGTTTACAGACATTAGCTCCGGTATCTTGTTAACTCCCCTCTGTTTTTTTTTAAACATCCTTGTTTTCTCCATCCAGCCTAGTTATTGACACCCTGAAGGACGTTGACCCTTCGAGGAAATGCTTTCGACTAGTAGGAGGAGTTTTAGTGGAGAGGACGGTTAAAGAAGTTCTACCAGCTTTGGAAACCAACAAAGAACAGGTGATGGACGTTCTAGTGCATCATCCTTAAATATCACAAGGGAAATGTAAATATGTAAATATTAAATATGTAAAGTGTTGTTGGTGTAAAAATGGACATTTTCCAAATGAGGTTTGGTGCTGTTGGTGCAGACTACATGCTCGCTAAAGCTACTACTGCAGTAACGCTAAGTACTTCCTTTAAATCATGATGTTATGATGTTAGGAGGCTCTCTGGTCAATGCTGCCAACATAATTTGTATTGTCAAGGGAACTTGCAAAACAAATTAGTTCACTTAAATTTTAAAGTAATAGTTGTAATGTTAACACTTTCCTCTAATAGATAAGATTAGATAACCTTTTATTAGTCCCACAGAGGGGAAATTTGCATTGTTACAGCAGTGAGACACAGTGGGAATGACAGTAGGAAAATATATGAAGCAGGACATAAAATAAAATATCTACATAAAAATTCATATAAATAATTACACCTGTACATAGTACAGAGAAGATATGCCTGAGAATACTCATATAAATAAATAAATGTATATCTCTAATAGCTGCATACATGTAGTATTTTAATCCAGCAATAACAGGTATCTCCATTTGATACATATCAATTTAACATAATTTAAAACAAGTCAGAAAACAAGTTGAGCCACAGATCTAACATTTTGTTTAGTAAAAATACTGTCTTTCCTTTATTCCCCGCAGATCTCTAAAATAATCGAGTCCATCAACGCACAGATGCAGGCGAAAGGCCGGGAGCTCACAGAGTACAGGGAACGCTACAACATCCGGTTGGTGGGAGAAGGCGAAGGAGAGGCACAAGGCCAGTCGGCGGCGTCTTCGAGAGACAGCGAAGGAGGCGGATCTAAAAGCGGAGCTGGCGTTTTAGTGTCGTAGTTTGTAGTAATTATAGAGCGCAACAGTAGGGCCTTATGATTTCTGCAGTACTGAAAATATAGCTGGAGTCATAAAATCTGAGTCAAAAAAACAAACCTTTTCACACAATAACTTTGGTTCTGAGATTGGTGAAGTTTCTGCTAAACGTAATGCACACGGTATTGAAGTACTCGTAGTGATCTGCTATGTGAATGCTAGTACATGTAAACATGGCTGTCTGTCTTACATTTGCCTTTCAGTGAAGCTTACTGTTTTTTTATTTTTGAAATACTGTGGCATAAATTAAACGATTAAATTCAAGTCCTGAGTCTTACAATCATTGACACAATGCAGGAAGTTTGTTTACCCATGTAAGGTATAATTGTTTTCAGATGTCTAAAACACACACAAGTTCACAAGGTTATTAGATAAAAACTAAATCACAATGCATTTAAGATTTTGGACTTGCTGGTTTCATAGGGCCTGAAGTAAGTTGAGCCAGCACAGGTCCTGGAAGGCATTTCAACAATGTGTTAAGAGCATGAACAAGAAATTATACTGTAAACATGTCGCTATAATGAAATCTGTCAGCTTTGTGAAACGTTTTATTGACACGTAAGACACAAACTGCTGCTGGTTTGTCTTCATAATGCTGATGTGAGAGAAGGTCAGTGCCACCACAACACCTTAATAATAAAGCCCCGTCAGAGAAAACGCAGTGAAACGTATCGTATTGTTTCTGTTCTGGAGCATCAGTTTAAAGTTGTGAGAATTCACGTGTTTAAATGCTGCCGACCTGATGCGTGCTGGCCAAACTGTTTATGTCGTTGTGAGGACAGAAATGTTTTTGTTAATGAATTAAAGAATGTCCCAATTGTGCTTTTTTTTGTGTTGTGTCTTAAATCCTTTCTGGTGCCAAGCCTTGAAAACGTGCCCACTGTTTACAATCAAACATCCCTAACTTTCTTTTTTAGGAAGTAAAACCCACTCAGGCAGTATTTCTCACGTTTATGTGGTCGATTTCATGTTTAGATTTAAAAAAATCTAATGTTTCAACCTGTTTAATCAAAGTGGGGTTTACTGATTTTCCATTTTTCTTCCTCCCAGAGTTGGATGAAAGTTAAGGTCAGCCACAGTCTTTGATTTGTCAACATGCAATCTCACCTTACATTATTTCTGTTCATTTCCATTCATGGTTTTCTGGGGGGCTCTGTTACATCTATTTTTGGCATGTGTTTTGGATAACATGCTTGACCGCCCCACCTACACACACACACACACTGAGGGGATCTGCTGGTGGCTCTGTTATGCTGTGAGGGGCATTTTTCTGGCATGGTTTTGGGTCCACCTACAATAGAGGGAAGCCTGAGTAATGCCAGTGTAGAGGGCATTACAGACATTTAAACAAGAAAAAAAAAAGGCATTAGGTACAAAGACATCTCCTGATGGTTTTTCCTTTAAAGTGACAGTTGGTAAGAAAAGGACTTATTTAAAAAATTAAAGTGAGTACAAATTCCTGGTCCATTCTCTCTCTGGTACATCAAATTGCCTCCAAAGTCCCTCCCCTCAGTGTCCCTCAGTCTACTTTCATTTTAACTAATTTTTCTTCATTGCTCTTCTGTTTACATAACTTAACTTTTTTTTGTGCAATGGTTCAGTTGTTGTTCATCCGGTGTTAGGTCTGCTCCTGGTTAGAGCATGTGCAGTGAAGCAGAGCTCTGTCAGATACTTTGCTCTGATTGGTTGATTTGATTCAGGTGTGTTGGATTCGTGTCAAAAGGCCTCAGAGGCAGCAGGTGGAGCCAGAGGAGTCAGATTTTTATCATAGGTCATCTGTCTCATGCACTACTATTGGGATATAGTGGCAGTTTTAGCAACTATGACCAAAAGTAATCTTTAAATAAGTTACCTTCTCTTCTATTTTAACCCACAATGCTAGCAGGAACCATAAAAACGTAACGCTGCTTCACACAGGGAGCCAAAGAGCAAATTTAATTGTTAAAAGCTACTTGCGGTTCTAAAGTCACCACAGTCACCCAGGTCATAATACCATCATCAGTCACCACTGTGTTACATCATCGATAATAGCCTTAAGACATTCATTTAAATAAAAATATTCAACATTATAACTTTAAGTTACTCAGTAAAAAGATCTAATAAGATACAGATTATTTTTTACAAAAGACAACAGACACTATATCAGTAAAAAATAAAAAAAAAGCTTCTCGACGAGGATGGGATTCGAACCCACGCGTGCAGAGCACAATGGATTAGCAGTCCATCGCCTTAACCACTCGGCCACCTCGTCTTATGGACTCCTCCATGATATCACCTAACAATTTATAGAGGACATAGTTGGCGCTTGTCGGATTAATACTGATGGTGACTTTCATTATCTGATGTAAATTCATAAAGTTAATAAAACCAGTCGTTTATTCTCCCGTGACTGACATCATCAGTCGCTCCGGGTTGTCCTGTGTCGCTGCGGCGCCTTTACTCCGGACATTACGGTGATGACGCACATCGATATGCGCCGCCGTCGCAGCCGCAGCAGGATGGTAACAACCGAGCTGTGTTTTGATGGAGATCACGACAAAAGCTGCTTTCATTTCTCCGTTTTTATCCGCGCTGTTCGCAGCCGTGCGTCGCCGCTGACCGGCTGAACATGCAGCCCGGTGCCGTGGGTCGTGTTTGCTCTGCGGTGGTACTGTAGGTGATGTTAGCTCGGACAGCAATAAGCAGCCCCCCTCGCTTTGTGCACAGTGATTACTAGTTTCTCTGGCATGCATCTCTCCAAGAAATGTTCGGCCTTCAAAGTGGTGCTGAGTGCTCTGCTGATCGTGGCGCTCCTGCAGCTCATATACCTCTCCTTCCTCTCCAAGTTTCACGGGAAGCAGCAGCGGTACCGGTACTCTGAGCTCTTCGGGGGCTCAGGGGGGAAGAAAAATGGGCACCATGAGAAAAACTCCCGGAAGGAGCGTCTGAGGTACTCCCTGTCCACCGGTGGGATCTTTGACAACAGCGGGCAGTACAGGGTGTACAAGAACTTGATCAAAAGTGATTTCACCAGCAGTCAGAGACCAGGAGCAGACCCCAGCTTCCAATGTCCTGGCTTTGGCCACACACACCACCATCAACAACCTGCACCACCTGGAGTCCCTCCTGGACAGGTGGCAGAACCCGCTGTCTGTGGCCATATTTGCTCACGGCCAGGATGTCAAGTTTGCCACAGCTCTGGTCTACGCCCTCAGCTTCTTCTGCCCCCAGATTCAGGCCCTGGTGGACTTCCACTTGGTCTGCCTCTCAGGAGAGATGGCCAGTTTCCCCGAGCAGGACCGCGAGCATTTCGCCGGGCTCGAGGACTGTCCCTCTGTTTTCTCCAGACTGGAGAGCCACAGGGACAAATACAAGAACTACGCCATCAGCGGAAACATCTCCTACCCCAACAACCTCCTTCGTAACGTCGCCCGCGGAGGCACAGAGTCCTCCTACGTCCTGGTCATCGACATCGACATGATGCCGAGCGCTGACCTGCACCAGCAGTTCCTGGCCATGATCATGAGGCGGGAGCCGGCGAGCAATGAGGTGTTCGTGCTGCCCGCCTTCGAGATCCGCCACGCCAGGAAGATGCCGGCCACCAAGACGGAGCTGGTTCAGCTCTACCAGGTCGGTGAGGTCCGGCCCTTTTACGAGGAGCTGTGCTCTCGCTGTCAAGCCCCCACCAACTACTCGCAGTGGGTCAACAGCCATGTTAGAGACACGGGCACCCTGGAGGTTGCCTACACGCTCACCTGGGTGGACCCCTGGGAGCCTTTCTACATCGGGCCCCACACTGTGCCCCTCTACGATGAGAACTTCAAGCAATACGGCTTCAATCGAATCAGCCAGGTTTGTCCGACACTTAGGTGTGAAAGGTCACTCTAGTTTGACTCCTGGTCCACGTATTAGCTGACTGAGAGAGTTGAGCACTCTGGAAAAAGCTAATAATTGGCCGATGAGTAAAGATTTTCGGCTGGCAGGTGCATTAGGGAATGAAAACATGCATCAAGCCTGTGCGCTGTCAGCAGTAAGTCCGTTGAAAAGGCAGCATGGTCATATATACCATATTTTGCAGAGATGAGACAGTAACAGTTAATACTGTACCTCCAAATTATTTTCTTTTTCAATCAATAAATCTTTTAGTCTACACAGTAAAAAGAAAATGGTGAATAATAATAAAGCAAAGGGGTGAAAACATAATTTCTCCCCTGCCACCGCTGACTTATTTAAATTGGGCTGCAACTCTCAATAATTTTCATCATCAATTAATCTGTCTATCGATTAATCAAGTAGTTGTTCGCTCAGTGAAATGTCAGAAAATGGTGAAAAATGTTGATCTCTTTTCCTAAAGCCTGAGGTGACGTTTTGTTTTGTTCACAACCCAAAGATACTTTTTCTGAAAAATTATAACAATTAATTGATCATCAGACTAGTTTCCAATTAATTTAATAGTCAAACTTTATTCGATTAATCAAGTAATCAATGCAGCTCTACAACCAGCAGTCCAAAATCCAAAGATATTCAGTTTACAATCATTAAAGACTAATTAACCAACAAATATTCATATCGAGAAGCTCCAACCAGTGAGTTTTTGGTATTTTTCCTCTAAAAATTACTGGATTAATGGGGTCTGCTGTTGTTTCATGTCTTCTGTGGCTCTGAAGGGAACTATTGTGAAAAATCCCAATTATATCATCAGGTTTATCTCATATTGGATTTGAGACTTCACTAGTGTGTGTTCTAGATGTGGGTGTAGAGTTGGAAAGATGTGGGTGTAATGAAAAGACAATATAAACCCTTACGAAGGACTAAAAGTAATCTTGGCCTCTGGACAATTTTGTCCATCATTACAAACAAATGTCTTCCTCCTCCAGGCCTGCGAGCTCCACGTGGCCGGATACAAGTTCTCGGTGCTGAGCTCAGCCTTTGTGGTACACCGCGGCTTCAAGATCCAGGGGGAGTTCCACGCCAAGAAGGACGAGGAGAATAAACGCAACCGGGTTCTGTTTCGCACCTTCAAAGAGGGCCTGAAAACCAAATACCCATCCTCCAACCGCCGATGCTGAGAGAAGACGTGGACTACGCATCCCGCCTCTTTCAGTCTCTAATGAAACTCGTCTACTGCTGAAATGAAGGACGTACATTTTTCTTATTTTAACCAGCTTCCTTCAGTCTCTCCCTGCCCAAAACGTCCTAGTTGGTCTGTGATTTACTTGTGATGATGGCACAGTAGGAGTCTAATCTAATCCAACTCTGAAAATGAGCAGCAGGGAAACGTTCTCTGGGGGTTTCTGAGAACTAGTTCGGACTAAAAGGAATAAATGATCATCCAAAACTTGGGAACTAGCTGGCAACTTGTGAGATTACTGTTTTTTTTTTTAATCGACTGCAAATGTAAATTCTAGATGGCATTTGGAGTTAATGTTTAAGCAGATGAGGTACTTTTTTGTTCTATTTTAAGACATTTTGGAGCTTGTTTGGATACAAAAATAGACAAAACATTTGAGAATGAGTCACTACAAACGTCCTAATTTCACTGTATGTAAGATGAAGATTAAGGTTTTACATTTCATGACAGCTCATCAAAGATTGCCTTGTTCCTCAAAGTCCAACACATTTAATCACCCTTTTTACAGTCAATGATGTTATATAAAAACAAGTTGTTCATATAGGCAGACAGAGAACAAACGGTCTTCTGACTGACTAATGCAACGATGTGGTGCACAATCATCACGCTGTTGCAGAAAACACAGTTTCAGCTGCTGCATTTAAATCCTGCAGGA
Organism: Scortum barcoo; assembly: GCA_023238725.1. NCBI lineage: Eukaryota > Metazoa > Chordata > Actinopteri > Centrarchiformes > Terapontidae > Scortum > Scortum barcoo. Next base: position 11,754,843 of record CM041532.1, on the reverse strand, counting down.
GGAAATCTTGCCATGTTTCAGACACTTTTGTCAGATATTTTCAGCTTTTTAAATAACAATAATGAAGTGAAACTAACCGGCAGTTCAGGTTAACAACTACTTTTCACTATAAAAGGAAATCAGCCCTTCTTAATGTTGTGCCAATCATCGATGTTCTCCGACCAGCAGGTGGCAACAGGCGCTCGTGTGTCGCCGTGTGTGTTTTAGCCTGGAGAGTGTTGGGAGCACTACAGCGGGGCGCAGGGATTACGCAATGCCAGTGTTGTTTGCCACTCAGGGGGATGCGAATTTACTCTGTGCCACAACTGTCAGCGCATTTCAGAGGTTTTTAGTGCCCTGTAGGGACTTGTTCTCGCCGCAAACTGTCTGAAGAGATTACTCAAAAGTCAGGAGGACGACAAAGCACTTGGAAACTTTATTTAGAGCATTATACGAGACTAAAACTTGGCCAGGACTATGGAAAACTACTGTATTATAACACTGAGGACCTGACACTTTTAGATTATCTAGAGTTGGGGAGTATAAGATGGGGTCAGTGGGCCACACAGACATGTAGCGTGGATAGAGAATTAAAAATACTGCACAATCAAAATGTAAACCACAAATGGAAGCAGTCTGTGCTGTCAAAAAGATCACTGTGGAAATGTTTTCATTTCAACACCACTACATAAAATAGCAGATTACTGATTTTACACATTATTCTGTAACCTGAGGTACATACAGCACACACAGTATTGAACCCTCTCTACCACTCTTTTAGTGAAAATGCATATAAACTGCATATGTACTACAAAGTACTGCATACACAAAATGTTTTAAGTGATATATTGTTATGTAATTGTTGATTTAGGAGAGATTTACACACGTTTTCCTTCCTCACTTGTAGTGTTTGATATATTTATTGTGAAAATGTTTTACTTAAGCTGGATTTTTTTCTCTTTTTTTATGACCCCAAGCAGGAAAACTGTAGCACGAAGTCTTGTTTGGTGCGAAAATTGATGTTTGGTAAGGAACTTTTTTGTTTTAGAGCCACTATAAAATCATTTTTATTCAGTATTTTTGGAGTGAGATCAATTTCAACAGATTACCTTGTGTGATGATGTTGTGTGGTGCTTTATTTCTCTCTCGTCTTTTCTTTACATTAACATTTTATTATTATTATTATTATTGTTATTTATTTTTCCCTTTGTGCCCTCAAAATAAAATGCCCTGATTTGTATTGTGGAAATTTCTATTAAACCTGCAGGGTGATTTTTTTTTTTCATTATTTGATCCATATCAGTTGCTTGTTTCACAAAAAAAAAAAAGAAAAAAAAAGAGATAAAGTCTGTCGTTACAACTACAGAACAACATCCTCGGTCTTTACAAAGCTCATTGGGAGCACCTGGAAATGCACAAATCCAATCAACCTAGGGATTTCTAATGACGAGCAATGTCAACAGCATTCCTCAAAGTATCACTCAAATGTGAGCTGAACAAGCTGAGAGCGGGAACGAGCCAAGAACTGTGGCACTTAATGTCTAACGAACATTACCGAGCAGACTTCGCTGATTTGAGCTTAAAACGTGTCCGACGCGGTGTAAGGATTAGTGAATGTTTGTGTTTCGCGTGATGAGAAAAACAACAACATATCAGTGGGAGTATCGCTCACCAGGCACTTGACACAGTTCACATTAATCTGTGGTGTAACATGGTTTAAGGGGGGGGGGGTTAAAGGCGTCCCTGCACCAGTAGCATGTGATGAGTGATTACAGGCTGAGCGAGGCCAACATCCAATTTAAAGCTCCTATTTAGTAATTAAGATCTGTATTAAAGGAGTTCTCAGTAAGGCTTCGCTTTGATGTAGACTTCATTATCTCTGTTACAGCAACCAAGAAAGAGCATCCGACTAATATTTCTCAAAAATGATGTTTTTTTTTTTTTAAATACCAAATAAAAGCGAGGACAGTCTTTAGAAAGTGCAGAAAATGTAAATAAATATGTTTGTGTAGCTTTCAAAGTTGCCCGAGCGTTGATCAAGGAGCCGGCCATCTGTTAGGGAACCAGAGCACGTGACATTGACATTCGGCACTTGACTGTCCGAGGCACTGCGGCATTTCGTGGCTAAGCCTTCATTACCGGGCTCAGTGATGGACCAGGCATGCGAGAGCTAGTGGCACGCAGCTCCCTGCTTCAGCTTTAGATCGGCTTTCATGAGGCACACCTAATCAAATATCTGCCACTTTTGCTTTCTGCTCAATTTATCGAGCCTTCCTCGTCACACGTGCTCAAATGCAGACTTAGAGCCAAACCCGGAATAATATTTTGCATATTTTTGACAAAGATTTTTCTTTCATCTCAAGATATTGTCCAAGTTTTTCTTCTCTCTTTTTATGCAGTAATACATACATTAAAAATACAGCTTAAAGTAGTTAACATATTCCTTAGATAAGCTGAAAAAGAAAATTGGTGCTCTACAAAGACGACATGTTTGATTCCCTCTAGGTTTCTTTTCCCCCTGCTCTGTCTTGGCTGTTAATAATGTGGCAGAAGGTGCAGAAATGCTGGGGGGGCTTGTGAGAATCAGGACTGGCAGGTTTGGTGAGGTAAAGTGGGGTTTATATCGGCAGCTTTGGGGAGTGGAGGCTTATCTGGGTCAGAGAGCTTTACGGCATAAGCAATTAGGGCTGCCCTCTCTTGTGTATGCTAGCAGGAGGGAGGCCTCCCGCCATCTAGATTAGCCGTCCTGCTAAGGCAAGGGGTCAAAATACAGACAGAGACATAATATAGGTCCTTCTGGTTCAGTGAATGGGTAAGACTTGAAGTCAATGCCCCATACTTATGACAGGAATTTGAAAAATGAATTGTAGCCACAAATGAAGTGGTTGTTTGTCCAATCTCGTGTGTAACAGCAGTTTGGAGAGAAAAGGACTATAGAGGATGTTTATGCCGCTCAGCTTAACATCAGTGATTTCTTCTAATGAGCCACTTGACTGGATTTGCAAGTGATTAGGTCGAACAATTTGGAGAAATGGTTGAAGACAGCTTTGCAATTATTGAATAAATGGTTTGTAACTTGAGGGTCTTAAAAGGGATTTACAATAAATTAAATCAGAACAGTGACTTACAAATAGACTGCAGTTACATAATGGTGCATTTTCCACACTGGAGCTGTTCCAGCAGCTCTGTAAAAAATGCCTGTCACCCTGAAATGAAAAAGAAATTATCAATGGGTATGCAGGAACATTTAATAAGTGCCAAGAAGTTTAGACAAAAGCTAAACTTTCCTGATGAGATTGTTCTGAGCTCCACTTAACTCTCCACTCTGACCGTTTTCGTGATCAGTTAATGTCTTAATTATTTCTTCGATTAATCGATACATCGTTTGCTCTTTTTTATGTCAGAAAATAGTGAAAAATCACCACCATCACAACTTCCTGGACCTCTAGGTGACATTTTCTGATTGCTTGTTACATTTTTTTATTGACATAAAACAGAGATGAAACAGCTAGTTTGCTTGTTAAATGAACCATCACATTGTCACTGGTTAATTTACTCTCACTGACTGTTTCATTATTAGCAAAGTTGTCTCATTGTCTTTGTTCTGAAACCACAAAAAGTGTGATCACTACAGCTTCTTATTTAACTGAAACTGAGTGGTTGAAGTCCCACTTGTGAGCTGCAAGTAACAATTATTTTCATTATTTTATTTTATTATTTAACTATTATTTTCTGGACTGAGCAGATTCATATTCGCTCTAAGAATTTTGAAGACTCACTCAACATCCTCAGATGTCTCATTTTATCCAACCAATAGTCATAAAACTCCCAAGATGTTCAATTCATACAAGTATAGAACAAACAGGAGCTAAAACAACAAAGAAAATTACTATTTCTTCTTTGTTTTTTGTTTGTTTTGTTGTTGTTTTTTTAACAACGAATAACTCTAGTGTTTTCTTAAATTTTCTTGGGTTTTATTTTATATTCATGTTTGATGAAATTCACTTGTATAAATGCAAGAAAATCAGAACTAAATAATGAAACATCTAAATTGTATGGCACAAATAAAAAGTTTTAAAAATTCTCACATTTTAGAGACCAAAACTGCATAAAGTTTATCATTTTTATTTGAAATATGACTTAAATGACTGAAAAGCTAAAACAAAACAGCTCCCTTTTCCAGTAACACACTCCACCCTCTCTTTCCTTTATAACCTCCCCGACTCATGTTAATTACATGCAAGTCAGTTAGCTGGGACAGTCTTTCCTGATGAGACAATCACAACAACAGATTGTAACCACACGCTGAGCGCGTCTCTCCCCAAGATGCAGCCATCCGTTTCACTTAAACAGGTGACGGCTTAACTGCCATCAATGCCAGCTTTGGGAGAAGTTTACCTGTCTGCTTACTGGGAAAAAAAGCCTCTCAGGAAAAAGGGACGCATATCACTCTGCTTTTAAATCTGGCGTTCTTGGACGCCCAGGCTGCCCGCACTTTAAATGTATCCCGCTAAAGCCAGACTATCCAGGCTGGAGGACAGAAGTAATGAGACGTGACACTGCCCAGGGGAGAGAAAAGTAGGCCTAACAGATATAGGTAATCCTTCTCACCAAGCCAATGCCTCTCAGCCTCCCACCCGGCTGTCACATGAACCCGGAGAATGTGGGAGGGGACTGGGGGGGTGCTGATCAAAATATACACACAAAAAGGTGAAAAAATCCACATGCCACGAAGTGAACCATATGTTCCCCACACACAACAGGCAGGGTGTGTTGATGCGGTTTCGATCGATGCACTAATGCAAGACTCCTTCATCACAGATGATGGAGGGTATGATATAACTGCACCAGCATTTTGCCTGAGATCAGATTTCCTGAGGGATTTCAGTGATATTATCATGCAAACAAATCAGTACCTTCCTGTCCTCATATAAAAGCTTTTAAAAAGTTCACTGATTTTCCCATAAAGAAGCATATCAACAAGGCTGGCTGATAATACAGCAACTATAACAGAGGAGATTAAGTGGGATTTATATGACAGATTTTAGTTAAACTGCCAGCCAATGTATCAAAGGATCAAAGAACGTGACAAAATCAATATAAGCTAGTAGTGAGGGTGACTGTATTTGTTTTCACTTCTCTGAATTGTCATGTTGTTTGTGTTAAAATTTTAACTAATTTAAGTGTTAGCGACTACCAATAATAGACAGACTACGTGTGTTGTTGATGGCCGCAAATATCACCACAATGCAAGGACTACACTTCCTGTTAGTGCAAAAAGACAAAACTTTTATTGGCATCTTGCATGCAAAAAAAAGCATACCATAGATCCTGTCTGCACAAAAGCTTCTTTAACATTTGACAGCCCAAATTCTACACAAAACTGCTTTACTTGTTTAAATGTCAAAATGTTAGAGTTAGGGTTGACACTGAACAGCTGCCATTCAATGATCAATACTGAATAAAAATTATAACTGAGTCTGATAACTGCATTCAGTGAATCAAATTATGATTAATACTACAAATCAATTGTGTCAAACAAGTGTAAAGATAGGCTAAATATTTTTTTTACAAAGGCCTTCTTTAGGTGCCTTGCATAACTGAACTTAATGTATTACAGATAATATAATAAAATGAACAAAAACAAATCAAGTGCGACCAAAGTGCAGTTGAGCATTTGATGTCTGACTGCCTCGTGTTTTGGTCTGTGTGTTTTGTTGATGATTCTCGCATTAATTAGAGCAGATCAGGGGTGACCCATGTTGACAGATGTCACATTGAACAAACGCAACCCCTGAGTTTTCATGCATGATAACATGAAAACAGAAAATATTATATATATATATATATATATATATATATTATATTTACATATATATTATATAAACATACCATACGGATATGCATCCCTCGCTACCTCACAAATATAAAGTAGTTTGACTAAAATGAACCCCTGAAGACTATGGGTGCAATGGTACATGTATTAATGCTGAACTATTTAGTGCTTATTCCCCATGAAGCTTTTATTGTGGTGAACATGAAGTCAGGCTTCGATCCCGCTATAATGTTCCTCCTGTGAGCAGTATTATTAATTATTTAAACTTACACTGACAGATTTACTTTTCTTTACTTGCTCACAAAAGATATATGATGCAAATGTTTGCCACCCTGTATTTCTGCAAAAAAAAAGGCCCCCTTATAGTCGACTTTCTGAGTCGTCATCTGAAAACCACAGCCTGAAATGAACCATGAATTTTGTGTACTGATTCCTCTCTATCCTTAAAAAAAGCCAAAAAAAGAGAAAAAAAATGAGAATAACAGAGAAAGCCAAAATATTCTTCCTTTTTGTAGATGACAGTTTCATATTCATGTGGCTGAAGTTTTCTATATTGAAAGATCAGAGTGCGAATTCAACCATTAAACAGGAAAACCAGCACAAATGGTGTTTCAACGCTTGTGACCATGATTGTTTGAACGCAGGGTTTTACAAATGAGGGTCTTCACGCAAGTAGAAAAGGGACTTAACCATTTCTTCCTCCACCTTAACTATAGGTAACAATAGTTTTTGACACAGTATGACTCAACATGGAAACACATCCGTCCAACACACCGCTCTGCGCTTGGCAGGTAACAGTCAGCAGCACGCCATGCAGATATGCACCCCCATCTTACCATCGCATGTCCCCGCCTTCCCATACAGTTTGCCCCTAAACAGACAAATTATCCTCCCAGTGATTCTTCCCACCTCGCTGTTCTGTCCAGGACCTGACAGTAGCACAGAGGCCGAGGATGGGCCGGGATGGGCTGGGTCGACCCGAGAGGATCAGAGGATATAAGTCACCAAAGCAGGAATTAATGAGCATTATAGTATTAGGTAAGAATAAGTCCCACCTTAAATCCCTCAGGATTCCTAAACAACTCCAGTAACACCTGTTATAATGGAGGGAAACAGAGGAAGAGGAGGGTTTTATGACAAAGCAAGAAAGAAAGAGGCTTGATATCAATATCATACTATATTTAAGCTGCATATAACATTTGCCTGCTGTAAAATTACAAATGCGATTAGTCTTTTTACTTGCTTTTTTATTTTATTGAAAACTCAAATAGTTTGCAATTAAAAGTATCTACTTTATCTGATTGTGTTGTTTCATGTGAAAAAGTCAGTTTAACTAAAAAACTAAAACTAAATATGAGAACTATAATGAACAATAATCAGTGCTTTGGGTAGCTGAAACTTATAAAAGTACAGGTTAAGAGTAACAAATCAGATATGAAAGCGGGTTTTGCACCTACACCTTCATACACCTGGTAGTTCTTTAACAATGGCTACACAAGATTAATAAATAAACACTAGTTTTAGTTTGATTTATTTAACACAAAAGGACACATGAATTGAGGTGGTGGCTACTGAACTGAATCCAATGTAATGTGCAGGTCCTCAGCTCAACTTAAAACTACTTCACCTTTCACAAACGTCTTAGTTTAACTTAGAAATTACATTTGAAAACAGAAAAGGCACAACTTAAGACAAAGAAAAGGTTAAAGTCACTTCAAATTATTTCCGTGACCATGACGAGCAAACAAGAAAACAAATAAACCAGTGCGAGCAGTGATTTGCAGGCTATTTTTTTAAAGGCTTAATTTAGAGTTTGCCAGCTAGACGTGAGCTTCCAGTAAGCTGATCCCTCAAACAGCGACAATGATACTGTCTGTGGGTGGTTCATCGTATTGGAAGGAATAAAACAAACCAATCCACCAGTTAACAATACCTGGAAAGAACATCCCTTTACAGAAATAATCTCCAGACAGCTTTCCAGTTCACACCTTGAAGAGTAAAGGAGCTTGTTGCCCCGACTTGCTTATAATATCACAGACAGAGCACCACATAAGAGGAGTGAATCAAGTCACACAAGATAATTCACTTTTAAGAGTCTGGTTTCCTGATCTGATTGGTTGAACATGCCTGTCACAATTACCTAAGCCTGTCATTATTACCTAAACCACTTGTCTTTTAAGATATAAGATTTATTTAAAAAAATCCTGGATAGAAAGCTTGCAAGTCATGTAATTGTAATCTTGAAGAGATCTGTTATCTCCATATACACAATTTGAAACAGTACTATAACAATTAAATGATACCCCCAGTGGTGGAAGAAGTATTCACTATTCCTTTACTTACTGCAGTACAAATAAAGTTCAGATTTTTCTGGATTAATATTACTATTACTTTACTGCTGCAGATGTTGAAGGTTGAGCTCATTTTATCTACTTTATATACTGTTGGAGTAGGGTGATCTGCAGTAATGCATCATGGTCTATAAGACCTTCATATATTTGTAGTGTTTTTGTCCTGTGATAATAACGTATCTCTAAAAAGTAAACTTTTCATGAAAAATTGCATTTTCAGCGTTGTGAGGATGCATTTTCCCGCTGATCCAAAGAGGGTTAAATTTGGAAATACTGGGTTTTCACTGGACATGAATAATATGAAAAATCTTAATATGTAAAGTAACTAAAGCTGTCAGATAAACGTAGCAGAGAAAAATATCAAGAATAAATTTTAGATGGAAGTACTTGTGTAAAGCACCTCAGGATTATACTTAAAAATACAGTATCTGAGTATGTGCTGGTTAAGGGTCAGTATTTATATGTACATTTATATGCCTATTTTACAGTTAGGTCATTGTTTTTGTAGTAACAGACAAAATAAATAATTTTTTGTATGAACAGTTTACATTTGATTGATTTGTACCACATAGCAAAATGAGGCACAATACATTTCTTACTTTAATGTGCTGTGACACCGAGGTCAAACGCTCTTCAAGCACTTTTAGACAGAGAGGTATATTCAGCATTTATCCAAGGCAAGAGACGACACAAACCGATTCATTACATGCCAGCTTATTAAAGTGAATATTTATAATTTTTTTATAGTCTTAGATGGTAGTAAAGCAGTGTGGACTGCTGGTCACAGAAAAAAACAAGGTATTTGAATATATCTGCTCAGGTTCTGAAAAGTTTTCTCTTTTTTGACTTTCTGACAATTAATTGTAATCAGTCGATTAATTCATAAGGAAAACAATCAGTCTGCAATCTGTTGCAGTCTTGTCACAGTTAAAAATGCTCACATTTTGCATTGTCTTTTTAGCATAAGATCAGTAAGTCTCTTAGAGTGTTTGGTGGGCAGAAGCTTCAAATACACAGCTGATAAAGTTTTTTGGATGGTCACACTTGTAAAATATGTGTCTATTTCATGAATATTTATTTCTTTATATATTTCAAATATTTCCATCAAGTGCTGCTGGAGATCTAATTTAAACCTCCATTTGGTGACGAGGGGAGGGGAGGACGTAGGGGGATAGACCTGTCTGAGAGGATACTGCTTTTGAGTTGCAAATGAGCTTGTAATTAGCCCTTACACATTTGCCTGGAGGGAATTGGAAGTGTGTGTGTGTGTGTGTGCGTGCGTCATTGTGTGTTTTTTAACCCATTTTCCTTAGAATAGGGGTCGATGGTGATAAGCAGATAACACTAATTACTTCTCCTCCCAATTGCTTGTTAATTGTGCTTGGTGTGGGTTTATACAGCATGGTAATAGCCCCCCCATTCCACACACACACACACACACACACACACCTACACACACAGATGCATGCCCCCTGCTTTGCCTGTTGGCAAAATCAACAGGTCATTTTTTAAGCAGGAGGCTTCTGTTTAAGCCCCTAATTAATTATGCCAAGTGGGGTTCCACCATGTATGGGTCCAGCCAATGACGCAGAGTGTGTGTGTGTGTGTGTGTGTGTGAGTGTGTGTGTGTGTGTGTGTGTGTGTGTGTGTGTGTGTGTGTGCATTAAAGTGTAGTTGCTCACAAAGTAAACATTATTTTCTGCCTTGGATAAAAACACAATTCTGTGACCAAACAAATTGTATCTACTGAAGACAAAATGTCTCTCTGATGAGGTGAAATAGGACAGATGGCACTTTTTTATTCCATTAATTATATATATATATATATACTATCAACATTACATATATAATTGGTATGTGTGCCACTTCCTGTGCCGCTTTTCAGCGTTGCATCCTGACAGGCAGCTAAAACCTCCTCCTGCATGTAATGCTGTAACCCTTGACAGGATAATACTCAAAGGCTGCCTTTTTTTCCCATCAGGTGTTCCTCAAATTTCTAGTGAACATGATGCTCACTAATTCAGAAGCATCTACAAGGTATAAACAATGGCAGCTAGATTATGAACATATTGGGACCAATTTAAGGATTAAAGCTTTTATGAATAAATTAAAGTAATGTTAATACATATATTTGCCAGGTGAACTTATACTGTTAACTTGGGCATCATGGATGTTTTCCACAGATATTTAGCTTTGATTGACCATTTAATGTCAACTTCTTGGTAGTTAAATGTGAAAATTATTGTACCTTAATGAGGAGAACTTGAAAGATCCAGTAGCTTTGGTCTTTTCCACTTGAGGAAAAGATGTCGTGCCATGTGCTTTGGATGATTCACTACCCGAATTATGATACAAAAAAATATAATGCACACATCTACAAGCAATTTTGTTTTTCCGGTTCAACTTCGCTGTGTGTTTGGATTGTTTGAGGGAACAGTCAGCCACGCTTGGATCAAACCTTGACGTGCAGTGACAGTGAAAATAACCTCTTTCTGTTGGCGGGCTGTTAGAGATAAAACTGAAAATGAGTTAATGAACTTTTCTTCTCCTAACCATTTAAAGTATCCATGGAAATTTAACATTCATTTATCAATTTCAAAATAAAAGCCTGCCTCAGATTGTTTGGATGCTGACAAAAATTATGAGGTCTGAGGTGCATCATAAAGTAAAACTATATAATTTAAATGGCCTTGAGGTGACACATTTAATCACTGAAGCAGGGGGTAGATTATGTGTAATAATTATCTTGAGAGTAGTAATTCCTGTCAGTGACAATAACATAATCAGTGATGTCAATTTTATAGAAATTCAGTATACTTAACCCCCCTGCCCTCCCAGCCTGTCCTTCTACAAACACATACATCATCTGTTCATTCCTTCACCATCTTATCATTTATCCAGTTTTAACGGATTGGGAGTGCTTAAGCAGATTTCGGTTCAGTCTGCTCTCAAAGTGTTAAACAGACTGGGTCAGGGGATTTCATGTAATGAAGGTGAGTGGGTGTGTGCGTGTGTGGGGGCGGTACTCAACGGTGCAAAGTGTCTGAAACTTGGAAGGGTCAGATTAAGTGTGAACATGATCTTCACTGAGCTCATTTCTCCCCTTCTGTGCGTCAGGGTGTGACTCACACACACACAATCACACCTACTCCCCCCCTTTCCATTAGCCCCCCAATCCCACTCGGTATTTTAATCTAGATTTAGGATCTAACACGTATCAAATGATTGCCTACTGCTTATAAAGTAATTCTATACGCTTTCTATAACCTAAACTCCACCGAACAGGAGCAGATTTGGAAAGCTTGCACAGTGACCGCTGCTGAAAGGATTAGTCAACTCTTCTGATAATTGCTTAATTGATTAGTCATTTATCTAGTAAATATTTGCTCATGTCAGCCACTCAAACGTGAGATTTTTCTGCTTTTCTCTCTTATTTAAATATCTTTGGGTTTTGGGCTTCTGGTAGAGTTTTGTTTCTGTTTCACATTGTTGCAACTTCAGTCAATGTTTTGTGTTTCTAAAAAAACATTATTAATATTATTATTGTTATGATTAATATTATTATTAGTAGTAGTATTAACCAAACAATTAGTACAATCATTTTTTAATTTATATATTTTTAAAGCCATAAAACATTAGTTATATCCCTGACAAAAGAGATTTATGCAAAACTGACACTATAAACAGACTTTAGAGCAACTTTTATATAAACCATAACTTTCTCAACTGTTATTGGTTCTTTCTAAAACTTTGCTGTTGACAAATTGTTTGGCAAACTGGCAAAAAGATGCCAGATGAAGCTTTAGTCCTACTGACAAAGATTTAAAGTTATATGGTGATGAAACAGTAAATATTTAAAAATCAAAAAACACATTTTTGACAGACATTTCATTTTAATATTATTTTTACAAATTACAACTTATTAAATTCATACTGTCCACAGTTCAACTCATTCTCGTTTTCTTTTTAAACTTAATTTTCTAATTGTGAGTGTGCATTAGTAGATAATTATTACGCTTCTTATGAACTTGGTTTTATGTTGTTCCTATTACAGGAATTGTGTCTCATTTGTGTTTAAAAAACAAAACAAAACAGAAACCCTGATAAACTAACTCACAGTCTCAATAAATTGCTTAAATCCACCATTACTGCACTATTCTTATTCAGAAATTGTGATCCCCTGATCATTGCTCCGTGTCTGGCTGTCTCATATCTGTATTCTAGACAGATTTAGGGATATTAAGCCCCTTCACCTTATTTTAAACCAGATGATCCTTCACCTGACTGCAACCTCAAGTCTTATACTCACTGATCAATAGTCTGCCCTCATATGCCTTTATAGGCTTTAAGTTAAAGTGTAATTTTGATCTATAACTTATTTTTATTCAGGTTTTTTGATCCACTGATGTTTGGCAAAAGTGACATAAACGTTCGTCCTCCAGGCTACGACGTGCAAATTAAGTGTTAACAGGTTTGCATTATAGCTGACAGATGCTTACAGGATCTTTAACCTGATTAATAAGAAAATTATCCTAAGACTGATTAATGAGCCACTGAGATCAGAAGGATTGAACCAAGCAGCAGATCATTAATTCCTTGTCCTGGAGTTGCTCTGCATGCACATCGATGTCTAGGGGCGTTTTTTTATTATGATGGCCTGGTGAGGGGTCATGGAGGGTAGCCCATAGTTACAACCATGTCTGTTTTAATTACATGGGTATTAGCTGGTCGGGGATCGCTGCAGCTTTGTGTCCTCACGCGTCCTCTCTTGGCCAAATGTCCACAAACATGTGACACCAATATTAACATCATCAGAGAGTGGCACAGTAACCTCTGCTTGTTGTAACTTTTACTTTTACTTTTATATACACACACACACACATATATATATATATATATATATATATATATATATATATATATATATATATAAAGAAGGTCATTTCATTTTGGGGGGCATTTCCTTGGGTTTTGCCTGCTGACTGTCAAAAATCCTCAGTTGTGTTCTTGGAAACCTCTCACTCATCATCCCCTCCTCAGGCAGTTCCCCATCTCCTCCAGATCTGACCTCTTAAATAACCTATCCTCGCTTGTTTGCTCACTGCAGTCATCCTGGCAGTCAATGTATCCTCAGGCTAAGCCAAACAAGCTGATCAGCCAGTCACCTCTGTACACACTACCCCCCACTAAGAGGCTAATGGCCGGGACGCATAATCCTTCTCAAAACAACCACAGAGATGCTAATTGTATCTAGCTATAAATACAGTTTGACTCCTCGTCCTCTTCCTTTACTACTCTGGAAACCTGGAGTCGCCGCCGCAGTTACGCAGCGGCTCCTCTGAAACATCTGAACAAATACCAGGAAAGACTGAGATAAGAGAGGCTGCAGATAGATGCTGCCAGTGGCAATCAACTTTCCGTCGTCTAAAAAAAAGCGAGCAGTGAGCACACGGAGCTTTTACGCACGGTTGGATACGTCGTTTCATGCGCCCTGCGAGCGTCTCCAAACGTCTTCGGGTGAGACACTGAGACGCAGCCGGCAGAGATGTTCCCACTGCCGATGTTCACGCCGGACCAGGTCGCTCGGGTGTGCGAGAACCTGGAGGAGACCGGCGACATCGAGCGCCTCGGCAGGTTCCTGTGGTCCCTGCCGGCCGCCGTGCCGGGCTCCGCCGGGGAGGCGCTGAACCGACACGAGTCCGTGATGCGGGCCAGAGCGCTGGTCGCCTTTCACGGCGGGAACTTTGACGCGCTGTACCAGATCCTCCAGAGCCACCGCTTCACCCGAGAGTCGCACGCCAAGCTCCAGGACCTGTGGCTGGACGCGCACTACCGGGAGGCGGAGAGGCTCCGGGGGCGGCCGCTGGGCCCGGTGGAGAAGTACCGCATCCGCAAGAAGTTCCCCCTGCCCCGCACCATCTGGGACGGCGAGCAGAAGACGCACTGCTTTAAGGTAAAACTACAGTGACACATTATAGTGATTTAATTTGGCAGAAGGGGACAACCCACGTGTTGTCAAACGTATTTCATCACACCTCACAGCATCATACATTAACATGCATTTATATCATGTGAAATTGCATCTTAACTCTGGAAACTTGGCCGTCAGATGCTCACCTGTAAAGGTGCTTTTTAACTTGCAGCATCAGGCATCAGCTCTCTGAGCTCTTAAGATGATAATAGTCAGAGCCGTGGTGATCCCTCTGCCTTCTGCTGTGATGTCTACTTTAGGCACTGTGGTGTTAAGATCAAAGATCTAATAAAGGTTTTCTGAGCAGGACTCTCATGCTTTAACATAAGGTTAAACAAGGACACATAAACTGAATATGGCTCCTTAAAATGATAAAATTGCCAGTCTGTGTCATTGATTCCTGTCCATCCATCAGTGACTACATCATGTTAATATTCTTTATGTTTAGTTACTCTCATGTGTCCCATAGACAATAAATCACTGATAACTTTAAATATGAATGTAGGCCTCTGTTCGCTCCTTTTATTTGCCTGTATGTCCTGTTCTGATGATAAAATGTTGTTTTCTCTTCTTTTCTTTGCTGTAACATTTATACTGAACAGCAGTAAATGTCAGATTTCCTCACAGGCTTCATTAAAGTTTAATCTTGTCTTTAATTAGCAGCTGCCACTTTCAGATATGTTAAACCACTTTAGCTGTGAGTGCAGACCTGCAGGGGTCTAAATGAACCATCTATCCCCTTTCTGGGAGCCAATAAAGAGACTTTTAACTGCAACAAGTGAAGTGTATCTCCTGCAGACTTGTCCTGATGGAAACCACAACTGCTGTCACAAACTAATAACCTGTAAAATCCTGATGTGCACAGCATCTGGAGTGCCATCATGCATATTAAAAATACAGAAACATTTTCAAGAGATCATTAGTGGATCTTATGAGAGCAAAATCAGATGAATGAGCTACAAAGCTAGAAGAAAAAAGAATCCAGGATTCAAAAATTAAGTCGGTATAATGATGTATGTTTGAGAGCAAGGAAGCATGCACCTCCACTCCTGGTGTGATCTCCCTCATGTGGCAGGGTGAAGTATTGTATTGTAGTTAATCTTTAACTCCAAACCTCAGGAGGGACAGTCTCTCCAGCAGCCCATTAAGCCCCTTAACATGATCCCATTTAGTGGATATACACTGTTATGTGTACTTCTGATTTAGATTTTAATCATATATTTATAAATCCACTCTAATACGATTATACTGAGGATCATATGAGAGTGATAAGATTATTTAATTTAATATAGGATGATATCAAAACACCATACGGTGTCTTTTCAAAGTGCTAGGACTGATCAAAACTTGCATGCTTATAAAGTGTACTTTGTCCATTTAACACACTAATTTAATGAAGTACAGCAGTCTAAAATATTGATATATTTCTGTGTTTCTCCAGGAAAGAACTCGCAGTTTGTTGAGAGAGTGGTATCTGCAGGACCCCTACCCCAACCCATCCAGGAAGCGCCACTTGGCCCAGGCCACAGGACTCACCCCCACACAGGTTGGCAACTGGTTCAAGAACCGCCGTCAAAGAGACCGTGCTGCATCCGCAAAGAACAGGTAAAGACACATTACTTACCATGATGCAGATAATGAATAAAAAAAAGAGAAAGGATACAATTTGTGTTGTACAAATATTCTCTAAAAATGTCTCTAAAATAATAAAAACTCAATTGGCCTTCTGATATTAAATCTGATCTGTCACATGTACTGTTAAAAAGACTCCAGAGTGGGACCTCATCTCTTTCATCTCTCCCTCCACCCAGACTGCAGCAGGATCCGTCCCTCCTGCCCTCTGAGAGCTCACCTGACCACTCGCTTCAGGAGCGCCGCCATCACCCCCACTTGTTGCCTAACTCTCCTCACCACCCGGGCAGCCCGGAGGCCAGCGACTGCAGCACAGAGCCCGAGCGCAGAGGAACGGGAGCCTCCACCCCGGAGATCTCCGTCAGCAGCGACAGCGAGTTTGAGTCTTGAGATGGTGAACTCCTCTCACGGACAGACTCTGGTTTCCCTGCAGAGGAGAGAGCAGTTATCAGACTCACATATGTTAAAGACACTAGAACTGTCTGAACACACTGGAGACGTTCTCGGTGGGAGGACAGTGATGATGAGGCCACTCAGTGTGGCTGTGAGTGGACAATATAAGGGCATGATCTGCAAAAACACGCACTTAAAAAAGCACCATGGCACATGACCTTGACTGTTATACAAACTAGTTTACTGCTGACTGTTGACAGAAAAACATAGAACGGGTATTTGTACATGAACATCAGTGTTTTAAATGCTCAGTCAAAGTATTTATAGACATAATGCCAATGGTCTTTAAATAATGTGTATATCAATATTCTGTTTTGATATTGCTTTCAGTAAATATTTTTGGATAGACAATTTTCTAATAGTTAATATCTAAGATACATAATTAATCTGTATTGAAGTTGCGAGGACACACTGAAAAATCTGCCTTGAGTAGGCTATTAATACACGTGACTACATTTACATACACATTAATACCTTGATTATCCTCAGATTATGGTCTGAGTCATGCAAACAATATAATTGGTTTATTTAAAACATATCAGGCCAATACGTTAAACTGAACATGATCTTTTTTATTTTTTCAACGATTATTCAATTTATTTAATCATGTCAATTTTTGACCTCCTTTCAAAAAGTGTCACTTTGTCCACATTGTGGTCAAGTGTCAAGTGGTGGTAGAAATTTTGGTATTGAAAAACATGAGCATATGGAATATATGTCCAAAAATCACCTATTTAATGGCAACAGACAAAGAAATATTTTAGGTAAACTATGTAACTATTGGAAAGTACATTGGTAGTCAGGTTATAATGTGCATGTAAACACAGTGACTGACCAATTAGACACATCTCACTGCCTTAAAAAGGAACAAAGGGCATCATTCTTTTATAACTAATATGTTTAGACAGACTTTAACGTATGTAGCTAATGATGCATATGTGCTGCTAAAATACAGTTCAGTATTTTGTTACCAGCCGTGTTTCACCTCCCCCTTTGGTTACTGGCTGAAATATGTTTTGTAAACGCTCCTCTGCTGCTCTGATGATCCTGCAGGAGCTGAAACAGAAAAAAATGAAACAGCGAGAAAGTAGAGCACTAATCAGTCTTAACTCAATGTGCCTCTTACTTTTGAGAACAGTGAGACCTTGTCAGGTGTGATTGTGTCCACAGCAACACACTACAAGGCCTACCTGTTAGCTGTCTTTCTTACAACCATCATTTCTCACAACACATTACTGCATTTTATTGAAGATATGCATTTTGAAAATGTTTTATGTAAATAAATGAACCTATTTTTATCCAAAGTTACTCTGAGTCGGTTTATTTGTAAGTTCCAAAAGGTATTAATGCAGTGTGGCAATGAAGTGTCCATAAAGTACAATGTTGTGTTCACTTTAATGAGGGAGAATACCCAATTTCTCTTCGATCTTCACTCCTTCCACATAATAAAACACAGCCATGCATCATGAATAGGACTGTATCTAAGGATTCCCTTTATTATCAATTAATCCATTTAGTATTTTCCAATTAATCGGTTGGTCAATACAATATTAGAAAACAGTGAAAACTACCCATCACAACATCTCAAGACCTCATCAAATATCTTGGATAGTCCGACCAATAAATAAATCCCAAAAATATTCTATTCATCATAATATAAATTTTCACATTTGAGAACCTGGAACAAGCAATATTTGGGATTTTTTGCTGGAAAAATAACTTACATGATTAGTCTTAGTTTCTGTCGACTAATCCATTAATTGACTAATCTTTGCAGCTCTAAGTAATGAATTTATCCAACTACATAATTTTCAGAATTGAACACTGGGCAGAAACATTTCATATTAGACAAGCCCATTTGACAACTGCTAAAAAACACTTGGGAGTATTTTTGTGCTTCATTATCATTGAAAATATCCTTTAAGTGTTTTATTTTTCACTGGAGAAATGTTTTTAACATAAGTTCTGAGATTAAATGTAAATTCCTATATCTCACACACTTTTTGCCCCTTAACACAATTTATGTTAATTCAGATCTTAATAAAGCTCTGGACTCTCATAGTTCAGGTCTAATAACATAAGGCAACAAGACAACATTAAAATCGTAAAACCATAATTTTACCAGAAAGCTGCATATCGTTCTCATCGCAAACAATTTTATCTAATTATCTTGTTAGTTAGTTATATTAGTCACCATGTAAGAATGTTTATATGATGTAGATACAGAAAAATGCCCCCTAATCAAACAGTAAGCTTTGACTGCCACCATGTTTTGCTCCATTCACACATACAATATCCTGTAATTACAGAGAGGGATGGCACGCCTCCCGTGTCCACGCACTGAAAATGGAGTGGAGTTGATTCATTTTGTGAGTGAAAACAGAGACGGATATGGTAGCTTATTGTTCGATCTGACAGAGAGTGAGACGGCTGCCTGCTGTGTCTGACAAAAACAGTGAACAATATCACACAAACTGTAAACTTGTCTTTCTCTAGCTCTCTAAATCAAAAATTAAATCATTATAGAATATTATGTCAGTGTTTTTTTGTACTGTGTCTGTACCTAATAACATTATTGAATTCTCAGTTTCATTAATTATGGCAATGCAGACATTAATCATGATATTAATCATGCACTTGTGTTACCAGTGAACATGTTAACACTCTATTTACACATCCACCAGATACAGAGAAACATTGGCCTTCAGTTTTTGGCCTTGTATATGGAGGTAAGTCCAATAAAATAATAACAATAATCCTATTTTTAGGTCTGTATTCACCATTTAAAACAGCTAACTTTGTCTTTTGCTTTGTCTTATCACTTGAGTGATGAGTTTAGCACTTTTGCATTTCGTCAACGTCAACGTCCAGAGTCTCTTTAGGTATTTATTCGATTTTAAAACAAACAAAAAACGATTAAGTAAAATAATATAGATGCTAAATTAATAAATAAATAACATTTTTCATTAATTCCACTTATGAACGTCCACGTCTCTTCTGGTTATCACCTATAGCTACAAATTCATAATGTTATATAGTTATACATGACACGTATATCTTATACCTGTACTTTGCTTTCAGTGGGGGAAAATTGTTACATAGGCTAGGTTATACATAGAAATAAAAAAATAAATAAATATTTTGATTAATTTTATTAGCATCACATTGAAATCCAACAATATAAATATAAAATTACACTGTAGTTCATGTCATTTTAACCAAAATGAGGAGAGTTTTCTACAATATAGGCTTCAGTATTTAAGGATGAGAGGAAACCTTTAAGCTCTACCAAAAACAGTCTGCATTATGGTTTGGGATGTATTATTCTTGACCTTTAAACATGACATTTTCCTCCAAAATCCACATTTGATGATATAAAATCTATCAAGTGGCCTATTACCATTTTTACATTCCAAAAGTAATCTCACAATTGCTTATGTTTTATCCAGATGGAGAAAGCAGTGCACATAAGTAATGTCAGGCAAGATGTTACTTTATTCATCCCGAGGGAAATTGTTGTTAAGGATTAAATTATAAAGTATAAAGTATAAAGATGAACTAGTAGTAAGGTGCAAAACAAATGCACACAATATCAGAAGTGTAACAGGTAAATGTTAGGTGAAAATTCAAAAGTATCTACACGATGCCAGGAGAAAGTATTAGAACAGGAGTAGGACATTTAAACAATAAATGAACTAAATGTTTTGTGTTTTTATTGCAAAATGAGTAGGAGAAAATCTCAGCTTTAAAAAATATTTGCAAAAGCCTCATTAAAAAGTACATTACCTGTTTCCCCAAAACAATGGAGAAGTGTGGTCGTCCCCCCTCCCCCGGCCACAGAAAATGGGCGTCCTCGCATTTAGTAACCCCGCCCCCGCCGTAAGGAGTAACAAGAAGACTTCTGCTTACCTGTCAGTTGTAGTCGCTGCTAAATTCATGTGAATTTGTTAGTCAGGCCCCTCTCCTGACAAGAGGGAGTATCTTGAGCTGTTTATAACGTTTGTTTAATCATGGACAGCAAGGGGAGAAAGGTGGTGGTTTGTGACAATGGGACAGGGGTAAGTGAAACAATTCAAAGTGTCTATAAAGTTACTTGACAGCCCTTTAACAGCCTTGTCTTAATTCTTTATAAGCTTGTATTCAAAGTCTTATCTTCAAGCGCTACACCTACACCAGGTGTGTCAAACATGTGTGTTTTATTTTAAAGCTGCTGGTCTACTAGTCTAGTTTGCCTCTGGATCATGTTGTGATTAACATCTGAAGGGTGTGAATCTGTGCGCATACTGCAGCCTGATTCCACATCTGCCTGGACTTGTCACTCTGCCTCCAATGTGCACACACAGCCATAAAAGGTTGCAATGCATTGAACTGAGCAGCAATTGGATGAAAAGCAGGAAGAGTGAGATTTGAGGCACTAAAACACCATGAGTGACACTTAAGTTCTGCATTGTGGCATGTAAATGTTGATCTCCAGGCACTGCAGTGAAGACAAACATGAGTTATGAACAAAATCTGCAGCCAGAAATGGCCTCTGTCCCATTTCTGCTTGGAATGTATTGCTTTCCTCCAAGCTAAGGAATGTGTCTGTGGTCACAAAAACAAGTTGAAACACTGCAGTATGAGGTGTAGTCATGATAGGCAGAGCAGCAGATAGTCTGTTGTGAATTGCAGCCCATTTAAAACCAATGTAACAATAGATTTATTCCACTGTGTCTGCCAAATGAATTATTCCACATGCTTTTACAAATGTAATGAAATTGCAGTTGCATTGTCTGATAAATAAAAGACAATCTGGTAAATGCATCTTGATAATACACTCTGGAACAGCTCCCTGGATAAAGATTAGTGCCAGATTAAACTGAATGGCACTGATTTTTGAATGTGAATGACACATACAAAAGGCTTAGTGCAGGAGTACAATTAATGTGCTGTTTCAGTCCAGGGATATACAAATAAACTGTCAGTTTCAGTCTACATACAAAAATGAGAACTTGATTCACACACAAAAAAACATCTCTTCATATGTTTCATTCTCACATCCCTCCACAGTTTGTCAAGTGTGGCTTTGCTGGATCCAACTTCCCCGACCACATATTCCCCGCCATCGTGGGTCGACCAATCATGCGATCAACCACCAAAGTCGGCAACATTGAAATAAAGGTGAGGCTATTTTAAAATGAAAATTTGGCCTCTGTATAAATTTATTGTGTATATTGTATCTTGAATGTGTTGTATTTATTATACTGCACCTTGAAAAGTCAGCCTTAACTCCTCCTATCCTCTTGCACCAGGACCTAATGGTTGGTGATGAGGCCAGCGAATGTCGCTCCATGCTGGAGGTGTCCTACCCGATGGAGAACGGCAAGGTGCGCAACTGGGAGGACATGCTCCACCTGTGGGACCACACCTTTGGCCCAGGCCGCCTGGACATCAACCCATCAGAGTGCAAGGTAGAACACAAGCTGGGCAGATGTTGCACTGTATGCCTTTTTAAACTGCATGTAATGAGACAAGAGTTGGAGGAGTTTCTTTGCAAAATGTTTGTGCTGTTAAATTTTGTGTGAGGAGGTTTGCAAGAAGCCCACACTATCAACCTTTCAAAATAAAACTCAGTAACTGACTGAATTTTAATTATCTGTGAATTGGTTTATCCACTCTTCCTGCAACATGCAATAATGAAAACACATACAAATATAACACCATCCAGAAGTATAGACTTTTAAAACATTCACACATACTATATTTCATTTTTACTTCTTTAAGATCCTGCTCACTGAGCCACCCATGAACCCCACCAAGAACCGGGAGAAGATCGCAGAGGTCATGTTTGAGAAGTACCAGTTCCACGGCATTTATGTGGCAATTCAGGCTGTGCTCACTCTGTATGCTCAAGGTACGAATTCAAAACTCTGTGGAAATTATATGTAATGTAATTAAATCCTCCTATGTTTTGGTGATGCAAGATGCAAAAAATCAAACAGTTTTTGTCCTGTTCAATCTGACCTTCAGGATGGTTTCATGGATTAAAAGCAATGTTTCTTTGTTTTGGGAATTGATCCTGTCTACAGGTTTGCTGACCGGTGTGGTCGTTGACTCAGGGGATGGTGTCACCCACATCTGCCCGGTGTATGAGGGCTTTTCTTTGCCTCACCTCACACGCAGGTTGGACATCGCAGGACGTGACATCACACGCTATCTCATTAAGGTGATGCGAAGAAGAGGCTCAGTTCAGCATTTGGGATGTAGGGTCTGAATACTACACATGAAGAAATTAGGAAAATTAGAAAACACAACTAGTCAGAGTAAAATTAGATGAAAAATCTGCTGCTAACAAGTCACCTTTCATCTTCCTGCCATCAGCTCCTGCTGCTCCGTGGTTATGCCTTCAACCACACGGCCGACTTTGAGACTGTGCGTATGTTGAAGGAGAATCTTTGCTACGTGGGATACAACATTGAGCAGGAGCAGCGCCTTGCAACAGAGACCACCTACCTGGTGGAGTCGTTCACTGTACGTTGAAGAACAAAATCAAAATCCCAGGAAAGCATTTTTAGCTTTAGTCTACTCGAAAAATTAGCTTGATGTTTTGGGAATATTAAAAATTAATGAGATGATTGATACCACTCTTGTGTTTGTGCAGTAAATATGAATTTAGCACAGTGATAAGTGTTAAGGACAGGGGTAATTTTTTTCGAGTCTATACATGTTATACCTTCAATATTTAGTTACCATAGAGACATGAGAGTGGTATAAATCTTCAAATCTGACTCTTGACAAGAAAACAATTTACAACTATTCCTTTAATGTCACTGCTGTAATGTTATTTCTTTCTACAAACTACTCAAAACAAGTTAAAATTATGAAACACAATGGTTAAAAAATTCAATATGTAAACTTTTTGGAGGAACTTTTTGTAAAATTTTGCTGTTATTTATTCATGTGTCTGATGCTGCATTCACATCTAAACCGGTGAGTGGAAGAAAAAAAAAAACATTCCTCATCAGCCTCCTAGTTGTGACTTCCTGCTGCCACACAACTTGAAAAACTGACATCTGAAAAGTGTATCATGCAAGAGAGTACAACACTATTTTGCACCAAATATGGCTCCAAAATCAAAGCATGTTTCTCTTCTTCTGTCTGGTGCAGCTCCCTGACGGCCGGCAGGTGAAGGTGGGTGGAGAGAGGTTCGGGGCCCCTGAAGCTCTCTTCCAGCCTCATCTCATCAACGTGGAGGGAGCGGGAGTGGCTGAGCTGCTGTTTAACACCATCCAGGCTGCAGACATTGACCTCAGGTCGGAGTCTCCTCACTGCTGTCTTTTCTAATGCCCTACAACTACTGCATTAACATAAAAACAACAGACACGGTGCTGGTTTTTTGTCTGTCGAGATGTGGACAAACAAAGTGTGCGTCATTTTCCTCCATCTACTATCTGCTTCTTTTTTTCTGTGCAGGGCAGACTTCTATAAGCATATTGTTCTGTCAGGAGGGACCACCATGTACCCTGGCCTCCCATCCAGGCTTGAGCGAGAGATCAAGCAGCTCTACCTGGAGCGGGTGCTGGACGGAGACACTGAGAAACTATCAGTAAGAACTTAAACGTCCACAGTTCAGCTTTACTGGAGAGTGACAATGTGGGCTTTAAATAATCTGTATTGCAAAACACAGCAGCACCAGGATGTTAAATAAGATGTTACACAACTGTGGATACTCTATAATACCTTTGCATAAACATCATAATCAATTGAGGTAACAACAATATAATCTGTAGCATAAGCTTCGATGCTAACATAATAAATTTTTCATTAATGTAATAAATGTTACATAGCACTGATATAATACCTTTTGTAACTGTATTTGCATTTGATAGATCAGTCTCAGCTTTGAACGAACACACACACACAAGTAAATTGGCATTGAGCTGATATTATTTAGTTGCTGTTGTTTCCAAAGGCAAGATAAACATGTTGGTTTTATTATATTAACAACATAAAAGTTTAGGTACATTTCAGCCATTTACAGTGAACACCAAGGACCCAGACTTTAGTCATTTTAAAATAGAACAAGAAAATAAGTGTATACTCAATTTGGGGTATTGTATTGGGGGTTATTAAAATTTCATAGCTTGAAATTTTAACTGTAGATCTAAACCCTGTAAAAAAAATTCTAAAAAGTTTAATTGGAAAAAAGTTTTAAAAGAGTTAGAGAACATATTTTGGATTATTGTTGTAGTTTTTAAATAAGTTGTACTGTACCACTGCAGTTTCATCTGGTGCTCTAACACAGAGCATAAAAATATGTCACTATAGAGCGCTGTGTTTTAATGGCCGCTCCTCTCTTTTATTTCTTTCTTCACTTATGTAGAAATTTAAGATCCGCATTGAGGACCCTCCCAGGCGTAAACACATGGTATTCATGGGCGGCGCGGTGCTGGCCAACATCATGAAAGACAAGGACTCCTTCTGGCTGAGCAAGGCCGAGTACGAGGAAAAAGGCCTGGGAGTGCTGCAGAAACTGGGTGGCGGAGTCAGATAAAAATCTCAATACTTTAGGAACAACGTTGCCCAAACTTAATTTACTGCACAGAAGATGTTGCTCCTTAATTTCTCTTAGTGCTGAACTGTTTATATCATTGCAAAGTCGTTGGGTTTTGGATGCAATTTGACAATATAATCGGCAATTTTCTTTCTTTTTTTTTTATTTTATCAACTGAACAATTTTTGATTCATCGCAAACATATTTGACAGATTAACTATTATTACAAATAATTATTGTAATGTCAGTTCAAATAGACAGAATGAGAAAAAACTTCAACCACTACATGTAGAGCGCAGTTTAAGTCTCATCCATTAGTTTGTTACTTCCACAACATCTGACCATAAACCTGTCAGCACCCCAGATGATGAACAAGCCAGTGGTAGACATTATTTATTTTACAATAAATATGTTTGGGAGGCACTGTAAAGATACAATATATGAATAGTTCAAACTTTTATAAACCCTTTTACACACTGTGACGACTAAGTCAGCAATTTGAGGGCGTTAAACTGGGTCTCTATTAACCTCATGCAAAGCTTATGGGCTTACACAATTTATAATTTGTGAAATTCTCAGCCATAAATGAGAGCATATTGTGCCTGGAGTTTGCTGGATTTACTACTGAAAACAATGATAAAGTTGTATTAATCTAAAGGTATAACATCATATAAACTCCACTGACTGATGAAGAAAATGTGAAATGTGATATGATAAATAATCATAAACTTGTCAAACTAGACTGGAGGAACATGTCTATTTAGTTCTTATTTCTCAAAAGAGCATTTTTGGCAATGTCATTCCTAATATTTTAATAGTCAGATGTTTGACTGTTGTCTTTTTAAGATGCCTTTCAATAAATGTGATCAAACATGCTTATTAAACCATGTGTATAAAGTGATATAAAAAAAAAATCTGTTGAGACATAAACATTAGAAAACCTTGAATAAAAGACACATTTAAGGGAGCTGGTTTAGTAAGTAAGGAGTGAAATGGTGTTATTATATGCTGCCCTCTGGTGGTCGAGATTGTCCAAGACGTCAAGTCACAACACTCGCACTCACAAAACAGAACCGGGATGTGACAACACTGTGAACAGATATTGCAATTTTTTATTGCGATACTGAGTTACCTGACAAAATACAGTAATGTGTTTTTACACTGAAAAGAAATAGTGAGCTCTCACAATGAACACATGCTTCACGCACACACACACACACCACATTCGCAGAACCTTCACGTTAAATGAAAAAAAAAAGCATGCAATAATGTTCAAAACACATCATAGTTCTCAAAGTGAACCTCCTCGGCCGATTTTAGAAACTCCAGATATGCTGAAAATCCATACTTAGGTTTGATATCTACCCAACAAATTGAACAATTAAAAGTTAGTTTTAAATACACAATATGATCATCGATAATGACACTGAGTCGAACAGTCAGTTGATAGTGATGACTTGCAGCAGGAGCCACCAAGAGGCTGGTGACTTTTTACATTTACATTCTACCAAGTCCTGGTTGAGGTCCTGGTTTATTGGTGGGACTGTCCTCTCAGTCTGGGTTGTAACGCGGTGTTATCTTACAGGACGGCCAAGAGAAACGGTGGAACTCAAAAGCGGTGGATTGAAACGTGAAATGGATGCAGTTGTGAGGGGATCAAAGTCTTGACACGCCAAAAAAGATTTTAATACATTCGCAAGTCATTCAGTAAAATCTGTTGCAGGTTGTCTCGGTGTGTCGATGTCTTTTTTTTTTGGTTTATTTTTTGTCTTTTCTCTCACATGGTTTTAAAAACAGAGAGCTGATGCTTTTCTATCACTTCCCTCCTACTCGCTCATTACTCCACTTGCCAAAAATCACTTAATAGAATACACGAGCAAGGAATAGAGAGTCTGCGCTTTTTTTCCTCAAAAAGCAAAAATAAAATTGTCTCTGGGTGATTCTAAAAATAAACAGCTGATTTAAAGCTTCCCTTGAGCTTGTAGACCTGATTTCCTTCAAAGTAAACACCTGTTGTATCACAAAATGGCCTTTCTTCATCTGTTTTTTGACACTTTGGCATTGAGGTTTGGTCTTGGCTAGAACACATCTCACCTTTTCTGTATTTTCTGTATTCCAGGGGGGCACAGAGAGGTTTGCATCCCCAAACCCTTAAACAACGTGGCTCCACCCGCAGATCTGCAGACTTTTACACATAACAAGTGAAATAATATAACATCCAAGAGTCTTTTAGATTTTGCCCAGAACTATACAGTGAAAAGGGTTACATCACCACGGCGGACAATTTGCCTTCTCGTGTGCGTACAGGAAGTGGTTTTGTTTCCAGGCAACAGTAGTCTCACAGAATTTGTCTTTGGATTCGAGCCTCCTCACGTTTGAATGATGTAATCCCTTCATGGTATAACTCTGGGTTCATGTTTCAAATAACAATCAAATCCATTTATTACACATTTTGCCATGTCACAAATAGTACACTCCTTTACACCAGCAGCCACTCTGAGTGGTACATAGTACAACTTTTGGCAACAGTCCCTATGTTGGCGGTCCTGCTCTGCATGTTGGTCCATTTAGGGAAGAGTTTACCGTTTAAGGTCTGCTCCTAGTCTGGAGAAGGGCTGTAGTTTTTCACAACAAGTCCTGACCCACGACGAGACACAACACAACCGCCGGAGAGAAAGAGACAGAACAAGAGAGAGAAAGAGAGAGAAAGCGAGAGCAACCATCCATCTCCTCCTCCTCCTTCCTCCATTCCTCCCACTCACTCCTCACACACCGACTCGCTCAGGTCCACGGCGCCACCTCTGGTGAGCCGCCGCATCTTGCTGAAGTCGTGGTCGGTCCTCAGGTAGGAGAGTGAGGGGCCTCCCTCGCTGTGGCTGGCCAGGTCCTGGGGCTGGGCCTGAGGCGGCAGGGCCCTCATCTCGCCGCCGCTGCGCCAGTACAGGGTGTATTGTTGTGGGTCGGACACTCCGAAGGTGGAGGCGCACAGCTGCTGCGCCAGGGCCTGGCTGGTCTCCCCGGCTCTCCACTGCAACGTCCGCACGGCGCTCCGCTCCCCGTCCTGGAACAGTATCCGAACGCACCTCTGGAGGGAGGGAGGGAGGAGGAGAGGAGATGGAGAGAATAAAAGAGTGAATACTGTATTCATGCAAAACAGAGGTCAAGAGGCTTATGAAGTAAGGGCAAAAGAGGGGGAGGAGAGAGAGATGGAGCCAGAGGAGGAGTGAGTGAGCTGTGCCAGCATACAGGTTTATAATCCACTACAATAAATCAACCAAAATGATCTTCATAAAAGAGATTCTCTCTAAAACAAATACTTCCCACACATACAACCAGCAGGTCCAAGAGCTTTTATGAAAATCATCTTTGTGAAATTGCTCTTTTCTCTGTTGATGCTACAGCTTCATTGACAAACTCCCAGCATTAATCCACCAGGGCACGTCCACGTCCAAACTGATCAAATATAATCCATTAAGCTCACTCTGCCCCGGCGTTCTGCTGAAGTTTTTTTTTTTTTTCCCTCTGCACTTCAATCCAAACAGAAACTTTCTGGCATTTTCAAAAGAACAAAGAGCGACCAAACACGCAAGTAACGAGTCTGTCTCAACAATTGCCACTCTTCAAACACTTACCGGCAATTGTGCCGTACCTAAACTATTATATAATGTCCGATTCAACCACCTACAGACGCCCTCACAACTCTCTTTAAAACACACACACACAATGAAAACATACTGAACATAATCCTTTTCCCAAACATCCAACCTTGAGAAACCAGTGAGAATCTGCCCCACACAAACACACACAGACAGACACACACACACACGTTCTACCTGCACACACAACTACCCCCCCTCCCATAACACAGACACACAGACACACAAGTGGCCAAAAACGCTCTAAAAAAAAGAAGGAAAAAAAAAAAAACACACAGCAGCAATTACAATCAACAGGTCTGCCATCAACAAAACTTACAGAGTCACTGAGCTCCTCCTCGCCGTCCGTGTGCATATTGTGTTTGCCTGCTTCGATGGGTAGATGCAGCTCAATAAATTTCATGTTATCTGACCGCCCACTTCTTCATAGCACTTGGCTCACTGATCCCCGCCTGTGTCAGTGGAAAATCTGGCTGCCGGGTGAGTTAGATCGGCTATTTGAAGCCAGGAGAGGCACCACGTGACGAGACAGAAACGTTGTGGATGACAATGCCTTTTTTCCATGGCATCTGGTGGACCGTTATACCAATCTGGGGCCGGGTGAGAGTGATAATAGGAGAGTGTAGGTAAAAGTAAAAGTGTGCGTACGCGTGTGTGTGTTTGTGCATTAGTGCATGCCTCATCGTAAGCCGGCGGCCCCAGATCAGCGGATTACCTCTAAAAATGTCTAAAAACTAATCCCCTCAAATGAATTTGAAACGTGCTTGCACGCAAAGGAGGGAAATCCAGGTGTGCTGTCTGACTTCTGACACATGACCTACTGTCCCACTGAAAAAACCTCCTGCGTGACCTCCAGAAAATTCAATCGCTGTCTCCGCCTTTCTGAGCAGCAGTGGCAGCGACACCTGAGCTTAACTTTGCCGTTCTGCCCCACCTGCCAATGTCACAGCTGTAGGATAATCTGATGCTGCTCGCCGTGGATCCCCATCAGTATAATTAATGTAAAGTCTGACCTCTTTGGGAGGATTATCATTGTGTTTTTGTAGTTGTTTGTTGTCTTTTGTGCCATTTGAAAACCATAAAACAGGTTCAGGTTTGACTTTCTGGGATTTGTCAAAGATTCTTGGCATCTGTATGAAATTTCAAAGCAGTATTACCAGATAAGATGGAAGTTAGGCCCAGGTCATCAGGACAGATGCAGACCATTACTATAAAAGTCAAAAACATGTTTGAAGATTTAAATTCTAACAACTTGCTAACCAGGGATGGAGGAATTGTAAAAATATTAGCACCACACTGTGAAAATACTCCACTATATGCAAGTCTGTGGATGCATTTTCCAGCTGATGCAAAGAGGTTTAAAATAGTTTATTTAGCCTAAGAAGTAGGAGAATTTTAAAGGAAGACTTCAGTTTATCAGAAGAAAATCTAAATAAATACATGTGGTGATACATGGTTTTCCCCAAACAGGGAAGGTATGTCAAGTAAATGAAGATGTCAGATAATATAGTGGAGAAAAAGTACAATAGTGCCTCTGACAGGTAGTGGAATTTAAGTATACAGTTGCATAAAAAGGAAATAAAGTACAAGTACATTGAATTTGCAATTAAGGACAGTACTTGAGTAAATGTACTTACATTCCATCACTGTTGCTAACAGGCTAAAACTGCAGGTTCAGATTTGTCCAGATTCCAGCTGCAAAAATCATGTTTGTTATGATTGTGAAGCTGATTGGTCCATCAGAAGATGAGAAGTTTGAGTCCTGCACATTAAATTATAAATGTTGATCTGACTTTGTGCTCTAACAGCACAGACTTATCACAATCTTGACATTTAGTCAAGAAATACAGATATGATCTTCCAACATCTTTTTAGTTTAAGTTGATTTTTTGTTCTTTATAAATTGACAGACTGAACTTTGTGGTACTTCATGAATTACCATCTGCCAGCGAATGGAAGTGAAATGTAATGTATATTTACTGAACTTGAGTTCAATTGTGATGTACTCCACAATATTTATTTGCTACTATTAGTTTTCAGATTTAGATTAATGACGCAATATATAATCAGCAAAGGAATTATCATGTGTTATTTACAGGATGAAATAACATTTCACAAGCTACCCAGCAGCACATAAACTCATAAAAAACAAGCTCCACGTTTACCAGCTGCAACGTGCATCACTAATTTTAATTAAATAATATAATATTTAGGATTCTGAAGTGAGACATTGTGTACAATCAATACTTGTATGTTTTGCACTTTATGTATATACTG
Source organism: Scortum barcoo (assembly GCA_023238725.1). Classification (NCBI taxonomy): domain Eukaryota; kingdom Metazoa; phylum Chordata; class Actinopteri; order Centrarchiformes; family Terapontidae; genus Scortum; species Scortum barcoo. The sequence continues at coordinate 11,724,155 of CM041532.1, read as the reverse complement.
ATACTTTTATACTTCTACTAAAGTACAAGTGCGAATACAGGACTTTTACTTGCGACAGAGTATTTCTACAGTGCAGTATTGCTACTTTAAAAAAGATGTGAGTAATTCACCCACCACTGCCCTCAGCCAAACTCCATCGAAAGCAGCATTCAGCAACCCCAGTGGTTGTTGCCAAGGTAACAATTAACAGGGACGCAAATAAGCAATAAAGAAAAACTTGGAGCGAGTTTTTGGAAACGCAATTTTGGCCCAGTTCTGTCTGAGATATTTTATGACCTGTGCAACATCTGGAATAAAGTGAATGAGGAACTTCTGCCGTCAGTCACAATACATCACTGCTTGTTGTATTTTACGGCCTTTGAATCACATTCAGCCACCTGAAATCCATTTTGGGCTCCAGCCTATAATCTAGAAAGCTTTCTCTCCTCTGCAAATGCTCTCACAAGCATCAACAAGTATCCAAAGTGCTCAGTGTTGAAAAGGTTCAGAGGAAATTTAATGTTTTTGTGCAAAATACATATATGGTATTTTCAGAAACGGCATAAAAAAGTCAAATAAATGAGATTTTATGTCATTCACAAGTGGAGAATATCCCATAGCGTTGTTTCACTGCATAGTAAGTAGGAGTTCTTACTGCCTGCACATCAATCAGCACTTCACACGGGGCAGCTATGTGTGACAGCTATAAAGTAGATTACTGTACAAACCCACACACACTCTCACTCTACACATGGTTCCTCTGGTGTGCTACTATAATCAAAACATCTGGCTCCTACCTGGCTGTGCTGGTTCTGCTTTTGTCTCTGGGCCTCTCGACTCCGTCTGCAGCTCCACTCCTTCAGAGCCTCCTGGGCCTCCGGCGTTAGGCAGCCCGAGACCGGCTGCTCCCTGTCCAGGCTCTGGATCAGACACAGGCTGGCATACACGCTGGTCAGGTAATACCCACCTGCAACGAAAAAAACACAAAAAACACAAACAAAGAAAGAGTGGAGGTTTCAGAATAAAAGATTAAAAAACTCACTGGGCAGATATTACTTATGACTGACTGCAAAAAACAGTAAAAGATGTAATGTAATTGTTTCAGTCACAAGTAATTAACATTTGCTGCTGAAATAATTAGTTTGTTCATCCCTAATAAGTTATAATCTTGAGGATTTTCATTAAAATAAATGTCTTTTATAAGTCACCGAACGACCAAACGAGACGATAAAAAGGTGACTGAGAGCGTGTGGCCCACTGATGAAGCCCCTTGCATTTGCAGTATTATGAACTTGGTGTCTGTGGAAAAATCACATGCTGCGCTCAATTATTGGTGCATTTTCATCACCCAGTAGTTTGTGGTCCACCAGAGAAGGTAGGTGGAGCTAACCTAACAAGCTCAACCTTTCACTGACTTTACTTCACTTCTGATTTCTGCCAGTGTTGTGAATAAACAGTTACTTTGGCTGAACAAAGATCGATGACTACAGATGATGAAACTTCTACAACAAATGCAAATTCAAAGAAAAAGACACTAATTGAACATTCAGGTGGAGGCAAATAGTCAAAAATGCAAAGTGAACATCAGCGAGCAAAAGACTGAGTTAGCGCTGACGTTGCCTCGCCAGAGTGGAGAGCACTGAAAGAAGAAAAGGGAAGGGAGATACAATAGTGGCTCTCTTTCTCTTAGACTGGTTGGTACCACTAAGGTTTATCAATATAAAACGTACTCGACATTGTTTGGATCTCTGGGAAGTGAGGTCCAAAGACACACCTGCAATTAGATTGGTAATTTAATTGACTTGTGAATGGGCAGAAAATTGATCTGAAATTAGAAATTCTATGATAAATAACATTTTTTTAAAGAAAAATGCCAAAACAAAACTTTCAGGATATTATTCTGAAACAAACAAGTAATTCAAAACATATGTCAACTTGGATTTTGTGAAACTGTGATGGCATTTACTCAATGAATAAAATAACTGGTAGATAATCATTAGTTGCTGCCCTAATTATTGATCATTAACAAGTAACTTGCAGTGTGGTTACTTCTGATTAGAAAAATAAGTTATTATCATGGCTTTTGACCAAACAGCCTGCTGCACAATATATAAAGTAAAATTATGAATGCCTGTCCAATCTGTTAAAACACAAGTAATGCACAGCTGTTTATTTATCTGCTGGTTTAGCAGGTTATATCCTATTTGATTATATGAAGGAGTTCACATCCATTTAGAAAATGTACTATATCTTTGCTGTTCTGATATGGTGATCCATCTGTTATTGCTTTAAATAAGACCTAAAAGACCTTTTGGTAGTTTGGTCAAAGTAAAGGCAGCACAGCTAAAGATAAGAGTTCAGGTCGTACCCTCTCCTCCGAGCCAGGAGGGCTCCAGCAGCTCCATCATGTACTCCACGTCTATCAGGATGTGAGGCCTGTTACACTCCACAATCACGTAAGACAGCGACGGCAGGAAGTCCTCCCAACTCACATCCTGCCCTGGGAAGAAAAATAACAGAAAGACAGTGTAAGGGGAAATCATCATCTTAGACTTTTTGACATGGGTTGCTGACATTTTGAGTTGAATTTTATATGTATGCTGTATATATGATATCATATATTTGGATAAAAAATGAGACTCCAAATTGAAAGAAAAGTCATAAATCAGATCAGACATACAGAAACTTCAATTTAGCCTTAAAAATATTACATATGTTTCTACAGTACCCATCTAATCCCAAATTATACCCAATATTTGACTGTACTGACATAATAAGGCTTTAATTCAGCAGCTGCAGGTTGTGATGAGCAGCAGACAGGTCGTGCTACAGCTCACACAGATACTGAATGTCTGCTTTTCAAAGTGACAAGACAGTCGCTTTTGTAAAGATTGTTGACCTTCAGTCCTTTTACAGGGAGGCTTTCCAGTAGAAAATACAACATATCATCGCACACAAAATATTTCCAGTTTTCTGTATCTTAGTTGAATCTCTGTGAAAGCAACAAGAAGTGTAGTTTTTTTAAATAAGGACTGATACAACTTTATAATAAAGATAAAGCCTTCAAATAAAATAAAAAATACCACCGTATTTGGTCTCACCATGTAATGACCCCATGGCCTTGTGGATGCACTTGCACACTTGCAGGAGCAGCAGCACTTTGTCGATGGGCGAGTGCGTCCTCTGCATCAGGATCAGCTTCTGCTTCACCCTCTCCACCCCGCGGCCGTCGGGGACGCCCGTCCGCACGCCGAGACGCTCCATGGCGGCGTCCCCCTTCAGACGCAGCAGGTTTTGGGTGAGGCGCTGGCTGCTGCCGTCCTGGTTGTGCAGCTCAACCAGAGCTTTTTCGAGCTGGGACTTCAGAGGCCTGAGCACACAGGAGAACATGGCCCGCTCCAGCGCCAAGTCTGAGGACAGAGGACGGCGTTCATTGTTTGGGAGACTGCTTTTTTTTTTTTTTGCACTTCTGAGACAATTTTTTCATAGATAGAAATGCTTACTGTTATTTATTTATTTCGCCATTTGAAGGTGAAAAAATGTGTCTGCATATCTAGAGGCACTGGCAAGAGGCCCAGAAAGGTATGATGCTATTGCAAAGGAATTATTAAGGAGAACGAAGTGTCAAAAATGAAACCGGCATCACTCTTCTGTTTTCATTTAAATGTTTAAATAAACACCCAGTAAAACCTGTGACTTCCTTACTGATTACATTTGTGCATTTTTAACATTTTCTAACAACTGACATATATATTGTCATAAATATGTAAAATCAGCTCCAACATATTCTGTTCATGTGATTTTTTTTTAATTGTATTTTGACTATATTGATTTGCATCAGCTTGCACAGCAGCTTATGTTTTTATTCACCTTGTGTAAAGTCAAGTGTTTTTAAATCTGGAAATATTACAAAGTATGAAAATCCTGCAAGACTTTCATGGTGACTCTTCACCTTTCAAAAGCCCACAAGTTCATTCACCTACATGCGTGGTGCAGTGTTTACATTTTCCACAATGGCTCCAGGATTACACTGAGATAATTTGATTAAATCTGTTAATTTAAGAGCACGCAACACAGAAACACACTATCACCAGAAATAATAACAGTATCAGAGCTTAATTTTGACAAAGGAACCATCAGTACATCAGCCTGAAGTAAGACCCACCAGAAGCTAACCTATTATGTTACCTCATGTTGTGATTATTTGCGCACATTTTCATTAATATCACTGCAAATCAAATACCACAAAGTCCTGCGCACATCAGAAGAAATGAAATTGTCTGCAATCTTAGCGCTAACACCAGCTAGCTAGTTGGGAACATGTTAGCTCCACACAATAACCACATCCTTATGCTAGTTAAATGTTAGCTAGCTGCAAGCAGTTAGTTAAAGGTTAGCTAGTATCTTAATGTGGTATTAATGTTTATATTATCGTAATCGTGTACTGGCCAACTATTTGAACAACAAGTTGTTTTTTTTTTTATTTTCATTCCAATAAAGCCCTTTTGAAAGTGAATTTAAATGTTGGTTGGTTGTCAGTAAAGTTAGCTAACACTCAGCTGACTGTCCATTAAAAGTTAGCTGGCTTTCAGCTAACAGCTAATAGCTAATAGTAGGCTAACGAGCTTGGTAAGTTTATTCATATTTGTATATTTATACCATCATCTTTCATAAATGTCTCCAGACCATACTGTCAAGATGCAATGCAAATCCATCTCATTTTCTGTTTTTGTGTCCCAAGAAATAGTTGTATGTATGTAAGAACTTGTAAAATAACAAATTATTGTTTTTACATTTCTGTTTATGAACATTAAAACAGGAATTAGAGATCTTCAGAGGAGCCGGTGTGCTTAATTTCTATCTTTGGACAGAGCCAAGCTGACTGTGAACCTCTTGTTTGCTTTCTTTCTATGCTAAGCTTGGCTAATCGCCTCCTGGTATCAATCCTCTCACTCTCGGAAAGCAAGTAAATAATCGTATTTTCCCATATTTACCTCCTTTTCTCTTTCTATACTGTCATCAGTGTTGTGAAGCTGGAGCAAAGCTATTGTTCTGAGTGCCCGAGAGGCTTCGATTCTGCAGATACAGTTTGTTTTTTTTTCTGGCCTCACAACAGTGATACGTAATACACAAACTCGTGGACATGTTACACATGCATGCATGCTCTCACACGTGGAAACACACACAGTGAGTCTCCTGCAGTCAGTGGGCAGTCCTGACTAAGTGGGTAACAATCCTCCAGTGCACATTGTTTTCCACTCATCATCAATATCCTCCTCTCCCTCCTTCATGTATCCCTCCTATCCTGTTCAATCCCCCCCCCATCTACCTTACTATAACGTTCCCCCTTGTGATTAATCATTCCCGCCCTCCATCCTCCCTCTCTGCTCAATACCAGCATACCTCCCTCATTTCCCAGCTTCCAGAGAGTAACAGATTACATTGTAATGCGATTACAGCCTTGGTAGTTACTGAAAAAGTGTTTTTTTTTTTAGCTATTACTCAGAGATCTGTAACCGATTACATTCCCAAAGTATCCTGCCTATTTCTATCCCTCCCTCCCACCCTCCCCTGAATCGTGCTGCTCTTCAAGTGAGCGTGGGACTGCGATATCTTTTTATGATAAACGAGGGGGAGAAAAAAAAAAAAATGCAAATGCCTCCCACCGACCATGATAGCAATGCGAGATAAATCAGAATCAGAGCGCAGGAAGGAAGGAAGGACGGGAGGAAGGAAGGCAGCGGCCGAAAGCTCTCACTCTCTCTCTCTGTCTCTCTCTTTTCTCTCTCCTTTCGCCTGAAGCCTCTGCACTGCCAGGCAACCATCCATCATCACATATTTACACACAAACACACCTGCAAACACACACACTCAGCCGCACACAAAAGGAGTCCAAAAAGAGAAAAACCTACGCACAGGACCGTGTCAAAAGATCTGACTAGAATCCATCCAAAGTAACACCCTGCGATGTCTTTACAATAATGAGGAGAATCACACTTTGAATGCGATGGATGGGAGTGCAGGCGCGTCGGGCAGGGCTTTTCCTAATGCTGTTTTCTAAATACCAGAGACAATATGAGCTCTAGTGAATGAGGCTCTACCCCCCACGCAAACTACTTTGTGTTGACAGTGCCTTTCACTGGAGCCTGGGCAGCCCACCATTTATCAGAAAAGGCTGTCTGTTTCCATAGACCTGCGTCCTCTGGCACCGTGCTCTATTGAATCAGTGATTTCTAATAGTACTGTATTTTCTTTCCTCTCTCTCTCTCTCCTGCAGTCCCCTGCTGCAATCGCCGTCGCCTCGCTTGCGATGTGATAATCTGATCACGCATTGACATGAGAAATTTGCAACGTCGGGAGGCTCAAAAACGTGATCCTGCACAGTCAGCTAAATTCAATCAAATCTACTTTTCTTCCCGATAAAATCCATTTAAATGGTGTAAAATGACTTTTATATGTAAGGTTTGATTGGAAACACTTTCTAATAAGGAATAGATTAATAAGTTGTGACTAATTGCTGCAATACCATTAAAAGTTGAAACTTGCTTCTCCATCTATACACGTTACTTCACTTTTTCTGTATAATGCACATCTGTCATGTTTTCTTCTTCTTCTGCTGGATCGATTTGAAGCTGCCTTCTGACACAAAGCTGGATCAACCAGTCAAACTGTTTGAGGAGTGAGGAGCTGTTGAGATATGATGGGTCACTTCTTCTCGACCTTAAGTTACTCAAAGCTCTTTCACAAAGGTGTAATTCCTACATCACACATTGTTTACTCCTTTAAGCTGCTGTATTTGATCTTCAGTCATAACTTTCTTTAGCTAAAGATCAGTTCATTCAGCTGGTCCAGATGCAGCTGTTCTACAGAAAGAAAACTGCCCGATTATTTTCAAAGATAGATACAGGACAGAGCATTGTGCAGGAGGAGGTTGTAAATTATTTGGTTAAACCTCAGTAGGTTTAACCAAATAATTTGGTTAAACCTGCTTGTCGTCTTGTAGACAGATGTGACAGAGCTCGAAGTCAGACTTTTTGCAAATCGCCTTCTTGATGCTGTTATTTCAGCATCTTTTTGATCTGTTTACTGCAATTAGATCACAACAAAATCTGTTTATTTTGGGATAGTACTGCTGTAGTAATTCTGATTAATTCAGCCGATGTGTGACTTGCGAGAAACAGTGAATATTTATTCATTTTGACACAGTTATTATGAAACTGCTCACCAGAGACAAATGAAGAGGCGAATACCCTCCCCAAAAAAAACACAAATAATCCTGCGGTCAAACCGACTGTTGTCCTGTGCAGGACGAGTTGTGTGGCTCAGTCCAAACAGCTCTGTTTGTTTCCCATTTTTAGAGCCAGGGTTGCGTATGGACACCACACACAGAGCGGACAGCTAGCAGGATGTGATGAGATAGTAGCTGAATTTTACAAAACTGTATTACTTGTTTAAACTACACCTTTAATAAAACAAGCAAAAACTTAACCTCAGTTATCTTTTATCGAGCAGTGAAAGATGGGAAAGATGGGAAGTACTTGGCAGTATTTTAGCATCATTTGTGCATTTGAATAGACTGAAATTATTTGAACTAGTTAAAGAAATCCAATTAAAGTGTGACTGAGGAGAATATACAGCCGACAAACCAAATAAACCACTTTCACTAATTATAAAGTTCCTTTGAGCATACAGTACATACAGTGCAACACTGCACCTTTTTAGCATTTTTATTTCTACAAATGTGAGTTAATCACCATGCAAACAGACAACTGACGATTCACTTTAATTTGTGCAAAGTGCAATTAAGCGAAAGTGGGAATTGAATGAGCCTGAGTTTCTTTATGCACTCCTGGGAATCTAAAAGCCATTTGAAAGTCATCAGTCAGTATTTGAAAGTTAGAGAGGAATATTGTTGTGTGTGTGTTTTACTGTGGTGTGAGCAACATTGAGTATTGACAGATGAACCAGCTTTGTGTTTGTTTACCTTTCTCGTTCTCTGGCACCAGGGTCTCAATGGGAGGCTCCAGCTCTCCGCTGTCCAGCAGGCAGCACTTGGCCTGGGACAGAAAGAGGCGCAGACCCTGAAGGAGCTGCACGGAGGTCACACGTGGCGAGGAAGAGGATGATGAAGAGGAAGCCAGGGATTTGAGCACCTCTCTCTGGGCCAGGAGGAAGTCCTGCACCATGCCTCCAAAGGTGGAGCGCCTGTCTCTGGACAGCTCCTCCACCAGTCGTGTCAGCCTCTTGTCCGGAGCAAAGAAACACACAAAGGCCTCGCTCATGCGGTGCAGCCCTCCACGGCCTCGAGAGCGTACAAGCGGCGGGCGCGGGTAGACGTGGGCTTGGGTTCGGGCCTGGCTTTCTGTATCTGAATCTGAGTCATTGTCCTCGTCCATGCTGCTGAAGGAGCTGCTGCTGTCGAGCTCGGCCAGGGACGGAGCCGGGCGGCGCTCCAGAGCCAGAGCTGCCACCTCGATGCCCGGCTCCTCAGCTTGGGCCGTCTGCTGGGGCTGCGGAGGCTCCTCTGCCTTTGCAGGTGTCTTGAAAAAGCATGCTTAGTTAGAGACACTAACGGTCATTTGTATCATTAACAAACATTAATGCGACTGTAAATATTCACAGTCCCACATAAAAAACTCCATAAGTTTAAAACAAGCACTAAGAATTACAACAAAACAGAAGTGAGACTATGTGCACGCTAATTTAGATCACATGGAAAAATGTCTGTTTTTCCATCAGTGTTATGACCTCAAACCCACACTAAAGCACAAAAAAGAGATCTTTTAGAACAGCAGTTTTCAATCTTTTTGGAAGTGACCCCTCAAAATAAAGTAATGTGCAGGTGTGTGAGATATGACCAAGTCAACCTGAGAATTTAATTTCTCACCTCTTTTACTTGAATACAGGCCTAAAGATGTAAAGTTATCCAGTGATTTACAAAGATCAGTATAGAAACATTAACAGAAGGCTCATATGTATCCACCTCAGTGAAAGTGTGAGGTCTGAGAGACAAACAAAGATGCAAACACGTATTACTTGTGGCACATAGACAGACATCATGTCCTCTTCTTCTGCAGAACCAGGTGACACAGCGGGGGTTCTCCTCAGTACCCCTGCCCCAGCATGAACTCTCCTCTGTGGGTTGGCACCGGCCTTCTGCAGCCTCTCTGATGCATCGGGCTGCTCCTCTGACGAGGGGGGCGAGTAGGAGCCGACCCCCTCCAGGGACAGATTCATGGAGGACTCGGAGAGCCGGAGCCGCATGCTGCGCTTGAAGCGGTGCCGTTTATTGGAGGCACTGTGGTTTGCGAGTTGGGGCTGCTGTAGAAAAGGCAAGTGGATTGAGTCCTTACAAGTCTAACAAGAGTCAGTAGCTTTTTGAATTTTACATTTCAAAGGGTATGAAGTGGAGTGCAAGGTGAACAGTACCTATATATGCAGTCAGATAGGATGAATTTAGAGTACTACTCGAGTCTTTAAATGGTCTCAGAGAAGGCTCACATGACCATACAACCTTTGCTGCTAACCTTGGTAACCTCCAGCTGTAGGAAGAGCGGGTTGATGAAGCAGAGTTTGCCCTGTCTGCCCCGGGTCAGCAGGGTACATCGCTCCAGGGTCTGAGCCTGGCTGCTGCTGGTTGATGCGACTGGGTCCACAGGCCCATTTTGGATCTCTGAAGCACTCGGCGCACTCCAGAAGTCTAGTGGGAGCGTTTAGGAGGAAGAGAAGAGTTTGGATGCCAATATTTTTCAGTTACACATTGAATAGCTGCAGACAAACTAACCAACCAATCTGATCTGTTCTTCGTTTGCAGTAATTGTGCAAATATTTCATAATCAGAGTGGTAAATATTTAGTTGTGTTGAAATGCTGCACATAAAAACTTTATTTTTCTCTTTCAGCTTGCTTTACTTACTTGCTAAGAACTGGAGGAGACATCATTTTGTACAATGTAAATGTATCCACTGCAAGCTGAGTAGAGCAGACTGATTCTGCAGAACTATGGTGAGAAAGAGTTTTATCTTTGAGCTGCAGTCAGTGACACATACTGTGTCTTACTTGTGTCATTTTTAGCCATCTTGAAGTCACACCTCACTCTCTGCTGCATCAGTACATGTTACCATGTTAAAATAGATGCAAGCTGGCAGTCACTGTTTTAGTCACGTATTCGTTTACTTTCTCACATTTGCAACACGTTGCTGAACAGAAGCCTTTACAGGAGGAGCTTCACTGAGTCCAGTGCTACAAATTATGTATGGCCGCCGTTTGATAGTTATTTACACCATAAAAACTTTTAGCAATATATGTTGGCATGCTCTCTTTTTGGTAGTTGGTTAAACAGTGGGAAATTAAAAAAGTAGTAAACTATCCTTTTAAACTAGACTAAAAGTCTAATGAGCTGCTGATACTGTTTCACGAAAATGGTTGCCAATTTTAGTACAATTAATCCTGGGAGAGAATATGAATGTCTGTCCAAGATTTAATGGCAATTCATGCAAAAGTTGCTGAGATGTTTCTGTCTAGACCAGTGGTGGACCAACTAATGAACACTGCAATTAGAGCCACAATACTAGCGTAGCTAAAAGGATGATCTTGGCAGAGTAACTATTACTTTTTTAGGGCAAGTGATTAAGCAAAGTATTTGAAAAGTGTAGTTTAAAAGCATGAGAGGTCTTCAATCTGTGCACCTTGTCCCATGTGTGAGATGGCCTCCAGCTGCCTGTGCGTTGTGGCTTTAGCGATGGCCTCTGGGAGCTGCAGCGGGAAAGGCAACACATCTCTGCAGGAAAAAAGTTAAATGAACAAAATTCAATTAAAGCATGTGTGAGACGGTCTTGGCTGAATGAAATCAGGTACACTGCATGGCCAAAAGTATGAAAACACCCACATATGATTTTTGCACATCTCATTCCAAAACCATTGGCATTAAAGTACTACTGTGACAACCATGAACATGGCACAAGAGTATTAATGAAGTTGACTACTGATGTGTTAGATGGGGTTTGGGGCCAGATCGGCTCTTCCACACCAAACTGGGTAAATCATGAGAACCATCTCTACCCAAAAGTGTCAGCGGCAGAGATGTCCACATACTTTTGGCCACACTGTGCATTAGCTAAAATGACAACATCACCTGCTGATACAGTAGAAGGCCACCAGTCGACACAGGTCAGGGAAGCTGAGTGCTGAGCTCTCCAAGGCGAATGCTGGTTATAGAACAGACAGAGTTTGATTGACGGCTGTGGGGGCAGCGGGAGACAAATTTAACAGGAAATATGGCAGCTGCAAATCGTTTGGAGGACCTATCCTCTCTGTCCAACACTACTTCACCCAGCACGAACAGCACCTGCACTGTAAAAATGTGGGGTTTATGGGCTGTGGATAATGCATGCTAATCTGGCTTGTTTTATACTCACTGGAGTCCTCCTCACAGATGAAGCACTCCTTTACAGAGGAGGCACTTTTGTCCGCCGTCACTCTCAAACACAACACCTTCCTCTGGCTGGAGCTGCATTTACGCACCAAAAAGGTCTGAAAGCACCAACATCCACCAACACGCAAGAAAAAAAAAAAAGCACAGGGATGTTATTGTGTTTGTAAAAAAATATATAAATTCTCTTCACAGGTTTTTCAGGAGAAAGCACAGATGGTGCAAACAGCAATGCAAAGTACAAAATAATAGCTAGGTAACAGTTTCTTGTTAACCTGTGTTTAATGAGAGGTATAAATCTGCTTATCTCACTCTCAGAAAATGAGTTAAAAGGTGCATTGTCCAAAATATAGTTAAAAGTTGCTTAAGTCCTCATGTTAAATCAGCTAAATCCCACAGTTTTATGTGGAAAACTGGAAAACATACCAAACATCTGACTAAAAAACACACAATATTTCTTTGTGTTTTCTAAGTTTATCAATGTATTCCTACATTCTTGTAAACGATAAAGCCATATGACTGAAATAACTGATTTGTCTGTACCCCAACAGGCTCTCTGAGCAGGATATAGATGGCAGAGTCTTGGTTGAGCGACAGCTGCAGCCACACAGGATGTGTGACCAGAAGACGATCCAGGACACTGAAGGCCCGCTGAGAGCCTCGCTGGGTGCTGCCCACCTCCTGCATCTGAAACACAAGGTTATCATGCAACCACCATCAGATGAGGCGCGATTATTTCAACTCCAAACACTGTATTTTTAATGCTACTTTTCATGTATCAAAGCAAAGTTGAGATTGCCTTCCCCAAAATAATTCACTCTAACGCAAATTTTGTTCACTGTTGTCTACTTACAAGATTCATTGGCTACACAGTCTTTGTCATACCTGCAGATTTTCTTTTTGTATCTTTTTGTCAATGACTTGTCTTCAGGCTTTAGTTTTTTTTTCTTTAGAGTCCATGACCCCTGAAGTAGAAGTGAAACCTACGCACTTACACAAGTGTACTTATAGAGTGAAAAGTTGTATGCGTACAGGTACGTGCACACACACACACACACACACCTAGCTGCTTACACATATACACATTCACATTACAAGCATTTATTGTTGAAATCAATTCAGATTTAGTGTTGAAATCCTAATTTTTAGGATTTTTAGGCCCCAGGCAGAGGTAAACAAGTAAAATGGATGCTACTCTCTTATATTACTGGCAGATTTCTTTATGCTTCCTCTCTTTCTCCACAGTGACTCACTGACTCGTTACACTGTCAAATAAAGCCCCAAAATAATCTGGAGTAAAAGAAAGACGAGGAGGCAAATAACATTTTTGATGGGTTTATAGTAAGGCTTGATGCCAAATCCAAAGTGTATCAAACATCTTAGTGTCTTTCATCTTACTGAATATCTCCTGCTCATCTCAGCTTTCTTCAATCTTATTGGCAGCACAAATCTCATTTATACTGGACTGCCAACATGACATCACAATGAATGTCACGTTGTAGTGACATAAAAGTTCACAAAATCCAATCAGACTGTGACTGCATTACCATAAATCACATTCGTGCCACATGCAGGTTGCCAAGTAAAAAAATTAAAATATCAAATTTAACGTAATCTTTCAGTTTAGAAAAGCAATTTGTTTCATATAACATACAAATGCTGATCTTAGGCAACTTTTAAAAAATATTTTGTGCCTTTGTGAGTCAGATGTTCCCAGCTGGATTCGAACCAAGGATGTTGTGGTTCAGCTGCTTGTTAAAAGTGGCTTTAACCCTCAGGAGTCTTGTGCTATTTCAGCAGTTTATGATCACTTTTGATTTAGCTTTTAAAAATATTAACAACATAACCTATATGACCTAACAATTCATTTTTCATTTTGACATATTGTACTGGAATAACTGATGACATTTGATCGCGTGTGAACTGGAAGTCTTCAGTAACTTGTCTTTCACCAAACTTCAGCTGAGCATTTTAAAGCAGCTTTACGTTCTTCTGTTCGGTCTATAATCTGCCTGAAGTGTTGCTGTAAGCGCTTCGCTGTGTCGCTCCGAATGCTGCACACCTCTCCTCCTTCTGTCATCACTAGAACAACAGAAAATTCAGCATATGAAACCTAAATAAATGTGTGAACTTACACTTTCTGCAGGAAAATGCACCTTTACGTGTGCTTGCGACAACGATCAATCAGTTTGAACTCTGCGTTTTGCTCATATTTGGCCCTTTAGTGTTAACATTCAATCACAGATTTACTTTCTCTCAGATTGGCTTGCTGCTGGATGTCACACTGTGTGGGCTGCTGGCGAATGCTTGTGAGCGTACCAGCAGATGGTTGCCATAGCAACCTGGGCCTACACATCCTACCAGGCATTCCCACTCAGTGAAACACCCTTTCTCTAACAAGTTGGAGATGCGCGTGCACGCAAACACACACAAATACACACATATTCATACAGTATACACACACAATCATGGACACACACACACATCTTGAAGGTTTTCCGGGGAGCAGAGGTGTTTTATTTCTAGGAAGCTTTTTTATTTTTTGGGGGAAAAAAAAAAAAATAAATAAAACAAAAAAAAGTGATGCCATTAATAATCTTTTTTTCTTTTTTTTGTTGCTTCCTCCCTCACATTGGAGCACCGAAGTTCATTTCTTAGCAATGACTGTGCCGCTTCGACATCAGCTGCAGCAACCTGTTTTAGTGGTATTAGAGGAAGCATTATGAATATTGTTTTCATTCACTAACACATTTGAATTTTTCACATTTTTCATCACCTCCTGCCACTCATTACATAACTCTCCCCTCCTCTCAGGGAAACCAGTTATCAGCGCGCCAATCTGCACTCTGTGGGACCATTAACAGTTAATGGTTAATAGCAGTAGAGGGGTTAGGAATCAAGTGCAGCAGATATCAATCAAAGGAGGGGGTTGGTGTTATATAATAATCACAGGTTTGGCAGCTGTAAGACTTAACAAGTTGCAGAACTTTTGATTCTGCTGCAAAAAAGAGGATAAGTGACAGTTTACTAAACCCAAAGAAGAGAAACTGTACAGTTTAGATGTTTCCTATTGAGCAATACATGTTGATAAGTGCTGATAAATCCTGATCAGAACAGGATTTATACTATACTATATACTATATCTGTTATCTATCTTTTCAATGTCAGGCTGCTCTTTTGGTAAGCAGCTGTAATCAACATGTGATAAGTAACCATTCAAAGGTTACGTTAGGACAAATTTTCCCACTTTCATTACATTTTAATTTCTAATAGAGTACAGACAATATTATTTCCTTGTCTTCATGTATCACTTTAGTCTTTTAGCATTATCATCTATCATGATAATGTTTGTATGTGAGATATCATTATAGCTTTTTGTTTAAAATGAGAGATCTGGAAATTTCTAATGCACATGCATGCTGGACCAGTGGGTGGCGATATGTCAATCACATGTCAAATACCAGAGAAGACTATTGTGAGCGAGTTTATTTTCCTTTATTTTCCTTTTCCTTTGGTGGAGGTAGTAACTTTAAAAGAGTAGCTATTTATTTAGAGTTATCAGACGTCTTGTAATTAGACCCAGCGGTGCTAACCAAGCATAAGCAAACTGGTAGTATTCTTGTTGTTTCAGGCGCTCATGAAATGCTTGTGATGACTTCATAGTTTTCCCAAAAGCTCCGTTTACTACATCTACACATGAAAACAGTTTCTGAGAATCTTTACCCTGTAAAGAGTTTACAAAAAGGTCAGTTTGTATGTGAAAGAAGAGCCTAAACACAGAGAAAACGCTGTGTTTTAAAAAATACCTATGTACATGTAGGTCTATCACAATAATTTCTGAAAACTGCAAATGTGCCCGGCGAAAATGGAAAGTTTGACCAGCACAACAAATAAATAAAGCAAAGTTCATGGCTGTTTTATGTCAAAGACACACTTGAGACTTGCCTCACTTCAAAACAGACACGCTTCACATCAAGTAAAGTCAACAAGCATAGTCATCTTCAAATATAAAAATATATGTTTTATTTTCAAGGTGTGCTTACAAAAAAAAAAAGCCTTGAGTGGGCCTCAACCCATCGCATATCTTGAGCCAACCACGCAGATCCGCAGTCCGATGACCCAACCACACAAGGCTATAAGGCAAAAAAAAAAAAACAGAGAGCAAGACCCTAGTGTTTCACTAGCCACTTCCAGGTCTGCCTTACATAAAATGCAATGCTGCCCACACACACACACACACACACACACAGACACACACACACAGAAAGACTTATGTAATTCCCTCAGAGAAAGAGAGACGCACAGAGAGGGAGAAACAGAAGAGAAAGATAAAAGATAAGATGATGAAAAGAGAGGAGAAAGAGGGCTGAAAATTAAAGCTGGGTAAGGAAGTCACAACTTCGACGGGCCCATGGCAGCGCTGCAGCTCAGACTGTAATAAGCAGGAGACGTACACTGTATATCTCTAACAAGGTACTTTTGCACCTGAGGGCAGGGGCGGCCCGGGAACCCAGCGGGACAGACCAGAAAGTCTGATGCCGCACTGAGCACTTAACAAGGAGGCAGATGAAGAGACAGTGAGGCCAGGGCTTGATTGAAGGCGGATGGAGATAGTAGAGGGAGGGAAAAGCAGTGCTGAGCCCAGCAGTGGAAGTCTGTGGGGAATTGTAGAGGAGTTTTGGAAAACCCTAAATTACGTTCCCTCTTCTGGGAGAGACAGGCTCAGCGGAGAGAGCGGTGAAAACAGGCAAAACTGGAGAGAGCACGCATGGTGCTAAAAATTAAAGGCTGCTAATTGGTATTTTGGAAAGCTGACATTTTATTTCTTCAAATGCTGACTGAAAGTTGGAGAGAGAAATGTGAACAGAGATGGAAAACTGCACAGAAGGACTGACCGACGTGCTGGCTGAGCGAGTGATGACGGAGTGATGGAGTGACTCAAACGCTTACAAAAGACTTTTTTCTTTTTTTTTTTTTTTAGCAGATCTCAGAAAACAACAGGTGCTATAGGTATTGTTATCAAACTGCATTTCTACATTTCCCTTTAGATTTTCAAGGTGTCAGGGCAAGATAATAATTTATGCAGGCTAAGAATAAGCAGAGGTGTGATTTACGCAGAAAACATCACCAGACAGTCACTCAGATCTTAATCAGATGCACACACAATGAGAAGGGAATGAAGAGGAAGGAGAAGGGCTGGAGGTGGAAGTGGAAGTTACGCTGACCTAACTGAGGCTGAAGAGGAGGATAGCAACAATGCCGAATTTGAGATTTTCTGGAGAAACAGTGTAGGACGAGGGAGAGATGGCTGATGGCGAGCAGCTGCTCGGCGAAGAAGCTCAGCCCGGTGCAGATGGACAACATCATGGTGACCAGATTTGTCCACCTCCAGACCAGTGTCCCATCAGGGTACAGAGAAGCACAGTGCCCCCTCCCACCCCCGCCCCCGAGGGATCGATGGCGTCAACCTTATTTGAAAAACGTCAATACTTTGTGCCACCTCCAGCTGTTCCCCAACGGCATCTTTGTCATGGTCATCGATGAAACAAAGAAGGAAGGATATGAGACTGGTCAAATGTTATGGGGTAGCTCAGCTCAGTTTTTGTAAAGTTAAGAAGCTTTCAGTAGATTTCTTATTCGAGGTGGAGCACAAAATATACTAATATACTACCAACCAAGATACATGATAAAGTAAAACAGTCTTAAAGGGTCTTTAATAAAATGTTTATGATTGGATGTATTTCATTTTTTAACTTTTTTTAATACTAATTTAAGCATCTTTTTGTGCCACAAAAACATATTGATCTAATATTAAAGTCTTAATTCAACATGTGTTGCTATAATTTTGTCCCTCGTGGTGAATGACACAGAAGAAATGTAAATGCACCACCACATGGTTGCTCTGATGTGCTTGAAAGGCAACATAAACACAGGAATATGTCAAAGAATCATACCCAAGGTTTTAGTTTGATTTCCCATCATCGACTTTCCTTTTCGACTTCAAATTTCCTGAAGTAATAATTTAAAAAAATACATATATAACCTGCTTCTTTACTCACTTACATACATTGTGTTGGTGGTGCCAAAAAACCCTAAATTTACACAATCCTCCATCCTCGACCTGAAGAAGAACAGTACGCAAACTTATTTTTTCACAGTTTCGATACATCCCCCTCATAAAATGAATATTCATAACAGAAAAAATGTATACAGCGAACAGTGATGAAACTAATCAATATATTGACTCACCACATAGGTGAAAAAGAACAAAATAAAATCACTCTGGAGAGATTTCATGTCATTTTTATACATCTGCCCTATACCTAAAAAAAATATGAATATCAAAATATGTATTTATCATAAAACTGGAGCCTAGAGGTTTTTAACTTCAGTTTTCATGGGCAGGTATTTCACATAGACACCATGTTAAAAGAAAATGGCTTTTCGTTTATATTGTAGCTCATTAATGCAGCAGTTTTTGGCAGCTGACTCTTAATTCAAGTATTTTCAACAACCTGTTCTATGTGATGTGAAGTGCATATGAAACAACAGAGTATAAAGCTGCTTTGACAGAAATAAATACACACATTTGTTGCTAAATTTACACTGAAATGGACGTCCTCACTTAATTAAAGTTTCATGGCTTTAAAAATTGATGACACAAAAACATGGAAAATGATTATCAGCAATAAAAAGGTGTGGTTTTCACATTTCCACCTTGCCTCCACCTGCCTCCTCTTCTTTGATTTCATACATTTCCCACAATCACTTTCAGCAGCCTCCACATGCACGCGAACTTGTATTCAGTTAAGTATTTTGTGTAGGTGGATAAAGCCATAATGATAGAGATAGTAAGAGCAAAAGAGCACAGCTTTTCAGTGAAGAAAAAAAAAACTGCCCTTTACACTTAACAAACACATCTTCTAAGCTGCATTGCATTCTGGTCTCTTGAGGACACAGACAGAGGAGGAATTAGCACCCCTGCCTCTCCTTTAAAGGTTATTTCTGATGATTAGTGCAAAATATTGAGACTAAAACGGCTGCATTATGTATTCTTTGCAACTGAAATATCCCAGCGATAAATCATCTGTGCTGTACATTACATTTCACCAGTTAAAAACAGAAAAAAAACACAACAGAGACGGTTGCAGGGACTCCTGAGACAGCAGCGGGAGGGAGAGGACGAGGAGGAAACCGAATCCTCCACAGCATCTCCCGCCCCCTCGACGCCGAGCTGGTGCAGCTGCAGACCAGCTTCATCATCCGAGGTGCGACGCAGAGTCTTCACAGCCATTTTCCTCCACCGATGTAACCTCCAGCCAACAAACATGTAATGATAGTGATACTGAAAACAGACAGCGGTGTTGTGCTCTTTGCTCACTGTTGCATCCTACATACGGTATTTCCATCTGGAGATTTTTTTTTTGATTAGCAGGCAGCTAGAGAAGCACACATCCACTGTAAACTCACACATTTCTGTTTTTTTAATCATTTGGTTTGTTTTACATTTTGATATGCTTTGATTCCTTTAAAGATTTTTGATTTTTTGTCTTTTTTGTAGTAGTTTCCACCTCTCTTGCACACCCACTTAATGCAATAATTCACTTTTTTCATACTTTTAATCCAGCCATGATATAATTATACAGTATGATATAATAATATGAGTATTGGACAAATCTCTTTAAAATCATTAGATCCGACTTCACTGTCCAAATCTAATTCAAGAATCTAACTTAGTTGTAACCTGCTGCAATTACACAGAAAGAAATTACTCACATTTAATTCTTATTCAAACTCTCTGTCAAAAGAACATGTGATTTAAAATCGGAAACACTCACACAGACATTTCACCTGTTATTTTGACAGATAGGTGCAACAGACACTTCCAGCCCAAACTTTACTCAAACTTTTGCAGCACAGTCACAAAATGAAGTGTCGGACACGCTGACGAACGCTGAAGTCTGTAACTTTTTGCAAGCTGTCACTCTCTGCAGAGGCAACGGACGACTCGGGAGGTAAAATTAGCAATAAAAAAAAAACAAACTTTGCTGCTCTTTCAGCCATGACAGGTGCACCCCAACAAGCTGATCAACATTTCTCAGTTGTGGCTAATGGAGAGTCTCCAACTCCAGTGATTGCGCCAGTTTTTGTGTTTTACAATTATCCGCCACAGAGAGCCAAAGTCCTGCCGCCTCTCCCGGCCAGCCTCGGATCCACAAGCCTCCGAAAACTTGGTGGCTTTTCTCAAAGAGGGTTTCTTTGGCTCTTTATGTATGCAGCTCGTTAAAGTGGAGGCCTTTTGGTATTTTAACAAAGTTCTCTGTGAAGAAAATGTTCCATGATGGCTCTATTAAAACGTGACAGGACCCAACAAGAAATACATTTATCTGCTCACTCAGGTATTTTTCTGTTGTAACTTTATCGCCACTTTTTGAACAAATTTAAGTTCATTTGCTTTCACAATTACATATAACATCTTTCTGAAAAGTTGAACTGCACCTCGAGTTTTCTGTCCACAGTGCTGATGGATTCACTGTATATGTGGCTATTGTTGGTTTAAAGGAGCAGTATGTAACATTTAGGGGGATCTATTGACAGAGATGGTATATAATACTTACAATCATGTTTTCATTACTGTATAATGAGCTGAAACTGAGCGTCACTGTGCCTTTGTTAACTTAAAATGAGCCCTTTATATCTAAACAGGGAGTGGGTCCTTCTGCAGTAGTCCACCATTAGACAACTCTAGAGAGACACGTTTTTACACTTGAGTGGCAGCTTGAATTTGGTGGCAAAGGACTGTGTGATCATTTCTAAGTGTGCGCACATTTTATTTAAATATCATAACATAAACTACTCTTATGGAGTGCAGAGCAAAGTCTTAGTTAGCATGTGGAGAACAGAGGTTATTAAATCACTTATTAAAGAATGGAAGGGAGAAAAAAAGAAGTCAGTGATTATCAGTAAGATATTTTGCTCAATATCTCTCTATATCTGTGTATAAAGGCTGGGAATTGAGACAACAGTCTTGGCTCCTTGGCTTCACACGAATAAAACCAAAATAATCCCAAATAGGGGATTTCGTCTTCCTTTTTGCAACTAGCTCCTCCATGTTTGTTAGCTGAAAGTGGCCTGTCGGGAGTGGAGGACTCCCCTGCCCCCCCGTGCGCAAACAAAACTGAGCGAATACATCGGGTATTGCTGGTTGTTAGGCTGATGGTGGGCGGCTGGAAAATTTTAACATATCGCCCGACCCTGGCGTCTTTTCATATATCTAAAATTGAATGCAAATTTCTGATTTAACAGGGAGTAACATGCCATAACTGTATCACCTCAAAACAACTAAGCGCGGCAACCTTTTTGTTGTCGTTGTGGGGCGCAGATGTCACACAGGACAGGGTGTATGGATAAACTGTTGCTCATCAAGACATAGCCACAGATGATAAATAACACCTAACATTACTGAACTAAAAATAGCACTGAGAGGGGGCGGCACTTCAGCTCTCTGTACAGGTAGACGGACAGCAGCTCTAACCTTACGAAGTCAAAAATGACGTAAAATAACGTTTGACCACACATTAATGAGCCGCGGCTGCTTTCCTCACAAACAAACTTTGTCAAAACAACAACTGCGGCGCGCTGATTATTCATCTCTATTCATCCTGTTTGACGCCAACCACAAGCATCAGTCTGTAAAATCTCTCATTTGCACAAGAGTGACCATGACGGTGGCTAAGTATAGCCAGCAGCCCATCACTGCATGCGTAGGATGACTAATGGAACAACATAATTGCAGTGGGCTATAAGTATCCGCAGGGGGCAACAGTGGGCACAGAGGCCTGCTGACTGATGACAGGTGTCCGTTTTGATGCCTGCGCCGCGGCGATGGCGCTCGGGGCCCCGGCAACAAGGAAGCGAGAGCTGCGTGTGTGTTTGAGTGTGTGTGACGAAGTCGTACAAAGGCATTAGCGCTGTATGAGTCAGAAGTAACACTGGGTCTGTAGGAGAGAAGGAGGACTGTTAGCATAACTGTGAATATTCATAATTTTAGAAGCATATCGGTTAACTGGTGCGGTGATTCAGAAGGGGCATTATCACAAATAGTTCTGTCAGACCAGTGGTGTGTGTGTTTGTCTGTGTAAGTGTGTGTGAAAGAGAGAGAGAGAGAGAAGCTATAGAGTATCCATCATGATGTCATAAAATCTTTAAACTGCCTCACATTTCTCCGTGAGTGGTCTACAGAGTATTTCCTAGCTGTTTCTCTGCGGCGTGAACTAAAACAACTCTGACTGGACACTTTGCTTTGACTCTGTAACACTCTGAG
The DNA here is from genome assembly GCA_023238725.1 of Scortum barcoo. NCBI lineage: Eukaryota > Metazoa > Chordata > Actinopteri > Centrarchiformes > Terapontidae > Scortum > Scortum barcoo. Next base: position 11,702,422 of record CM041532.1, on the reverse strand, counting down.
ACGTTAAATCAATCGCAGGATACCTTTTTCTTTTGTTGGGCTGAAAACATGATGATCTACAGGTGCTACGGCCACCAGTGATCCACAAAAAAATGAGCAGATTATAAGTGGATAGAAATGGATGTTTTATACATGCACGTTGCACCTCCCACCCGTTTTCTTTTTCTACACAAAAAGGCAAGAATGCTTAAAAAATCATTTAAAAATGCAGAATAAGAAAAACAATACCATGATATCGCCATATCATACTGGTGAAATAATACTGAGTTATTACACATCCCTCAATTATCTTATATTATTTGTGCATTCTTTCTATTTTAACTTAACTACTTTATGTATGGATGAAACTATATTGAGTAAGAATTTAAATATTTCTAACTTTGGCACCACCTTGTGGGAGAATTTTCTATTAAAAAAAAAGACACCAAGCTGTGCAATGGGGTGAAACCAACAGACTGTAGCAGTTCTCATTGGGATTGTTTTTGAAAATAAAGAAAGGTGCTATAATCCTGTAAAAATCTAATCTTGATCAATTAATCAAGTGACTGTGTAATAAGGAAAAGAATTGTGCTTAGTGAAAGAAGTATCTTTAAACATGCTTCCATAGCTTTTTGTTATTTTCAGCAAGAAAGCACCAAAATTTTACCTTACTCTACCTGTTCATTGTCAGCATCACCAACAGACACAGTTAGCAAGCCGGTGAACATAATGGAGCATTTAGTACCAAAAGAGCCAGATGTTTCCCTCTGTTGTTGGTGGAGACCAAAGACAGAGGTAAAAAGAGAGCGAACACTGGACTTGCATTCATCAGGTGTCCAGAAAAACAACTCCAAATAAATAATTATGTTGTTCTTTGACTGCTGGATGTGCAAATAAACAAATGTTAGCTAACATGTTCGTCAAATTAGTTTAAAAAGGTGGTAATACGTCAATGTCACCAATGTTTACAGCTGGTTTCTGCTGCCCCCAAGTGGCCAAAAAGTTATTGCGCGTAATAAACTACACAGACTTTTTCTTATAAAAGAAACTATATCTATTAAACACAGCCTACAGTTTTATCTGTTTGATTCCTTGGGGGCATTTTAGCCAACTGTTGCTCAACACATTTTAGAATTACAAGGATGATTTAAGATTTCTTAATACTAAATCTGATGGGAGGGAGTGGGAGAATTTTCATCTAACAGAGACACACAAACACTTTGGCCAAAGCTGGTTTTCATTAGTGGGAATATTTCTTATTACTTAAATAACATCTTCACTGGTTAATTAGACCTTTTGTTCACCAAACTCTATGAACTAATAACAATACAAACGAGGCCAATAGTGTAGGAGGGTGTATAGGTATAAAGTTTTAATTGATGTTTGTTGATTATTTTAATTAAGCAATGACTTATGAATATTTATTTATCAAGTCTTGTTTTTTCTCACCATGTTTTTGAGCTTTTTTGTGAAGGCTGCACTTGGCTCGCAAGGCCAAATTCATCCATCTGAACGGGTCATCCAAACTAGCTTCGAGTTTTGAAATTTAATTTCTCTCATAATAAACTGGGGGAAGGGGGGGGGGGACTTGCCAGAATAACAATCTAGTTCCAGTCTATTCACTTGTCTGCTGTGAAAGCTAAAAAAACGACTTTTTTTCCAAGATGCTGTCACTTTTTCAAAACACAAAACAACTCTAACAATCTCACCATGCTGTCAGAGTTTTCACACTTATTTTAATAAAAACAAGACTGGAAACATTCACATTTTTCAGGCAACAAAAGTAACTCAGTGAGCAAGAAATGAGCATATTTCTTAGTACTGGGGTAAAAGCATTTTTCTTAAACAATATTAGCGAGGGAATTAGAGGATTGATTAACTTTAATAGTTTTTTTAACGTCACATGTGCTGCCTTTCCTGATCTGTGTCGACCTTTGGACGACTGCGTGATTCACAGTGTGACTAATGACGGATCAGCATGGGGAGCACTTCATATGAAATTATTTTTGTAAAGGGCTGTTAGGTAATGTCAGAGGTTTCAGATAAGTGAGTGTGAATAATACCTCTTTAAAAAAAAAACGGGAGTGCTTTTAAAGTTGTGTTGGGCATGTTTCAAGTAGATTTTTTACGCAGGTGTCCAAGACTTTGACTGCCTCTGGAGTTTAATGTCTTTGGGATCAAATATTCAGGTAAGATCACTTAATAACCAAAGAAAAACAACAAAAACACAACGATAACAGATGACAGGATGGAGGGTTAATATTTGGATTTTTGCCCATAAGTTTGTGTGTTTCTAAACGCCGAACACTCGGACGTTATTTCCTCTCTCGGGTTCTCTCCATGCTTTCTACACCCTCATACGGATCTCCCGAGCGAAGACCTGACAATGACAATGAGGGATCACTTTCATCCTCCATTTTCAGATTGTGTTAGAGTGACCACAAGAGGACAAAAGCCTGCATTATTACTGTAACTCTGAAGCGGGCCGGGGAGGGAGGATGCCAACTCACACCTCTTTCTCTTCATGCTTTCTCTGCTCTGTTATCAACTCTTTGGAGCGTTTTCAAGCTTCCTCAGAGCTTCTCAAAAAGGGGATATCTGACCTTGATCGCAGTCAGGTGTTTGGTTATTTTGGCGTTGCTCTTTAATGCGTAATTGACGTTGAATCGTAGTCATATATTGGAGAATTTACCTACCGGACTTGTCTTAGAAAAATGTGAAAATAAGCCTTTAGAAAACTACTGCTCTGTTAGTCTAAAAAAAAACTCAATAAAACAGAAGACTTTTAAGTGACTTTTGATTTTAAAGACTTCCCAATTTAGCAACAGTGCCCAAAAGTGGTGCTATGGAAACTGAAAAGTAAATTTAAAGGTTGCGCCGCATCAACAGTGAGCTCTCTCTAACCTAGACTTGAGCAACCATCACTGCTGTGGTGCATTACAGATATGAAATATGCTGAACATGTGGCCATCAGTGGCAGCACGTCATGTCTTATATATGCTGATACCTGTTGATATTTTACACGTGCTGTCTGTGGGGTAGGGGGAAGTTTACAGGGGTGGAGGTGTGCAGTAAAGGGATGGTGTTGAATATGAAGGCGGTAAAGGGAGGGATGCTTTACTTTGCAGGTTCCTAAATTTCATATCAGCTTCCTAATAACTTTCTTTATTCTACCTTGATCTATACAGGGAGGTCAGATGAGAGGAGATCGCTTACTTTTGCCTGTCATGTTACAGTCATACAAACATAGAACTCATAAGATAAAATTAAATTAAATCAGAGCACAACAATATGGGATAAAAGCCAATGTGACCTTACGTTTCCTGAAGAGGTCAATGTCATGTGGGTCTGTTTAAGTTTGTACAATTAGTAAGAGTCCACTTGATGTTCGGGTTTATAGGCAGCCATCAAATTCTTAATAAACTGAGATTTTTAACAGGTCTTTAACTAACTGAGGTCCACTTGTGAACCAGATAAATATTAATTTGTAACTTAAGTTTACGCTTCATTTGTCCTTCTGTAATTTACAAAGAGACTGAAAACTTTAAAGTTGTCCAACTGCACATTTTAAGCTCTTTCTTTAAAAACACTTCCTCCATTTTCCATACACTGCCAAATTATTTAATCTTTTCCGGCGACTGTCCAAACAGTAAACAGGTCTTAGTTAGAAAATTGTTTTAGGTATGTCCTGTAAAAAGGTGGGAAAATACAGTAACCATTAAAACTGTGTTACAGGATGGCAGTATGACATAAAATCTCTTTTTCTAAGTCGACAGAGCGCCTTTTTGTTTCAGTCTTGTTGAGATTCACAGTGACTTTGCATCGCCAGCCATCATTTTACACCAGCAGCTGCCAGATCCTTCAAAATGGTGGACAACGGCACGGCGGACTCGTCCTCATGGTTTTTGGCGTTGTGTGTTTTTTTTTTTTCTGCACGGCGACGATGACACAGTTCCCTGAGTGGCGATGGGGGAAGCCTGCCATATACATGAGTCAGGTTACTGTAACGTGTCTGTCTGCGCACCACTTCCAGCACAGAGGACAGACTGCTCAGCGAAGTACTGAACTCTGTCCAAGAGCTCTGAGCGTCATGCTCGGGCACATTGCGATCGCACCCCTCCTACACAACACAGGGCAGAACGCAGCCCCCCTACACACACACACATAAGCATATACACAGATTTGGTCATGCCACCTTCAAAATTAACATGTCACTGCACACTCAACAATCACAGACTTCATGTAGGTAGGCCACATAATCACAGCGAGGACTTGTAAAGCAATCAGTCCTGCTTAGAGGGAGTGAGATGGGGGGGTTGGGGGTTTTGGGTGGGTGGGGGGTGGGGCACTGAGACAAAAACATAAAATCAGCAGTCATGTAAAGTCACAAACCGCCACTTACAGTAATGTGCCTCTCAGAATTTAACGAGCAAAACAACAGCAAGGAAGTGGGAACATCACATCCACTCCCACGCAGGCAGGATGGCACTTCAGTTTTAAAGTTATGTAACAGTCCGATGGTGTGAGATTACACTCACTTTGCCCTCAGAGGGGAGACAAGAGATCAAGACACCGGATAATTAAAGTCTGAGTGGCTGATTGAACACATCCCCGGACTGGCAGCGGCACATCAGCTCACATCTGAGGCAGATTTTAGCTGCTCGAAAGCCTCCCAGGTGCTGGATTTAGGGTTAGGAGAGGAGGAAAAAATATGAGCACTGCATGTAAAAAAAAAAAAAAGGGGGGGGATAAAAACTTTGAGGCTTTCATCTCTTTATTTTCCACTATAATATAAAAAAAGTCATCACTTGAAGTTGGAAGAAAAGCCTGTGAGAACAACAGCTCAACCCAGACTAGCACAAACCTGCCACTAATTACATTTTTTTCCTCATAACACCTCCACTTTGCATCCTCAGAGCCAGTCTGAGACAAAATCTCTCCCCGTACCTCCCATAATGTGAAACCAAAAAGCCCCAATCATTACCAATCCTCTCATAATGACAGGGTGACATCACCGCTCCTGCGCCCCGCCGGGATCTCTTAATTGATTAATTGGCGGAGCCCTGATGTCACCCAGGCGTGAATCACCGGGGCTGCATTGTTTACCAAGACGTCCCCTGCTGACCGGAAACTACGTTAAACAACAAACGCCGACGCGCTTTGAACTTGAGGTAGAAAGAAACCTTCAAAAAGGGAGGAGAAAACGTGCGATCAGACCGTCGGAGTGCGCCAACTCTCCAGGAGCTGCGTCCTCACTTGGTCCTTAATTACATTTTAAGACTCAAAGCATGCCCACCTCCTCTTTTTTATTTATTTATTTATTTATTTTTTCATTATTCCTCTTTAAATGATTAACTTACCTTGTCTGTGAAGGTGGGGGGACAGGTGCTGTGGGGTCTCTGCTGCCTCACTTTGCGCGTCCGAGGGAGTTTTTGCGCGCAGACGGTGCCGAGGCGCGGAGCCGGAGCAGCATGCTGCGGGAGCTCGTCAAGGAGCTGCGCACAACGCCGGGGACAGGGCGGAGGAGCGCATTTTTAATTCAGTCTGAGCATCTGAAGTGATACACAGTCACAGCAGAGACAGTGCGTGTGTGCGTGCGTGCGTGTGTGTGTGTGTGTGTGTGCGCCCCCCCCCTCACTCCACCCTTCCACCCATCCTCCTCCTACCACCGCCTCCCTGACTCTGACACACACCAAATCACATTTTGCCCCTGGACACAAAAAAAAAAAACCAAAAACAACAAAAAAAGGATAATGCAGTCAGTCAGACCACTTTTTTGTCAGAAGAAGAATAAAAAAAAAGAAAAAGAAAAAGAAAAAAGAAGAAGAGGGCGTTTTTTTTGCATGAACGCAACACGCAGATGCAAATTTTATAAAGTCTAAAAACTCCACAAAGGTGCAAGATGAGCATGATGAGGGTAATTTGCATGAAAACATACATTATTTTAAAGATAGCACAAACTATAAACACTAATACAAACAGCTTAAGAGGAGAGAAATCTGATCTAAACATTATATAAAATACTTGTGTGCAACAGTGTGTGGGGGTCTTTGAATGCAAACTGAATCATTTTGCTTTTCTCTGGGGAGATAAATGAGAAACATCACCATCCTCTGACTGACACCACGAGAAAGACGCGTCATGTAACCGGAACTGGACTTTGACGCACGGTGTGTTTTTTTGGTGAGTGTGTATGTATATGTGTGTGTGTATGCGTGCTATTTCTGGACTGCTGCATCCTCTTATTTTTTTTATTTTTTTATTTTTTTTAAATGCAGGTGTGGATGTGTGGTTCCGCTTCTGGCCACTGGAGGGCGCCACAGGCCGCGTTCAGCTTCACCTGCAGGACCAAAAGAGCCTCAGATAACCAACAGTGGCACCACAGCCGTGCTTCACATGTTTGATACATTTTAAAAGTTTATGGACACAACGTACTTTTTTACACACTCGGTCTGTTTTTTTTTGTGGTTCGGCCTCTTTGCTCGAAAAAGTTAAAACTTTTGTGTCAACCTTTCCTTTTACCCAAACAAACAAAATGAGGGTCCGTGATGAACCCTCTTCCAAGTTTTCCAAAATTTCACTCGTGCAAAATTCCCTTTTTTCTCATCTTCTTCTGGTGCAGAATTTATTTTAAATCCAGACATTTTAAACCCTTGAATCTCATTCAGGCAACCTTTAAGTCCTGCCTTAAAGGACATTTATATTCTTTGGCATTTGGATCTGAATAACTCTTTCTCTGTCCCTAAGGTGTGTCCAGCGCTCACATATGGGTGTGATATTCAGGCGTCCACATACTTTTGGCCCCATGCTTAAACTTCTCATCTCACACCACGTTGTCTCTGATTTCTGACACTTCTAAATGTGATAACGTTTACGCACATTTCCTCATTGTTAGTTTTTTCCTGATTGCAGCGCTCGTTGTTGCTCTGTCACCTCCAGATGTTGTTTGGCATCTGGCTCATCTCGTGACATCCCACCATCACTCCTCTGCAGGCTCTTTAATCAAATCAGGTCTGTTCACTCGCTCCCAGAAAGATGAGTTTTTTTCTTGCCACGTTCGTGCCTCCCTGGACTCATCCTTGCAGATGATGAGTGTAACTGTGAAATCTGCCATTTTGAAAAAAAAAAGATGACAATGACACTTACAGACTGATGGCTGGTGTGAGTGACTGAATGAGTTTACAGTTTTCGTGTTCTGCTTTGCTTTCCCTGCTTTTCGTTTTTTCCCGAACATTAACACTTTTAAAATGCAGCATACTGTTAAAAAAAAGCTGCACTTTTAAACTGTGAATCATTGAGGGCTGCAGCTTTTTAGAAATGCTGATATCATGAGTCAAAATCCCTCCTACCTCCCCAGAAATAGTTCCATTTTTCATATTTTATTTATTCTGTGAACTTCTCAATTATATTTTCAACAAGTTTTATTCAAATGGCACCGATCTTTAAGGAGATTCTTCCGGCAATCAACGAAAACAAAATTTAAAGACTGAAAACTGCGCCTGTGATCTTTGTCTGTAAATATACCACATTACATAATTCTTTCCAGAAACTTTCTTGGAAAACTCAGCCCCGCAAAACAAAGTGTGAAATGCTGATTAAAGACAAAGTAGAACGTGAGATGCAGTTCAAAACTCCGTGACAGCAAATAAGTGGACCTTGTGTTTGGGATTTTTTTTCCTCATACATAAGGACTTACTGTATTATTCACCTAAATGAAGGTGATAGTGTTCCTTCAAAGCTCACTATTTACTCTTTGCTTTTGTCTTTCTAAAAGTAGATAGATATAAAACTACTAAGTACTTTGATCAGCCAACACATTAACTGAATCATACAAACTTCATTTAGTGGAAAATCAAAGTGCTCGACATGATGAAGTTTGGGGGTCTCCAAGTTAGTAGGATTCATCCTTTTAGGACCATAAACACCTTTAGTTTATTCCATCTAATAGTTGCTGAGATGTTTCATCCTGGAGTAAAGTGGTGAAACGACACATCGCCACCATCTTCCCTTAAATATAGGCCTCAGTCTCTGCAGTGGTGGCTTCAGCCTTGTGAATATCACCTGTATTTTGGGTCTAAATGACAAAATTGGAGGCTCTAAATCACCGTGTGCAGCCTTGTTTGATTTAAAAAAAAGTATCATTTCTATTATCCACTGAGCTTTTAAAGAAGCTATTTAAAGAAAACTAATGCAAATGGCTTCATCTGGTGTGCCTTTCTAACTCATTTCTGACCAAACTTGCACAAAGAGTCGTATCACTCCAAGGTCAGGACGTTTGATGTTTTTTTTTTTTTTTTCTTAACGTCCCATTTTCTCAAGCTGTGGTCTGCTGAACGCCTTCAGGGGAGGAAACTCCACTTCGAATGTTGTGTGGCTTCACTGCTGGGTGTCTGCCATGTCAGGACGTCTCCCTCTCCCCCCTCCAGCATATTTCACATGCCAGATCGCCGAGTGGAAAAACCACTAGTGTGGCAATCTGCAGCCACTCGGAAACCAACAGCGCCGGGCTAATGCTAATTAATTGGAACGCACATGCACATGAGTTATCTCCCTTTCCTTTTTGCCCTCACCCCTGCACACACACACACACACACACACACACATGCACACACACTCTCAAGCCGCCCACAGCCCTTCAGAGTGTGAACTAAAATGGAAGTGATGTGTTGTGGTCTCAACGCTGCATCTCTGACTCACAGAGGGAGAAATGAGCAGAGACACGGACACTGCTCATGTAAGATACTGTCAGTGTGTGTGTGTGTGGAGGGTGTCATCATGTTACGCTCATGTCAGATACTGTGTGTGGGCTCATATCATATGCTGTGGGGAGGTCATGGAGACAGGCGAGTTTGTTTGGCGCTGCGACCTCTCCAAGCGGCGTCAAACTCCAGAGGTCCTCGGGGGAAAAGCGGGATGACGGATGGAGAGGCAGGTAGCTGCCGAAGGAGTTGTGCACTTTCTTGAGTGCCTGCTCATACATTTTTAACTCCCACCTTCGTTACAGGAGAGGCTTAAAGTCCTCCGTCCGACTGGGTGTTTGAGCTTCGCTGTGCGGGGTGATTCATTTGCACAGTTTGCCACCAGAAACCTGTTTTCACAATGACACTCAGGTGCCAGTATATTAGGTACACCAAGTGGCAGACTAACACAACAGTTCTGCCATAAATCCTCCATTTCTGAAGGTTAAAATGTTCAGTTTTAGTTCAAACATTCTCAGAGAGGTGTTGATTCAGCTGTGTGGTCATTTTGGAGGCTGTAGTTTGTGGTGTTGATGAACAGTGTTGCATTATTCTGAGTTAAAAATAAAACAAACATCAGTTTTCTGAGCACTTCAGGGACCTCTTGACATAGATTTAAAGTTCATTCATGACCTTGGAAACAGGATATTTGAACAAAGACACGTCCGGGACAACAGGCCAAGCTCCATCTGCAGAAGAAGGACCAGAGCAGCCTCTAAATTAACCTCACAGTCTCACGTGAGCATGCAAATTCACATATTTCTTTTCACCGAGCCACAGGCGAACTACAGAGTTATGTGCAATTATGTGCTTGCAACTATGCAAACCCGTAATCGCAATTTATTCTGCTGCAGTATGTTTGCTGCATGGCGGCGCCTTTAAGCTCTTAAACCCCGCAGACCCACCGATGAGTCAGTCAATACAGGCTCAAGCTGCTCAGACAAACATTGTTCAGACCCACAGAACTTCATTTTATCCAAACACCAAAGCATGGCAGGCTATTTTTTTATGTATGTATGCTCAAGAGATCTAAAATATTTAAATGTTAGAAAATGGTTTTCCCAATGTAAACATAATATAGGAGCTGCTGTACTGTAATGTGTGTATGACTGTGATAATGCTGAATAAGATGATTTTCCCAAACTTAAAATGACTTAAGGGGAAATAAAAGGGACAAACTGGGCGTTAAATGGTTAAACTGACAATCAGAAGAAAAAAAAAAAGTAAATTTGACAGCATAAACTCCTCAAAAATCATCAAATAATCCTCAAAAGTATGAGTGTGAGACTGTGTCCAGACACAAACATGCCAAACACACGTGCCGAGACCCTCACATGCACATTTCCCATGATGCCCGGGGGCCGAGCAGCATGCGACAACAGGCAGAAGAGCTGACACGGTCGTCCGTGTCCCCTCCACCCTGATAATCCTCTGCCTGTCCGCCCCGCTCGCCTCCCTTCATCTCAGATCAGTCCTCTGCTTCACGGCTCGGCGACGCGGCCGAGCTGACACCTTGTCGACGTCTCCTGGACTCAGAAACCGACAGCTGAGTCACGCAGTCAGGACGACCGCCGCAGAGGCCGCAGGAAAGAGTTAGGGAGGAGGAAAGAGTTACACCGGGCCGAGTTTAACAACGCTGTAGTCAGTTAATCCTCAGTCTGGTCAGAAAGCAGCACGCCACCGCTGCTCCAAGTGAGAAGTGAGGCTGTTTGCCAACTGGACAGGACACACAAAGCATCTGACCTGGTTAATTGTCAGCCTGTGAAAGAATTTACTGCCCATCAGGGTGGAAAACTGTCTTTACCCCGGCGAGACACGGCCGTTTGGCTGTTTTATGTAACACATCAGTCTCTCCTGGTCCTTTCGCTGCTGTATTTGAAATATTATGATCGCATCTGGCTCGCTAAGAAAAACTGTGTCTGTAGTTTTCTGGCTTGCTGATTAATTCTTGGAAATTGGCAGTTTGACAAACCCCCTTTCCAGTTAAAAGGGATAAAAGAAGTGCCTCCTTTATAACTGGAAATGAAACACACATTCAAAGGATCAGTTGATAACTATGTAAGCACAGAGATGAGCAACTGATCCTCAAAAGTTGTACCCTGATCACGTAATGTTAACAGTTATGTATGTGTATATATGTGCATGTACACATAGCCTACAGTATAATGCAGAATATTTTTTTTTTTTCTCTTTTGCACACTTTTGCTGCACTTGATCTTATTTTTTGTCATGTTGGGCCATGTTATTATGTGTGTTGGTTTCTTGGTCTCTTGGAGTGTTTATAAGAACATCACTTATAAGCATGAAAAAAATCAATAAACAGTGATCAGCAGCGTTGCAAGACACAAAAACATTCAGAAGAACAACTAACAGAGCACCATCATAAAAACACATTGAACCCTTCAGAGCAGGTCAGTTTTAAGAGTTTAAAAGAAGTTGCACTTAAAATAAAAAGACATCTTGGGAACATTTGAGCTAGTTTGCAAGAATAAGAGTCACTGGTAGTTATCAACAACCTGATAAAAGCCATCTTTTTAGAGGATAAAATGTTAATTTTCTTTGGAAAACAAATAAATTCTTGCTGTCAAATTCACCCTTTAGCACCTCCCGCAGTTCAAACCCTCACACTGACCGAATAAAGGATTCAGACTGCATCACTCTGATCATTTATCACATAAATACTGTAACCTGAACATCACTGAAGACTGTGTCAAAGCAGTCAAGACTTTTTTGGATTGATTTTCATCTTTGCTGGCTTCCATTTGTCGTTGTTGTTTCAGTTCATGCAAGAACAGCATGAATGTTAGTGTGCGGAGACATTAATGCAGGATATATATTGCTTAATATAAAGTAAGTAATATTTATGTCTTTTTATGCCTTAAAGCACTTTGAATCCCTCTTGCCACTGAAGAACGCAAAAGCAATCAGCCTTTTCTGAAATTAACTGATTAGAAGACAGGAAAGTAATTAGCGACGTCCTTAAAAAAACATGACTCATGTAGCTGATTAGTTCAAACGTATTATATTGAAAGCAATAATGTTGACAGGTTATGTCATCCACCTCTAATAAGACAACGGCTCTTCTTCCATCCACCATCAAATCACGTTTTATTACTTTCATTCGGTTTTGCTAACTAAAGCCTTAATGAACCCCCGAGCCCTACGTGTCGTTGTGTGGGCGTGCTCTTGTGTCAGCTGTTATTAAAAAGCCACCAACCCCAAGGTAATGTCGTTAATCAGCATCATTAGGAGAGTTTGACACTTCCAGATGGTCGAGATGCTGTTTTTTTTTTTTTTGCTATTTTAAGGGCAAAATGACGAAATAGTCATCTTTATAACATCAATAGTTTATTTCATGAAGGTATATAGATGTGGCCAACCTGACTGACTAACAAGAGTGTTTGTTCTTTGTGTATCTTTATATGTGTGTGTTTTGAGGAAAGACAGAAGGAGGATGAGTAGAAAGGGACAGCGAGAACTCCCAGATCAGAGCCCATCCGCCGGAACAGACACTTCATAAAAAATGTTTTGACACCAACATCTGTTCGAGACGTCAGCGGGCGTCTCCTGATCTCCCGCAGCTGTCGTCTCGCTCGCTACGCCATCGCCTCAGAGTTTCACCGCGCCTGGAAGTACGAGGCCGAAGTGAAATCACACGATCCAAACTCCCTGTACCAGAGTCTGCAAGTGTTAGTCTATGAGGTCTGTGCATAAACTGAACACACACTCTCTGGGATAAAACAGCAAATTACTCAATTTAATTATCTTTACAACACATAAAAGGCCCTTTTTGAGACCCTTTGTATGAAAAAATGCATTATTTAATGCACTCTTTCTTAAGTTAATGAAATATTTTCACCTTTAAATGCAATCCACAGCCAAATGTGCTGAAAATGAAACACCGAAAAATGATGAGCTCACATAACTGCACAGAAAGGAGTCACCAACAAAGAACATAGAAATTATAAATGAATTACTTTAGTTTATTAAATGGAGGGAAAACAAGAGTTTGGTTGAGTTACAGTGGTCTAAGATCTTATTTGATTTATTGTATAGTATTTTCCTACTTATCAGAGACTACTACTTATGAGTGCAAAATGTATATAAATGTGAAATACACTAATATGACATATCAAGTCAAGTTTGAAATATATCTCTACTTGAAGCATGCTGTTTTTAACTTGGAACATCATCTCATTATTTTATGAGTAATTGCACGATAGTTATTTTTATCTTATATTCTAATTTTCCTCTATTCCCTCTCCTGATGTGGGACCTATGAGTTTATGAGTCCAGTAGCTCTGACTGTCATGTCTCATTTTAAATATTAGCAAAACGGCGTATATGTGTTCTTCAATCAGGAGGAAAGATGTTCATCAGCCTGTAATCTTGTTAGGGGTAAAAAGCCTCAAACAGTCTCAGAACTATTGATCAAACGAGCAGAGTTGCATTTGCCAACATATATTAAAGGAAATGTGTTGACGGGCCGAGTCATCCACGTCTAACACGATGGGGGCTCTTCTTCTGTCAGATTCAGTTTTTCTGATTGAAGTCTTAAGTTTAATCAACTTCTAAGGGGAATATCTGGTTCTTTAGCTGCTAAAAGGTCCACAGTGTTCAATCTTCTGACATTTCATGCTGCACAGTCGATATACAGGAGGTTTACTAAAGTTTTTTTTGCTTACAACTACAGAAGCCCTGAGAGGAAAGTGAAAAGAAAAAAATGCATGTTGTAATTCAGGTTTTTGCCACAAGAGGCTGAAGTGCGACACTGATCCATGTTTAAAATAGGACTGAAATACATTCAAAATACAAGGTACATATAACTTTGTGGTGCGTGACTCATTCCTTTATGTCGTTTATTTATTAATTTTATTTAAAGCTAAACTGGAACAAAGCATGAGTGACAGAACATGGAGCAGTGGTGAGCGTCAGCCTCTTGTAACTGTTATTACAATAAGAAACAATCAGACAGAAAGAAAAATGATCTTGTCAGGTTTTCAGTATTAAACAGCTGCCTGAGTCGGGTGATAATTCTCTGTGGATTTGACACTACAAGTTATACATTACCTGCTTTTAACATAAAAACATGGTTTAGTGCAGCTTTAAGTAGTTTTAGTAGTTGTTGTAACAGTCATCCTGGTCCATTTGGAAGGGTTAGGACATTTCAGTATTTTGCTATGTTGTTTTGGAGGATTATTGGAGAGTTAAGCTTCAGAAAACCTCAGTACCTGGTGAAATAATCACAGTGTAATGATCGACATGTCTTGGTCATCATGTGTCACGTTGTACTAAAAATCATTCTCACCGCCCCTTTCCAACCCTTCTATGTATAAAATCAAAACCGAACACTGAATGTTTCTGCTGTAATATCTTTTTAAGACAATGTCCTTTCATTTTAAACCCACAAAATGATGCTGTCATGTACAAACAACATGACTTTAATCATGTTTTTTTTTCTCCTGTAAATCACCCAGCACTGAAATGAAAGAGAAAAAGAGAAAAAAAACATTCAGCTGTTCACTTATTTTCAGACTCGTCTGCTCATTTGTTGTCGGGAGGTCACATTTCAAACCTCAGCACAGACAGCAGAGAAAGAGAAAGTCACAGCTGCTCTCCCACAATAAAAGCTCACTAACTCCTTTCTTCTACATACATGAACATAAACCCCCTCCAGTCCTCTGCTCTTCGTCTGGGTGTCACCAGAAGCTCTTGCATAAGCGCCGTCGGGTCATTTTAGAAAAAACCTTCGAGACAGCCAGATTCAGATAGATGGAGAAGAGAAATGAGCGAGAGTGTGAAAAGTGTGGAGGGAGTGATGGGGAGGCGGCGAGAATGTGAGGGGGGTGGGGGGTGAATATGGTTGGGAGGGGGGCGGAGGTTGAAGCGAGGGATGTGTAAAGTGAGGGATGACAGGCATGACGATCACACCTCTGGCTGACTAATCCCGCCTCCGCCATCGGCAAATAAATCTGTTCAACGATGAGAGGCCTGGATGATTGACGGACGGATAAAAGCGAACAGGAAATGGAAGAACAAAAATAAGAAAAAAAGTACGGCTCTTTTGCTGGAATGACTCTGACAGGCTGTCATGTTTTATCATTTAATAATGATAAAACTAATTTGTCTATATGAAGAAGGATCAAGCATCTCCATTTTTTATATCCTTTAATGTTTTGTTGCTTCTTTATGTTGTTCTGCTGTGACATTTTTATTAGGATGTATGTATACAGTATGTTTGTCATAGTAGTTTGTCATTATTCAGTTCCTTAATACTGGATAGTGATTTTGCATTCCTAAAAGGCAAAACAGAGAAAATAGGAGCTAATATTGTAAGTGCAAATCAACACTTTTTCTCCACTATGATTAGTCAGCCCTGGTTTCTGCTCACCGGCCAACACTGGATTTCTGTTACCTTCTCTGCAGCACTTCAAAAATATCTAAATCAAATTTTGCAAAGTTCTTTAATTTTGATTGTGAAACATTTTCGGCAGATGCTATTAGATCCTCAGTGTCTCCAGCCAACAATGCCATTTGCAACTTGGGTATAATAACCAATGAGGCTTTTTATAGCCAGAGACAAGCACCCAGGTGTCTGTAGCCAACAATGCCATTTGCACGCATCAGATACTTGAGGCTTTCTAACATGTAATTAACATTGTGATAGACTCTATTTTACCCCGAACTATGATCTTTTCCTAAACGTAACTAAGTAGTTTTGTTGCATAAACATAAAACTGTGACTGAAAACTGAAAAATCATGAAAATAATAAATCAACTAAGTCTAAATCCAATAAAACATCATGTACCTTATGCCCACATCTCCTGATGACCGAGCCATTCAGTCACCGAGAGATCCTCCCACCACTTACACTGTCGCTCCTCACATCATCTGTCTTTCTTTAGCAGAAAGGCCTGACGACTCAGCAAACGAGAGCCAGTGAAACTACTAATAAAATGCAGCCAAGGTTGACGTTTTATTGTGGAGCCCGGCAGGTGGCTGAGGGTGAGGAAACAGGGTATAAATAGCAGAACATTTTCTTGCTTAAAGCTGCAGTAAGAAATATTATATTACAATTTTGCTGAAATAACTCATTTTAACCACTGCATGTCACTTGCAAAATTAAATTAATGGGTTTCTTTACATCTTGGGAGCACAGACAAACATTGTAATTTCCTGTTGAGTGTCTCTTTTAGCTCCGTTTTAATCTCCACCGCTGTCTGTCTCTTCAGCTGTAAACGCTCCACTTTACTCACAGTCTAGTTGATAAATGTGCCTGTTGGCCGTCTGCTGCTCGACAGGTGGCAGAACTTTATTTCTCATCATGCACTTTTAAACTCCGAAAAAGCATTTTGACATGTCATTTACTGGCAGATGGAGGTTGTTGATTTTTACACCAGTTAGCATGACTAAGCCCGACAGTACAACAGAAAGCTGGTTGGATAGCTATGAATTCATGTCTGCAGGAATATTTTTACCAAAAATTTTCAGCAGGAAGCATCTGGTCTGGATTTTAGATGACCAAAAAACAAGGTAGTGTTTTTGGCTCTCTTACTGCCGCCGTGTTGGGTTTGGGTGGAAGATAATTGTGGGTTTTTGCTGAAGAGCTTCCATTTTACTCCCTTTTGCTTGAATATTTTATGGTAATTATTATCAGCAAGGAGCAGAGAGAGCAACAGCCTGCAGCAGATAACAAGACACCAGATCTGTTTCTCCGAACTCCCACTGAGCTCACCTGTGTGTGTGTGTGTGTGTGTGTGTGTGTGTTCAGGGTGTCTCCATAGACAGTATGAAGCTTTGTCTATGACCCCCCCCCCGTCCCCCAGAGAAGAATAGGGTCAGATTGAGATTCAAGTTCACTGCCATCAAGGACACATCCGCAGCTGTGATCATCACATGCACACACACACACACACACACACACACACACACAAAGCATAGTGCACACTTTCAATCCGCATTCAAAGAGGGAGTCTTTGGGGAGAAACAATAGCAGCACATGCATATATTTGGACATGTAATGAGGGCACAGCCCACCAATTAAGGAGGACTGGTGTGTGTGAATACTTGAGTGTGTGTGATTGTGTGTGTGTGTGTGTGTGTGTGTGTGGACCATTAGTCCCGGCAGGGGATGGAGACGAAGCCCAGCGGAGGGGAACCGACCCCATTCAGAGCTGGTAATCCAATTCTGAAAGCTGTCTTTCAGAGGAGGTGTGTGTGTGTGTGTGTGTGTGTGTGTGTGTGTGCGTGTCTGTGTGTGTGTGTGTGCGCTCAGACTGGCTGGGTGGGGTCGGAGGGGGATAGGAGTAGCTGAGAGTAGTTCTTTAATGTGAATGCAAAGCAGGGGAGGGGTCAGATTACTGCCCTTTTCTCCCCTTGTCTTGTAACCGTTCATTTGTTTTTTAAATCCATGACTCCCGCTCTCTTGGGGGAGGAGGGAGGTGCATGGCGGACAGTTAAGACCACCGCCTCATTCCCCCCACCTCCCCCCTCCACCACCACCAGCTCTCTGTCCTTTGGTTCGATAACCCAATAACGGGTGCTTTTATCAGAGGCTCAAATTGCAAGCTTTCGCTCTTTGGGATCCTGAACACGAGAAAAAAAGACCCAAAAGAGAGACACTGTTTGCTGAAAATGAATCTACAGTCGGGGGGTTCAAAGGGCACTTCAGCTGAAAACAATTAAATATGAACAATTCAGACCTTTCTCAAACTAAACCTTTAAGATATTTTCTATAAATTAGTAGTTTAGTTACATTTTGCAGCAGTTTGCTGGCAGAACAGCTAAATTCAATTATTGTGATTCAAGTAGTTTTGCCACTTTTTTGTGTAGGCAAGTATTCAAACTACAAACAATTTAGGGACATTTATTTATTTGACATATAATTGAACCCCCTTTGGTCAGCCCCTCTTTTTCTTCCATCCTGTGAAGTTTCGCCCACCATAACCACACACTTGACCTTTGTGAAGTGCATCATCTTTGCACTTTGCCATGAACAGCGGGATATTTAATTGGTTTATGTATGACCTGTGAACAAGTGGGCTCTTCTGGGTAGCGATGACATGGAAAAGCGGCCGATGGCACGCCTCTAGTGGTTCAGCGTCGTATGCTGTTCCCTCGAGTGGTAGGCTGCACACGAGTGACAAACCATCCGAGGGATCGGCATATGACGCTGAACCACTAGAGGCATACCATCGGCCACTTTTCAATGTCGCCATCACTCACTCTTTTTGCAATAAACTCTGCTGGCATGTTGCTTTTTTTTGTTTTGTCTTTTATTATTATTATTTCATATCACATGTACATTGTCAATTTGATTTTTTAACTACTTTTTCCAGCTTTAGTTAACCAAATTAGTCTCCTGAGGGTGACTTTGCTTCTCCAGCACCCCCAGTAAGCTCATTTAATTTCAGTTCATGCTTTCTTTACTGACAAACCAAAGTGACCAGCATCTTCTTGCAGCAGACCAACTTTTAGATGCTTGTGGAAAATCAGTTTAATCAATCTGCTCCTGTCAAAAATAAATCAGTGTATTTCTCAGTGAAAAGCAGAGGTGAGTTTTGTAGGGTTGAGTTCAGAAACTAAGCAAGTCGGGTCACCTGAATGACGTATGGATGAATGCTTTAGACTGTCGCGTTATTATTGAAACAAGGCAACCGGAAAAACATGTCAAAACAGTCAAACAGTGTCAAAACATGCCCCCTTCCCGATGAAAGACGCTGCCCCTCTCACATCCAGTCGGCGGCACATCGTCTGGTTCTGAATCATGAAAGGCAGAGGTGAGATGAAGAACTCACCTTTGTCTCGTCAGAGTCGGAGGTGTCAGAGAAAGCCAGAGAAGAAGATGGAGAGGAGGTGTGAGGAAAAAGGTGTCATATTTACACCTTTTGATCCTCACTGCTGCCATACTTCTGATGATCTTTTTTCCACCTTATGTTGTTTTTTTAAAACAGTTTTTCTCATAGGATATGTAAAGATCCAGGCCAGTTTCTACTGGGGCTGCCACCTTTGAACAGAGTTATGGATGTGAAAAGATCAAAATTACTCAATAAACTCTTATTTTTGGCCAGAAAATGTATATTTGTATGTATAAAGATGTATATAGACTAAGTGCCAAATTAAAAGGAAACGACGACCCTTTTATGGACACTTATATGGCAGCCTCTGATGGATTACCTGGCTAAGGATCTAAGTGAAATTATCCAAAAGGGAAACATTGGCTTAGAAGGTCCTAGACTGAGTTGATCATTTCATTTTCTACTTTATTTGAATTTTGCTTATTCATTTTCTCCCCTAGCTCAGAGCACTACTTAATTAAATATGCTTATATACATTGGTGATATGTAAATTCTGAAAATTAAATAAATTTTCTTTGGCGACGGAAGTAAAAATCCAAGAAAACTGGGAATATAGGAAGTGCAGGTGACATGAAAACAAGTGGGACGGGAGCGAGGAACTTAAACTGTGTGTGTGTGTGTATGTGTGTGTGAGACAGGGGTTGAAAGAGAAAGAAAAAGAGGGGCTGACAATGAGAGAGGGCGAGGGGTCCCCTGTAAGGCCCACCAGGTCTCCGCAGGCTGATGGAAGAAAGGAGCGCTGCAACAGAGCGGCCATTATTTTCTTTGTGAGCCCGGAGAAACTGGAGATGCTCCTCCACTCGGCTACTGAGTGACATCAGCCGCTTGGGGAGAAGACACACACACACAAAAAAAAAACACAGTCTGGAAAAGATACACACTCCCACGAACCCGCATGCAGAGATAAACAAGCCTCACCACCCACCACCTCCACACAAACACACACAGACATCCCCGAATCCTCTAAATGGCTAAATATTTGCATATACCGCTGTTCCAATTATCCTCCTGTCTTCCTCCTCTGCTCTTTTATCTGCGGGTGAAGACAGGTCCGTGTGAGGTTTAATGGAAGTGAGACAGGCTCTGTCATCTCTCTGACACTGCCTGCTGTCTCTTTCTCATTACGCCATTATAGCAAAAAGGAACAGAAACAAAAGACTTCAGTGGGACTGTAGGCGGTGTGTGTGGAGTCTATCAAAGTGTAATACACACACACAGACTCCACATAACATGCAAATATGCTACACTTGGTCATCATACACATGTGGAGACATTTGGTGAAATGAACTACATGAAAACGAAGGACAGTCATGGCTTTGAAATAAAGTCTGTTAAAGTAAGAGTGAGTTCAGTTTTAGCTTTTGTTCTTTACCCAAAGACAATCTTGTTTTACCGGGATCAAAATAATACTTAAATCCTAACTGGATTTGTTGCCTAAACTGAATTGTTGCCTCGCACGTGACAAACAGGTGAAAAACAGTGAATCCATTTCATGGAAATGTCATGCTGCATAATCCAATTTCTGCTAAGGGAAATTAATGTTGGCTTACTGCCCACAACATGCACAAGACTGAATGTTTGTGACACGAGTGCACGCTCTCACGACAAGCGTTTCATTAAAATTAGGAGGATTCTGGGTGTCTCCAGTTATCTGATTGGCTGAAATTGATTTTAAGAAGCTGGTTCTGTCAACTCTGTCTGTATTCGATGAAACACCTTTATTCATGTCCAGTGTCGTGCCCCTGTTTATACTTGGTTTTGGGTGATCTGATCACATTACACAAATGTAAATGACTAGCGAGTTGGTTTGACCACATTTGACCACACCAATGCTTCCTGATGCTTCCCCCGACACAAACATAGCCACCAATCACAACAGCTGGAACAACCCTTTGACCTTCAAGTGACTCAGGCAATAACAACATCTGAACGCAAAAGATCAGCTGGACAACTTGGAGATGCGTGATGGACACTTTTGAAAAAATAAAGCAGGTGATAGCTGCTTGCATGACTAAACTCACTTAAGCACACTTACTGTCACCGGAGTCACTGTAGAAAAAGGAGGATAATTCAGATTTCAGTCAGACTCTCCGTTGGGTGGATTTCTGCTGGAAAGTGATAATGTGAGCTCATTAATCCAGCCATCATAATTAAGGAAGATGAAGGTGTAATTTGTCTCACACATACACAGGTGTAACAAAGCTAATGGGAGAGCGGTCTGTTCACACCCACTGAAGAGGTCCAATTAAGAAAGATAAGTGAAAACATGTGTGGGCCGGTGGGTCTGAAGGCACTTTAAACCAGAAACATTAACATCTCCTGCTGACAGGTGACGTACTGAGAAACAACATGCGCTGCCAAGTGAGTTTCTGAGAAGGGAAAAGGTTTCTGTCACAGCAGGAATCCTTTGGAAATATGTTTTTTTTTTTGTTTTTTTGTTTTGCTAAAGTTGCTTGACTCATTACTGAATTTCACTGCTAGAAACTAAAGAGCCGAGCAGCTTGAATCTGTAGCTCATTCAGCTGTGTTCTAGTTAAAAAAAAACATCCTTAATTAACCAGGAGTACATAGAAAATGGATCCAATTTGAATGCAAAACTCGCAAGCTTTGTGCAAAAGACAAACTTAGACGCGTACCTTTACTTGGGAGATGTGTGCCAAATTAAAGTTCAGCATTGTCAGACAGGCTGTTATCAGGTGGAAAACATGCATCTCCAAAATGTCAGCACTTCAAGAGCTACATCATACATTTTTCCACACAGAGTGTGAATTTTCTAGTCCAGAGAGAAAACAGCAGCTCCTTAATTAAATGTAAATCTGTTAAATTTTACAATAAATTATATCAAACATATGCCAACAGTATGGTAAATCATGTGCCACTAACACTATGGATTTCTGGCACCTCCTTGCTTGTGCTCTGGATGATTGAAAAGAAAAGAAAAGTTCTCCCCATAACTTCAGTCTGTGGCATTTCTTATGCTCTTTGTAGCTCTGCACACCTACACACTGGGTTCACAGCCGTGGTATTGCTTGATGTTTGGTGCTAATGAATGTTTAAGGATCCTCCACCGCTCAGCCAATAACAGCGGCACAAACCTGACAGCTCACTCCGACGAGCTCACATGCGCGCGTCCACAAAGTACCTCCGAGTTGACGCTGCCTCAAATTGACACTCAGCAGAGGAACGTATGGCATCTGTATGTCTTCGCGCAGGGTTACACGCTCAGCTCGCCGCTTTCAAGCCACCGTACAGAAGCCGCTAACTTCATCAGCCTGCAAACACATATTCGCTATGCGTGCTGCACAGTTTCAAATGTCAGACACGCACTCCCCCACATGTTTGTCCAACTCGTCTCCAGTCAAGAAGAAATGCACATTTTTCCCTGGGAGGTTTCCACTCCCTTCCCTCTCTCTTTCGATATCGAGCGGGCTTCCTTCTGCAGAGAACAAAGTGTTTGTTTTATTTTAGATCAGAGCTTCTGTGTGGGTATGGGGTCAGAGAGTGGTGCACTGCGGAGGGAAGCATGAGGCGCTTTGAGCTGCGGCCGCGGGAGTCTCGGTAAACAACGGGGCCGTAGGTGGAGGCTTTCGGTCTGCGCTCGATTCGGCCGCTGGAGCCGCTGCAGGCTGTTACAGGCGAGGGACGTGGGGTTTTTTAATGCGCAGTTTTGCCCCATGCGTGCCCTTCAGTCCATGCCTTTTCTGCCATGTATGTGTGTGAATGTGCGATGCAGCTGCTGTGTGCGCTGCTGTACGAATGGGTGCGTGCTCGCAGGAGGGAGTGTGTGATCAGCAATCAGCGCAGGCATCTGGCCCGCAACGCACAAATAGCTTGATGGCACATGATTTCTTAATGTGTTTCCTCTCATTTCTGATCTTTTCCCTGCAAGTCATTATCCTTGATCAGCAATTATCTCCTCCATTTTCATTGATTTTATATCTCGCACATCTCTGCATTTCCATCACAAACTTGAACACATCAGATGCCTGGTGGCCTTCTCAGTGTTACTGCTGTGTTATTTTGTTGTCTGCCTTTCTGCACATGTTGTGGTTCTTGATCCTTTCAGAGGAATATTCTGACATTTTGGCTGGAAACTCACCAGTGACTTCCTGCAGTCTTGCTGTGATACACATTGCAAGGCAACCAGATCAGAATCCAGGAAATCAAAGCAGCAATGACTGATTTTTTTGGGCCACGTGTGGGCAGTGAAACCAGCTGTGAATGCAACATTTTAAAATTGATATTGTCAACTTAAGAGGCAGTAGCATATTTACACATCCTACAGTTACAGAGCAACATTAACATGCATTTGGAGTCATTTTTCTTTCCACCTGGTTGAATGGAACACCAATATTTCCTCTCTTTTTGCTCTGTTTTTGGTCTCCTGGGGTCAATTTCTGTCTCTTTAGTGGCTGAATGCTCCATTTTGTTCAGCAGCTAGTCACTAACTTTGTCTGTCTGCTCTTTGGTGCTGAGCAGATTGTGTTCAGGGGATTTTAGAGATATTTCACTGAAAACAGCTGCCTGCTGTGGCTAAAAATGACAGTGATCGGTGAGAGTGAACCAAAACAAAGAACTGAAACTCATTTTAAAACTCACTGAAGCAGTGGGAAGCTGCAGATTCAGGTGAGATTCTCTGCAGGTTCAAGATTTTTATTATCGCTTTACTGAAAAAAGTTTCTATAAGATCAAACAAACAAGATAAAAAGATGTAAAGTGAGTTTTGTAAGTGCATCTTTTGAGCTTGTGATTGAGCCAGGGTAGCTGTCCTGGATGCAGTTTTTAAAATAAGATAAGTTATTTGCATTGCAAATAACTCCATTTGTCCAACATGCAGGGTCCAGTGGCTGTGTTTGTTAAATAATTGCTTGATACAAGCGGATACAAGCGGATATAAGTGATGTGGCTTTGCCTTGACTCTGTCGGGTCATCTCAACTTTGATGATGAGGTTGAACATCTGGAAAGAGTTTCGTGTATGACCGCTTCTTCTTCTCACTAAAAGCAGCCTGTTATCTCTTTTGAAAAATATTTTGAGCATTATTTAAGGAGCCAGAGACTCAAGAATTTCATTGCCAGCGACGACTCCATGTTATTGTTGTGCACATGAAAAGATTAAATCTTGAAACTTGAGTCTTGAATCAGCCGGTTAGGGCACCTCATGCCTCCTGATGCCTCCGTGTGGAAATACTGCACACTTATCCAACTGGACAGAGACCCTGGGAGGAGACACATGTGGCCTAGAAACACCTGGAGGTGGACCAGAGGTGGCTTTACTCAGCCTGCTACTACAACAACTTACACCCGTATGGATGGATGGATGTTATGTATCCCCAAAGTTTGGGTGGTGTGCTTTCCACTCCCTCTCACTCCTCCATCAACTTGTCCTCCCACTGTCTCCTTTCAGGCTTCCTCTGTATCACCTACAGCCTTTTTCACTGCTGGCCTTGAACATTTGCATACACAAGCAGCTTTGAAGGTAGCTCCCCCCGATGTTGTTTAATTAATGCGTTTGTAGAATTTGCGTGTCTGCGCATGCCGCTTTGCTTGAGTCGAGGAGGCACGCGTACGCGGGAAGCCGTGTTTTCCTGTGAGTGTGTTTTTGTGCTGATGTATTTGTTCATTTCATGTTTATGCAGAGCCGGTTTAGCTCCTCTCTTCCTCCCTCAGGCTTGCCTCCACATCCCAAACACACACGCTCACACTAACACACACAGGGAGGGATGGGGATTAATTAAGTCAGCCACAGAAATGAGAGACCTAACCTCCATCCCTTTGCTGGCTTATAAGAACAGAAACAACAAAAAATAACGGCGGCTGATGGCTGTCCACCCGTCTGTCCCTCCGGCTAAAACTTGATCACAGTCCCAGTCGTCTGTGGCTGATCAGAGCTGACAGAGCAACACACAGAGTGAGGCTTTTCCTCTCATCCCGGACCCTCTCATCACCCCATCACTTCATTCCTTCATCTGTCCACCCCTTCTCTGAATGTCTCCCTGCGAGAAAGGCTGTGCTTTGTCCTGAGAGGGACAAGAACTATGAGGGCGTGATGGTGAAATGATCATCTTGACGAGCTAAAAAAAAAAATACAGCTATAACCAAAGACATTTTCAAACACAAATACCTTCATAAAAATGCTTAAAATATCTTCGTAGTACTGGCACTTAAACATGACTTTTGCCATGTTATCCAGTCTGACTTCCAGAAGTAAAAAGCAAATGCAGGCTCAAATCTCTGCTTGTGAAATCCTTGACACGTCAACCACATCTCTCTGGAACAAGCCAGTTTCCAAAAACCCTCGAATCATCAAATCCAGTAAATAAAGGGGTTGATATTCGGCAGGTTCTGGAGGTTGCTCGCTCTAAAGTTGGGCCCAGTTCAGCACACAATCCCCAGAGAGTTGCTCTTAATCAAAACTGGCTCATATATCATCATCACAGGCCAGAGTATCCTTGTTGGCCTGATCCTCCAACAATGCTAAAGCAGCCATTGTGCATCATTAAGCGCAGTCATCACCCGGCCCTGTTGTAGCCTTTTCGCAATTAGCTGAATTGCGCAGCACCTTGAATCAAACAGTGAGGACTAATTGATGCCCCTTGAAAGTCCATTATGAAAATTAATCAGAAAAAGAGAGATACATTTTTCTCTTTGTGGTTAACCATGTGCTGTAATGGCAACAAAACAATTAGGATTTTTTCAGGTGGCAAGTTTTATTATAAGCAGGCTTCCAATAATCCAAAATTATCCAAAATTTTATCAAGTTTCTGTTCTTAAATCTCAATTTATGCTTAGAAAGTAGCGTACACAGATTTCAAGCTTTTTTTTGTTGTTCATACACTTATGGTTTTAAATGAAGCAAATGAATGAATAATTTTTTCTTCTACACTGTGCAGATTGTGCAGAGATTGTAGATGATACAGATTAGAGCTGTTGTCAATAGGTCATGATCTGTCTGTTAAACTTATAAGCGATCAGTAGAGATATACTAGTAGACAAATACATTAATAAAATATCAGCTTACAACTAAATTGTAGTGTGAATTAAACAATTTATTGACCGCATTTTAAAGCTCATCATAAAACGGCATTAAGTTTCCACCATACTACCCAGCCCAACACCTGGAAATATAAAGGAAATGCAGGTGGCAGGGGCTTAAACATGCCCCCTCAGAACAAGTCTCTGTGGCACAATCGGTTAGCCTGTTCGGCCGTTAACTGAAAGGTTGGTAGCTTGTGCCCACCCAGGGACGTGGAGCTTTGTATTTACACAACCAGATAATTTCATGTAAATGAGTGACCTGTCTGGGATCAGTGATAAAGTTCAGAGAAACTAGAAGCTAAAGTGTGTCTGTGACAGCAGAGTGAATAAGACAGTATGTCCTCTGAGGACAATGTGAAAATGAAGCCATCTGTCACCCTCATCATCAGACAGGAAAGTCTTTGTGATAGTGGGCTGATTCAGTTTAAGCAAAGTATCATCACGAAATTTGCTGTTACGCCAAAAGCTGATTCATAGTTTTGTTTTTGCTCTGTTGACAGTCTGTCAGTCACTAATCTTGTTCCCTTCCTGCCCTACAGTCGTCCCGCCTCCCACCATCACCTGAGCATCACACCCACCTGCACACCTGCTCCCAATTCCCCCATCACCTCCCCGCACATATCCGAGCCCTTAAGCCTTTGTTCCCTCGCAGGTTCTTTGTTCTGTCATCCAAGCTGTCTCATTTTAACCTTCTTTTCCTGTTATCCTGTGTTTTTGGAAAAAAAACGTGTTATTTCACTTTTCACAATTTCCTGTCCTGTTTCTTTTCCTTTGACTAAGTAATCCTTGCCTTTATCTCATCGGCATCAAGCTTATGAGTCCACACACTGTCTTACTGACAAAGATGTAGATTTAAGTAAGACTGTGTTTGAGTTGATTAAGACATTTTAAGGTCATTGTTGGGATAGATTTATGTGTTGTTGAGAAGCTTTGATCTGCTAAAGTGTTTCAGCTAAGTGCACATTTATTTTTCACATTCATTCTTGAGAGTCTGAAAAAAATGTATTCCACATTTTTAATGTCTGGAGCACATGTTTGCATTTCAGGCATGATGTTCTATTTAAATTTCAAGGGGACAGATGTAATAATCTAAATTTAGGAGAAAATTAACAATTCATGACCAACATTAAGATTACCCAACAGTTAAAGAGTCGTTTTTTTTTTTGGCTGAACTTGGACAATCAGCTAACCTAAATAATTAAAATCTTTTAACTAATGAAAAGTTTAGCTGCCCCGATGTTGCCATTTCTTTTGAGCTTCCACACTTTCAAGCCAGCCCGGAAAATCTGCAGCCCTTTGGCTTCACCAGTCGAACTTAAACTTGCTCAATTATATATAATTTCTGCCTCGGAGAAACACATGTAAAACTATAAATTCCTCCTTCTCTGTAGAGGAGAGAGTGAAAGCAAGAACAAAAGGTAGATTCGATGTCAGTGGCACCTCTGAGCCCAGCGGAGCGGTTATTCAGAGAGGGGATGAACGCACATTATCAGGGATAAGCTGCTCTAACAGCCCACCCAGCCAGCCTCCTGCGCTCCTGCATTGTTCCAACACGCTCTGACTCACAAAAGGCAAAAATACATTGAAACCTCGGTGCCGCGGAGCTTCCTTGCTCTCTGTGACTCACAAAGCTGGACCACATTTAGCCTGCAACATCCGTCGCCAACACAGCCTGACAAAAGACCTGGAGAGCTGCATGCATCTTCCTGCTGGTGTTAAAGCAGAAATATTAAAGCGCCGCATAAAAGGAGGGATTGGTAACTAAAGAAAAAATATAGGAATATAGAGGAATTTGAGACTTCCAAAATGTCCAGTGGCAAGTTTTGGTTTTCACTTTATGAGACTTACGCTCTGTATTTTAAAGAGTGAATATCAGGAAATGATTTTTTCTGATGGATATGTGCCTTTTTGAAAATCAATTTCAATTTTAGACTCCATGTTTCCATTTCATATCATTTCTGCAAACTGTGCGACATGATATCTGAAAGAACTGACCGAATCAAGGTCATCGACGAAGCGAGCTGGTGTCACGTGACCTCACTTACCAAATTTCCTGATTACTGCAAGTCTGTGTTGTGTCTTGGCTGTTTTTTTGCTGTCTAGTCAAATAATCTCGTGCAGGTTGAGACTTCAAGCCCTCATTTTTGCATTTTAATCTCACTGAATGCCAGATCTCAAGTCTACAGCTCTGCTTGTTTGATGCCTCTCACCTCAAGACTCAAGGTGAATCATTGAGTTAAGGTTATAGTAAAATCTGCAAAAGGTCAATGAACCATGTCTATGTATTGATTTTATTCAAAAGATGTCAGTTCAGAACTCTCTGAAGAGACTTGATCTCTCTTGGACTTCAGTCTCAAACAGTCTCAAAATATGTAGTCTATCTCCTACCTCCACAGGTCCAAATCAAATCGCAAACAAAGTCAGCGTTCAAGTTATTAAAGTTCAGTGTGAGACGTGAATGTTCCTGCTCTCAAGTATCAAAACAAATCCAAGTCTTTTGGTGGTATAGAAGTCTTTAAGTCTTCGTTTTTTAGATTTAATCAGGCTCCAGTCCTCTCAACACAAACCTCATCTTTGGATGGTCAAGCCTGAAATATGTCCACCTGTCGAGCAATCAAGACTGGAGTTGTAATTTCTGTGATTTAAATGAGATTCAAGACAAGTCTCGAGTCCACAGATCTGCTTCTTTGATGTACTGATCATCACCAGAGATCGGCTGAACAAGCAAATGTGTTACTTTGGTTGATTTTATGTGTGATGTCCTTGACAAAGAGTCATCTGACGTCCAGGAACTTTGTTTTAATCATGCCTTTATTTTCTTCACACAGTGGCCAGATTCATCGAAAGCTATTATTATTATTGATGTTCAAGTATAAAAAATGTTTGACTGGCTTGTCTCTCCGTGATTACAGCAACTTGAGTCACAGCGCTGGAGAATACATAAAGACTGGAAATGCACTTTCTCCTCCTTGATGAATAGGTGCCTGACATTTAGGCCCAATCAAAGTGCAATCAAGACAAAGCACTTGAGCTAAGCTGTAACACTACACTGCCAGCAATTTACCCAGAGTTCAACTTGTGCACTTTCAAATGAATAATCCTATAAATTGCGATACAGAACAGCATGTACGCAACACATAAATACATGTTTATGAAATTAATGAAATCTATCGCATTGAAGTGCTCGAATTTTCCCCAGTGGAAGCTCTTGTGTGTTTCAGAATCAGACATAAGTAGCTGCATTGTTGGTGTTTGAGGTCTCTTTTTGGTTTTTGCATCGGCAGGGAATCTGTTTGTTTGTGTCGGAGAGGCTCTCGTGTTCATGTGTAAAAGCCTATTTATATATTAACAAGAGATTTAATGCGCTTGAGTGCATAATGCACAGTGCACAGCTGTGTGTTTGTCTGTGTTATTACGGAGGTAAATGTGATCTTGAGAGTGCATGTAGCCTGATATCCTGAATGAGTGGCCATTTTATTACCCACCTATTATTCTCTCTGACATTCATGTTTACTGTTTTTCTTCTTTAGGGAGGGTTTAGTTTCACTTTAATGCTAGATTCATGTACAGTGGGGAAAATAAGTATTTGATACACCGCTGATTTTGCAAGTTTTTGTAATTTTCATCGTAGGTACACTTCAATCTGTGAGAGACAGAATCTAAAAAAAAAATCCAGAAAATCACATTGTATGATTTTTAAATAATTAATTTGCATTTTATTGCATGAAATAAGTATTTGATACAATAGAAAAATCAAACTTAATATTTGGTACAGAAACCTTTGTTTACAATTACAGAGGTCAAACATTTTCTTGTAGTTCTTGACCAGGTTTGCACACACTGCAGCAGGGATTTTGGCCCACTCCTCCATACAGACCTTCTCTAGATCTTTCAGGTTTCGGGGTTGTCGCCTGGGCAACACGGAGTTTCAGCTCCCTCTTCAAAGATTTTCTATTGGGTTCAGGTCTGGAGACTGGCTAGGCCACTCCAGGACGTTGAAATGCTTCTTACAGAGCCACTCCTTGTTGCCCTGGCTGTATGTTTCGGGTCACTGTCAAGCTGGAAGACCCAGCCACAACCCATCAAGCACCCCCAAAGCATGATGTTTCCACCCCCATGCTTCACAGTTGGAATGGTGTTCTTGGGATGGTACTCATCCTTCTTCCTCCAAACACAGCGAGTGGAGTTTTTACCAAAAAGTTCTATTTTGGTCTCATCTGACCACATGACCTTCTCCCATTCCTCCTCTAGATCATCCAGATGGTCATTGGCAAACTGCAGACAGGCCTGGACATGTGCTGGCTTGAGCAGGAGGGACCTTGTGTGCACTGCAGGATTTTAATCCATGACGGCGTAGTGTGTTACTGATGGTAACCTTTGAGACTGTGGTCCCAGCTCTCTTCAGGTCATTGACCAGGTCCTCCCTGTGTAGTTCTGGGCTGATCCCTCACCTTTCTCATGATCACTGATACTCCACGAGGCGAGATCTTGTATGGAGCCCCAGTCAGATTGACAGTCATCTTGAGTTTCTTCCATTTTCTAATAATTGTGCCAACAGTTGTTGCCTTCTCACCTAAGCTGCTTGCCTTATTGTCCTGTATCCCATCCCAAGCCTTGTGCACGTCTACAATTTTGTCCCTGGTGTCCTTACACAGCTCTTTGGTCTTGCCCATGGTGGAGAGGTTGGAGTCTGATTGATTGAGTGTGTGGACAGGTGTCTTTTATACAGGTAACGAGTTCAAACAGGTGCAATTAATACAGGTAACAAGTGGAAGGATAGGAGGGCTTCTTAAAGACGAACTAACAGGTCTGTGAGAGCCAGAATTCTTGCTGGTTGGTAGGTGATCAAATGCTTATTTTCATGCAATAAAATACAAATTAATTATTTAAAAATCATACAATGTGATTTTCTGGATTTTTTTTTAGATTCTGTCTCTCACAGTTGAAGTGTACCTTTGATGAAAATTACAGACCTCTCCATTCTTTGTAAGTGGGAAAACTTGCAAAATCTGCGGTGTATCAAATACTTATTTTCCCCACTGTAATTCAGGATGGACAGCAACTAGCAAGTGTTCACGCCTTATATAGAGAGCCTTTGGTTGTTCCTCTCCTGGTTCCTCTTTCTGTTAAATGTCTGTGAACAGTCCACCGGCTGCACTGAGCTAAATGTTAACATCAGTATGCAAGCACACTCAAAATAACAAGGCTAAGTATTGGACACGTATTTTGACCAGAGGAAATGTTCAGTGGATCACCAAAACTGTTTTAATTCATCCAGAGGGGGACATCAAAGGGTGAACCAAATTTCATGTCCTCCCTCAAAAGTTGTCAGGCTAATCATCTTAAAGTCCACCTGCTGGTAGCACAGCAAGGAAAGTTTAGGAAACCACAAAAGTCAGTGGGATTCATCCTTTAGGAATCATAAATGACTGTACACAATCTCATGGCAATCCATCCAGAAGTCCAACTGGTTAGATGACTGATTAAATATTAAAGTAATGCAAAGTGTCAACAAAAAACAAGCATGTTTGTGAGTGAATTTCACACATCACAGATGCCAGCTGCTCTTGCAAGATTAGTCCTGTAGCATACTTGAACTTGAAGTTGAACTTAAAGATATCAGAGTGGAGAAAAGAGCAGCACGGGAACACTGGCCAGTGGACATTAGGAGAGATATTAAATTTTTATGTTCATTTTCTCTACATTGTTTTTACCACCTGCAGTGATGTTCACTGTCTGCACAGCACCAGAGTTGCAGATAAGTCTGTTTCAGTGGTAAGCAAAGGGGAAAAGGAAAGAAAGGAAATTAAACCTCAGCTGTTTGTTGATAACCTGGTTCTTTTTCTTTTCATTTTATTCTGTGGTCATTGTGTTATTCTTATTTACTGTAATTACTATAATGATGCTTTTGACAGAACCATGATTGCAGGAAAGATAAAGGTACAAAAAGAAGGGCAGTTAAGATGTGAAAGGTAAAAAAAGACAATAAGTGCCAAGGCCGTCGGTCCGGAGGGGAGGGCCATCTCACAGCAGGGGCTGTCATGGCAACAGCAGGCCACCATGACAGACAGACCGAGGGAGGGGTGAGGGGGGCAGCATCATGATTGCCTCAATCACAGTGATATCAAACACACACCGCTTTGCATTTAGTTTTTGTCCCTCTGAGAAGCAATTTGTTCGTTCGTTTAGGCAGGCGTGATGGAGGTAATTTCAAACGACTGATTGCAGGCTGAAATATCTGGTTTGGGTCTTCGGGGAAATAAAAACCATTTAGAATCAGAATCTTAATTGAGCGACTGTCGCTGTGTGTTATGTATCGCTGCTGATGAAGAGTGTGTGTGCGTGTGTGTGCATTGCTCTAATATTCAGAATAATTTAAAATCTGTGCATATCTGAATAAATCTGCAGCGGAGGGAGAAATGGCAGAGACAAAAAACACGCTCACTCGCTGATGAATTGAAATCATTCGTACTTTATTCGTCACATTCGCCGTCCTTCATTACAAAGCTTTGGGGCCCATAGCTCTGATTGTCGTTAGCCATTTGTTCAGAGCCCCGTCACGCACTCCCGCAAACTCCTCCACTCAATCACCAAAATGAAAGAAAAGTCCTCTCGGTTCACAGATAAGTCCATAAACAGAGGAAAGAAATAAATGATGAGCAGATTATAGAGCCGGTGGAGGAAAATACAGTCAGAGTATTACCAAGTATGCAACTGTAACTCGATGTCAGTGTTTCTATTTTAAATCATAAAAGCCCAGCAGAGATCCCCCCAAAACATTTGCTCTGACACCACAAGAAGGAAGCCAAGTTTCATTTTCTAGCAAAAATAAAAAAAGCTCTGCAGTGTCACTCTGGAAAAAGGAAGGAGGGGCAGCTAATGTGAAGATGATGAGATTTTAGCATACTGTTTTTACAGGCCCCTCTGGCGTTTTCAAAGAAGAATAGCCGACACTTTGGACGCGACAGCATGACCATTACTGAAACTCTCTCACAAGAAGCAGAACAGCCGGGCGAACCACTCGTACAATCAAAAGAGTACTTAGAGAGACTCACAGCCGTGGATAAAGAGATCATAAATGAACGGTTGAGGGGGGACAAAAACATCTTCAACTGGCTCCCAGTCAGACAGAGACATGGGAGGGAAAGTTTCAAATACATATTTTGATTGTACCGTCATTTATTTAGCTTCATTTGTCTACAACTGACTGTTTTCCCACAGTTTGATTTACGTATTTGGGCATCAGGTTTTATACCTTTTATGTTGAGCACTGACTATCTTAAAAATAATTTATGTGCCAAGTCATATGTGGACCCAACATGCTCAAAATAATGTATAACACATTATGAAACAAGTTGTAAAAAATGCAGACAAAACCTTTAATTGAACAATGAAATTGTAAAATAATCTAACAAAATGTTAATACTCTGCTGTTATCAAATGGTGTTTCATCCTGCTTATTCTCACCGTAACAGAATTTATTTATGGCTATTTTTTATTTCATTCCAACTGGGTTTTTTTCCCCAAAATGTCCCTTTTCCAAAAAATTCAGACCCAAGCAACAGCCAACTACATAGCT
The DNA here is from genome assembly GCA_023238725.1 of Scortum barcoo. Classification (NCBI taxonomy): domain Eukaryota; kingdom Metazoa; phylum Chordata; class Actinopteri; order Centrarchiformes; family Terapontidae; genus Scortum; species Scortum barcoo. Next base: position 11,669,232 of record CM041532.1, on the reverse strand, counting down.
GCTGTCGTCCTGTTTGTCTTGTCTGACAAAAAAAAAAAAGAAAAAAAGAGACTGTGGTGAAAAGTGACATTATCATTGGGAAAATGGTGTTACATAAGCAGACTTTCGGGAAAAAAAGGCCATTTTGATTAAAAAAAAATGCTGAAATGAAATAAAAATGAACTGCTGAGTTTATTGGATTATGTCATAACTGCATTAGATTGGACTGTATTTATTCACACGATTGTGTATTTCATGGTCGTATTTCTTATTTAATAGACAGTGGTACAATTTGGGTCTCCATAAATGCTTAAGGGGTGACAACCACACACTCTTGCTATCTTATAGCAGGTTGAAGAAATTTATCACCACGTATCAGCTGAATTCAAACTAATTCAAATATAGTTGAGGCTCAGCATCATCAACATATGATCTAAATAATGATTTAAAGAATGAAGCTGGTAATATTCGATATTTCTCCAAATGTCACAAATGCTGTGAAAAGACCAAATGCAGCAATGAATTTATCCTGCTAACAGGTACTGATTGTGTAGTCAAAGCCTGACATAGCTTATTCCTCTGTGCCAGAAACTATTAAAACACATCAACACTGTTGCACTTCGTCCATCATTATGATCAACAGTGGTATCGTCATGTATTTTAAATAAAGAATTACATAAATACATAAATACTAACTACACTACCCTAAATGTTTTAGCTCTCAACAAATGAACAAACTTACTTCTGTCTGAGTAACATTTGGTAACAAGAACAGTGTCCAGCTGTTTAAGGAAATTACTGAGGCTTTTTAAAAAACAAAACCACGTATTTGTGACCAATTTGCAGATTTACATCTCCAGCAGGCACCGATGTGCTTACAGCTGCGTGCCACCGACAGAGTGTGGAAGCTGCCAGAGGGACTTAGTCATTGTTGGTTTTGGTCTTTTTGTGGGATTTATTCACAGTCAGAAAAATGTATGAAAGCACCAGGCTTATCCTTTTCAGTGTATGTACGTGGAAGAAATATTACACAAATCTGAACATGTTTCAAAAGCCTGTAAATAAATTAAAAAAACGCAGTGATTCTCGTGCTTTCAAAGCTGAGGTTCCCCCGGTAAGTTCAGATAAGCACACTTTGAATTCAAATATTCACAGCCACTTCATATAAAACTGTTTATCCTCCACTCCGGTCTGTTTTCCACTCGCTCCATTTTTTATTCCCGTCAGAGCAGCAGCGGTTTGTGAGTTTTTCATTATTGTAACCTACAGCGCGACAGACTCCAACCACAAAAACACTGTGTGGTTGAGCACTTAAGCACCGCTGAATGAAATATTAATTTTAAAGCGACTACACTTGTTTCAATGTGCGTTTTTCAGAAGTGGTCTTTTTAGTTTTGCATTATGTAAAACATGTATAGAATGAATTTTTTACATCATTGCCACAACGCCTTGTTTCATCTCTGCTGCCTGCAGTGGCACACTGAACATCTGAGGGTCAAGTAACAGTTTTATCCAGTGATTCATGAAAAATAACAGTTAAAATACAGTAATGGGACTCTGTAAGTCCCGATAATAAATAATATATAGTTTTAATAAATCTCACAGACTTCCTTTTGTTGCCATGCCAACTTGGCTGGCCATGGAAAAAAAAATACAACAGCTCAAACACACACTCACACACTCGCACAAATACACACATACATCCTTCCACCGCCCCTCAGTCACTTAGCAGTACCCTGCTGATCACTGGAGGAATAAAAGAACATAAATGACACATTAAATATGAGCAGAAAGCATTAAAAATGGATCACAGCTGAGATAAGTGATGATATTTTAAGATCCCAGCCGGCCCAGCCGGCCCAACAGCCTTACAAGGCTTTAAGCACTATACGTCCTCGATCTGTCCTCCTGCGCTTCCGGGTTCAGATGAGCAGCTTTCGCCTGGTCCTTGTACTCTTAATGAAAATGTACGGCCGTGTAACCCAAGAACGTGGGCCATAGGAGGGCTGTGAGAGGAGACGATTAAATATTCAAACTTTGCGACCCACAGGTTTCAAGTCTTTGTCCTGTCATGTTGTCTTACGTTTTTGTTTGTGCCAATGGTGCGCGGTGTGTGGGGTTGCTGGTAGGTTATTAAATCCATGCCTTTCATATAGAACATAGGCCTGGAGATCTTATTGCAATAACACCCAAGATTAAAGGAAAACCCCCACATCCAAAAACCTTGACTTCAGTGCCACAAGATGTGATCTCAGCTGGTGGTCCGAGGGAGACTGCAATCAGAGGTGAACCGGATTGAAGAAAGCAAGATGTCAGCGCTGCTCTCTGGATTGAGAGTCTGACCGGAGGGGTCGCAGGGATGAGATAATGGAGACAGGGATGCTGGGAGAAAACCAGGGAGGTCGGAGGCTGAAGGGACACTTCATGTGTGTGTTCAGTCTCTGTGTGAGTCATAGTGAAAATGGGTGGCTAAACTGAGTATCCAGCAGACTTTAGGCTGACTCTTTGGATGAGGTCTCCCTTTCTCTGTCCATCTTTCTTTTTACCTCCCTCTCCTCCCTCCTCCCCTCCACTGCTTTAGGCTCTGGAGTTTGTAAGAGAAGAAGAGGCGTTGTTGATTGTGCTGTTGTATTAATGGTTTGAGGTGATCTCAATGTCTGTCTGGCATCTTAGGAGGCTCTTTGGAAGCCTGACAGCTGATCCCTTTATGTCATTATGTCTCTCTCAAGGACTTTAAATGGCATATGTTAGGGAGAGAGAGCAAAAGAGAGCTAGAGAAACAGAATGAAAGCAAGAAACATGATACCATACCAGTGTGATACACACAAAGCCTACTCTGTGCCTCACAATAGGCCCGATATCGCCACTTTCCTATTGAGTCCTGGTTGCACATATAACAGATTTGCTTCAAAGGACCACTTTCACCTAAAACCCTCTCCCATCCGCTGTGGTCGGGTGTGCAGAGGCGTGCAATTGAGCTGAGTCCTAGTGTGGATTTCTCCCACCCTCGTATCTGCCAACCGTGATACGGTTTCACAGGCCAGAGATGGGAGAGATTCAAGTTCAAATCCAGATACGTCTACCCCCCTTTCTCTCCTTTTTTACCTCATTTATTTTTAACACAAACTCTGTCTGGAAGGGACAGGAGAAGCATTGATTCAGGAACAACCCAGACTTTTTCCTACGGATGCCCTTATTTCCAACACCCCAAGCAACCAAGCATCATCGTCTCAAGGGTGGGGATGGGCAGAACAATGCAGTCTGTTGGGCACTCACATTATATTCAAGTCTCTACTTTCCAGGCCATGATGCCTGGGTCTGTGAGGATTTAGGCCCTAACTTTGTGGTCCGACCTGGAGTCCCTGCAGCAGGCTTTGAGGTGGAGGTGGACCCTGTTCCTGATGCAGGGCCGGGGACTGCGGGGGGCGGTTGGCTGCGTTGCACTTGAGGATGCCGAGTCAGGACAGCTCGTATGGGCTGCTGGATAGGATGCGACTGCTGTGGAGGCCGGAGCTGGTAGCCTCGACGGTAGCGCAGCGACTGAGAACGTAGGAGTACCCGTGTGTACTGGACCTCCGGCATGATAAGCTTCAGGCAGAGCTCCTGGGCCTGGCTTGAGAACCCACGACTGAGATTTACTGGGAGGTCGTAACCAACGATGTCGACTTTTCCACTGGGCTGCCACGGACGGAGATCCTTGTTTTTGATCTGCGCGGCTGATCGGAGTGGTGGCATCCTCCCACCAAAGCAGCTCCTCATTAGCCTCTCCTGAGCTCTCCGGAGGAGCCGCACCTCCCTCGCCACACAGGCCGGACCCAGCGCTGACAGCTGGCGCCACAGCGAAGCGTTAAAGTGGTCGTAGAGGCGCGCATCTAAGGAATTCCAGGCCCGGATCTTTGCGGGGAGCCCTGGTGTCAGGCTCCGCTTTGAGCTCGGCGTGCGCATGTTGAGCTTTACATACAGGATGTCATCCAGGTCCCAGGAGAGAAGATGGCGAAGGAGAACCAGCGACTCATCAAAGTACTCCGCGATCATCACCAGAGAGAAAACCCGCTCCACCTCTGCCAGAAAGGCCCGTGCATACGGCACATCTGTTGCTGGCCGATCCTTGTCTCCGCCCAAGTCGAAGGTCAAGGTGTTGCGGGCATACATGGAGTCTTTCTCATCCTGCCTGTAGTAGCGCCAGGGTTCCTCTAAGAAAGCCTCCAGGGAGCCGTTGGGGACCCTCTTGAAGCTCTGACAGTACTGGTTGTAGTAACTAAACAAAGATTCAAACATGGAGCCAGGCTCTCTCAGGATTGTTATATATATTGTGTCGTTTGGCATCAGGCGCTGCAGCTCCGCCTTGTTGAAGCGCATGTGGCTGGTGATGATGTTTGGTGGCAGCGTGTGCGGGTGGACAAAGTGGGAGGTGAAGGAGCGCGGGTAGCAGAACTGGTGGCTGCATGCCTGCACCGGCAGCGCCACTGTGACGTTGTTGCGCTCTGCAAAGCGGAAGAGCAAGTTCTGCATGGTGGTGCTGGCTGTTTTGTGGGTCTTGAGGAAGGCCACATTGGTGTGCTTGGGTTTCAGGCCCGGGGCAGGGTGGGAACGGAGGGCAGGACACCCGAGGTGGAAGGCCTCCATGGGCCTGGAGAAAGAAAAAGAAAGTGTAATCATCTATTTGAAGCTCCATTAGCTCCAGAAAAAAAGGAACAGCTACTCCAAATAAAAAGGCAATGACATTAGGGACATAATTGCACAGACACTGGACGGATAATGGAGGAGAATGAGGTGTAGGACACAACAGAGGTAGTACAACAGAAAAGTTAAAATCAGTGTACATGTGGGGAATTGAAATGAGAGGACAGAGAGAAAAGGGGCAAGACAGTGAAGCAGGAAAAAAACACTGAAGGATAAAGTATCAAAAACTGAGAATGAAAGATGTGACTAAATTGAGTGCACTGCACATTAAGACTGGGTGATTAATCAATATTATCATTTACTGACTTTCAGGGGAATCACAGTGTGATTAAATGACCTTAATGTGTTATCCTTTCGCAGTAATTGAATATTCAAATGATCAACAGCTGACTGTGATAAGAAATGAACAAAATGTAGTTTTGGAAGAGTTCAATAATTCATCAGTTTCATATTTAGTCAAACTTTTATGTGTGATTTACATTCCTCTCCTTATTGTGAGGTGTTATTAGAATAATATTCTGATTATCTTGACAATAATTTCAAGCCAATTTTTGCATGTGCAATGTGATTTACTTTACAACTTTACATGCAACATTAAAAATATTCAGTATCACGATGACACCCACAACAGGACCAGTCATACAAAAAACTGGATACACAAGCAGCACCCATGCAGCCAAATTGTAATTAAATTGAACATTCATGACACAATTTTACCAGACTAAGAGCTAAATATAAGATTCTCTGCAGTATTACGGCATGTGGTTTTCACTGCAGACTGAACTAGAGGATCAAATATTGAAAAGGTGCAGAAACAATGTGTGAAAACTGGAGAGACGAGGGGCAGAGCAAGAGCGTTCAACAAATGGAGGCAGTGACGACTGGGCCGGGGAAAAGGCTTTATGAGCAAAACGTAAAGTTGTGCGGGGCTGTCAAAGATCTACGATGCCTCTACTTTTATAATTGGTCCCTCGACCAACTTGGCAGTGCTCAGCGTCTCTGAATCCGAGTATGATAATAAGCCATTAATTTGACTTTAAAAGAAAAAGACAGGAGCAGCCATTGTCAGATTGCTCATAGTAATTAGCACCATATGGACTCAAAGAGAGATGGATGGTATATAATGTGAGTAAGTGTGTGTTTGCGTTCGCGTGGGCGTGTCTCAATCACTCACCAGCTCAAGTGGCCCCCATGGTGCAGCAGAAGACTGACAGTACTGATGGCGACGAAGATCAGAAATATCTTCTTCTGCGACATCTCTCTCTCTGTTTCACGGGGACTGCGGGAGGCAGAGAGAGAAGAGCGAGGTGAGCAGGGGACGCAAGCAGAGGTGGAGAGAGAGCGGGACGGCACAAGAGCGAGGGCAGGTGAGAAAGGGAAAATGAAAATGAGGCGGAAAGGTGGTGGAAAAGGGCAACGGGGAATTAGGGAGACGAGAGGAAGGTTCAGTGGGAGAAAAGATGAAAGGAGGTAGAAATAAGGAGTGGAAGGACAAGAAGAAAGAAGAGATGGCGGACACAGTGAGGTGGATTTATTCAGCAAATAATGACCGGGATCCATTAGCAGGAGAGGGGAGTGACGTTTGGCTTTTGTCACTCTGTAATAACACAGTGAATGATACCTTCATTACCTTCCACAGCTGTAACACTCACATTCACCGCTACACCCTTTTATATTCTCCTGGCTCAAACCCTGGACAGATGGCCCCGCGCATTAGGCCCCCGTCAGTAATCAGGGACGCGCATATGTGAAAAAACCAACAGCACTTCACGGCAAGAGTGGCAGCAACTCAACGTGTCACTTGACCACCGCCGCCAAAACGCTACGGCAGCAATGGAACCTGGGAAGGAGTCCAAGCCTCTCTCGACGGCATCTCACTTGCATAACAATGGCCGACGTCTCTCTATTTGATTACGCTGTCCTGCTACCGTCCACACACATGCCAACAGTCACAAGAGCCAGCTCACGTTACTGTATTTTACACCGCATACGCCATTGGGCGAAGGCTTTTACCCCAATCATAGTGGAGGAGAATGAGCGCATCAATTTTGAGAAGGGATGGGGGAAACTACTGACCCACTCAAATAACAGGTATGGTGGTTAAAGCTTTAAATGTGTGGCCAAACCCCTTCTTTTAAACAGACTTTTCATGTTGGTCCAAATTTTTAATCGATTCAGTTCATTTTAATTTTAAACTAAGCTTTAAAAAAATTAGAAATCTTGGTTTGCAGGAATGGTTAATGAATGAAAAGACACTGTGATGGCTACACAAGCAGCCACACACTGAACAAAGGACATAGTGACCCTTTAATTGTTTCATGTGTTTAGTTTAACAGAATAATAACTGGGAACAGGTTTTGATTTCACATATCACACAGTTGTATTCGCAATTTTGACTAGTTTTCTATTTGGAGTGCACACATTTAGTTAGCTTTCTTTGTCAACTTTAGTTTAAGTTATGATGAAATTAATGCATTTTCTTTTGAGTTACCAGTTGCTGTGAGCTGCTGCTAAAGCTGCAACAGGTGAGCTTAAAAGAGATCGGTGCTAACTGGGCTGCACCAAGTCCATCCTGCATCATGGGGAGGGGGACAAGGGTTTGACTTAGATTTTTGGTTATTGTTGTTTTGACAAATTTGGTTGTTTTGTGTTTTGTTGTTTTTTGTCTTCGTAGTTAATACTTGGTAGCACTTATCTGATATGTGTTGTGTTTAGGTATAGTTGGTTTAATTGTTTGTTTAAGTGTACCCCCCCCCCGCGTGTGTCCAAATGCCCTGATCAGCCTCTATATATGTTCCCTCCATATCTCATAGTGAGTCAGTTATGAAGTTCAGATTGTGCTGTTAAGTTGTCTTCTGTTAGGTTTACCTCTTTTAAAGGCCAAAATTATCAGAGAGGTTTTTGTTATCATTTTGGATTTCGTAAAATAAAATATTTTCTTTCAAGAAAGACCACCTGTGTCTCTCCGGTCTGCCAGCTCGGTTCCTGACAGACACAATAAAAAAAACAACCAAAACAACAAACCCCCTCCGTGCAAAAGACAAACCTCATAAATAAGCATGAGATGGGAAACGTCATTTCATGCGCAAATCAAGCAATTGTAGCGGAGGAGAACAGTACACCCCAGATTCAAGTGAAATCATGATTTGTTTCCTAAGTAGCAATTAAGCATTCAGAGAGGAATCGACGGCTGATCTCATGTCGCATTGTAGAAGATTAAAAGAGAAACGGAAATACTTAGATTCACACCCAACCCCCCCAAAAAAATCACTTGAACAGCTGCGACTGTGCTGCTTCGGTGGCTGGGGTTCAGTAGAGATGTGCCTAAACACACACGTGTCCACAAAAACACTAAAACCCGGCCTGATACCAAACACTGATGCTCTCACACTAATTGATGCACAGATTGCTGCAGACACAGTTTGACCAAGTTAATCTTTTGTTGATGTCAATACAGCATGTCCTCTGCTGTCTCTACCGAAGGGCCACTAATCTGACTGCAAATGAACATCTTATATTTTTCTTGCATCTTTTACTCAGGAAAGGTCAGTTCAGCGTTGACTTTGATATCTTCAGCATCAACACTGAAGGATGCGACACCAGCCGATCTTCATATTTGAGATGCTAAATCTTGATGAGACTTTTTGGGGGCATTTTATGTCTTGTTAAATCATCTAATGGCGTATGTATTCCTAATTTATTAATCTGCATCATACTCGTTGCCAGGGAAACTGGAAACATCAGTGAGAAGACGTCAGCACAAAAAATGGGAGAACCAGACAGCTCCTGAGGGTGATGCGAGCAATTGTCCGTCATATTTTGAACTCATTTCTGTGTGTGTGAATCAGCTCATCCAGCAAGCCCTTAAAACAGACAGTTTAGCTCAAAGTGTTTCCTTTTATATACATAGTCTGCGTTGAGTATCAGCTTTTAGAGAAGGCAAGACTCAACTCGGAGCACTTTTAAGGCTGGGAAAGGTTCCTTCGTACTCTTTAATAAATAAAATGCTCCTTTTTAAAAACATGTTTCCTTTCTTTTTTTACATTGTTCCTTGTTTGTCTGAACACAGCGGCCATATTCCTGCCTCCAGATGAAGCTGTTCGCTGCCGTTATGGCTTGTGTGGCATGACGAACAACCTCCACCAGCTCGAAAATCACCTGAGCTGGATAATCCATCGCGTTAAACATGACACCTTAATGCGGTTCTGCCACGGTTTTATTTCTTCCTCACCGTGCCCAAGTCGAGTGTTTTCGTACCTGTGCCCTCGTCACATCATCCCCTCCTTACTGTTAATCACCCAGCACAGACGGAGAGGAGATGGAGGCCTGCCGGGACCCCCTCTCCGAAAAACATTTCACCGCAGCAACTTTATTGTCAGATCTCTTTGTATTCAGCGAGGGACGAAGGCAGCCGTTTGGGTTCTATAAACAGCAAAGAAACCCCTAAAGGTGAGTTCAGACTTGAATGAATATTAGAGGTGGCGTGATTGAATGAAAATAAAAGGGAAATTTGCTCTGGGTGGCCCAAATCGGTGGGAAAATTGTGCTTATGGAGAAGCTGTGAGACTCTTGAACGTACGAAGATGGGAGAAACAAAGAGAGGATAAAGATGAAAATAACTGTCAGTGCATTGGCTGTTTGAGTATGTTGTTTTTGCAGGCTGTGTTTATTTGCAACAATTTCTCACGGACAAAGCACAGTGAAAACAAGTCCACGGCCAGGCTAGCGGCTCTGTGAGGTTCTGCTTAGTGGCACTTTGAGCTAAATGCTAAAGTCAGCACACTGAAATGTGCACGGTGATGATGTCAACATGGTGATGATGTAATGTAAAATTTCTACCATGCTGAACACCTTAGTTGTGATGTTGCGCCAATCCATCGAGTAAATGAGAAAAACATCGACCCGCCGGTGGTCGTAGAGGAAAAGCTTGGAGGATCACCAAAATCAATAAGATTCAACCTCTGGAGGGCATGAATGTCTGCAGAGAAAGACTCATGGCAATCTATTTAATAGTTGTTGAGATATTTCAGTCTGTGGACCAAAACAACTGACCGGCCAACGTGACTATATATAGAGACACACCGCTAGCATCTCTATCTAGAATGAGGCACAACAAGCGCTTTCTTATCAGACTCTGAAGCCCAAAAAATAGACTTCGAGACACCTTTAAACATGCAAACTTAACCAATGCTGTCATTAATCTTGAAAGGACGGTCTCCAGTAAATATTATGGTGGGTACAATATTGTCGTAATCTATAGATCTGATGACAAAAACTATTAAATAAGACCAAAATAAGTTTAACTACCACAGATATCCCAACATCTTCATATTCCCACCCCCACTGGAGTGTAACAGGATGAACTTTTCATTACTATCCCTCGAAATGTCACCTTTTCCAGGTTGGTCAATTACATCTGGTTACACCGGCCTCTCCGGCTCGGGTTAGGTCCCATCTGCATTGGAAAATGTCACTGTAATGCCTGTTTTGAATGAAGCATTACTGAGACGAAGCGCGGACTGATCCACCCCGATTCACAGAGCAGCCCGATGCAGTAAAACATCGGGTGCTGAGACGACACTGTTTGCACAATGAAGCCTCGCAGCGGAGATGCAGGAGCTGTTTTTATGGTAAGAGGAGCCACTTGGTACCACCGAGTGTGTGTGTGTGTGTGTGTGTGTGTGTGTGTGTGTGTGTGCATGAGGGGATGGAGGTAGATCATGTGTCACAGGGAGTTAATAAGAAAGGGATTTAAGTGGCTTTCAGCAGACGGACTCGACCTCTCCCCTTCATCCAAGCTCATCTGCTGCCACCGTCTCCTCCCTTCACCTCCTCTTCCTCATCCTCTTCCTCTTTCCTCCTCCTGCACCAACACTCTGGCCTTTTTAATTATAATGGTCTGATTAGGTTTCTCTTATGATCGCTGCAGATATGAAAGCGTAGTGAAAGGACACCCGATCCTTCTGTTAGCGGACAATGATTTAGAAAAAAACAGGAGACATGCAAGAGAAAAGAAACCTTATCTTATTTGTGTATTGATTTAATGATGAAATGGGGCATAATCCACAAGGAGGTGTGTGTTTTACAGGATTTCAACACATGACATGAAGGTAAAGAACCACCTGATGTGGAGCGTCCTCTGCGGAGGATTTGAACTAATCCTTTAATGCAGACCTGGATTATCCGTTTTACAATGTGGTCACTCGCAAAAGATTTGAAATAAGAGCGTTCACCGGTTTACTCTTGAATGTTTGGGAGTGGGAGATAAAAGGTTAGGATGCAAAAGCTAGTTTCTCCTGTACGATTAGCAACAAAGCATAAGATGGTGATTAAAAGTGAGCCAAAGCACGTGTGCATTCAAGTGTTTTAAGACAACAAATACTGGATTCTTGAGGTTTATATTGAAAACTAAAGATCTGGTAATTCAATATTTTGTTTTACATTAAAAAAATGTGACGTTAAAAATGTATGGATCATTATTATTTTAATGAATCTAAGCTTGAAAGTTTGTTATTGACCTCAGAATTACCTGTCTGACAGCTAAAATTCAAAAGTGGTGATAAAGACATTTTACAGTTGAACCCTTTAAATCCAAAGATGATTTCAGTATAAAAAAATGCTATTCTTTAATAAGTAAAATAAAAGTCTATTATCTAGTATTGCACTTATCTGCAGCAGCAAACTCATTTAGAGAGTTAAGTAAAAAGCCACCTGGATTGTGATATATATTAACTTAACTTATGCAGGGACCAGCTATTTTCATTCGTTTTTTTACAATATGAATCATAAGAAAATTGTTTTTGTCAGAATAAATGATGTGTATAATAATATTTATGAACAAAGTGTTGTTAATATCACACCGTATGCCTTTAACATTTCAGTTTGACTTTACATTCCTCTACCTGAATAAGTGAATATTGGACATTGTGGATTTCCGCTTATTCGTGAGCTCTGGATCTTTTTATATTGCGACTGTGTGGCTGCTCACCAACACAATGTGCCTGCAGACGGAGACGTGCGAAGGAATTATTCTCACATCTCCCTTAAATTCTCCCCTCAGGTGATTCAAACTTTATTTCCTCTTTTCTCTGCACTTATTTCCATTCTGTCTCTTCTATCTTTCTTGTCAGTTCGCCTCCTTCTCTCCCAGAGGTCTTTTTTTTTTCTTTTCTCACGTAGTTGCTGCTGCTGTGTGGAAATGTGGTATCTCCAAAATGTCAGCTGTTATGAATCAATAAGAGAGACCGCGAGAAGTTTCGAAGGAGTTTTGTCTCCTGTTTCGTTTGAAAGCAGGGCGAGTGTCACGGCCCCCGTCTCACCACTGCATTTCTGCACGTAATAGAGACAATACACACCGACGGGGAGGAAATAACACAAAGACAAGCGATGGAGACAAACCTGACGTGATGTGGGAACAAAAATAACTGCACACTTACGCTGGCACACACAGATGTTCACCACACACACACAGTACGACCTAATGAGCGTATGACCGTAGCTCCATGCTCAGTCCTCCGGGGCAACAGCAGCTGCTTCGCTCCATGATCTTGTCATGTGTACTGATTTCATATAATGACCTTTAACCTCTCCTAAGAGACTTTTATACCACACATGATCTGTTGGGTTTCACAAAAATAACACACACTTCTCCACACACACTCACAATTTAGACTTTAACCCCCCCAAGCAGTGAGGTCGGTGATCTATAGCTCCTGCTTCGCTATTGTATGGTGTGTGTCCGTGCGTCTAAACCAGCCGACATACCAAGCCACAACAAATGATATCTCATGCACATATGTCAGCTTGTGCCCCACAACATACACACACACACACAGCTGTTCAGGGCCCCGCCACCAGGGAGATGACCCATAGTCTGACCATCAGTAACAGGATGACTGTTGCTGCGGGAGACCAAGGGCAAAGCCTGATGCAGCATCTAACACTGTGAACAGCTAACACAGACACACACACATTCAGCTCTCAGACCTCAGGGGTGTATTAGTGCTGCCCTTCAACAGCAATGTGGAAAATGCTGCTTCATGGCATGCTACACGAGCAAAAAAAAAAGGCAATTTGAAGCTGCTGTAACAGTGACACGGGGGTCAAAGGGTCAGCTCACAAAAAATTGGTGGTATCCAGCAATGCAGACGCTCACAATATATCCCCAATATAATGTAGGCTGATGGTATTATTACAGATCGCATATTACATTTCCATAAGGCTGGGGGAAACAGAATTGAAAGAGAGTGGTCAAAATTTGTGCAGCAGACGTCGAGATTATCCTCACATTTATTTAGTCCCCTTTTATTTTAGCTCTAAATGTCTTGGATAAACCTAAACTTTCAATAACTGAATAACTGAATATGTGACTTGATGCTTCATAACACAGAAGTTCCTGAATACCAATCAAGTCTCACGTTAGCCAAAGATCATTCAAGGTAATTAAACCCAAATTTAATGGATAGCGTTGTGTTATATTGTTATTGGAAAATATCACCTCTACCATCCATTACACATGATTCTATATGAATACAGCATTAACACATTGTGATCTCCAAAAGTTTTTATACTATTATGCAGGGAAAGAGTCAAAAATTAGAACTACTGAGAAGTCGGCGGAGGCTGTGTGCTTACTGAATTACTGATTCTCATTTATCCCCGCCGGCCTCTCAGTTACCAGCGTTATCATTTACCTGATCAGTAGCTGGCTTCCTAAAGGACGCAGCGTCTGCCAACTTCTCAGCAGCCTTCATTTTGACCCTTTCCCTTTCGCCATTTTATACTGTGTGAGGCATTCTGTTATATCACTTGAGTGATTTTCTCAAAACATTACAAAGCCACAGAAGACATCATACATCTGTTCTAACAGGCTGAGTAAGTATTCTCTGTGACTGGTAAATTGACTTGAACATAAAATGTCCCTTTAAATATTCAACAGCAACATGTCTTTTGAGAAACAATGAGTGTGTGTCAAAGCCCGAGAAAATAAAAAAAATCTCTTCTACTAAACCTACTGCACTGCTCCACTGTTTTTTCTTTGCACGCACTTTAAACTATTATCAAAGGTAAGTTTTAAAGCCCGATCAAGCACCCATCAGGCTGAAAAGTCCTTGAGGAAGACACTGGATCCCTCCCACCCTGAGCTCTGAGCTCTGAATTTCATGAGGCGACCTTGTTGAAGAAAAAAAAGGAAACAACAACTGGACAGGCGGTGCCTGCGCTGGTGACAGCTGCAGCCCAGTGCCGTCTTGCTATCAACATCTGCTGCTGCCAATGAGTTACAGCCGAAGGACAAAGGCTTTATTTTCTTAATGATTCCAGGATTTACTCAAGACTGGGACTGTGAAATGCTAAGACCTTTTGTTAGTGAGCTACTGTGTGAATCATGACGGGTGTGTGTGTGTTCTTGGGGGGGGGGGCTGTTCAGCGCGATCTAAGAATTCCGTTCATTTTCCAGGAAGGATGTTTGCTTACGTCTTGAGGCTTTATCTCTAAAATCCTCAAAATCAATCTGAGATATGAGGCTTAAAATTATTTTGCACTGTCGCGCCTCCTTGCCGCCCCCCCACCTTCCCCTGCTGATCCATCTTCCACTTTATGCCATTTGGTGAAGTCAAAGAGATATTTTCAAACCTATTTCATACCTGGGTCACATAGGTACATCAAGGCACTAACGGGAGGTTTTGTCAGCCGCAGTCAACGACACAGAAATGCTTGTTTGCTCAAGACGAGACGAGTGAAGAGTTAGAAGCCCTGAAAAACCTGTTTTCTAAAAAAGCTTCTTACTCAAACAAACAAACCTGTACAAGAACATGAGTGTTTTTTCCTGCGCTCCTCTCTCCGGAAAAACAAGGTCATATGACATGTCATCCAAGTGTGTCTAAAGGCATCCGTGTTAGTACCCACTCTGAGGGAGAAAGTCGTACACAAGGCACACTTAAAGACACTCTCCTCGGAGGCGTCCATGTAGTTGCTCTCAGCAGTACGTGTACAAAGTAATGAAAGAAAAAAGAATGAAAAGTCAGAGAGTGACTTTCAAACCCTGCATATGTTTCCACGCAGCTGTCCATCTGAGGATGATGGCCGGGTCGTCAGTGTCCAACAATTTTCCACAATACAGCATCCAACAAAGCGGACTGAGGCCTTTACAGAAGTGAAATGGTCTCATCATTCATTTCAAAGAGACTACGGAGATGGATGTGGCCCAAAAAAAAAAAATCCTCTCAATAAAAAAAAGGTTAGGTTTCACCAAAACACAATAAAACTCACTGTGTAGGCCAGTGAAATCACACAGGTTCATAGATTCTTGTGGATGACTTAGAAGTGTCATCAAAATTATACTGTTAATAATCTGCCTGTCACGTTAGAGAATAAAATGGATGCTGTGCTGGTGCTTTCAAAAAAAAATCCTGATCAAACTCTTCCAAATCCATCCATCCACTCCTGGATCCTGATGTGGTTTGGTGAAATCAATAAATAGTTACTTGTCACCCATTTTTTGCCTTTTTAATCAGCCAACATGAAAAATAATAAGATGTAAGATGCTTCTTTTCTGCAGCTGCATCATTTTAAACCAGTTTTGTTCCAAAGTCCAATTTGTTGTTATTTACAACCAAAACGCTGAGCTGAAGTGCGAGCGGCTGCTGAACACGCCGCCACATCAGTGTGAATCAGACACTCCTTTATTTTGCAGGAGCCTCGAGCTGAAGAAACATCACAGCTTCTGTCTGCACCCGTGGAAAGGGCTCTTTCTCTTATCGCGCTCTCCCCACAGCCTCCCTCCAATCCTCATTACTTTAATCTGAGCTGCACCTCTCTGACCCTCCCCTCCTCTCCTTTCCGCTGGACTTTTCCCCCCTCCATCACCCTACCATCTAAGCCTTTATCTTAACAGTAAAGGCAGCCACGGCTCTCTGGCCAGCGTCCCCACGGTGCTTTTTGAGCATCTGCCCCGCCCTGTTCCTGGACATGTTAGAGACGCAGAGAAAGAGAGAATCAAACCTGAGCGCATGTGTATGTAATGTGTGTGTGTACGCAGCTCTGGTTGCTTGCATGTGTGTGTGTGTGTGTGTGTGTGTGTGTGTGTGTAAAAGCGATTGAGCGCGCCTGAGAGTGTGTCTGGATCATTACTTGTCTGCAGGCTGGACTCCCTGCAGACCCTCAGATACAGGCTTTATCTCACCCTAAATGACACCCCAGAGAGAGTGATGAGAGAGCGGCTGGGGTGGGTGGGGGGGAACAAGGGGGGAGAAAATGGCGTGAGCGAAGGATGAGGTGAGAGGGGGATGAGAGAGGCAGAGAGGGATGAGATTTGACAAAAGACAAACAGGAGAACATGGAAGGGGAAAATGAAAGAGGCCAGAGACTGATTGAGCGGCTGCAATCAACATCAGGCCTTGTACTCATGTCCTTATTGATGAAAGCCTTTCAGATCATTTTCTTACCGGCAAGCGCCTTAAGCCAAATCCAGGGAGGGAACAAGATGGAGAGACAGAAAGCATCAGCGAAACAACGTTCCCTTTGGCGAAGTCGAACGACAAAGCGCACCCTCTGTTCTCGCTCTCTTTGCGTCCAAACGGGCTCCGCTTTGCCTCGACAACATCTTTGTGATAAAGTCCGACTAATAACATCAGTTAACGTTGAAGAGGAAAGAATGACAGCAGACGGAGTATATTTTTTAGCACCTCGGGGACACTTCCTTCCCACTTCCTTCCAATTGGTGCGGGCTTGGTCCAACTGTAACTTTCCAGAAAAAAAAAACAGCAGTACTACTTTCACACCGCCCGGCTCTACGATTGGCCGGCGTGCACGGAGAAAAGGTGAGAAAGGAGCCATGGCTTGAATATCTTCCTCTAGCTTTTACCACTTTTCACATGCACCACCGAGTGCAACGCTGTAATTGCGTCCCAGGAGAGAGACAGCCTGAAAATGTGCATCGTTACCGTCATACTCAAACAATATCAACTCTCCCCTTCGCTGTTCTAAAGGACAACACACAGTAGTCGATGTCTGTGCAGAATTTTAAGGAAAGCCTTTCTTTAGTTTCTGAAAAATATCATTAAAAAACAAAAATATCCACCTCAGGGCAGTAGGAAAGGTCAGAAGGTCACCAAAGTCACTAAAGTTTTATCCTCTGTCCCAGATAGAAACTTTGGGGCTTCAAGCCTTAAGTGAAAATTACTTAATTTTCAAAGCTTCTATGGGGGTGTGGAGTGGTTGTTAAACCTTTCCTATGATCATATATATGGTGGTTAAACTTTTGCCTTTTAGCTATTCCAAAAAACTAAAGGATGTTTCACTGCATTTCCATCTTTACTCTTTAATCAAATCATAGTTTACTGCAAACCTTAAATGTTATGAATTAATCAACACACCTAAAAAAAAAAAACACTTATCTAAATCCAAGAGTTGAAAATCAAATACCTACCCAATGAAGGGATATCTGAAGAGTTGACTATTCAGGTCCAGCAATACTGAGGACCATGAATACAAAATTTCATGGCAATCCATCCCGTAGCTGTCGACATGCAGCTAGTGCGGCGAAAAAAATACACTAACCTTTCCAGGACCTTTATTATTATGCGATCTTAATGTTTTCTTGTGGAAAGGACAAAGCCTTCATTTTCCGCAAGAGGAGATCTGCTCCACGGTAGAAGCGGCTTCGAAATGTGGGCACATTATTTTTCAGTGGTCGGCGACCACTTCAATTTTCTCCAAGCCTCCGCCAGAAAGGGACAATCAAGAGGTCTCTAATTATTCTAGCGGGCCTCCACACTTTGTCACGCGTGCAACCACTGGAAAATAAAAAAGCAATTTGGATCACAAGCACTCAAAAAACACTCGAAAAGCTGCTGCTCTGCTTCTTCTCATTCACGATGGGTGTGTGTTTAGCGTGCGGTTCAGCCCAGCAGGGGGGTGATCTGTATGTACGTTCGAGAGGGGGGGAGCACTCGTTCAAAATATCACTCCCTCCTCTTTTATTTACCTGTGTGCACATTCGGCTCAGGGAACTCAGTGTGCTTTTGCAACTCAGCTGTTCATTTACATAAGACACAGGCTTCCTCCTCGCCAGATTAATTTGATGTTCCGAAGCACCTCCACCGGGCGCAGAAAAACCTCCTACAGCTTCCTGCCGGTCTGACCGGCCCGGCCTGCGGAGTTCACATCAGCCGAGCTAAACCAAGCTGTCCAACACTCTTTGCTTTTGTTGCTCCTTTTTTTTAACAGAAATTCAATTGTAGGTTTTTCACAAAGCCCCCCTGCGCCGCCACTCTGTACTTAAGCTCGACGCCAATTACTAGCGCAGAGCCGGGGGAGCTGAGCCACCCGGCAGGTTCGTTTGGACCGCAGCCTATTTTGTGTTCCTGCTTTTATTGGATGACAGTTTATTCTGCTGCAGTGTGCCGCTTTTCTTTTTTTTCCCTCTCTCTCTCCCCTTTCTCGATAAAGATAAAAAAGAAGGCCCCGCTTTATGAGCATGACAAACGAGCAAGATTTATGAATCTAAACACGCCAGCTTCTCTTAGACTGTATATTTTCAGCAGTAACCCCCTCACCGAACCCCCCCTTCCCACCGGGAGTGTCTTAACCCGGGGGGCTTTGATTCCGCCGGCACCAGAGCAGAAAACCAAAAGAGCTGCTTGCACGCTGCAATTAAGCAGAGACGCTGTCATGATTGGAGACAGAAGGAACATTAAAGGCTCCTCAGCATCACAGCCGAATATGTACAAGCTTGTATAAAAAGCTTGTCGGCTTTCATCAGCCTCTCGCAAAAAGCTTCTGAGGTGGACAGACGAACGGTGTGGGCTGCTGTGATTGGTATAAACAGAAACACAGAGCGGATGCAGAGGCATGCGCTTAATCAGCGCTGGAGTAATTAAGGATGCGGCCATCGCTAATGTCATCAAAATGCATTTTTACTCAGAGTTTCTACTAATGAGGGCACATTATGTTAACATGCACAGAGCAAAAAATAAACTAATTAATTCGTTCTTTGTCACTTTGTTCTTTGTTATCCGACTCAACAGGTAAACACACACAACTGTTGTTATAAGTAATTGGTTCTACTACAGGAAGCTATCCAACGTTTCTGATGCTGCTGAATCGAAAGTTATTACACGAGAGGTTGAAATAACACTGATCTTCTATGTTCAGTGCTGAATGTAATGGAGGGTGGGAGGGGGGGGCGGTGGACTGAGGGCCCTCATTCACCAGGGGGCCTCATTAAGGAGCCCATAAGATCACTGCCTACTTTCTGTCTCTGATTTTTTGGAAAAGTTTAATTTTACAGATCGTTTTCACTGATTTAAAATGCTTGCTGCTGTATTCTGTGAGGCAGAAACACATTTTAAAAATATATTTTACTATCATTAATTAATTTCATGATTTAATTCAACATCTGATTTCCCTCTTTATCTTCTGTTTTTCCCTTTTGTCTTTCTTTTTCTTTTTTGGTAACGTGGTTTTAGTTTTTTAACATAAGCAATAGTCCATTAAACTTTTTTACTCAGCCAACATGAATGCATAATTAATTTTACATGCATAGATTTATACAGTGAGGATATTCACACCTGGTCTGTACCGTAGAGAGCAGTTTGCTGCTGGCGACTGAGCAGGTGTGTTGGTTTTGCTCATGGGCACGTAGCCAGTGTTTGCTGAGGAAGCTGACAGTTTTTACACGGGCTTGCCCGGACTGTCCCACGCATCCTAGGTTTAAACCAGGAAGTGAGGCTTGATAACTAGTCTGAGAGTGGATTACCTCTGCTGTATAAGTTTATTCTGAAGAGTTAAACCTGCAGCAAAAACCGACGACGTCATTTGCGTGCCAAAGTACAAATGATTGCTTTCATGGTTGGTTAAGCTGCCTTGTGTGGAAAATAGCATCGACCGCATCGGGAAACACTTGCATTTTAAGTTAATGGCGTTAATGGCGCAGAAACAACATTCGATGCAGCTGATCTTGAAAACAGATGTCATTACTCCCGACCCTGAACCCTGACCTTTGCCGCCTTTACACCCACATTACTGCACTTAAAAAACACAACATGGGCTAATGAGCCAATGGACCCCTTCCCCTCCTCCGTGCAAGTAGATATAAGCAAGATCAATACATACAAGATCAATTTAACGTTGTGGAAATAGTGGAAATCCCTGCAAGCAATTAGATGCTGCTTGAGAAGGCGGCGTCCTCATTCACGCGCAATTATGATTGGGTCAACTGGGCTTAATTGGGTGTCTGGCTTGTTGATTATCGCTGGAGCAAGCAAATCACCCTGTTCATCATACTGATAGACGAGAGGTCCCCAGTTAATTCTGGTTGCGCCTGCAGTGATAATTGGGAAATTAAAAAGCAAATAAGCCGTAATATTGTCGGTCGGTGTTTCAGGAGAACTTGCGGAGTAATTAGTGAGCAGGCAGAGAGGATGTCCAGTTCTTATTAGACCTGGCAAACAGAGGTGTTTAACTCAGGAATATTTATGAAAGACAAAGAGAAATGATTAAAGAAGGGAATAAGAGATTTTGAGGCAAATTGAACCGAGCTGACTTTTAATTCTAACACACAAGCGCTTCAATCTTCCTTCCACAGAGCGAGAGCCAACAGCATGCTTGAATCTCTGTGAGGCTGTACTTAACTTGGCTATTGTCTTTTCTGACCAAACTGAAGGATCCTATAGAAAACAAAACAAACCTTCAATTTTTTTAATTGATTTAAGTTAATGTTAAATGTACATTAATGACTAATATTGTGGGAATGGCTACATGTAGGTGTCCCACAAGGCTACCATGTTATGGTTGAATTTAGTACCACAAGTTGTCCCTCACCAATTTTTTAACCCAAATATCAGACCTAATATAATACTTGATCAGGAGGAAACTAGTGCAGAATTAGGCAGGAGTTCATTTCATACTTCACAAAATGCTTTAAAATAAAAAATAATTTATTTGCTCATTCCAAATATTTAAATTTATTTACTGAGCTCACTCTAAATTTCTAGCTAGTGGAGGACTAAACACGCTGCCCTCTATTTGCCGCCCGCTGCTGGTAAAAACTCCCTCTGCTAAGAATACAGCAGGCAAGATGGCTTGATGTAAATGTGTCGGTCACACCCACGGCTGTAACGGCGCAGGGGTCAAAGCATGTTGAGGCTGGAGCGTCAATGGGAGCTGCGACTGTCACTTCCGGGCCGGAGCAGAACAGAATCGTAGCGACAGATCCCAAATTCCGGATTCTTCACAGAGCGTCAAGTCCTCCTTTGCCTCCAGATAGCCGGCCGCTTTCGAACGGAGAGCCAGAGTCGGAATAATTAACCACAATGGAACAATACACGCTGTTCTCACAAGTTCTCCTCATTCTAAAAATGTCAAAAGCAGATGGCACGCTGCCTGCGGCGAAACTTTGGTGTAGAGCGAAGAGAGAAGCGAGAATGGCACGAGAAAAAGAAAATAAGCCACAGAGAAGAGAGGGGGTGAATGGCTGACCCCTCTTTTTATTTGTGAGTCATTAAAATGCATGAAAAAAAGGCTCCACGTGCATCAAATATAAAATGTATTAATGTATCTGCATCACTGGACCATAAGGCACAGACAGCAGTGGAGGCAACAAAGCAGGTGGAAAAACAGAGATATTCAGACAAGCAGATGATCTCACAGATGAGAGAAAAAGAGGGAAAAAAATGTTGAACTGAGAGAAAATCTGTGGACAGAAGGTCGGCGAAACGTTAGAGGCAAGATGCAAAAACACCAGACAGAGAATAAAAGGACAGCACAACAAATGTGGCGGTCCACATGCTTTACTTTCTCTTCCCACACCCAACTGCTGTGACCGGTGATGTCCTGTCTATCCATTTGTCTCCACGGTTAAATGTCTTCTATATTTAACTCGAAGTAATTTGCTCGCCTCAGAAATGTGGCAGAAAAACAGCCACGACCAGATATGTGGAGACATTTCTTTGGACCATGACCAAGGGAAACCAAATATTGGCAAATCTTCAGATGTGCTTCTTTCTTGTCATTGTCTGCTCATTTAATTGGCCGTGCAACTCTAACTTGGCATGACAGGCTTTGGATTTCTTCACACGATAAAGCAGCATGAGCCAGTAGTTTTTTTAGTAGTCTTTTCTTACTCCCTCCAAAGCAAAAAAAAACCCCAATGTTCATCTCATCGGCTGTATATAAAATAAAAATAAACAACATGACAGCTCCTCAAAACTGAAGCCAAAACATCTGGATCGCCCCACACCCCCGGTGGCCGGCTGCAGTACAGGTTTTAAGTCCCGCTCCATGTTAGCAGATGGGACACGGGCCAAACCAAAACATCAAACTACACGTCAAATAAATTTTTCCCAAAGACAGTTTCTGTTATTTCTGGTCGTCCTTATCACGCTGATGTTTGTTCAAGTGTTTGTTTTTCTGATAAATCTGGTTCTAATCAATTTGATGTTAAAAAAACAGAAAAATATCACGTGTGCATGT
Source organism: Scortum barcoo (assembly GCA_023238725.1). Taxonomy (NCBI): domain Eukaryota; kingdom Metazoa; phylum Chordata; class Actinopteri; order Centrarchiformes; family Terapontidae; genus Scortum; species Scortum barcoo. The sequence goes on along the minus strand of CM041532.1, from coordinate 11,647,098 downwards.
GCAGACGTCTGTTCAGGAATTGAATGTGTGGTAGAAACATAGAGAGGAACATAAACCGATCGTTAGCTAACAGCTCCTATTATAGATTACCAATCAAGTTGGACAGAGTGTATGGGCAGAACCTCAATACTGCGGATCCTTCCTCGATTGCTATTGTGTAAAATGCAGATTGTATTTCCAATTCAAAGTGCTGGTAGAAAGAAAGCCTTATCAAAATGAAATGGTACGAATGGTACTTTTGGTTTCACACAGGACATAAACTCTGGTTCAAGTCCTGCTTTTGACCCATTCCCCTCCCCAACCACCTCAGATACATCAAGATACATCCACCTGTAACACATTATTTTAAAGATTGCCAAGAAATTTTAACACATTACATGCCACCACTGTGTGAAGTGAAGTGTTGAAGTTAAGAGGCCATTTCAAGTATTTCTGCGAGATCAACCTGCTGTTCTTGTCTACTTCTGTCCAAAACCAATGACATTGTTTCAGAAATTACTCCTCATTTTGATGCTAAATATGACAAACCATGCTACAATGAACATGCTCACATCCTGGTCCTTAAAGTTCATGTCTAAAGAAGTTCTTAACACTCATTTTCCCTTTTTCAACTGTGGCTGTGAAAAACTTGATCCACAGGAATATCCCGGCTTGCACTTTTCCTTTGCCCTTGCTCAAGACCACCGCAGCAGCAAACACGCATGTTGGCTGTTGCAGGGTTCAAACTTGTGACCCCTCAGCTACAGGAGAGTCTACCTGGCCGCTGGGCCGGCTTGTAGCTCTATTGTGCGGAGCAGTGATGCAGACAGAGAGACCCACAGAGGGGGAAAAAGAAGCCAGACTGGGCAAGTAAGGCGGCAGTAACAGTGATCGCCCTCCCGCCGCCGAGGGAAGCTGTGTAAGACTGTAATCAGATTTCACACACCGCTCGAGCATCTCATCCAGACTCCGCTGCAGTCCGCCGGCCAGACTCATGCTGACGTGTGCTGCAGGAAAAGTAAAAGAAAAGGGGAGAGAAGCGTGTTTGTGGATAGGTGAGGGTACGAGGGTACCTGCTTTTATGTGCACAAATTTGAATACATGACTGCTGGTGCACCCTATTCATTGTTTCTGTGTCATGCTTGTGTTTATAATTGTTATGAAATTCAACACACCCAAGTTATTCAGGAGATCTCTGGCAACATCAGTCAAAAACATTTCTTCCATCTATGATCAGATCTTAGAAATGAAACCGGCAAAACAAGCTGCACAGAACTGGATTTTTTCTTTTCTGGGAATGTATTGGTATCAATGGGAGCGTCCTCACTAGTACAGAAGTGCTTGTGCTTGTTTGTGTGTGTGTACCTGTGTTGTGCTCTCTGGGATCGTGCTGTTAGGACGCAGCCAGGCTCTCTGTAATGGCCTGATAACAGAGACCCTCCGGCCAGAAAACGGATTAATTAAGGGGCCAGACCAGAACCCCCAGGGGAGGGCGCCCTCTGCAACCCCCAGCCCCCCATCCACCCAACACGCACACACACACATATATATACACACACTTGACACTTGTGTGAATAAATAAAGCCCATGTGCGCTTGCATAGGCAGGCAGACCTCATAAACAAAAACGCCACACACACACACACACAAACACACAGGTAAGCGTGCCACAGGAACACACACACACACCCTCTTCTTCACTCTCTTCAAAACATTCCTGCCTGCCCCGGTGGGTTTAAAGTCCCTCTCTAACTAACACTGGCAGGTTTTGTACGACTCCGGAGGAAACACCTTTAGCACTTTCCTGAGGTTTTTACTCGCCTGCCTGCGTGGCGCAGCACGCTCATTAAGTTCCTCCCTGTTTATTAGACCAAACATATCGTTTCAGGATGAAAAAAAAGTGCACGGCAAAACTGAGGAAATGAAAGAAAATGAATCAAAGGGAAACAGAACAACAATCTAATTCAAGAGCATGAGTCAGTGGTGTTCGTGCTGCCTTTTAATCACGGTTATGTTCCTCGAAAACAAACGATCCAGGGTATCCTGAAATAAAAAATTCTGCTGCGTTCGGGCTGCACGGAGAAATCTTGTCTTCAGGAAACACAAGGAATAAAAGGTAAAATCCAACATCTCACTCTAAAAATGAATCCTAAACTTCAGCGCCGAGCATTCCCACAAAAGAGATCTGTCATCTTCTCGGAGAGTGTAAAAATGTCGCTATGTGCAGCAAATTCATCCAGCAATGTTCAGTCCTTGAAAGTGTCCCGTATTAATCCTTGTCCACGTGCTTCGGCTTTCACCTTGTGGGCTATTGAACAAGAGGTAATACGATGCACTGAGATAAAAAAGAAGCTCAGTTTAAAAGACTGTCAGCGGAAGGTTTTTATCTTTTCTACAAACCAGAGAGATATACTATTAAAACAAGACAAAGCTCCCTATCACTGTGATTTTCACTCTATAAGTCAGAGGTGTCGAGTAATTGTCGAACCCAGAACTTCCCGATGAAGGCCTTTGTTGAATAAGTCGCTGAAAAGTGATATCCAACTTGGAGTCTCTTGTTTCTGGATTATTTTGTCTGACGGATTCTATACGTAATGTATCGAGTGGCTGGTCGTGGAGTTGATATCTAACGCAGTGTGTCCGCTCTGACCAGCCTCATTTGTTCTCCTGGATTTGTTCCCCTTTGTTTGATCGGGGCAGTGTAAGCCTCGTCTCTCTCTCCTCAGAGGGGCTTGTGTTTCCTCCGGGTTCGTGGGAACAGCACCGCTAAGAGGGCGACGCCGGGACGTAAATGAAACACCCAGAGCCGCGATAAGCAAATGCCGACGCCAGCTGTACCTGCACTTATTTCACTTAAAATCTGAGAGAAAAGATTAGCAACCAATTTTAAAACAGTAAACATGACTTTGGCTGAATTCACTCTAAACCCATTTAAAGATTTAATCTGATTTAACAGTTATGTAAAAACTCTAATCTCGTTATCTCAATCAGAACAAGTGGAATAAATTCATTTGAGCAAATGCCGACTTTCGTGCTCGGTACAGTGATTTGTTGCAAAAACAATCTCACTCCAAGGTCAATCACATCACATCACATGATCTTCCACAGCAGATGTAGTTTGCCCAGTTGACGCGGTGCTCTAAATGTTCAGATGTCCGTCTCTGCTGAGCCCTGTTGAGGATTTCACATTAATGTTGATCTGCTAATGAAGATCAGCTACTATTGCTTTCCACACTTCTGTTTGCAAAGTCAAGAATTAAATTCACTTATTGTTTGTGTTTTTGTACAAAACATCTTTTTTTTCACTTTTAGATGTGCAACGGTTGTGATCAGAGGTTTACGTGACATTTCAAGTTTTTTGTATGCTTCCTTTATAATGGCGAAGACCATAACTAATTCTATAAACAAATTTTAGCATATTTGTTTAGTTGCTCGGTTGATATGAGTGTTTTTTTTGGTCTTACTTCACATCCTCCCACTTCTAAAACTATACCCCTGAGTAAAGGACAGTGCTTTAACTAACATACAACATTACCTGTCATAAGATATCAGGTATCAAATAAAGAAACTAATCATAATTTTAACTACTACTACATTAGCAATTTAGAGATTTCCTTGTATTTTGTACTGCTATTGTCATAAAAAGCACAACCAATGTGATCTTAATGTTTGATCTGATGGATAAATATAAATGTATACAAATACAGCTGTATATACTGCTATACTGATACAGGACTTGCATAGTATTTGACTTCTTTAAAAAGAAAAACACACAAACACCTCATCTTTTCTGAGTGAAGTCAACCAAAGAAAATCCAGTTTCTGCTCCACGTTTCTTTAGTTACCACTCATGGTACTATTCACAGTACTACAAGTAAACACACCTCTGAGATTTAGTTTACTTAAACACTGAACATCAGATGATTACAGCCTTCATGAAAGGAAATCAGGGTCAACTTGGAATTTAGTCCGAACCGGGGAGGACTCTGCCTCAGAGATGTTCATCCAACAACAACAACAACCAAACTGAGATGCTCTCAGTATTAATAATAAATAATGCATTTCGTGTTCTGCAGAACAGCAGGGCCATCCAGATACAGGACTTTGCTCCCATAATCTTCCAGCCCAGACCATTTTAATCCAGGGTCCGCTGGAATCTGTCTGTCGGACATCTACAAGTAGATGAAAACGTTCGCACCAAGGGCAGCTCTCTGGAGCCGGGCCCAGGCCCCGACAAAACCCTCGTCCATCTGTCTTCATCTGGCACCGCCGTCAACTGTCGGGTGGCGAGCATGCAACCACAATAAAAGCCTTTTTAATTTTTGACAAGGGATAAAGGGGCGTTTCGGAATCCATTTTTCAATGCGTGAACACATTTGTGAAGCTTCTTCGTTGACGTCTGAGCGCAAGTCTCGCTGATGTGCAGACGTCTCTCACTAAGGGTAAGGGGGGGGGGTCACGCCTCCCTCTATATCTGTCTCCTCTAATCTGAAATAAGGTGGCATTTTAGTGTGCGTGTGCTCGAGCACGCCTGCACATCAAAATCAATTTGGTCCCGAGCCACAGCGTGGCACCTTTTGCACTAATGCATCAAAGTGGTTGAAAGTTGGCCGGTGTTCAGTGTTAGTTTGTGTGTTTATGTGTGTGTGTTGGTGCGCTTTTGGAAAGGAGGGCCACTCATGGGCAGCATTAACCCAACAGGGGATGAAGTGGATGGTGTGTGCGATTGGATTTGTGTGTTTTTTGCAGGCTAGCCGGGGTCAAGCCAAGAGGGTTTGTTAACATGGAGCATTAATCTCGCTCGGACTCACATCCACTTGTTGCAAAATAAATGCAAACACAACCACAAATAGACACACACACACACATTCCCTCAGTTCTCTGCGGCGTGCCGAGATGCCCACAAGTAAATTTTTAATCACAAGCACTCTAATCGCTCAGGCTCATCTTAAACACCAGTCACGACCTCCGCTAACACACATCAAGAAGACCTGCTCATCCTGGCGGCCTCTGTCACAAACATCCTCCTGTGCCACAAAACATACCCGTGCACGATTTCTACGCCCAAACACACAGAGACGAAGAAAGACGATGCTCCTCATCTGCGCTCCAGTGTGGTTTGATGTCATTCAGAGCTTCACTGGTAATGATTTGTGCTGCCCTTCTTCCCCCCCAAAAAAATAAAAAACACCATGAGAAAGGTTTTTGCCTCCTGTCTTCTCTCAAATTTCATCTCACTTGGTCTGGCAGGTTAAATAAAAGATCAAGGTGAGTAAATTGACTATATGTGGTCATTGTCATGTTTCGTTCAATGTCCTGTTTGTTTTCTGGTTTTGTTTAAGTTTTGTATGTCACGTTTCTGTTTCCTTGTTCTGGCGTGTCATGTTTTATTTTGAAATCAACTCTCCCTCATGTTTCAGGTCCCTTAACTTCCTGCCATTGTGTTTTCCGCCTTGTGAGATTGTCTGCCCCACCCTGATTGTTTCCACCTGTTCCCCATTACCTCATGTGTATATATTGTCTACGTTTCCCCTGTTTCTGTTGCCAGATCGTTGTCCTTGTTCTTGCGTCAAGTTCCTGTTCTGAACCAAGCTAAGAATCAAGTCACCTCAATTTTGGTAATCGTCTTCTCACATTCTGAGATCATAAGATCTATTGATAATAAACTGTCTAAAACTTCTCTGCTGTGTGGACTGTCCTGCATTTGGGTCCTTCTGCTCTGAGCGTCAGCGTTACAGTCATAAGATTACCCAAAGTGATGCCTTAAAACTATACTTTACCTGTAGAGCTGAAATTGATGGCAGGTAGAATATTTTTGATATAATCTACATATTTAAGTAATTTTTCCAGCAAAAACTCACATTATTCTTCTTATTTCTTGGCCTTATTTCTCATTTAAGATTCTCAAACACGAGGATTGGCAGGTTCCCTCTGTTTTACATGTTGTAAGCTGAATATCTTTGGGGTTAGGATCACTGGTCGGACAATACAGGCAGTGTGAAGACAAAAATTTCCTTTTGGCCGTGGGAAATTATAAACTCAATCTCAGAAATAACATTTATATGCTGGTCTGAGCATGAGCAACAGCAGATTATAGTGACGTGAAAAAGAAAAAAGAACAAGTTTATTTCTGTGAAGTTGGTTTAATCAATGAGTCATTAATCATTCCAGTTATGTGGGATTTACACACATTGTTTAATTAACGTGCTGATTTGACTACTTTCCTAAACCAGGCTTTAAGGAAACTCACATTTAGCTCACGAGGGCTGAGATTCTGTACTTGGACATGACTTATCATCACTTAACATGTGCAGGGGGGCCTGGCAGTGTGTTGCACAAACGGAGGAATTCCTGTTACATACCAACATTTCTGGGCCAATTTAGCTTCCGGGGAAGTTATAAACAGTGCTGCTTTCTTGGCTCAGGGGCCTGAAAGCTACCATCTTGGAGGACACTGTACGGCGAGCGGCCGCTGAGCCGTATATCACTGTCTAATACTGTATAAATAAACTCCTTTCCCACAGCGGCGGCCTTTAAAGGGGTGCCCTCGGCCTAAAAAGACTCTCGTGATGAGGTTTAACGCGACGTCGCAGTGAATCTTAGTCAGCACAACACACTTTATCATATTGACTTTTTTTTTTCCAAGAGGCTCTCTATCTGTGTGTGTGTGTGTGTGTGAGTGTGTGTGTGTGTGTCACCGTTCTGCCCTCCTCTACCCGCCCGCCCCTCCATTGTTATTCCCTGCATTGCTATTCTCCAAACAGAGCACACATTCATCACTCGGTCGTGTGCTTTTCTTGCGGACGTGCCAGGCAGGAAAGAAGAAGAAGAACATGAAGAAGAAGAAAAGGAACATTTTCAGGTCTGTGCTTGTGAACGACCTGCTGTGGAAAAAAAAGGTTTATTAAGTCGCCTCCCCTCCCTTCTCCTAACCTACTTCCTGAAGACACAGAAGGAGGAGATGGGACAGGTTGGGACGACTGGGAATGATTTTTTTTTTGTGTTTAACTGTTTCTCATCACGTGCAAAGACGTGTGTGTGTGTGTGTCCTCAGATCATGAAGATACTTGGCATGAAACAGAGAGAAGGAGCACGTTTGAGAAGCTGAAACAAGCAACTTTTTTAATTTAATTTGATAAAAGATGAATTATTGTGACATCTTTTAGTCTTTTGCTCCTTGTGGATTATTCCCCTCCCCACCTTTTTTTTTACACCAAATTAAAGGACTTCTCCTAAAGTTTCCCTCTCATCCAAACTCAACTTTTCTCTCTCCATCATTTTCCTTTTCAGATGTCAAATCTTAATTGATTCTTCATCATCGCACCATCCTGCATTTTTTTCTTCTCTTCACTCTCCTGTCAAACAGTTTCCCTCCACCCCCACCAGATTCAGCCTGTCCCCTGCTGAGAAACATCAAACCTGATCGACTGAATATCTTTTTTTTTTTTTTTTTTTACCAAAGTTCAGCCAACTTACATCCAACCAATCAACTCATGACGAAGACACATCTGCGTTATGAAAAGATGCATCATGCAACAACTGTAGCCACTACAACCAACAACATTAAAAAACCCTCCACATATAAATAGTTTAATATTAATCCCCCCCCCTCCTCCACCAATCCCCTCTCCAGGGTTCACGCTGATAATCTCGCGCGGTTAATCTCCGAGTGAGGTTTAATTAATTTGCCGGCATAGGTGTTCGCGCGCCCGTAATCTGAGCGAAGTCAATCATCCCCACAAGCCTCAAGGAGACCATCACGATAACACCCCCCCCCATCATCCCTCCTCCTCCATCATCATCATCCTCCTCAACACACAAGACGTTTGCCACCACAGGAAATCAACAACAACAGCAGATCTGCTCCATGAAATGTGGGCCGGATCAGATTAGGAGTTTTTTATTTATTTTTTTTTTTTTTTTTGGGGGGGGGGCAGCGAACACATGTCGGCTGAGGAGGCGTTTATTATATTATACTGATTATTTTTCTACATGCATGCACCATCCTGAAGACTTAAGAGTGTCACCCATTCATCCATAAATCTGCTTTTTGTTAAATTATAATAATTAAAAATAATTTAAAAGATTATTAAATAAAAAAACGGAGCGGCTGTCGGTGCGTAATTGCCCCCCCCCCCCCATCATCATCATCATCTGATCTCCTCACGCCGGCTCCACAGGAACAAACAGAAACGCCTCTAAATGCCCTCTTGTGCCACCTCTTTCTTGTTTATTCACCCCACAGCAGACAGTCCTCTGTGTGGATTAAATGGGGGGGGGTGCTCTCTCTCTCTCTCTCTCTCTCTCCGTCACCCACCTTTGTCATCCCGGAGCTGCTGTGATGTGATGTGGCGCTGATTCCTCTCCTCTCCTCTGGACGGGGCTCCTGAGTCCCGGCCAGCCTCTCTCCCCTCTCCTCCTTTATGTCTCAGCAAACCCTCCTCTCTCTCTCTCTCTCTCTCTCTCTCCTCCTCCTCTTCTTCCTTCACCGTCCACGGTTTCGGTGTCGGTGCTTGTTCAAGGTGTCGCAGTCGGTGAGGCGGCTGATCCGCTGTGTGTCTGTCAGCGAGACTCCTCGTCGTGTAATAAAACGGGAGACGGCTGCCTCCCTCCCTCTCCCCTCTCTCTCTCTCTCTCTCTCTATGTCTCTCTCTCTCTCTCTATGTCTCTCTCTCCTCAGCCAATGCGTGCGCGCCTGTGCCTGTGATGCGGGGATGCGCGCTGCTGGGGCTCGCTGTTTGCACACACGCATGCACATATGGTCCTCTCACACACACACACACACACACACATATATATATATATATATAAAACGCAGCTCACCCACCCGAGTCCTTTAATATAGTTGTGTAATCTGGACTCGGTGTGATCCAGCTGGTCTCCTCTGATACATCACATGTTGCCCCCCCCCGCCCCCTTCCTCACACACATAAACACACACACACACACTCTCGCACCGAGTGAGTGATGGCTTTAATACTTATTGTGCCTCCAGTCATGCTAATAAAGTTCATTTGAATGTGAACTGGTGGATCTACATTGGATAGGGGCGCCTTTAGCTGTAAGTGGGGCCCTGTAGACCGGTAGGACCCCCCACCCCCACCTCATCTCCTCATGCATTATTCTCCCCCTCCTCCAAACATGGAGAGTTGTTGGTATTAATGAAGATACTGATCCCCCCTCCCCGCTCTCCTGATTGTTATCTCCTACAGGTGATAAAAGATCAGTTTATTTATCATCAGGGGGACTCTGCCAGGCTGTGAAAACCGACAAGTCCTCCACATCTGAAGATAAAATGTGACTGTCAAACTAAAATATATCAGTAATATAATACCAAAAAGTGTGATAAAAACTAGTAAAAATCCTGCATTCAAAATGTACAACAAAAGTCTATTAAAAGACACCAAAAGTAAGTAAAAATGCCAAAGTAAAATATATATTACATCATTGGATAATAATTAGTAATGATGTCTAAGTATCGCTAATTTTGCAGCTGGTATAGATGGAGATAATTTCATAGCTTTATGTACTGCAAGGTAGCTTAATCTGTAGTAATATATGATCATTTATTGGTTGATTTTATTTTGTATTCATACTTGTAGTATAAATTATAGTTAGCAAATAAAAGTGAAGTAAAAAAAAGTGCAATATTTGCCTCCAAAATGCAGTAAGAGTGAAAATATAAAGTAAAATAAAATGCTAAAAAAATTAATGAATAAGTTTTGTGATAATGCTCTGGTTAAGTTTTGGTTTACGTAATGTTTAAAAGAAACCAACTTCTCAAAAGGAAGCTCATGGTTATGTGAAGCATTCAACTTCTCCGTCCCTCCGAGGCTCTTTAACAGTGCCAACCCCCCCAAACTTCCTGCTTTGATCCCAGCGGACGAGCCATAATTCTTTAATTTGACTTTATCATAAACAAGTGACGTCAAGGAGCGTTTGTTTTTTGTTTTTTTTAAAGGCTGAGCAAAACAAAACCCCGTAGGATGTTTGAGACTTAGGATCCGGCGCTTCTTGGATCTGCACCATTTCTCCAACAATACTTACTCGTCTACATTTATACTGATGACACAGAGGTAGATCTTGAATGCCTTTCTGATACAAAGCAGATTCAAGTCACTGCTCTTCAGCAGTGACGTCTGAAGGCCTCCGTCGTACTTCTTTGTCATTTTGTTATCCCAGTTCTGCACTAATAATGAGTCATGGTGGCCTACTTAAAAGACAATTAATAGCCTGTGACCTTATTGTGGTTTCTGGCTTTTACCTCCTCTAAAACCTTTTTCGACGTTGTATTTCCGCTGTGTGTAATTGCTGGACGTTTGCCGAGGACGCCTGCCGGATCGTGATAGACAGATTGTTTGAGTAATGAGCTGGACTCTGGGGTGTAATGATTAAGTGAGGTATTGTGTTTGCGGCTGCCACGCCGCAGCGCATCTCCTCCTCCGCGTGGACCATTATTCTTGGAAGGAACTTTGATTAGGCGACGCCGTCTCTTCTTCCTATTGATCCCCCTGCGTGATGAGCTGGAGAGTTTGTCCATAGCTCGTTAAACACCCCGCTGGCGTTATAATTAATCGTTTTTTTAGCCTGTTTGTGGGTCAGCAATAATGCATGACACCGGGGTGCTGAGTGGGCGATATTTGTTCTAGGGACTATTTTCTGATCGATCAGACACTTTTCTTTTGTTTCCTCTCCTGCTTGATTGATCTGATTGGGAAAAAAACAAAAATGAAGTATATGCTTTTATCTTCCTGTCAGTGTAATGTGTTTGTTGCACAGTACGGGTCATCATTTCTGTTTTTTTACAGGAAAAATACATTACCGGACAGGTATTTATCTGAAAAACAATCAAGTTTTAAAGATTTATAAGCCTGCTCCTGAATGTTAAGATCCACAACCTTTCCCTGCCCTTTCCTATAATTACTTTTATTGACTTCATCCACAGAGGGATCAGGCAAACATGAAATGAGGGAAAGTGTAGAGGTGGCTCAGGATTTTTTATTTAAAAGCGGCCTGTAGTCTGGGACTGAAATACCTTGGTCAATTTCTCCTCAGTAAAACAAGAGCCGGAGCAAATGTCCTGTCAGTTTCCGGTCTGTGGACGCAGCAAACCTGTCGTCCCTCTAAAGATTGAAAAGAAGAAGTGAGACCAGGACAGTCACACACCGTGCATTTTTACAAACACAGCCCCTGCTCCCCTTGTGTCTACAGAGGCTTGCAGCGAGGTGGTGGGACGATGGGGGGGCGGTGGGGGGGGGCTCCGCCGCTAGACGCTGTCCCTCCGGACACGCTTGGCTTCATCTTCCATTTGAGCTGTCAGGATGCAATCAGCAGACATGGAGAGCGCTCTGGCAGGGCTGTGACATTACTCTGACCTCTGCGGGGTCCCTCGCACCACTAACAGGCCCCACCACTCCCCTGAATAATTCAGTGTCAGGAGGCGGTGGGCGGTGTCGCCGGTAAAGCGCGGCCAGGGTCAGCGGTTTGATTCCCCTCAGGATCAGTCAGACTATAAAAAACTGCACTTGTGGGGTTGTGATGAACACTTTTTCTTCAGGCATTTCACTACATTTTAATGGCCTTTTCTGTAACCTTTAAGCTCCCAGTAAGGAAATATTTGTTATATTTAATTTATTGTACATATTACTCTGACTTTCTTTGGATGTACTTGAAAAACTAAATTTTGTTTTTAGTCATGTTTTAATATTCTTAATGGATTGAATGTGAGTTGATAAAGTTGCTGTCTGTTGCTAATTGGGGTTTCTAAAAAATCTTGAGAGCCTGCTGGATAAACTTGAAGACGAGCTGAAAACGATAAAACATGAAGTTATAATCTTGATATGCTACTTTTAAAAAAACTTAACTATAGAAGTGTATTATTGATTATTATTGAGTCAGATTGATTCACAAATTCAAACTAATCAATCAGCAAAACAGATGGAAAAAACACAGATTTATACATGAAACATTTGAAGCTTTCTGGGGGATGGATCTTGATTTTGTGCACATGAAGTTTAACATCTGCTCGACACATCTGTGTAAGAGGAACCGAGCTGAACTCCCTCTGTGATTGTTTGGCCATTAAAACTGATTCTCTGTTTTCTTTGTGTGCTGTTGGTCTTCCCTGAAGAAAAGCAATGCAAATTTAATTTGCGATGCAAATGTCAGTTTGCATGCAAATTTCTCAAAGAAAACAACATGACATAAGCAATTTAGGATTCCTAGCGTTAGAGGAATTAGAGCGGTCTCTCAATGACTAAGATGAGCCGGAGGAAAGCTTTTAACAAAACCTGCTTCAAAGTCCATGAATATTTATACTATACGAATTAAGTTTATGTGTTTAATATTTTTGTTGTAAATATTCCTATTTTCTATATCTTCTAATTAGTTTGGCAGAACTTGATTTTTATTTTCACATTTTCTTTTAGTTATGCACGAAAATTGTTGGAAACATTCCTTATGAGTGAAATGTTACTTGCAAATAAACCCAATTGTGATTCTAAGACTCTGTGAAACATCTTCTACTTGAGCTCCGCTGTCTCATGAGTGAATCACGCAGAGCAGAAATGTGGGTGTAAGTGTTCAGATATATGTATATACATACCTGTATCTTGCATAAGAGTCTTCCTGTTAAATGCAGAGACAGAAAAAAAAACACGTACATCCGTTTGACTATTAATACCCCTCCAATGTTACCTTAAAGCACTGCAGGAACTGAAGACAACAGTTTAATTAAATTTGCCCTTGGCCAAAGTTTTAACAAGGAAATGCAATTTGTTCACGAAAGAAACAGCGTTGGTGAAGCTACTTGGTGCAAGCTACCAATTATTTCACGCTGGAGGAAGGTGAACTCCAGCAAAGCTATCCTCGGGAGAAATCTAGTTTGGTTAACTAGAGTTAGTTAGAAAAATAAGTTCAAGCTACTGTCAAAAAAAGTGATCAAATTGGAAATTTACGCATGCTATGAAAATTATGGCAAAAAACAAAACAAAAAAAGTCAGTTGATCCCTTGGGTGGTGCACAAAAAATGGCGAAAAAGTAATTTGACTACTTCAATCACTCTGAAAATATGAATGTAGTTGAACCATTAGCTTAATTACACACAGTTCACTGCCCCCCTATCTCTGGAGACACCTCTTCTTAGATCACTTGGATCTACGCACTGACTTGCAGTTATTTTTCAAATTGAGAAAACGCACTGCAAGATCAGTTTGGTAGCTGCTCTGGAGCTTTTGATCGTGGACAGCCAAGTCTTCACATTTTAATTTTACTGAACATTTTAAGGACCTTTTATCTTTGGACATAGCAACTCACAAAACAGTGGCACCACAAGGTCCACTTACTAGCTGCTCTGGGAATAGGAAACTGACTTTTGGATATCATATGAAAACAATGTGGAATCTGAACATCTGTCACTGCTGGAGAAGTGTTCAATCTCAAGTTTTGTTATTGAATACAAAGTTTTTGTGCATAAAGCGCCACATGGCCCGACCCATCTGACCTGCTTATCTAACATTAAACTCAGACGTTTAGTTCTTTATGGTCCTGTTTGAACTCAGAATAAATACAAATGCTCCAACATACTCCAACATCTTGAGTCATGTGACAGAAAAACACTCCCTCTTGTCGGATTAGCTTTTGTTTCATTGTAGCAGAGTTTTGCATAGCATATTTGCAATCGCATCTGAGTCTTCTTGGATGTTTAAATCACCTGTCTAACAATAAAATTCTTGCCTAGCACTGCGTCGGCCACAGACGTGAGAGCTGCCTCACCTTCTTGAAGCCTTCAAGAAAAGAATAAAACAGACTCCAGGTCAGTACTATCTGGGTGGACGGGTGGTTGGTGGGGTGGAGGGGGAAGGAGGGTGGATAGTGGCTCATTTAGTGCAGATAAAACCTCTACTGTTCCTCACAGGCCTGTCAACACTTCCTGTCAGCGCCGCCCTTCCACACACACACACACACACACACACACTCCTCTTTGTCAACTTCTTTCTTTTCTCATTTTCCTCTCCTCTCCTTCCCTTTTCCTCTTTTTCCTCCTCTCCTCTCTCTGAATCTGCTGCGGACAGTCTCGGTGTGCTGATTAGATTTCACTCTGCTCCCTCGCTCTCTCCTGTGTGTGTGTGTTTGTTTCTGTACGTTCATACTGTATGCATGCGTGTGTGTGTTAATGAAACCCCCCCCCCCCTCGGGCTCAGGTGTCATCGCTGCACTCCCTCCGCTCTTTGAACGGAGAGCTCAGCGCCGAGGATCAACACGAGGGCAAAGGTTTTTTCAACAGTTTCCTGCGTACCGAATAAATTAACTCCCGCTCTGTGGGTGATGTGTGGGACACTGCTCTGCACACACACACACACACACCCACAGAGAAAAAGGGTCCGGTGCTCACTGGCTCAGCCCTCTTTAAGCCTGTGGTCATATTACTGAGCAGCAGGGGTCAAAGGTCAAAGCCATTGAGCCACTGCGCACAGAAGGAGCTGTGTTCTGACTGAGCGGCCTCTCCGCTTTCTTCTGCGTGTCTGACATCGGCCTCTCGGTGTTGTTTTGACGTGTTTCTGCACCAACACACACACACAGGCGCGCGTGCACAGCGGTGAATAATGTGTCACCCTCCGTGCTTATCATCCCAAATTTAGTTTGGAGGAGGTTTTGATTTGGAAGCTTTTATTTTAGACCTTGCGACCCAGATTTTTTTAATTTTTTTTTTTTATTCTGATCTCTCGTGGCTTATCTCCGCTATCAGAAAAGATGGCAAGAGGCATGATAGGGATGTATAGGCAACACACACACACACACACACACACACACACGTTGGTCTGAGCCTCTAAAAACCTGAGAGGCAGTCATCAGCTTAGTGGTGGTCTCTCCAATACAGACGCACGGCTTTAATCTGCAGATCGACTTTGTAACAATAATCTATACACATTATGAAATTGAATTGGAGGCCGACACATGCCACAGGAAGCAACAATCATTATACTGCCTTTGTGGCGCTTTATCCATACGCTGCAATCTTCTGTGTTC
This sequence comes from Scortum barcoo, assembly GCA_023238725.1. NCBI lineage: Eukaryota > Metazoa > Chordata > Actinopteri > Centrarchiformes > Terapontidae > Scortum > Scortum barcoo. Next base: position 11,632,093 of record CM041532.1, on the reverse strand, counting down.
GGATAACCCCCCCGACACTGATGAAAAACGTCACATGTTGTCTCTCCTCAGCTCCTTCATGCACAGACACCTGCAGTATCATCATGCCGGTGCTCTTCATGGTTCGGCTCGTTTAGGAGCCTCCTTTGCATTAATGATGGTCATTTTCTTACTTGAGCGTGACCTGAAGGCAGTTTCGGTTTCTCTTCGTTTCACTACAGTATGAAAATTGGCTTTCAGAGGTTTCAGAAGAAAGTGACAAATATGGGAGATTTTGCATACCATTTGTTTGGTAATATTTGAGTTTTGCACCATGATTATGATATGTCATGATGTGTCATGTGTGTTAATTTGTCAGGTGTTTCTGTTTCACACAATACATTCAACTCTGGTTATTTAAATGATCAACTGTTACTCAGATTCATTTTAATTCACCTGTAATCCATCACAATAAATATGGCTGTTGTTGGTATATCTGCTGAGGTTGTTCAAATCATGTTATTGTTGTATTGTGTGTGCAGATTAATTTAAAAAAATCAAAGAAATACATGCTCTGCCATTTTATTTTTATTAAACATTTCACCTTTTAAACCATTTATATAATTTCAAACTGTGATACCGCCACATTTAATTGCTGTTCATGGTTCATGCTGTTTTCTAAATTAATGTACCAAAGTCACAACAATAAATATGCATACTACTACTACTGTATTATTGTCATGATTAAGTATTGCAGGTACATACACGTAACTACTGTATTTAAGTACAATTTGAGGTTAATGGACTTCACTTAAGTAGTTTAATTCAATGCCACTTAAAACTTCCACTCCACTAGTACCAGGTAAATACAATAGCGGTTCTTATTCCACAATATCGATTAATTAGCTATATTTACAGTTGCTTTGCAGATTAAGACCTACATATGATAAGGTTATAAAATGTGATGTAATTGTTATAAATGTATTATGAATGTAATGTGATGGTGATGATGATGATTATTATTATGTTGTTGTTGTTATTCATTTAATTTTTGTTGATGTTTTAAATTTAGGTAATAATACTTTTGTGTTGTTATTATTAAATGTTGCAGTTGCAGGTAGTCGCCACCTGGCGGCGGTAATGTTTGGTGACGTCACGGTGACCTCACAAACATGGCGGCGCCCATGAGCAGGAGCAGTTGGTTCACTTCCGTTTCTCGAAAAGTGGGAAGATTTCTGTTTCATTCAGTTTTTATCGCCCAGGCGGCGGCGGGTGCCAACAACATGGAGTCAGAGAGGCCCACCAAGGTTTGACAGAGACTTTGTCTTTTTTCAGACTCGTGTTTTGATCTGACGGAGTGATTTTAGCTGTAATGATGGAGTCAAAACAACACCTGTCTTTATTCAGCTGCTTTGGTGACATTTCTGTCAGAGACCTGCGCACTTTGATCACACCGCGAGATAACACAGCAACACACCAAAATAACACAACAACACAACAAAAACACAACACACGAGACAACAACACAAGAGCCAAAATAAAACACAACAAACACAACAACACAACAAAATGACACAACAACACGCCAAAATAACACAACAAAACACCGAGACAAGACAACAACACAAAAATGAACAAACAACACGCCAAAATAACACAACAACACAACGAAAAATGACACAACAACACGCCAAAATGACACAACACAACAAACACAACAACACACCGAGACAAGACAACAACACGCCAAAATAACACAACAACACAACAAAATGACACAACAACACGCCAAAATAACACAACAACACGACACAACAACCAAAATAACACAACAACACAACCACCGAGACAAGACAACAACACACGAAATAACAAAATGACACAACAACACACCAAAATAACACAACAACACACAACGAAAAGCCAAAATAACACAACACAACAAGACACAACAACACGCCAAAATAACACAACAACACAACAAAATGACACAACAACACAAAATGACACAACAACAACAAAAACAACAACAACAACACAACAAAATGAACACACAACACGACAAAATAACACAACAACACACACAACAACAACACGCCAAAATAACACAACAACACAACAAAATGGCACGCCAAAATAACACAACAACACGCCAAAATAACACAACAACACACCGAGACAAGACAACAACACGCCAAAATAACAACAACAACACAAATGACAAAAATGCCAAAATAACACAACAACACAAGACAACAACACCAAAATAACACAACAACACGCCAAAATGACACAACAACACAACAACACACACCAAAATGACACAACACAACAAATAGCGCTTAACACAACAACAACACCAAAAACAACACAACAACACAACAAAATGACACAACAACACACAACACAAAAAACACAACAACACACCAAAATAACACAACAACACAACAAAATGAAAACACAACAACACGCCAAAATAACACAACAACACACCGAGACAAGACAACAACACGCAAAAATAACACCAAAATAATGGCACAACAACACAAATAAAAAAGATACAACAACACGCCTAAAATAAACAATAACAACACACCAAAATGAGACAACAACACGCCAAAATGACACAACAACAGACCGATAAAATGATATACAACAACACGCCAAAATAACACAACAACACAACGCAAAATAAGACAAGACAACAACACGCCAAAATAACACAACAACACAACAAAATGACACAACAACACGCCAAAATAACACAACAACACAACAAAACAACACAACAACACAACAACAATAAACAACAACAACAACAAATGACACAACAACACACCAAAATAACAACAAACACCGAGACAAGACACAACAACACACCAAAACAAAATAACACAACAACACAACAAAATGTAAAATAACACAACAACACGCCAAAATAACACAACAACACACCGAGACAAGACAACAACACGCCAAAATAACACAACAACACAACAAAATGACACAACAACACGCCAAAATAACACAACAACACACCGAGACAAGACAACAACACGCCAAAATAACACAACAACACAACAAAATGACACAACAACACGCCAAAATAACACAACAACACACCAAAATAACACAACAACACACCGAGACAAGACAACAACACGACACAACAACCACCAAAATAACACAACAACACAACAAAATGACACAACAACACGCCAAAATAACACAACAACACACAAAATGACACAACAACACCAAAATAACACAACAACACACCGAGACAAGACAACAACAACACAACAATGACACAACAACACACAACAACACACCAAAATAACACAACAACACACCAAAATAACACAACAACACAACAAAATGACACAACAACACGCCAAAATAACACAACAAAACACAAAATGACAACAACACAGACAAAATAACACAACAAACACAACAACACAACAAAAATGACACAACAACACGCCAAAATAACACCAAAATGACAACAACAACAACACAACAACACGCCAAAATAACACAACAACACACCGAGACAACAACAAGAAAACACAACAACACACCAAAATGACACAACACAACAACACAACAAAATGACACAACAACACGCCAAAATAACACAACAACAAAATAACAACACAAAATAACACACACATAAAATGAACAAATGACACAACATGATGCACAAAATAAAATACACAAACATACAACAACACACAGAGACAAGACAACAACACGCCAAAATAACACAACAACACAACAAAATGACACAACAACACGCCAAAATAACAAACAAATGAGCACAACACACCGAGACAAGACAACAACACAAAAATGACAATAACAATACACAAAATAACACAAATAACAACAATAACAAAACAAATAAAATAACAACAATAACATGCCGCAAAATAAAATAACACAACAACACAACAAAATGACACAACAACACGCCAAAATAACACAACAACACAACAACAACAACACAACACACCGAGACAAGACAACATAAACAATAAACACAAATAACAAATACAACACAACAAAATGACACAACAACACGCCAAAATAACACAACAACACACCGAGACAAGACAACAACACAAAAATGACACCAAAACACGCCAAAATAACACAACAACACAACAACACAACAAAATGACACAACAACACGCCAAAATAACACAACACACCAAAAACACAACAACACACCAAAATGACAACAAACACAACAACACGACAACAACGAATAGACAAGCCAAAATAACACAACAACACAACAACACACCAAAATAACACAAAAACACACCAAAATAACACAACAACACACCGACAAGACAACAACACAACAAAAGACAACAACAACACGCCAAAATAACACAACAACACAACAAAATGACACAACAACACGCCAAAATAACACAACAAAACACCGAGACAAGACAACAACACGCAAAAATGACACAAAAACACAAAAAATGACAACCAACACACAATACTAAACAACAAATGACAAAATAACACGACACAAACACAAAATAATACAACAACACACCATGAGATAAGACAATAACACGTACAACAATAATATAATAACATAAATAAATAAAAATAATACAACAAAATGAACAAATAAATACTAAAATAGACAACACACAATTAAAATAACATAACAAATAATCGAGACAAGATAACAACACTAAAATAATACAATACAACAAACACAACAAAATAACATGATACCAAAATAAACACAACAACACCAAAATGAACACAACAATACACAACGAGAACAAGCAACACACCAAAATAACACAACAACACAACAACACAACACGAGACAAGCAACAACAACAAGACACAACAACACGCCAAAATGATACAATAACACAACAACACACCGAGAACAAGACAACAACACACCAAAATGACACAACAACACGCACAAAATAACACAACAACACACCAAAATGACACAACAACACACCAAAGACACAACAACACACCGAGACAAGACAACAACACAAAAAACGACACAAAATGACAACAACACAACATGACACAACAACACACCAAAATAACACAACAACACGACACAACAACACGACAACACAAAATAACAACACAAAATGACACAACAACACACCGAGACAACAACAACAAAATAACACAACGATAAATAAAATAACACAATAACACAACAAATGACACAACAACACACCAAAATAACACAAAAACACACCAAAATAACACAACAACACAACAAAAAATGCCAAAATAACACAACAACACAAAAGCCTAAAATAACAAACATACCAAAAGACAACACACAAATAAATAATACAACAAATAACACGCGCAAATAACAACAAAATAACACAACAACACAAACGAATAACAAGATAACAAATAACAACACACAAATGATACAATAAAAATACAACACGACAAATAACAACAATAAATAATACAACAACACACCAAAATGACAAAAATACAACTTAAACACAAAATAACACAAATAACACACAGAACTGAAAAATAACACGCCTAAAATAATACAACAACACGCCAATAACAAAACCAAAAATAACACAACACAATTAGAAATAACACAACAACACAATGAGACAACAACTAAATAATAAAATAAACAAATACACACAATAAAATGCCAAAAATAAATTAATAAATAAATAAGACAACAACAACACGCCTAAAATAACAAAATGCCAAAATAAATGACACAAATAAACAACAACACACACCGAGACAAGACAACAACACGAAATAACCAAAAATGACACAACAACACACAACAACACACAACAAAATGACACAACAACACACACAAACAACAAAATAACACAACAACACACCGACAACAAGACATAAGAAATAACACAACATACACACAAAATAAACAACAACACAACAAAATGACACAACAACACGCCAAAATAACGACACAACAAAACACCGAGACAAGACAACAACACGCAAAAATGACACAAAAACACGCCAAAATAACACAACAACACAACAAAACAAAGACACAACAACACAAAATGACACACAAAATAACACAACAACACGACACAACAAAATGACACAACAACAAAAAACACAACAACACAACAAAATGACACAACAACACACAACAACACACAACAACAACAACACAACAACACACACAGAAAAGATAACAAATATAACACGCACACACCAAAATAATACAACAACAAATAAATGACACAACAACACAAAATAACGCCAAATGCAAATAACACAACAACAACACAACAACACACAAAAATGAACAACACACGCCAAAATAACACAACAACACACAAGACAACAACACACCGAAAAATAACATAGACACAACAATAACAAGACAACAACACACATGACACAAAATGACACAAACAATAACAAGATAATAACACAACAACACGCCAAAATGACACAACAACACACCGAGAAAAGACAACAACACACCAAAATGACACAACAACACGAAATAACAAAATAACACAACAACACAACAACACACACGACACAAAACACACCAAAATAACACAACAACACAACAAAAGACAACAACACACAACAACACACCAAAATAACACAAAAACACACCAAAATAACACAACAACACACCAAAATACACAACAAAATAACACAACAATAACACAACAAACGCGTAACAAAATAACACAACAACACGACACAACAACACACCAAAATAACGCCTAAAATAACAACAACAACAACACACAAAATAAACACAACCAAAATAACACAACACAACAACAATAAATAATACACAATAATACAAAATAACACAACAACACACACAAAAATGACACAAAAAACAACACAACAACACAACAACACACCGAGAAAAGACAACAACACACCAAAATGACACAACAACACAACAAAATAACACAACAACACATAACAAATAACATAGAGACAAATAATGACACGCCAAAACAATACCTAAATACACAGACAACAACACACCAACAATAACACAAATAACACAACATACCAAATGACAATAAACAAATAAATATAATAACAACAACACAACTGAAAAGACAACAATGACAATAAATCAACATAACACAAAATGACACAACAAATACACCAAATAAATAAAATAAATACAACAACACGCCAAAATAACACAACACCACACCAAAATAACACAACAACACACCAAAATAACACAACAACACACCGTAATAACAGAGACAAGATAACATAACATACACACACACACACACACGCGTGTTTTCATGTGTGTTTTGTAAGATTTCATGTATGTTTCTTGTGTGTTTTCATGTATGCTTATGGTGTGTGTGTGTGTTTTTTTTTACATGTTTCTTGAGTGTTTTATGTATGTCTTGTCTGTTTTCATCTGTGTTTTATGTGTTTTCATGTATGTTTCTTGTGTGCTTTTGTGTGTGTTTCTCGTGTATTTCATGTGTGTTTTAATGTGTGTTTCTTCGTTCACAGCTGGAGTTCGCGGTGCAGATGACCTGTGAGAGCTGTGCAGATAAAGTCCGAGCTGCTCTGGAGGGTAAACCAGGTAAAGCGAGTATTTAAAGGTGTTCCAGGACTATAAAGGGAGGTATTAATACACCTTTACCTCTGACACAGATCCTGCTGCAGTGACTGCTGTTTGTCCTCTATCAGTCAGTGTGTTAGCTGCTATAATAGTTGTAGAGCATGTAATGGAAATCTGCTCATTATTATTATTATATTTTCCTTATTATATATGATTAGTCTTTATGTCTTATAATCATATATAATAGTCTACTTTTCTCTCATACCATGCTGAACCTGATCTCATACAACAGACAGGCGAGGCATCACAAGGTTGTCTCTTACTGGTGTTAAATCTTAGCCACAACAGTCTCATTAAATACCTTCTTTCTAGATTCCTTTCGCACGCAGATGATGTAACCCTGAAACAGTCTACTAAGAAGGGTTGACAAGACCTCACACTCCCTCCCCTCCCCACCTTTCCTTTGTTTGTATCCCATTATAAATATCTGTGCTTTTTGTGCTCATCCAGCTGAGCACACGCTCGGTTGTCTGACGGCTCACCTTCTTGCAAGAATACATTAAAATATAAAAGACACTCTGGTTGAATCAATTCTCTTAATTTCCAGTACAAAATATATTTTTTTTCCACAACAAGCAGGGCAGTAGGGTGAACAGTAACTACATTTACTGAAGTACTACACTTAAACACAATCTTGTACTTGTTGTGTATTTAAATTTTCTGCTAATTTCTACCCAGTTACATCTCAGAGATAGATATTCTACCTTTTGCTCCACTACATTTATTTAATAACTTTAGTTAATAATTACTTTGCAGATTCAGATTAACAATACAAAATATAGTCAATAAATAATGATATTGTTGTATATATCACTAAGTCTTTATTGTTCCAGGGGGAAATTTACAATTTACCCAGCAGTATGTAAAGTGAAATATAACACATAAATGAATTAAAATCAGCACCACATTTAACAGCTGCACCATTAAAGTCATAAACACATTAATGATCTATAGTTAAAATCCATTCATTTAATATTTATTGTTATCAAATGAGCTATTTCTGCCTAATAAATACTTTTGGTACTATTAGTGCATTCTGACACTTATATTTTTGTGCTTTTACTTGAGTAAGATTTTCAACGCAGGTCTTTTATATGTCACAGAGTGTTTTCACAGTGTGGTATCACTACTTAAGTAAAAAAAACTTTAGTACTTCTTCCACCTCTGCAGCTGAGGACCGTAACACATCAGGTTATGTCTGCCTGCTTCTTTCTTCATGCATTCCAGTGCAGCATGTAACAACGCTTCTTCCTGTCATGTTACTTATATTTATATAACACATGCTATATAACCAGTGGTGGAGTATAGTAAGTATTAATACCACACTGAGAAAATACTCCATTACAAGTAAAAGTCTTGCATTCAAAAACTTGCTTAAGTAAAACTATGTGAGTCAGCAAAATTGACTGAAACATTGTGAAACAGTGTATTCATTGTGTAGTAGTTTTTTATTATATTGGATGTTTCTAGATTAATATTACTGCTGCATTTATGTGTATGCTGTATTTTACTGCTGTACATTTTTAAAGTTGAGCTAATTTTAACTACTTTATATACTGTTAGATAGTTTAATCACTGTTTACTGTATGTTCTTGAGAAACCTCTTTCTTTATAATGTCAGATAAACAGCCACAAAAGTAGTAAATCCTCACGTAAGTAGTAATATATATATAATATCTGCACCAGTGTACATATGTGTTTTCTCTTTGCTGTTCCCGTGTTTGCAGGAGTGAAGTCCGTCAGTATCGATGTCGGTAAGGAGGAGGTGTTGGTGGAGTCCGCTCTGACCAGCGTGGAGGTTCAGGCTCTGATAGAGAGTACCGGACGCAGGGCGGTGCTGAAGGGCATCGGAGGATCAGAGCAAGGTGAGAGGCGGGAGTGAGGCTGCGAACAAAACCTCAGTACGCTTTGGTTCAGACTCTGGTTGCTGATGGTTGCTGCTCTTTTTTTTTACTGTTTTGCCTTCATCTGGATGTCAAATTAGTTTCCTTTTCTTTGGACTGCACTCGTTAAAGAAGTTTTATTGTCCAGTCATACATCTTTTCATTGTTTGTGGTCAAATCAATTCACCAATTGTAGAGTCTTATAAGTTATTTTAGAGCTGCTTGTTTAGATGAGAAAAGAAATTAAAAAACAAATTCAAATTACACCTGGCTATAAACAGAAGAATATAACCATGAAGAATATTTTTGTTTCTTTTTAAGGGTATCCTGTGGAGTTTTCTTGAAAACAAACAAAAGTTAGATTTACATTCAGTGTTAGCCACCGAAACACATTGTGTAAATTTCCTCATTAAACCTTTGCAATGCTGATTTCTTAAATATATTAAACCCTGCGTTATTAAAATCCATTTTGATGAGCTCACAGTCTTTCTCTCCCCCTTGTCGGCACACTGCAGCACGTCTTGGCTTGTCACCGCCACCTGTAGATCAGTGCATCCCTGACTCATAGAAAAACAGCTCCATCGCTCTCCTAGAGGTCAAAAAGCTCCACAGGGAACCTTTAAGCACAAAGTGGTATGCTAATTCAGCCTTTAGCAGATGGATAAACTGCCTCCGGTTAAGATAGAAGATTAAAAAGTCTCCAAAAATAAATGCTACTAAAACTGTTTAGGGAGCTGTTGTCGATCTCCCTGTAGAGCAAAGATGCTTGATGACTGAGACTTAATGCAGCTTCAGTTGTTGAGACACTGCTGCTGTTTACACATATCAGTAAAAGACATCCTGGATAAACATTTCACAAGTTGAAAGCTTTAAAAAGACCTGTGATTGTACAAAATTAGGTTCATGTTTAGTGTATTGTCTCAAACGCAGTCGGTTATGGTCAATTTGCTCCTGCACAACATATCAGATAAGGATAAGTCTGTATGCCGGCTGATAAGAAACAAGCCTCCGCAGTCTGCCTCTCTGCAGCAGCTGTATGTGCGTATGTTTCTGCTTGGCTCACGGTTTCCTTCAGAAAAAAATCAAAAGTGAGCCGAGAAACATAATCTGATCGCAGGCAGTCAGTGGAGATGCATTCGTAATGCATTCCTCCTCCATATGTGAACTGCAGTAACTTCTAAACACCACCTGCATGTGTCTGGATGTGACAGCTGTGAACACATAGATATTTCAGGGTCTCTGTGTTTTTTCATACAGACCTGGGTACAGCAGTGGCCATGATGGGCGGGGTGGGAAACATCCAGGGCGTGGTGCGTTTCCTGCAGCTGTCTGAAGAGCGCTGCTTGATTGACGGGACCATCGATGGGCTGGAGCCTGGACCCCACGGCCTCCATGTCCACACCCTGGGCGACCTCACGCTGGACTGCCTCAGGTGGGAACATGGTATTATGACAGCTTACAGTTTATACTACCTGCACTCTGAAAAATGTAAGAGAGCTGTGAAATGCAAGAAGCCCTGGAAGTATTTCTCCTCACTGTAATTTCTCAACATAAAGAGCCTCCCAGATTACAAAGTTTATAGCTAATATAGCTTTATGATTATTTACATATTTTTGTTGAATTAGCTCCAGCCTGCAGCCATCACTTCACACATACCAATTCCTTATTTATGTAGAATTTCCAGATCTTACAAAGCTTGAAACCACAACTGCAGCCTGGTTAGTTGTGATCTTTTAGTCCTCTGTCTCTGTGGGTTGGGTTCAATAACTGTCCCACATTTGATAGTATAGATTTAAGTCATGTATACTATGCTCCCCTCACATTACTTTGGAAAAGGGTTAGGGTCAGGGTTAGTTCGGTCAGAGACACGGAAATATAATCTATAGTTAGAATCCATTCTGAAATGACTCAGAATCTGATTTAAGCTGATGAGTATGTTTTTAGGTTCATACAAAGCTTAATCTCTAGAAACTCAATGATGCTGATGTACTAAAATGCATCTTTGGAGTCAGATATTAAGAAATATTAGAAAGCAGGAGCTCTAAATAATAAAAAATACAATCAAATGAACAAAATGTAATCATATCAACAAACTAAAATATTCTTACAAAACAAAGGCCAAGCTTTCACCCCACAAAAATCACGTCAACATTTTTTTTAGGTGGGTTTAACCCTATTATTTATAGGACAGCTGAGAGAGACGGGAAAGGTGGGAGAAAGAGAGGGGACGACACACAGTAAATGGCCCCAACCTGGTCCATGCAGAAAGTAAAATCTCTATTTTGCACATTGACAGCAGCAGCACCCACAGTTATATTAAATTCAGGGTTCATATGGATGAATCTTGGAAAACCCTTGAATTTTAATGTGGTGTTTTCAGTGCGACTTTTGAATAACATATCTAAAACTGCTTTAAATTCTAATTGCATTAATATAAAATATTGCTATATGACTGAATAGTTTGCTTTTTAGATAAATAAATAGTTTAAGTAAAATGAAACTTTTTGAACATTTTTCCACAGGTGTAAGGTGCTGGAAAAGCTTGAAAAAAAGCCTTGAAAATGGCTGAAAGGTGTTTGAAGCCTGTAAATGAGATTCAGCTTCTTCTGTTTTGCAGTTGTGGAGAGCACTTTAACCCCTTTGGGAGGCAACACGGCGGTCCAGGGGACACTGAAAGGGTACGCTCGCATCTCCATAAAAATCACTTTCCATACAATTATTCATCTTTTATCATTTTTTGCAGACCACTTGCCAAAACGTTTTAGATGTAAGAGGATCAAGGAGCGAAACATAAAGTAAATAATGGAGCCTCTCATCATAAATTCTGACAAAATCACTCCTGAGATATAATAAAACTTCAGCACTAGCCAAATGTAAGATGTGATGTCTCTCTCAGATTGCCAAATCTGTCCCACAGGAGCCATTTTGAGCGGTGCTGCTCCAGGTGCTAAATTTTCAATAAAGTGTGTGAAAGAGCTAAACTCTGAGGCAGCGTCTCCTGGATTTCATGCTGTGTACTATTTATTTATTGTCATGCTTCAGTGTTGTTTATTCACAGTGCGTTGCGTGGTTATGTGCAATTCTTCTCACATGTAATATTGTTGCACAGCATGTAGGTGATCTGGGAAATATTGTCGCTGGACCAGATGGCAGAGCCTCATTTAGATTAGAGGACCGCCAGCTAAAGGTAACACACACACAAACACACACGGCCATATTTTGCAGTGGCTGTAAAGGCAGTATAATGAGGTTTACAGAGTTTTCAGAGGCAATGATGTCATATATCAACACCAAACTTCCAAAACAAAACAGTTTTTAATATCCTCCTCGCTGATACGTTATAAAACCCTGCAGGTGTGGGATGTGATTGGCCGTTCGCTGGTCGTGGACGCAGGGGAGGACGACCTTGGCCGAGGCAATCACCCTCTCTCCAAACAGACCGGAAACTCTGGGGAAAGGTGGGTCATCAGCGCTGAGTCATTCACTGTTACGAGGGGTGGACAAAATAACCGGAACAACTTAAGCAGCAGAGGACTGAGTGTCTGAGAGGTGCTTATTTTTTAGTCTATAGTATGTTTTTTTTATTTTGGATTAATGTAGTTTGTTGCTGTGCACATTTCATTGTGTGTATAAAGAAGTTGTAATATTATGATATGCCTTCTTTACATTTTAATTCTGGGTTATTTGAAAACTCAGACATCAATATGACAAAACTGTCTCACTTCAAGCTCAGTTTAGTGGCCGTTCCTCTGCTGATAAAGGTTGTGTAGTGTGATGGAGAGCTCCTTGAGTTTGTTCAGGTGTCGTTTTATTGTAGACTGTCGCACTACTTTGAGGGCTTCTCATTGATATTGGTTTAAAAATACAAATGAAATTGAAACTGACACGCAGTTCGGTGCAATTATTTTAAAAATGCGTTTGAAGATCCGTATTAAATGACAGTGGTATTGATTTCGACCACACACGTGGCATCAGTTCCCATTAACGGTTGTTCCTGTAGCTTGGTTGACTGAGTAAATGATTTTTTTTCCTGTCAAGAAGTGCATGAATAAAAACTGTAATTAACAATCTGCAAATGGAAGTTGAGTGGAGATTGTTTTGTGAAACTACTTGTCTCAAGTTTCAGGCTTAGAATAATTGATTATTACATGAGATGTCTATAAAACAGTTGTCAGTGAACCAGACTGGCGTTTCGAGCTGCTGCCTGTTTTTCTCTCCTCTACAGGCTGGCTTGTGGGATCATCGCCCGATCAGCAGGTCTTTTCCAAAACCCCAAACAGATCTGTGCCTGCGACGGGGTCACGCTGTGGGAGGAGAGAGACAGGCCGATCGCTGGGAAAGGTCGCAGCAAGGTCGCCGCAGAGACTCCGGCGGCACACCTTTGAATGCCCCGACTCGAAAAACCATCAGGGCGGAGCGAACAGAACGAACACCTTGCAGAGAAATGCTGAGGGCGTTTGTTGATGGAGGGTCAGAGCTGAGGCGAGGAAAACAGAGCACCGAGAAGCACGTTTCCAGACAGCTGGACAGGCGACCAAAAGAAAGAAAAATGGATTTATTTTGTTCAAATTCTTCCCTGCGATAAAAATCTGATTCACTCACAGTCGCAGTTAGTCCCCTCTGAGGATTTCTAAAAGCACTAAAAGCGGATTAAAACAGCCCGGGACTTTGTAAAGGTCCCCTCTGATTAGCCGCAGGTCTGTTAATACTGTTCTATGTTTGTGTAACCGGTCGCCTCTCTGGCGCAGCTGTCTCTTCACCGTCTGAATTGATGCGCTTGTTAGATTTGAGGTACCCATTTTGGCTGAGTGCTGGCTCGGATAAACGCACTTCAATTTGCTATTAAAGTCTCTTTAAGCTAATTATGCAAAAACAGTAGTAGTAAAAAAAAACAACAAAGAACAACAGTACCCTGCTGACATCCTGCTACTCAACACATCAAAATACCAAGTAATGATTTGGCAAAAAGACACAAAAAATAAATCTACATGCTTGAATAATATTACAAAACGTGATGCTTTTTTGCTATATTTACTTAAACAAATACAACAGGCCAACTGCACAGATTACGTCTTAAAAATCAGTTGTAACATGAAGTGCCGTGATTTAAAATGATGGCGGATAAATGGCTGAAACATCCATCATCGTCGACTCCAGGTGGAAGTAGTAACCTAAACGTGTATAATTCACACAGGCCACCACTCAAACGTCCCTCCTATTAAAAGGGAAACAGTTTACGGGTAAAGTTTAAGGAACCACCTGGACGAGCACTTTTGGCTGCTCTCCATCCATTCATTTTAAATCCGTAAGGTGGTGTGGGTGACTCGGGTAAGAGAGGTTCGAAAGGAGAGCTTTGGAGAGTCAAATTCCATCATGAGTAAAAGGGCAAGAAGGAGGGGTAACAGATCGAGAGGAGCGTGGGGGGTGGGTTGTCTTGTCTTGGGAGGACTGTGTGCTCAGCTGTTTCTTCGCCATGGTGTCTGAGTGTGCGGTTCCTCCGGCGACGTCGCTTCAGACAACCAAAGGACACATTTTCTGCTTTCTTCTGTACATGATGATTTAAGTGTAAGATAATGTGTAAAACTTCCACCTGCTGACACTTGTTGATTGCACATAATGCACATTTCTCATCAGTAATGGGACATTGTTTGTGTGTGTGCTGTGTGTGTGTAGCACTGATTTTCCAAAATGCCCATCTGTCTTGTCCTGGTGATGCCTAAATAAGCTTATCGAACCACGAAATGTTCAACTTTTCCATTTGTGCCTAATGATTGTTGATATATATATATTGACTGATATGTGGATTATATTTTTTTGATTAAAGATTCAGTACATAAAATTGTGCAAATGCTTATTTTCTACATCCAAACATCACATTTTCTTTTAAACAGAACCACAAATACACCAAAACAACATATGTAGTTCTCAGAGATATACATAAATGAAAAGCAGCAAATCCTCATACACTGTTGCCCGCCCATAAAGTTGGAATCAAATATTTTTTTACCTCTTCTCATGAAATGATTATGACAATGTGATTGATCAATTTATGGGCGATTTAAGAAGAATATCTGGCGTTTCTGCTCTTTTATCAACAAAATCCTCATTCACTTTGAAGCTGTGTGAGTCCACATCATACAAAAGAAAATCCTGCACTAGATCTGGGGCTCAGCAGAAACGTGATATTTTTTTCATGGCCCATAATGAGCTCTTTAATTGAACCCGGCGCACTTGTTCTCTCTCTCTCTCTCTCTCTCATCCTTTCCAGTGGCTCTAATAAATTAAACATCCTTTTAAACACTGTCTCTGTCTGTGTGTGTGTGTGTTGAGCATGTTGAGCATCCTCCGGGTGCAGCAGCAGCAGCAGCAGCCCTCCTCCTCCTCCTCCTCCTCCTCTCTCTCTCTCTCTGCAGCCTCTCCAGCAGTATGCCCGACATGCAAACGGAAGCAGGCGCTACCATTTTGAAACGCAGCACCGCCTAGGTAAGATGGTAGATCCTTTTTTTAAAAAAAAAAAAATCTTTAAAATCTAAATGTAACCTCGGTTTTCCTCCTGCAACATTGTTCCCATCCGATCCGTGTCGAAGCGCGGCTCTTTGGCTCGGTTAATGCGGCGTTTGGACGGTGTTGTTGCCCGGGAATCAGTCGGTGTTACACTGTATTCAGTCCTGTGCTCGGTGGAGGGAGGAAGGAGAGAGGAGGTGGAGGGCAGAAATGTGATTGTGTGTTGTTACACAGTATCGATCACCCATTGAGAGCCTGTTGTTGTGCGCTTTGCGTAACGGTGCCAAAAACGGCGTTAAAATGGTTTCCTTTCCACCTTTTTTATTTTTTATTTTTACGCACGCATGGGGTTGTTTTGCTTTTGGACACCCCGAGCGAAAACCTCCGAGCATCCAGCCTCTCCATTCACGTGTTTTGTCACATTAAGAGAGTTTGTTTGTGTGTGTTTTTTTAAAGCTGTCATCAAACAAGTTGTGTGTATATTTCCGCTTTTAGAAAAGATCCGAGCTGTGGAAATGTGTCGACTCAGCGTCGTGCTGCGTCATCAGAAAAACCAGCCCCCCTCCCCTTCCTGGTTATTCCTCAAATGAGCCCAGTGTTCATGCAGCAGCCATATGTGACACATGTAGAGAAACACTGAACTCTCTTTTAACACACTTTCTGTGATCAGGAGGAGGAGGAGGAGGTGTAGATCAGTTCAGTCTGTGGCAGCTGAACCCAAAAAATAGAAGCGTCCCTCTCTGGTGTCATGTTCCACTTTGCCCTTTGATTTACAGCCGGCCGTAAAGATTGTTCAGGAGGGGGCGAGGTGTCGATCGACCTGTGGATTTAGATGTGTTTGTGTGTGGGGAGGGAGGGTTGGGAAAGTTGCAGCCGCTTAAATGTGCCATTCTGCACCACCCATGTCCCCATTATTTCTGTAAATGTCATGTAAATCAATGCACATTGCTCTCACTTGAGGGGTTTCGGTGTATTATCCCCCCATTTCCTCCTCCTTCCCTCCTCCTTCCCCTTCTTGCCCTCCCCACCGACTGTCTCCTTTTGTGTGAATGACTCATAGCTGCACAGGTAATCACAGCCTCCTCTCAAGTGAGATCCTTCGAAGCGCCTTTTCCTCCTCGATATATTTATTGTCTTTTTTATTTTCATAGCTGGCAGCTCTGCTCACGTGTGCTGCTTTGACTAATCTGAGTTTATCTGACCCGAGTGGCCAGCTTGCAGGCAAATGTGAGGTTTGAGATATTTGGATGTTAATCCGGCAGCTCGTTCATGCACTGAGGTGCAACTGTTCGCTCCGTGTCACAGGTTGGAGGTTTCTCACATGTGTTATTTGTGTGCTTATGCCATGGATCTTCAGTCTTTTATTCACGTCATCTCTGGGTGTTAAACAGAAGATTCATGTTTGAGAAATGGAGCAAGTCTTACATGTTTTTTTTTTATTCCAGCTCAGCAGCACACCCCCCCTCCCTTGCAGACATTTTTAAGCCCTGAAAAAGCTGAATAGCTGGGTCAGCTCCGTCCCTGTGTAGTGCAATCCACCCCTGTATTCAGATAATTGCACTCTAGTACTTCCTCCTCCTCATCAGACTGCCACAGTGCCAAAGGTGTGGCTCCGTGCTCACTCAACTGGCAGCTGATAGTTGTACTGTGCACTTAATCCCCTCACTTATCTCTAACCACAGTCAAGTGCATCGCTCCTCTGTTCCTCTGCAGCGCCATGGACAAGAGCCACACTGTGAAGCTCTTCGTGGGCAACCTGGCGTTGGACACCACCCAGGAGGAGCTGTCGGCCATCTTCGAACCCTACGGCCAGGTGGTCAGCTGCAGCGTGCTGCGGCAGTTCGCCTTCGTTCACCTACAGGGCGAGGGCGCCGCTGAGCGCGCCATCCGGGAGCTCAATGGACGGGAGTTTCGTGGGCGGAATTTGGTGGTGGAGGAGTCGAGGGGTAGGCCGCTGCACTCCACCAAGGTGTTTGTGGGTAATCTGAGCGGGATGTGCACCACTGAAGACCTGCAGCAGCTGTTCCAGACATTTGGAAAAGTTCTCGAGTGTGACAAAGTAAAAGGTGAGTCAAGAGCCTCGTAACATATGAATTGTTTTTAAAATGCGAACTGTCACACCCCCGTCTGTTCTTGATGTTTGAGAAATTGTGGAACTAGTCAGTGAAGTCATGTTGTAATGCAGGTAAGAGATTGAATCTGACAGTCTTATTCCAGTGCCTGTAAAAGTATGACAGTAGAAATAAGAGACCACGTGATGTGTTATGATACAGCAGTGCAAAGTTCTCAGTGTGTAAAACAAGATAAACGCCTAGGTCCTTAAAAGGACATGGTTTGTTTTCTTTGGCATAATTTACACTTTATCGTAGAAGTAATAAGTAAGTGCCTGTGGCAATGCCACTGTGATCCTAACTGTTGTCCCTGCGCTCAATGACAGCCAGGCATTCCTCTTCCGCAGGCTATGCCTTTGTCCACATGGAAAACAAGGAAGATGCACTCCAGGCCATTGAGGCCCTGCACGGCACCTCATTTAAGGGCCGCCCTCTGTCTGTAGAGCTGTCCAAGGTCCAACCCAGCAAGCAGGCTCCTACAGGAAAAATCCCCTGTGTTAACTGTGGAAAGCAGGGCCACTATGCAGGAGAGTGCCCTGTGGGGAAGCCTTCTCTGGAGCAGTACCAGAGTCAGGCAGCGGTCCTGGCCGCTGCCGCAGCTGCAGCCGCCGGCCTGCCACTGCAGGTCCAACAAAGCGTGCACAATTCAGTCTACAACACCTCCACCTTTGATCCCACATATGCGGCTCTCACTGGGATCACCACAGGCACACGCACTGATGGAAATCCGGTGAATCCAGCTGTTTATGGTGCCCTTGCCAGCCAGGTGTATGGTGCCAATGTTGCCAATCAGCTTTATGGAACGGTGGCCAATCAGGCAGCTCTCACATCAGGCGCCACACAAATGTACAGCTCAATGACCCCCAACATCTACAGCCAAGTGGCTGCAAGTCCGGCGGCTGCTGCTGCGGCTGCCGCGGCTGCTGCTTACACAACTCCGGTTTACACCCCGACTGTGGCCAACCCCCCCGTCTATCTGGCTGCTGCTCCTGGAATAGAAATGCCAACAGCAGCGGCAGCGGTTAACCCTGCCTACACTGTATCTCCAGCAATTTATGGTGCTGCCACACCAGCCTACGCTCATATAAGCGCCATGGGAGCAGCGGACCCTACCACAGCCATCTTTGAGGCCGCCAGGCAGGCACATTACTTTGCCCAGGGCCAGCAGGTTGTGGCCGATCAGCACACAGCGGCTGCTGCAGCAGCAGCGGCGGCAGCTGTAGCAAAATCTGGTGAGAGGGATCGTAGTCCCCTACGGAGGTCGGTACCTCTGCTACCAGACCCGGTGATGAAGCCGTTCATGTACCAGAGAGCCAAGCCGCGCCGACCCCTGCTCCCCACGCCAGCTGGCCGAGCAGCAGAAGAGGCAGCAGAGGCTGCAGAGGACCCCATGGCCAG
Organism: Scortum barcoo; assembly: GCA_023238725.1. Taxonomy (NCBI): domain Eukaryota; kingdom Metazoa; phylum Chordata; class Actinopteri; order Centrarchiformes; family Terapontidae; genus Scortum; species Scortum barcoo. The sequence continues at coordinate 11,612,573 of CM041532.1, read as the reverse complement.
GTATGACATGATCCATGACTCTCCTTAGCTTTGACCATGCAGCACCACTGAAACATTCCCAGAGAGAGTTGAGTTTCAGTGTATTTTTCAACTGCTTCCCTCTAGGAATCAGATTTTTGCTTTTAGTGTTTAAACATGTTTTTACAGTCCTGGAGTACATTTCTTATGGCTGATTAATGTTTTTTTCCCATGCTTCATCTTTGCTTTATTGCTCACTTGTGTCTCTAAGTGTGATGATAAATGCTCTCGCTGTCTTTTTCTTCCTAACTAAACCCTGCTCTCCCTACCTTAACCCTCCCCTCTCTATCCCCTTCCTCCCTTCTCTTAGGTACTATGCGGAGTACTACCAGCAGCTGCAGCAGTACCCCCAGTTCCAGTATGCCTACCCACCGCCGAGCACAGTGACCGCCATCCCTGGCATGCCGGGAGTGTCAGCAGTCCCTGCTGTACCCACGATGTCCGCCCAGCCAGTTGCCACGCTGGATGCCCTCAGGCCAGTGGTCCCCACCGCCGCGGCAATGGCAGCCGCCATGGCCGCGCCCAGGGTGTATGAGCCGCCGTTGCCGCCGCCCACGCGCAAGGAGGCCATCCTCCGCCGCCCCGAACTCTCCCTTCACACGCCTGAGCCCCCCTTCCGATAGTCGCACACAACTCTCTGCCCCCACCCCTCCCTCTCTGCCCTGAACCCCGTCCCCACGTCTCCTCTTCCACCCCAAACTTGACCATCTTACAGCAGCTGTATGTGTGTGTTTGAGTGTGTGTGAGTGTGTCTTGGGGCTCTCAGTGTGCGGGGTGGGGGTTTGAAACTGGGGGCTCCTTGGTTTATTAACCTGCTTTTTGAGGGGACTTGGTCAGCAAAACCTTGGTCCTGTTTGCATGCACACAGTGTGGCCATGAAAGGGAGGCTCTCATCTGTTGTATGGGCATTCTTTGTGCGTCTCAGTTTTACTTTTTATTGTGCCAGTCTCACACTTGTGCCAGTATTAGACTGATCCAGTCAGTCGTTTCATATGCCTTTATTTCCGCAACCCAGTTATGATTTTCTAAGGCCAAATCTACGATTAAAGATATTGGTTTCTGAACCTTTCAGCCATCCTCCTTAGGCCTAGATGATCAGTTAGGGCAGCTAATTTTAAACCTTTTTTGCCTTATGTTGAAGAGTTTAGATTTATAATCGGATGGGAAGTCAGATAAACTCATATCGTGTACCGGCTGCATTGCATCGTGGCCAACAGAACCAAGGTTGACTTTGTTTTTGGGGTGGGGGTTGTTTGTCTCGAATGTGGATGCGGCATATGTGAACGAGTGCAAGAGAGAGATACGTGCGGGCTCCTGACCTTGCAGCAGCGCACAACGCACGCAGCAGCTAAGACTGCACCTTGCAGAACAAAAAAAAAAACCAAACAAACAAAAAACGTAAAGCACACATAAATACGTACTGTAATGTATGTTTGGATCTCTCCTTCACCCTCTTCCCCCCTCCACCTGTGCTCTAACTACGATGCTGGAAGACACTGCTTCGCCTCTTTTTCTCTTTCTAACTACAGCTGCCTACCTCTGACAGTGACTTTCAGTGTAGTCTATTCCACACTTTTCACCTAATCAGCAGTTCATTTCCTGCTCCTCGTAAAGGGCACAGGGTCAGCGGTTTAGGGACGGAGGAGCCGGATTTTCAGTGACTTCTGTAGATTTTCTGTATTAAGTCCTCCTACATGTTCAGAGGCCTTTTTTTAAAAAAGAGAAATGTTTGTGTTTTGTTTGTTTTTAGTGTTGTTTACATGTAACATAAGTCAACCTGGGGTGACTGTAAGTCTGTAAGTGGGAAAAAAAAAAAAAACCCATGTGTGACTACTGAATGAGCTGTTTACAAAGGATCTTTACACTGCATCCTGATGGGAATCATGACATGTAACGAGCTCAATTATGTGCCTATATAGCTTTGAGTGAAGTGCATTAAGTGGAGGGATCTCCCATTTTTAAGTGCTTTTTTGACTTTTGATTCATTTCAAGGGGGAACAGGGAGAGGTACCGGGAGCCTTGCGGAGCTTAGTATCCAGAAGGCTTACGAGCAGCAGAGCTTTATCGAGTGTTAGATTTCTTTCGTATCATAAAGGTTTTTAAAAAGCCACAAACCGAGCCTCGCAGGTTCACAGTTCACAGTTAGCCGCTGGTTTTAAGCAGGAACCACAGTGATAGCACCAATGAAGTGAGAGATGGGGCAGTGTCTTCCAGTTGCCCCCCTACTGTCCTACTTTTTTTTTTTTTGTTTGTTTTTTTTCAAATACCAGACCTGCTTCAGATTGTAATTGCAAAAACAAAAACCCTCAAGTGTCTGTTTTAATGTGGTTGTTGGACCCAGTAGGTGGGGTTTGCCGCCTCAGGATAACAAAAGCTTGACTTGCAAGGCCAGGCGCTTCACAGGCTGCTTGTCCTGCGTGGCGAATTCCACTCACTTGGTTCAGCAACTACTTAAAAGACTCACTTTGAGTTTTTGCACAACTGCTATTTGACGGCGGTCTGATGCACACACAGACATACCCTCTGAAATCACCTTACTGCCTCGCTGTCCCTCCCCGTCCCCACCTTCCTCTCCTCTCCCTCCCCCCCGTGTGGTTTTTAGTGGTTAAGTGACTTTTGCATCTCACAGTGTAATCTTTCTGTGTTGTATATACAAACACATACCAGTTGCATCCTTTGTAGAATTATGTGGTTTGCGAAATGTCTTGTTTGCCATGTTTGAGACCGTATTTTTTAGAGAAGTATTTTAATTTTGCCTTTTTTCTTTTTTTCTTTTTTTTTTTAGAAAAAGACAAACAAAAAAAATCGGCATGCTTTTTATTGAGAATATGTATACTATAATCATTATTATAATAAAGAATGTTTGGCTGACTACTGTGGTAAAAGAAAGCAAAGGGTTTGGACATTTCCCCTTCTTGTTTATGTTGTTCTTCTCCACTATCTGTTTCTCTTGTGTAAAATGACCACCAGACCCATTTGACTGGGGACCCAGGGGGAGACAGGTGTAGATGCTGGCCCAGCTTTGCTCTCTTTGGTCAGGGTAAGTGCGGGTTGGTGCTCCTTTCTCTCTCCAGCCTCTCAATCCGGGTGCAGACCCAAATTTACACAAAAGCACCAAACTGCAGTGTTTAATTCTGGCAATTCTGGCATTGATTTTCATGCAGAAAAGGACATTATGCACACTGCGGAATCACGTTGAGAGCTGGGGAGAGGCACACAGATAGAATGGCCTGGGTGCATTTTGATCTGTGGAGCAGTCCTGTTTCTGGGGTTGATGGGTGTGCGTCTGGTCTGGTCTGGTCTGGTCTCTCCCTGCTGCACCGAATTCTCCCCCTCCGTGTGTCTCTGTGTCCACTCTACTCTCAGACCTGCATGTGTGATAATCTGTAATCTGTAACTCTGCCGCAAAAAAAAAAAAGCCCCGGGACAGTCCAGCTCTGAACTAACTATCTCAACTGAATTAGGTCACCATGCCACCTGGAACGGCCAGCGTGCAGCCGTGCGTGAGCGTGGCAGCGTGAGCCATGGGGAGGACTTTTAGCACGACGCATACACCGCAGTGGGAACTTGTTCTCTCTCTCTTCACCACCAAGGTAAATGAAATGAAAAAAAAACAAAAACAAAAACAAAAAGCACTGACCTCCCTTCTCCCCACCTGCCGCCCCCTCCTTTTTGACTGTGCCTTGACCAAACACATCCCCCTCCTTCCCACCTTCCCACCTTCCTCTCCTCTGCCATCACCACCTCCTTCCCCCTTCTCCTCCCCAATCCCAACTCCGTAACTACTCCTCTGCTGCAATGGCAGTGTCATCGGTAGTGGGCGGGGTGGGGCGGGGCTAGGAGCCCCCTCTGCAAGACTGAGTCCTGTCACGCATCCGCATAGCATACAAGGCGACTGACTGTGCCCTCTCTGTCCCGCTTGTGTCTGAACCGAATGAAGGGAAGTGTGTGTGTGTGTGTGTGTGTGTGTTGTGTGTGTCAGAAAGCGAGCGTGGATGTCCAGAGAACTTTTTGGGTGGTGTTTGATTGATTGGTGAGGCTTGGCACATGCGGACACACCCTTCCCCTTCCCCTGCCCGCTAGTCAACTCCTCTCCACCGCCGTATTCGCCGCCCTCACCCCCACCTCCCATCCCCTACCCCTCCCTTCCCCTCCCATCCCTCTTTTTCCCTCCTCCACCCCCGCCCTACTGTCCCTCTGCGCCTCTCCTCTCCGCCGTTCACACACACACACACAGCGCTTTTTTTTTTCCGCCACGCCACCGCCGTGCCGCCACTGCCACCTTGGATCTGGGTTCTTGGCTCTGGCTTGGACTCAACTTCCCAGAACCACCCACCTGACCCAACCTCCCCACCCTCCTTTGTTACCGTAGAGGCCCGGGCGTGCCAATGGACAGTGTATGTGTGGTGGCCTGCCGCCGGACTCAGTAACACAGAGAGACTTCAGTGTTGGACAAGTCGCTTTGCTAAAACTGTTGAATGCTGGGTTTGCTCCACACGGCTGTGGAAGGGATCTTAACTGGCCAAAATAACTTAGCTCAATTGCATCGTAAGTGATAAATCAAACTATGGAACTATTTTTTTTTTTACCTTTGGTTCCCTCCCAGCCTGTGTGCCAATCAGAAACGTCCTATAAGATAGGCCAAGGTATGAGGCCAGTCTGACCTGTAGATTCTCATCAATCTCAGGGTTCCTATAGGACTTTTCTGGTACGGCAGCTCTATTTCTCTGATACTGGGATCAGCTGGACATGGCTGGACATGTGCCCTGAGTGACCTGTATGTGCTCTCACCTGTCGAGATTGTCCCTGTGCTGAGATAGAGGGCTCGAGCCTCACACACGATCCAAACGCTCGCAGGCCTTTCAGTGTGTCAAACGAGTTGTCCGGCATTCGCTCTGACAGCGGCAAGACGGGACTTGCGACAAAGGGGGCGTTGCCTTTGAGTCCGCCTGACAAACAAAAGGGAAGGGAAGAAGAAGGAGGAGGAATGAGTAGATGAGTTGATTATAAGGTGAGTTGGTAGTGGAAGGTTCCTCTTTCAAAAGCTGCTCCCTAACCTCACCTTCCTGATCTTGGAGGACCCTATTGTTGAATGCCATGATAGACACACCAGCCTGAATCTTACTTAAAAAAAAAAGCCCACGTTTACGCCGAACATTTATCGCCCATGATGTATCCTGACAATGCAGCTTTGACTCTGAGGTGTCAATATAATTCTCAAAGTAGAACTCCATCAAAACCGATTTAGCATTTACAGATATCGTATGGCAGAATTACCCTTAAAACTCTGCAGGTTTAGAGTGAGTAGACAAAGTGCTGACTCCCCTCCCGGCCTCCATGATCAGGGTGCGTGGTGCTCCAGTGTTTTTTTTTTTTTTTACCCCCAACCTTCCTCCTGCAGCCACCCCATCCTCCCCACTCCTCACTAAAAAGGCTTCTTCGGGTGCTTGCAGAGTCTGGGCTTCCCGTGCTTGGGTGAATGCAGCCACGCATCTTATATATATATATATATATTAAAAAAACAAAAAGTGAAAACCCCTTTTGCTCTGAATTCACAGTCGCACTGTACTGACAACCAAAGCTCGCTGCAGCCTCCTCCTTACTTCCTCACCCACTCCCCTCCCCCACACCCTCCCTCCTTCCTGCCTTCTTTGGTTTGGATGGCTGAAGAACTGTAACCCAGATGCTCAATTTGCATACGCCTCTGTATTGTGTTGTTTTGATGAAGTGGGGTGGGGTGGGGGGGTCCCACAGGTCTGCGTCAGCTGGGAACACGCTCCAGTTTGTTTGGAGTACGGCCCGCTTAGACTATATTTGCCTTTTTGAGTTTTGCATTAATGAGATTCAGCAACCAGTGTGGCCGTGACTAGTCTAGCTCCTCTAGCACAGATGTGAATCGCGTATATATGTCGGACTCTTCAATTCAGAAGTTAGCGGTAGAGTCATACCTCAGCCAGTACCTCGTCTATAGGTGACGTAAACACCTGCAGACTTTAATGCGGTTCAGCACAATATCCCTGCATTTATTAAGAAGCTCAGTATGTTTGATTTATGTAGATAATTGGTACGAAAATGGGCAAATCTTGATGCTGCAGGGTGTCGTGTAAAGTATTATGTCGTGTATGTCCATGTATGTTTAATCCCTAACCTTAACCCTAACCAGAGGCCAAACCTGTTTTTTTTTTTTTTTTTTTTGTCATGGTCCAAGTCATTATCGAAAGTTTGTTTACATTGATCCACCCGTCTTAATTCCCTCAGCTCAGTAACGTACCCAGTGGTAACCACAAATAGTCACGCAGTAGCTAAGCTTCCTCAAGTAGGTTAATGGACCAAGCCGAGTGTAGTTACATTTAAATGCCTGATTAATTATAATATACATCATTCTAGATTCCAAAGACACATCACGGGTGGCTGAATAATGTGCCACCTCGAGAGGATAGCAGTCTGGATCTGCTCATTTCAAGGAAATTTGCTTCAGCACAAAGTCGATTGGGATGAGCGGGGCAGGGGGGTTTTAGCTGATGATTTAAGCTGATGAATGTTGGATGAAATCTTTGCATCGACATGTTTACTGTGAATGACAAATCCTGATATAAACACAAATTATATTGTAAGGTTGTGTATGCATATATAACTATATGCCTTTTAAACCTGTATTTCTTAAAGTGTTCTGATGCATTTTTCAGACTGCATGCAAATCATGAATAAATTCCTTTTTTTTTCTCATAAAAGTGGCTGAGTGTCTTTTTTTCTAAGTGAGACAAATGCAGATTGTCATGAATATTTCTTCATGGATTTTTTTTGTATAGTGTAGTTTATGACAGAAAAAAGAAAAAGAGTGTAAGTGTGGAATAAGTTTGGGTTGCTGCCAAGTCTTTGCAGCTCGGTTTTCAGATCATCGTGGGGGGTGGGGGGTCCAAAATTTCTTAAAAGTTTCTGTAATGATAACTCTATTTTTTGTAAGACTTTGAAACCCAGCCCTGCTTTCTGGGAGAGGTAGAACTACAGTCTTGGGTGAGTGTCACTAACAGCAACAGGTGCATTGCACAGGCCATAAAAACCTCTCTGGTGCCAGGGGGGCGTAATTGACATCCCTGCGCACCACTCACAGGCCTGACAGCCCTGCCTGCGGGACTCTACCCCGCCTTTTACACCTTTTTAGGGTCAGAACCCGATACCCAAGCTGTCGGTTCCCATACTTATTGGGGTGTGGTCACGTGTTCCACTTTTGACCAGGAAAGGAGCACCGGCCAGCAGGGTCTTCTGGTAGTGGGAGCACCACCTCCGCACAGGCACCTCGCACCAGTGGAGTCTGGTCTCTGCAGCCCCTAACTGTCTCTCTCCCCCCCTGAAAGCGAGACCCCTCGTCTCAAGGAGGTTCTTGCCCTCACGGCGTCGTCGTCGGTCCCATTGCTGATTAATTTTTTTTTCTTGCCATAAGCTGAGGGGGACGTGAGAAGTCCTGACAGAGGCGGCACGATGACAGCTGTCGAAACCCAAATGACATACAGCAACTCCTACACGATCCACCATGAAGAGTCGTACATGACCCAGGAGGAGGACTGGGACAGGGACCTGCTGCTGGACCCTGCGTGGGAGAAGCAGCAGAGGAAGGTAGGTTTGGATGTGGAGGCTCTGAGCAGCGTTACGCGTGTGCCGCCGTGCGTAATTACGCACAGATTGACTGACCCATGACCCCCTCCAAGCTATCAGTGCGTGACTTTTTCATGTATTTAAACCTGATAAATGGTGTGTTTTGTGAATCTCCGACCTCCCACTAAGTGTGTTTTAAAGTATCAAAGAGCCCAACATGAAACTGGGCATCTGCGCCTTAGCTGCCCTCGCACCTGGCACTTGAGTCCTGCTGGAAGCTGTGTGGGCAGATATTTTAGGCCGTGGATCTTTCTCAGTGTTGTCTTTCAGTTACCCCCGATTGCCTTGCGAAGACTGTCTAAATATAATATCACCCTCCCCAGTCGTTTGACTACATTTGAGTCATAATTTGCAAAAAATGAAAAAAAAACAAAAGCAAAACACACACACACACGCGTTTAATCGGGATTTAAACAAATTTAACTAAAACTTGAGCGACTTTAACACTTTAAACTAAGGGAGTGAAACTTGCCTACAATAATTTTGATTTGATTTGAATTTATATCATTATATTCATTATATTTTAGGCCAATACAAGTACATCGGTGTGTCATTTAATTAAACAAAATAAATAAAATAAATAATAATTGAATTAAGAAATTTCTATATATAAAAAAAAACAAAAAATGATTAAAATAGACTTTAAAAGAAAAAATCATATTAAGATAATACCGGAAGAGGAGGCCGGTGGTTGCCTAGGCGACCGGCCTGGGCCTCGACAGGTGTGTTTAATGAGCTGCCGGAGCGGAAAGTCACAGCTGACACAGGTGTCGTCTGCTGGGCCAGAAACAACACCAGCAAAGGTTAATTCAGCTCTTTTATCGTCGGTCTCAATGTTCACCTGCCGCCGCAGAGTCTCAGCGGAAGATGTTCACCAGCAGCAGCCAGTTTAAAGAGCTCAGCGGTTCATGAAGCTGCCGCCATGTTGGATGACCATTTTCAAATGAGCGTCCTCCACCTCAGTATCTGCAGGTAGATTATTTATTATGTTAAGAAGTACCATAAAGTTTTCTGAGCGTCAAACTTTATTATATTAAAGGTAGTTCACATAGTCTGTAGGTCTGGATACTGTTTAGCACTTTATTTTTTTTGGTATTTATGTTAAATGTAGTTTAACTTGATGTCAATTTTACATTTTAGACCTTTTAAAATGATTAGTTTGTGAACATTACACCCAGAGTGAGACATTTGACAACACTTACCTTTACTTTATTAAAGGTATTTAAACACTTTATTTTGTAGATGTTTCAGACTCCCAAAGGATCTCCTGTATAGTTGAACTAAAATATAAAGTATTCAGTCTGTAGCACATTAAAAGTAATGCAACTGTGGTTTTAATCTAATACAGATGACAACTTGTGCAAAAAAAATTGTAAGGTAAACTAATTAATGGTAAAGAATATATACTCAATGACATGAATTCAGATTAATTTACCTGTTTAAACAATCTTAGTCACTTCCTGTTACCATTTTTTTGTTGGCTGAACAAGTTCATAACTTCTTTTAAGAAATGTGTAAATGTCTTCAACAGCTGTAAATGCTGTCAAAGACACAGCTCAAACTTAATGTGTGTAAACGGGTATGAAATAGGTATATAAATAGGTGTTTTGATCTTTGTCATGTTGCTGATTTATTATAATTTACATACTCATCACAAATGTCAGCTCTCACATGTCATTAGTAAAAATAATCAGATATTATTATATTCAAAGTTGGTATCCATCCATGCTAAATGCATGCTGATATATTAATGCATCAGTACCAGTTTTTTTTTTTTTTTACTTTGCGGCTCTATTTTTGTGCCCCTGTCGCCCCCATATAATTCTCCCATAGGGATAATTTAAGTCTAATCTCATTTAATCTAATCTTATTTAATCTAATCTAATAACACCTAATCTGCACTGTTGTGGTGCACAGAACAGCACAACAGCGGCAATGTTTGACAGGCGTGTTCAGACGGCGCTTTTGCAGCAAATCTGCAGAGTTGTTCCTTCAGTGCAAAATATCCCCCAACTATAGAGCCTGAGAGCAGTGACAGGCTGAGAGACCTCAACAGATGGTAACAGAGAGAGAGAGAGAGATGGCAAGGCTGGTAGATATACACCCCGGGTTGGTTTCACAGACCTACAAATAAACATCTTCCTAAAAATACTTTTCAACGTGTTCTGCTCCGACGTCCCTTCCTCCTTCCCTCCCTGCCTGCCTTCTTCTCTTGCTTTCTTTCTGTCTTTTCTCCAGTCAGGTCAATCGCTTCCTCTCACCACCTCTCTTGAAATATACCTCTGCATGGCTGACTTTGTCTTAATTTTCTTTCTCCTTATTTATTTATTTATTTTTTTAAACTCCCCCATCTCATGCACCTGTCAATCTTTTTATATGTAAGATGATACAATCGGCTTCAAAAAAAGCCAAGCAAGCCCCCTCTCTTCAGTCTTCACCCCTTAAGCTCCCGGGGGAGTAGGTCATCGTACTCCGATGCTCTTCTCGGCATGTAAAATCAAGCTTAAGGAGCTGATATCAGCCCATAAATATAGCCAGCGCATCATTTTGCAGTGCAATGAATGTGAAAGGAAATCCTTGCGCCACCTGCTCTCTTTCTCTGTACTTGAAATTTCAGTGGAAAAAGCGGCTCACCACTTTAACGCAGTAGTAAAGTGTTTGTCAACACACAGTGATGCCGAATCTGATACCGCACATTAGAAATAGTGTATCTGTGTGTGTGTGTGTGTCTGAATGGTACATTGGTTTATATTTATCAGGAAGCAGATCTTGTAGATTGCTAGCTTAATGATTCATGGCATCGCTTTGGATCGGGACTTTTATTTGATAGCAGTTGGCAAAATTAGTGTTAGATATTGCATCCATCAAAAGGGTGTTGGCGGGAAGGAGATACGAAAGGACAGAGTGATGAGATTTGGCTGCGTCTCGTCTCTGCGATATTCTTCCCTCAAAGCGGCTGTAATCCTAGAAATAAGGACGTCGGTTGTCGGGCTGATCCTGAGTACACAGAAGTAGATGTTTCCACAAGCTCTCAAAGCTTATTGATGTCTGCCTCACTGAGATGCTGTGCCGACATTTCAGAGAGGTCTTACTTGAGCACTTCTACAAAAAGTAGGGATCTTTAAAAGAGGGGATCAATAGCTGTTTAAAGATTAACTCTCACTGCAGCGGACTGCGCTCACAAATCAATCTGTAAGGCTGGAAACATGGCTGTTCAGTAGAAGGAGGAGTACTGTGTTACAGTTGATAACTTTTTTTCTGTATGTTTTGTATCCTGTATTAAAATGTTAAATAGAAAACATCAATACACCACTGTGACAAAAGTCGTCTTCTGTTTCACATAGTTTAAGAGTTCAGCTGCTAACTGACTAAGTGAATGACTGGCAGCCTAGTGAAGCTTATTCAAGCAATAACCTATAAATACCCATTACATACAGTTATCAGCAGCCTTATTGGCTCAGCTGACCCATCAGCCACATGGTGACTGCTTAGTATATACATAACCACAGGAAAAATACAATCCACTGAGCATTTCTGTCCATTTTTGTCATTATTTTAGGGTTAACTTTGTAAAGAAGGGTAGGGGCATTGTCCAAGCTAGTACTGCAGTAATTATTACAACAAGTCATATATGATATTTACTAAAGCAGTGAAAATCAACTCAAGTGCATCTCATCAATTAAAGTGTTTTTTGCGTGTGATTTAAAAAAAATAAAAATCCTGTGGTTTACAAGAAATAAAGTTAATAAGATTTTGATGTGAAAATATTGAATTAGAATCATGTGAACTGAATAATCATGCCTGCAAATGTGACATGCACGCATCAGTCTCAAGGCAGATTAAGTAGTCATTTTAAGGCTTAATTAATAGCATCTATTCCCAAGATTAACAGTAATCCTCATGCTTCCTGACTTTAAAAGCTTTAGTTATGTCTCCGTCTCTGAATTAGATTAGCAATATTTCCAACCTTTTTTTTTTCCCCCTGTTTTATTCCACAGGGCATGAAATGAATGAAGTGTTCAAAAGACTGATCACCGTCACATTCAAGTTATATTCAGTAATGTGATATTTATCCACTTAACCTAATGTAATGTCCCTCTGTGTGGGTGAGGGGAGATCTTAGGGTGCTGCGTAATCAAATCTATTCTTGTCTAATCTCATTTTGCACTTTAACAAATCAGCCAGCCAGACGTGGGCATTGATCTCACCTACTACCTGATGTTTCGCAAGGCAAAACTAAAACACTGGCTCTTTTCAGGACATGCATTAGTGGTGATTTGCTTTTAAAATATCTTTCTTGACTGTATGATGGCTTTATCTAAGCATAGACTGCGTGGTATTTTTTTTTTATGTTCCTGAGGTAAACATCAAGCTCACAGTTAAAGGGAAAATACTGAAATCACGAGTTACCAGCGATAATGAATGTTCCCTTCACAGCGGTAACACACTGTTGCATAATAATGTAGCATAACAAGATGAGAGATGGGATGTATTCATCCAGGTCTCAGGTCTCTTTTTAGAGGATGAAATTACACGATTTTAGAGCAAAATGATGAGAGACATTTTTCAATGACCGCTTAGACATCTTTCCCTGCTCTCAGTTAATTTACAGTATTAGAGGAGAGACTGCAGAACTGATTTGTAATTCACCACATTAAACCCGCTCCACTGATTTATGCTCACTGCCCGGGCTACAGTACCTTATCCCAAGATGCAACCTGGAGGTGGTTTGGGTAGTGGTGGTTCGTTTTAGATTCCCTCCCATGATTCACTCTGTCAGGGTCATGTGATCCCCGTGCAGGAACAGTTACCCAGTCGAGCTCATCTCTGGACCTCTCAGCACATTTCCACTCACCAGACCAGCCCGAGCACAAACAGACTTCTTCTGAGGGGCTAAAATGAGGCCACCAAGCAAGAAATGTGATTTTAGTATTTAGTGATTAACATCTCTAACGTCTTTCTTAAGCGTCTCTAGACAGATGTTTGATTGAGGCAAGAAGTGAGAAGAAAATAGAAAAGAAAAACATGTTTTTCATTTGACACCCAAGACCAGAAGAGCAGGAATGAGTCACACCACTCACAGGCCTCAAAGGACTCAATGTGACTCACTTTATCTGTGAGAAATGATTGAATAGTGAGTCATTTTTCATAAAATCTCACCACCGTGTTTGACATTCACTGTCCAGTGAGTGGGACGTTAATGAAACGGCCCTTTAAACTTTGCTGAATATTTAAACTTTATTCCAGGTGACCTGTGTCAAAATAATGGCATTGATTAGTGCAGCGCTCTGTATCTGTGTTGTGTGATACATGTGGGGAGTAGGTGTACGAGGGCTAAACGTAAGTGGAGAGGTGAGAGAGCTTGCAGTCAGATCAAATAGCAGTTGCTATTCCAGAAGCTGTGTCCATGTAGGGAGGCTTCTATAAACTGCTTTAGTGCTGGAGCCCTGGGAGGCCGCAGGAAAGGGCTGAGGAGTGTATGTGTGTGCTCATATGTGTGACATATTCTTCACACACTGTATTTTATTGGCATGAAAGTGTGTTTCCGGTGAGCTCCGTCGGCGAGTTCTTATGAGGATTGGGACGCATTTTGAAGCCAGAAAAGACAGATCGTGCAGAGTGTCTTAATGCTGAAAGCAGTTACATGATACGGCAGCGGCGTCTGAATCCAGCGAGTGAAAGTAGAAATGATGATTGATGGGCCGAGAGAGCAGCCATCTTGATCAGATCAGAGCGATCCTGTGGGTCTGTAAATAGAATAAAAGCTTGGATTAGTAGGAGAAAATTGCGTGGTTGACAGCAGAGTTACTACCATTACAGCTTGTGTTTGTGCAAACAAAATGAGCTAAAATTTAAAAAAAAAAAAAGAAAGAAAGGAAAAAAAAGCAACTTGTGCTGTCAACAAATTCTTCTTCATGCTCAGTGCTGGTGTTGAAAAAGAAGACTTGTTTATGAGAAAGCCGAAAGTCACAAGCTGCCGGGTCCGTGACCTCAGACAGCAAATGACACATAGAGGATACTCGGCCGAACACCTACAAAATGTCACCTCGGGTCCTAATGGTGTCTGACTGGAACACTGAATTTATGTCGACCATTCGGTTTCCTGTGGTAATGAGACAAACTGAACCCGTCTTTATGAAACTAAGCTCATAAAGTCCGGGCCGAATGCTGGCTGCATGCGGTGGATATTTATAGGCAGGTGGCAGCAGAAGTTACAGTCGTCAGTTGGAAGTGTGCTGAAATGATGGGTCTCTTATAATAGGCCTGAGGTCACGAAGATATCATTATGTACTTTATAATGGCTTAAAAAGCTGCAGTCGTAATGCTAGCTGTAAAATGTTGGAAAAGAGCCATGATGTGACTTTATCAAACTTTGTGTTTTACTTCATAGTTAACGGGCATTTCAATAGACAACAGTAAGTGAGAGAGAAAAGCCGTTGTTTCTCACAAAGTGAAAGATGTTTTTTAGCTGTTTCCTCATATGTGCTTTAGGCGTTAACGGCATTGTCCCAGTTGACAAGGACTTCCTGAATGACGTCACGCGCAGTCAATCTGGAGTCACTCCAGATTCACAATGTAGAAATAACAAAATGAAATCCGAGTTGTAGGATCATCTGACTGGAGCGCTAAATAACCTCTCTGTGGTTTTCTAATGGAGGCAGAAGCAGAATCACAAGGTCGACAGTGACTTGGCTCGTTGAATGCTGGGAAATGCAGCCGTGTTGCATGTTACTTTGGACCGCCTCATCAGTTTCACACATAGGCCCTCATGGTCAAGGTTAAGATGGAATTAGCTGACTCTAGATATGCCTGGACAGTTTTGCCTCTTATTTCAGAGAAAGAACCTGCCTTCTAAAATTAGACACAGCCCTCCTCCTCCTCCGCCTCCTCCTTCTTCTCCTAACCCCCCAACCCGTCTCCCTCTGAGCCAGCCGCACTGCCATAAATCCTCCACAACCACTTACACCAATTTATGTCTCTCACGTCAGTCTCCGTGGCCCAGAGCTCATTAAACGACAAAAGACTCCGCACGCCGTCGCCGCCAACCATGAACCTGCGAGCTCACCTTTCTTCTCCGCCATCGATCAAGCAGTCAGTCAATTCATCTGTTGACTCGTGTAACAAGAGGGGGCGATAGCAGCGTCAGAGCGAACAATGAGAGATAAGGATGCCGTGCGTGCGCGGCGCAAGGAGAAAATCAGGGTTATTATACACGACCTCACTGACAATTTAAAGTCACAACAGTGTGGAAAATTAGTTTTGACCTGGTTAGCAAGTTTTCCAAGTCATTATACAGAACAGTATAGCAAAAAGTACAGAAATAATATGTTTTATATCACAAAGATGGCACATTTAGGAGCCTGGCTGTAGGGATGGCAGTGTCAGTTGTTCTCCACTTTGCTCCAGACTGAAATATAATAAAATTTGGAAGGATATCCATGAAATCTTTGGCATTTATTGTTCCCAGAAGATGAATCCTGATGACTGTGATCCTCTAGCACTGCCATTCATGGTTTTGTGTGAAATGTCTCAGCAACTATTTTATAATACTCCCAGGATCCTCAGCTTTGTATTTAGTGCTAATTAGCAGCCTACACTCAAAGCCAAAATGGCGAGCCCGTTAAATATTATACCTGCTGAGCGTCGGCATGTTAGCATTTAGCTCAAAGCACCGCTGGGCCCAAGTCCAGCCAAGGTGTAACAGCAAGCTTGGATGAAAACTTGAATCACAAACACTTGAAGAATTATCCCTCCCGTCATGTGCAGCTGAAGTCTCTAATCCATCAACACTACCAGATAATTTTAAATCATCCCCCCTCCCATCCTCCAAATTTAGGCTCCATCTGAACTGAACCTGGCATCAATTATTCCTGTTCATTCTTCTTCTTACCATCGTTTACACCCCCAAAACTTGACAGATGTACCAACTGTGTTCCTGTCAGCATTTCTGGCGCTTCTGAAAAGTGAACACCTGTGCGCACACACACACTGCCGGAGGAGCTCATTGTTGAGTTTTTTTATTTGGCTGGCAGCGCAGCAACCTGGAAGCGTGTGGCAGCGGCGGTACACAATGTAAGGCAGCATAATGGAGCAGAACAGGACACGATGTTTCCCTGTGCCGAGCCGGAGCAATTAATGTGACGACGCAGACAGATGGTTGTGTCAGAACAAGTGATTGACTGAACCAGGTTAGCAACACGTCCTCTTGTGTTGTTCAGCCACGGACAGAAAGCAAACAGAGTACGTGGGTTTGGAGACGATGTGGTGCAGGGAAATGTCGTTTTGTTTTGCCATAACCTTATTTCTTAAAGAGTGTGTTTTCATTGATGTTCTCATTAAAATGCAGCAGGTGATGTCATTGAAGCTCGGGGATAATCGACGTGTAAACACAACCTGGCGTTGTTGGATCTCAGAAAGGAGCTTAATATGATGTTCTGTTTGTACAAAACTCCTCCTTTTTAAATATTTAAAACATTGTTCTCACAGTGTTTGTAGGTGGAGGGCTGCTGTCTCTCATCACCTGCTCCACCTGTTCTCACCAGCTAAAATCCTCAGTGCACACAGTATATCTCACTGGCATCTGGCACACTTTGACTAGAAGAGGTGTCCTAGGCCTTTTATCCTCCAAACACAGACATAAATCCGTGGGTTTGGACTCGGGCCTTGCACCGCGCTGGCCCTGTTGTCAGCAGGGTCTCTGGGATATTAGCCCGTTAATCCTTCACAGAGAAGAGGTGGAACTGATGGCTGATAAATTGATGTTGGGGGTTGATTCAGTTACACTTCAGCCTTATGAAACTCGAAACTGCTATTCACATAACATTTGCTTTCAGTTTTTGATAGGATAAACTTTTTTTATATCTTATGAGTTTAATTGAATTTCTGTTGGTGTTCAGCAAGTAGTTATCTAATTTCCTCTTGATTTTCACTTTGAAGGAAGTTTCTTCCTACATACATGAAATTACTAATTTCTTTATACTTTAGGGTATAACATTATAATACCCTGAACTGACGCAAATAGAAATATCTGTGCGGCTCAGCCAGTTAACTTTTATTTGTTGCTTGTGCAGGTTTTTTTTAATGAAGCTAATGACCTTTACATGTTTCCTCCTGTTAAAAGCAAAGGGTATCATTAGTGTGTAGCTATTTTGAAGAATGTCTGTCACTAGGTGTATTATCTGTATTATATTAAGTATAATTTAACTTTCTGCATTTTACATTTTACAGACACTAGCATGAACAACATTTATAGAGTTCTCTCTGAAACATTACAAAACCATTAAACCTTTTAGATAAATGTAAATTAATCTGAATGAATGGCTTCCAAAAGTTTTACCATGTGACCCTTTTTAAAACAAAGCAATGTCTACTCTCCTGTATCTGAAAGCTGGGAGTGCTCATGTTCCTTTCCTGAAATGTTTTTATTGACTCTAAAACTAAGTATTAAACTATCCAGCAATCAAAAAGTGGTATTTAAGGTGAACAAATGAGACAAGTCAGGAAAAGACCCATAATTTTGCGTAGCACAGAAGGTTTTTCTATCTTGGTAATCATCTGGCAAAATATTAATGTCTTCCCCAGGTTGGAAACCACTGACCTTAGCTGACTCATAACTTTATAAAGAAAACCACAATGTACTTCCGCTCTCACTCTTTTTGTAACATATGTCAGTTTTCACAGACGTGGGCTTTAAAATATCTGGCAGGCTTTTAGGTTTGTAAGACAGCTAATTTATCCATCATTTGATCTGAAAATAATGAACAATCATGAAATTATCTGAAGCAACGGACGTGACGACACCAAATCTATTTGTGGAGCCTACGAAGACGTCTGTCGGAGGTTATCCACAGCAGCGTGGTTGTTATAGTAATAGTTGTTTAGACGGTACGGGGGGATTAGAGGTGAGTCCACGGGGCAGAAAGGTTCACCTATTCGAGGGGGTCAACTCCTGGCTCTTATGTCATTTTCCCAAATCGTCCCTGTGGCACCCAAGTTCAGGGCTCCAGGTCTGTTTGAGGGAGGGGTATTTAAAGCCCACAAGGGGAAGAGGAGAAGGAGCTGGGGGGAGTAGGAGGAGGCTCCTAAATGTCTGCTACACCTGTTGTGTGTTGTAACTCCTGTACCAGCTCCCTCCACGATGGTGCCGTCACTTAATCAGCCGTTAAAACTCTTGTTCGCTGTTTACGAGACACCCATGACGCAAGAAAGTGATGTCAGTTAGAAAAACAAACAGGATTTGTGAGCAATACAGATTATGTTGTTGAGTTTCAACAGAAAAAAGAAGTTGTTGGTGTGTAGGACATCAAACCTCAGTGTTTTTATTTGGTGTCTGGAGCACAGATCAAAAACTCAATCAAAAGTGCTGAAAGCTTGTTAACTTATTTGATCAGATGATTCCTGAGTATTTTATGATTTAAGATATTTTAACATCTGTTTGGACATCTGTTTTTCTCTAACAAAACAAAAGTGTTGTATTAGTAATTGAAACTCCGGCATTATATCCACACCTAGTACCAAAAGATTTTACTCTATTTTACTCTACTGTCTTAAACTAAATAATACACCTGCTTCAATGTAGATTTGTAGATCATTCGTCAAGTAGGAGGCTGTAATCGTCCACAAAGTTTTCTCTTGTTTTTTTATTTTACTGACACTTGCTCCGAGATGACAAGTGTTGATGGGAGTGTTGTTTGTCCACTCAGAGCTGATACCTCTTTACGGCAGCTCTTCAGATCTGTCAGAAGTGTTCTGGTTGAGGACTTACATAAGTGCTGTCACAGCGTTGGTTTTCCACACAGTTTTGATGTGTACAATCCAGAAAAATATCATTAAGTCAGCACTCCATAAAGCGTTTTTTTATATGAAATGTTCTTGACATCTATGTTTGACACCCCACTTTTTGTGGAAGCCTCAGATGGATCAATGTTAGATATATAAATATTTTTTAAAAATATGTTGAGTTTCTACTGACGTGAAGAGCACAGTTGACAGCAGTGGAGTAGTTTCACTCCAGCAGCCCTGACAGGTGAACAAATTATGCGCTCTTCCTCCACTCTGATGTCTGCTGACAGATGAACAGAGCCTGTTAACATTTCTTACGCTGTCTGTTAGCTTTGTTCACTTTGTGGCTTCCTACAGAGACTTTCAGAGTAGTTGCATGTCAGCCAACAATGTAAATGACACTAAAAGAGGGAGAGAATTTGCAGCATTAAATGTGAATTTAAAGGAAATCTTTTTTTTTTTTTTACAGCGTGACTGAGACGTGTGAGCTTCTTTTTAGGTACTTTAAGATTTGGATGTCAAACTGATTCTCTGTGCTTAAAAATGCAATAACTGAGACGAGCAGGCAACACAGGAAAGCTACAGCCCTTTGTGTTTTGCGTCTGAGTTTTTAATAACTACTGACCTGTGGTTTGTTGACAGTGGGAGCTGCAGTCGTTCTCACTGTGGGGGATGAGTGCACACTTATTACTGTCAGACAGGTGGACTGAAGCGGCACTGGTCCAGAATCATGAAGCTATTATTACAATATGGCTTCAAGCTGTAACTTAGATTATGTAGGTTATTTGGGAAGTCTGTGTGTGTATAATGTGTTGAAAGTAGGTTTATATTTTAATATGCATTATTTGTACTGCAGTGTGTGTTTGTCCGTTATTTTCTGTGTGTATTTGTCCTTAATTAGGCAAAAAGTGCGCGTGTCCTCATGCATCACAAACATAATGCCCTTTATAAACAACGGCACGCTGTGTTTTTATGTGCTGCTATTATTGTGGACACCGAGTGCATGTGAGTGGACTGTGATTTGTTTATGTGGCGTGTGTGTGTCCAGGACATGACTTCTGAACAGGTGTGTGACAGAGGTAGCTGTAGTGGACAGGCGTGAACGGAGTCAGCCATGTCACCCTTGCAGGCAGTCTATTTTTACACCAGCAGTGAGACATAAATACTTGTATTATATTAAGTGAAGGCACATTTTCTGTATGTTAACTTAAACCCTCTGCAGGAGTTCATTCATAGTGATGAATTACAAATGAATAAATAAGAAATAATAGTACATTTTATCAGATTTTCTGCAGGTTTAGCTCTGACAGTCCTTTTTTCCTTAAGATCAGTTTATTCTCTTTCAGTACTTTATAACAATGCAGACATAACATGTATTTAGATTATCAAACTAAAAAAGTTTAAATGAGTTTATAGGCTCAAACACAGAAAGAGACAAACAGGAGAGCGAGTAGAAAAGCATGAAATACCTCTAAGTCTATATCAGGACTTTTATTTAAACTAACTGCACTTGAAAGAATTGGGTTATGGGCTTAATGTCGAAGGCGGCAATAAAAGTGTTCCGTCTTCATCCATCACGGTCACACAAGAGGATTCTCTAAGATACTTAACTCGGATGATATTGGCTTCATAAAATGAATGAGTATAGATTTGTTTTAAACTGAATTTGTGGCCCTGTGCTTCAGAGTTTGTTGTTTTCTGCATTATAGGACAGTTCACTACAGTATCTTTGTGTCAACAGGTAAAA
Source organism: Scortum barcoo (assembly GCA_023238725.1). Taxonomy (NCBI): domain Eukaryota; kingdom Metazoa; phylum Chordata; class Actinopteri; order Centrarchiformes; family Terapontidae; genus Scortum; species Scortum barcoo. Next base: position 11,592,373 of record CM041532.1, on the reverse strand, counting down.
AAATGCTTTAGCATAAAGTATACAGAGGTAATGAGATGGATACGTGCAGCCTGTGTTCCCTGTAAGCCTGATAAGTATGCAAGTTTTCCTTCCAGACAAACACTACAGCAGCATATTTCCCTAATTAGATCGTCCATCCCTGATTGAAGGTGCTAATTAGGGAAACTGGCTACCGAAGGACTTGTGTAATTAAATCAGTGCACTCCTCTATGTAAAAAGACTGGACACCAGTGAGGGGGAAAAAAGAAGCAAAGAGGCGAGGTGTAAATGAACACCGTCCTGCAGGTTTATATAATAATAATAATAATCTCATTAGCTGAAGTCTGATGTTTTTTTTATTTGTCAAAGAGTGTCTGAGCTCTCTAAGTGTAAAGAGCACCTTGACATAGCAGGAGTAACACTCCTAATGCTAATAATCAGGTCAGCCAAAGCTGAAAAGTGAGTGTGTGTTAACAGCGTGCTATGTGTTGGACTGGCACCACAGAGGGCAGGAGGTACGTGCCTTTAACGCAGCGAGACAGGACTGCAGGAACCCATTTTGTGTCTGCACACTGTGGTGAGAGTTAGAAGTTAAGATACCTTTTTGTGTTAGCTGGTAGAATTTGTCCCTTCAACTGCGTACTTTAAATTAAATCAGACAAGGTATCAATAACTGAATATAATAGAAAAGATAACTATGCTTTTGATTTACTAGTGCAACTTTAATTTTAATAGGAAACACTTTACTTCTCATTACTTCAGTCCTCTTCGTGGAAATTGTCGATGTCTCTTGCCATCATTATCAGCCATTCAAATATACTTTGACCGGACATAATTTCTTTATTTAAAACGCCTTTAACCAGGGCACTACAGAGGAATATGGCTTAGAGTGGCATAACTTTGTTCCTGCCAATTTTTGAACACCACAATGAGCTGTATTTAACACATCTGGCTCTCTTATAGTGAAAAAGAAGCTAAAACTTCCTCAAAAAAATAAGCTCAAGGCAACCTTTGACGTATTGTAAAACTCCTTTGTGCCTGATATAACTTCTACCTTGAGAAATTAGATTAATCAAACAGCATCAGGTCTTTCCTTCCCTGGGATGAGATACGAGGTGCAGATATTGAACAGATATTGTATCTTGCTCGTGGCCTCCCCTCTGAGGCTGGCGGCAGTAACTCCAGGCAGCTCCGAGGTTGCATCAGCTCATTGACGGACAGCCGAGCTAGCTGGCATTATTAAGACCTCCGAGCCTGTTCAAATAGGGGGAGAGAGGTGTGCGTGTGTGTGTTTCAGCAGCCCTGATTCCACTTGAGGTAGGAGGGGAGGGGGGCGTAGTAATGACAGGCATGCAGCTGGGCTACTGTGACCTCATTTTACAAGAATTTTTTTTATTATTTTTAAAAATAAATAAATAAATAAATTTTAAAAAAAAAAAAAAAAAAGACCCCAGACCGACAGGTGTGAACAGACAGAGGCGAAGGGGGAGGTGATGGGGGTGTGATGCCAGGATGGAGGGTGACTTCATGCTGCTGATCGACCACCACAGGCATTAAAACAAACCAGAGGGATGAGATAATAAAGCATTATGTACAGAGCAGTAGAAATAATGGCTTCAGCTCTCACAGGTATGGCAGATAATTTTTTTTTAATATATATTTCCTATGGATATCTGTTAAGCATTTTTTGGGTTTAATGAACTCTGGATTATGTGCGCGTCTCCAGTTTTGAGGTTAAGCGAATCCTTGATTTCATTTACCGCCAGTTTAGTTTCTTACAGCTCTCCTTTGATGTTGTCGAGCCTTCGTCCCTCTCATCTTACTCACGCTTTCCCCGCTATTTTATGTCTCGTCATATTCTTCAATCCATTCCTTCCTCCCCCTCTTTTTCTCCTCCCCCTCCTCCTCCTTCTCTCTCCGTCTTGGACTCTTACAGTTCACCTCAGGAATCCTGCCTTCTCAGCTGTCCGGTGGTGTCTCATAACAAACCGATTTAGCCTCCTCCTCCTCCACCCTCCCTCCACTTTTCGGCCTCCTCCTCCTCTTCTACCTAATTTAGCCCCCAGCCTTCCCCCTCCTACTCCTGCTCCTCCTCCTCCTCCTCCCCCCAGCTCCTTCGGCTCTCTACCTTCTCATTCCCTTCCTCCTTCGTGCACCTTCCCATCTCCTCTCCGGCTTGGCCTGCTGGCCTGTGTGTGCTGGATTAGGAGCCTGTCTAAATTTGGTCATGCATGGCAAAGGGGGCGAGCACCTGCTGGGACCCCGGCTGGTCCGACCAGACCCTTACATCAAATTACACCACGGCCTGGGCATTCCTGTCACTCCTCTAGCTTCTACACTTCGCTGCCTCCCTCTTTCTCTTCCTACAAGTGTCTTTTCTTTTGCCTTTTCCAGTTCAGCTCGAATTGAATAATGTTTTGCAAGCGGGGCGATTTTATTTTTCAGTCTGAATGTGGTGCAAATCTTGAGTGAAGTTTGTGAAAGAAAGTGTAAGTCAGTATGTTTCAGTTTACATCACAGAAATTCAGATCCTACTAAACTACAAACACTTCACTGCAAGTAAAAGTCATCCGTTCACAAGTGTTAGCAAAAGCATTCAAACATTTATTTTCTACATGCATAGTTAATGCAACAAAAATACAATAATAATCCAATATGTAAGAATAATTTTTAACATTTACTGTAAGTAGTTTAATCTAATAAGTCATCGTACTTTACAAAATGATCATATTTATACAATGCATTTGATTATTTTCATTATTGATCTATCAGTTATTTGGTCCCTGAAATGTCAGAAAATGGTAAAATGTTGATCATTCTCTTTATCAATTATTAAAATAGTTGACATAATTGATTAATCAGCAAATCATTCTAGCTCTAAAACACATACCAGCAAAATAACTACAGATGCCAAATTAATTTAGTGGTATTACAGTAGAGTGGCAGTACAATATTGTCCTATAAAAGGAAATATAGTAAAGCATAAAGTAGTAGAAAACAAAGAAAGTGCCTCAAAGATGTACTTATTGTCACTTATATGCAAATTTTAATACAGTTATGAAGATAATGAAGAGAACGTATAAAAATCATCATCAAATATGCTGCAGTTTTGCACCGTTTTCTCTTCTTCACTTAATGTTTTAGCAAGTGCACTTTTATCCCTGAACTTACTATTATCATGATCAGTCTTCTGATTATTATATCGTGTATTGTTCAAAATCAAAGCAATGAGAAACTCTAAGAATTTAAAACTAAAGTTCTGTTGTTTTGTCTGACCTAAAGTCAAAAAGCGAAAGATGTTCAGTTTATTAGAAAAGTAGAAAATCCACAGAACTGAGAAACTAGAACAAGGTAATATTTGGTGTCTTTTTAATTTCCTGTTGCTCAAATAGCCATTTCCTCTCTCAAGTACGTGTAGAGTCTCCATTTCTCTCCTCTCTCTCCTCACTCAGTCACTTGTCTGGTTTCTCTGTCAGAAACACTTTTCTCTCTTTCCTCCCTCTCTCTCCCCGTCACCACCTCCTCTCTGTCTGTCTCTGGTGCTTTGCCTCTCCGTCCTCCCATGTAGCTCTGCAGTCGCTCTCGAGAGCAGGCTACAGACGCGGAGGCTCGCCACAGAAATGAACCTGCGCCCACGTACCGTACGAGGACGTACACATTTTGATTTCTAGATTGTTTAATGTGCTGAAATGGAAAATCTCTGCTCTCACCTAGTGAGCACAAATGCTGTTTTATGGTTAATTTACATCTCTCTCTCTGTGCTCGGTCTCTCTCCCCTCACTCCACCCACACTATCATCTGTAGTTAGTTATTCAGCTCATGTACTTATTCTGCTTCTACACCCACACATCCTCCAAACCCTGGCAAAGTTTTGGCTCTTCAAGCCAGCACACACAGTTTGGACAGACACACATCCCGTATTCACATTTTTGAAGCTAAACACCATGAAAGCCTCTCAAAATACCATTCAGCGATTGATTGAACGGCCCGATGGAGCCAATTGAATTGTCCCTGATGTGCACGGCTGACGCCATTAGGCAATTTTCCAGACAGACCCAAAAAGCAAGCACTCAGCCGCTGAGAGCCATTTACATCACCGTCTGCACTCGGCCCATTACGCACAGCAGCATCGCCTAATGAACAGTTTGATTTCTAAACTGGGAGGTCCAAAATGCTCCGCACAGCGCAGAATTAGGACCAGTTATGGGGCTTTTATAGGAGCCAGTTTCCTGGTTCAGAGTTGTAGCGCTAATAGACTGATCACACCGTACTTCTACTGCTGCACGATTTGAACACACAGCACCAAACCTGTTGTTGGTCAGTCAAACGGTTAATTAGCGCCATAGCAACAGAAATCAGTGATGGAAAAAATAGTTTGGAAAGGAGGCTGTGATGCACAGGATTAATGAGCATCTCCTGAGTAAACGGGCAGAATACCGACCTGCGTGTGGTTTTGTCATTTGCACATGATTTCATAAAGGTAAACACACGTGGATGGCTGTGTGATGCTGTACCTCTCAAATTGGAGGATTCATCAACATGTCCTGCTGCCTTCAGGCGGCTGCACGGATTTAATAACTACAAACAAAGAAACAAAAGTGGTTCTGAGAACAAAAACCCACCAAAATACGAACAACTCTCTTTGTGCTCCCTCTTTTTGTTATTCAGTTTACTATCATAGAGGATTAAAGAAACCAGAAATCAGATAATTTGGACACCTTTTCTTTAACAATGACTCAAAATTATTAGTTGATCATCAAAATAATTGCGGATTAATTTCATAGTTGACATGTAATTGATTAATTAAGCAATTGTTGCAGCTTTGGTATCCAGCTCTATACTTTTTATGCTGGTTATGTTTATTAGATTAAATTCAATTTAATATAAACACATCTACAACATATTATTAGTTTAACTTATTTTTAATTCATTTTATTTTTCCCCTCTATACTTGAATGTCACACTCTCAACAGTGACTAAAGAGCTGTTGTAATCTTGCACTTCACTTTTGTAATATTTCAGTGTTTCTTTTTCTATCCAGCAATTCCCACAGGGCAAAGAACAGACAGTAAACACAGTAAATAAATAATAATATGAACTACAAGTCAGTTTCAGCTTGTCGGGGACTGTTGAGTCGACAGCGGCCGTCAGACCGACACAAACGTCTCGGCGTGTCTCCCACCGTCAGCAGCCACGGCGGTAACGAGCTCACAAATTGAAGCGGACGGTTCAGGCCTCGCTAAGTAGTTTTGACCTGCTCTCCAGAGGGAAACATTAAGTTTTTTGTGTGTGTGTGTGTGTGTGCAGCAGGTAAAGTTATGTGTCCTGCTGTCAGTGCGGGTGAATGTATTTGTCATACAGTCAGAGAGGTGACCGGCGGTGTAACCCTCTGCCTCTCCTGTTTTTTCTCCCTCAGACCTTCACAGCTTGGTGTAACTCCCACTTGAGGAAGGCCGGGACACAGATTGAGAACATTGAAGAGGATTTCAGAAATGGCCTCAAACTCATGCTGCTGCTGGAGGTCATATCAGGTGGATCTCACACTGAAACACACACACACACACACACACACACACACACACACACACACACACTGAGCCATTGTGAAAGATGTACTGTACCCATTAAAGTTATGATGCTGGTTTTTGTGTGTGTTTTTTTTTTTGCTGCCATTACTCCTTTTTTGTCATTTTCATTTAATGACACTCCTAAACTCCCAATTTTAGATTTGATAACTTTATCTCAAATGACAAGTGGAAATTGCATCTTCTTTTTTTTTTTAAATAGTTTTATTTCATCGCACCTTTTATCTATCATCATTTCAGTTGTAATTCTTCTTTATGCTAATATTTTGTTAATTAGCATAACTTCAGATACAACTGAGACAACATGACATCTCTTATAGTCACAGGTGATTTTAAAAAGTACATTTTAATACAGTTATTGAAAAAATAACACTTTTGCAAGTGATATTAAAGTACAAAAAAAATCCTTAACCCTTAAAGAATGATGGCCAAACAACACACATACTTCCCTGGTTGTTTTATAAAAGGCAATCTTTTTGGTGAAAATGTAATTATCAGGGCTTTAAACCATAATTATTTGATTATTAGTGAATGAATTCATTATTATCATTAATTAGATTGTTTTCTCTGTTAATCAGTTTGCTGTTTGGCCTATAAAATCTAAAATTGTGCAAACTGTCACCATTTTTCAAACCCAAAGGTGACGTCTTACAATGGTTTGCTCTGTTCAAACATGAGTCCAAGAACCAAAGAGATTAGATATAAAATGACATAAAATCATCAAATTCTCTCATTAGAGACGTAAACATTATACTTTTTTTTTGCTGGAAGATCAAATAAGACAACTAATTTATCATCAAAATAGTCAGCAGATATATTCTCTGTTGATCGATCGAGTAAACGTTTGTTCTTGTCTTTCAGGCGAGAGGCTGCCCAAACCCGACAAAGGCAAGATGCGTTTCCACAAGATCGCCAACGTGAACAAAGCCCTGGACTTCATCTGCAGCAAGGGGGTCAAACTGGTGTCTATTGGTGCTGAGGGTGAGAGCCCCGCTCTGACTAACAACTTACCTTGTGTTGTTTTCCCTCCCTCTACCACCTATTTTCATCTCTTTTAATTAATATGCCAAGGTCACATAGTATTTGCATTTCTTGGACCTATTTCTGAGTGCCAGATGGCTGCTGAAGTTCACAGAATTCAGACAAGTTGGCAGCGACAGGAAAGTAAACTACAGATCACCCGTCTGGCAACAAACAGGAAAAATTAGCTGCAATACTCAAGTGTTTTAATATATGCTGAAATAATTTAATTTACTCTAAATGAGCATGTATATTTGAATCAGGGTCTTTTTGTTCATTTAGAGTTTTGGTCCGAAATGTTATCATGTAAACATGTATTATTGAACTACAGGAAAAACACTGCAAATTGGATGAACTAAAGGCAGCAGAGAGACACTGATGGGATAAAAACAACAACATTAACGGTGAAAATGTTCAACATTGATTTCGTCTGTCGGCCCTCCAAACCTGCTCGACTCTGAGGTTAAACACTCAGCGGGGTTGAAAACTGTTCAGGCTGAAAGTTCAAAGTTCACACGCTGAGAGGTTCGCCTGTGCAGCGTTCACATCGCCGCACTTCAAAAGCAAATAGTGGATTTTTTATGTTTGACTTTAATTTTCCTCACTCTAATTTAAAGCATTCAGGATTAAACTGGTTTCAAAAGCAGACACAGAACTTCTCACCTTGTGGAGAGTAATGAGGACGAAGCCTGCTTTTATTCTATTTTATATTCATCACATGATGTGTAATAAGTGTGCATGTTTCTACAGAAATTGTTGACGGAAACGTAAAGATGACCCTTGGTATGATCTGGACCATCATCCTGCGTTTCGCCATCCAGGACATCTCTGTGGAAGGTGTGTGTTTGTGCATTTACATACACTCACACTGACTTTTATGGTAAATATTGTAATACAGCGTTGAAAAACTACAGAGCCCTGACGGGGGGGTAAAAAAAGAAAAATCTTTTGAGAAATGGGAAAGTATTGTGTGCATATGAGACCACCCCCTACATTTCTGTGTGGAAACGACACTACACTAGTTAACTGAGCTGTATTTAAAACTTGTACTTCATTATAATGGTCGTCAACATTATATCGTCTCCAAACAGCATTTAAAACAAATGTTGAAGTCTTGGAGTCACCAGAGTTATTTAATTTATGAACAATTACAAACATCTGGCCAACTCCATGGGCAAAAATACACAAATTTCACTAAATTACATTGACATAAAATTTCAGGAAAAAAAAAAGTTTAATTAAAGAACGAGACTGAAGGGATGTTAAACAAATGATGTAAAGCAACATGTTTTTGAGGAATAACTGAAACTTGTCATTCGTTCATTTTTATTTCTGTACAAATGAAACAAGAGACATAACGTGTCTGTTTAAGGCCAGGCTAGCTGTTTCCCTCTGTTTTGTCTTTATGCTAAGCTAAGCTAACTCCCATCTGGTTGTAGATCTTCTCATGTAATTGTGATTTAACATGAGAGCAATTAGAGCACTTTTAATGGTTACTTACTGACTGATAATAAACAGCCGGTCTGTTATGTGAGCACGACACACAGACCCAGTTTTAAATCTGTGATGTTTTTGTTGTGTCAGTCTTGCACTGCTGAAGTGGAACAAAATCAGTTTTTCTCCGGATGTTTTCACACACTGATGAATACGTCCTCTTGTCTCAAAGCTGCATCAAGAAATGTCACACTTCAGGGTCCAAAAGCGCAAACCTCACAGGATGCGCTGCAGAGAAACGCATTCAAATTATCCACACTTTGCTTCTTTACATGTAGAGTTTCTCACATCAGTCACATAGATGAGCAGCTCGTCCTCTCAGATGTATATTTACTGCTCTGAGTGATTTGTTGCATTTTTGCGAGTAGTAGATCATATTCTACGATTTCAGTCCATCTAACAAATTTCCCTTAACTCGTCGTTGGGCAGGTCAGCTCCCAATAAATTCTTGTTTACAAAGACTCGGACCTTGTTCGCCCTGTCCTTCGTCACACTTCTGACCCTCACCTCCAAGTCATCCTCTTTAACTCCCCTTTTATTGCACTCGCTCTTCAATATCTTCTGCTGTCATGTAGCTCAACTTTTATTTTATTTATTTATTTTTTTTTTTGCTATCAACCTTCCTCTGACCTCTCATAACGAACGTCTCTTCTCTCCACTAGTGCGGGAAATTATTTCTCTCAACCACCAGCTGCACTAGCTTGACGTTAAAAGTGAAGTTTGTTGATAGAAACAGACAAATATTTCAGCCACATGCGCCGGATCTTGATCTTAACCATGTTCTGTGGTCTCTTTACATGATTTATCCACTTTTCATCATTAAATCCACCTCCCAGAATCTTCACATTTTCTCCCACAGTAATTTTTCTGAAAATATCCCTCCTTTTGTTAAATTATAATGCTTGAATAAAATGCCTCAACCATCTGCCTCCTGTCCTCCTTCCAGAGACCTCTGCTAAGGAGGGTCTGCTGCTGTGGTGCCAGAGGAAGACTGCCCCCTACAGGAACGTCAACGTGCAGAACTTCCACATCAGGTGAGTCTGCAACGCCGAACTGTGGCACCAACAGGGAACTGCAACACCTGCAACACGTCTTAAATTTTATATTTTTTTCTCCCCTCTCTTTTTCAAATCTGTCGGTGTTTGTGTTTCCATTTAACATCCTCCTCCCTTCCCTTCCTCATCCCTCATTTTTTTGTTTCCTCTTGCTTTGTGTCATGAATCTTCCCACCTTCTTTCTCTGGTGTTTCTTCATTCATATGGTTTCTCCTCTTCCTCTTCCTCCTTCTCGTGGCTCAGTTGGAAGGACGGCCTGGCTCTGTGCGCCCTCATCCACAGACACAGACCCGACCTCATTGACTACTCCAAACTGAGAAAGGTGCCCTGTCTTTCTTTCCTTTTTTTAATTCCCCTTTCTTCCTCCTCTGATTCGCTGTACTTTCCCTCTTTTGCACTGAATTATAGTGCACAATATGATGGTCACAGTCTTCTTGAATCTGTTCATAGAGCTTTTATTTCAGCACTTTCATTTTTTTTGCATTTTGTATTCTTTGCAAGTGACACCCTGTGAAAATTATGACCAGTGCGTTTGCAGAATATAATATGTGGTAACTCGGTGCAAACATAGTGTTGCAGCATCAAATCTGTTGTAGATGTGATTCAAAAGCTTACAAGTTCAAATTCACAGTCTTGCACATAAGTTCATATTTGCACCAGTATGGTATTTAAAAGATGTCACTACCATTTTTTTTTTTTTTTTTGGGGATTAAATGTTAAGTACTGAGTATTTCGATTTGACCATTTACAAAAAGAGGAAAAGTGTTTGTTTCCTCGGCTGCAGTCACTTCCACACGAACACACGTTTGTTTGCACATCAAAGCCAACATTAGTTTGTTGAATTGATTTTGAACCCTACCTGCGAGTGTCTTACAGTCGTTGTGTCTGCCTGTAGGATGACCCCATTGGTAACCTGAACACTGCCTTCGAGGTGGCTGAGAAGTTCCTGGACATCCCCAAGATGCTTGACGCTGAAGGTGAGGTGGTGAAACAAAACCTTGAAAATCACAGAATGACAAACCTCTGCAGCAGGAACACACACCGATGACGTCCATCGCAGCAAAGCACAGTGCATGACAGCAGATGGTACAAGGACAACAAGTCCGTCTTACCTCAAATTCAACCATCTGCATTCACAAATTAATGCATTTTAAATCACTTTAAAAGCATCTATTAAAGCACTGATGGTTCTGACCTCAATTTTTTTTTTGTTGGCAAAATGGCTCATAAATTCAGGAACAGTAAATCAATGTTATTTACTTCATGCTAGCAATCAAAAAGTATAAATAGAGATTATAAAAATCCTTTTAACTGTACAAGATAGCACACAATAAACATGTGCAGTACAATTCATTAAACTTAATGTAACTAAAAATGTTTTATTTTTCTGCCCTCAGATATTGTGAACACACCCAAACCTGATGAGAAGGCTATCATGACCTACGTGTCCTGCTTCTACCACGCCTTCGCTGGTGCTGAACAGGTCAGATAATGTTATATTTATGATGCAGTGTTTTATTTTACAGTTTAATATTTAGCTCTAGTGTATATTAAGATGTCACCTCTTTGTAATTGATTAGAGCAGATGATGATAAAACACCATCAACATGATATAACAGTAATAAATAAATGTGAGAGATGCATTAATCTCAGTGTCTTTAATACGTCTTATGTGTTGTTATATATTGTTTTTCTCTCTCTCTGTCAGGCTGAGACAGCTGCCAACCGTATCTGCAAGGTGCTGGCCGTCAACCAGGAGAACGAGAAGCTGATGGAGGAGTACGAGAAGCTGGCCAGCGAGGTGAGAAACCGCTGCAACCAAATACGCCCACTCTCAGTCTGTCCCACACTTCCTCCTTCTCTGCATCAACACTCGTTTAAACTCGCTGCTTCTGACTAAACTTTCTGATCCTCCGACTGACTTCACATGACACGGCTGGAAAATCACTGCAGACGAATCAATAGTAAGAAGAGTGAAGGACCAAAGTGTCACAGAAACTTTTTACAGTAAACTGAAATAAATATATAACAGTATAAACAACTACACTGAAATGTGCACAGATTATGAAGATGTATATTATGTGTTGTAATCAATTTAACATAATTTGCTTGATTTTTATTACTGCAAAAATTAATAGAGCATGTTTCAACAAGTATGCTGCCTAGATAAAATGTGGCAACTATTCATTATATTCATTTTGATAATTTTATTGATTGTTTTAATAGACTGTTTTTTTTTTTTTTTTATCAATAAAATGTCACTTATTGACAAATCGCCACCAAAAGTTTCCAGTCTCAGCATTGTGTCTTTAAACTTTGGGTTTTTTTGGGGTTTTTTTTTGTATTTGTGAAGCTGGTGGATCTGCAAATCACTGAAACTCTGGATCTAACAGGGATTAAAAGAAGATAAACAGCCAACTGAGATAGAAAATGTTATAAACAACAAAGTCCTTGTGTATTTTTAAAATACTTTTTATTGGTATTTTTAATGGCAAAGAAACAGTGAAACGAAGGAAAATCTAAAATCCAATATCCACACCTTTGCCTTTATAGAGCTCAAACAGATTAAATGAACCCAAGTTGAGACATTTCGTGCCATTAAGATGTATCCGAATAAACCAAATCTTTGGACGACTCTTCTTTCTGTTCCCTCTGTAGCTGCTGGAGTGGATCCGCCGCACCATCCCCTGGCTGGAGAACCGTGTGGCTGAGCAGACCATGCGCGCCATGCAGCAGAAGCTGGAGGACTTCCGTGACTACCGCCGCATCCACAAGCCGCCCCGCGTGCAGGAGAAGTGCCAGCTGGAGATCAACTTCAACACCCTGCAGACCAAGCTGAGGCTCAGCAACAGGCCTGCCTTCATGCCCTCCGAGGGCAAGATGGTGTCGGTGAGCAGGACGGATTTTTAGCTTAGTAGATTAAGGCATCGTAGATTTTCAGACTCTGACATCAGTTGAAGGATTACTTCGCCCTATGTTGTTTTCCATCCTCTAAATCCTTTCAAAACCCTTTTCTTTGTGATTCAACAAAGACAAAACTACAGATCCAGAGTCCTCACAGAACATCAGTTTAAAATGAAAAAGGTGGAAAGGAAGGAAAAATGCACAAAAAGTATCAGCTGGAAGAAGGACGAGCACAGAGCATGTTGAACTTTAGTAGTTCACATTTAAATCTGCTGAAATGCACAAAGAAGGTTAATTTCATTTAACAGTAATTTCTAATTACTGATTAGAAATTACAGAAATGTACGTAGATATTTCAATCTTCTTAAGGTACACATTCCCCCGACAAAACAGGTTAAAAACTTCTCCACACACAGATAAGATAAAGCCTCTCTCTCCTTCAGGATATTGCCAATGCCTGGAAAGGGTCTGGAGCAGGTGGAGAAGGGTTACGAGGAGTGGCTGCTGACCGAGATCCGCCGCCTGGAGAGACTCGATCACCTGGCCGAGAAGTTCAAGCAGAAGTGCTCCATGCACGAGGCCTGGACTGCAGGTAGGGACGACACAAGAAGAAGAAAATGTGTAAGGATGTTCTGGGGACTCAATAATCTTAAGTCTTAAATACATCTAGTCCTTTTTGCCTGTTTCCACATGGAGAAACTTCCCTCCTTCAACAGATGAATCATTCTGCGGGTTTAACGTCGTCTAATAAAGAAAAAGTGCCTTAGAATAATCATTAAAAACTGATAAGATTCACATAATTAAATTATAAAGTTAAAAAACTACCTGTATTCATTTATGGGGACAGGAAAATAAAAATAAATGCTGTAGGAAGTCAAAGAGAAGACAGAACATCAGAGAAAGGACTAAAATAAGGCTGTATAAATATTAAAATCTTGTTCCTTCTTTGTGTTTCAGGTAAGGAGGACCTGCTGTCCCAGAAGGACTACGAGTCGGCCTCTCTGATGGAGATCAGGGCCCTGATGAGGAAGCACGAGGCGTTCGAGAGCGACCTCGCCGCTCACCAGGACAGGGTGGAGCAGATCGCCGCAATCGCCCAGGAGCTGAAGTAAGACGCCGGGTCACAGAGAGGGAGAGGCCACTGAGGGTGAAACAGTGTTTAGGGTTTAATTTAGTATTTTATCAGCGTAATAGAGGGGCGTGTGTGTTGGGGGGCGTCAGAAGTAGTGGTGATGAAGAGGAAGAGACATGGGAGGAAACGAGGGATGAGAACAGAAATGATGTTATATGGGGGGCTTATTTGGAAACTGTTGGAGGGACCGAAGAGGAGAAAGCGAGCGGCTCCTAATGGTCACAAGATATCAAGGATGTGAATACAGAGAAGAACAAAGGATGCAACAGATGAGCGCATTAATGAGAGGGGTAAAAAGATGAAAAGAGGGTTCACGAAAGAGCAGAAACCTCTGATCTCACTTTTTTTTTTCTCCACACAGTCTCCAGACGATCTCTTTGATGTTATATACAGTATAATGTGAGCCGTTCTGCACCGTAATGCTGAATATGTATGTGTGCCGCCCATAATTTATCATTCATTACTTCAAAAGGAGACATATATACGCAAAAGTACAATGATCTCAGATGACCCCCCTCAGATGGAGAATAGAATAAAAATCCAGAGATGGCATTAAATATTTAAATGTAGACTGCAGATTTTTTTGGGGAAAATGTGAGTTTAACTTCCAGGAATAGTTTGTCTGAGGGCTTTTAAAAGGTGGCTTTTTCTTAAACCAGCTGTGAAGTTGACTGCCGAGCATGGTCTGTCGAGCATTTAATTTTCACAGTATGGATGATTGATGTCGCTGTCTGTCTCCTTCAGTGAGCTGGACTACCACGATGCTGCCACAGTCAACGCCCGCTGCCAGGGCATCTGTGACCAGTGGGACAACCTGGGCACCCTGACCCAGAAGAGGAGAGACTCACTGGAGGTGAACCCACTCGACTCCACAAATACCTGTTATTTAATTGTCTCTCCGCACTTTGTGTAACACGAGTGTTGTTTGCGTGTCTGCAGCGTGTGGAGAAGCTGTGGGAGACCATCGACCAGCTGTACCTGGAGTTCGCCAAGAGGGCGGCGCCCTTCAATAACTGGATGGACGGAGCCATGGAGGACCTGCAGGACATGTTCATTGTCCACAGCATCGAGGAGATCCAGGTACAGCCAGCGTCATCACACAGCAGCTTTAGGTTTTTAATGTTTCAGTATGTTTACGTGTCTGTCTTTAAGGACTGTGACTTTCTTAATTGTGCTGTAAACCATCTGATTTTCCCATAGTACAGATAAAAATGTATGATCAAGAAGACTTCATGCAGTGATTTACTTTCAGTTTAACTTGTTACTTCACTCTATAAGAACACTTCCATGCATCATAAAATCCATAAAAGTATTTCTCAATTTATAGTCTACTTAATAAATCTTCATTGTGTCCCGAAAAGCTAAAAATGTAGATTAATGAAACGTGTCTCTCTGCTTAAAATTAAATGTTTGAATCTGAAGGAGGTGGTAATAAAGAAGAAAGAGTGAGCAGAAAAATATCAGTATTTCCCCTCAGGCAGATGCAGTACTTAAGTAGCAATGAACCCCCTGTGGGATTGGAGTGGGAAGCCGTATCGTGACGTTTTAAAGTTTGTTGTAAATCAAGACTGAACTTGTGAGCTGACGTCTTCTAAACGTCTGACTTTGGAAGTTTTTTGGCTGCACTTGAATGCATCTTCTTGGCAGAATTTTTCTGTCCTTTCAAAAGGAAGAAATGACACAAACAAATCTTTTGTGTGAGTTCTGGTGCACCCAAAATAATAAATTCGACAAATGAACTTCTCAGTAAAACAAGATGTCATGATTTTAAACTCAAGGTCAAACATTTCATCTTCAGCGTTTGTTTTGAATCTCCCCCGTTCTCCTTTTTCAGAGTCTGATCACCGCTCACGATCAGTTCAAGGCCACTCTGCCCGAGGCCGACAAGGAGCGCATGGCCACGCTGGGCATCCACAACGAGATCCTGAAGATCGCTCAGACCTACGGCATTAAGCTATCTGGAATCAACCCTTACACCAACCTCAGCCCCCAGGACATCAGCACTAAGTGGGACGCTGTGAGTTATTGTAATCAATATTATAGATAAAGCCAAGCAGGATCGCCCTCTGAATCTGCTTTTTATTGAAGTTGCTGTTGTGTAAACAGGAAATGTCAACCTGCACTCCCCCTCTGCATGCTGCATTTGGTCATCTGGCTAATAATAAGTACATTTCATACATAGCGACATGTCAGAAATAGTACAGTACATGTAGGTTAGAGTGAAACTGAATAATGCCGGCTGCAAGCTCTCAGGGCAAATCAAAATAACTGTCACACTGCGACTGCTCCGTCTCTGCTGGGAAAAAATATATTTGTTCCAGTGAGACTCATGAAATAAAGAGCTGGACTGGAACAACTAGATTCAATCAGCAAACCTCACTAAATTCATGTTAGATGATGCAGATATTCATTTATTGACTGTAAAATGAGTAAATGTGTTTGAATGAGTCTGCCAAACACAAATCTGGTTACCGTGGTTACGCGGTTGCAGCATGTTTTTAGCCTGAGGAAGCCGTCTGATGTCTACATAATTGCCACAGCAAGCTTTAGTTTCTCTTGTTTTTCAGAGGAAGCTCTCATGACTTTAATTTGTTCGCCTGCAGGTGAAGCACCTCGTTCCCCTCAGAGACCAAATGCTCCAGGAGGAGGTGGCCAGACAGCAGGCCAACGAGAGACTGAGGCGCCAGTTCGCCGCCCAGGCCAACATCATCGGACCCTGGATTCAAACCAAGATGGAGGTACAGTGATCCTGAAACAGCACGCCAGACTGCCAGAGGTCCAAAAAGAAATGTTACTGTAGAAGAAGAATCTCTGGAGTCGCTTTAATACAAATACAAGCATTTATTTAAGACAAGGGGACATTAAAATAGACATTTTATAGTAGTAATAATAATAATAATAATAATAATAATAATAATAATAGATAAAATAATACTTGGTAAAATTATGTCGAGCAAGGAAAAAAATATATTAAAAGCAATAAAAGTAGACAACAACGAAAGTGTAAATAAAATGAACATAAAAACTCAACAAGAAAAAAAACATTTGATGACTCCATCGCAGGACTTTTCATTCAAATGTCTGCTCCGTTTCCTGCCCCTGAACACCTGCAGGAGATCGGCCACGTGTCCGTGGACATTGCCGGCTCCCTGGAGGAACAGATGAACAGCCTGAAGCAGTACGAGCAGAACATCATCAACTACAAATCCAACATCGACAAGCTGGAGGGAGACCACCAGCTCAGCCAGGAGTCCCTCATCTTCGACAACAAGCACACCAACTACACCATGGAGGTACAGCGGACTTTACCGTGGCCATGACCACACACTGACCCCTCCACCTGTTTTGTTTCTTTGCTCTGACTGTGTTTCCTCTTGTTCCTGCAGCACGTCCGTGTGGGCTGGGAGCAGCTGCTCACCACCATTGCCAGAACCATCAACGAGGTGGAGAACCAGATCCTGACCCGTGACGCCAAGGGCATCAGCCAGGAACAGCTCAACGAGTTCAGGGCCTCCTTCAACCACTTCGACAGGGTGAAGCGTTCACTGACCTCAGACACACATCTTCATGTAAACTGGGCAATTTAGCTAATGTCTAAAACAATAAATATGCACAAGAAAAGAACAGGAAGAGCTCACATTTTTATTCTTTAATAATTTACATGCATCTTTTTTTGCCCTTTAATACTTGATATCCTCTCTCCAGTAAGAAATTGACAGTTTTATATTTCCTTTGCAGAAGAGAAATGGCATGATGGACCCCGACGACTTCCGTGCCTGCCTCATCTCCATGGGTTACGATCTGGTTAGTGCAACATGTTCAAGATTTAAAAAAAAAAAAAAAACCTTCAGATAAAGATTGAACGTCTGTATGCAGCTGATGTTGAGCTAGTAACATCCTCTTCCCCTCCGACAGGGTGAGGTGGAGTTTGCTCGCATCATGACCCTGGTGGACCCCAACAACACGGGCGTGGTGACCTTCCAGGCCTTCATCGACTTCATGACCCGCGAGACCGCCGAGACCGACACCGCAGAACAGGTCATGGCGTCCTTCAAGATTCTGGCTTCAGACAAGGTGAGCAGACGAACATGGCAACACCAACGAAGACTAACTTAAATATCATAATGCTCAAAGGTTTCACACTTTTCATCATTTCTATCTTGTAACACGTCACAAAATTACCTGGTGTTGTTAGCAAAACTCCTTTTTAATTCTGGCATAATGTTTCCTCGGTTGCCATTGCCATGAAATTATTTTAGTTGAAGCGGGACAAATCTTCCCTTTCTTAAATAATCAATAAATCTCTCCCCTTTCAGAACTACATCACGGTGGATGAGCTGCGCAGGGAGCTGCCACCCGAGCAGGCCGAGTACTGCATCAGTCGCATGACCAGGTACATCGGAGCCGACAGCCCCGCCAACGCCCTGGACTACATCTCCTTCTCCAGCGCCCTCTACGGGGAGAGCGACTTATAAACACAGCCGCTTCTCTTCACCTCCACCTATCCCTTCTTCCCAGCTCCCATTATTTCTCCTCTGTGGAGAGAGCGATTTAAACCCCCTCCCGCTGTCCTTCTATAGTCTTTGTTCTTATTATTTTTTCCTCTTTTCAAATCTTAACTTCTCCTCCCATCTTAAAAAAAAAAAACAACACTGCCCAGAGAGGGTGAGAGTAGAAGACTTTGCTCAGGTCTTAGGAGCCGTGTGTGGACGGTCCCTCATTTCTGTTTGAGAGGCTTTAAAAACCAGGAATGTGCCGGGTATTGCACTGAACTTATGTAAGCAGCATTTTACATATAACATACCAGCCTTTCAGGAGACGTTGAACAGAAGGAGATAATGAGGGAGAGAAAGAAAATCTTGTTTTGAGCAAAGCCTCCTGCTCTCCCCCTCTCTCTCTCTCTCTCTCAGATGACTTTTTTTTTTTTTGTAGAAGGGTAATTAAAGAAGAAAACGTGATAAAAATGCTGGTTGGTCAGTTGGCTTGGTTGGTTGTGTATTTGTGCAGATGCATGCTATGTTGAAGTTTAGAAAAAACGTCTTTGTGAGTCTCCGACTCTTCCTTAAATCACACAAATGGCATCATTAGGAGCCTGTTAAACACTTCAGTCAGCGGAGGAGAGAAAGCAAGTTAGGTGCTACGAAAGCCAGTCTAACACTGAAAACAAAAATACCACAGCACTGTGAAACCTGAATGTAACCTGGAGATCTTAACGCCTTAAAGCTCAGGAACAAAACAGAGAGGGAACAGGAGCACCCTAACTGAGTATTAAAAGATGAAGACGGCAGGCAGAGAGAGCAACTCGGAGCAAAGCACTGTGGGGTGAATTTAGACAAAAGAGGGCCACGGCTGGAACGAAGACAGAAAGACAAACGGCCAGAGAGATCGATCCCACACACCTCTCTCCTCCCCGCCCCCCTTTTTAGCTCCAAACGTACGGAGAGAGGTGTCGAGCAGCAAGAGGCAACAGGGCATCAGGAAAGTTGTGGACTAAATGAGAAGGATCGATACTGTACGTGGGACCGTAGTGGGCCTGTGTCAGTGAGAAGAAAAAAAAAAAAAAAGGTTTTGGTCCCCGTTCACAGGTCGGCCATGATGACAGTCAGTGCGAGTGCGACTCCTCCCTGTGCAGTGGTGACGGTGACACTTTGGTTTCATCTGTGCTCCGTTCTCCTCCTCAGTTCATTCTGTCCATCATCACCGACGCCACAAAAGTTCACTTTCTCACAGTTAAATTTTAAAAACCACAACTTGGAATAAAAAAGGAAAATTATATTAATAAACAGCAGTTGTTTGTGTGTTTTTTGGTACTTCATCAACTTCTCTTCCTGCCTGTTCCCACTATGAAACACCATAAAAATGTTTTATCTAAGCTGTAGAGGCGATAAACTGTCCAACCTTTAACCTCCACACCAAGGTCACATGTCAGGGTCGTTGTCGGGGTCCCAGCAGAGGTGAGACGGGAAGTCCATCTGCCTCTCCCGGGCGTAGCGTATCCAGCGCTCCTCATCCCCTCGGTGCGTCAGATACCTGCGGCCCATCCTCTGCTCGAACTCCCGGAGGTCACACCACAGCTGGAAGTCCTGCAGCAGGAAGAGAAGGCGAGATGAAGACGTGACACGAGGGAAACCTTTAAATCCTGCTAATTTTTAGCAGTAAGACAGCACTCCTTATTTTTGGTCTTTATGCCACCTTCAGCATTAATATATTAGGTAGACATCCTCATGTACGTTAGGGCAGGTAGTAGCTTGTATGAAACTGACAGACTAGAGAGAAACGTTGGTACATTGATTATCAGACTTTATAAATCAGTGCGTTATATATGACCTGCAGCCAGGGGTGTCCCAGAGCTTTGCCCACGCTGAACCGCCGTCTGACCGCCACCTGCAGCAGGTTGTTTATGAGACTCACAGCTGGAGAGGAAAAAAGAGAGGATTTACTCAAGGTGTTTTAAAAATGGTCCACTGGAGTCACCCAGTGGCCAACAGGAGAAGTTCATTTAGTGTTAAGATCACATAGCGTCAAGATCACATAGTGTCAGTGAAAAGCTGCTAAGAAATATATCCTCAATAAATGTGTTGTTTGTTTTTTTTTACATTAAAGGCACTTAAAGGGAAAATTGAAGCAAACTAATATAAGAACAAAGAAATATAAATGTGAAAAGCAGAACTACAGCTCGAAAAAGATGCCAGCAATCTTATTGTGAAGGATCTTTAGTATATTTTTAGTGATTCCAAGCAGGCAACACCTTTAACTCTCCATGATGATGCGTTCAAGGACATCTGTATCGGTTGCCAAAAAGCCTCCCATTCATGATAATCAGTGTGTCCTTAAAAAGCACTAACGAGAAGATTTCAGGACTAATTACCCTCCAGTGAGATGGAGGACCAGGGTTGTCGTGGGTACATGAAGGTGGCGTTGGTGATCTGCTGTTTGATGTCCTCGTCCTCATTGAAGGGGAACGTGCCGCTCAGGCTGACGTACATGATGACGCCCACCGACCACATGTCCAGGGAGCGGTTGTAGCCGCTGCTGCTGATCACCTCGGGCGCCAGGTAGGCCGGCGTGCCCACAACCGAGCGGCGGAAAGACTTCTCGCCGATGATGCGGGCGAAGCCAAAGTCGCACAGCTTCACCTACAACACAAACGCAAGAGCGGATGTTCAACGTGCTGCTGCTGCAACAACGTTTGTTCTGAAACAACGATCACAAAATCCCACCTGAGGGAAAGGGTCCGCAGAGGCCAGCAGGACGTTCTCAGGTTTCAGGTCACAGTGAGCGATATGTTTGAAGTGCAGATACCGCAGAGCCTCGAGGATCTGCAACACAGAGAGTGAGGACAAAACCATTAATGATTAGTTAAATGTTTTATTCTTTATTTATGCAGGAGGTCAAACAGAAACATTTCTATTTTAGTGTATCCTGTCTCCAGTTTTTGAGACAGATTTAAGGATAGAATCCATAAAAACATATCAAAGGAAACTGTTACTCAAAAAAGGACTCAACCTGTGACAAGAAAGAACAAAATCTGACTGCAAATCCACTGTTTGTCAAAACTACCCAGAGATGAAGATAAACCGATGTGCACTGATGTGTTCACATTAGTTAAGACACCATCAATATGATCTACATAACCAAAAGAGTGATGTTCCCATCTCAGATTGTTTCATTTAAAAAGTCCTGAAAATGTCAAACTCCGTATTTCCAAAGATAAAAACTAGGAAAAGTCAGAAAGTAGTGTCCCAACCTCCAGTTTGGAAAGCACTGTCCATAGAGAGTAAGATTAAATTTCCAGAATTTAAACCACGAGACAGAGTGTTCAATAATTGGAAAGTGACCTCACCTGCATGACCAGGAAGCGGGTGATGCGTTCAGGGAGTCGGCCTTTCTCGCTGGACAGAATCATCTCCAGCATGTCTCCATGGAGCTTCTCCATGACGACAAAGACGTGCTCCATCGTCTCGAACATCCCCTCCACGAGGACCACACCAGGGTTGCACAGATTCTGGGAAACATACACACACACTTATGAGGTTTTACAGACCATAATCAAAACCAAAAATATGGATCTAAAACCTGCATCAGCACCTGCAAGATGGCGACTTCGTTCCTCAGCTGTGTCTCTTGTTTGGTGGGAAAACGCGTCTTGTCGATTACTTTGATGGCGACAGACCGACCAGACTTCCTGTGAGTACCTGAAGAATGAGAAATATGTCACTTGTATAAACTTTATTTAAATGGAGAAGAGCCTCACTGAGATTAAACACTGGAAATGTTCACTTTATGTGACATTTTGGTGATGCTTTATTTTACAGGTTTGTAAATTTCATTTTAATTTCCTGCTAAGTTTCCTAAAAAGTAAGTCTGTAACTGGCACCAAATTAGATCAAATTAAATCAAATCAGCGCTCAATTAGCACACTTCTAACTAATTCATTTTAGTTAATCGCTTCCTAGAGAGTCTATTGGTCCGTGCACAGGAGCTCAGCTGAACATCAGATCTGTCTACCTGAAATAAAACAGCTCAACATAATATCATGGATGAATTTATGAATAATAAATCAACAATGAATTACTTTTTAAATGGGTTTCATCTCACTTTACCCCGTAAATAAGTAGGAAATAACAGGATTTTTAAAAAGAAATTATTGAGGGAAAAGTTAAAAAACATTCCCAGCTGATTCTGTGCTCAACTTCTGGTCGTGTTTCTGTGATCATTCGTAATCAGCTGACCTCTGTACACCACTCCAAACTGTCCTGAGCCCAGCACCTCGTCTGTGAAGATCTGATACACCGAGCTGATGTCCTGAAACACACACACACACTCATTAACACACTGTGGTAGGATGATATCTGATTATACATTCATCAGAGTGGAGCTGATCCTTACCACGCTGTCTCTCCTTGAATCTCTATCTGTAATCAGAGCAAATCATCATTCAATAAGCGCTTATTGTCTTGAATGTTTTAAAAAAAAATGAGTGTCTCATAAATATCCAGCAGGAGGGCGTTTCGAGCTCACCCTTCTTCTCCTCACCGTGTCCTCCGCTGCTCTGTACGGGCATCAGAGCCTGGCGGATGGCGCTCTCCCAGGCGGGTCCGCTCTCCCCGGCCTCCACGCAGTACACCAGCGAGGCCGTCACCACCTCCAGGGAGTGGGCACTGTTGCCCGGCAACAAGGGCACACAGAGGTGGGTGGGGCCTCGGACCTGCAGCACCTCAGACAGAGCGATCTCCTGGAGAAAAACATACACCAAGATGACACCGAGAACAGACTGAAATTACGCATTATCTGAGGATATCGCAGTTACATGTTGGTATCCTGTAATATGGAGGATAAAATACTTTAAAGGCAGTACACAAACATACAAGGTGTGGGGAGCAAACATCCTGCCGTGCTCTCACTGACGGTGATTTAGTATGAACAGAAGCACACCATGACTCCTAACCTTGTAGTACTTGATGCTGCTCTCGTTCTGGTACAGAGTGATGCTCTTCCAGTCCAGGATCCAGTAATGACGTTTCCTCTGAGAAAACAAACAGAAATAATTCATAATCCGTGTATGCAGCAGCCTTGAACAAGTTAATCCTGAAGGACTGGAACACACTGTGAGGTCTGCTTTTTTTGGTCGATGCCCGTGGTTTGTTATGGTCGAGTTTAATTTTTCATTCGTGTGTTGAGAAAGTTTTCCTCCTTCTGAAGATAAAAACATTTAAACCCTCTTTGGATCAGCTGAAAACGGGCTGTTTTTCTGAGCTTAGACTTTTTAGAGCTACGTGGTTCTCACAGAATATGAACAAACATTTGATGCATTGCTGTACAGTAAACTAGCTAACAGTATATGAAGTGCTTGAGAGGAGCTCAGTGTTAAACATCTATACTAGAAAAATGCAGCATACACATCAACGCAGCAGTAATAGTAATGCAGAAACATCAGATATAAAGTAAAACACTGACTGGGAACAATTTACTGCACTATGAATACTTGACAATAATACTTTCACCTAAGTAAGTAAGCTTGTACTTGTAGTGGAGTATTTACTTATTTAAGTACATGACCTTAATACTCCTTCCACAGGATAAAAATCAAATAGCATGAAAATGCTATTGCTGAAAAATTCTTTGTACTATGATGATGATGATGATGATGATGAGTGACTTGAGGAAGTGAGTTGCTTTTAACCATATTTTAATTTGTGAGTGTGTGTGTGTGTGTGTGTTTCTCACCAGTGTGTCAGTGTCGGTGTGGTGCAGCAGCCACCCCTCCCTCAGGACTCCGCCGGCTCTCCTCTTAGTGTGATGCACAGACTGGACGAGCCTCATCAGAGGGATGTAGCTGCTGAAACACGGACTGAAGGAGGGGCAGAAGGAAAAACAAGGAAAGGACATGAAACAGGCTGATTTAGGGGTCAAGTCACTTTTCTTTATGCTGATGGAGCAGCTGTGAAAGTACCCTCTAAAAGCCTCCAGGGGGCAGTAGAGTCCAAAGCTCGCTGACACTGACTTCGTCATGCAGATGAATTCAGTGATGACAGATGAGTGTGTGTTTTCAGTGTGTGTGTGTGTAGGTGGCACCTGACAACAGCTGTGAGTCAGACTCAAACCTGTGACATCATCAGGACCAGAGAGTGCCACCTTTTAAATGGGGTGACATCACCCGAATAAGTTAACACCCCCCCTCTGACCTCATTGGCTCTCGCGGTTGCTCATCCTCTTTGTTCTCAGCCATGGACTCTCCGTCAGTGGACATCTCGTCGTCAGAGATTTCTAGTGTTGACGTACAGGTGAGCACCGACTCATTGTCCTCCTGGTCTGATGGGCAGCTGTGCGTCGCTGCTGAGGACTCTGGGAAAGTGACATATGCAAACAATATCAGGGCTGCAGTTAATGATTATGTGCACATAAAACCTACTTACTGATTAACTGTGAGGGTTATAAAATGACAAAAGAGTCTTGAAATTGCTCGATCAACAACATAAAATATTTGCAACTATAAAAAGACAAAAGCAGCAAATGTTCTCACACAAGAGGCCTGAACAAGCAAATGTTTGGCATTTTTTCTTGATGAACGGGCACCGTGGATGTGTACATGACATTTAACAGCAATCCATCAAATGTTTGTTGAAAATCTGGACAGGAGGTTAAACAGCCGACTGTGGCTTTGCCGTGCTGCTAACGTGGCTGAAGAGCCCACAGAAATGTACAACCTAAAGGGATTTATTAATACAGGAACATAATGTAGGAAAATTTAACTTCTGCTAAAATAATTCTGTTTACAATCTGTCTTTGCCATCAAATTTTAACACTGAGCTTATCTTTTCTGTACACTCGACATCTGTTGCATGTGTGTCCGTTCTGGGAAAGGGATCCCTCCTCAGTGACTATTTCTGATGGTTTCCCTGCAAAGGGGTTTTTTGGGGGACTTTTTTCCATTTAAGTGCAGGATTTAAAGGGCAGAGGTTGTCGTAAAGCCTCTTGAGCTAATCTGTGATTTGTGGCAGATACAGATAAAAATGGGTGGCACAGCGGTGTAGTGGTTAGCACTGTCGCCTTCACAGCAAGAAGGTTCTTGGTTCAATCCTCGGTGTGAATGTGAGTGTGAGTGGATTGTCTGTCTTTCTATGTCAGCCCTGTGACTGACTGGCGTCCAGTCCACCCTTGCCTCTCGCCCAATGACAGCTGAGATAGGCTCCTGTGTGTCAGGATAACGCAGGTATAGATGATGGATAGATACAGATAAAAATGACTTCACTTGACTTTCATCCGGCTTTGATCACATTTGCCTGATTCATCCCCACAACTGAGAATCTAAAATGAGTCCTGAATCTGGCTTTTAGAACGGAAGGCTGAATCAGCTTTTGACTTATATATAGAAACATCAGAGCATGGGGCCTTTTCAAAGAAGCATGATCTAATAAGAGTTACAAGCCCAGAATACAAAATGGAGACCAGACCAGAGGACTGGCTGCTCTCACCTTCCCCGTTGATGCCTCTTTTCTCGCCCGGACAGTCTCTGGGGACCAACAGCTCGCAGCGGCGGTGGCAGTTGAATTTGCAGTCTGACAGAGCGATCAGAGAGAGACGCTCACATCATGTTTTAGTTTTCTCCATCACAATTCACACAAACTACCAAAGATTTGATCCAATCTGCTTCCACAACAAACATATGTTGGCCTGTTTGGGCCCGGTTTGTGTTTGTGAAACTTGAATGCACAAACGGCTCATCAAAGTCAAGATGCTGCTGGAACAGAGCCACAGTCGAGCAAGATGTTAAATATTAATGATAATGTTGCTGCTGCAAAAAGAGAGTTTTAAAACAAAGATCAGCCACATTCATCCTTCAAAAGAAAGTGAAGGTTAATTTATGACCATGGGAACAGCTGTTTGATTAAAACATATTTAAGTCAGTCAGTCATTTTTCCTACTTAAGATTTTTTTTTTTTGTGAGCTTCCAACCTCATTACGGGTGCTCGGTTATCATGAACATTACCTTAAACTTAACTCGCCTAACTACCCGCAAGAGTTTGAATTTGCATTCCTCAGTGTTGAACTATTCCTTTACTGAATCGGATATTAATACATCAGCTGCTTCACCCTCACTCTCTTTTTTTAACAAAGATTTTTGATCCCTTTACTTGATGTCCACATACACACCAATAAAGATGGATAATATATGTGAGATTCTATCAGACGTTATATTCAGCTGTACACATTGTGACAAACAGGAACTTAGATCTATTTTAATCGGTCTCACCTGAGCACTGCAGCCCCTGCCTGAAGAGCCCTTTGAGCAGCCGGTGGCAGTACTGGCAGACGGTGGGTTTGGTGTAGCTGTGGATGTGGAAGGTGTGAGGGACCTGAGCCTTGCTCCTGCTGTCGCCATACCCGATTCCCAGCCAGACCGGGGGCTCAGCCCAGGACGGAGGCCTGGAGGAGGGCTTGGACATGCTGATCTGGTGAAGGATGGACAGATCATCTTATACCGGCTTCAGTGTTTCCTCTCATGCGATTAGAGGTTCATTTCTTTCACATTTATGTCTTTACCTCCTCCAGGCTCCCTCCTGCCTGATTGGACAGGGAGTGTGTGCGCGGTCGTCGGGGAGGAAACAGGGAGAGGCTGGTGCTGACCTGACGCCGCGATTGGCTGCAGTCATTGGGCAGCTGGAAAGCACAACGTTTATGAAAGTCTAATCCACAACCTGAGGGGAAGCAGAGGAGAGGAGACAGGCTGGTTTAGTGTTCTGTTTTCTCAGCAGCAGCACATTGATGATACTTGTAAATTAAACAACAACTTTACCTTTCATACTCTGCAATGGTTTATTAGGATATTTGGATATTTAGGATATTTTTATTAAAGGACATGTTGAGGAGAGCGAGCGGCTTTACCGTCACACTTTAATCCCTGTCGAACGAGGCCCCACAGCATTTCTCCACAGTGGTGACAAAAAGTGGGAGTCCGGTACGACCAGACCACCAGGGAGTGTGGCCGGATCCTCAACTTGGTCACTGACGCCGATTCTGAGTCAGATTGAAACAAAGAGACGACGTGCGGTCCGGTTACACCACTGAAACATGTCTCAGTTCAGCAAAAGTTCACATCTGTCCTCTGCTGGCAGACTCACTAATAAAAACATCTGCATTCACACATTTGCTTAACAAATACATCTGGTTTGCATGTTTGTTTTTTTGCTGACCCCAAACAAAAGCAGCTCCACATTATCTGTTTTTTTCAACATGTTGCATCCTCACTGTGTTAGTAATTCATTCAAGTCATTGTAGGAGTTGTAGAAATATACCAGGCACAATTTATAGCCTGATAACCTTGCAGAGTAACTGTTCCAACATGCACACGAATCAGTGATTATATTCACAATATGTCAAAAATATGCATGTTCCTATTCTGCAGTGAAATTTGTCTCTGTGGTCAATCACAGCTACCTAATAAGTAGATCTGACTTTCATTTAAAATAAGCTTTCCAGAGTGTTGCTTTTCTTGTGGCCTTCATGATAAATTTGTATTTCATGGCCAAGAACGGAGTAAGAATCTTGAGTATGGAGGTTGATCTTCCACAGTCTGCTTCATGGTGACATTTAGTAGCTTTGCAATGCTTGTTGGCACTAAGAAATACTGACTGAGCACCTCACAGAGCTGACTGTGTCATTCTGAGAAGTGTGAAATGGTAACAAGGTGCACTAAAAGAAAATATTTATGTAATCAGAGACATTAAAAACACGCAGCATTCGAGTTGTAAAATCTTCACGGAGAATTTCCCTCCAAAATAAGATTAATAGGAGATGAGGTAATAAAGAGCCAATATATAACCGAAAGATGTCTGGTCTAAGCTGTTGACCTCTGACCTGCGATGATGACCTCGATGAGGTCTCCATCCTGCAGCTCATCGTGCTCCGTCAGCCGCTGCAGCAGCAGCTCTGAGGCGGGCTGATGTCTGAACAGCAGGATCTTCTCCCCGACGCCCACCACCCTGCAGTCTGGAGCCTGAACACACACACAGTCAGTCCTCATGTGAGAAACGACAAACATTTAAAGCTTTCTGAGGTCCTGATAGAATCAATTCAGTCCACCAGATAGGAGTAAGTTAATGAGACATAAACAAAAGATGTGTGTAACAGCTCAGTGTGGAGAGTTTCTGCACGGTTTGAAAGAAAGAGACACAGTCAGCACAACCTGGAGAGAAGTTCAACATTTGGAGGGACAAAACAGAAAGAGGCAAAAGTATTCTGAAGTCTTTTTATTAGCACTAGAACTGTGGTTGGTAAAAGCAGAAATGACTCTGGTGTGTTCAGCAGATAAGAGACCACAGTTGTCATCTGCATGCGCTTTATTATGCAGCATTGTTTCAACTTTCTTCATGAGGCAGGTCAAGCGGTTAGCGAGGATGGCCGAAAAAGGATCAGTACTCATCAGCTGGTTAATGATGATCTGAATCGAAATCTTTTTCTTAGTAAACATTTAAAATTCTACCTGGATAGAATAAAGAGAAATATAATATTAACTTTACATTTACTTTACATTATTCTCTAGCATGATTTAAAAAACATGACATACTTAAATAAAAGTGGTCATGTAAACTTCTCTGGTGTGGATGGACACCCTTAATAGATATTTTTTATAAATATTATGCACCAAATGATCTGAAAGTACTACTGGGTTTTTTTTCTTCAGCAGTGACACACATAGAAAAGCACGTGATGCACTTGCAGCAGTGCAGTCATGCTGCCAGGTTTGTGTACAGTGAATACATTAAAATGTACAACACACACATGCACACACATTCTTCAGACCTGCTGCCAGGAAATGTAAGAAAAGACTAAAATTGAAATAAGAGTTGGTGTGAGCTGCGTGTTTGCGTGTATTTGAGATCGTGTGTTTGAGATCGTGTGTTTGAGATCGTGTGTTTGAGAGCGTGTGTTTGAGAGCGTGTGTTTGAAGCAGGGGGGGAGAGGCTGTGGTCGGAAAGTTTGCAGTGCTCGTCGACCACACAGCCTCTGTAACAGAGGCAGTGCGAAGACCAGACCAGCTGCGACAGAGACCAACGTCGGCAGCTTGTCTTTACACGGCCTCAGTGAACCGCCGACCTGATGAATGTGTGTTTATGGGGTCAGTCTAACGTTTGAGACAGATTTGAATTTAAAAAAAAAGAAAAAGCGTCATCTCAACCACTCAACTGTTCCAGAGCTGGTATAAAAAGCTCACATTTGACCCCATTTTAACAGCATAAAAACCTGGTTAAATCAGATTTGGTAGTAAAGGGGATACACTACCTCCGTAAACTACAGCCAAAACACTAAAACCCCCAGACAGACAAAGTTGCAGACAACCACCACACTTTTACAGAGCTACCTACACAATCCTCCCTCATGTGTAGGGTGACCTTTCAAAGTCCACTTCCTGACGGTGTTTGAGAGGCTCAACTGAATATTTTCCAAGTGGGACTGTGTGAAGGGTTAGAGCACGTATTCATTCTCACATGTGCAATGTAAGCACCCAGAGCTTACCGCAAACTTGTTTTTTTTTAATCATTTTTATTATTAACAGCAATTTTAAGCCCCTTGTTTTTCACTTTGGAGCTGCGGCAAAGTTTCCACAGGAGCCGCTGTGGGTTGAGCAACATCCAGATCATCATCACTATATATTTTCAGAGCCTGATTCTACCTGATTTACACTTTTAAAAACTACCCACCTGCCAGACATGAGGGGGGTTTGCAATGGAGAGAAAGGGGTAACCAAAATTTCTTTTTGTGGCGAACACACCTCCTCAGCTGCTCCAAAACCCCCCCCCCCCCAAAAAAACAGATGCACCAATTTCAAGAAAAATCACTCAGTTCTGTCTTTAAAACATAAAGATGGGCACACTTTTTGTAAAATGGTCAAAATTGATGAGGCAGAAGTAAAAGCGTCAGACAGGTCAGGCTCTTAAAAAAAAACACCTTCCTGATCTTCTGCGTTTAAACCCTTCAGGATGCCGCTGTAAAACGAGGCCACCACCAACGTGAGGTTTCATCTACCTTGTGCTCTATGATCTCTGCAGCCAGCCTCTTGGCATGGCGGTAGCTCAGGTTGGCTGCGGGGACTTGAACCACCTCCCTGAACAGGCCAAGCTGGAAGTGGACCAGGACCGGCGCCACGAGACTGCTGGGACTGGAGGGAGCCACCGCGGACATGGAGAAGGATCCTGCGGCGAGATGGGATTAGTGCATGGATTATTTAAAAAGCACAAAGACATGTGAAGGTCTGAGACGTCATAGATATAAAACCTACTGAGGTTCACTGCAGAGGATGGAGATAATCTTCTCCACATTATCCCTGGCATCTCACAATAAAGCACATTTTAGTCTCACTGTAAATGTTTAGATATTTGCCTTAAAAACAGCTGCTGAGGATGTGATAATAGTTCAGATAAGTGTCACAAACATTACCTTAAACAGCCATCTGCCAACGTCTGTACCGATCTCTTATTAAAGCAGCTCATACTTTTTCTCTACACAAACAGCCTTTTGGAGTGAAACTTTTTTATATGACCTGATGTGAAACACTGACTGGTGAAGAGAACACCACAGGACACAAATAAAGGGTACTGTACCGTGATCAGGATCTCATTAAGCTACATAAAGGTTCACATCGATTACAGAGATAAAAACAATGAAATAACATCAAGATACTCATTGTAATTAATCTTACTTTCTATTCCTGGTTCATTCAAGCTCCGATCTTCCACCTCAGGTCGCAGGATTGAAACTCAACAACGCGACAGCTGATCAGTGTATGACTGTGTCGCCGATTCTTAAACGTGAACGCTGGTGGGTTTGGTTTCCTTTTTGTGGGGCTCGGCTGTCATCGAGACAGGAAGTTACAGGGAGAGACTCACCTCTGTGAGCGCTGCGACAGAGCAGCATACGGTTAACACCCCGAAGCCCTGGCTGTGAAAACACACACACACACACACACACACACACTCTGAAATAGTCAAAACCATCTCAAAAGACGCGGTGTATCTTCTGAATGCGGGGGCGTGGACGAAAAGGTACATGACACACAGTCGGTTTGAAAAGTGGAGTTTGTTTTTATTGAACCTTTGATAAAATACACATTAGGTTGGCCCCTTCACAATAAGATCCATCTAATCATCAGCAGTACAGGAGCTGAAATTAACAGACCCCCTCCCCACCCCACACATATACAAGATCCACCATCCACGGCTCTGAGTAAACGCACTCGTCTCCAGAAATATCTGGACGTCAAGGAAACAGAGATCTGCTCTCATCTTTGAGGCTTTGGATGAACATTTACCACCATTTTAGTTTCCTCTCAGCCGTTTTATTGAGCAACACAAAGCGGTAATGTTCATATATTCATGGAGTCTGTGATTCATACAAGTATGTGATGCTTGAGAAGTTCCAGTAAACCTAACTGAGGGTGAATGAGTGACTGATTAATACAGTAATGGATTGGTTAGTATTGGTATTACAGGTGTGTCGTGTAGCGGCACGCAGACACCTACAAATTAATGTTACACTAACTTTTATACACAACTATATGGTGCTGAGATTGTGTGTGTGACATTAAAGAAACTCCCCATTATTCTTATGTGTGTGAACAAGTGACATACAGTACACATACATATAAAGGTTGGATAATTCTGTACATTATTTGCTGCGAACGACACTTAAAGCACTTTTTCACTCTCAACGTCTTTTCAAAATCACTTCACTTTTTTCTTTTTTAAAACAGCAATTCCTTCTCACTTTAACACTTTCTTTATTTCTTCCTTCGTGTACATTTTTCTTCTTCACTAACTCAAACCTGCGCCTCCTCGCACATTCAGCACAATCAGAAGCTGATAAAATAATGAGCACTTTTTTTTTCAGGCTCAGCAATGTGATTTCATCAGAGGGTGATTTCAAGAAGGGCGACTTCGGGTTTATTCACGGCACTTGGCGATGGTGTGCACGCACCATCGTTGACAAAACGCCTCTATGACAAACCCGCATCTCACCATTTTTGTAATGACTTTTGTTTTTAAGCTTTCTCGTATTAGGAAATGTAAGAATGAGATGGAAGAAAACTTACAGTCCATTCCCTGACAGTCTGTGGAAGTGACGCCACAAGTTGCTGAGCCTGATTTCGACTTTACAATAATACGTGTACATTCTGCGGACAGTTCTCTTGGTATTGGTCTTGTTTTGTTGGAGTTCAGCTCAAAACAACAGAAAAATCAAGTGTAAACGCCACAGAGACCTCACAGTCGACATAAAATTCAACATTCAAATAAATCAGTTTTCAGTACCTTCAACGTAAAAGCTGTGAGCCAAAACAGGAAAATAAACAAAAAAAAAAAAAAAAAAAACGCATCAGCACAACATGATTCATCGTGGAGGTCGGATGGTCATCAGTCAGATTTCTGCGAGCGTTTGATTACGACTGATGAAGTCCATCCAAGTCAGCATTAAAAACGCAACACTGAGGATTGTTTCGTACAAAACGATACATATTCAGCCACTGTACACAAGGGAAAAACAAATCACAAGAGGAAATCCCGTAAATGAAAGTAAACAAATGGCAGCTCGTGCACTGCGTCAGCTTCAAACAAATAATTAAGGTAGTTTCACGTTTTTAAGTCAGGGTTGATTATGCCTCGAATATCCTGTTTTAATGATTGTAAACAAATTATATTTAAATCTCTCTTTCACAGCAGTTTCCTTCATTATCGCTCAGACTTATGACTGTTTGGTAAAAGTCTAGATCCAAATCCAAAGCCTTTCGCGGCAGATGTGGAGAAAAGGTACCTAAAATAATGACTGTAGTGTTTAAATTACACTTCCTGTTGTGCCACATGTTGTATTTAAAAGAAATGACGGAGGTCTATTTGTGAATTTACTTTCAAAGAACCTTTCAGGCTCTTCTTCTTTTCCTGATGTGGCATCAAGAAAATTCATTTCCAGTGGAAGCCACCACGTACCAGACTGTCACGCTCAAAGTGCATTATTACAGTTTAGACTGAAACCTGGTAGTTTATCGTGAACGTCAGCAGACTTCAGTGATTGAGGTACTACATTTATCAGCATTTTCAACCTTTTCATTGACCTGATGAAGTTAATTGCCTGTTCAAACACTTCCTTTAACTTTCCCATCTTTCACTCACTTCCAGTCTTCCCCCTTTGGATCAGCAGTACTGTCTCCCACTGGGACTCTCTTCAACCCAATAAAGTGTAAACGAAAAAGAAAAGACAAAAATAATAAATGTGCATTATATACAAAGAATGAAATATCAAATAATTTAAAACTGTATATACATAAAAACAAGAAGGCAAAAAGTGAGGTTTAAATGGTTAGTGCTAATGAAATCCCCAAAGATTGCTTGTGTTCTCTTTTTATACCTTTCTCTGATAAAACCTAAGCGGATCGAACCTTTTTTCTTTTTTAACCGTCTGTGATATGCATTCAATGTGTAGCTAGCGTAGGCAAACACTTCATGCTACTGGTGAAATATACAGAGTGCAATGTTCCTTTCTGAACTGAAAGCGGAGTACATTTAGCCTACCTAAGGTTGAGTGTCTGCACGTGAGAGTGTGGATCGAAGGAACGGACCCATCACGATGTGGATACGATGCTTTGCTACGGTGCTATGAGTCAAGAACACGAGGCGTTCAGGTGCAGACATTCCACTTTCTAGTAAGCAGCATGCTGATTAATGTGTATCTAAATATTCTCTTTTCTGATCGAGGGCAGCGGTTTGTACAGCAGAAAGCAGAAGCGGCGGAGACGAAGACAGCGTCTTACAGGATGGCATTTAGTGTGATGATGCTTTTTTGTTTTCTCTGTGTTCTTTAAAAAATATGCTGCAGGTGCAAGTGTTTGATCTCGCTTTGAGCTTTAAGTGTGTTTGACTGATCAAACCAAGCTGCAAACAGCCTCTCCTCGTCGGGCCGCTCTGCGTCTCCCCCGAGTCCCACCTCCTGACTCTGGTCTATCCGAGCAGGGAGCTGCGTCTGGATAGGTCCACGTTGCTGGCGCTTAGTCCCCTGCAGTCTGAGAGTCCGGAGTTGGCGTCCTAAAACAGACCAGTTCATGTTCAAACTGCTGTTGGACAATATAAACAGTGTAATCTATAGAATTTTTATATAATCCTTATTTGATACTTGGTGCAAATCAACAAGCTGGACAGATATTTACATAATGTTATTTCACCTGTACCAGTCTGTCAATATGAATGTTTGTACTCAGGCCGAGTCAAATCATGTGCTGTTTAGATGGGATGAAAGAGTGATAAAAACAGTTGTACCTGTGTGGTTTCCTCAGTGCTCTTGTTGAGGAAGTTGAGGGAGCTCGCTCTCTTCATTCTGAACAAAAACAAGACAAACAATGAGCCTTGAACCATTAAAAACTCATCAGCACCACGTCTGTGTGTTGTTCTGAAATAAAATAAATGTTTTTAGGTACAAATAACCAGTGTCACAGTGTTGATTGTTCAGTCTCCAGTCATCTCTAGGTATATGCCCAAAAATAATTTTTTTATTTCAGTGTTTTTAAATCAAAATCAATGTTTTTTATACTAACTATTTACATGAAAGCTCACACACACACAGTAATCTGTAATCTTACCCTGGGTTACGGGGCTCTTGAGGTCCACTCCCCTGCAGTTTCTTCACCAGCATCTCACTGCTCCTTCTCAGGGCGTCACGAATCTTTCCCGAAGGAGCCGCTGCGACGCAGAGAGCCGTTACCATCCTGAGGAAAGATGAAAAAACAAATCAGTGTTTACTGGAGACATTAAAATCTGTAGCCTGTTCTGTCTTATGAGCCTGGACAGACTGGACAGACAGGGCTACTGTTTAATGTTTTTGTTTTTATCACTGCTGAAGGACATTTCTACATTTACGAGAAATAATGCTTAATATCATAACTACATTATTAATATGCCTTTAACTGCTATGGGCGCAAACATGTGACCTTTATGTGATGATATTATGATCATTAGTGTTGAAGTAAACTGGTGTCTGTAAACTCACGCCGTTCCACTCAGCAGAGTCGTCGCCCTCGCTCTCCCCCCGCTGTCCCCCCTGCCCGTTGATTGCCCCTCCAGCTCCCCCGTCCTTCAGCAGCTCCACCACCTTACTCTGGTTAATGGCATCGATACCCTGAAAGAGAGAGCGAGCGAGAGAGGACGCAGACAAAGACACAAAGAAAAACAAAGATAGGAGAAGAGTGATTAAAGGGATTTCTCACAACAGCTCACACAGCACGACTGCGATCGTAACGTTTTCTTTACAATGTAAACACATTAGCGTCATGACTGACCTTTAAATCACTTTGGCAGCGCTTATGGGCCAATAAATCATAGCTGCAACGCCCGTTGAAGTAATCAAGTGACGGAGCCGCAGTAAAGAGCCCAGACAACTAATCTAAGAGCAATAACTCAACCACTCATGCAGCAGTTTGTGTTTGTGTAGTACCTGTTTACGTGACTTGCTGGCGCACTCCTCCAGGGTTTCTGCAGCCTCCAGTTTGCCCTGACGACGGTACAAAGCTCCCAGGCTTTTGAGGGTTGTGTTCACTGTGGGGCTGCAAAAAACAAAAAACTGCAGTTTTTTTATGTTTTTTTTTTTTCCTGTTTTATGTCATAAGAGTAGGTTACACATATACATGAAGTTTGGTCACACATTATTTCTCATAGCTAAGGTTAAATTAATATCAGTTTGCAGAGCCAGTTCCTTTTATTAGAAGTGGATATTTGGCACATGTGTGTTTTTCAAAGCCAAACTGAATGGAGGTAGGAACGAGCGAGGAACCCTCTCATGTTCCCTTGAGGACCTGACAACCCACTTAAAACCAGTTTTATCAGTGACTTTTACTCTCACAAGGTTTACAGTTTTTCCTGCAACAAACAGAGAAAAAATGGTAGATTTGCTCTGTGGTGGCAACCTTAAATTGATTCAGAATTATTATTTTAAATGGTCTTCCACTAACACGGTCATATCAAAAAGGCACTGACAACACTTTATTCGATTTGAGAAAATATACATTTTTATATTTCAACACTAGTATTTACAATTCATATCTGAAAAATGATTTAACTGTGAAACAAAATCAATCTGTGCTAAGCCAGTACTCACTGCAGTACACCTGCACACACACCAAAGCCTGTTTATGTTGCATATCATTTGTGTATTTGATGTGTTGCTGTGTTTCTCTTCTTTACCACTTTTCAGGTTTTTTTGGCATAGAAAACAACAAAACAAGTCTTTGGCAACTAGCAGTTTTCTTTTTCTTTTCAGTTTCCAGTGAATTCAACTGTCTGACTCACCTGTCCACCTTGCAGGCCTTGTACCAGCTCCCGTACTCTACATATGGGCCAGAGTCCTTGCGCTTACCCTGGGAGGCAGCGACAGAGACAGAGAGAACATCACCTTATTAAATGAGCCTACTAAAATGTTCTATGTTCTATTTCGATGTCCAGTCCATTTCCATTCTAAGCTGCTAACCAAACACAGGGTTTGGGGAAAAGGTCAACCTAAACCACTGACCTTGCTCTCCTCTCTCTCCTCTGCGTGCATCCAGATTGGCTTGTTATCATCTGCAGAATGAGGACAAAGAAAATCATGTAAATGCTACTTGACATAAAAGAATATTATTAGTGAAGGACAACACTGACAGTAAGTTGCAGCAGAAATGAGCAACAATCCCTGAGCTGAATAAATGTCTATCCATGTAAAATTTTCTAAAAACAAGCAGACGGCCTCTTTTCATCAAACTCCTGCAATGCCAAATTCCTGCCAAGGCCGTCTCTCGTGCTGGGCATGTGAGCACATAAGGGTTCGACAGGCTTAGCAGCAGCCGGAGGGAAACATCAACATTAAGCCGCCTCACACGTTTCGATAGCACGAAATAATCCTCTGACCTGCTGAGGGGGACGGCAGGGATCAGGGTGTGGCCAAATCAAAAACCCGAATACAAAAACAACTGAAACTGTCAGGGGAATTAAAAACACGTCCACTCATGGACATGTTCCATCATAAAAAAGAAAAAATGTTTATGCCAGAAAAAGAATATTGTTGTTGAATTAGAGCAGTTTTAAATCTTTTGTCTGTAAAAGAGATCCCTAACTCTCCCATAGACCTGCAGTCTGAATGCTGGAGTCTCTGCTTACTGTTGACAGAGCCAAACTCCTTCTCGTGCGCCCTGGTCAGGATCTCTTTGTAGAGAGCCTCGGCATCTTTGAACTTTCCCTGCTTCAGGTAGCACGTAGCCTGCAGAGGAGCAACGCAAACAATCTTTTATTCATGTGTCTTACCTGGAAAACCTTGTAAACGAAATATATATTTGAAATAACTAAATATAAACACATCAAGGGAATGGTTAGAAA
This sequence comes from Scortum barcoo, assembly GCA_023238725.1. Taxonomy (NCBI): domain Eukaryota; kingdom Metazoa; phylum Chordata; class Actinopteri; order Centrarchiformes; family Terapontidae; genus Scortum; species Scortum barcoo. The sequence goes on along the minus strand of CM041532.1, from coordinate 11,555,322 downwards.
ACAGAAGAGCAGGAAGTGAAGAATTCTGTTGAGCTTAACAATAATGTCCCCACCAGGTTATTCTTGGTCTTGGCCACATTGGGATCATCGGCTCCCAGTTTGGACTCGTAGATCTCCAGGGCTCGTCTGTAGTAGTACTCCACCTCGTCATACTTGCCCTGGTTCTGACAGAGCAGGGCCAAGTTGTTGAGCTGCTTTGCCACATCTGGGTGGTATTTCCCCAACACCTGGAGACAATCACATGGAGTGTTTCATTACTGCTTGCATGAGTGTGTATGGTTTATCAAGACAGGAGGTTTGACGGTTACAAACACAAACTCTCACCCACATAATCTGTCTAGAAAACACTTCCTGTTAGAGTTGTGTGCCTTTACCTTCTCTCTGATCTCTAGCGCTCTCTTGCAGAGAGGTTCGGCCTCCTTGTACTTGCCCCTCTTGCCGTACAGAACGGCCAGGTTGTTGAGGGTCGCGGCCACAGCGGGATGATCCTTCCCCAGTGTCTTCTCTCTGATGGCGAGGGCGTCATTCAGGAGGTGAGCTGCTTCTTTGTACTTGTTTTGATCCCTGGAAGCCAAAACAGAAAAAATAAAATGCACTTTGTTAAAAACCTGAGCAATTTTTATTGGATAGCAACTACAAATGTCAGTCGAATGAAATCCTCTCCGACCCCCCACCTGTACACCAAGGCCAGGATGTTGAGCATGGTGGCTACGTCGGGGTGGTCGTGACCAGACGTCTTCTCCAGGTCCTCCAGGGCTTGTTTGCACAGCGGCACGGCCACCTCGTACCTCCCCTGCGAGGCGTACTGGATCACCAGGTTGTGGAGTGTCCGGAGCCGGACCGGGATCTCGTAGCCTCCCTGCTGGGCTGCCACCTCCCCGCTCGGCTGGGCTGTAAGACAGAGAGGAGGATTTAGTTTTCTTCTCCAACTTTGTAATAGTCACGGCCTGTCTCCTTTTCATTTAATTACAAACATGTTTCTCTGTTGGTCTCACTGTCTTGGACGACTAGCTTTTGCTGCAGCATCTCCACACTATCCCATGATGCATCCCGCAACCCACGTAATTTGCTTATCAAAATCAGACAAAGCAAACCTGCTCCAGGAATCGGCCCTTATCCAGCAGCACATGGTTGTCAAGTTCAATCCAACTGCTGCTCTATTTCTTCTTCTCTACTCAACTATTTTAATCTTAAGACTGATGAAGTCCGGGAACAGCATACAAATGTTTTAAAATGTCTCTTTTTTTGGTTGCACTGTTGCTCCTATTTTTATAGAGAGAAAGCTGAGAGACAAAACTTCCAAGGAGCATTTATGAGAAGTCAGTAATTAATAGTTGAAGAGACCAAGAGACAAGTGGTGAAGTCCGGCTAATGGGGAGGAAAGCTGAACGAGCCAAATAAGCAACCTTTTCTATTTGCAATTTGGTTCCACTTTGTTGACACTGATCCACAAATCCATTTACAAGCCTGAGCTTCCGTTTAGACAGTGGATTTATCATCAGCTCCTGCTTCAGATACGTTCACTCCACTCAGCTGAGGGTAGGGCTGTTCGATTTTGCCCAAAAATAAAATCCCAGATTTTCTTCTCGCAAAACCCGATTTCCGATTACGATTACGATTTTATTATTTATTATTTTATTATTTTTGGTGAAATAACAAAAAGACATTTTTTCAAATATGCTATTTTTTTGCACATTTTGCAAACAATTTCCCCATCGGGATGAAAGTGCAAACCTTTCTCTTTATTAAACAAAAAAATCCCTCAAGGGATTAAAATTTAAAAAAAAAATGTTATATGAACTTTTGCCATCTGGCTTTGCTCCATGCTATCTTCTTGTAGACGTCTTGTAAACAAAAGAACAATCCCTTTGGGATTAAGTGAAAACCTCACTTTCACAGTAAACTTAAGGTTTCTTTTTAAAAAACTTCTTTTTTAAATAAATAAGGCTTGATAAAATGTAGTTTGTATCCCTAAAACAAAAATTAACACTTGCAAGTTGCAAGCATGTAAGTTATGTGCATGCTATATCCCTGATGGAAAAAACTAAACACCTTTTCTAATTTAACGAAACAGGTTCTTTGCATGTTAAATAATAAATAAATAAAATAAATAATAAAATGACCCATGAGGGAGGAAGAGGTTGTGTAATGTCTGTCAGTCAGTCATGTCCTGTGGCATGTTACAACACCCCCTCCTACACTAAAGAGCCTCTCTGACGGAGGGATTGAGAGGTGTTTCTTGGCTAGCTTGCTGAGCGTCGCAGCCGTACCATTTCCAAACAACGGACTTGCTCTTGGTCTATTTGGCAACAACATCCACGCTGGCCTTAGTGAACGCCGACATGTTTGTTTGCAGTATGCGGGGAGAGCACGATGGGAGGAAGGAGGCGGAAGTCACTACGGCAATGAACGGGGGCTGTACCGCAATTACCCTAGTTCAAGTGAAAAATCGTTTTTACGATTTACACGTTTTTAACATCGTCCTAACTATATAATCCGATTACGATTTAAAAACGATTAATCGAACAGGCCTAGCTGAGGGCTAAACTGAAGGTTTGCCACTAATACAAGGCGCTACTTATGTTGAGAACAACTCGTGCCTCAGTGTTTAAATTACTCTAGAAGTTGAGGCCTCAGGGCAGCGGAGGTCTGGACTGCTACTGATAAGGCCTGACTGTATCTACGTGATTTTATTTTGACAGTCTATAAAAACAGCATTCATTCTCTTGCTATGCATTCAGTTTGGTATTTATATCTTCTACTTCTAACCACTGTGTGCTGCTGCACGTCTGACTTGACTCCGTGTTGGTCGTTAGTTCTGGGGAAAAGGTCAACTTTACACAATGTATGTGACCAATTATCTCTTCAGCCTGTGGTCCGCCTCTACTTCTTACTCTCCTCCAATATCAGGCACTTAGTCCTGTAAACTGGGTTTCTATAGTGATTCTTGATTCTGTTGATTAGATTTAGTCCTTAGTTGGTGCTTTTCTTTTTTTTAAGGCTAAAGGCTTATTTGCATCTGTTGCTGAGGTTCAGACTGGTTAGACAAACAGGACAACAGACAAACCTTTTTATACAATACATACAAATATGCCCCGTCCCCTCCAAAATAAACAATAGTAAGTAATAAGAAAATATGAACTATTTTAATAACTGATAAAATTGCTTAAGTGACTTCTCAGGTTAAAAAAAAAAGGTAACCGGTTATGATGAATATCTCTAAGTACTTTATATAAGCTCTATGAATGTGTAACCTTGAGCTCTCAAAACAGATTTTACAGTTCACCATTAATCAATTAATCCAATGTGTGTGTTTATTTAGCATCTTGTTATCATCTCCTGTCTGTGGTCTAGCAACTGCTGACGTCATACCTGGTCCCTGGTCATCATCGTTGGGGAACAAGTCATCCAGACTGTCCTTTGAAGCGTCTCCTCCACTTCCGCCGCCGGCTGAGCTCTGGCTCTTCTCCTCTGAGGGCGAGACGTCATCGTCGAACTTCTTGATCTGGTTCATGAACTCCAGGTGCTTTTTCTCCTCCTCCAGCTGGGCGACGCTCTGCTCGCTGCGCTGCAGCTTGTGCTGCGTTCCTGCCAGCTCGTCCCGCAACCACTGGTTCTCTTGGCAGAGCCGGCGCACCTGAGCGCGCAGCTTCTGCTTCTCCGACTCCACGGCGCTCAGGTGGCTCGACAGGGCGATGATCACCTGGGGCAAAAGGGAAATATGAGAATTTAAAGATATGGCAGTTTCTTTAAACTCAATTTTTGGTGGCTTGTTCAGAAACTGTGCTTTACCTGTGCTTCTCCCAGGCCCAGCTCGATGGCCTCTAGACTCTTGCGGAGTAGTCCAGATTTCTCCTGGGCGGCGGGTGGCTGGGTGCAGTCCAGCAGCGAGTTCAGGAGCTGGGCGTGTTCACCGCGCAGCGTCTCCAGGCCCTGGATGACGGCCTTCGTGTTGAGGACAATCTCATCCTGGCTCAGTCGCTCCAGGGCTTCTTCACGTGGATACACCATGGTGGACATTGCCCGGTTTCATACACACTGAGACAGAACACAAAGGTGGAGACTGAATTTCTTTATTTAATCAGCGGGATGGGACGTGTTTCTGCTGAGTGCGCGTTATTTTGTCCTGTCCTACTCAACGCAAACAACATCCTTTTATCTGTCGGTCTCTGAGGTCAAGCAGAGGCAGACGAGATAAAAGAAGAAAAAAGGCCACAAAAGAAAAGAAGAAAAAAGAAAGGGAGGTGGGGGAAGACTGAGAAAAGATGAAACAGGATACAATAAAGAGGAGGAGACACGATGTAAAGAAATACTAAATGAGATGAGGGTCAAAAAGAAGGAGAAACAAACTCAGCTAAAATGACAGATAACAGAATAAAATCAACACAGATTTATTCTCTCAGGTTTCATCGTGATAGTTAAAAAAAAAAAAAAAAAAGAGGAACAATCATGTCTCAGCCAAGAAGTTCAAATCTATTGTTTTAACATTTCGAACCCTCAGGGGAAACATTCATACCCAGTATGTTCCTGCCGAGTGCGTTTCAGAGACACAGCTTCATTATCACCCTACGCACACATGAGAAATGCAGCGCCATAAACAGAAAGATTGCAGTAAAAATAACCTTAATGAAGAACACACAATCGGCAAACACCGGCAACAGGATGAACACAATGTTCCTGAGACACATTTACTGCATGATGGCACATTTCAATTCAGAGTTTAGAGAGACAGAAAGAAGATATGAAATATTAAATATGACTTAGTTGGATACTTTCTAATGTTTTCCCTCTGATCTTCCTGTTCTCAGTCTTTCTTTATAATTTCAAGAGGTCACCGGCCAAACAATAGTTTCCCATTTCATTGTTGCATAACATGCACCTTTGTTTGACAAGATGGAAATGTGTGTGTGTGAGTAGCATATGCAGAGTTAAAGCCCATTCAGATTACTACAAGAGGATTCCTCCAACCTTGAGGCTGACGCAGCAGCTCCCAGTGACCTGTGAAGCCAATTAAAATGAGACGACAGATCAGCTGGTCCAAAGAAGTGCGAGTGATTCAGGGTGAGGTGACCAGGGCCCGACAGGGACGACGAGTAATCTGCTGACTTTTAGCTTATCGCAGGATATTTCAATGTGTACTTGCTAAACAGCAAGTGATTATATGCTGTGACGGCCTGAAAAAAACAGAATCTAATCTGTGAAGTGTCCCAAAGCTCAAAGTAACACCTTCAAAAGCTTTTATTTGTCAACCAGCAGCCCCAAAAGTCCAAAAAGGTTGTTGATTAAACTTCCATCTGCCTCCTTTCCAATCAATCACTACTAATGTGATCTTTCAGAGGACATCTATTGTCTAAGCAGCGGGGGATCTGCTCTCTAAACAGAAATCATCCGTTCATGAGTAATGACGACCAAACAGATACACACAGATAAATTAATTATTTACTCCTAATGCAGCCTTTAGTGGATAAAAATATCTGGTATTTGGTAAACAACATCTGGCATCCAGATATCAACATACATGCATCTCCCAATATTAGACAGACCCGAGCAGAGAGATCTGGCCTATTAGTCAGGACTGCATGATGCCCTCCATTTAAGGAATTATACATGTCCAGAGTCAGAAAACAGGCAGGAAATATCACTGCAGATCTATCAGACCCTGGATATAACCTGTTTCCACTCCTCCCCTCTGGTAGGTGCGACAGAGCTCTGTACGCCAAAACTACCAGACACAACCAGAAGTTTCTTTCCTCAGGCTGTCACTGTGAGTGTCAGAAACAATCCGATATATATATATATATATATATATATATATATATATATATATATATATATATATACACCTCTTGTATATAAAGCTACCTACCTGTTGAAGTAATCACATTTATTTCAGCCTTGTTTACACTCTGCATCATTGTCTGACTGTCCACATTTTACTGTTATTTCTTTTTTCTATATGTATATGTATTTACAGTATGTATATACACACTGTTATATTAATTTATACTTGTCCATGTTAGTTTAATGTGTATGTTTTATTTATACCAAACTGTTGTCCTTGTTTTAAACTGTTTGTCTATTTCTGTGTGCTTACATTGGCAGCGTTGTAAAGACCAGTGCCACATTTCTTGTATCTGTTCACACACTTGATCAATAAATCTGATTCTGAATCTAAATAGTCACTTTTTATCCTGCGTGTCTGAAACACACTGACCAGCAGCAGAAGGGCAGAGGAGGCAAATTGTGCAACATCGTGACTTTCTCTCTCCGCCTGCTTTGATGATGGAGGCGCACCTGTCTTCTCTCTCTCTCTCTGTGTCTGTCTAGCTCTCTCACCCCCCTCCCCTCCCATCTGCCTCACACACTGACTGCAATGCACCAATATCCACACATCCTTTCAAATCCACTGTTTGCAAACGCAGAATAAGAAGCTGTGAGATGTCAAAAAAAGCATTATCCTTACATCCACCTCATCCCTCATTTGTGCATCTTTACCTATTTTTAAGGCAATTATTTAATAAATAGACAAGCCGGGGGACGGTGGACGGTCGAGGCCTGTGAGCCGGGAGGGGCGGCAGCGTTTGGCTTGGCAGCGGATCAATCAAGGTGACCGACAATAGATAATCGTAATGATGATGATACTAAAAAGCGACCCGAAAAGGTGATTCATTAAAATAAAAGGCGTTCAAATGCTCGTTACCGACATGCAAAGTGTTTGTAAACAGTGCAGGCCCGAGCCAAGCGGCGTTACACAACACGTTATAACCAGGTGAGTGTGCAGGTTTATTTACAGCATGCACATATGTAATAATAACAATAATGACATGCTGAATTAAAAAGTGCTGGCTCATAAGTCGGAACGATGGCCGCTGCAGATGACACATTTACGGACCGCGCCGAGGACAACGTTTGATTTGACAGCTCGCTAAAAAATCTACTTGTACACACGCAAACTGTTTAAATAAGACGTCATGCAGGTTTTAGTGGTGTTCATCCGTGTTTTTACCTTCATCGAAGACAAGTGCGACGCTTTCAGGGTCTCGAACAAAGCGGCAGGACAATGTTGTGATGCTCCAGACGGGACAGGAGGCAAGTCCGCTGACACAAAACAAACTGCTTCCGGCTGCGCTTTTTCAAAATAAAACCAACGTTTCAGTTAGAGGGACGACGCAGTCTACCAAACACCACAACAGGGGTTATCAACGAGAATATAATTATACCACTAAATAAAAAACACCGTTTTCCTACAACAAAAACGTGTTATAACAAAAATAATACATGCAAGTATCAGCCAGAAATTAAACAGTTAGTTTTACTTTGAAGGACTCTGGTTGCTATGAACAACCGTGGAGGAAGTGTCAGAAAATGAAGATGACGGAATATAATCCAGAATAAGAAATAATTGATGTGAAAACAAACATATTGTGCCATAAATGCAATGCACATGTAACAATCTTCTACAGTTTTCAGTTTTTTTTTTGTTATCAGAAAAAAAACTGAGACTGATGAACTTTGTGATGTCATGGTTGTTGTGGTAACTTCAGCTTTGATTGTTAAGTGTAGTGTTGGGATAATTTCCTTTGTACACAAATATGAAATACAAAACTTATAATAAGAATTTAAGTTGATAAAAAAAATCTATCACAACAAATGGTGATAAAATATGTATTATTATAGTTTTTATGATGAGTCTTAATGGAACGGTCATTTTTGACCGGGAACACAAAATCGTTTAACATGAAATGAACACAACATGAAGGTTAACTTACCCAGACTGTCGCTTCACAGTGAAAGACAGCGCTCAGGAGCTGTTTAACCAGTCCACAGTGGTCGTTACCGGCTGGTCATCCCCGCAAAATAACTTTTGTTCGGCTGAAAGTGAGATTTGGATGAAAAATGGTCGCTCTCCCAAATCCACATCCGAAGACGAAATAAAAGGTCAAGATGATTCAGGTTAAAGGCATTTTCTGAGCGGGGCGGGAAATTATGTCGCGCATGCGCATAGCCGAGTTCCTGGTTAGCATCTGGATCGTCCCGGAGATCAATATATCTATTTTTAAACAGATACTGACTTAAGAGGGCGGCTAAACTGAGTATTTTGGAAGTTTAACAAAGTTAACATTATTATTTTGTCATATCATTAAACAACTAAAGCCCCTGATGCTTTGATTATTTAGAAGTTATAGTGTTATAGTGTTGTTTGGTAATGGATTTACTCGCTGCCTCTTTATGTAACAGTAACATGATAAAAGCTGGTTCTTATTAATGCTATTTTTTAAAAATAAACTATGTTATCTCGTTAATTTGGCATTAAAATAGGATGTTGTCGCCGACTGACTGGTAAGTTTTTGACAGAGCATGATGTAGGTGTAAGGGTAGCCTCTTGCTTTGCTGATGCTCTTTGTATCTGAGATACAGCGTTTACCCATTTTAATGGTTTATCTCTAATTAAAAGTGCTTTTATTAATGCAATTCTCTCATTTATTATGGGGATATCTCACTATTTCATGTGATTAAAAACATAAAATCAATGTATTCCTTGTCCTCACTGATAAGTCAAAGTTCTGTGGGAATATATATATAATATGTGTACATTTTTGGTTCATCTTTGTATGGAAAATGAACTAAAAACTAAACTAAAATTAAATTGTTGTAATATGTTGCAATTTTACCAGTATAAAGTAGTTATATAAGCTACCAACAAACACGCACACACAACATACATGTTGTACATTTGAAAAACAAGAGACTGAGCTACAAATCAGGAATAGTTTTATTTTAAAAAACAAATGAAACAATAAACACTTCCACTTTTCATCCCACATCTGTTTGATTGACAAACGTAATCATGAAAAAGCAGTACTACAAAACATGTCAAATTAAGAAAAAAACAACAAAAAAAACAGAACCAGAATACAATATAACAAGTACTATCTGATATGTACAAGCGTTATAGTTTATTATAATTATTGTTATAGGCAAAAGGCAAAAAAGCTGAAGACTGCTGCTGAAGAAACAATGGCATGTGCAAAATACTCTCCACAAGTCCACAAGCTTAGGACACTCTGCTCCGTGCAGAGCCTCGTCAGGCAGAAATCTACCGCTCTCGTAGGCAAATCCCTTTCCCATGAGGACAAACAGCACATTTACAAGCTGCGAGGGAATGGGGACAGTATCATTTAGGACGATTTCAGAAAAGCTAAGCTTGTGGAAGCCTGGTGAAGAAGACTCTCTCATCATCAGAGGGACATTTATCTGAGGACGGTGGAGAGAGAAGACACTGCTGATCACAGATGGAGAATTATTGATGGACCAAACAGCTCCTAATCTCTAACCACGACTAGTCAAAGGACAGAGGAACCATGGTTACACCGTCACAAACACACACAGGTACAGAGGTACAGGTAAAAACACACAGGAACAAGTTCAAGACTTACATACGGAACAACCAGCATTTTTTTTAGAGACTTTAGAAAAACATGTAAACGGTAAGAATGGCGGGGACAGATGGGCGGGTGGAAAAGACGAGAAAAGCTGCAGAACGTGGCCGTGATGGAAATAAAAAAAAAAAGCATTCAGTCCCTCCCAACATTGAAATGATGACTATAGAACAAGGATCACTTTGTTGTTAATGTCGGTTCAATCTGTGATCAGGGAGCCGGCGTGTCAGCTGACCTTTAACCTCCCCGTGGAGGCCGCAAGCGAAAGAGGCATCAATAGACTACGACTTTACACAATTTAGGAGATTCACATCATCGCAATAATTAGGCTAACAACACTACAAGGCAAAGAGCATTCTGATTTAGTGGAGGTTGTCTCCAGACAGCACATCACCGATCTCTGTGATTACAGTAAAAAAAAGATTCAACATCTCATTCCAAAACTTTGGAACTTTTGGAAAGAATTTTCTTTTTTAATTCCACTTTTCAAATTTAAAAATATGGCACCCTTTCATAATAAAGTTGCCACTAATGACTTTTTTATTAAATCTTCAAATCAGCAAAACAGATCAGCAAGAAGCTATTACTAAATGCAGAATGTAAATTAAGCTTTTAGGTTGCCAGTGTACCAATGTGCCTTTATCTTTTAATTACACCCCTGACTCATAACCTGTTTGACTAATAAACACACAAAACTGCAGGCTGAATCAGCTGAAAACCTCTTTTCAAAGACCTCCGAACATTTAAACAGCATCGTTTGGATGTTTTTGGCCACTTGGTGGCAGCAGAAACAAGCAGTGGGCAGGACATTGCCATATTCTAGTTTTATAAAGTTATTAGTGGGGAACAATTTGGCAAACAGCTACCGATTTACATATTGAACAGCTACAGAGCAACGTTATTCATTTGGAGCCGTGCTTCTGGTCACCTGATGAATGTAGGTCCAATATTCACTCTCATTGTTACTCATTGGGGAAATATTTGGCTCTTTAGCCACTAAATCGCTTCAGTTTGTCCACCACATGGTGGCTAAGGTTGATTGTCTGCTGTTTAGTGTGGGACAGGTAATGTAATGTTTTAAAGAGGCTGATGAGAGCAGTGGGAGTTAACCACCATGGGCCCTTCAACCTTTTAGCTAAAATGTGCTAAAAGGCTGCACAGAGCTGCAGGGAACTGAGGAGTTGGATCATAACTTTCTATGAGCAAAACTTTTTACATAGTTAATATAATAATATTGCTATAATAAGTGCAGCTTTAAAAACAGGCTAAGGATATATTGTCCATTAAACACTGAAATCTAGCCTCACAATCTGGCAACCCAAAAGCTTTTTCTATTCATATATAATAGCAGCTGAATCCTGAACTTTTTTAATGATTTATTAATAAAGTCATTAGTGGTAAATTACAACCCCTTTCTAAGTACAAGTTATTTTAAAGTGGTACTGAGATGATTGTTCTTTTTTCTTACCAAAGGTTTTAAGACTGAGCTGACTTTATGTCCAAAAACTACTTTAAGAGCAAGTGTGAATTTTTTTTTTTTTTTTTTGCATGTAATTTAATTTTGGAATGAAATGATTAAACAACCTCCACGTCGAACTACAGTACATTGACGCTCACTGATATTCAGGAATAATGAATCCCGTCAGTCAGTCAAGCCCTTAACTGGCCATCAGCAACACAAGTGGAAAAGAAACTACAAGTTTTTAAGAGGCTCACTGGCTGTTTGTTGGAGTTGGAGAAAAGTGTCCAAACTCTGTCTGTCACTGGACTGATGGAACATTTCATCTCTAAAATCCGCTTTAGGCCAAATAACACCAAATGATTGTACCATAGTGCCCTTAAGACTCAGTCGAAGATACCACGACAGCACACGTACACTAAATTTAAAACATTCAAATATGTGTAAGTACTTAAAATCAATCGACGCCACAGTGTGTTGTTTGTTCGGAGGTGACAGACGAGCTGTTAAACAAACAAACGAGCCTACAGAGTGTAACAGGAGGACAAAACGAGCCGTGCTGCTGACACCACAACTGTAACACTGCAACACAGGAGGGGGAACAAAAAACCCTTCTAACCTATCTTCAATCAAAACATTTAAATCAAGACATTGGCATTAACACTATTTAAAAAAAAGAAAAAAAAAGAAAAAGATTTTTCTAATACTTCACCAGAGATGGAGAGCATTACGATGTAGGAGACACAAGGCAGAGCTACACAGGCCTTGTGAGCTTTGCATTAAAAAAAAAAAAAAAAAAAAAACTGCCTCTAGAATGATTATTATTATAAACCATTGTTGATGATACATTCTTGGATTTGCACCGTAGTTGAATTTCAGTCTAATTATTTCAATAAAACTGAATTTAATTGAAGATTTAGTTTGTTTTCAAAGGGTTTTAGTGGAGGATTCGCCTTGTGCCAGGCTACAAAGTAAACAAGATGACTACTGCAGCTTCTCCAGCCCTAATCTGATAATCAGTGATATCGATAATGACCACATCATTAACACACACTGTGCCAACACGCACACACATACACACCAACTGCATGCCCTCTGTTTCACATGGTAGAAAAAGTATTCTTCCTATTTAGTGAATTTTCTTTTTTTTTTTTTAAGTTTCCGACCACATTACATTTATTTCAACACACACCCACGCACGTGTTACCAATTACTGTACACTCACTAATCACCTCACGACATCCTAGAGAAAGCATGTGGCAGACCTGTGCCAAAATAACTGAAATAAACCTGAATACCCAGATAAAATGAAGGTTTTTTAATGAGTTTGATGCTTAAAAAAAGGTGATTTTTGACCAGGTCTGCTGTTTTCACTGAAGAAATATCTGCTGCCAATAAAAAAAAAGATATTTGGGGGAGAACTGGCAAACAATTTTGTGCTTTATTGCAGGTGTTTTAACTCCCATTTCTTCTTATAAATATTAATGGAAAAGAAGAGTTTATCCAGAAAAAAACCCTGCTTTTCACATCATTTCAGTTAGACTGTTTAAATATGCATTTTCCTAAACCATATTTGGTTGGTTCTGCTCTTCAGAGGATTAATCTCATTTTTACCAGCCATACTCAGATGTGTATTCACGCTGTAAGTGCATAGCAAATAAGAAGAGAAAGAAAACTGCACGTTACGGTCGCCCCCTTTTGCCCTGATATCCTGGAACTCCTCACAAAAAAAAACCTACACTATGCATCATAGAACAGCTTTAAAGGGAAGGTTTTTACTATTTTTCACTGGAGCACAATAAAAAAAAAAAAGACACTTCCCCTTTATAGATATTCTTTTTTTCCTTTTTCTTTTTTTTAACGTTTGGCATTAGACATCCAAATGACTTGTTTCGGTACAGAAAAATATTTTTAAATTATATGGAAGCCCTTGAAATAAAAAAACAATAACTAAAGGGGCGTGTTTTGAAGGGCATCTGTACTGTCGACATGTCTGAGGACATGTGGAGGAGAAATTCATCACATGCAAGCCTTTCGTTTGACTGCATTTTGTGAGCAGAAGGAGACGTTTCTCTGTGTTTTCACGGACTCATGCAAACACTTGAAGCCCTGTTGCATTGCTTTTTTTTCTTTTTTTTTTTTTAATTTTGAGTTTTCCGGCACATGAGTGGTGTATCTGTTAGTTTGGAGCATGCACGTGTGGGGTCTTGAGGTAAGTGGGAACCTTGAAGTTAAGGGTCGGACTTTACGGGCTTGAGATCGGTGAGTTGTCGCATGCTATTGCATTCCATAGAACGGAAACGTAAATGGCAGTTAGCTAATAAACTTGTGCTGTAAGCCCCTCACACACACACACACACAGACACACACACACACACACAGACACCACACACACACACACATACTGTACATTCACGTGTGCATGCACACTCGCCACACACACACAAACACACACCAAAAGGGGCATTAAAGTGACTAGTAACAGCGCTGCACACCCCAACACCCTCCTCCTCCTCCTCCTCCTCCTCCTCCTCCCAAAAGAGAAACAAGACGACTGTAGCCAAAACAAAACTAAAGAAAGAGTTAAGTCCATCCGCTTGACATCTTCGCTCCGCTCTGCAGGTGCCGAGAGACAGGGTCTCTGCGCAAAGGTGTGACGGGATCGAGGAAAGTCGAAGGTCAGGTCAGGGTCAGAGGAGTCGGCTGTGGCCAGCCCTAGGAGGGGGGCTTGCTGTAGCCGAAAAGTCCGACAGGTAGGTATTTGACATGAGTGGGCCACTGTGCGGCCAGCTGGAAGAACTTCACATCGTTCCACTCCACGCCGTCTATGGACACTGGAGGGACACACAAACAACACACACACAAAAGAGATAGATTAAAACAAGAAAAAGAAAACTACCCTCTTTAGTGAACATAAAGAAACATGGAGGCACATCCTGATCCTTCAGCTCACCTTTCAGGATGGTCTGCTGCTGCTTGGCGGAGCAGATGAGTCGGCTGATGCCTTCAATGACCTGGCTTTTTGAGTCTACGTCCTTCTCCTTCGGCTTCTTTCCCAGGAAGATGGTGGGAACTGAGGAGAGGTGGAAGGAGAGTTTGTGAAAGCTGTTTCTGTGTGTGTGTGTGCAACATTGGGTCACATCACTGTGAGAGATGGTGGACATCAAGTTCAGCCTAATTCTGTCAGATTCACTTTGTTTTGATTCAATTTGACTGAAATCTTAAAGATTAAATTACAATACATCAAATAAATACCAGTAATGCATAAACTAGAAAGCTCTTCTCAGCATCCTGGAAGTGAGGAAAATAAAAAATGTAGCATGTATCACAAACATGCACACATTCACTTATAAAAGGCACAGATTCAAAGATCAATATTGGATAATTCAAATGTAAATTGTGATTAATATAAATATCTTTTTAAAAATCCTTGTTGAGTGTAATATAGAAACATTTTTAGATCTTTCCACATTCGTGGACATTGCACAAGTTCTTTTGTCTACTTAAAAATAAATAAGCAGCATAAAAATATTTCATGATTTTCATGATTAAAATGTCTCCTCTGATTCATTTTGCCTCTCTGAACACAGCTACACACAGTTTATAGAAACTGCACAAACTCACTTACTGCTCATATAAATCTGAACTTATATTTATTTATTATTGACGATTAGATGATTGAACTCATGTAATTCAAAGGGGAAACCCTCAGTCAGACTCATATCTTTTCGATTAGATATGAGAGTGTGACTGAGATAGAAGACATTTAGTGTCTTTAGATAATTAATTAATGGTATCACCATGTTCTTGGACCTCGAACATGAAATGAATAATTCCTCTGACGTCTCTCCTCTGATAATATTTTTGATCCTCAGCTCACCTTTCTTGTTCTTCTCCTTGGTGACCACCGTCATGGCCATGGTGCTGACCTGCGCCTGTGGATCGCTGCTGCCCCCGCCTGGTAGCCGGCTGACCTGCAGCGAGCGGAAGGCGCTCTTCAGCGTGTTCTTGCAGCCCGTGTCACGCCACGCCGCTCGCCCTCCCGCCGCTTCTCGGCCAGAGAGGCCAGCCAGTAATCCACCTGCAGGCCGATGGCGTCCACGCCGTGAGACATACTGGGGCTCCTGTGGGCAGGAAGAGATTATGAACAAGTGATAAAGTCGCCATTTTCAAGCAGCTGTACTCAGTTTTGGGTTTCAGCAGATAAAATAGAAAGAGGAAATAACTCATGAGGGGTCTTTCTGTCCAGTCCTCTCTATTCAGCAGAGCAGCAGCTTTTAAACCTTTATTTATACACAGAAGTTCTGCTGCAGGCTTTTTCTCGGCCTTTGCAGCACCTTCCTTTGAATCTATAACCGGTTAAAAAAAAGACAGACTTCACTGCTGAATTTTGTACATCATGTTCAACACTTCTGCAGAGGGTGAAATAGAAAGCTGCAGTCTGTCTGGCTCTTCAGAGACGGCATGCGGCGGGCAGATCATCAAAAAGAGAAAAAAAAAATCAACTGAATCAAACAGATGAAAACACAACTGAAGTATCAAAGAGACCCTCACTTCTTGGAACTGGTTTCCAGTAATGCTAAACCAGTGACTGGAGAAAAACATGCAACTCAAAGTGACATCAGCATTTTGTCCTGGTAAGTGAAAAATGGAAATGGCAAAATATAGTACAAAATACATCTTAGACATGATTGTGTATTTAAATAAAAAAATACTAAACATGAGAAAAGCAGATCTAGAAAATAAATGATCCTACATTTAGTTCAAATATGAATATTAGTGCAGTTTGAGTATTTCTAGCTCAATTATATTTTCATTAAACTACATACAAACAGGAATTATGTGCTTCTTCTTCTTCTTCTTTTTCTTGCTTTCCTTTATGTACTTTTAGTCAAAAATTGACATGTAAAACACACAATATGAACTGGGTGTATGTAGTGCAGCCACATTGGTCCACATTAAAGCACTGTTTAAATAAAATAATTCAACACTGTGAAATAAATAATCATTCAGAACTTCACTTTTTACTGTTTTGCACTGATAATACTTGACATTTGGATGGTAAATAGAGCATTTTTACATGGTGGTGTCGGCACTGAGTGCGGTGAAGTGTTTTTCCTCCACTGATAAAGAGGGTTAAGGTTGATAGAGGATGAAAATGAAGCATCAGAGTCTGAAGAGCTCAGAGAGGGAAAAAGAAGAGAGAGGTATAAAACAATATTGCAGGTGAGTCTCACCCCTGTGCTGTCAGGACGCTGCCCATGGAGGGGGAGGAAGGGGGCGTGGCTGCCTCCTTAATCATCCCCGTGGGTGAGCCGTGGGAGGGGGGAGACGTGGAGGGGACGGCCAAGCTCACCGCCACGCCCTCCTCTGTATCTCCTTGACGACCGGAAAACAAAAATGATCACATTATCGACGGCTAACTCAAATTAATCGTTCATTTTTGTGTCAGAAACGTTTCGCCAACACTCACCCATTGGGGAGGGACCGGACTCGATAAGACCGACCTTCACTACCTGGAAAAGAAGCAGTGATGTCAGAGACACCAAACCATCAACTTTAATCTATCAGCAACATCTAATCTGCAACACCATGCAAAGAAAAAACAAAAAATGGTAAACTCTTACCCCTATAAAAGGAATAAACTTCTGGTAGGAGTCTTCATCTCGCCTGAAAAGGGACAGAAAGCAGATTAGAGGAAACCTACGCAGTGAATCCAGTTTGTGAGGCGGTCTGGCTCGTGTTTGTCTCTACTCACGTCCTGTGTTTGCAGGTGAGCATGGCCTCAGCGATGGGCAGCTGGTGTGTGACCGTGGCTCCGCTGATGTACTGGGTGATTCTTCCGGCTACGTCCAGCTGATCTGGACGTGTCAGAAAAAGACAAAAAAAATAAATAAATAAAAAAAATAAAAATCACTCATGAATCGGGGACAAAATGTGGCCACATGTGATTCATCTTCAGCAGGCGGTACCTGTCTGCGGCGGCTCAGAGCGGCTGAACACGTCTCTCCACGCCCCATCCAGGAAGGAGGAGCTGTAGCGGTTGTCGAGGGCGCCGAGGTGCTTGGCAACCG
This sequence comes from Scortum barcoo, assembly GCA_023238725.1. Taxonomy (NCBI): domain Eukaryota; kingdom Metazoa; phylum Chordata; class Actinopteri; order Centrarchiformes; family Terapontidae; genus Scortum; species Scortum barcoo. The sequence goes on along the minus strand of CM041532.1, from coordinate 11,538,349 downwards.
GGTGAGAGCCTGATGGAGATGACGAAGTGTAACGTTTGTCAAAAACCAATCACAGAGGTCCCCCCCCCACCTAAAATAATAAAAGCCTGCCGCAGCATGGCTCTGCAAGAACGAGACCTTCCAGATCGCCATGGAAACACAAGCTTACCCAGAGGCACCACCAGGAAGCGCATGTGGTTGAGCCAGTCGGACGTCTTGTTGGCGAGCTGAGTGACAAAGAACTGCAGGATGGCGCCAAGGTAACTCTGGCTGCCCACAGCCGCCACCTTCACCGCTCTGGGCATGGACGAGTTACAGTTACAGCTACAGAGAGAGAGAGAGAGGGAGGTCTTATTAGTGCTGTGTCGATCTTCACTGCGTCATCCCTCAAAAAACTGAACAAAAAACAAATTTCAACTGGAGATTGAAAGAGAGAAACCATCGGTGGCCACTGACACCTCGACATCAAGACAGATATACATTTAGTTAAGTTTACTCCAAATAAAATGTCAGAAAATTGTCAAATATGTTCATCACAATTTCCCAAAACAGGATGTGACATCTTTAAATGATTATATGATACATGATACATTTGAGAAGCTGGACATTTTGAGGGTTTAATATCTCTATATTAAAAAGGGAACGAATGAAAAAAATCTTTTAGCTATTAATTTTCTGTCGACTGACAAATGGCTGAAGCCCTAAAATTAGAGCTTAATATGACGAAACTTTCAGGTTTTATGACCCTGATCAATGATGAAAATCCTACTTTTTTGTGTAAAACCAAAACACAGACATTAATGCACAATACAACTGGACATACACAACAAAAATAATAAGTAAAATAATTCTCTTTAATACTCATTGTTGAGAATTTTATTTTTCATAGCATAGGACCACTTTGGCTCTCAACCACCGTTGCTTTCTTTTCTTTATCCTCTATTGTTCTTTTGCGCAAGTCCAATAAAGTTAACTCAGACTGAAAACTGTGAGAGAGAGACAGCGAGGGAGACGGTGGCAAAACAGGTTAAGGGGGAGAGAAAGGGGGAGATAAGAGAGACGTATAAAGTACAAGTTATAGATATGGAGTCATGAGGGCGAAGACGAGGAGGAGGAGACGAAGAAAAAGAGGGTCAAGCGGAGGACAGAAAACAGAAAAAAAAGGCTTAGAGCAGGAAAAAGAAAAGACGAAGAGGATGAGTCATCCTGCAAGCCGAGAGACGCTGTAAGTAAGTGTAAGTATGTGTGTCTTCTGTGCATGCATCTTCGCGAATAAACACACTCACAACTTCTGGATGCGAGTGAGCACGGCAGACAGCACCGCCTGGATTTCGGCGGAGGAACATGTGCAGACCACCGGGTGTCTCTGGACTTGGAGCTGCTCCGCGACATACTGCGAACACACAAAGGACGTGAGACGCACGAAATGAAGAAAAAACAACCACTAAATATTTCTGGGGAAGTTTTTTTTTAAAAACACACACTACACACGCTCTTCTCTCTTACCTGCCCCTGCCAGTCTGTGCCGTTGACCAAGATCAGGCTCTCCGGGAGCGCCGAGTCCGACAGCAGGATCTGGTTCAGCTGGTCGTACACCACCTTCCTCAGGAGCTACACACACACACACACACACACACACACACACACATTTCTGAGTACATAAGCCCCCCCTGCAGTGACACATTTACTCCTCAGATGACTCATCAGCACACATACATAATTCATTCGCATGAGCTCCAGGCGAGTCATCAGGATGTATGCGCGTTCTTTACTTTGGGAAAAGACAAGACGGGAGTGGGCGGAGGAGGCCGCGGAACAAAGGCGGCAAACGAGCAAATCCCTGATGCGAAACGCGAGGATTTATTTCCGTACGCTTATGATGAGCTCCTGGAAAGAATTGGAGTCTCTTCGCTAAATAAAAAAAATTTAAAAATTGCAGACTTACCGGCGTGCTGTGTCCCAGCTCCGGGGATCTCTCAGAGTCAGAGCTGTTGGTCCGCTCGCTCAGAGGTTTGGACAGCTGTCTCTCCTTCATGGGAGTGCTGATGCGCTTCTGTCTGGGCGTGTGGCCTCCGTCCAACCTGAGGGGGGGAAGAAAAAAAAAACGGAATGAAAACAAAAACATTAAGCTTTAAATCCAGGAAAACAGGAACCTCAGTATTTTTATCTTCTGAGATCATCTTTTGCAACAAACATCATCTAGTTGATCGAGAAGTTGCTCGACCGAGCTGTAACACCTGACAGCACAGACAACTAATGTTTGCGTTGTAGTTTTTGTGAATGAAAGTGAAGCGGACGCTGACGGATGCTTTCAGGTTCACGGGTACAGTACGAAACAGCAGCGTCGATTCACTGTGTTTAGATCTCCTCCTGTGGGTGGACATCTCGAAACACTCCACAGAAGCTGTCAAAGAGAGATCGCAAAAAAATATTCCGGCGTCTTTTTTGGGTGCGTCTTGAGGCTTCCCACGATGCTTCGTCCGTTGTCTTTCACGACAGGACAAAATAAAACATTTGTCGCAGCTGACAGAGGTTTTATTTGTTTGCAAATTTCTCTTTGTTTCCCTTCAACTTTCTTTAGAGTCAGTTGCTTTAAAGACACAACTGTGAGCGACCGTAGTCAGAGAGTCAGCAAAGCAAATCATTAATGTCAGATATACAACGATATCTAACTTTAGATAGAAACAGTGCAGTGCAGTGTGTGGAAAGGCTGGTTCAGTAAAACTCTGCATCTATTAAACTGTGAACAGTCTAGCTCTAAAAACTAAGCGGGAAAAGTAATGAAAGAGGGTTGATTTTCTGATTTATTCAACACTAGTCAGTTCATTCAAGTGTTGTTTGTTTATATCCGTTATTTAGGAAGTAATATGTCTGACTTATATTTCAAATTTTAGGCTTGGACAGAAAAGAGTTTCATCAAAGATTTATCCATAAACAATGAAAACCTAGATTTGTAACTTAATAAAAATCTTCATTGAATTGAAATATCTCAAAGCTTTTCCTCAATCAATTTTGTGTGATTGGTTACCGTGGCGACGGCATGGCCTGGGTCTCACTCTTGCTGCTCTTCAGGGGTGTGCGGGGTTTCTCCGCCACCGACACCGTGATGCAGGGGCCCACCTCGGCAAACAGCTCCTGATCCGTTAGCTCCTGTACACACACAGAGAGAGAGACACACACACACACAAAGACAGACCATCAGTGTCAGAAAAATGGAAATACTGGCAATCCTAAAACCATCTTCTCTGACACTCCATCACTTTTTCTTTCTCCTGCTCTCTCCGTCTCTCCCAATCCATCTCACTTACGGCGGCAGATGGCAGCGAACCCCCCCCAACCCTCAAATCCTCTTGGAGTGACATTAACAAAGATCCAGACACACCATTAATTCTCTCTCCGTCACACACACACACACATTATAAGTGTCATACCAGCGTGTCGGTCTCAGACAGCGCCTCCTCCAGGTTGCGGCTGCGGGAGGGTTTCATCTTCTCCAGAGGAGGCTGCTCCCCCTGCTGGGAGGACGAAGAAGCAACACTTATTCTACAGGCTCAGTGAGGTGTATTAAAAAAGTCATCATGCAGCAATGAGAAGGAAAAAAAACACCCTACTGCAGCAGAAATAGCCAAATGACATTAGTTTTATCTTGAATTCTCTCGCCCAATATACAGAGTTTAATTACACGTCACACTACTTAACTGGATTAAAAGTATTTACTGAAATGAAAGCAGACTTCTCTGCCACAAACATGTTTTTAGGAAGTGTGCAGCCAGCAGTCACAACACTACACCAAAACGCTTACTTCAGCTCTAAAACCCCGAAAGGAGGAACTGCAGCAGCGACGCACCCAGTCAAATCAATTCAGCCCGGCGAGATTAAACACACTTTTTATTGAGCAGATGGCAACCGTCAAAGGGCTATTGGATTTCTGCTCTATTAAGGAAACGTTAGTCTGACATATTTCTGAAAATTTCTGCCTCCCCTGCTGGGCGATTTTCATGAACATCAGACTCTGGATATTTAATCAATCAATGCAGAGTCCCGTGTTGTTGTCAAGCTTGTGTTGCTTTTTCTCGCACCGTTTTATGTGTCTGTATGCCACTTAGTGCCAGTTTTATCGTTTTATGATCCATGTGCTGACTGAGTGTGAAGCACTTGGTGAAGTTTTTGTGTATTTATTATGACAACATTCATAATAAACGGGCCTGATTTCTAAATGTACAGACGTAGAACTACAGCTCCCATGATGCATATAATGTTTAATAAAATAATATGTTGAATAAAATAATAACGAATATGCAAAAACAACTACGTCTATAGAAGCTAAGGGAGAAACATTATTCAAATAACTGAGGGAATAATCCCTGATCAAAACAAAACAAGGGTTTTAAAAGTTTTAAAGGTTTAAAGACCAATAATCTAAGATCTAAAACTTCAATTCAGCAATAATCCATTTATATAAATTCTTTTAGGTTTAGTAGTGGAACAGTCTGCTGAGATTTATGTAGTCATAGGTGTGTGCTGCACCTGTGACACGTATCTTTTGTACATAGTTTAAATGAGGTCTGGTCGTAAAGTTGGACACGCTTCGGGGGACAATAAAGATTTACAGCACGCGGCTCCTGGTGAGACGAGTGGTTCAGGTTTTCTCAAACGCCCCGTAGCACACATAAAGCGAAATCCCCTCCGATTGCTGCAGCTGTTGCTTCCTCCTGGATCTGAGTTACTCACCGGACTGAACGTGTCTCGGCCCAAACTGCCTTTGCTGTTCAGACTGCCGATCTCCGTCTGGGAGCTGGACTGGGACATCCCCTCAAAGAACGGCCTGAACACGCACACACACAGAGAAACATAACAATACAGTTTTCATAGCACACATTCTGACGTGTCATAGCAGAAAAAGTACAGGTGGTTACGAATGACAATAAGGATGACTCACTTCTATTTGAGTGTCTCAGTAAGCTCTGACAATGTGACAGTGAGTCAGCACGAACAATAACAAAACTCTGAAACTGAAGCAGTTAAATGGAATTCAGCCATCATTCATTTTACTATTTACACCTGCGTCTCTCCTGCTGAGGCACATTGAAATGTCTTCAACAAAAAACGCCTGTTATCTTCTATTAATGGGCTCCTAAAACAAACATCTACTTTTCTCTTCCAGAAAGTCAACACAACTGTGACGGCTGAAAAAAGACAGGAAGCAGCTCATCACTATCTTATGAGTCACATTTATTTTTATAGCTCTTTTGAGCTTCCTTTTAAGGTTCATAGCACGACAGCATAACCACTTACAGAGCTGCGTCTCACCATCACATCGTGCCGCTGTGGGCTTTATCATATTTAGAGGCTAATAAAATAAGAAATAACAAACAGGCACATAAAAAAAGTACGAAACAAAGTGAAAGGACTAAAAATAAGTTAGAATAACTATTTAATTATCTGATACTTCTTTACTCTGTTCATCTTCATATCAATTACAGTAACACAGTAATACATTTAGAAAGTCATTTTTTAGTCTGGGTTCAAAGTAGATTATAATTTCACATGAAGATCCTTAATCCTTTGCTTTAAATTATATATATATTATCATAAATATATATTTTGGTTTAGCCCGTGACCCTGTGAGACAGGATAAGCGGTACAGAAAATGGATGGATGGATGGTTTTGGTTTACATTTGCTTTTTAATGGATCCACAGTTAACTGACCCAAATCCTCATTCAAAAAACCCTGAAATAAACTTCAATATATGACTGCAATGAGCAGTTTCCACCAACAGAGGGTGCTCTGAATTGCCTGAGTCTCTACAGGTTTTGCAGGCTGTGCCGTTACCTCAGCTTAGGTTTGGGTGTGCTGACGATGCTGTCGGTCTCCTCCATCTCCGGGCCGCTGTCGCTGGGGTTGTACATCTCCAGGCTGTCGTAGAGCTCGTCCAGGTCCTCCTCCACCTCCTGGATCTGCTCCCTCGACACGTGCTCCAGGCCAAAACCAACCTTTGGTGAAACCACGAGGAAACGCATGACCGGCAGACACAAACGTGCGGCTTTAATCAGCTCTGTTCATACATACAGAGGCTGGTCTTAACAACAAACCTGTGACAAAGCAGCAATAACTTCCCTACAGAGGAGAGACATGTTGATCCCAACAGTAATAATAAAGCTTCCTGCCAGTTTCTCCTGTTCATATAAAAAAGCACATATAAGGCTGTGCAGGTCTGAGATTTCAAACACAGCCAGGATCCTCGTCACCAGTATATATAACTTATATACACTGATCCTAAATTGTTTTCTTCATGCATGTAAACACAGACAGATACATGTATTACTCCTGATACTTAAGCAAGCAGGGTGAGAAATGCTCTTTTTTTTTTTTATCCTCGTTTAATTTTAAGTCTGTTTTTCTCTCACATTGGGATCATTCCTCTGTATTTAGGCTGACATTTGGGTGTAACCAACTCACAGAAACACAGGTTCGTCTGTAAAATTCAGGTTAATAAAGACAGTGGTGCTCAGACGGGAGAAACACACACATAAATGAACACACACTGTGGTGGACTCAATCCAGAACTACATAAACACAGACACATCTCTGTTTCTATTTTAATCGACAATGTTTAGCTTTTTTTTTTTTTTTTATTGGAGCTGCCAGCTGAGTCTCAGTTGTTCTGCCACATTTCACCCACACACACACACCTCTCTCTCTGTCTTCAAAGCCAAACAACGAAATACGTGTTGATTTCAGCGAATACACAGTCTGAAACCTCGCACATGAAGTGGAAGTGTGTCTGTGAGTGATATCAGAGGGCAAAAAAGTGAGAAAACAGCACCTACCTCATCTGTGACTTTGAACCTTTTCAGCAAGGCGACAAACTTCTGCTTGATGTTGGGTTGCTGCGGAGAAGGAAAATGGATAAAAAAAGAAAAGGGAACGACATGAGACACTCAGGAGATGGATGTGTCACATCTGTGTGTGTGTGTGTGTGTGAGACGGAGGGGATTGTATGGCGCACAAAGAGATGACAGCAGCGGGATTGAACGGTAATTTCCGAGCTCCCGTTTCACGCTTGGCGACTCAAAACAGCAGCAGTTAATGGATACAGCAGCAGGACGTATTTCCTCGTGTCATATAAAGCAAAATCTGTTATCTGTGCAGATGTTTTCTGTGCAGGCTGAGGCGTGACTGCGTCTTGTGTTATTAAAGTGGAGTATGTGTGAGGGGGAGTGTTATTGAGGTTACCAAGTCGACGCTTCCCTTCGCAGATGTTCTCCTCGCAGATGTTCTCCTGAGATTACACATGAGCAGTTTATTTATTTAATAAGTCGAGTTATTTGAAGAAAGAAGCGTACATGCAAATTTGATTAAAAGTGACTCAGCAGCTCAGGCTTTTCTTCAAATATGTATATGTATATATAGGTTTGACATTTGAACTATGTATTATTCTCTGAAAGTCAGCCGACCTTCAGCTACATCACTTATTTTTGTTCCACACTTTTGCACACTTTGTGGAGTTACAGCTTTTTCTGTAAACCTGCAATAATTAAACAAGTGGAAAAAAACATGATTATTCATTCTGAGTCATTTTTGTGGCCACCAGATGAATGTCAGTCCAATAATCTGTCTTTTAGCTCCGTTTTTGGTCCTCCACCAGCTCCTGAGGGAAATATTTGGTGCTTTAGCTGCTACTGTGTGTGCAGTAAGTTTTTCACTAAAATAGATTAAAAAAAAAAAGACACTATGAAAGCGGTGAGAGTGAACCGAAAAACTAAAGTTGAGCTTAACCTTGCTGTTAAGTGACAGTTTAAAACGTTCAATAGATCAACAGATCTTAATGTGACAATGCATCAATGAACAATGAATTCTGTAATTCTGTGTTGGATTCTTACATTATTTTTTAGATCAAGTATTGACTATATATATTGACTTGGATTGACACACTATTATGTTATGGGATAATGCCCATATTGTCCACTCTTAGGGTGTTTACATCGACTTTATACGTGTATGTAGCCGATGAAAGTGACCTTCACATGTTTCTGTCATGTTTATCAAGATCCTGATTGTTGCTGAATAAAAACAAGACTTTATAGCTTTCATAACAAAAACTGATATAAATACATAATGTGCTGTGTGAACACTGTAGTTTAACTGTTGTTATACTTGAAACTTGAGCTTAAAAAGGTATTCTGGTGTTTAATAATCAGCTAATTTCTCTCTCACTCATACCTGAAGCATTTCACCGTAAACTGTGATGAAAAGTGTCTTCTTATTGAGGGAAATCTAACACCCTGGCGAAAACATTTTAACAATAATGCTTCTTTTTTAAAAAAACGGGGTGTTTTTGGTGACAATCAGCTTTGAGCAAAGCTTTCATCAGCAGCATGAGTGGATGTCTGAGTGCCTGCAGAGAGCTGTAGTGTTTTGGAGGTTGTGTCCTAATTTGCTGCTAGAAAGTGGAGAGGGTCGACATCATGCTGGACTCGGGGGATGTGAATGTTTCTCTGCTGTATGTGTGTGTATGTTTGTGTGTGTGTGTATGGTCTTGCAGTACAGGGTAGAGGGTCTGTTGTAATGGCTTTTGAGTGTGTATTTATACTCAGCATCTGGGTTCTTCAACAGCAGCAGTGCAGAAATGATGCTTCATTTGTGTGTGTGTGTGTATGGATATGTATTACTAATGTTGTGGGGACATAAATCTGTTTCCACAGTCACACTTAAGTCCTTATAATGTAAATCGTTAAATTTAAGGGTGTAAACTGGTTTCAGGTGAGGGTATTGGTTAGATAAGTGGTGGTTATATATGGTTAAGGTAAGTCTAAAAGAGTATAAGTTAATATAATGTCCTCTGAAGTGAACACTGCTGTGTGTTAGTGTGTGTGTGTGTGCGCTGTCCACAGGCGGTGGTGTTAGGGAGCAGCAGTGACAGTCTCACGGAGACCTCCACATGAGCGCTCCATTAATAACCTGCTGAGACAAACTCTTGCTGTTGTTGCACATACACACATTTTGCACGCACGCACACACACTACACAAAACACAGCTTTTCTTCTGTCACACATTGTCACAGCTTTTCTTCTGTCAAAAACAGGTTTTGTAATTAACAGAGTTGTTGCTTTTCTTCTGTCAAATTGCAGGTCCATTGTAATTTCCTGTTGAGGGTTGTATTACACGTATGTGTGAGGTGTGTGTGTGTTGTGTGTGTGTGTTTGTGTGTTATCTGTGTTCCTGTTGAGGGTATATGTTACGTATGTGTGTGTGTGTGTGTTTGTGTGTTTGTGTGTTTGTGTGTTTGTGTGCATGTGTATATGACCATGCATCCCAGGAAACGCTAGTGTTATTGCGGGTGCTTGTGATGACTTGTCTCTGTGTTTTTCTCTCAGGAAATTGGCCTGAATTACATGTATCAAGAAGAGAGGGAGAAAATGGATTTATAGGAAAACCAACAACAGGGAGGGAAGGAGGAGATAAGGAGGAGAGGTTGAATGAGGTGAGGCAAGAGGCAGATGAGGGAGTCCGGTCGAATCAAATTCATTTGAAAGGGCCTTTTTTCGCAAAGCAGGTCCACCGTAAATTGCTTCGCAGACAAAACAAACAGGTCCAGATAGAAACCCGGAGAGACCGAAAGAGGGAGGGAGGGGGGAGGATGGACGGACAAGGTGAGGGAGGTGTTTTTCTTACTCTGGTGATGGCAGCGTTGGAAGGGAGCTTACGCCTCGGCTTCTTCTTCCTCACCTCCTCCTCTTCGTCGAATAGATACTGAGGAGAGAGGAGAAAGAAAGAGCTGTTTCAAACAGTGTTATTAAGATTAATTCTGCGTTATTACAACATGTATTTTAAAGGGCGAGGCTGATGATATCCTATGTTTTTCTGATTGTCAATGACATTGAAGCACCAAAAACAAAAATGAATTGATTTTACTGATAAATTTAGTGTGTTAGCTTCCATTATTATTAAAACAAATCACTTTTATACAATTGGTTACATGGACAATGTAGTTTTTATTGCAAATGGGTATTAATCGCCAGCTTAAAATAGTCCTCAACAATGCCTTCCATCCAAATACCATCATCATATTATTATCCTTTTATTTATTTATCTATTTCGTGTCAACTCGAGTTATGGTCAGTCCCTCATTTATCTTTTAGTCTTTTTGATCCTAGACTCAGCTGAGGTACAGTACTGTTATGTTCATATGTTTACATTTTGATATGCAGCTCACAAGCTCATATCCTCGTTTCTAGCAGGCCACAACATTTTTTTTGTGTGTGTATATTCAGTTTCCTTCATTATCATGAGTGGTTCTCCATGTTTATGTTTATATCTGGATATTGAAGACAGGGATTTTAGTTTTTTTTGTTTTGTTTTTTTTGTTTTTTCTCTTTGGTTGTGACAACAACTGAAACATATAACACTCTAAGGAGTAGTGTGTTTTTTTTCTCTGCGTATGAAAGTGCAATGGAAAAGTACCAAGTGTGTATGGGGCTTCTTTCCTCTCGTTTGGGGAGAGGTAATTTGGGGAAGAGGGCAGAATGTTTGTATGTTTAACTTATTATTTTGTATTAATAGGTGTATGGTAGTGTCAGCGATATCCTATGGATGTTTTAACAGCAGTCAATTCTTTGTTTACCCCTGATTATGGTTAATTCAGTGCTGAATAGGAGTAATGACGATATTACAGTGACCTGTATTAGTTGGAACACCAAGGGAGTTAATCACATTATCAAACGTAATAGAGTTTTATCCCATTTGAGAAGTCTTGATGTTAATGTTGCTTTCCTTCAAGAAACCCATCTCACGATTTCCAACCATAACAGATTATGCAAAGGATGGGTGGGGCAATTATATCACTCCGATTATCAAAGCAAGTCTAGGGGAGCTGCAATTCTTGTTAATAAGAAAACTCCTTTTATTATGCAAACTGTCACTGCAGACCACAGAGGGAGATATGTTGTGGTCACAAGTACCCTGTATAATATACCTATAATTGTGGCTAATATATATGTGCCGAACGGGGATGATGCACAATTTCTGAAGACATTTTTATCCTCCTTACCAACTTAAACACACACAGGCTTATTCTAGGGGGTGACTTTAATTGTGTATTACATCCAGTATTAGACTGCTCCTCTAGCATTCCCTACAGTATAACAAGATCAGTGAAGATTATTAATTCCTTCCTTCAAATATATAATATGACTGATCCCTGGCGTTTCCTGTACCCTGATTTAAGACATTATTCATTTTTCTCCCCTGTGCATCACTCCTATTCGCACATTGATTACTTTATAATTGATAGCCAGTTGCTGACCTCAGTCAGGGATTGCAGGTATGAAGGCATTGTCATTTATGATCATGGGCCAGTAGTTTTGCAAATATCCGTCCCTAAGAAAGTTACTCGACGACTGAGGTGCTTTAACAATGCTTCACTCACTGATAAAGGGTTCGTTAACCACATAAACACACAAATACATTTTTTCTTGTCCACGAATGATACACCAGATGTTAGCAAATCTATTCTTTGGGAATCGCTTAAGGCTTTTCTAAGGGGAGTGATTATTTCATACACCACCTGGGAGGGCAGGAGCAGAAAACAGCGCCTTAAAGCTCTCACTGACCAAATTCATCAGGTGGACTGTAAATATTCGACAGCTCCCACCCCTGAACTTTTAAAGGAGAGATCAATGCTGCAGACAGAGTTTGACTTGTTGACCACCCATTATACAGAGCAGCTACTGCTTCAGTCTCGCTCTAATATGTATGAACACTCAGATAAGGCAGGCAAGTTTCTTGCCCAACGGATTAGGCAGTTTACAGCCTCTACCCTGATCACAAGTATCCGTAAACATGATTGTCAGATCTCTAATGATGAGCAGGAGATAAATAATGAGTTTAAAGTATTTTATTCCTCCCTTTACACCTCTGAGGTGACCCACGACCCTTTTACGTGGCAAAAAACGCTGGAGTCGTTTTTTCAGAGCTTTGATCTACCTCAAATAAGTGAATCATTTATGGAGCAATTGGAAGAGCCTCTGTTTGGAGGAAACTAGATCAGCTCTTTACAGTATGCAAAATGCTAAAGCTCCGGGACCTGATGGATTCATTGTCGAATTCTTTAAGAGATTTGGAGATAAGTTGCTGCCAATTTTACTCACTGTTTTTGAGGAATCCTTTGTCAGGGGCCAACTTCCACACACATTCTCCCAGGCCTCTATTTCAGTTATACTGAAAGGGGGTAAGGATCCCCTTAGTTGTGGGTCTTACCATCCGATATTGCCCCTGAATGTGGACTGCAAATTGTTAGCTAAGGTCTTAGCTCACTGCCTATATTTGATTATCTCTGCAGATCAAACTGGTTTTATAAAAAAACGCCTCTCTTTTTTTTAATATTCGTCTGCTTTTAAATATTATGCAGAACGCAGATCCCAATCATCCATTACCCAAAGTAAATATCTGTCTGGATGCTGAAAAAGCGTTCGACAGGGTCGAGTGGGGCTACCACTTTTTCAGTGTCTAGAGAGATTTAAATTTGGTCCAAAATTCATATCATGGTTAAAATTGTTATATAAATCCCCAATGTCGTCAGTACGCACTAATAGTATGGACTATTATTATTATTAGGAGTATATTTCCTGTTGCAACGTGGCACGAGGCAATGATGCCCAATCTCACCCCTTTTGTTCGCGATAGGTATCGAGCCTCTTGCAGTATCACTGCGCTCCTCACCTGAGATTTGTGGCATATTAAGTGGAAAGGAACATAAGTTATCGTTATATGCTGACGATTTATTGTTATATGTTACTGACCCTCAGAATACTTTACCGCATATTATGACTACACTAGATCATTTTACTAAGCTTTCTGGGTATAAGATTAATGTTTTGAAAAGTGAAATTTTTCCTGTCAACTCTGCCGCACAATCACTTTCTTTTAATTCCTATACTTTTAAGGTGACTACTGATAAATTCACGTACCTGGGTATAGTTGTAACCCGGAAAATTTCAGACCTCTTTAAACTTAATTTTGCTACTCTTTTAGAGCGCACCACGATGGCCCTTGGGTGGTTCAAAATGGAGGCTGACGCAAGCCTCCCACTATTCCTCCCAGCCTTGTTGTATCCGGCAATGCCTATCACACCTGCCGTGCCGTGCATCTACTGCCCCCCCCCGGTCTATCAATCTCTCTGCATATATGGGCTCAGGTACGAAAACACTTCAGCTGGCACTGGCAGGCTGGATCGCCTTGTGCCCCAATTGTGGCAAATCATCATTTCAACAACATTCTTTGGAAGTAAACCAAAAGTGAGATTGAAATGTTGATAATAATCCTTTAGTGCAAAAAATAAATAAATAAATAAATAAAGGTGACAGTAAATTTGTTCTCTCTTCCAACGCTTACTTTAACACCTGTATGATTGTCTCACCCCTCATGCTTCTTTTTCAAATGTTACTGTGCAGCCATTAATTATAATGTTGTTATTAAAAAGAGAAATTAATAGGAATATTTCCCAAATATTTCCTTTAAGATGAAACTGATCAGCAGCCATGAACGATTTGTGCCTTTGTCCCTTCACTCTCTCTCCTCTCACCGCTTCAGTCCTGCAGTAGCTTCCCTCACCCCTGTACCCTCACCCTCTCTCTCCACCCCTCCTCCCGCCGCTCTCCCCCCTCCTTCCCTTCATCCCTCCTTTCAGCCTTTTCAATCCGGCCTCCAAAGCCTTGTTGCTCCCTCCTTATCTCTCCCCGCTGTCTGTTTGCTCCTTTCACTCGCTCCTCCAATCTCTCGCAACGAAGGGCGCCGATTCCCCTCACATCCCCCGTCACTCTCTCTCTCATGAACAGAGGGAGAGAAAACAGCGACACAATAAAACACCACAAACTCTGCCTGTGCTCACATCAGTCTGTCAGGCTGGCCGAATACAGTACCTACCGACTTGGAATGAGAAAAACACAGATTTACATTTTCTAAAGATGATTTTTCAGTATTTTAACAACTTGTTTTACACGTATATGGTGAAAATATTCACCCAGACTGACAGCATGTGGTAAAGCAGATAGGATGTGTTATATTTTAGTACTCACTGTGTTCTGTACTGATCAGAGTGGACATACTTTACCAAATATGGGTATAAAAACTAGAAAAATAACTTGCTCTTTTACATGTTTAGATTTTATTAAGCTTAAATAACTTATTATTTATAGTAGATAATAACTTAATATTTTTATAGATAATATTTATTCATGGCATCTTGAATATGACGTTAATATTTGGGCCACAAACTGTTTCTTGAGCCTTAAATCACAGGAAATATGCAGGACATTACTGTTTATACTGCCTCCTTAAGAAGCTAGAGGAGTAGTAGTAGGCTTCATCCAAACTCACCTGTCCATGAATGGGGTCGTCGCTGCCTTCCTGTTCCGACGAGTAGCTCTCCTCCTCTTCTTCGGAGTAGTTGTCGATGTCTGGAGAGCGATCTGGAGACGACATGTGAAGAAGAATGGAAACATTGAGAGGAGGAGGAGGGCAGCGAGACAGAGACAGAGAGAGAGACAGACAGGTGCATACCGGACATCTTTGCTTTGGGTCCCTCGTGGTCGATGGGCTGGCTCGACAGGGAGTAGACTCGGATCTCAGCCACGGGCACCGAGGCGTCCTTCAGCTGGCTGTGGAGCCCGAGGACCTGCGCCCCCTCGCTGGGGTGCTGCATCACCTGCACGTGGAAAAAACAGACCAGGTTTAGAAAAAAAAAACACTCTAACACAACGTTAAGAACAAAGTCAAATATCATATTTTGTCCAAACCCTATAAAATAAGAAGAAATATATCATGATAGGATTTGCAATACCACCTTTAAAACCAGGAAAAACTGTGTTTGAAGTATATTATGACAGCAAGAAAATGCTAGATGCTAACTAGTTTCACAATCAAATTTTATTTAATCTCCTACCTTTACATGACCATATTAAAATATTTATTGAGAATACAAACAGGCGATTTATGTATGTCACTGGTGGACAGTGATTTCTATAAATATTTCTACATGTTTCTTCATTTTTCACCAGCTCTGAACATGTGCTTTGAATTCAGTCTTGCTATGCACCAAAAAGCATCCGTTTTCTCAGATTAGATGTATCAGAATATTAAAATATGAGCATGCAAATGGAAACAAGACAATTATTAAAGGGGAAAAAAAGTCAGATGCATAAACATCAGACAGAAATATGTAGGAGGAAGAGATTTATTTCAAGCGTCTTCCTCCTCTTTAGACACAAACACACACACACCAGGGAAAAAGACTGGACGTGATTTAAACCGCACAAGAGGAAGAGGAGAAAGAGGAAGAGGGGCCGATGGGAGAGACTGAAATAAAGGCTGTGTAGACAGACAAGTAATGCAGGTTAGACGGCGGCGGGAGAAGAAACGAGGACAGACGCGAGGCAGACGTTGGGAGGGGGACGATAACGGAACGAGAGGCGGAAAAAAAGAAAAGGGAGGCTGAAGGAGATAAACAAGAATAGCAGTCGAGGATGAACAAAACCAGAGACTGTCAGGAGGCGACGGCGACAGAGAAACCACGCAGCACAAATCATCGCTCTCTCTGCGGCTGCAGCAGCAAACAGCAGCATCACGTCTCCTCTGTGTGTGTGTGTTTGTGTGTCTAACTGAGTGACATCCAGCCTCTCTCAGCAGTCTGCTCACACTCGGATAGTTAATGAAGTCTGAGCAGCTTATTATGGAGACAGCCTTAGCCACACATTAAAGGGAGACATTATTGCCATACATCCAGTCACTTGGCGGAGGTTCAGCTAGCAGTCGGTCGCCTTCTCAAACCTTCTGCAGCAGCGAATTCTAACCATTTTTTCTAGTCAAAAAGACAATTATGCAAATGTGATGAGGCAAACATGGAAGAAGATGCAATATACATATTTAATGAGACACACTGGTGTAATTTGACTCCCCCCTTCCCATCACCAATTTTCCCCATGAAGAGTCTGATGGGTTCACCGCAGGTTCGTCTTCTGAATCTGTGCCACCGCTTTTTAAAATCCATTTTTTAAAAAAACAGAGAGCTCGCAGAGGTAAGAGTAATGTTGTGCTTTATGCTGAACAACATGCAGCGAGTTCTGTTGCTTTTATCGCGCAGATAATTACAGCGTTTAAAGCGTAACTATTTCCACTTTCCATTACAGCACAGCGTTTTGTTGCTCAGGGTGGCAGCAAGGAAGCAAAATGAAATTTGAGGCAGAGCCAGCTGAAGTTGTGCAAATGGAAGATTAAATGGACTAAATGGAAAAAAATTATGTGATGTTGTATAATGAAGTCATGTTAGGAAAAAATACAACAAAATTACGAAAAAGAAGAAGCTGCTTTGAATGTATTTGTTAAGGAAATGGAAGCAAACTCTTCAAAGACGTTTATGCTCCGGTCACAACACTGATACTTCAGTGAAAATTAAAGATTTCTTGATCTTGTTGGCTGTTTCTCAGCACCATAAAAGCACATACAAGATAAATGAAAAAAACATTTTAGGTGGTGTCATTTTTATGTAATCACGCCAACATTTATAACTTGTAAAATAATGTTCCTTTATCAGTGAATTCATGGCGCACATAAAAATACTCTGCAATAATTCCTCCATTTTGAAGAATCTGCACTTTGTTAGAAATCAAGTTTTTTAGACAAAGCAGGTTCAGGAGTTCACCCTCAGAGTACCTGCTGGGTCAGTGGAAACTACCTGTCATCTTAAAAGAAGCACAACGCCATCAAAATGACATTTCGGATCAGAATGTATGAAGTGAAAGCCGGTGTGTGTCCCCTATAGCGTATAATATTTTTTCTGACGCTCACGGAGCTCTGAGCGGACCGACAGAGTTCGCTCTGCACAGACGTTTATTGTGCCCTCTGAAGTGAAGTGAGTTTGAACCCATCACGCGGAAGAGTCTGCATTCGTGTCCTTTGCCCTCCGTAAAGCGCTTTACAGCCGAACCTGTCTGCTGGAAGAGATTCATGAATAAAATTTGACTATTTTACATGCAGAAGCAGCCTCAGGTGGCCGGTGGGCACAAGACTGGAGCAACACAGCGACTTGGACAAAAAAAAAAGGACAGGCAGCTGGGTTCCACAAGAATGATTTCTTTATTCATATCAGCCTGTTTCACCGTTGTATGCGGTTTAATTTGTTCTTGATAAAAAAGATCTAACTGTCCAGAGTGGAAACATCCTGCAGACCAAACCTACATCTTGATCACGTCTGTATTTATGTCCTTTTCTCTCCATGAAAGTACTTTGCGGCGAGCCAGTTTGTTCAAGGTCTTTTACACGGTAAATAATTCTGACTTCACTTCCCGACGCAGCCTGCGAAAGCCACCGAAAGCGAGGACACCCGCACGTGCACGCACAAGTACAGACGCACACCATTAATCACAGCCCTTTTATGAAAGGCTCCTTATTGTGAGACACAGAGAAAGCGAGGGGCTTTTGGCAGAAGAGGCTAAAATTTAATTGGAGGTTTGATTTATGGCGACATTTATGGTGGCTGAGAGGAGAACGCCAGGGCAAAGATCAAAATACCGAGTTTGATTTTAAAGTGCACTTGCCTCAGATGAGTTTAGATGAAGGTTAAATGAAGGTTAGCAATAAATAAGTTTTGAATAAAAAGTTTCTGAATGATAAAGGGGGGACTATGGAGAAATACGTCTGCATGAGGGATGAGCTTCTCTGTTACTCTGGCTGATATTAGGTTAGAAATCGCTTTGTGAAATGGAGTTAAACCGAGACCGCGGCAGGAGGCAGAGGCTGCATGTTTAGGGAAATGAGCCTGTGACCGGTAGTTTGTTGGGTCAAGAGATCGGATCAGCCGGGACATTTGTCTGGCTGAAGAGGGTGAGACTCCGCTGACTCAACAACTCGCAGCTGACGTGCCCTCGAACATGCAGCTCGACCTCCATCTGCTGCTGCTGGAGGTTTCTTTGTGCTGAAAATACCCACCGAGCTCAGAGCGATGGATCTGTGTGGAGCCGTACCTCCGCCTATCCTGCAACCACGAGTCATTCACTCATTTGGAAAATACTTTAAAGTGCGCTATACTTACTACTATGTATGTATGCGTGCACACAAATTGGTTTTTGGTTGTTTTTATGTTATTAGAGTCTGTTTTTTGTCCATTTACCATGAATTTGATCCTCTTGAAACAGGGACAGGTAGTCGAGTTTAGAGGTGATGCAATTAGGGCATTAATCTCTCAGTAAGACAACAGACTAATCATCAACTAATAATCGATTGACTACAAACAAAAACATTTATGTCATGGTGAATATTTTGAGGAACTACTGGCAGGAGAAATAAGTGATTTAAGGCATCACCTTGGGTTTAAGGAAATCCTTTTTCACTACTTCCTGTCATTTTATAGACCTTACTAATCATTTAATCATGAAAAAAAACCCAAAAATGATTAAAAACAGAATAATCGGTGCAGCCCTTAAACAGAGTTATCAGACATAAAAATGTTATTTTCTGTATACCCATCTTAAATTGCAAAAATAAATACTAATAAATCCACAGATGTTTTTGTTTTTTGGAAAAATAAAAACAGACTACAAGGGCCGTTATACTTCTGTGTATTTTTGGGATCCCTCCGCTGTTGTCATTGTCGCCTAATAGTTTCTTGCCTTTTTTTCCGTTATGGATTTGTTTTTCAGGGTTTTTCCTGATCCGAATCGAGGCTCTAAAGGCAGACACTGTGCAGATTGTACAGCCACTTGAGGCAAACTGCTGCTGTAGCTGCGATAAATAAAGCCGACATGACTTAACTATTCCCTTTTAGTACAACTGTCGCTTTTTGACTTACTTTTTTTTTTTTTTTTGCCTAAATGTCATAAATGCAGAGCTTAAAAGGCATTCTGGGAAAAATTGGACACTGACTGAAGGAGAAGAATATGAGAAGATCTATAGGAAAAAATACACTTATTTTAAACCTCCGTGTTGCGCCTCACTGCTACGCTCATTAAGAGCTGAATCTGGTTGTGATACCTCGGCCATGTTGATGAGTCCGAGGGCCAGGGTCTTGTAGCCCAGGATGGTCCGGTTCTTGTACCTCTTCCGCCGCTGCAGCATGATCTGAAGCTTGTTGGCGTCTCTTTTAAGGAAGTGCGGATACTGCGGACACAAACACAAACATAAGCATACAGGTAAACACAAAACAGCCGACGGAGGGGCGAGGGGACTGATGAAGACTGGTGAGATTGCTGAGGAGATGACGAGATGATAATTAGGCCGCTCTAACCGGCTCGTGGCATGAGGCGTTCACAACCACTGACCCGTCTCCGGTGTCCCGAAGTGTCGAACCACTTAGTCACATCCCAACTATGACATAACCCGTCATTAAGGATCTCACCGGCTGCACTATAAATGGAACAAAACCGACTTCTGTAACAACGTTCAAAGCCGCGAAATCACTCTGCTGCTCGGTTTTAATAGGCTTCCTCTCCGCAGTGCTGCCGCTGTAGAAAGTTTAATGTATAATGTATAATGTCTGGCTCACTGCACTCGGCAAGATCCAGAGAGAGAAACTCCCTGACCTTTTAGCAGCATTTAGAAACATGGAAATTGGAAAGGATAATTTAGAGCAGGAGAAACCCCGCCGGGAATCACATTAACCGTGCTCTTCCTGAACGCACAGAGGTAGCAGACGTAAAGCGCTGTGATGCATGCAGGGGTCTGATGTTTATGATCATTACTGCATGTAGCATCTCTGCACCTGCGAAACAGACTATATTATTAATGTTTCTGAAAGCAAAAGCAAATGAATACATTGTGATTTGGATCAAAACTGTTTATGACAGCTAGAGACACAGATAGGGAAGCTGAAAATATATTATTATTTAATAATTTGACAACAGTCCCTGCAGAGCTTTGTGGCATTTCTGTTTGATTTTGTGGCCCAAAACTTATTTATAGTGCCCTCTGACACATGATGTACGGCGCAGCTTTGTGCGAGTCACAGGCAAAACAAGACGGTTTCATTTTGCTTTGAAACCTTTCCACAGAGTTTGTGTATCGTTGGTATCATGTCATCAGCATCAACAGGGAGTTAACGTTCAATAACATCTGATTGCTTTTCTTTTCTTTTTTTTAATTCACTTTAATCATTTCCCCGTCATTCAGCATGCTATTTCAATTTCTCTTGTCAGCTATAATCAAAGGATGCAGCTGACAGGAAACAATAGATAATAGACGAATAGACTCTCAAAAAACCAACCAATAAGCTAGAGTCATTTCCTGTATGCCCAGTGGTTAAATAAAAATAAATAAATAAATAAAAGGACACTTTATGACCCATTTCTGTGTAAAAAGTCCACGCACATCTTGCGTAAAAAATTTAAATAGACGACCGGTCTACTTCTTTAAGTCTAAGTTTGAGCAGTGGATCTTTGTGGCACATGCGAAAAACTCACTGACATCCACAATAACTCTCTGCTTATTGTTATTTCTCCCCAAAAACAGAGAGCAGGCAGCAAATGGTTTTCCCCGCTCTCTCGTATTGATCCAGACTGAAATACTACTTAACAGACTGGCAAAAAGCATTTTACAGACGATGACCTCGGCGACCCTCGGATTATTCCTCCACCACAAGGTTGATGTTTGGGCTTTTGAGTGAAAAGTCTCATCAGGTGGATTGCTGTGAAATTTGGTGCAGTGCAAACGCTCAGGTCCCCTCGGGATGAACAGTAATAACTTTGGTGATCCGCTCGCTTTTCCATGTACTGCCGTCATGAGATTAAAATTTAAAATTTAATATGCCAAATTCTGCCGCAAAACTAAACTAATGACATTCCCGTCAGCCTCAGCTGTGCTTTCTGTTAATCAGCTAATTAGCAAACGTTAGAATGCTAACACATTAACAAGACGAGGACCACTGTCGATATCATGCCTGTTTAATATTAAAATGTGGGGCTTAGCATTACGCATTAAAGCCTCACAAAGCTGCCAGCATGTCTTCTTGTTTTGGCCCTGAGTTAAGGCAGCGATCACCAACACAGTTCCTGCAGATCTGCTGTCCTGCATGTTTTAAGGATCTACCCACTCTAACACACCTGATTATAAGCATTAATCATGTTGCCGAAGCTTGTCAAGTGCTGGATAACAAGTTAATAATCAGGATCAAGCATGTTGGAGTGGGGAGATCCATAAAAGATGCAGGGTGAGTGACCAAAGTTTGTGAACAACCTCCAAAAACCAGTTGGTTAGTTTCAGATTAAAGATGGTTAATTGGAGGCTGAGGTCACTAAAAAAATAAAGCTATGATGAGAAGGAAGTTTGAGTGTGAAAAAACAAGGCTTGATTTTTATCTGACTTTTGCTCAGGCAGGGTGTTCGTGAACTGGATTATTATCGGAGATAAAATTGGAATGCATTCTTCCAGTCAGACTAATTTTTGCAGAAGATTGGATTTGAGAAAACTCCCAGGCAAACAGAACAGTATTATTAATTTCCCTCTCTGTTCACAGAGAATAAATCCAAATGTGATCTACAAAAAAAAAAAAAAAGCAGATACACAAAACCTGCATTGCAAAATGTAATCAAAACTTATTAATCTGTTGTGACATTTCCACTTTTGAGAGGCATCTTATTGTTGATGTGGGTGCAGCTATTTATGAGGGCTTGAGGATGAGCATTTCTGTTGGATTTAAAAAAGCACAAGAACAAAGCCTTTGTTTGCTTTTGAGTGACAAGACGCCTGACCTCAGCTAACCCGAACCCGTCTGTACCTGCAGGGAGAAGGTGAGCTGTAAGTCGGTCTCCGTCAGGCCGGCCGAGGACAGCAGGATCTCGTTGGAGCGCAGGATCCGCTTGGAGCCCTGAGCAGGCGACAGAAGGAGAAAACAAAAGACAGGAACGTCATGAGAGCGGGGAGAGAAAGCAGGGAGAGATGGAAAGATTACTGTTAGCGTGCCCCTGCTAACTCCAGCCGAGTCAAAACAATGAACTTTAATCAGCCTCATGCAGTGAGAGAGGCGTGGAAGCAAAGGAGGTCGAGAACAAAAAAGGAGGCAAAGGGGAGGAAATTGACTGATGGGAGGGAGAAGAGAGGGAAGACTGAGCAAGTGGCATTGGCAGCAGCTTGGGGGAAGAATTAAAATGGCTTAAAGTGTATTTCATGCCAGAAACGGCGGAGTATTTATCGGTTTACTTAGATAGAAAACGAGATGGAGACGGTGAAGAGTGAAAACAAGCCAAGGAGCAGAAACTGGGAGCGGAGCCACGGCATTAAAGAGGAATTTAAACATCTTAAATTCTATCATGTGTCAACAAAGAATTTGTTGGTTTTCTTCAATTACAGGCGAGATTTAACATACGAAAAGTGTAACAGAGCAGGAGAGGTGAAGAAATAAAAGCCATACAAACACTAATTAACTCTAATCCGAACTGTATTATGGTGAAATGAGACAAAATCTGACAATGTACTCTGTATTTTCCGTAGTTTCCCTCTTAACTTTTGCCAACTTCGCTGCCTTCACTGTCAAATAGAAATAAACTCAATAGTGAAATTTAAAGAAAGAAATATTAAAATAAGCTACCCTCAAGCGAGTGAAAAAAAAAAACTAATTTAGCACAAACAAAACAAAACAATGAACAACTCTGCAGAGACAGAAAATTGGGTGGGTAAAAAAAAAAAAAAATCTGTGGTTTATTCAGCAGCATTTCAACATCCACTGGTTTGCCACGCTTAATGAAAGCGAAATTCAAGTCTTTACGTGCAAAAATACAATTTTGCTGATCGAAGCTAAAGAAATAACTGTTGAATTAAAGCTGAGCTGGAGAAACTGATGACAAAGTCACCAACAGAACTTTATTTACTTCCAGGAAAGGTTAATCAGACAGACATTGATTCGGTAAACATGAAAAAACGTTTGTCCTGTCGTTGGCTCTCGGTACTGTGTTCATGTCAGGACTTTGACTTTAATTATAATTTCAAGGTTAAATTTGAGGGCTAGTGTCGTTTTAAAAATGACTTTATTTCTCTTTCAATGTATCACTTTACATTATATTGGATTTTATTCCCCTAACAGAGGTGTGAATCGTACCTGCAGTTTGACGGCGATGACCACGGAGGTGAGGTCTTTATCCAGCTCCTTCAGCATGATCAGCTTCTTCAGAGTCAGGTTGAACAGCCTGTCGACAAACAAGAGGAGACTCGAGTTAACAGGAGGATGTCACGGTGGCTTCTGTTCAAAATTTAAGCGGCATGAGGAGCGATCAACGTGTAATCAGAGGTCCATTCATCCCTGACAGAGCCCCGACAGAACCCCAACGGAGCGATCAGGTTAACACGCTGCTGTAAACTAACAGTGGCTGAACTTCTTTACACTCGCTAGAAATTAACACCCTCAGATTTTTGTGCTCCTCATTTTCCTACTCATACCATCCCCTGTGATGAACATTAGTTCCACCTGGAAAGTGCAAAAATGGATGAGATGCTGTCAAAAGGCAGCGAAAACTTTTAAATCAAAGAAAACAGAAAGAAAAAACTTCTCTAAAAAAAAAAGTCTTGGATTGATTACAAGCTCGGAAAACTCTCCTTTTTCAGGTTTGTGTGTTTATTTTTGATTGATGATGTGTTCGCAGAGCTTAGCTGGGTTACTGCAACTGCAAATAAAGTAAAGGCATGAAAGGAAAAAGTAAAGCAGCAGTAATTTGTAGACCTCTGTACTTTCTGATCCGTATCATCAGAATAAAGAATGGTTAAATCCTGCAAATACTCTCAAAGATCAAAGATTTGACTCCCAAGAACAGTCATTAGTTTAATCACACCAACTCCTGTAAACAAAGGCTATACACATGAACAAGATATCACTGAGTAAACACACACACACACAAAAGTTTCCTCTCCTGATACGATGCGTACAGTGGTAAATACATGAAACTTGCTAGAGATCGGCACTAAACTTTGATTCAGCAGCCTGCTGTAATTGAATCAATGTAAGTGATCGAAGAAGTACTTTATCTTGACGTATTTAATGTGGACTGGTAACATCTGGCCAACACCCGATCCACTTAATGAGATCAGAATCAGTGCTGATCTCCATCTCGACATAATACATTTAATTTTTTAATTGTAGCAAGTCAGGAGGTGAGTGAGTAGAATACACTATTATGTACGCCGAGCTAAAAATCAACCCAATCAGAGACAACAGCCCTGCAACAAATAAGGCCTTTTTGGTTGATTTTGTGTTGAAGAGGTGTTGAGATTCAACTTTAAGGTAATTTTTTAGAGGCTCTAGTTTGTGGTACCGCAATTTATACTGATTGTGTTCCTAATATTTTGTCCACCGTTTTTATAATCCAACACAATTCAACAACACTACAAAATGACCTTCCAGTTGAATCAACACCTCTCCAAAACAGTTTCCACAAACACTGAACATGATAACCTTCACGAGGACGGGGGTTTACTGCAGGGCTGTTGTATCAGGAGGCATTAGTTTTAGCTTTAGGTGCACCTCATAAACTGGAAACTGAGAGTAAACAGGGCTTTCAGCTTCATCGTCGCTTTCTGACTCTCCAGTGGAGCATCAAATAAATCAAAAATAAAATGAGAGGTGACACTTGAAGAGGCCTTTAGTGCATCTTTGTGTTTCAAGCTTGATGACTAGTTGTTAAAAAAAAAAAAAAGTCAATCTGGCCCACCATGGGGCTGAAAATGGCTTTTGCTATTTCTGTAAAAGTGCCCTTTTTTCATTTCTTATCTCCATTTTTATACACAAGGTCTTCCGTTTGAGAAGCACTGAGGAAACAGGAACCTGTGCATGTAGAACTTGCACCTCAGCCACAAGTTTCCTATGGCTCAACACACAAAAAAAGACACACACCACACCCAAACAGCAGCTGTGTAGCCAGGGGTCAGTCTGTTCAATAATTCATCTCCAGGACTTAAGAGACAGAAAGTGAACTACTAAAATAAACCTGCTGGGGCCGCCTGTGGGGGGAGACCAGAGAGAAAACAAAGGAAAAATGCTATGATAAAGATGATAAAGACAGAATATTATGTCAAAGAATGATTTAAAAAAAAAAAAAAAAAAAAAAAAAAGCCAAAGACCGACAAGTCTGACAAAATGACTAGAAAGGGAAAGGAAAGGGAAAAGAGAAGGAAGGGAGATGAAAAGAAAGTAAAAAAAAAAAAAAAGAGAGATGCAGAGACAGCGATGGAAACAACAAGCAGTTAGACAATAAGGGGAGAAGACAGAGGGAGGGAGCGGGAGACATGAAAATTGGGGGACACATCGACAGAGAAAATAGAGATCTGAGGATGACAGAGGATGACACAATGTGGTGAGGAAGAGATTAACTGTCTAACATCGCAGGAGAAAAACACCAAAAACTTATTCTACTTCCTTATATTAGGTAAGAAGTAAACAAAAAAAGAAATGAGTACATTAATGATAATTTGAAGAATAAAAAAGATAATCATCTGCATATTACTTGACCACAAGCGAGATCATAGCAACAGATAATATTATTCTCTAGTCCAGATCATCACTACCTCTACAAATGACAGATTCAGGACAAGAGGAGAAAATATAATAAAGAAAATAAGAAGAAAATAAGTGGGATAGAAATTAAGGGATAGGACAAATATGTACCACTGTTGCCAAAAATGGTGACGACCAATTAACCATTTCAGAACTTTATCAAGTAAAAATGTCAAAACAATTGGGCATATAGATTTATAGATTTAAAATTTCTAATTAATGAAGAACAGGCTATGAACTGGCTTAGACAAACATTTTTTTAGTCTGCTGCCAAATGATTTTATTTCATTTGCAGTGTTTCTAATACAACCTTTGCTGTAAGCTGACAGCTCATTCTTTTTCTACTGTGAACTTTGCTGCATCTAAAATCTACCCTGCAACAGCTGAAATAACCTTCTGATGTTTATGTGGCATTTTAAAGTCCCCATCTCCACCCAACCATCGACCACTATGCCATGAAAGATTTACAGTGAAGAGCTGCTATCACGCCACAATCTCTGCTGTGCCGGAGAGGAACTACAGTCAACATACACACTCAAACTTCTAATGCAACCTTTCATGGCAACTATGAAGATTAAAGGCAGACACAGTGGACAGAAATATCCAAACACACCTCTCCACCCTCAACTCCCTCTCATCTCATCTGGGCCGTCCTCCAATTCCACCCCATTTACTGCCTTTCATCCTTCTTTCAGCGCTTACATCCCGACACTGAAATGGACAAATGGTCCCCGATCGCTGACGCAAACCGCGGCAAAACTCAGCGACAAACACCGAGAGCGCCTCTCTCCTCCGTCCCAAGGCTTCCCGCACAAGATCAAAGTGGCCAGGCGAGGCCAAATCCACGAATAAAGACAAATCAATTTTTTGTTCCTCTGATAGAAAGGCTGGCTAAGTGCAGCTCCTGCTTACATCTGCTGGTTCAGGGTGGAGGAGGAGGCAGAGAAGGCCGGGTGCCAGGGGTCGATTTGGGACGGGGCTGAAGCACCTGAGGTAAGCCATTAGGGAGGCGAGGGGAGAAAATAGATGGGGCGGGGAGTAGAAGAAAGATACAGAGAAAAATAGACAAAAACAAAGAAGACTATGGCGCTGGTAGAGCCAGAGATGAACTGATGCATTTCAAAATCAAAATCACATGTCCCATTGTTGGAAAGGAAAAGACAACTTCCTTTAAGATAACAGGTAAAAAGCAGTAAATCCTCACAATTAAGAGGCTGAAACAAGACAATGTTTTGCCGCTTGAAAAAACACTTAAGCAGCTCAATGGAACTTTAATTTTTCTGTTGATTTTGGAGGCCTCTGTGGACAAAGGTGGTGGTGATTCATCTAAAGTTGGGTTACATGTTCGCCCCTCTTCACTTCCTACTGCAAGGAAATAACTTAACAGAAGGATAGCTTCAGAGACGGACCTTTGGTTACCAGGTGAAGAAACTAAAATATGTAAAAATCCTACCAGGAAGCAGGCATTAAGAATAACTATTAAACTAATAGAAAAGCCAAACTTTTGCTGTTGTGCACATTAGCTAATTTAAGTCATATATAGGCATCAGTATTAAAGTGAGACTGTTTCTTAACCAGGTAAAAACTCTTTATTTTAAATTATTTAATTTTCAAAAGGTTGCCAGTTAAATGTCTGTTGACCATCCGATCATCACCACAGCTCTAAATTACACCAAAGAACACACAGGATTTGATATTACTTGAAATTTCTAGACATTAGTCCTGATGCAATACTCTTATTTTGGTACGGACACCAAAATACTACTTTTTACATCCTTTTTAGGTGCCTGCTTGAGTTCAGATTTATTAAGTATACTGTTACTAAAGACAAAGAGCAAATCCTTAAAATAGAGAAGCAGCAAAAGCGGCCCAAAAAACTATTTGTCAGTGATTGAGGAAAGTTGCTGAGCTGTCAGGTTGGGAAATCTGAAAGGACG
Source organism: Scortum barcoo (assembly GCA_023238725.1). Lineage (NCBI taxonomy): Eukaryota > Metazoa > Chordata > Actinopteri > Centrarchiformes > Terapontidae > Scortum > Scortum barcoo. The sequence goes on along the minus strand of CM041532.1, from coordinate 11,510,909 downwards.
ACAGCTGTACCCGATCAGCCGCGTTCCCCTCTGACAGTGCAATCAATCACAGAGCTGACGAGACGGCAAAAATGTTTTGGGGGCCTTCATCATCGGACATCACAGCTGTAGGTTATGGCCTCTGGAGGGTCCTGAAGCTACTCGAACCTCAAGCATGATGAATCAAAACTCAACTAAGACATCACGCTGATGGTGGCTCGCTGTTTGTGGCCTCAGATATGCACAGAATCGGGTCTGGAAGCGCGTTAAAAATCGAAGCGCAACCTCTTAATTTACCGCAGTAATGAGGTTTACTGTAGCACAACACTAGTCTCTTAACCAACTGCTGGGAGGATCATTACTTGCATGATCTAACGGCTGGAAAAATCCAACATATCCCTCGAGATACACTTACAGTAAGTAGCCACGGCGTACTTCATTGTTGCTTAGTAAATGGATGCAAGCACCAGTGGATTTCTGCTGTACTCGGCTGAAACACCAGCCATCCATTAAGGCATCCCCCTCAAGTTTAGTTTTATTCTTCTCCGCTATCAGGTAATGGATCAACCTTTTTCTTAACAAAGGAAACAGATGACAACACTTTTAGAAAAATTAAAAGAGGAATGGACATAATGGTCGGCTGTAGTCCTCAGCTGCTGTTTTTATTAATTTTCCGACACTTCTCTCAAGGGAAAATTGCCACAGCACTTCGGCGGCGACCTCTGCACTCTTTACTTAACTACTGTAAATCTCTGTGGATGAGACAAATGCTGTAAAAAAAAAAAAAAAAAAAAACAGCCTCCACACAGTTACAGCACTTGTCAGCGTGTCTGACGAGGGGAATCACATGGTAAAGGTCAAAACAGTCCGCCTGCCACAAACGCTTCCTCTCCGGTTCAGTTCTCACTTTTCTGCCCTGTCTCCTCGATGGCCTGTCACTATACCTCGACGGTCGCCACACATTATTATCAGTCTGAGCAAAAGAACAGACAAGAGCAAAGCAGGATTCAAAGAAAAACTCATGGCAAGGAGGAGTACAGCAAGTAGGAAACAGTACTTCAGATTGTGCGTTTAAAAAAAAAAAAACAGAAAAAATTGGAGCGCAGCATCATTTTTCTTGCACAAATAATTACAAACCTGCTTCTACACCACAACAGCTGGGGTATAATTATAGGCTCCGATGGATAATGGAAGAAACAACAAACCAATTTGTCTTTTGGGCAGTCTAGCTAAGCCAGGATTTGATTCATTCCCAGTAGGAACTAAATATCTTAGACACCAGTCTGTACTTCACAAAACGATGCTGTAGGAAAACTTTATGTTTTAATTCACTGAAAGTCAAAAAGTTTAACATCTTGTTTTATGTTTATTTCAACAGTTTTATTAGAACTGATTGTCTAACTTTTTTTTTTCTTTTCACTGTAAGGTTTTTTGATCAACTTTATTGTATTTACTATACAAATAAAGAGTCAAGAGTTGAATTCTGAGTATAAATCCCCAACAATACACTCGAAGCACTGTAATTTTCTTGCAAAAGTTACTCAAGCAGGAGTACACACTACATTTGTTGTGGACTGATTTAGTGGCAGCCATTATACACTTGTTGATTTAGTGAGTTTCCAGCAGCAGGATTATGGCTAAAACTGACAATTACACTCATTACTGACTAATCTACTCTTTAATCAGTAAAACATGAGAAAACTGTGACATCACATTATCCTAAAGCCCAAGGTGACATCATAAAACATCTTTTTTTTTTTTTTTTTGTCCAACTAACGGTCTAAACCCTCCAAAATAGTCCATGTACTATGTTAGACAGAGACAAGCAGCAAATTATCACATCTGAGAACCTGAAACCAGCATTTTCTTTATCTTTTTTGTTTGAAAATGGCTTAAATGATTATCAGAGTAGTTGCAGATTAATTTTCTTTTGATCAACTTATCAATTAATTAAACCACTTGTTGCAGCTCTATTTGGGGACTCAAACCTTTGGTGCTCATGTTCATTTTAATGAAGAAACAGGTGACCTGCTGCAGCGGTATGTTGGGCTCACTGATGAGTTTTTTACATGGTCTTTTAGTTGAACTGGTTGACAGCACAAAAATAAAGAGTATTTGCCAACCTTTAAACCTTAAAGACCTGGACTATAAACTTAAAAGCAGCTGTAAGTAAAGAAGTTGTTTGTATCAATAAGGAGGAAGCTCTAACTGGGTGGGACGTTTACTTCAGGGGCTCGTGCTCAGTTCAGGTGTAAAGTAGTAATTACTCAAAAGTGTACTAAAGTGACTTTGAAAGGCTGTTCTGTGGTTGTTTGAGCTTCCTGATGCAGCCTGCACCACCTCCTGATACACACTGAGGGTTAAACAAGCTGTAAAAACTCTGTTTGAGCGAGGTCTGCTCCTTATCGCATCTGAGAGAGGGAAATGTGCTTATGCAACTTCTCAGTAAAACAACACGTCGTCTCAAATGTGAGATCAATCAGAGGAGCCTCTTTCCAGTTACAACATGCTCGGCTTCTCGTGATCAATAAAGCGCAGAGATGCACACAGATTTTCCCTCCGACGTTATTTATTTATTTATTTTTTAAACTGTACTATCGACAGAGTCTGGAGCAAGCCGCAGCCACCACAAGTGAACGTTGAAGCCAAAGTGGAAGTGCCTCAGGTTGCGGTTCCTCTAATGGCTGCTGGCTGCAAAATATATGTAAAAGAAATCACAGTTTACCTTGCAACACACTAGTTTCACTTCTTTAATGTGCGTCTTGGATGTCTGCAGTTCCCAAGAAGAGGATGTTTTAGTGTGTTCAGAGTGTACAGTGCTTAGTTGGATGTGTTTTTGTTTGATTGACAGGTGTCTCAACCCAACCTCTTGGCTAAATTTCACATTTTCGTTTTTACAGCTTCAAACAGCTGGGAACATGGCATCGACTGGCCTTCAAAAATTTCTTCAAGAATTCTGCATTCATGCTTTCCAAGTACGTGATGAGAATGCATTATTCTTACAATGAATCTCGAGTGTCTCATTTTTACTTTTCATCACCTGATATTGTCAATTAATCGATGAGCTGATTGGCAGAGAATTTGAGGAATAGATATAGTAGTCATCATTAAAATAGTCATTTCTTTATTAGACTTTAAGATGTTTTACTCCCATCGTCTTTTCCAAAGTTAAGTTTTAAGGGCCTTAGGGATTTATAGATACTCAGTTTTTATTGTAAAACGTGTAGTAACATTGCTATATAAATACATTTTTCTAATTTATTGTTATTTAGTTACTGATATTCCTTTCTTTTTCTCTATTTTATATCATTCTCAACTGATTATTTTGGGGGTTTCAGACTAAAACTTTGCAAATGAAATGATAAAGCAATCTGATGCGTCTTTTGTGTTGTGAAACTGGGCTTCGGTCGTTGGATATTGCGTAAATACATGTTGAGGAAGACGTCTGTCAGCAGGGTGTGTGTGTGCTGGCGTGTGGGAGAGGTGTTGGTGTGTGTCCTCAGCGGGTTACAGAGTGCATCAGTTTGTCACAGAAAGTCTTTGCGAACAAACTGGAGAAGAAGCCCGTCTGACTCAGCCCCACTAAATGAATGTTTAATGCCCCTCTAGGTGAGAGTGCGTCGCGTTTTCCCTGCAGTCGCTGCTGTGCGTTTGTTTATTTGTCGAGCGAGGCAAGCATGGGTGGATGAAAGGAGGGAGCTGACGGAGAACGGTTCAATAATGTCTGTGGGAAGACTGACCTCTGACATTTCGGAAAGGCCAGACTCCGAGGAAACAAAGACAGTGGCGTCTGTCAAAGATGACAAATGTAGTCACACAAATACACAAATTACGCCAAAGAAAAATATCAAATATCAAACTACATAAAGGAAAAGTAACTTGAAGCGAGATGCAGCATTACAGTATTTCTTTCCATTTTAGTGAATCATCTAATAATAATCTAGTCTATAAAATGTCATGTCAATTAGTCATATTGCTCGTTTGGTCCAAATGCCAAAATATTCATTAACAATGACAAGCTATGTGAAAAGGTTTGTGCTCCTGAATTTAGGTTTCTCAAGGAGCAGCATGAGGGTGAAGAGCCAAGGTGGAATAACCTTTTTAGAAAATGGATATGTATTTCAGTGCATTACATATGTAAAATGGTGACAAAGTGTGAAACACATAGCAGAAAATCATTTCAGAGAACCAAGAATCTTTAGCAACACTGGACGGTACTGTCTATCCCTCTGTTGGCTGGTCCACCACTTGGGTCAAAATCAAGATATCCCAACAACTACTGGATGGATAGTCCTTAAAATAAAGTCTCATAATCTCCTGAGAATGAAACCTAATATATGAACCTTGATATTAATGACTTGAAACATGTTTGATATTAAGGATTTAAAATCAGAGAGACTCCAATTTGAGTCTGTAACACGGCGGCATCATTTGGGCAGATAATCTGTTCAGACCGGCCTCGAAACACCCCCTCCAGTGTGGAGCAGCCACTGAGTGTTAATTCTCAAATACCCTAAAAGCTAAGATGTCCTAAGTTCCTAAATTGTCGGATGATTAACAACAAAAAAGGAGAAAAGTAGCAAATCTTTTCATTTTTTTAAGCTAGAAGCACATATTTCTTGGCATTTTTGCTCAATGAACGGCTTGATTGATTAAGAGATTATAAAAAGGTTGTCCATTAATTCAATGCCAAGCAACTAATCCACTAACTGACATTTTTTTTCAGCACCAGATTAGTTTAAACTGCAGCAGGTGTCTAACGACAAACAACACAATGACCGTCATGATTTCCCCATGATGGAAATTAATATGGATGAGAAATTTAATCATTAAAACGACAAGTGATTTTAGAGGAATGAGTGTGTGAGTGTATAAGTGTGTGTGGCTTTAAGAGGAAAGGTGCCTATGGTTCCCTTGACAACAGTCTGTCATAGGAGGTGTGACCTTGGCGTGTCAAACAAGCAAAACAACATGTTAAATACACAGCACGGCGGGAAAGCAGTCCTTTCATCGACCTTCACGCGCTCATGTCCCCTCCTTTTAATTTTCTTCCCTCAGCTTTTCACCCTCCTTAATCTCAACTTTCCTCCCTCCCATCACCTCCTCCACTTATTTTCCTCCTTTATGGCCTTCATCCTTCTCCTCTTGCCATCAGTGCTCCATCTCCTCCCTTATTTAAGGACGCCTCCTGCCGCCCTCCCTCCCTTACATAACGATAACTCAACTCCTCTCCTTCCCCGTAGCGCCCGCTCCGCCCCGCCTCCCCTCTTAAGTAATGCGGCGTCCTCTCTTCTGTAATTGTGATCAACGGCGCTGTCGCCGACTGAAACAGAAAGAGTCTCTTCCTTCTTTATGAGCTTCCCCTGCTCCTCTCCTCCAAACTCATTATGATTCCACAACATGGATGAGTCCGTCCTCGACATGTAGTCAAGCAGAGCAACACACTATCTGATCTTATAAACAACACCAATGAATCTGAAACATCCTGCTAAATAAAATAGAAGTTTAGAGCACCAAATATGAAATTTAAGTCAATAAAAAATCTTAAATCAGATGAATGAGAACTAATTACTGAAATCAAAACTAAAGAATGAAGCAAGTGGTTTCATGCATCAACTGAGCTAATGCTACTAAGATTTATTTCAGAAACCAACCTGGATTACATCAAAGTGACCAAGTTAAAAATCAGTGCAGATAATTAAAAACCATGCCATTTGTCTTCAAATGCAACTTCACAAAAGACTTCCCAAAGAAGTAGCTGCGCTAAACCGCAACGCCACAAAACAAACTACCTAACTACGTGAAAACAAAAGAGGATGTGTCGTTTCATGAATGTTGGCTTTCCTGCAGAGTACCGAGCCAAGTTTCAAGACCAGGCGTGTGAAACTTTGTTGACCAAAGCTTTAAGAATAATGGCAGCACTCATCGTCCGTCTAAACCTCCATCGTGTGTCGTTCTGAGGACAATGACGTAGAGGGAAAAGAAAAGAAAAGTGTGTTTGACAGTTAAATTGAGACAGAGGGCTCCGACTGATGGTGCGAAAGCTTTCAATTTACTTCACACATCACAGCGTGGTTTTCTCTTCACATGTTGCTCATTTTCAACGTCTTTGTCCATAATAACTACAAAGAAAATTACCAATTAAATAAAATCGTGTGTGTTGTGGGCTGATAAGTTGGTTTAATTTTAAGTTGGTTGTTGCTTTTTGTGTTTAATTTATTAAATAACAAACACTTTCTGAAAATGGTGGTATAATTAAATATAGACTGGCAAGAGATTCTTAATGTCAGTAGTTTGATAAATTCAGTGTATTCAGTGAATGTACAGTGTTCAGTGTCATTTGTTTAAAGGGCATTTCCATCAGTTTTTCATTCTCTGACATGTTTCTTTGTACTTGAGGAATGTTAAATATTCTTTTAAGATGAATTTTTGGCATTTTAGCCTTTATGTATTTTATAGAAAGGCAGAGGACACGCAGCAAAGGACCCGGGCCACTTGCGACATTGTGATTAGGTGATTTATGTCTTACCCACTGCCAGAAAAGCTCTGCCATTTAGTTTTTAAATAAATTAGAGATGGCAGAGGTTGGAAAGATTGCTTTCATCAAAACCTAACAGCAACGCACACACAGGCGATCGTACACAAACAGAAACATGCATCACTTGCTCGGCAAATAATTACACTTGCCACTGGCATAGCTAAGAGTCAATCACACACACTTATATACACACACACAGGGATATCGCACTTGGAGGGAATTCAGCCAAACCCTACTTTCCCCTTCATCCACTTATTTGCCAGCTTTTCAGAATCACTTTGATCTTGGTAGATTTACGGGCGAGCTTAGTGGCCTTCACACACACACACACACACACACACACACACTTTTTAAAAAACAGTGTTCAAACAAACCCCAAAAACCAGGTGACCCAAGCTAAAGTTTAGACTTTGACCTTTTTAGTGTTTGTGCATGTGTGTGTGTGTGTGTGTGGCTTTTCAAGTGAAGAAGTGGGAGCTGATGTGGCTTAAAACCTCACATGGGCTGCTTTTTGATCCCGAGGTCCTCAATAAGCTTATCGAAGGTCTCCACACACAAACCTCTGGCACACTAATATACCCCACGTGCACAAAAGACAAATATGCTCATTTAAATTAACTTGTGCATGAAATACAGAGCACACATTAGCAGGCGTGGAGGCAAACACAGCGTTAAGACAGAACAAGATAGAGGGAGAATAGAAGAGCGAGAGAGAGAGAGTCAACAATATCTCGTAGCGTGGATGCTCACAGGCAGAAAAAATAACAAGCATTTGGTTCCTCACTAACAACAGTCTTAAAATAGCTCTCGGCAGAGTGGAGACAGCCTGTAAAGATGTCAACAGTTTGGCAGAGCAGCACTGAATAATTTTTTCTTCCTTCCTCTTGCTTTTATATTAAGATGCAAATAGAACGATTCATCTGAAAACAGATCGAGCTCTCAATGTGCGTTATCACAAGAGAGGATGAGCGACAGCGCAGCATGAACGCCAAATTGGTGAGGTGTAACACAAGCAGAGAAACCACAGGGTGTGTGGTTGGTGTTTTATATTTGCAACTTGTTGACTGTGTAGAAAAATCACTGCGCGCCTGTCAAAAACAGCAAAGCGAGCTAAGTCTCTTTAAGGGACTCTGCTGGGCTGAAAATGTCGAGTGACGGTGGATCGACAACTGTGAAATATGAGCCCAGTCTGTGTCATAAAGGAAGAACAGGTTTTATTTTGCTCTGAAATCATTTTCCCTTTTAGTCATTAAATGTCTCAGACCCATCAAAGTCTTCAGACACTGAAGTCTTCAGTCATTAAATCTGCTGCGGCATTGATTTTACTCCTGTGTTGTCTGAAGAAAAAAATCCTGGATACAAAAGTGGTTGGTAACAAACAGAACAGGGCAGCAATGATTATTTTCACTGTTAATTATCTGTTAGATGTTGAACCAACAGTGAAAAATATTGAATCTAGAATAAAGAGCAGCTAATCGTCAGCAAATGTTTGACATTTTTTCTTCATGAAATAACAAATAAAGGGTCAGGATTAATCCATAAAATCTTAGCAGGGATTGGCTTTTTTGAAATTGTGTTAGCCATGTTGACTTTTGCACAACAATACAAACATTTGTACATTATGCGATGAAAGAGATTTAAAGAATTGCTGCTGACTTTGAAGTACTGTTGTACAGAAGGTTAGGGTTTGAAAATAATATCATTTTTTTCAATAGCTCACATGTCTAAAAAACATTCTTGTTCAGCAATATAACACCAAACATTGTGTGCAAATGCATGAATGTTTGATTTAGTCTTAACAAAAAACACCTTTAAATGCCGACTTTCACTACTTTCACTAAAGTTTCCATACTCACATATTTGAGTCGGTACCCAAAAAGTAATAAAGTTTAATACTCAGCCCCTACATATTGTACAGATCTATATAGTTATTAAGTTATTATTAGTTAGTAATTATTAGAAGGACAACTAGCTAATTTCCAACAACTGATTGTCTCAGCTGTGGGAAGAGCTACAAAAAAAGTCCAAAAACTGGTGCCAATTTTTTTCTAGCCAACACAGTTCAATTAGTAAATTCAGTAAAATGCAATATACACTAATATGATTAATAAAGTTATTTACAGAAGATCCATGCAGCTTATTTAGTTAATTACGTCTGACTACTGCAAATGTTTCCGTCCATTTGGGTGGAAATCATCTTGGAATAATGCATTAAGGCACATTTCCATGCTCTTCCCGTTCTGCCAGCAGGGAACAATACAGCATTAGAGTTATACTGCAGAGGCTGAGAAGATACAGCCAACGACACTCACCACCATCATGGAGGCTCTTAGTGGAATTCTTTGACTTAACAGCATTTTCAAGGTCACGTTATCTCAAAGCCCCCCCCTCACCCCCACACGCCATTTTCTGACCATCCAGAGTTCGACGAGATGGAGGTCTGGCTACGTGAGCTCACCAAAGAGCTGAACACCTGAGGTTGCCTTTCTCGGAGCCGAACCCCCCCTCGACGGGAGCACAACCTGCCTGCAGAGCACAGCAATGAGTCATAAAGCTCTGCAGTCTGCTTCTCATCCGTGACCCTCCGACAGCTCCAACACGGCCAATGAGCTACCGGACTGGGTGGGACTTAGGGAGCGGGGAGGGGAGGCATGAAGCAGCCAAGGCATCAATCACTGAGGAGAGAAATTGTGTTAAGTCTGGAGACAGGGTTGGAGCTAAATTGAGAGCTAGGACAGCGTGCACGTGTAGGTGTATGTGTGTATATAGGCTATAACCCCCCCTAGCCTGGTCTTACAGATGATTAGCATGCCGGTCACATCGGCAGTCAGACTCCAGCGAGGCTGAGGCTTCCTCCTTCATCGCCCACAGTGGTGCAGCAGACTAATGCTCCAGTAACATGAGAATGAATAGGCAATATGGCAGAGCAGTCTGGCAAACACTATTAGTGATGGGTTTAAAAAAAAAAAAAAAAAAACAGGACACATTGTGATTTTATTTATGTGTGCGCATGCGTTGGATTGTTTTTATTTTTAATCTACATAAAAGGTCTGAATTTCTCCAGAAAGATAAAAACATTGGCAGCATTTTTTGCTCACCTTTATGTCTTTTTAAGGGGAATTTCACCGATTTGACACATTAAATTGTGAAGTAGTACTGCATATGTGAATGAAGGCTACGATTATGAAAATGACGAGATAACAAGACCTCTGCAACTCGTTCCTCATCTCAATTTAAGGCCAGCAGTTCGAGACTTTATGAGCTGCCAACACACTTGAATCTCTGACCCAACAGTCTGCAATCAAGTTGTTTTATGGGTAATGTCAGATGCCAGGCTTTGACAAAGATTAAAAATGTGAGGAATAAACAAGTTGATATCTCGATATGCATTGATTTTGAGTCTCTCTTTTTCTAAGCTACGTTACAGGAGTGCAATGTTAAATCTCTGAAGGACTCTTTTCAGGCTCTTCGGGTACTAACTTCAACTTTATTGAAGTAAAAGAGGAAATCAGATACAGCTACATAAGATAAATGAAACCTATATTAAAAATCACCATGCAAACTCTCCCAAAATTCAAGGTACAGTACCTCTTGTGACAGCCCGACATAAAAATCCAGGGTACATCAGACCCTCATCATCACCATCATCACCATCCCACTCAATCACCACCCATTAAGACATCATCCCATCTGAAAAGTTAGATGGCAGATTCGGGTTTACTGTTAAGATTAAACACTCAGTTTATTGACTTCGATAAAAGCTCGTCAGCCTTCTTTCACGCCTACGGAGGCCGAGCGCTTGACTCACGAAAGAATCTGGTCGTCACGTCTCTTAAATGACTAATGACTAAAAAATTTAAAAAGTTATATCTGCAAAAAAAATCAGCTGCGAGTGGGAGGAATAGCATTTAACATCGCCTGACTCACCGAGCTCGAGTTGCTGCGGTTTTATTTGATGAACAAAAGAGCCACAGCTGCACCTGGTAGCAGTAGTTTTTTTTGTTTTTGTTTTGTCATTTAGGAGTTACGCCAACCAAAATCTACCATTTGAGTATCAAACACTCACTCTAAATCAAATCTACGGTCTTGATGATAAAGTCATACTCCGAAATTGAACTCATTTTAATCCTAACTGACATTTTTTACAACTTTGAGATGGCTTTGCTTTTTCTCTTAGGCTTGGGTGTAGGTATATATAAGGTTTCAAGTGTTTTTAGTCCATTCTTGACATTAAAACAAGATCGACTGTTGCACTTTCACTTTCAGCAGACAGTTTTCTGAGATCCATGCTAAGACTGTATTAAAGTCAATGAAGAAAGACATTTAGGAGTCAGAAACCAAACATTTAGTGGCGTTTTTGGAGCAAAAACATCAAGCTCTGCAAGTCGTGTGGTCACAGAAGTGGGTATTAATGTAAATGAAAGATGGCATTGTTTTATAAAGTAATTCATGTTTGTGCAGACTCTGAAAATACTAAAAACCCCACTGTGGTGATATTAGTATTCTGACGCAGCCTCGCTCAGTAGCAACTGTGTCTAATCAGAGTCATGGGGAAACGTCTGGATGCCGTGATCTTTGAGTCAACACACACACACACACACACACCGTCAGCAGCCTACGGGCATATAATCTTCGGTGCAGACTTGTCCCGATTCAAATCTTATCAATGTTTGTCCAAACAAAGCGCAGCATCCAACCCCGCTGACGCACATTAGAAATCTGATAGCTGCTCATTACTGACGACCAGGAGGGAGGCTAACAAACATGCACAGAGAGGAAGCTAATTGTGGCCCGGATGATCAATATGCATGAACACTTTGCTGTTAGCTCTGACGGGGAGAGAGAGACTAGAGAAAACAGACAGAGGGGATGGGGGAAAAAAAAAGAGAGGAAGAGCAGCGGGAGAGCAGGGAAACAGGACACTAATCCAGTAGCTTTTAATATAGTGTGTATTGATCCGTGCCCTCCAGCCAGTTCAGGGAGTCGCAGTCTGTCTGCTAGTTGGGTCATGTTGATATTACAGACACATAATATTGAAATGTCTACCAGTACCCCATAACTTATCCTCACGGTCGCTTCAGGCTGATACTGATACAGATATTTTACATCCATTTCAATAACAGTGTGCATCCAGGCCGCTCGAGCAGACTCTGAAGAACTGCGTCTCTCCTGCACGTATTTGTGGAAATTATAGGAAATTTAATTAACTAATTAAATTCATTAATTAATTTTGATATATTGCGGAAGGTAAGTAATACATAAAGGAAGCTAAAGTTACAGCTTATTATGCACATTTTTATGTTTGTTCATCACATTTTTAAATGCAGAATACACATTTCCAGCATGTCCCATAAAATTATATTTTATATTTTTTTTCTAAACATGCACATTTCACTTCCTTCCTTCACATTTTGTTTCACTTAAACCAACTTTTAGATGCTTTCTTTGTGACTTTATGTAAACTTTCAGTCAAAGTGAAAGCCTTTAATCTGAACACTTCATACTTGATCATTTCTTGCATTAATTATGGGTTTCTTCTGAAGCATAAAAATCAGCTGTATTTTCACATTACTTCTACTTATTAGGTATTTAAGTGTATGTCAACCAGATGACTTAAATGACAAAGCCGATTTAAGAAAGTCTTCATTTTAAACAGCGTATTCACTCAGCTGTTACTTTAGCGGCATCCTCAAATTTTAACTTTGATGAAGCTTAAAAACATAAAGCGAGGAACAGCTAAATGAGCAGAAGAGAGAGTGGTCCGGTGTTCATATTTTCATATCCCAGCTCTCATATTCGGTTGTTACATGGGGTTAACTCGGTTTAAATGGGGTTAACTGTTCATTTACCGGCATTAATGGATCCTCCACTTCCCCTTATTTCTAAATGAGTCCACTGGTGCATTCTGCCTTGAAGAGCTACGACCTCATTAGTTTGGGTTTTTTTAAATATTGTACCTTTTTTTTTTGCCCCAACGATGGTTTAAAATATCATCTTCAGAGTGTCTTTTACAAGAAACAAGATTATTTTTAGCTGCTTAAATACAGAAATATCAGTCTGCAGCTCATTCATTCCCATGTGAACGCGTACAAAAGCTCAGCCTGTCAGTTTTTCTGTCTTTCAGAGGCCGTCGGAGGGATGTGAGCAAGCAACGCCTCAAAAGTCTGCAAAATAATTGCTTAGAATGAATGGGACTTTTCTAAAAAAAGAAAAATGCGCTTGTGGCTTTTGCTCCCTTTGATCTCTCGTCCTCCTCTTCTCGGATCTACACAATGAAAGGCAAAACAATAA